>CM060920.1:667370012-669770012 GCA_030737875.1 Allium sativum
AAGTACCAAGGTCTCAGGCTAGATAAAAGGTGTATAATTACCATGGCATATAAACAAGTAGGAATTCATCGCAATACAACATTTAAAACACATTCAAGAGTTCTAGTCGACATGAATGAAATCTCCAAAATATAGATAACATGATAGCACTTAGGTTATATAAAGAGTAAACATCATCAACAGTGGTGAAAACATTCAATACATTTATATTCTAGAAATCAGCACTATAAAATCTTGAAAACAACAATATAAATAATTAGACCCACCAGTCTGAATATAAGCCCATCGACTATGTAAGTAGGACCCACTATTCTGATAAGTGGCCTAACGGCTTGCTAAGTATTATTCACACGAGACCCACCAGTCTCGAATAAGTGCCACTAGTCCATGATAGCCCACCAGCTTTAAATATGAGTATAGGACCCAACAATCCAAGTACTGGCAAAAAATAACACTATAATGTGTCACTGACTCCTAAACAGTAACTCAAAAAGTGAAAACAATACGTCTTATACTGCACCTTTCACTAATCGATTTACTATATGTCAGTTTACTTTACAAGAGAAAACAACAACAACTTCAATCGACAAGTAAGGAATCAACTGATATAATTAATTTAGGTGTTCTATACCATGTGAATTATTATTCGTTTAAATCACGTTCTCACTTTCTCGAATTATGCAAAAGTGTGTGGTTTATATATAAAAAATACTTGTTTTGAGAAAACAAGTCCGAAAAGAGATTCTGAAAACTCTTGAATCATTTCTTTGAAAATCTTTATATTTTGGAAAATACTATATTATAGCCTTAAATTGTCAAATAAATCAGAGAAGAATTCTTTGCCTCAAAGCTATGTTTATATAAAGAAAATTCCTTTCAAAATCGTTTTCTAGAAACGTGCACGGTGTAAAAAAACATCACCAAAAAGCAACAATAACGCACAACAAAGTGTACATGAAACTGTCTAATCCGAATTGAAGATTGGCGATAATTTTTGGCTTTTAAATAGCCATTACACAAAACCATTCAAAACTTCATTAACACGAGTTGATCTTGGAAAATTAGAGGTAAAACCAGTGCTTAAAAATAAAGGAAAAAGCCTTAGAAAACACAGGAATAAGCACAGAGAAACACATAATGTCAGGCTTGACTTGGCCAAAATTGTATAGCCCAGATCTAGGCTGGGTCGACCTTAGGGTTGACCCTGGTGCTAACCAGATCAACCTAGGATGCAAATGTGCACAGGTTGTAATCATGCTTGGAATGTAACTTCTAGACATTTTTTGTATATTCTACAGGCTGAAATAAGCTATGAAACTTTGCAGATTTAAAGCTCAATATTCATACAATAAACCGGTAAAAGAATGAAACAATTCAACACAAAAAAAGTGCAACACATTCTCAAAACAGGACGGCAAGCCGTTTTTGACTTTAAACTTGACAAAGACAAACCAAGTTTTACAATAACGAATTTCAACCAAAACCATAGTAAGTCAACATGACATTCACCATTTAGCTAGAATGAGTGAGTTGCTGACCTAAGATTCAAATTTATCCAATTTCAATAGGGTATTGGAGGAAGATAGAAATTTTTTGGTTCAAAAAGCTTAGAGGACACCTGAAATCACTTTAGTATAACATGCAAACACAGGGATTAGAATAACTAACAAATTTTTTGATTTTTAATGAAATAAATCTTGAATATCATAAAGATTTCCTATAAAAATGTTCAGCTAACAATCTCTTTTAGTTTTGATTAAATATGTTATGATTTAGAATAAGATATGAGAAGAAGAAGAAAGAAGTTCCTTTTTCGTTTTACTATATGTACTATTTTTTTCCTTATTCTAGATTTCTCTAAGGCTAATTAGGGATCATGGGAGGGATTAGGGCCCAATTAGTCTGTTAACACCAAATTTGTCCTAATTATAGTGATTGGCACACTATAGAACCCTTTTTAACCCATTTTACATGTTTTAACACATAAAATTTTTACCCATTCAAGGCAAATTCTATTTCAATTCTTTTGTAAATGTTTTTAAACATGTTTGTAGATGTTTAAACATTTTTAACCTTTTAAACAAGATTCTTAACATCACACATAATAAAATTCACATTTTCACAAAAATAACGTTTTACACTGTAATTCATCAAAACTTATAATTTTTACGTTTCATAACTCTATAATTTTTTACAATACACATTATAAAACATTTATCTATTTTTAACTCTATTTTATTCATATTTCACCCAAAATTTATATTTTATATTTAGCTGTACACTTGGTATCCTTTACTTACGAAACGTACAATGTTAAATTCAAATTTTTGCAAATTATAACTTCTTGTTAAAATGAACATCAATTATTATTATTCAGAATATTTTAACAGACTTAAATATTGATTATATATCAGTATTTACCTCGTATTCTTTATTTACAATTCAAACAACTTAGAGTTATCAATTTTCGTTAAAAATTCATTATTTTACTCAAACTTGAGATTTAATGCCATAAGTACATATAAATATCTCATATACTTATAATTTCATATTATAGAGCTTACAAACTTATTTGTTTTTATTACACAATTATGTGTTGAAATAAACTCTTTGTAACGTCCTGGATTTTTAGTGATTATATAATTAATTTATTTAATTATTTAAATGATGGTTTGGTGATTTAATGACTTGAATTAAATAATATTGAATATTTAATTAATATTAATAGCAAAATAATATATTAAATTCCGAAATAATCGAAAACAATAGAATTCACAATATTTTGTGAATTGGGTTATTTATAATATTTAATTCAGTTTAAAGTTGAATTATTATAACGAATTTATTATTTAAACGATGTTTGAATGTATTAATTATAATATAATTTAAAACAAGCTCGTAATGTCATGGTAGTTCATAATTTGGTGACTCGAACTTTAAATGAATATACAAAATCCATTTTAAGTCGGATTTCTGTGAAATAAAAAAAGTTCGAATTTGTTGAACTATATTTTTCTAATAGAAGAGAAAAATGGGATTTCTTCGTGTAGATTTTGATTTATGATCAAATCAAATTTTCAAAAAGTTCCTATGGAATTCATTTATAATTTATAATAATTTACTTATATATAAATGGATTTTTAATATAAATTTAATACTGATTTAACCTAGATTTGAAATGTCGAGTTATAAATCCAGATATTCATATTTTGGAGCTGTATGATATTCTATGTGAATATATACGATAATATTAATTTATTAATATTAAATTAAATTGTTTTTAAATATATTAATATTTTATTTGGTTTATTTAAAGATTTAAAAATAGTTACGAAATTAATTTTGTTGGATCCGGAAAATTAAATTATTGTTAGATTTCAATTTTCGTGATTTTTGGAGTCAATATGTGGCCGTACGGGATATTAATGTGAAAACTAATCGATAATCTAAGTTTAAAAATACGTTGTGTGAGCAAACGGACTTTGAATTTGATGAAAAAAGTTTCGTTGGGTCCATAATGCCAAACTGTAGCTTGGTGTCCATTTTCGTCGAATTTGGATATGTTATGTGGTCATACGAATTTTTAAATGATAAAAACAAATAACGACTAATTAAAAATAAATATAAAATTAAATATAAAATATTATATTTATCCTATAAATACCCTCACCATTTCTAAACCCTAGATTTCTCCATTCACTGTTCAAACCTTCTACCGCTGTTTCTTTTTCTTCACGTAATAAAAATGGGGAGTTCTAAAATCATAAGAAATTCAATGCAATATCTATAAATCAGTATATATGTATATTTCTGTTGTTGGGATCTTTCTCTTCGATTTGGTATCAATGTTGAAGCTGTAGGATCTAAATTAACCCTAGAGGGGGGCGAATAGGGTTTATCGCATATTTTCACAGAGTAATTAAATAGTAACAGCACAGATAATAATCAGAATAAATGCAGAAAATAAATAACACACAGATATACCCAGCTTCGGCAAAACCCTGCCTACTGCTGCATTCCCCAAGGATTTTACTAGGAGTTAAAACAATCTCTACGCTTACAATCCCCTGTAAACTCGCGACACTTGCTCCCTACTGTTCTTAACCCTACGCTCAAAACCCTGCACTGGTTTCTATCCCCGAAACCAGATTTCCCCAAATTACAAATCCTGTAATTCGTCTCAATAGTTTTAGAGATAAACTAGAAAACTTTAACTCGACTACAAATTGAAATTAAAGACGAATAAAAAATAAAAACCCCTAAGACAAATTTAAAACCCTAGGAATTAAAATAAGGGTTATCCCCTTTAGTTAAAAACTTGGCCAGCCCCTTTTTATATTTGCTTCACCACTTTGTGCCCCGATCTCTTTGTTTCTCTGAAAATAGAAATGGTGGCTCCGCTTTGAACTAGGGTTTCTGAATACTCTTCCAAATCAATTCGATTTCTTCTGGAATTGCTGGTTCTTTGTTTTCTTGCGTTGCCCTTGTTGTTTTATTGATTTGGGTTTGGTCGATCCAAGCTGCATCGATCTCTGGTATGTTATTTCAACTCGAATTTCTCTTTGATTTGTTTTAACTTGGATGGATTAAGAGCCAGTGATGATGGGTCTATATATAGGATTAAAATCCTAAATTTTTGCTCTGATTTCGTGAGTGATTCGATCTGATTTGGTCTTCGATATATACTTAAATATTGCATGAATTTTGGTGTTAAAGTCCTTGTCTTTGATTTTAATATATCAATTCTGGAAAGATTTAAATTTGAGTTTTGCTACCTTAAAAGGCCTTGATTCAAAAACTGATTTGTTCGAGAATTGTTCTTCCTATTTAAAAAACTTGCTAACTTTCTGGTACCATAATATCTGAAAAATTCTTTCCACAAAAAATCCTTGAGTGAAAACTGGAAACACATATTGCCATTCACGTATATTAGCTCCATCATTTCTCTGTTCTTTTGTATGATCAAAAACTATTGTTCTGTTTGCATTACTGTAAATATTCTGCCACATATGTAATGTAATGTTACTTGATTCTGGAAATGTTTTTAATGTTCTCATAAAAGGAAATCATTATCAGTTGCATGCTAAAACATGTTGGATGATTTCTGAACTCTTTTGTAATATATTTGATTGCATTCCAAATTTGAAACCAGCTGTAACTCAGCTTTGCAATAATCTCTTGCTCAAAATCTAGAAACTGTTTTCTTGATCATGATTTCTGGTATGGTCTGTTATATCTTGTTTAACCATGCACCTGTTGTTGTCGTTTGGGCATGTTTGATATGTAACTCAAACCCTTGGCTTGAGCACTTAATGTTAGTCCACATTTTATTAGCTACTCCATTTTTGGTGCTGATTAAAAATTGAATAGATACTATGCTTGTACTGTATAGTCTTGTACATATTCAAAAATATTTGAACTGCCTGATTTTCCCATCTTTGTGTTGAGTTGCCGATGTACACTTGCCCCAAAATAATTTGATTGATTACTGAATTTCTGGAATTGAACCAGTCTGGGTTTGACCTTGATCATGCGTACTTTATACACCTTATTGAACAACGTCATGTGCATATATTCTAATGAAATTGAGATGCAATTCCACCATTATTTATATGTACCTGAAACACCATTGAGTTGCATCTTCAATCCTTAGCAAAACTGGCTCATTGATTTGTTGCAAATGTGATAACTGCACACATATTGGTGCATGCACTTCCTGTTGCCATTTACATGTTGTATCATTTTACTCATTGCTCCATGTAGTGTACTCCATAGCTACTGTATATGTGCGTTTACAATTCATCATTCAGACATGTTATTTTGTGTTCACTGCTTTAGTACCACTCTGCCTTTGATCATATTCTATATGTTGTGTACATTTGGCATTGAACCTGGATTTGATCACCATGCATTTGGCTTGATCATACTTTTTCCGCTCATACAAACATCATACATGTTTGCAATGTTTTTAGCTCAACCCTTGATTTTAGTTGCACCATTTAACTGACTTGAACTTGCTGTATGTATACTTTGTGTCACTTGGTTGCAAACTGAGTTTTAATATTGAAAATATATTTGCAATATGAAACAGTAATTCCACTTGATCATTTGTCTTTCCAAAACATATCCATCAACCTGTAAATCATTTTGCTGTTGTGCCATGTTGCCTCGGCCATTCTTGTTGTACTTGTCCATTGAATTGATACATTGTTGTTTGTGTACATGCACAGTCTTGTATTTGAGTTTATGCTTCTATCATTATGCTGATTTTCCTTTGATGCACTATTTTGATTTGTGTTCGACCATATTCACTTGCACTGAGTTGAGATGGTCCTCGTGGCTACTCCTCAGTTGGTCGCTGATTGGCGAGGCAGTGCACACGTGTATATTTAAACACATGTGTACATACAGCCAACAGACAATTTTTCCTGTCCCTGCATATCAGACCAAGTCTCGAAAAATATTGAGAAACACACCGTAATTATGAGGCAAATAAAATTCAAAAGTAAATTTTTATTTGTTTGTTTATAATTTTATTTTTGTTCCAGTTTACTGCGTGTGTGTTTTTGTGAAAGGTATGGAGATGACTGGATTGGAGAGCAGTGAATACAGAAGACTGAAGATGATGATGTTCATGTGCCAGTATATATGAGTGAACTGTATAGAAATGTAATGAAAATTCTGTGTATGTGAGAGTGGTTGTAGATACGACTGAATAAAATTGTACTATTATTTGTAATGATCAATATTGATTGAAATAAAAATATATTTTTGTTGTTCAATTCAATCTGTTTCATTTTGTTTGAATCTTTAATAATACAATTTCTGTGATGTGTTAAATGTGTCGTGTCAGAAATATTCAAAAATATTTGAATCATAAATAGTGGAGTGGTGTATATGTACTATTTCAACTGTAAAAATAAAACATTTATTCGAATAAAAACACTATTTTGATATTCAATTATGTATAGTAGTGTTCTATTCAATAAATATTTATTTCTTTGTGTAAAATATAGAATAGTACTGCTTATAAACACATTTATAAAATAACATATATATATATATATATGTTTGTTATCATCAAACAAAAATCATACTGTTATATTCAACAATCTCCCCCTTTTGATGATGACAAACATATACAAGATTTTGAATGTGTTTGTACGTGAAATATATTACTCCCCCTATTTGTTTGCTCCCCTTACAACTGAACTCCCCGTATATATGTGGAAAATATAAACAATGGAATTCAATTGACCATTCTGCCTCTAGATATTTAGTTTCCAATTTTAAAATATTATTGAATTAAATACTCATCAATCAAAATCTTGACCATTCTCCCCCTTTTGTTATCATCAAAAGGATAATAGGAATCGAAATAGTGACAAATTTAGACCATAAATATAAATTCAAATTAAGAGAGAGAATAAATATCGCAAATCCCATTTAATCAAACAAAAATCATAATAATCTTTAAATTAGAAGCAAAATTCACTTTCAGAATGAATGGATTTACGATGGATTTTATAGAATGAGGAGAGTTCAATAAAAAATTGAATATTTGAATATGAATTTTAAAGATTTTAAATACGCTCAAAAAAAAAGTGTTAAGCACTTCCTAACCACGCATAGCCCAAAGGTCTTTTAAACGGGGTTAGTAGTAACTTAACTTTTATCCTCTCTAATGAGTTCCATCTATGCACAACCCAAAGGTCTTTTAAGTGAGAATGGAAGCACATAGATATTAAGGTAATTTACCCACGCATAATCACGAGGACTTTTAAATGGGAGTGGATACCAAGGATAAATTATTTATTTAATTATTTTTAATTTATTTTTAATTTCTAAGAGTAATTAGTACTCCCCAAATTAAATAAAACCATGATGAATGACAGAAATATGGTAGATATAGAAGATGGTCGTGAAATAAGCTTTAATTCAAAGATATTATAAAATATGTCCAATCATCATGAGATCTAAAATAATGTCTCCTCTAGTTATGAATTATACCATTGTCACAATTCATCACAAATTCCTAAATCTATTAATAATTTTGATGAATCACAAAACGGTTCAAATTAATCAATAATTTCAATTTTTGAATAATTAATCAAAAAATAATTTAAAATTGAAAATACCAATTTCAAGAGGATTTTTGAAAAATATCAATGCAAGTTTGAAAATCAGTTTAAAAATTAATTAGTAGGATATGGAATTTTCTAATATTTTTAACACTGATTGCTCCTAGACAATTTTAAAAACACTTATATATTTAGTTCAAAATGTCAATGGAAATTAAAGATATTTAATCACTGATCTTTCAACTTATTGTCTAATCACCAAGATATTCAAACAAATCAAATCAATTTCCTTATCCGAGCAGCACAAAATCATTTTCAAAGCAAGAATCATAAGTGACATTCTCAGAGAATTTTTAGACAAACACAAGAAACATTCAACGATCAAATCTAAGATAATTATTTGAGATTACTTTAAAAAAAATCAAATTTTTAATAATCTAGGAAATTCAACAATCAATAACGAATGATTTCAAAATCAGCCAAGTAAAAAATAAAGAAAATAAAAGAAATAAAAACTAAAAAGGAAAATAAACTAAACAGTAATTGAAATAAAAATACGAGTTTAGAGATCATACCTGACTTACCATAATCAATGTGATCTAATGAATCTCCAACTCTGAACCTATGGCTAAGAAACTTCAAAAAATTCAACAAAATGGAACAATTTGAATTTTTATCTTTTAAACACAATTGTTCCTTAGCCTATCACAAGTACCTAAATGTTTAATTATAGGATCGAGTGGTTTAACTAAAACTGTTTTACCACTATTATCTTCGTTTACACGTTTTGGTACCCAAACTCGTTTATATAACAATCCATTACTATCCACTAAAGTACCCTTTGGAACCCAAATTCGCTTAATTTAATCAAATTCATTTTATTATCTTTTGGGATCCAAACACGTTTAGCTGAATTGTTTTTAAATGAATTTTGTTTATGGTTTGAAAACCTTTTGAAATTATTAGAATTCAAAATTCCAATTTGACCTTTTTCAAAGATATTTTTAGGATTTTCAAAATCATTAAAATTTAGCTTTTTAAAAAGATCAATTTTTCCAAATCGGTTTGAAGGATTTTTAAAATCATTAAAATCTCGCTTTTTAATTTGATCAGAATTTTCAAAACCGAGTCCTTTCTTACTCTTAACAAAAAATTGGTTTTTTAACAACATATTCAATGATTTTTCGCCTTTAGAAAACTTAACCAATATTGATTCAAGTCGTTGAATTTTAGATTCAAGATCACTATTTTCTTTTATAAAATTCGAATAACAGTTTATAGTGATCTTCCTCTTTTCAAAATCATTTTGTTTCAAAACCATATTTTCATTTTCGAGCATTTAATTTTTGCATTAAAAATCTCACTTTCAAATTGTTTATGCTTTTCAATTTCAAGTTTTTCAAAATCCTTAAAATTTTCAATTTCTTTTTCCAAATCGTGATTTATACTAGTAATTTCAGATCCGTTATTTCTTAAAATCACGTTTTCTTTTTCAAGGGTTTTGAAATTTTCTTTTATTTTAAGCAATTCTTTTTGAAAAGTCGTGCATTTATCACATTTGAGATTTTTGATTTTCTCGGTTTTAATTTCAAGTTCATTCAAAATTGATTCGGTTTTCAATAAACTCCTTTTCTCTAAAATTTCATGTTTGGAATTTTTAACCTTTTTAAACCTATCTAACTCTTTTTGCAAAAAAATCATTTTTTAGTTCAATCTCCTTTATTTTTAGAAACACAATTTCTTTTTCAAGCTTCTGAAATTTTTCATTAAGATGAACTAAATCATTTTCCAAATCTAAACAATTTTTGCAATTTGAGTTTTCAATCTTTATAACGTTTTTAAGTTTTAATTCCAAATCATGATTTTTATTGCTCAACTCAAAATTTTAAATTTTTATTCGTCAGTTTGAGATTCTCAACGGTTTTATTTAATTTGTCACAAAGAAAAAATAATTTTTTAAAAGGAAATTCACCGTGGTCGTCATCTGTGGAGTCTTCATCACTGTCATCATCTGATCCATCTTCTGTAAATCTTGTTAAGAATATTTCTGAAACTGAGTTGGCAATCGGGGGTTTTGAGCTATTGTTGTCTTTTCTTCCATACACCGCATTGAGAGTTTTCCAGATTTCCTGTGCAGCTAAACATTGGGAGATATGGTTTTACTGATCATCATTAATATAAGAATATAAAATGTGTGTAGCACGAGAATTAATTATAATGTCATTCTTATCTACTATATCATATCCATTTTCAATATTATCCCAACATCTAGTATTAACAGATTTTAAATAAATTTCCATTTTTTAATTCCAATTTAAAAAAACTGTTCCATCAAAAATAGTTGGGGTTATACTGGAAAATTCTCGCCAGATTGACAACTAGAAAACTCACCCTTAGGGAAATCCATGACTCTAGAGTTATTTAAAAATAAAAAATACCTGCTCCGATACCACGGGTAGGATCTAAATTAACCCTAGAGGGAGGGAGGGGGCGAATAGGGTTTATCGCAGATCTTCACAGAGTAATTAAATAATAACAGCATAGATAATAATCAGAATAAATGCGAAAAATAAATAACACACAGATACACCCAGCTTCGGCAAAACCCTGCCTACTGCTGCATTCCCCAAGGTTTCTACTAGGAGTTAAAACAATCTTTACGCTTACAATCCCCTGTAAACTCGTGACACTCGCTCCCAACTGTTCTTAACCCTACGCTCAAAACCCTGCACTGGTTTCTATCCCCAAAACCAGATTTCCCCGAATTACAAATACCGTAATTCATCTCACTAGCTTTAGAGATAAACCAGAAAATTTTAACTTGGTTACAAATTGAAATTAAAGACGAATAAAAATAAAAACCCTAAGACAAATTTAAAACCCTAGGAATTAAAATAAGGGTTATCCCCTTTAGTTAAAAACTTGGCCAGCCCCTTTTTATATTTGCTTCACCACTTTGTGCCCCGATCTCTTTGTTTCTCTAAAAATAGAAATGGCGGCTCCGCTTTGAACTAGGGTTTCTGAATACTCCTCTAAATCAACTTGATTGCTTCTGGAATTGCTGGTTCTTTGTTTTCTTGCGTTTCCCTTGTTGTTTTATTGAGTTGGGATTGTTCGATCCAAGCTGCGTCGATCTCTGGTATGTTATTTCAAATCGAATTTCTCTTTGATTTCTTTTAACTTGGATGGATTAAGAGCCAGTGATGATGGGTGTATATATAGGATTAAAATCCTAAATTTTTTCTCTGATTTCGTGAGTGATTTGGTCTTCGATATATACTTAAATATTGCGTGAATTTTGGTGTTAAAGTCCTTGGCTTTGATTTTAATTTATCAATTTTGGAAAGATTTAAATTTGAGTTTTGCTACCTTAAAAAGCCTTGGTTCAAAAACTGATTTGTTCAAGAATTGTTCTTCCTATTAAAAAAAACTTGCTAACTTTCTGGTACCATAATTATTGTATATAACGGTGTTGTATACACAATTATATGATTTTTGTTTGATGATAACAAACAAATAAATATTATTTTAATGTGTTTGATACTGTACTGTTATTATACATCACATACTAGAATATAATATTTATATTTAAATAAAATGCGACTGTACAGAAATTTAAATGTTCACACAGTATTTTATTTAAATATAATATTTTATTTCACTATCAAAACAGTACAAATTTATAAACTTCACTGTTTATACATTTCTCTTATATTTACTAATATTCACAATTCATATACGATTACACATGAGATTGTACTTGTAAATAAACTGAATACGATAGATAAGTTTGTTTGACAACAATAAAATAATATTTTATTTCAAACAAATTTGTTTATTCCACATCACAGTACAATTTTGTTGTTACACAGCTCCTCACTATAACACTTTGTCTATACATCTCATATATATACAATCACTCTTTTTTCTTTGTCATATCCATATATATTCACTTAGTCTTCAATTCTTTATCTTCTGTCTTCACAGCATTCAGCACTGTCAGTCCAGTCTTCACTGCTCATAGTCAGTCTAGTCATCTTCATACCTGTCATGTATAGAAACACGCACACAGTATCTAGAACAGAAATAATATTTTAAATTCTAGCGAATATTTTTTTTAAAAAAAATTATTTGCCTCAGAATTTTGGTGCTTTTCTCATCATTTTTCTGACTTGATCTGATTTGTTAATTCGACCGTGTCTAGACAGTTTGTATATGTACATGGATAGGAAATTTTCTGAATGGCTACATATACACACGTGTATATATATATACACGTATGCACTGCCACGCCAATTCAGTATGCAACTGAGGAGTAGCCACGTAGGCCTTCTCGACTCAGTGCACAATGCAAATCTATGTGCAAATGATCAAATATATCATGGAAATGTAAAAATTTCAGATCAGCCCAAAAACGTGTGGCAAACGTGTAAGATCACCTCAAGATCAACTCAAAAATCATGGCTAAACAAAGTGATTTCCGCAAGTTCACAGCAGTAATGGTGAAGTAGCTGTTTGAAGTATGTACACAAATGAGTGGGTGCATGTCTCATGCAAATACTTAAGCAAGTATGAAGAAACAAGTCAGCAAGACTAAAGCAAACATGAAACCAGACAAGCCATCAAAGAAAATGATAGCAACAAGTTCATAGTGAACACACACTCAAGATCAACACAGCAGCAAAATTCATGTGAAGTCTGGTTAAGCCAGATTGTACAAGATGAGCAAGTTCAATAACGTAAGTGCATGGTGAAGTGCAACATGGTGCAACATTAATTATACATAAGGATGATATACATGATGATCAAACAGTGGACTTACACATGTCTTAATGATTCAACATGGTGTAAAACAGGTCGAGCATTCAAGTGTGAGGTGCAAATATAATTTCAGACAGGGTGCATGTCAATGACTCATCGTAATGAATGGCAAGTACAAGATTGTGGCAATCAAGCTAGCAACAGCAATATGCATGAACAATATGTTTAAATCAACACAGATGCAAGTGTGAAGTTAAAGGGGTTGAACAAAGAGTTTCAGTTGTGAAAATAGTTGACTTGTTGGACTAACTTAAGTAAACAAGCATGTCAAGTGAAGGATCAAGTGAGCTAACATGGTTTCAGCATAAGGGTAAAAGCATATGCATAAAGGCAAAAGATGTTTGCATGCATTCCTGATCCTAAAAGAATTTTTCTTTTAATTATTTTTGTTGAATTTAATTAGAGAAAGCTCAAATCTTTTTGGCATGCTTACGTTTCCAGTTTTACAGCAATCAATCCAGGAAATCAAATCATGTATGGTTTATTTCAAAGGAGCAATTTCAGACAATTCAGCTTTAGGCAAGTGTTCATTTCAGGAACATATTCATTAGAGAATAAATTACTTAAGGGACCAGCGATCAATTTTCTCCCAGTTTTGAATCAATCAGGATTTCATTCAAGGCATGGAACAATTCAAATATTACCTGAAAATCTTTTAGCAATCACAGCATTCTTTTAAGGCCTCAGAATCAAATCACGCAAGAATTTAAAAGGGGTAAGTATCAATCTCGTCTAGGCAACAAATGAAGAATCATGGAAATCATTTAAATCAGAGAAACATTTCAAGCATAGAATAAATGTGGAAAAGGGAAAATAATTTGTTTCCAGAAAAATACTATTATCTTTGGCAAGTATTCACTAATTCAGAGAATTGGAAAGAATTAAGTTTTGCATTGGTGGCACAAATTAAACATGGCAACAAATCAATCAAAGAATTCACTGAAGAGACAAAATCATGTCTGGGTTCATGGCATTCAAAGCCGAAAATTTTCAAAAGGGGAAACATCAAAATTTCAGGCCAAGTCATATATGTTGAAATCAGAGAGTTAAGGATTTTTGTAATCCTATTTTATCACCACATCATCACAAGCAGATAGTTATTGAAAACCAACCCAACATTTCAGATTGAAAAACACAAGCCAAAAAATCAAGGAGCAGAGAATCAAATAAATTTAAATACTCCCCAAGTTTTCGATCATAATGACATCCAAATAAAAGTACAAAAGCCATGCATAGTTTCGAAGCAGCAGAGATTTGATTGCAGAATCATACGTTCGAGATTTGGAGTAAACCCTAACTCCCAAATTAGAGAAACCCAAATTGAAGAATCGCATAGCCACAAGACTCGAGCCTCAGTTCCTTAAATTTCAAAAGCCATCGAATCGATTTGGGGGAGTTTTCAGAAACCCTAGTTCAAGTGCCGCCGCCATTTCTTGTTCAGAAGGAAGTAGAACCCGACATCTTTTTGTCAAAGAGACAATACAAAATAAATCGGTCGGCCAAGAGTAAAAGGGGATGACCCTATTTTTAATTCTAGACTTTTAATATTAGGGTTTTTGCTTTGGGTTTATTTTTATTGTTATTGTTTTTATTTTCTCTTGTAAATCGTACTAAATAGTTTTTAGAATTCTGTAAAAATCTAGAAGAAACCAGTTAGGTGTCTAACTGGCAGTTTACTAGAGTCTGTAAATCTAGGGTTACGGGTTTGTAATACGGGAAAATCTGGTCGAGGGGATATCGGTCAGTCAAGGGTTTTGAGCGTAGGGTTAGAATAAGAGCAGGGTTTGCGAGTGTACATGGTCTTGTATGCGGGATCTGTTCTATCACCTAGTAGAAACCTTAGAAATGCAGCAGTAGGCAGGGTTTTGCCGAAGCTGGGTATATCTGTGTGTGATTTATTTTCTGCATTTCTGTTTCTGCTATATTCTGTGATCTGTTTATTATTATATATCTCGTTAGATTTTTAATTCAGTTAAAAACTATGATAAACCCTATTCATCCCCCTCTAGGGTTAATCTAGATCCAACAATAATATCTGAAAAATTCTTGCCACAATAAATCCTTGAGTGAAAACTGGAAACACATATTGCCATTCACGTATACTAGCTTCATCATTTCCCTGTTTTTTGGTATGATAAAAAACTGTTGTTCTGTTTGCATTGCTGTGCAAATATCCTGCCATCTATGTAATGTAATGTTACTTGATTCTGGAAATGTTTTTAATGTTTTCATAAAAGGAAATCATTATCAGTTGCTTGTTAAAACATGTTGGATGATTTTTGAACTCTTTTGTAATATATTTGACTGCATTACAAATTTGAAACCACTACTGTAACTTAACCCTGCAATAATCTCTTGCTCAAAATTTGGAACCTGTTTTCTTGATCATGATTTCTGGTATGGTCTGTTATATCTTGTTTATCCGTGCACCTGTCGCTGTCGTTTGTGCAGGTTTGATATGTAACTCGAACCCTTGGCTTGAGCACTTAATGTTAATCCATATTTTATTAGCTGCTCCATTTTTGGCGCTGATTAAAAACTGAACAGATACTATGCTTGTACTGTATAGTCTTGTACATATTCAAGAATATTTGAACTGCCTGATTTTCCCATTTTTTATTTGAGTTGCCGATATACACTTGCCCCAAAATGATTTGGGTGATTACTGAATTTCTGGAATTGAACCAATCTGAGTTTGACCTTGATTATGCATTGAACAATGTCATGTGTATATATTCTAATGAAATTGAGATGCAGTTCCACCATTATTTATATGTACCTGAAACACCATTGAGCTGCATCTTCAATCCTTGGCAATACTGGCTCATTGATTTGTTGCAAATGTAATAACTGCACACATATTGGTGCATGCACTTCCTGTTGACATTTACATGTTATATCATTTAACTCATTGCTCCATGTAGTGTACTCCATAGCTACTGTATATGTGCATTTGCAATTCATCATTTAGACATGTTATGTTGTGTTCACTACTTTTGTACCATTCTGCCTTTGATCATATTCTATATGTTGTGTACATTTGGCATTGAACCTGGATTTGATCACCATGCATTTGGCTTGATCATACTTTTTCCACTCATACAAACATCATACATGTTTGCATGTTTTTAGCTCAACCCTTGATTTTAGTTGCACCATTTAACTGACTTGAACTTGCTGTATGTATACTTTGTGGTTGCAAACTGAGTTTTAATCTTGAAAATATACTTGCAATATGAAATAGAAATTCCACTTGATCATTTGTCTTGCCAAAACATATCCGTCAACCGGTAAATCATTTTGCTGTTGTGCCATGTTGCCTCGGCCATTCTTGTTGTACTTATCCATTGAATTGATACACTGTTGTTTGTGTACATGCACAGTCTTGTATTTGGGTTTCTGCTTCTATCATTAAGCTGATTTTCCTTTGATGCACTATTTTGACTTGTGCTCGACCATATTCACTTGCACTGAGTTGAGATGGTCCTCGTGGCTACTCCTCAGTTGCTCGCTGATTGGCAAGGCAGTGCACACGTGTATATCTATACACGTGTATACATGCAGCCAACATACAATTTTTCCTGTCCCTGCATATCATACCAAGTCTAGAAAAATGATGAGAAACACACCGTAATTCTGAGGCAAATAAAATTTAAAAATAAATTTTTATTTGTTTGTTTATAATTTTATTTTTCTTCCAGTTTACTTCATGTGTGTTTTTGTGACAGGTATGGAGATGACTGGACTGGATTGGAGAGCAGTGAAGACAGAAGACTGAAGATGATGATGTTCATGTGCCAATATATATGAGTGAACTGTATATAAATTTAATGAGAAATCCGTGTATATGAGAGTGGTTGTAGACACGACTGAATAGAATTGTACTATTATTTGCAATGATCAATATTGATTGAAATAAAAATATATTTTTGCTGTTCAGTTCAAACTATTTCATTTTGTTTGAATCTTTTAATAGTACAATTTCTGTGTTGTGTTAAATGTGTCATGTCAGAAATATTCAAAAATATTTGAATCGTAAATAGTGGAGCGATGTATATGTACTATTTCAACTGTAAAAATAAAATATTTATTCAAATAAAAACACTATTTGGATATTCAATTCTGTATAGTAGTGTTCTATTCAATAAATATTTATTTCTGTGTGTAAAATATAGAATAGTACTGCTTACAAACACAATTATAAAATAATATATACATATTTGTTATCATCAAACAAAAATCATACTGTTATACTCAACAGAAGCATGCGATTCTTGATTGGTGAACTTGACATTTTTTAGCGTCCATCGTTCTGAGCTAGGGTTTTAAGTATTGGGAAATTGAAGCCTCGAATCTGGTTTTGAGTAACGTATTTGGATTCAGGAGTTCGAATAACTTCGTTTATGTTTTTTTGGGATTTTAATAAAAAGTGTCGATCATTGTTAAACAACGCACGACAAGGCTGGTTGTCGTGATCAGCATAGCGAGTTCGAGTTGTACTTCATTGATATGGTGTTGTCGAGAGTCGAACGAGATTAGGATTTGTTTTTGTTTGAGGTTAAATCGTGGACAATCGAAGGAGATATTGGGATTTAAGTGTGCAGTAATGGCTTGTAAAGAAAGGAGCCCGGGTTCGTTATCCTGGAGTGGAAGGAGGAGGATATAAGGAGCGGGTTGAATTATGTGGACGTGGGCCAGTGTCTATGGTGAGGCCCAATTAATTATATGTTTATTGTTTAACCTTAAATTAAAATAATATATTAACTTGTATTTATAATATTTTAGCCATACAGTGTCAAATTAACGAATGGCCAGATCCGTTGGGATCATATGGACGAGGGCTACACCATGGAACTGATTCGGAGTGAATTGAAGCTCGTTACAAGTATAGCGAAATAAATTGCCTGATCTGAATCAACGACAGTTATCGTTATTTAACGATAAACGTCTAATCTGACTAAAACTCATTAACTCTATTCCGTTTATATTTTATAAACGTAATTTGGTATTGATAAATGATGATTGATTCCTGTGTGATAATTGTTTGGATGAATTGTCAGTCAATTGGTTGAATATATATGTATATATCGTTAATCGAATATTGATTCTGTTTATCAGAATATTTCATATTCGTGTTATTTATGTTGGTTAACATTTATGGATGCAGGGAAATAGGTTGGAGGGATTCAACTGGATTCCTCAACATTTTTGTTATTTTATTTCATATATTGTGATATATGATGTGATATACACTCTGAAATTGATGGTGTTTGCTTGGATGATACTGGACCTTTTTATTGGGTATTTTAATTACCATAAGTAAATACTAAAATATATTATAGGAAATTTCAAAGTGGATATTGAATTTAAATATTTGGTAATAAATAGATTTTATAAAAGGGAAATATTTGGTAATAAATAGATTTTTAAAAAGGAAATATTTGGAAAATAAATAGAATTATAAAAAGGAATTGGCAAGATATAATAGAATTATGAGATATGGATTTAAAGTAGATTTTAAATAGAACCTGTTTTAACAGATAATTTGAGAAGATAAATTTATAAATAATGTTTTATAAATTAAGTAAAATATTTTATCATTTGATAAATGGAATATATAAATCAGAATTTATATAGAGAAGTAAAATCGGTTTCAACACCGATATTTGAAATAGATTGTGAAGGTAGAAGTTATAAAGGAAATTTTCAATGAGATTATAAGTGTTGAAAATAAAATGAGAATTTGTAAAAATAGTTTTGTAAATAGAAGTAGAAATAGAGTTTGGATTTGAGATATTGTTTTAAAATGTGAAATAAAACTGTTTTGATTGTATAGAAGAAATATTATTCACATTAGATATGAATAAGGGATTTAAATAAATATTTTGCGAAAAGAGAATATTTATAAAGGAACTTGGGGTTGAAATAGGATTTTAAATAGAATTACTGAAATTAGAAACTGATTGGAAATTAGCTGAGTTGAATGGCTTTCTGAGTATTGATCTGATGTTGGTTTCAGCCATCGGGGTTTATACTTAGGAAGTTGTTCTCTTACAAATTTACAGTTAGAGACTGATAGATGTGGGAGGATAGTGATGCGTGAATCGGGAATGGAAATATTTTCCAATGTTAATTATGTTTATTTTCTAAATTTAGAAAATAAGGATTTACGAATATATGGAAAGGGAAATGGGGAAAAGAATAAATTAATGATAAATTAATTTAAAAGGGAAAATATTGATTTGACGATTGATCGATAGAATTTCTTTTTGGGAATAGGAACTTTGTTTTTATGGATGTTTTCCTTGATAATTAAATTACTAAATATCAAAGTTTTGACCATTTTTCCATCGTCAATACGGAGAGACCGGTATCAGATTTATTATCTAAAAACCACTCCGTATGGGCATTAGCGTTGCTAATAGAATATGATGATGATAATTGAAGACAGAGTTTTTGCAAGGGTTGTTCTGGCAAACTCTAGGTAGAAATTGCCTAAGATGGGTTTACAGAATAGTGCCTTCGGCTTGTTTGGTCCCAGGACAACTTGTATGGAAGAATGTCTAACATAGTATATTTAATAGATCGCGTAAGTTGATCTCTTCAAAAGTATTTACGTTTGGTGGCGGAGGAATTTGTTTCTATTAGCTGTATACCCATGGTATTTTTGGAGAAATCAATCTATTATTTGGTGGGTATAACGATGTGGCATTCAAAGTAAATAACGGTGTGTTCTGTACGTTATGACCTCAGGCCTCACAGTCGGGAAATGGTACAAAATCGGGTAGGTCGCATGCCTAAGTGGGTAGCTCCCAATTAGGGTGTATTGTCACCTGATCTTGAGAAAATCCATTTGCTTCTTTATTCTATTTCGATGTTGTCCCTGACAGGAAACGGTTGTTGATCCCAACCATTAGTGATAATACATTCGGTACACTCAAACGAAATGAGTGACCGGTCATGTTTAGCCTGGGTTACAAGATGTTTTTGTTGAACCCGGTGTATTCCTCTCTAGAGATGCATTAACGAAAGGTGCTCCCATACCTTGCCAGTTGGAATCCATTACCCAATAAGTGCTCGTGGTTTTTGATTATATATTACATAAGTGGAATGTGAGATGAAAGCATTCAATGGATTGCTATTTAATTGATTTAGACATTATTATAACATCATAACAGTATGGCTTTTAAAAGAACATTTTGGGTTATCGTAAGGTAATAACCATCTGTGTTTATGTGTGGGTCGGTCTTAAGATTATTCTTTCTTTTAGGAGGATTTTAAAAGTTAAACAAATGGTTGGAGTTTACTCACACCAGTCCCATGACTGACCCAGAGTTTATTTTGTTTTGTTTTACCCTAAACTCTTGGGTGCCCAAATCTGAACGGACAATCAAGTAGTCGGGATTTTACAGATATACTTGGAGAGCTGGAGCAGGAGGCTTCAGGATTATATAGCTAATGTTTATTTCCATTTTGTTGTAAGTGTTGTACTCCGATAATGGTATTGTATACAGATACTGATTTTTATTTCAAAGTTATGTTATATAATATATTTATTCGTTCCGTTGTGAGATTCGTTTTTACTATGATGTATGTTCTTCTTCCTCTTCTATTCTAATTTTCTTTCTTATCTATTTCTCACCCTCTAACTTCTTTCTATTAATGATCTGGATTGTTCGATGCCCTAATAATTGACATAGGTTTTATGTTGATTTTCTAGGTCGAAAATCCCAGTTCGTTACACTCTTTCATTGGTTCATTTAAGTTAACCAAACTCAACATTATTTAATTATCCTAGTTTCTGCCAAATTAATTCCAAACTCATTAAATTTACTGAAACAATCACTGAAATGATTAATTGCTCAAATTTATAATTATTCTTCTGATTAACCAATAGATATTAGATTGAATTGTGCCTCAACATTGATTTACTCATAATTAAATCTATTTTCAACTTTTAGCTCTCAAAACCCTTAATTTTCATAGTTTAAGGATTTTTATGAGTTAGCCTCACAAAATAAAGTTTATTTCTAGTTAGACACCGTTACCTCATAGGTAATCATACAAAAGTCAGGGTTGTTACAGACTCCCTTCTTATAAAAATTACGCCCTTATAATTTGCTTAAGGAAAATTCATATTGTTAATGTTATTTTTCGTCAACACCGGAATTAGGGTTAAGGATGTGGATTTAAGAGAACCGAGGGATTATTTAGTTCCTACAAGCTAGAGTTAGTTTACCATTTTCTAAATATCAAGGTCTTAAGCTCGAAGATTAGTTACTCTTCCTTCAAAGAGGTGAGTATCACGCTTACGAGACTCAAGGACCAACAATTACCTTGGGATAAGGGTTTCATAAACTCAATGCAAGATAGAAAGCTAAATGGTTTATGGGAGGTTACTTTGGTAATTATTCTCTTATAGTAGGTTCATGTCATAAAATCATAATAAGGAAATAAGCAAAGTAAATAAATAGTGTTGAATATCTCTTTATTGACCACTTAATTGAGTACACTGAAGATTACAAGTAAAAGCCCCAAATCATTTTACAAATTAGGGTTACTCTCTAAGAAATGGTTACAAGACGTAAGAACGAAGAAAAGTGCCCCAAAATGAGACCTTTGTGGTCTTATTTATAGAAAAAATGGGCCCATTTTTGGTTGCGATCAGTAGGAACATGGTTTTGAGTACTCTCGGCTTTGGAAATGTTATTTGGCATCAGTATTGTCCCGACCTTCTATTCTGGGTGATGATGTCGGCTATGTTTCACTTGTGAATCTGGTGTTGCCTCCATACAGTGTATCGACACTAAGTAAATTGGTAGGGAAAGCTCTCTTCCTTGATTTCGACACCACTTTTGGCTTCCAAGTATTGCCTTTAACTTTTCTTATGATTTTGACGTCTGCTTTGGTATCATTATGGACACTAAGCGTGTTAGGGTGGATGGCCTTTCCTTTTCTCACACCGTTTGATGAACTTTGGTCTACATCAACAGTCTTTGGTTCTGGTAGCGACTTCGTATTTGCGCTGTTTACAGGTTCTTCCTGATGACTCTGAAGCTGCTTTTTGGTAATGATACTTACACCAAGCGTATTGGTATCGATAGCTATGTACTTAAGCCCAAATATGTCTCGTGGCTCTATGTTTCGGTGTCGAACCATTTTCTTTCAGAATTGAGATCTAGTTGATTGCTTTCGGTGTCGTAACCACTCTTAGTTGTTATTGTATGTTAGTTTCGACTTCGCCTTGCTGTTGTCTTCTATGTATCGCTGCCAAGCTTCTGCTTCCAATGTTAGTATCGATAACATGTAGACCAAACCTTTTCCCTTCTTTTCCTTCCGATATCGGCATCAGGTTTTCTTGGTTTCCATTCTGATGTTGGTAAAAACATTCTGATACCCCTTCAGCTCTATCTAGTTTTGGTGCCGAAATCTGGTAGTAGCATTTGCCCCCCTTTGTGAAGGGGTATTTTCAACTTTCCAAGCCAAAACTCTGACCTTCATACCGTATTGTTCCGAAGGAACGATATTTCCCGCCTTTTGGTCTTCTGGAATTGATCTAGACCGTCCACTCATATAATTTGCATGGTCAGGGTAAGAGGATCTTTTAATACAAAAGTTCTTCTTCTTCCTCTTCATTCCTACACCTCAAGAAACCATTTTCACACAGGACCACTGTTCTTCGAAAATTTACAAGAATTACAAATTCGATCCTTTTTCTATAAGTCTTTAATTATTTTTTGAAATAGAATTAGGTTTAGGGCCAAAAAAAACATTTTTCCTAACTTGATTATGAAATCGATCGGGATTTAAGAGCTTTTAATTTCCATTAGAATGAGTTCAAATAATAGTATGGATCCCAAATGGACATTAATGGCAGATAAAATAAATTTATCATTTACCCCTCACTCTGCAGACATGTTTTTTGGGGTTTAGAATACAAAGTTCATATATAAAGGGTTGCAACTTTTATTATGAAAATGAACTTTCCTTCCCTGTACCGATGAACTCAACATCAACCTGTGCCGATTCCCTTTAGTTTCAGTTCCATCGATACTGAGATTGATGATTTCTATCGATTTCAGCTTAACTGGTTTCATAGTAATGTACATTCGACACTAAAGCCATACTTTCTTCTGTTTTTGAATAAGCAAATCTTAAAATTTTAGAATCAGATAGGACATTACTGATACCGAAGTACTTTTTGATTTTGATATCATCGATATCAGGCTTTAAACTTTTCTCAGTATTGGCTAAGTTTCCGATGTCGATACCAAAATATTTGGTTTTGGCTAGATTGACACCAACAATTCGGGCTATCTCTATCTTGACTCGGCCAATACCAGAGTCCTTCTTTATTTCTGGTCTCAGTGTCGTAATAACTAATATGATCAACACCAAATACTTAACCATTTTTAGGCATATGCATAATGCATGACTCACATGAATCTTGTTAAGAATTTTGATTTGAATGATTCATGATGTGTTCCCACTTTTGTAGGAGTATTTGAGAATTAATGTTAGTGAATTTTCATGAAGGCCATAAACTTGTAAACAGTTCATATTTTCCTATATTAAATTCTTGTGCTAATATGTTTTATGGATTAATATCATATGGCAGCATCATGTCTGAGAAGAATGGTGTTGGCAAATCGAAGCCAAGCAGCTTTGCCGCACCTCGACCAAAAAAGACACCAACTCCTCAGCGTTCTCTTATCAATTATCAAGGTGAAGTGGATTCCATTCTTGAGATCTTTGGTATGACAGAAGTTGAACCATTCCTACCTCTGATCAAGATACTATTCATGGCTTACTGGAGGGATTCTTCACATACACTACTATTTATATCTAGCATAGAGGTTTATTTCCCTTCCCCGAGTTTGTATATGGGATTTTGCGTCACTTGGGAATTTCTCCAATTCAGCTTTCCCCAAACACACACACTTTTCTTTTATGGCTTGAGATTTTAGCACTTGAGTCGGGTCAACCTTCCCTTAGTGCTGACCTTTTTCATTATTTGCTTCGTATGTCCAAAGGAGTGGATTCGTTTGTTCTTCGTGCGAATCCTACAAGGAAGTTAATTGCTAATAGTATTAATAAGTATAAAGATTGGGAACGCTAGTTTTTCTATATCAAGTGCCCCTTTATATTTTGGGCACATTTTCCAGTCCTGGCAAGCTTTCTATCCTTTTAGAATTACTATGTCGTCTCCATGCTTTGTCTGGTTTTACTTCTTTTCAGCTCCCATTGCCAAGAAGAAAATTTTAAGGAAGGAGGATGTTCAAGTTGTCGATTCCCTTTACAAGACATATGAGGAGCCGGGACAACGATCTATTTTGTTAACCTTGGATAATCTCCGCAAACATGCCTTTCTTCCTTCTGGGAAAAAGATTTTGAAGGCAACCACCTCTCCATTTTCCTGATACTGAATACTCACTTTAGGTTCTGATATGTTTACTCCCCTAACCACCTTATTTCCAGGTACTTTGGGTTAGATTGTTTTTCTAGTGTGATTTCAAATTATTTATTCATGTTACAGCTTTCTTAACTTTGTTTTCCTGCTATAATTGCTTTGATAAGCTACTTAGGCCACTGATGAGACATCTACCTCGGCCGCCTTAGCCAGATCCACGTACGCTGCTAAAAAGAGGCATGCTTCCACTGCAACTTATCCGACTTCTAAGAGGCATAAGGGTGATACTTCTTCCTTGTCTACTCCTTGCAAAGATCTTGCTGTTGTGGCCACTGAGCCGCAAACTCCTATTCCTGTTGCTCCTGGTGCCGGAACTACTGCTAATTTTAGCTCCTCCCAAGCGGGGACCCCAAGGAGTGATTTTGTAAATGGTTTCTTGGTCTCTAGCCCTTTGGGAGCTTTAGATCATATGGTGCATGGGATAAATCCACTTCCATCTCCTCAACATGATAACTCTCTGAGGCCTCTTGTACAAATTTTAGATCTTGATGAAGCTGTAAAGCTTGCTCTCTCTTCCGGCGATATTTCTGACATCTCTGACTCAGCGAGTTTTCGTCAATATCTTATCAAGCAACAATTTTTGGTACAGTCTTGTTCCTCCTAGTTTCCTTAGTTTTTGTTCTTATGCAAATACTAGTTTTGTTTTCATCTATTAGATAACCAAAGGATAGTTCTACTCCAAGAGATAACTTCTCCATCCTCCTCCAAGACCGCTTGTAAAGACCCGCATTTTTGGCAGTCGAATATTTTAATTTAATTTATTATTTTAAATATTTTAATTGGGATATTAATGGATTTTAATATTTAATTCGTTATTTAAATGAAGTTTGAACGTTATATATTTATATAATTATAAAACGAGCTCGAAATGGCGCTGCAGTTCGTAATATGGAGTTTTAAACTTCAACTAAATATACAGAGTCCGATAAAAGACGAATTTCTATGAAAAAAGAAACGTTGGAACCGTATTGATATAATTTTCATATAAAAGAGAAAAATCTAGATTTCGTATTATAATTTGTTAGTTATGGCCAAATCAAATTTTGAAATAGTCGCTATGGAAATCGTTATTTGATTTATAGGCCTTTAAAATAGCCATTTTTCAAATGGACTCCTTTTTCGATGAAATCAGTTTCAATGGGACCGTAACGTTAAATTTTTGTAAGAAAATCAAATTTCGTGGCAAACCAATGTCGTATGTGACCACGGTAGCCGTAAACGCCTAATCAATTTCTATAGCGTGTAACTAAATTAATTTAATTCAATAAAAAGATATTTGAGTGTAACTTGAGCAGACAATCGAATTAAGCGATGAAACCAGTTCCGTTGAGTTTGTATCGTCGATTAGAGTTAGGATAGGTATATAGTTTTTATTTTTGGAGATCGGGTAATTTGGTGTCCAAAATGGCATTTTGGTGTGTGTAAAAATAGCGTACCGGGAAACAGTCTCGGAATGCGATGAAACTAGTGCCGTTGGATTCATAATAATTAATTATTGTAGGATTTCAAAGTTTCAAGTTAATTGGATTTATTTAGTGATCATGGAAAATTTAAACGCGTGTTTTTGCTTGTGATTTGTAAAGGAATTTTCACTAATGACCTCGGATTTCGTTGAAACCTGTCCCATTAGGACCGGAATATTTTTCTATGTTAGAATTAGCCTTTTTATCATAAAACAGAAATCGTTTGTGGTGGTTTTTATCAATTACTTCATGATGAAGTTTCACAAACATTATTATATTATTTGGGTTCAACTATATATACCTTATATGATAAAACCCTAAGTTTTTCTGTCAAAACGTGCTTCTGTGGTCAACCCAATTTTTCCGCCGCCACTCTTAAAATCAATGGCCAACAATAATTGAATTTCCTCTTTCTTGAACTCTTGATCCACTCATTAATAACCGAAACTATTAACTATAATTTCGAAGATCTCGATGAGTACTTGAAATCCATCGGTGATGATGGACTAGTTCGATCCGAGATGACCGAAAATCATTTAGAAGACGCCGATGGTTTGTGAAGTTTTCTGGAGCGGAGGGTGTGCCTAGCGTAGCGGTGTTGCTGTCAAAGGGGGAGGGTGTCAGGGCGTGTTGGATGGTTGTATTGGATGGATGATCGATGCCGGACTATGGCGCTTCAGGAGGTGAGGACGTTGGTTCCATTTTGAAGAGGTCATCACGCAGAACCAAGTGGAAATAAACAGGAATTCATCAGCGGAAATAATTATCAATGTAATTAGCTTACACTAATTAGTAATTTATAAAGTAATTAAAGAAGTTTCAATTCATGATTAATTAATTTAACCATATTAAAAACCATTAACTGATTTGTGTGTAAAATTCTTGATAGGATTTGAAACCGAAAAGGGCTATTGAACGAAGGGAGCAGGAAGAGAATTCCATCAGTCCTGTTTGTTTCCCTAACTCAAAGTAATTTACCCTAAAAAAAATTTAGAAAGCTATTAATTTAATCAAAACCATTTATATTTAAACATGGGTTAATGCAGGGAGCAAAGCCGAAGATGAAGAAGTATATTAGACTGTATATTTTATCCAACCAGAAAGTAGTCGGCCTATTGAATTCTCTAACAAAAGGAAGCAGACTATTTAATTAAAAGTAATTTGTTTAGAAAATATTAATTAAGAAGTTAACTATTTTAATTAAATCGAGTATTTAAATATTTAAAACTTTCTATTCTTTTCTCAGAATTGAACCAAATGAGCTACACGGAAATCGTGAAGACTAACATGACATTATGGAATCATTCTGGACAAAGCCGGAGATTGCTGGAGTTTATTATTAAATTAAACAATGGTTTAATTTAATTGGAACGAAAACCGATCCACTTTAGCGATAACGAAACAAGGTGAGTAAAACTCACTTAGTTCCTCCCATTTATATTTTATATAAATTTGGTTTTTATTTTGTGTGTTCTGTTTGCCAATAGTTGATTGTTTGCTAGTTATATATTTATTTGTTGATTTAACTGATGAAATTAAACCGTTGTTTAATTTCAGTAAAATACGTAATCGTTATTTCAATGATTGGACCCAATGAAGGTAACTTACCTTATCGGTCACGTTTATAACGTGTTTAACGGTTTGAATTGTTTTGTTTATTGGTTGATGTTAAATGGTCGTTACTTATCATCAGTTAAATGGAGTTGAATGATTTGATTTGTGATAACCAGTTTGATACAGGGAAAAACAGGTTGGAGGGATCCAACGGGATTCCTCAAATATATTATTTATTTTCACATTATCATATATGAACTGATATGATAGGGTGATTGATTTGATTGTTGATTATTGACTGAAAATTCAACACTTGTTTGGTTTAAACCAATGGGCGGTATTGGTTGGGTATTTGGCGACAGTATATGGCCTATGAAATATTGTTTCATAAATGTTGATTTACCGTCAGGTAGATCAACAGAGATAAAGTTATAAAATTTATTTATAACTGGATATAGATTTTAAATTGAATTATAATGAAAATATGTTGTAAAAAGAAAATAAATATTTATTATTTGTTACTTAACATTATAATTAATCATTAATTGATTTTATAAGGAAATTTCTAGTGTCAATCAGATTTATAAACAAGTGATTAGAAATCAACCTAATGGTTAAACTTGGAAATTTGTTTTGTTAAGAAACAATTAAATGAAAATTTTTAAATTAATTATATTATTAATTAACTTAAAGGGAGAACGAATTGGAATCGGTTAATGGGATAACCGTGGTTTGAGTTGACTAAATAGACTGTCTTTAATTGGAATTGATTTTCGAATTAGTATGTTTTGAATAAATAGTTTAACGAATATTGTTCTAATTCTAATAAGATTTAAAAAAAAGAACTTACAATTTATTTTTGTTAATAAAGGAACTAATTACTGAAGCAGTTATTGATCGAAGTAAATTATTGCTTTAATTAATAATAATTTAGAAATTTACTTTCAATGGAAATTCATTTAAAGAGTAATCGAAATTACATGTAATCTAGTTGAACGGTGAAAAGGAGCTTACGTATGGATTTTATATTTAAAACTCAAATTTTTAACGAAGTTATAAAGTAATTTAAGTGAATACGATCACTTAATTTAGGTGGACTTAGCATTTGAATTAAGTCAAAGGAAATCAAGATAAAAGGGTTATATATAAATGAGATTTAAAGTGTAAAAGATTTAATTTTGCGTTAAAATTACTTAATAGTGGGATTAAGTCAAAGTGGGAAATTAAAATAAGAATTTCAAGCAGGAAATGGTAGAATGGGTTTGAAAAGGCGTTGGTAAAAGTGAATTTGGGTAAAGAAGTGGGTCATAGCATTGTATAACTAAATCCGAACTATGAAGGATTTTGTTTCAAAGAGGCAGAGTTAAAAAGCTGTTGTTTATAAGAGATTATTTAATTATGGAATTAAGGAATAATGGTTATATCCCAGAAAGAGATTTTCAAGAAGTAAGAAGGTTTTATGGAACTGTATTTAAATAAAATAGTTAAATGGAATTTGTGTGGATATTGGAATGAAATATTGGGTTACAGCTCATATCGATCTGAAGATATGAATGTTGTTGATCAAGGTCTGAGAGGTAATTAAATACCCCAACTTGAACGGCTTTAGGATTATCTGAGGACGATACGAGTTGGTAATGGTAAAAGGAGTTAGTTATAATTTTGTATTTCCATTAGGGAAATAATAATCCAGCGTCTGTGAAAATTTTGAAGAATATATAATGATAGTTCCGAAGTGAAAAGGGGATTAGAAAGGTGTGAAAATATATATATAACATATAATGATGATTCGAAGTAAAAGGAAAAATAAAAAGGGGTTGTGTGAAAATATAACGATATTTCGAGTTAGAAAGGAAACGTAAGGTTAAGTACTATTCTATAAGGATAAACACGGGTTATTGTTTTCAAGTAATGAAACAAGGGATATTTCGTAACGTTGTTTTACAGGTAATGAATTGAATTGATTTCCCAATATTAGATAATAACGTGGCCAATGTTTTGAGAGTGAAAATAGAAAATTGGATATGATATAGGGTTTTTCCTAGGTAATAAAATAAATTTGTTTAAAGAATAATCTTATATTAAATAAGAAGCGAGAAACTATATTTATAATATCGAAATATTTTAGAGTTTTAAAATATATTTATTTAATTAAAAGGCCAAGTGATGCTGAATATTGAACCAGTGAACTCATTGCATGTTCATGATTGAATCACTGTTTACTTCGATAGTTAAATCACCGACTATCAAATCTGTCAAATACGATTGTTGGTACGGAAAACCGGGATCGAATTTATACTCGAAAACCATTCCGCCCAACAAATATGTGAAGATATGATCAGAAGTTGATCGAGATGGAGCATTGAAGACCGTGGATCTACATTAACGGAAGAACCACTAAAAATTTCTGGGATTGCAACCAGGGGTAAACTGTGGTTCTCTCGTGGTTGGAATCTACGGGTTACAAGGACTTCTCGCTACTGATCCATGGGGTGATTCCTATATTGGATGTCGTAGGAGAGTATCTTCAATTCATCCTGTTCCTGGATGACTTGTATGGACGGATGTCTGACAGAGTATTTCCAAAGGGATCACGTACGTTGATTTCTTCAAACTTGCTATAGTTGTTGGCGGAGAATGGTCATTCTCTTAGCTTAACTGCTAGTGTATTTTTGTGGATGTCAATTAGTGATATCTGGCGGATCTGACGAGGTGGTATTCAAAGTGAATGATGACCAGATGTTCCAAATATAATCTAAACCTCAAGCCTCATCAACCGGGAAATGACAAAAATCGGGCAGGCAGCATGGCTGTGTGGGTCGCTCCCATTAGGGTGTATAATCAGCTATCTAGAAAAAATCCTTTTGATTCTTTAATCTATTTCGATGCTGTCCCTTTTTGGGAAACGGTGGTTTGAGCCCAACCGTTGGTGATATACATTCGATACACTCAAGCGAAATGAGTGGTTGGTCATGTGTGCGCAGGGTTGCAAGACGTTCTTGTTGAACCCAGTGTATTCCCCTCTAGATATACACTATCGGCAGGTGGTTCCATACCTTGTCATAGTCGGAATCCAATTTCCAATAAGCGCCTGCGGTTTTGATTGTATACTATATACGTGAAGCGTGAGATGCAAGCGTTCCGCTAGATTGATATTTACTTGTATGTAGACACTATTATAAAATCAGAAAAGATATTGATTTCAAAAATGTTTTGGGTTATCATAAGGTAAAAACCGTCCGTATTTATGTGTGGATTTGGTCTTACAATTATCCTTTTCTTTCGAAAAGATTTTTGTACCTTAAAATCAAGTTGGATGATCCCCCTTAATACTGTGCGATTTTTTCTCACTCTGGTTCACCAGACTGACCCGGTGTTTTGTAAATGCTCGGGTTAGACCAGGTTATACAGGTCCAGGTTATCGGATGCTGTGAATTTCCGAAGACGTGCTGGAGGTGATCAGGCGCATTGTATCTAGTGTTTATTCCACTGTGTGATTGTATATGAGGACAGGTTATGATCACTGTCCAGATGTGTGATGTACTCTAGTATTGTAAGTATTTTTAAAAGCTCTCAGTAAAGATTTATTTCTGTATTATATTTTGCCCCGCTGCAATGTGAGGCTCTGTGTTGTGTTGGTTCTTCTAATTCTATTCTAATATTTCTTTCTTTCTTATCTCACCCTCTAATTTTTTCCTAATAACTATCTAGTGTTTTCGGTTTTGGAAGATCAACATGAGATATGGAAGGTATTTATGTCGATTTTCGGGGCCGAAAATCCTTGGTCGTTACACCACTAAACTTGAAGAAGAGAAGGCTGCTTTGGAATCCAAAGTTAGTGCCCTGACCAAGGCTGTGAGGACCCGTAACTTCCCCGTGAGGGAAAGAGCGGATACTTTGAGAACAACACACAAAAGAACGCAGACGGAAGAACATTTCATTGCTATTACAACAATTCCATCAGATACAGGAATATACAGAGTATAAATGAATACATTACATTTGATAAATATCAGAGATTACAATAAATTACATAGCAGCGGAAAAACAATAGAGAACACAACTGAAAGTAATACACAGATACAGAGCTTTCCGAGCATCGTTCCATCTGTAAATCAGGATCCTGTGAATATAAATCTGCAAAACCAAAACTACTAGCTGCCCGTGTCGAAAATAAGGGCACCCAGAGTTTAGGTTAAAACAATAAACTCCAGGACAGTCATGTGACTGGTGTGAGAACTAAAACAGTTATTTAAAACTTTACTTTAAAAGGGAGAAATTCAAGGGACCACGCCGTATAACACGGAACGGGTTTCCTCCCAAGAATACCAGTGCATAGGAAAGACAACGCAATGCTTTTTCGAAAAATGAAGCTATTATAAGACCCAGGTCCCATCACACAATGCAACGCAAGCCGGAGGATAGGGTTTTCTCTTATAATAGCCAAACATGCTTGGTACGTTTAAAACAAATCATTTGATACTATTATAGGTGTATAGTGTCAAAACAATTTCAATCATAAATATCAATCATAGACGGCATGGGTACCATATATCATGTCGCCATACTAGTTCTACAATTAAAACTGAAATACACGTATTGGAAATTGGATTTCCGTCATGAGTCGAGGCAAGGGGCAAGCTCCTCTCCGCTTTCGAGACACTCTAGCAAATGCTCAGGACTACACACTCTGGGCAGCCACTTGGATCGGTTGGGCCGGTCCTCTCTTACGTTTGAGGATTAGTTATTCCTGAACACATGTTTCCCAGTCCTTACAGACCTATAATCGAGGCGCCACATTCCAACAACCACTTAGGTGAAAAGTATATAAATGTCAGGGCTGGTAAGTCACTGACACCACCAAAGCTAGAAAGAAACGCCGTGTTCTCCCAACGGTCCGTATCCCCTTTTTGACTCATACCGAGGTGTGAGGCTCGCGAATTCACGTTATACACAAAGCTACGCCACAAAGGTCGTGCTTTGATCATCAACCACAAGACTTTGCTTTTCAACAGAAGCCTTGATCCATGCAACTTAGCGTGCCACACAGGCAATTCGTGCCATGCGATTGATATCTATCGATATATAACCTCTAAGCTCGTACGTCTCAGAGAAGGGCGTTAAGCAAGAGAATAAATTCTCCGCCGCCAAACAGATATATATTTAACAGAAATCAATCAACACAGAATAAAATCCAATGTCAGACACACAATCCATTTACAAGTTTGTTCTGGGTCTGAACGAAACCAGAGGCACTTTCCTCGCATATCCATCGATCTCCAAGTACGTATGGACGACCACCGACTATTTCCATCCTCTTGGGTGTACGGCCCAATCAGGATCATCAGTAATTATCCAAACGATGTGAAGACTTTCGGTCTTCGACCACCGTCATCATCTTCGACTTATCGTCGAATCGGTTATTCAGAATGGGTATAAACCCGGCCTTTCCGAACAACCCGCGTATATTAAAAACAAATGTTACACAAACACAACATACGCATCATTCCAATTCATTAGTCACTAACCGTAAATTAGCAAGAGAACAATTCCCCAAATATTAACCCCGAAGGACGAAACCAACATCAGATCAATACCCAGGAAACCATTCCTCTTAACTAACCTACAACTAGTTTCTAAATTCCATATTCTTAGGGAAAGGTTCCCATTAATTTTATCAAAGATAAATTCTTTAAATTTATTCTTTAATCTTCCTTTGGATGTCATTTCAAACCAAATTATGGTTTTCCAAACTAGTTGAGATAAGCGAACCGCACCGAAGTAATTATTTATTTTATTTCCCAATCCCAACCTATTCATCCCATGAAGCAAAACTGGTAATACTCCATATATAACACCACGGTATTATAGGTAAAATTAATTACCATTTCACGTTCAAATCTAATTAAAGATTTGACTATCGCTTTGGAGCAAAACTGGTGATACTCCATTCTCGCTCACTTTCCAAATTTGATAATTTTCATTATCAATTCATATTTCAATCTAATTACAGATTCTTTAAGACTCCTTTTTCTGGGTTAAAGAACTAATGCCATTTAAAACACAGTTCACGATAAACCCAAATCACATTCTAATTATTATCGGGTTAAAGAACAAATATTGTTTAAAACACCGTTCACGATAAACCCACAAATCAATTCTATTTAAAACCCATTTCAAATCCAATTTATTTATTTAAAAATAAACGGGTTTAATTTTAGCTCAAAACTAGTTCATTTCAATAAAAATCTATTTTTATCTTTTCAAATATGGAGATTTTCATCCCAATTTTTCCCAAATCATTTCTTATGATTTTACACAAATTATTACTATTTTTAATAATTTTATCAAGGCCCGTACAGTCGATTTCCAACAACGGCAATCGAACTGCACTTACAACGACCTTTTCCAAATTTGATTTGGATGTATTTCCAAATCCAACCATTATATTTCAAATTTCTAATATTCTTTAGAAAGCTCTTTTCGATACGAACCCAACGGTTCCGGTTTTAGGAGAATCCGACGGTCGGATCTCCCGTAATGTCCGTTCGAAATCAATGGTCGAAATTCACGAACTGCCGCGGCGCGTTCTATTCAGGCCATTATATTATATATATAATATATATAATATATATTTCGTTGATTTCTATTTAAAACGAATTTTATAAATAGTTTTAAATTCATTTCAAAAACAATTTCAACTTCCAATTCAAATTCAAATCAAAATTGAATTTTCTCTTATAAATTCGTTTTAAATTCATTTCAATTCAATTCAAATTTCAATTCAATTCAATTTGAATTCATTTCCTTTTCAATTCAATTCAATTCACTTCGAATTTGTTTTCTTTTCAATTCAAATCAAATTCGTTGTCTATTCAATTCAAATCAAATTCGTTTTCTATTCAATTCAATTCAAATTCGTTTTCTATTCAATTCAATTCAAATTCGTTTTCTATTCAATTCAATTATAAAAACGAATATAATCGATATAAATATCGTTCGCGTCAAAATAGCGCATCTCTAATCAACACGGCTTTATATATTTCAATAATTCCGTTATTCTATTCAACAAATGAATATTTATCCTATTCAATACATGAATTTATATTTTTGTCAACACATGACTAATCTCAACGAATGAGTACTGTCCACGTGTGACTATTTTTGTTATTTAATATATTTTATAAAAATTATGGTATCTATCGTTTGATTTCAAATCAGACTCAAACCGTAAATTAATAAGAGAACGATTCCCTGAATATTAACCCCGAAGGCCGAAACCAACATCAGGTCAATATACTGGAGACCACTCATCTTATCTATTTTCCAGTTAGTTTCTAATTTTATATATGATAAAGATATAAATTTTATTGTTAAAATATTTCGTTCAACACATGACTAATCTCAACGGATGAGTACGGTCAACACATGAACCTTTATTTTATAATGATAAAGATGTAAATTTTATTATTAAAATATTTCGTTCAACACATGACTAATCTCAACGGATGAGTATTGTCAACACATGAACCTTTATTTTAAAATATTCTTTATTTTCTAAATTGGAATGAGGCCCAATCAATTACCATACAAAGTTAATTATATGGGTTCCATACAACACATGTATATAATAGCAACGATAAACAATCAACCATCATCCAAAGTGCACCACACAACTGCATAAGCGTCAAATATAAATAATCAACGCTTACACAGCCTGTCGACCAATCGATCGACATACAATTAAATAATTGGGATTAGTGTACGTCAAATATCATCCCAACACCCGTGTGGGGTTTCAAATCAACAAACACAGATTTTTATTTGTGCAGTTGGGCGATGTGTAAAATTTATCGACCCAATCAATATCAGTCAAATCAGTGTATATAAACAAATCGGCCGATTTATTTATAAATATTTATATATTCACTTTCACGTTAAAAATTATATTTTTAACGATAATTAATTTATTTAAACCATCTACATTTTGTTATCGATTTCACATCAACATCACAAACAATTTTCACAACACATCAATCAAGCAAACAAGCCGTCCATGGTCTGTGGACGACGGGTGTCGGGTGCTGCTAGGCACCGTCTGCATCCTAGTATATGTATATATATATCTAGAAAAAGAAATTTAGAGTGAAAAGTTCTCACCAAAGCTATCCCATTTCCACGACACTTCCAATGTAGGGAATCATCACTGCTCTCGCCTTTTGTCACTCTCATTGCACGTAGCCACTACATATATAAAAATCACAATTTTATTTTTCTACATATATAAAGATGATATTTTTACTATCTATAAAATATAAAAATTATATTTTTATTATCTCTATTACATAAAGATAATATTTTTAGCCTTTCTATAATATAAAAATTATATTTTTAACGCGTTAAAATTCTAATCTTTATATATATATCAAATTTTTCCACAATGCTTTTCATATAAAAATAAAACTGATTTAAACTAATTTCATTGAATAAAATAAAATAAATCAATATGAAAACTCACAGTGTTCCTTGATCGAAAAGGAGGGCGAATGGAGCAGAGGGAGGATGGTCGGGGAAGGGGATCGGAGGCCTTGTGAAGGGGGCGACCACGCAGGCGATGACGGCGCCGTTGGGGAGGCGCGACGGCTTCAAGGAGAAAGGGAGGGCTCGCAGTTCAATTGGAAGGGAAGGGGGGCTCCGTCGACGAGGTGGATGCAGGGGTGGGTCTCCGGCGTCGCGGCGAGAAGGGGGAAGGGGATCGGTGGGGCGCGCCACCTGTAGCCGCCGCGAGAGAGGATCTCGATCGATTCTTTTTTTTCTCTTTGAAATTAATTCGAACGGGGGGGCTGAGGGTATAAGAGAGGATGAGAGAGAAGGGTTTTATATTTAATTATTTTATTTCAAAAAGTTGACTTTTTTATTTGACCTCTAAACGAGGCCCACCGCCTGTCGTCCATAGCTAATTACCCCCATTCCGAACCCAATAGGATACGTATCGTAGACTGATTCGATCGTTACGCTCAGTTTCTGTTGAATTTACATTTAAATCATTATACTGAATTTTATACGTACATTTCAAATTACCGGGGTCACATACTAACTCTAAAAATTCCCAAAAAATATTTTCTAGCTTCGTATTGACGATACGGTCCTAACAAAACTAATTTCGTCGAATTCTGAGACCGTTGGAAAAATGGCCATTTTCCAGTCGATAAAAATCAACTAAAACTGGTCAAACACGTTTTCCTTTGCCACGCTCACATATTGATTCGAAAAATTACGAAATTTGAAATCTAGCAATAACTTGACATCACGGACCCAACAATAGTGGTTTCGTCGAAATCCGAGGTCGTTTGCAAAATTTTCCTTTTTTAAGGGCCAGAATTCAAGAGCGACTATTCAGAATTTTCAACTGGACATATCTTTTTATCCCCGCTATGAAATTGCAATTTTTCGGATTCGTTGGAAAGATATTCCCAAATAGATCCTATTATTTTTGGTTTCACTAAAATCCGGTTTATTTTGCACCCGGTACATTCAATTGAAGTTTGAAATCGAATTATCGAACTACCGCGCCATTTTCAATTCTATTTATAATTATATATAATTATTATATTCTAACGACGACGTATATAAATATATACGTTCGAATTCTATTCAAAATAAATTTCTTATTGATATTATTTAAAATAATTCATTTTAAATATTCAAAATTCGCTAAAATTGCCAAAATAAAAATTTTAAATTGGCTCGCATTTCCGGGTTATTACAATCTCCCCCACTTAAAACTTTTCGTCCCCGAAAAGGAACGAAGCCGAAAGTTGTTTTACAAACCAACTCAACTTCCATTATTTTGATTACGGCCCAAGTTCTTCAACTTTTCAGTTTCTAAGAACTTTTCAAATTTCTCAAAAAATTGGCAACACCCTAAATTTTCGAAAATTTTTGCCATAACCTCCCCTGCACCGGGAGCACCGGGAAAATCCCGAAATTGCCATACAGGCCTTCTGATCTCATAAAGAAAAAGAAAAAGCCAAGCGTCTAGCCAATCAGCTCATAAAATCATCATCACCCAAACAAAATAGTAAATTATAGTAAATATGTACCTATTTGTCGGGCAAACAAATTTTATTCTCTGCTCTAGCCTCCTTGCTATGACCTGTTCAATGTAAGTACATGTATATGCATGCAAATGCGACCAATTTTCAATACAATTCAATATTTGATTCTATTAGGCGTAATGGTTCAAAATTATCAAACAAATAAACAAACAACATAAACATCAATCAATTTGTGGATTAACGTTTCAAATTCATAATTTTACTACATATAAAGAAAATCATGTTTTTGATGCCAAATCACAACAAATAAATCTATCTATATTAGTTTTGGTTCTCACACCAGTCTGATGGAAATATATAGATATCACACCTTCGTCACTCGAAAATAAGTGCTGATGATGTTTCGAACCACCATCAGAACATCTCCGGGCTACTAGAGTGCGGTTCTATATCTATCCGGTATATTAAAACTTCGAATATACGTTCATGACGCATATATGCAAAATCTTTATATATCGGATTGTCCAAATTCAATACAAATAAAATATTCAAATACGTTTAAAATGATTTAAATTTCAAAACAAAATTGTTTTCATTTGAAAAATATACTCTTCACACTCGTTCTAGGATACTACTGATCCTATCTCTAACGAGTCATTCAAATTGGATATTAATAATCCAATATCTGATGAATTCTTTCGTATGGTTCTAATGTGTCTTGTTCTCGAGCTCTGTAAACCAAAGCTCTGATACCAAATGTGAGGACTCGTAACTTCCCCGTGAGGGAAAGAGCGGATACTTTGAGAACAACACACAAAAGAACGCGGACGGAAGAACATTTCATTGCTATTACAACAATTCCATCAGATACAAGAATATACATAGTATAAATGAATACATTACATTTGATAAATATCAGAGATTACAATAAATTACATAGCAGCGGAAAAACAATAGAGAACACAACTGAAAGTAATACACGGATACAGAGCTTTCCGAGCATCGTTCCAGCTGTAAATCAGGATCCTGTGAATATAAATCTGCAAAACCAAAACTACTAGCTGCCCGTGTCGAAAATAAGGGCACCCAGAGTTTAGGTTAAATCAATAAACTCCAGGTCAGTCATGTGACTGGTGTGAGAACTAAAACAGTTATTTAAAACTTTACTTTAAAAGAGAGTAATTCAAGGGACCACGCCGTATAACACGGAACGGGTTTCCTCCCAAGAATATCAGTGCATAGGAAAGACAACGCAATGCTTTTTCAAAAAATGAAGCTATTATAAGACCCAGGTCCCATCACACAATGCAACGCAAGCCGGAGGATAGGGTTTTCCCTTATAATAGCCAAACATGCTTGGTACGTTTAAAACAAATCATTTGATACTATTATAGGTGTATAGTGTCAAAACAATTTCAATCATAAATATCAATCATAGACGGCATGGGTACCATATATCATGTCGCCATACTAGTTCTACAATTAAAACCGAAATACACGTATTGAAAATTGGATTTCTGTCATGAGTCGAGGCAAGGGGCAAGCTCCTCTCCGCTTTCGAGACACTCTAGCAAATGCTCAGGACTACACACTCTGGGCAGCCACTTGGATCGGTTGGGCCGGTCCTCTCTTACGTTTGAGGATTAGTTATTCCTGAACACACGTTTCCCGGTCCTTACAGACCTATAATCGAGGCGCCTCATTCCAACAACCACTCAGGTGAAAAGTATATAAATGTAAGGACTGGTAAGTCACTGACACCACCAAAGCTAGAAAGAAACGTCGTGTTCTCCCAACGGTCCGTATCCCGTTTTTGACTCATACCGAGGTGTGAGGCTCGCGAATTCACGTTATACACAAAGCTACGCCACAAAGGTCGTGCTTTGATCATCAACCACAAGACTTAGCTTTTCAACAGAAGCCTTGATCCATGCAACTCAGCGTGCCACACAGGCAATTCATGCCATGCGATTGATATCTATCGATATATAACCTCTAAGCTCGTACGTCTCAGAGAAGGGCGTTAAGCAAGAGAATAAATTCTCCGCCGCCAAACAGATATATATTTAACAGAAATCAATCAACACAGAATAAAATCCAATGTCAGACACACAGTCCATTTACAAGTTCGTTCTAGGTCTGAACGAAACGGGAGGCACTTTCCTCGCATATCCATCGATCTCCAAGTACGTATGGACGACCACCGACTATTTCCATCCTCTTGGGTGTATAGCCCAATCAGGATCATCAGTAATTATCCAAACGATGTGAAGACTTTCGGTCTTTGACCACCGTCATCATCTTTGACTTATCGTCGAATCGGTTATTCAGAATGGGTATAAACCCGGCCTTTCCGAACAACCCGCGTATATTAAAAACAAATGTTACACAAACACAACATACGCCTCATTCCAATCCATTAGTCACTAACCGTAAATTAGCAAGAGAACAATTCCCCAAATATTAACCCCGAAGGCCGAAACCAACATCAGATCAATACCCAGGAAACCATTCCTCTTAACTAACCTACAGCTAGTTTCTAAATTCCATATTCTTAGGGAAAGGTTCCCATTAATTTTATCAAAGATAAATTCTTTAAATTTATTCTTTAATCTTACTTTGGATGTCATTTCAAACCAAATTATGGTTTTCCAAACTAGTCGAGATTAGCGAACCGCACCGAAGTAATTATTTATTTTATTTCCCAATCCCAACCTATTCATCCCATGAAGAAAAACTGGTAATATTCCATATCTAACACCACGGTGTTATCGGTAAAATTAATTACCATTTCACGATCAAATCTAATTAAAGATTTGACTATCGCTTTGGAGCAAAACTGGTGGTACTCCATTCTCGCTCACTTTCCAAATTTGATAATTTTCATTATCAATTCATATTTCAATCTAATTACAGATTCATTAAGACTCCTTTTTCTGGGTTAAAGAACTAATGCCATTTGAAACACAGTTCACGATAAACCCAAATCACATTCTAATTATTATCGGGTTAAAGAACAAATGTTATTTAAAACACCTTTCACGATAAACCCACAAATCAATTCTATTTAAAACCCATTTCAAATCCAATTTATTTATTTAAAAATAAACGGGTTTAATTTTAGCTCAAAACTAGTTCATTTCGATAAAAATCTATTTTTATCTTTTCAAATACGGAGTTTTTCATCCCAATTTTTCCCAAATCATTTCTTATGATTTTACACAAATTATTACTATTTTTAATAATTTTATCAAGGCCCGTACAGTCGATTTCCAACAACGGCCATCGAACTGCACTTACAGCGACCTTTTCCAAATTTGATTTGGACGTATTTCCAAATCCAACCGTTAGATTTCAAATTTCTAATATTCGTTAGAAAGCTCTTTTCGATACGAACCCAACGGTTCCAGTTTTAGGAGAATCCGACGGTCAGATCTCCCGTAATGTCCGTTCGAAATCAATGGTCGAAATTCACGAACTGCCACGGCGCGGCGCGTTCTATTCAGGCCATTATATTATATATAATATATATAATATATATTTCGTCGATTTCTATTTAAAACGAATTTTATAAATAGTTTTAAATTCTTTTCAAAAACAATTTCAACTTCCAATTCAAATTCAAATCAAAATTGAATTTTCTCTTGTATATTCATTTTGAATTCATTTCAATTCAATTCAAATTTCAATTCAATTCGAATTCGTTTCCTTTTCAATTCAATTCAATTCACTTCGAATTCATTTACTTTTCAATTCAAATCAAATTCGTTTTCTATTCAATTCAATTCAAATTCGTTTTCTATTCAATTCAATTCAATTCAAATTCGTTTTCTATTCAATTCGATTATAAAAACGAATATAATCGATATAAATATCGTTCGAGTCAAAATAGCGCATCTCTAATCAACACGGCTTTATATATTTCAATAATTCCGTTATTCTATTCAACAAATGAATATTTATCCTATTCAATACATGAATTTATATTTTTGTCAACACATGACTAATCTCAACGAATGAGTACTGTCCACGTGTGACTATTTTTGTTATTTAATATATTTTATAAAAATTATGGTATCTATCATTTGATTTCAAATCAGACTCCAACCGTAAATTAGTAAGAGAACGATTCCCTGAATATTAACCCCGAAGGCCGAAACCAACATCAGGTCAATATACTGGAGACCACTCATCTTATCTATTTTCCAGTTAGTTTCTAATTTTATATATGATAAAGATATAAATTTTATTGTTAAAATATTTCGTTCAACACATGACTAATCTCAATGGATGAGTACGGTCAACACATGAACCTTTATTTTATAATGATAAAGATGTAAATTTTATTATTAAAATATTTCGTTCAACACATGACTAATCTCAACGGATGAGTATTGTCAAGACATGAACATTTATTTTATAATATTCTTTATTTTCTAAATTGGAATGAGGCCCAATCAATTACCATACAAAGTTAATTATATGGGTTCCATACAACACATGTATATAATAGCAACGATAAACAATCAACCGTCATCCAAAGTGCACCACACAACTGCGTAAGCATCAAATATAAATAATCAACGCTTAAACAGCCTGTCGACCAATCGATCGACATACAATTAAATAATTGGGATTAGTGTACGTCAAATATCATCCCAACACCCGTGTGGGGTTTCAAATCAACAAACACAGATTTTTATTTGTGCAGTTGGGCGATGTGTAAAATTTATCGACCCAATCAATATCAGTCAAATCAGTGTATATAAACAAATCGGCCGATTTGTTTATAAATATTTATATATTCACTTTCACGTTAAAAATTATATTTTTAACGATAATTAATTTATTTCAACCATCTACATTTTATTATCGATTTAACATCAACATCACAAACAATTTTCACAACACATCAATCAAACAAACAAGCCGTCCATGGTCTGTGGACGACGGGTGTCGGGTGCTGCTAAGCACCGTCTGCATCCTAGTATATATATATATATATATATATATATATATATCTAGAAAAAGAAATTTAGAGTGAGAAGTTCTCACCAAAGCTATCCCATTTCCACGACACTTCCAATGTAGGGAATCATCACTGCTCTCGCCTTTTGTCACTCTCGTTGCCCGTAGCCACTACATATATAAAAATCACAATTTTATTTTGCTACATATATAAAGATGATATTTTTACTATCTATAAAATATAAAAATTATATTTTTATTATCCCTATTACATAAAGATAATATTTTTAGCCTTTCTATAATATAAAAAATATATTTTGAACGCGATAAAATTCTAATCTTTGTATTGTTATACTCTTTATATATATATCAAAATTTTCCACAATGCTTTTTATATAAAAATAAAACTGATTAAAACTAATTTCATTGAATAAAATAAAACAAAACAATATGAAAACTCACAGTGTTCCTTGATCGAAAAGGAGGGCGAATGGAGCAGAGGGAGGATGGTCGGGGAAGGGGATCGGAGGCCTTGTGAAGGGGGCGGCCACGCAGGCGATGGCGGCGCCGTTGGGGAGGCGCGACGGCTTCAAGGAGAAAGGGAGGGCTCGCAGTTCAATTGGAAGGGAAGGGGGGGCTCCGTCGACGAGGTGGATGCAGGGGTGGGTCTCCGGCGTCGCGGCGAGAAGGGGGAAGGGGATCGGTGGGGCGCGCCACCTGTAGCCGTCGCGAGAGAGGATCTCGATCGATTCTTTTTTTTCTCTTTGAAATTAATTCGAACGGGGGGGCTGAGGGTATAAGAGAGGATGAGAGAGAAGGGTTTTATATTTAATTATTTAATTATTTTATTTCAAAAAGTTGACTTTTTTATTTGACCTCTAAACGAGGCCCACCGCCTGTCGTCCATAGCTAATTACCCCAATTCCGAACACAATGGGATACGTATCGTAGGCTGATTCGATCGTTACGCTCAGTTTCCGTTGAATTTACATTTAAATCATTATACTGAATTTTATACATACATTTCAAATTACCGGGGTCACATACTAACTCTAAAAATTCCCGAAAAATATTTTCTAGCTTCGTATTGACGATACGGTCCTAACAAAACTAATTTCATCGAATTCTGAGACCGTTGGAAAAATGGCCATTTTCCAGTCGATAAAAATCAACTGAAACTGGTCAAACACGTTTTCCTGTACCACGCTCACATATTGATTCGAAAAATTACAAAATTTGGAATCTAGTAATAACTTGACATCACAGACCCAAAAAAAGTGGTTTCGTCGAAATCCGAGGTCGTTTGCAAAATTTTCCTTTTTTAAGGGCCAGAATTCCATAGCGACTATTCATAATTTTCAACTGGACATATCTTTTTATCCCCGCTATGAAATTTCAATTTTTTGGATTTGTTGGAAAGATATTCCCAAATAGATCCTATTATTTTTGGTTTCACTAAAATCCGGTTTATTTTGCACCCGGTACATTCAATTGAAGTTTGAAATCGAATTATCGAACTACCGCGCCACTTTCAATTCTATTTATAATTATATATAATTATTATATTCTAACGACGACGTATATAAATATATACGTTCGAATTCTATTCAAAATAAATTTCTCATTGATATTATTTAAAATAATTCATTTTAAATATTCAAAATTCGCTAAAATTGCCAAAGTAAAAATTTTAAATTGGCTCGCATTTCCGGGTTATTACAAAGGCGAAAGAGAAAAGTGAACAATAATGTGCAAGGTTGAATGCCTCTCTTGAAAGAGTGGAGTTGGAGCTCGAAAAGAAGAGGAAGGCAAAGGGTTCTTTGGTTGACAAGATTTCATCTTTGGAGTTGTCGAGACAAGAGCTCGAAAATGATCGGGATAGAATGGTAGTTGATCATGCCGAGAAGATAAAAAAGAAAGATGATACACTCTTCAATGCAAAACAAATAATCTATGAAGCCAAAAACAAAATCTCTTCATTCTTAAAAACCTATTTTCCAAAAGCGGTGCTGGAATATTATGAAGACACTCTGCATCTAGCATATTCCAAAAATTTCCAAATGTTTCTTGGGATTGAATTTAACTTCCATCGACCCCTCTATTTAGAGCAGGTTTATGGAAAGGATTGAGCTGACCAAGCAGGGAGTTGAAGCCCCTAAGAAGAACAAGGTAAAGCCTGAAGACCTTTTTTATATTGAGGATTTTCCTAATTACTCTGATATTTTTGATGGGGGAGAGGAAGACTTTTTTGTTTCCAATGATGATGAAGATGATGACGACGATAATGACTTTGGTCCTAGAGGCGATGGTCCCCGGGGTGGCTCTGATAAAGAAGGTGGGAACCCTCCTCCTGTTGCTGATGAGACACAAGGTCCTAAGGAAACAAACCATAACCATTCGAGCGCCTTCATTACTCAAGATTTAGTGGATGCTTCTGTCAAGGATAGTGGTCTACCTAAGCAAAAAGAAAAGGAAAAACCCATTCAATCTGAAATTCCTGCTTCCCAGATATGGCTTTCACTTTTGAAGTGTTTTCGTCCTCTTTGAATTCATGGTAATTAGTTTCATATAATATCATATAGACAAAGAAAAATGTTACCTCATATTATAAGGCGGAGTTAGATAGGAAAAAGAAGGAAATCATTTGGTCACATTTAGAGCATGAGAGGCTATTGAAAAATTATAATGCCTTATCTCGAAAATATCATGATCTTGATAAAAAGTGCTTCAAAACTTACGTTTTATATAGAACTTGAGCTGCATCGAGATTAAAAGTAGTTGGAATCCGAAGAGAGACAATTCTTGGGGAAAATAAAGTTTTGATGACTTTATTTGGGATGCTAATAAAGGACCGGGATATGTTAGTAGACTTTTTATATAAAGTTCACTGTCGATTTGAAATAGTGGATTTTTCCTTCTTTGAGGAATTTAGTGGTTGTCTACTTTGATGTTTACATAGACTGTGTTTGGATGAATGTGGGACTGACCTTCATCCTAGAGCTTATTGGAACCTACCAAGGGTTCTTTCAATTCCCCAGGACTTACCCTGAGAGAAGCTCAAGTATAACAAAAACAGATTTGTCACTGAATTTTTCAAATAAGCAAGAGGAATACTTGTAAAATTATGTGCTTGTATTTGTGTTTTTAGTTCATATTATGGAAAAATCTTATATTTTACAAAGATGTCATACTGAAAGATTCTTTACATTCATTCTCTAAATTAAGGATGGAAATTTCAACGAAACCATCATATAAATATGGAAGGGATAACCTTCCGGGAAACCTCAAGCATATTTACATGAAATACCCTCAGCTTTCTGTTGATTTTCTGGGTGATGATTAAGAAACAATTTTAAAAAGACTCAAAACTCGACATATAGAATTGATATGTAATAGAAACAATAGATGTTCTGTAAAACAGAATCAAAATATGTAACTTTGAATGTGTGTTACCAAAACAGTTTAAAGCTTATTTGGATAAATTTAAGAATTTATGTAATATACCTTTCCAGATGGTGAAAAGTGTAGTTTATTAGTATTAATCTTTGAAAATAGAACTTATAAATTATAGTATGACTTATTTGCAACATAGGGAGACTAATCCAAAGTCTCATCTTCTCAAACTTGGAAGGAATCAATACAAGTTACGGAGCAAAGGGTTATTCCTAAAGATGATCCCGCTGCTGCTCGACAAAGGAAAATTTTACTTCACAAATTGGCCATGAGGCACTTGAATGAACACATAACTGTTCTAGATGGTCAATTTAAAGATAAGGACAAAAATATCCTTGGGTTAAAGGGAGAGATAAAAACCAATCACTTTATTTATTTCAATGAAGAGATAGTTCGACTGCATCAGCAGATTATCGATTTGGAAATTGGGCGAGATAATGCACAAGCAAGTTGTAAAACTTGGGAACTTGTTTTTGGACATACTGCCAATATATCCGTGTCTAAGCTTTCCAAATCCACAACTAAGCCCGAAGCTTTAATATCTAAAGAATATTCTCATTAAAGATGTGACGGCCCGCCCCGCACCAGCCTGCTTTTCCTCCGGAAGTGCACTGTACACATGCCCGACTAGCACGGGACAGTCGTCAGAAGAAAGGAAAGAAGGGAATTAACTAAACGAGGAACCTGTAGAATGTCTCACAGCGCATGGAATAAAATATAATAACAAAGTACTTATCATAAAACAGGTGAGACAGTGTATAAGCTGATAACTAAAACCAACATCAACATCAGAGCAGCGGAAATCCAAATACAGCTTATTACAACTTTTCAAATTTACTGTCTCTAAACAAAAGAAAGCTAAAGTAGAAGATACACCACTAATGCCCAAGCAGTGATCTTCAGCAACACAGGGAGAATACTATGTATATATTACGTGGAAGCCTCCTGCTCGTCTCCGGATCGTCTACCCGTGCATCACCAGCTAACCTGTCTCTAGTCTGCTCGTGTGAGCACCCAGAGTAATAAGAGGAGACATAAAACTCTTGGTCAAACATAAAGCCTGGTATGAGCGATAAGCATCTAAACAGAATAATAACAGGTATACTAAACCATACCTGAACCTGGACCTGCAACCAAAGAGTTAGTGCCACATACCGTACGGTACTCTAAGGTGCCATAAATAGTGTAAAGAATACGGGGGTGGGGTGTGCATGTCATAATGATAGCAAACAAATCATCCATAGCAATCATCCTCACATCTCTCACTCAGTGCGTAAAGCATACGATATCTACCACTTTGGAACACTAGACAAATTGAGGTAACGACGAATCTCGACTTGTAGAAACCCTGCTGTGACCAAGCTAAACACATGGAGTCATGACCAAACATTTCAATGACCCACCACATTGGTCGTAGCCCTTGGTCCTACCAATGCCATAATGGCCCTGAATCCGCCTTCGTACCTCCTACCATAGTGGTCCAAAGCTATAGACATCGATAACCCCTTAACACGCGTCCCGCAGCAAAGCCCAATCATGAAGCGAACTCGTTGATTCCCATCTGGATCTTAAGCTCTAGCTTCTCATTTGGACTTCCTTTGCATCTCGGGTTTGGTCGAATTGGAGTGGGTCTTCAGAAGAGTTGTCGTGCAGTAGCAGCCCTAGAATTCAGTTCGGTTCGGTAGTCATTACCCTCGTGGTTCGGTTCGGTAGTCATCGCCCTCGTCGGTTCGGGTCGGGTACTACACTTCGGGTCGGGTTGCTCTCTTCCTTCCAGTTCATGCTCCTTCTCCGATCAACTCCCTCGTTTTCCATCTACTCCGATCCGATCCGATCCCTTCGCCTTCTCCCGCCGTAGCCTTCCATTCTTAAGTCGATCCGATCTGGCCTCCACTATTCTTCCGATCCGATCCCCTTGTCCACTCCAACTCTAGGTAAACGGCCTTCCTTTTTGCCAAGTCTCTTATGTGCCAAACTCCAGTTCGGGTCGGGTTTTCTTGCCCAGTTCACATATCCGATCTGAGCCCTCATCCGATCCGATCCGAAGCCCTGCACAACTTTCTGCAACTTTTTCCAGCAACTTGTTTACGCCGTTCGACGACGTTTTTTTGACAAATCTAACTATTCTAATCAATCACGAATCATGTCAAATAGTCATAGCAACATAGCAAACTAACCACAAACACCAAAACAATGAATTTACATGTCAAAATGGATCAAATGTGCCCAAAACCCCTTATTTTCCCTTAAGCGTGTTTAAGTAAATCTAATCATAGGGTTAACAAAACTCAATCAAATTAAACCAAATTTCTACCAGAGGCATAAAATATTATTTAAGAATTTCTAAACATTTTTCCAGAATTTATTAGTGTATAAATCCGCTAATCCTCACTAATTACCCTTAATTACCGTAATTAGTGCAAAAACTATGCAAATCACTCACCTTTGCCACGAAATAAAACACCAAATCTGAAATACTCTCTGTTTGGGTCGAATCCCTATGTACAGCAGCAGCCCCAACCTTGCTCTGATGCTATTTGGCCTTGTTTTGATGTAGTTTAGGCTTAATCTTCACTAAAAATGTGTTTTGGAGTGGTTTTAGAGGATGGAAGCCATTACTAGGGTCTCAAGAAGGTTTGTGGCGGCTCAAAACTGAAATGAAAGTGATTTCCTAACCCTAATCAGTCCTCCTATACCTCTAAACCCGAAATTCCCCTCTGGGCCTAACTGCTAATCACCCGGTTAAGCCCAATTAAGCTGTTTTTCACCATCTGAAACTTGTTTCAGCCATATCTCCCAAACGGTGAGTCCGTTTGGCTAATGTGACCACTCTACGGAATTGTAAACCATCATCCAGAGCCGATGGAAGTGGTTTCAGGTCAAAATTCCTTTCCAGTCAAAAGTTATGGCCAAAACAGTGCCAACTAAGGGTAAAATGGTCATTTAAAAATCGGGAAAAATCATGAATATGGGAAATGACCACAATAGTCGTCTCCCAAAGTTACATGACCATACGACTTCGTATGTGAAAGAAATAAATATCCTACGATCCTATGATGCGTAGAATACGGGTCGTTACAAAAGAAATTCCCCTTATGGGTTAGATGAATCGGTTGTCAGTAATGGTGTAGAAAAATCAAAGATGACATTAAGGGTTTTTATGACAAAGAACTTAACGAGGACATGCTTCGACGTATCGACCGTTATGTTTCTAAAGTTAGGCAATTACAAAAGGAGACACACGATTTGCGAAAGAGTGTTTTTGATTTAGAGAAAAAGAATGCGACTCTTCGAGCCATGAGTGAGCTTTTAAAAGGGCTCTACAATATCAGGTTAAATCCTTGGACAACCCTGACGAGGTTAAGAAAAAGAAGCAAAGGCTTAACAAGGTTTTGTGTTTTGCGAGTGCTCATACTATTAATCCTCCTTTACCTGATGATGAGGAGGAATATGATATTTATTTTAGTTGTGATATCAATGTTCAACCTTTTATATTTTGAAAATCAATGAAATGTTCTTGTAAATAAGTTTGTAAGTTATGTAGAAATCACCTAATGTGTATCTCTGCTTGTGTTTAGGACATCCTTATCTGGAAGCCCCCTGCATTACTCTGCATAAAGCTTAACACATAACATTTTTGTTATCCTTCTGCAAATAGTAAGATGTATGCAATAACTTGCTCAGTTTATATAAGTCGCTATTTGGGTCATAACCAATAAGTTGACAAACACTTGTGATAGGTTAATGCGACTAATTGTATTTTATATTTTATTAGAATAACAAATAGCATTCCTATATGTTTAGGTTTAGGAAGTATCCTTGTGTGAGATATGAGAGACCATGACCTTTTATCAGAAGGTTTTGGTGTATAGGACAAGAGATACCAATCTAGGTATTGTTTAACAAATCCTTTTTCGGAAACAAGGATTACAGTCTTAGGGCCCAGATTAGGGTATTAGAACAGGAATCTAGAAACCCACTTCTGGAAGTCTTATATAGGAGTTCTGTAACACCCCGTATTTTCTATGAACGTATAAGTAACTAATCAGAGAATAATTAATTTTTAAAATAAGAATCAAGGGAAACGGGTTGCGCCATTGCGTTCGTCTCGGAATTCTGCATGAAATCGAGTCTGAGTTTTCGAAAATTGGAGTTCATATGACCAAGTTATGACCCTCAGAAGTTTCAGGAATTTAAATAAAATAAAATAGCTCGAAAATAAAGCCAGAAATTCGAAATTCAAACCCAGAGAAGGCTGGCGGGAAAATTCCCGCCCATATACCCAAGTCGACTAGGGAGTCGACCCCCCCAACTAGGTCGACTGGGGAGTCGACTGGGGTGTCGACCTCCCCATGACCAGGTCGACTAGGGAGTCGACCTGCTCCCGAAACCCAGTTTTTGAACCTGGTTCATTCTGATGTATCTGGTCTCGTTTTCTGTCTAGATTCGTCCGCCTAATCCTATATAGACAGCCCCCTAGCCTCATTCTCTCTACACAATTTCATTCTGTCTATACTCTGCCTCTATTCTAATTAAAATAAAAATGGCATCGCTACTCTGCTGGAATCAAAACTTAGACTGATGCATCTTCTTCTAACCTGAATAGAATTAAAAGCTAAATCAAATCTCAAATCAAAGTTTAGAACTACAACAACAATTAAAGAGGAATAATTTAGCATTTCTGCATCAACAACAGTTTATTATCGTTTCTTAAAACCACTAAAGGCAAGTACAATTATTTTCCGCTATAAACTATAACTATAATTGTGATATGATTGTAAATCTGAATTTGAGGTTGTGTACGTTCTGTTCTGATATATTTTATTCTTTATCTCTTTCTTCTTTCTATTCTATAGCCAGGCTACCACGAGCCTACGCCACATCTCATAATAGATTAACGCATGAACGCTAAATTTTGGGACAAATAATAATGCATAATTGGACATGAAACTGTTGCCTATGAGACTATTGCCTATGTTTATGATTCATGCCTATGAGACTATTGCCTTATGACTATGATTCACGCCTATGAGACTATTGCCTATGACTATAATTCATGACTATGAGACTATTGCCTATGACATTGAATAAGAAACTATTGTGATTAGTCGCCCATGACTATTGTGGTTAGTTGCCTATAACTATTGTAGTTAGTTTCTTATGCCTATTCCCTTAATGATGTTAGATCTCATATTTAGTATGTAACTTTGCTAGCTTATTCCCATTCACTGTTATGTACATCGAGCCTATTGGGCCATTATTATTGTATTTGGTTCATTATTGCACGCCTATTCTTTTATATCAATTCTTGTGCTTATCCCCTATTCCTTTTGTTAGGGCCATTTCATGAGTATTTAGAGAACTTGTGGAAACATGTTATACGGGGATTGGGCGTAGCTTAATTAAGTAAATCTGGCATAGCAAATATGTTGGTATAATCTGAATTGGCTATAATAGAGAATGATTTACATGTGTATTAGTCTTGGACATAAATGGTGAACTAGAATATTAAATCTAGTTTTGACATGAACTATAAATGGGAATATTAAGGCTAAAATTTGGGGCATATATTGTATTATGAATTATGACCTTGATTTAGGTGTGTAAGTTTAGGCTAAATTATGATTAGGCAAGATATGTAAATAGAGTTTTAGATATATATAATCTGCTAAATCTGTTATCTGCTAAATCTGTTAAATTGCCTAATCCGTTATCTACTAAATCTGTTGAATTGCCTAAACTGCTAAATCTGTTGAATCGCTCAAACTACTAGATCTGCTACCTGTTGAATTGTCTGATCTGTGGAAAACCAGATAATGGTAATCTGGGTATGGAAATCCATCGGCTCGACCTAAGATTTAGTAGAACATGGAAATTTGATTAATCTGTTGTATCCTATGAAGAAGTTTAATCTGTTAAATAAACAGAATTAGTCTGATATCTGAAAAATCTGTATTGGAATGAATTGGCTATGACACGAGGTTAGGCTCTGTTTGCGGTAGAAGCCTGCCCGGAACTAACCGGCTTAACCAGTGACCGCAAACTGCCAGTCTAATGTGAGAGGTCGTGGGCATAACTAAAATATGCTTAGACACGAGGTTAGGTCTGGCTTGTGGCAGAAGCCTGCCCGGAACCGCCCGGCATATCAAGCGGCCACAAGCTACCGACCTAATGTGAGAGGTCTGCGCATTAATATTTAATTAATGCAAATATGGGATAAATATGATGTCTAAAACGTTTTGGGTGAATAGGGTTAAACCAACCGGATTGATGAATTTAACAAACCCGTTTCGTAAGTCGGTGGGCCCAATACAAAGTTAGACAATCTGTAAGTCTGTTAAGAACTGTACATCTGATCCGTTAGTCTGAAAACCCGTTAACTTGATTTTCTGATCTGTGAACTAGTTGATCTAAACTCTGTATGTCTGAACTTGTAAACAAGTTAATCTGAAATCTGTTAGTCTGGGGACACAAGGTTAGGAGGGAAATTACTTGTGTCATCTGTTGTTTGGGACCCATATTAGTCAGTAACCCTTTCTGGTATTAAAATTTTGACCCAACGGTAGGTAGGGTCCGGGCACGCTTACTGAACTAATTATAAGCGGTTCATTCTGATAATGGCGAGGGGTGTTGATGGTGCGTTTCAACCGGGTCATGTGCGTGCATGGATTCCAGTCTGCCTCTGAGGATGTAAGACGCCGTGACATCTGTAAATAGGTCTGTGCCAATTGGTTGTCACTTTAGGGAGTGATACACCCTACTGTGGGGCCGACACAAGGTATTTATGTATTAGGGAGCCGATCGCTTGGGGTAGGGTTTTAGGGTACACTTAGTTCTGTCTGTTTCTGTTGGTACCATCTGTTTCTATTGGGTGGCAACACCTGTCTGTTTCTGCGTGGTACCGTCTGTTCGGGTGGTAAAGGCCCATTTACTAGTGTACACCTAATTATACATTTTGTTTCCGTAGGGATTAACCTGTTTCTGTACCTTCTGTTCGGGTTGTAAAGATCCATTATTAGCATTATGTTTCTATCTGTTTCTGTTCGGGTGGTAAAGGCCCATTATTAGCATTCTGTTTCTGTCTGTTTCTGTTGGGGTGGTAAAGGCCCATTACTAGCATTCTCTTCTGTGGAAATTATTCTGTTACCGTTTCTGTTTCAGTTTAGACATTGGGGTGACACATAATCCTGTTATACTAGTATTAGTGCAGAGAAATGAAAAGTAATATTATTCTGTTTCTTCTGTTTAACCTAAGTACATCTGCTGCTCCTGTTACTGTTATCTCTTATCCAGCTTATTTTCATGTCATAATTATTATTATCTGTTCATATGCTGAAAGTCACTGGACTTGCCAGACTTTATGTCTGACCTTACTTGTTTTCGCCCCTTTTTCTTCCGTTCCCCCCCCCCCCAGGTTTTCCAAGGAGGGAATACTTTAGCTTGATCCAGATTTCTTCTGCTTGAAGTACTTGGAGTGCGTAAAGTATGGCTTAACTTTTTATGGCATCTTCTGTGGGGATTATGATTTTAAAATTTTGTACTCTGATGACTTTTTGAACAAGACCGATATTTATGTACTTGAGTTTTTGGTAAAGATGTAACCATACTGATTTCTGTTTTCCGCTGTAATAAAGTTATAATTTCTCAAGTATTGTTTATCTATCTTGAAATTTTCTGTTCTGTTTACTAAAAAGCTCCACCAAAGTTAAGGCATTCCCTTTGTGAGTGTCCTTAACGGAGGTGGGCTGTTACAAGTTCTACGGCCCATATTTAGGCATTTATTACTAAAGACCAGAAATTCTCTTCTGGCAATAAATAGAAGTCTCGATCCAAACCATGATTCTGATATTTAATAGAAGACTAGAAATCTAATTCTGGCATTTAATAGAAGTTCCGAACCAAATCCAGATTCGAGTATTTAATAGAAGACCAAAAATTCACTTCTAGCATTTACTAGATGTTCTGAACCAAACCCAAATTTGGATATTTGATAGAAGACCAGAAATCACTTCAAGCATTTAATAAAAGTCCTGAACCAAACTTAGATACGTGTATTTAATAGAAGACCAGAAATACACTTCTGGCATTTAATACAAGTCTCAAACCTAATCCAGATTCAAATATTTAATAGAAGACCATAAATCCACTTCTAGCATTTAGTAGAAGTCACGAACCAAACCCAAGTTCGAGTATTTAATAGAAAACGAGAAATCTACTTTTGGCATTTAATAGAAGTCCCGAACCAAATCCAAATTCGGGTATTTATTGCTATGTGTGACAATTCCAGGCTTGTTTTCTAAAGCATAGTTGTAAGTGCTTTATGTGCTCTTCTTTCGAGCTTTCCTTTCCTTTCCACAAGACATTGATGTAAGCAGAGGCGCCTGCGTTCCTAGAATGCTCCTCTAGAGCTTTGTTCCCCTTTGCGGGATTAGATGTAAGTAGAGGATGTACGTGTTTACGTAGCTACTTTCTAGGCTTTTGATTGTCAAAGTAGAGGATGCACGTGCTTTGTTGCTCACTCTCTGGGCTTGTGTGTCCGGTGCGCTTGGCTAGCTTATTCTCAATTAGGGCCTAAGGACTTACTCGACCTCCCTCTAAGAGGCGCTTTACCCTGGCCATCGTAGGTGGTGACAAAGGGTTAGATGCTTTAACCTGGCCATCGTAGGCATGGATAATAGCTTACTCTTTTGATGCTTTACCTTGGCCATCGTGGGCGGTGATAGAGGCTTACACAACACCCCCTCCAAGGGGTGCCTTAACTTGGCCATTGTAGGCCCAAATAAGGGTTTTTGATGCTTTACCTTGGCTATGACTGAATTGAATGCGGATAAAGGTTTACACTCACATCCCTCCAAGGGGTGCCTTACCCAGGCCATAACAGACCAGAGTAAGGGTTTTAGTTGCTCCGTCCTAGGGATGGAGGTTTACACTTTTGAACTTTAACCTGGCCCTTTCCGAATTGGACGCGGTTAAAGGCTTACACACCACTCCCTCCGAGGGGTTCCTTGCCTTGGCCATCTTGTTGGTGACAAGGGTTTTCTACCATCATAGGTACCTTCACCACTTTCAGGTGGTTCCAGTTTTTAAGGAGTTCTGTAACAACCCGCATTCTACACATCGGAGGATCGTAGAATATTTATTTCTTTCCCATGTGAAGTCGTATGGTCATGTAACTTTGGGAAACAACCATTAGACTCATTTCCCATGTTCATGATTTTTGTCGATTTTTAAATGACCGCTTTGCCCCTAGCTGATCTTGTTTTGGCCATAACTTTTGATTGGAAAGGAATTTTGAGCTGAAACCACTTCCATTAGATTCGTTTGATGGTTTACGTTTCCGTAGAGTGGTTACATGTGAAAAACGGACTTACTGTTTGGGAGATATGGCTGAAATAAGGTTTTGAAGGTGAAAAACTGCTTAACTGGGCCAAATAGGGTGATTAGCGAATGGGCCCATAACCCATTTCGGGATTAGGGTTATGGGGAGGCTGAAAGGAGTTAAAGAATCATTCCATTTCAGTTTTCTAGCCTCCACTTATCTCCAAGAAACCCTAAAAATGGCCTCCAACCTCTAAATCACCTCCAAATCATCTTCTAATCAAGGATTAAGCTTAGCAACATCAAATCAAGGGAGATCTACACCAAATCAACATTAGAGTTGCTGTTTAGCATTGGGATTCGCATCAAATCAGAGATTTATTTCAGATCTTAGTTTATTTGTGGCTAAGGTGAGTGATTTGCATAGTTCCTCACTAATTATGGCTAATTAAGGGTAATTAGTGTTAATTAGCGAATCTAAACATGGTAAAATTCTGGAAAAATATTTATAAAAATTGAAATGAAGTTTTAGACCTTTGATATGAATTTGGGTTAATTTGGTTAAGTTTTGCTAATCACATCATTAGTTTCACCTAAACATGCTTAAGGAGAAATATGGGGTTTTTGGGTATGTTTGATCCATTTTACATGGTATGATTGTTGTTTTGGTGTTTGAAGTCACTTCTACTTGTTGCTATGACTGTATGGTATGCTTTGTGATTGATTAGAATAGGTAGAATGGTCGAAAACGCCGTCGAGTGGCGTAAAACTGCTTGCTGGAAAAGTGCAGGAAATAGACCGATCCGGATCAGAACGGAAGGAGCAACCCGATCCGCTCCCGTACTTCATTCTTCGATTCTTCTCGTGGCATGCATCATCCGACCCGATCCGCCATGGTACCCCGACCCGAACCGATGTACTTCGACGAGGCTTGGAGACTACGACCCGATCCAGGTTGATTAGCAGAAGCCGATCCGAACCGTGGCACATTGGAGGACTCCGACCCGAACAGATGATGGCAATTGGACATGGAGACTCGATCCGATCCGCTGAGGCGATGATGACCCGACCCGATCCAGCGAAGGAGGAGCACTCCGATCCGAACCGGACTGATGGCTAAGAGGGGATCCGAACCGGACTGATGGCTAAGAGGGGATCCGAACCGATCCGGTGATGACCAATAACCCGAGATGCAAAGGTAGTCCAAATGGAAGTTAGAGATCAGGATCCAGTTGGGAACCAATGAGTTCACTTCATGGTTGGGCTTTGCTGCAGGACGTGTGCTAAGGAGTTGTCGACGTTCATAACTTCGATTCACCACTGAAAATGGATGATGGGCTACTTATCAGTGTAGTAGAGTCATTATGACTCGAGGGGCAAGGTGATGGTAGCAAGACTACATTATCAGTGCAGTAGAGTCATTATGACTCGAGGGGCAAAGTGATGCGTAGTAAGACTATGAGCCAGTGTAGTGAGGTCATTGTGACTCCATGGGGCAGAGTGGACATAGTAAAGGATTAGTGAGGTTATGAGCCAGTGCAGTGGGGTCATTGCGACTCCATGGGGCAAAGTGGACATAGCAAAGGATTAGTGGCTACGTTATCAGTGCAGTGAAGCCATTTATGACTTCATGGGGCAAAGTGATCGTAGCAAGGTATGTTGGGTGATCGAAGTGGTGAATATCGTATGCTTTATGCACTGAGTGAGAGATGTGAGGATGGTCGTTATGCTTGATTGTTTGCCATCACTATGACATGCACACCCCCACCCCCGTTACCTTTACACTGTTTGAAATGGCACCTTAGAGTGTTGTACAGTATGTAGTGCTAACTCTTTGGTTGCAGGTCCAGGTTCAGGTATGTTTTAGTCTACCTGTTATTGTTCTGTTTAGATGCTTATCGCTCATACCAGGCTTTATGTCTGACCCAGAGTTTTATGTCTCCTCTTATTACTCTGGGTGCTCAAACGAGCAGACTAGAGACAGGTTAGTTGGTGATGCGTGAGTAGCTGATTCGGAGGCGAGCAGGAGGCTTCCACGTACGATATATAGATATTCTCCCTGTGTCGTTGGTGGTCGCTACTTGGGCATTAGTAGTGTACCTCCTTTATCTTGCTTTTGCTTTGGAGACAGTTTAAAAAGTTGTAATAATGTTAACTTTGGATCATAAGCTGTACTTGGATTTTCCGCTGCTAAGTTAGTTTGTTTTCAGCTTATGCACTGTCTCACCTGTTTTATGTCAAGTATGTTATTATTATATTTTGTTCTATGCGCTGTGAGACATTTTACAGGTTCCTTGTTAGTTCTTTCCTTCTTTCCCTTTTCTTCTGACGACCCGTTCCGTGCTAACTGGACATGTATACAACGCACTTTTGGAGTAAATGTCGGTTGGTGCGGGGCGGGCCGTCACATTTGGTATCAGAGCTCTAGGTTGCGTAGTTAACCTAGGGAAAGACATTAGGGAGAGATAGTATGTATATGAGAGCGCATATTTGTGATTACTTTGGTTTTCAAAAGCTATCTATATATATATACTATTAGTAGTATAAGAATGAAGTCGTACTGCACTAGCACCACTATGGGGTCGTTAATCATTTTCCCTTTTACAGATTGACGATGAGCCGATATGCTAGAGGTGTTGGTAGGGGAGCAAATAATGGGAATTCTGCTGACATGAGGGCGATGTTTATTGACCTCATGAAAGACATGCTTAGGGAGGTGCAAGGGGCAGTTCCCAATCCCGAAAATGGTGGTGGTCCAGTAATGCAGGCGCCTAGGGTCGATTTCGCCAAGTTTTGCAAGGATTACACTAACCTTGGTGGGAAGCCGTTCCACGGGACAGAGTCGGCCACAGATGTTCAAGATTGGATGGATAGCTGTGATCGTATCTTCGACGACTTGGGTCTTGAGGATGCGATGAAGAGAAGGCTAGCGTCTCGTCAGCTGCATGGGCGAGCGATGAATTGGTGGAATGCCATTAGAACAGCTACTCCAGAAGATCAGGTTACTTGGGATCAGTTCAAAGCTCGCTTTAGCGAGAAGTTTATTCCAGCTGCCCAGAAGTCAGTGTTGTTTAAGAGATTCTTGGAACTTAAGCAGAATGGTAGGGCAGTCTCTGACTATATTGCTGAATTCGACACTTTGTCGAAGTATGGACTATCTCTTATCGATTCTCCTGAAAAGAAGAATGAGAAGTTCGTTACTGGGTTGGATGGATACTTGGGGGAAAGGCTTATTAACCATATCGATGAGACTTTTGAATCGATTGTGGGGAAAGCTTTGAGATCAGAGAGTCTTTACCCTAAGTCAAAGACTGAGGTTGCATCTGCAGAAGGGCTGAAGCCGCAAGTAGGCGGTGGAGGCAAGAATAACTCTCAGAGTAAGAGGAAGCAGAGCCAATTTAAGGATGGCCAGAAGAAGAGCAAGAAAGATGTTGAGTGCTTCAGCTGTGGTAAGAAGGGCCATTATGCTAAAGAATGTCGGGCCAAGCCAGCGGAAAGGAAGTGCTACAACTGTGGCCAAGTGGGACATCATAAGGATAAGTGTCCGCAACCTCTTAAGGAGAAGTAGATTGTGAAAGCATATGCTATTGATGTTGTTCCTTCTTCGTCGAATGCCCCAACTGCGGCGGAGAAAGGAAAGAATGTTGTTATTCAAGGTATGCTTTCTATTTATGATGTACCAGTTCGAGTTTTGTTTGATACTAGGGATTCTCGTTCCTTCATATCTAGTGACCTGGTAGATAGGTTGGGACTGGAACCCGAGATAATCGATAGACCGTTGATTGTGACGAACCCGATTGGTAGTTCGACTAGCCTTAGTATGATTTGCAGAAATTTGGTCTTATCGAGTCATGGATGTATGTTTGTTTGTGATTGCTTTGTTTTGGGCTTTACTGGGTATGGCATTATATTGGGAGTCGATTGGCTCCAAAGATACGGAGTGGTGGTTGACTGTGAGGGCTTTTTGGTGATAGTTAGGGCGGATGATGGGCGGAGGGTAGTGTTTGGTAGTCTACCTAGTGATGGGGTAATGGCTAGTTTTATAAATTCCCTCGACATCCCGCAGGATGAGTTGTCAGATGTGCCCGTGGTTGGCCAGTATCCGGACGTCTTCGAGGAGGTGACCGGGCTTCCACCACACCGAGAGATTGAGTTCCGTATTGATTTAGTGAAAGATGCCAGACCTATAGTGATGCCACTTCGTCGTATGGCACCAAGGGAGCAGCGAGAGCTCGGGGTGCAAGTTAGCAATCTTTTGAAGAAGGGATTTATTAGAAGAAGTGTCTCTGAGTGGGGAGCACCAGTTGTGTTTGCCACTAAGGCAGATGGTTCCCTTCGTTTGTGTGTGGACTATCGCGAGTTGAATAAGGTGACGAGGAAGAATAAGTATCCTCTACCGCGGATAGATGATTTGTTAGATCAACTGGAAGGAGCAAGAGTGTTCTCCCAGTTGGACCTCGCGACAGGATTTCATCAGCTTCGAGTAGCTGATGAGAGTGTTCCGAAAACGGCATTTAGGACGCCGTCTGGATTCTATGAGTGGTTGGTCATGCCATTTGGGTTGACCAATGCACCAGCCTACTTTGTGGATCATATGAATCGAGTATTCAGAGATCAGTTGAATAAGTTTGTTCTTGTGTTCGTAGACGATATCCTTGTTTACTCGAGGACAGAGGAGGAACACAAGGGACACTTGAGGATAGTGATGGAGGTGTTGAGGAAACACCAATTGAAAGCGAAATTCTCTAAGTGTCATTTTTGGAGAAGGGAAGTGAGATTCTTAGGCCATGTTATTTCAGAGAATGGTATTGCCGTGGACCCTGCGAAGGTGGCTACGGTACAGGATTGGCCTACGCCCAAGAATGCAACAGATGTAAGAAATTTCTTGGGGTTAGCTGGATATTATCGTAAGTTTATCCAGGACATCTCCAAGATAGCAGCACCGTTGACTCAGTTGACTAAGAAGAATCAGTCCTTCGTCTGGGACGGAGTGTGTGAGAATGCATTCAAGAGTCTAAAAGAAAAGTTAACGCGTGCGCCAGTATTAGTCATTCCTAAAGGGAATGAAGAGATGACGGTATACACGGACGCTTGTGGTACCGGACTAGGTGCTGTATTGATGCAAGGAGGTAGGGTTGTAGCTTATGCTAGTCGGCAACTAAAGCCGCATGAGAAGAAGTATCCTACCCATTATTTGGAATTAGCAGCGATTGTGTTTGCGCTGAAGATGTGGAGACATTATCTCTTGGGAGAAAGATTTGAGTTGTTCACCGATCATAAATCATTAAAGTATCTCTTCTCCCAGAAAGATCTGAATCTCCGTCAGCAGAGATGGTTAGAGTTCTTGGCTTCGTATGATTTTGATATCGCATACACACCTGGGAAAGGTAATGCGGTAGGGGATGCCTTGAGTAGGAGACATGCCACTTTAGGGGCTATGTTTCTTGAATGGAAGCAACTGGAGTATATCTCGGGGTTTGATTTCAGACCAAAGTGCGAATTGGATCCAGTCATGCTAGCTAGTTTGGCGATCAGACCCACTTTGATAGAGCGGATTGGTTCTAGACAGAGGGACGATCCTAATCTATTGGAAATCATCTCTAAGTTAGAGATGGACATCGACGGTGAGGAGATGAATTTGTATGGGCTTGATCGAGATGGATGGCTTAGAAAGAATGGAAGACTGGTTGTACCCAACGTGAATGGTTTGAGAGATGAAGTGCTTAGAGAATGTCATCACTCAAAACTAACTATACATCCCGGTGGTAACAAGATGTATCGAGACATGAAGCAGACTTACTACTGGGAAGGGATGAAAAGAGACGTAGGGAAGTTTATATCCAAATGCATGAATTGCCAGCTAGTTAAAGCCGAGCAAAAGAAGCCTAGTGGGTTGTTGCAACCATTAGCAATTCCCGAGTGGAAATGGGAGCAAGTCTCAATGGATTTCATCGATGGTTTACCAAGGACTAGATCGTGACATGATAGCATTTGGGTAATTGTGGATCGATTGACTAAGAGCGCAAGATTTATACCAGTCAAATCGACCAGAACGGCAACTAAGTTAGCAGAATTGTATATGAAGTGGGTAGTGAGATTTCATGGAGTACATAAAAGCATTGTGAGTAACCGAGACCCGTTGTTTACTAGTGGGTTTTGGAAGAGCTTACAAGAGGCTCTAGGGTCAGAATTACATCTCAGTACCGCATATCATCCTCAGACCGACGGTCAGACGGAGAGGGTGAATCGTATATTGGAAGATCTCTTGAGAGCTTGTATATTGGATTTTGGTGGATCATGGGATGACCATTTGCATCTAGTAGAGTTTGCATATAATAATAGCTACCAATCGAGTATCGGTATGGCTCCATATGAAGCTTTGTACAGAAGACCGTGCAACTCACCATCACGTTGGATAGAGACCGGCGAGAAGTTTATGCTTGGACCAGATGTGGTGAGGGAAACTTCAGATAAGATTAGGACCATTCAACAACGAATGAAGGCTGCCCAAGATAGGCAGAAGAGTTATACTGATAAGAGGAGAAGAGACTTAAAATTCTCCGTTGGTGACTTGGTGTTTGTCAAGATTTCTCCGTTGAAGAACGTGATACGATTTGGAAGGAGAGGCAAGTTGGCACCAAGATTTGTCGGCCCATTCCCTGTTCTTGAACTAGTCGGGAATTTGGCATATAGAGTTGGCTTACCAGAGAAGATGGCGGGAGTTCACAACGTATTTCATGTTTCCCAACTAAGGAAGTTCGTTCACGACCCAGATATGGCTATTTCACCTGATCAGTTCGAAGTAGAACCCGAGGCGGTTGGGAACCGCAAGCCGATCCGTATTGTCGAGCACGATACGAAGCAACTTCGGAGGAAGGCGGTGAAGCTAGTCAAGGTTCAGTGGGGCGAGAACGAGAATGATTGCACTTGGGAGACAAAGGGGAACATCAGGAAGACGTATCCAGAACTCTTTGCCTGGTAAGATTTACCTTGTAATTTAGTTATTCTGCATGCTAGGATAGACTTGTTTTGATTGTTTTGCATGTTTGATTGTTGTTTTATGGTTGATAGGCATGCGGGACCTTTTGTGTGTTTTTGGTTAGGGAATTTCGGGGGAGAAATTTCTTAAGCGGGGGAGAATGTAACAACCCGCATTCTACACATCGGAGGATCGTAGAATATTTATTTCTTTCCCATGTGAAGTCGTATGGTCATGTAACTTTGGGAAACAACCATTAGACTCATTTCCCAAGTTCATGATTTTTGTCGATTTATAAATGACCGCTTTGCCCCTAGCTGATCTTGTTTTGGCCATAACTTTTGATTGGAAAGGAATTTTGACCTGAAACCACTACCATTAGATTCGTTTAATGGTTTACGTTTCCGTAGAGTGGTTACATGTGAAAAACGGACTTACCGTTTAGGAGATATGGCTGAAATAAGGTTTGGAAGGTGAAAAACTGCTTAACCGGGCCAAATAGGGTGATTAGTGAATGGCCCCATAACCCATTTCGAGATTAAGGTTATGGGGAGGCTGAAAGGAGTTAGAGAATCATTTCATTTCAGTTTTCTAGCCTCCACTTATCTCCAAGAAACCCTAAAAATGGCCTCCAACCTCTAAATCACCTCCAAATCATCTTCTAATCAAGGATTAAGCTTAGCAACATCAAATCAAGGGAGATCTACACCAAATCAACATTAGAGCTGCTGTTTAGCATTGGGATTCGCATCAAATCAGAGATTTATTTCAGATCTTAGTTTATTTGTGGCTAAGGTGAGTGATTTGCATAGTTCCTCACTAATTATTGCTAATTAAGGGTAATTAGTGTTAATTAGCGAATCTAAACATGGTAAAATTCTGGAAAAATATTTATAAAATTTGAAATGAAGTTTTAGACCTCTGATATGAATTTGGGTTAATTTGGTTAAGTTTTGCTAATCACATCATTAGTTTCACCTAAACATGCTTAAGGGGAAATATGGGGTTTTTGGGTATGTTTGATCCATTTTACATGGTATGATTGTTGTTTTGGTGTTTGAAGTCACTTCTACTTGTTGCTATGACTGTATGGTATGCTTTGTGATTGATTAGAATAGGTAGAATGGTCGAAAACGCCATCGAGTGGCGTAAAACTGCTTGCTGGAAAAGTGCAGGAAATAGACCGATCCGGATCGGAACGGAAGGAGCAACCCGATCCGCTCCCGTACTTCATTCTTCGATTCTTCTCGTGGCATGCATCATCCGACCCGATCCGCCATGGTACCCCGACCCGAACCGATGTACTTCGACGAGGCTTGGAGACTACGACCCGATCCAGGTTGATTAGCAGAAGCCGATCCGAACCGTGGCACATTGGAGGACTCCGACCCGAACCGATGATGACGATTGGACATGGAGACTCGATCCGATCTGCTGAGGCGATGATGACCCGACCCGATCCAGCGAAGGAGGAGCACTCCGATCCGAACCGGACTGATGGCTAAGAGGGGATCCGAACCGATCCGGTGATGACCAATAACCCGAGATGCAAAGGTAGTCCAAATGGAAGTTAGAGCTCAGGATCCAGTTGGGAACCAATGAGTTCACTTCATGGTTGGGCTTTTCTGCAGGACGTGTGTTAAGGAGTTGTCGACGTTCATAACTTCGATTCACCACTGAAAATGGATGATGGGCTACTTATCAGTGCAGTAGAGTCATTATGACTCGAGGGGCAAGGTGATGGTAGCAAGACTACGTTATCAGTGCAGTAGAGTCATTATGACTCGAGGGGCAAAGTGATGCGTAGTAAGACTATGAGCCAGTGCAGTGGGGTCATTGTGACTCCATGGGGCAGAGTGGACATAGTAAAGGATTAGTGAGGCTATGAGCCAGTGCAGTGGGGTCATTGCGACTCCATGGGGCAAAGTGGACATAGCAAAGGATTAGTGGCTACGTTATCAGTGCAGTGAAGCCATTTATGACTTCATGGGGCAAAGTGATCGTAACAAGGTATGTTGGGTGATCGAAGTGGTGAATATCGTATGCTTTATGCACTGAGTGAGAGATGTGAGGATGGTTGTTATGCTTGATTGTTTGCCATCACTATGACATGCACACCCCCACCCCCTGTTGCCTTTACACTATTTTAAATGGCACCTTAGAGTGTTGTACAGTATGTAGTGCTAACTCTTTGGTAGCAGGTCCAGGTTCAGGTATGTTTTAGTCTACCTGTTATTGTTCTGTTTAGATGCTTATCGCTCATACCAGGCTTTATGTCTGACCCAGAGTTTTATGTCTCCTCTTATTACTCTGGGTGCTCACACGAGCAGACTATATACAGGTTAGTTGGTGATGCGCGAGTAGCTGATTCGGAGGCGAGCAGGAGGCTTCCACGTATGATATATAGATATTCTCCCTGTGTCGTTGGTGGTCGCTACTTGGGCATTAGCAGTGTACCTCCTTTATCTTGCTTTTGCTTTGGAGACAGTTTGAAAAGTTGTAATAATGTTAACTTTGGATCATAAGCTGTACTTGGATTTTCCGCTGCTAAGTTAGTTTGTTTTCAGCTTATGCACTGTCTCACCTGTTTTATGTCAAGTATGTTATTATTATATTTTGTTCTATGCGCTGTGAGACATTTTACAGGTTCCTTGTTAGTTCTTTCCTTCTTTCCCTTTTCTTCTGACGACCTGTTCCGTGCTAACTGGACATGTGTACAACGCACTTTTGGAGTAAATGTCGATTGGTGCGGGACGGACCGTCACAAGTTCCATATACTCCTATCCATGTAGATATTCTTTCTTCGAGGAATCCTTTGTTAGAATTAGTTTTATCCTTTTACATATCTTTCTTGTTAGCCTTGATTAAAGAACTTGATAATCATTCTTTCAAGAGCTCTGTAGTGATTGGTTTCATGGCCATTCATCATGTAATAGTGGCAGTAAGGTCCTCATGATTTTCTTTCATACTTGGGTTTCTTCTTTGATGATGGCCAAAAGTTAAGCTCGTGTTTGGTTAGGAAGTAGATATTCTCAATTGATGTGATAAGGTTGCATTCCTTAGGCAGTCTTGACTCAATGATTCCCTTTCGATGTTGGAACTTAGCCCTTTTGTTACTTAGCTTCGTTGCCTCATCTGCATCTTCGAATCCTCTTTTCAATGTATTTTGAGTCTAAAGTGCCATTCTTTTAGACCATTTAGAAGTAAAGCGGCCAAAATCTCTCATTATTCCTTGTTCGAATATAGTTCCCTTAGCTTGTGCGTGGATGGATTCCTTAATGTGAGAGAATATGTTATGTTCGTTTGACATAGAACCACTTAAAGCAAATATTGGGATGTCCTATGTGAAAAGGGTTAATGCTCCAACGGTCAAGATCGTATTGTTCTACTTCCTGTTTCTTTTTTATGATTCTTAAAGCTTCCATTATCAGCCTTTGTTTTTCAATAATTTTTGGACCACTGATGCTTGATATAGACATTCGAGATTCAGAAGACCCTCGATGAGACCTTTTATCCATGGTATTGCTTCTTTAAAGCTTAGTCCAACCTGGATGGAACAACTAAAGATGTAGTATGTTATCTAAAAGATTGGAGGTTTAGGCCCTCCTTCTAGCGCTATTTTGTTAACATTATTTTTTGTCAACACCGCAATTAGGGTTAAGGATGTGGATTAAGGGAATTGACGGATTATTTATTTCCTATAAGCTTGAGTTAGTTTACCGTTTCCTAGATATCAAAGGCTTAAGCCCGAAGATTTGTTACTTTTCCATCAAAGAGGTGAGTATCACACTTACGAGACTCAAGGACCAATAGTTACTTTAGGATAAGGGTTTCATAAACTCGATGCAAGATAGAAATCTAAATGGTTTTTGGAAGGTTACTTTGGGAATTATGCTCTTGTCGTAAAATCATAATAAGGGAATAAGCGAATTAAGAAAATAATGTAGAATCTCTCTTTATTGATCACTTAATTGAGCAAATTGAAGATTACAAGTAAAATCCACAAATCAATTTAAAAATTATGTCTTACTCTCTAAGAAATGGTTACAAGGTATGAGAATGAGGAAAACCCCCGAAATGAGACTCCCAGGGTCGTATTTATAGACAAAATGGACCCCATTTTGGTTGCGATCAGTAGGAACCCGATTTTGAGTACTTCCGACTTTGGCAATGTTATTTGGTATAGGTATCGCCCCACCCTTTTTTTTGGTGTTGACGTCGGCTCTATTTCGCTAGTAAATCTAGTTTCGCCTCTATAAGTGTATCAACACCAATTACATTGGTGTGAGTAACTTTCTTCCCTGATTTCAACACCACTTTTGGCTTCCGAGTATTGCCTTTATCCTTTCTTATGATTTTGACATCTGCATCGACACTAAGTGTGTTAGTGTGGATGACCCTTCCTTCTCACACTATTTCATGTACTTTGGTCTGCATCAACAGTCTTTGGCCCCGGTACCGGTTTCATATTTTTGTTGTTTATGGGTATTTCTTGATGATTCTGAAGTTGCTTTTTGGTAACAATAAGTACCAAGTGTATTGGTATCAATAACTCTTTACTTAAGCCCAAATAGGTCTGTGCTTTCTCTTTTATGACTCTATGTTTCGGTGCCGAACTATATGCTTTCAGAATTAAGGTCCGGTTGATTTCTTTCGGCATTGTAACCACTCTTGGTTGCTTCTTGTATGTTAGTTTCGGCTCCACTTTGTTGCTATCTTCTCTGTATCGGTACCAAGTTCTGCCTCCAAGGTTGGTACCAATAGCATGTAAACCAAAGCTTTTCCCATTATTTGCTTCCGGTATTGGCATCAGGTTTTCCTGGTTTCCATTCTAGTGTTGGTACCATTCTGATACCCCTTCACCTCTATCTAGTTTCGGTGTTGAAATCTGGTAGTAACACATATTAACTTAATTTTTTCCTTCAACACCAGAGATTAACAATAAAAGAGATAAGCTTGGGTTTAAAATATTCTCACCCTCACGGTCATAAGGTAGAAAATTGGGATAAGATTACCTGACTATTTGGTTTCCCATGTGCAGTCATTGAGATTATCTGACCATTGAATCTTCATAAGCGATACATTTTTGTTTTGAAGGCGTTTAACCTTAAACGAAAGGACATGCATAGGGTGTTGCACAATAGACTTATTGGATGAGACCTCAAGCTCCTCTAAATTTTGAGCATCAAGCACAAAATCCGAGTGTCGTGGACACTTCCACAACTGAGAGATGTGAATGTAATGACCATAAAATTTCAAACCAGTCAAAATTGTCCAAAATCTGTTCGTTTAAAGCAAACAATGGAAAGTACCGTAATATTTGAATAATATGTTCTACATCACTAAATGCATTGGATAGAATTTTAATAAATAACGCTTATCATAGTTTTTCATCTAATTCACAAGGTATGATTGAATATAAATTAAATACAAATACCATAATGTACAATTATGCAACTCTTATGAGATGGACATCGATATTCATTTTCCTGCAAGCTCGATAAATATGTCAGTATGGCTTAAAATTTAAAACATGAAAGATGCACAAGTACAAGATGAAATATTAAATAATAAACAAAAATATCTTTTAGTATTATAGCAGCTGCATCATTAGCACTTGTGACTGCCTACGTACCTTTATCTAATTGGGTAAACAATTAGATATAGGTTCAAGCTAACATAGTTCTTCTTTACACAAAACATTTAAAATCAATATTCATATTTGAAATACTCTTTATATCATGTAGAGTAAAACACTTTGTCAATACTCATTTAAAAGACTTCTATATACCTCTTGTAGAACTTTCCTTTCAAAATATAAACATCTTCTATTATAAATAATAATCAACTTCTTTACGCAAAAACTCCTTTATAAACAATCTCTAACTACCTGTATATCTCTCTCTAATATATGTTTCGATCGATTTACAAAGATCGAGGGGAAATAGTTAAATGTCATTTATATACCGTTAAATCTTTCAAACTAAAATGACAACGTTTTAGTAAATGTTATAAAAAGTTCTATGAAATTATAAAGCACTTCAAGTTTTACCTTCAGGTTTAGTAACATGTAAAAAGCATTGCGAAATCCGGAAATGTTGATAATGACAAAAATTCATGTTTTTAGTCAATTTTCCATTGTAGGTTTGATTCGATTTCTTCATGATAAAAATAGGTTATAACAAACTTTTTTTTAGTAATTAACTTACTTAGTATTCTTAATCATCAAAAAAAGGATTACTAAAAATATTGTTTTACATAATCATAAAATTTTGTCAAAGTAATGCATTTCGATAATGCAATTATAGCGATTTTTGCTATCAAACCATAGGCATTCTATGTTTGTCCCAGTCCCCTACTAATCATTATGTTATTGATTTTAGGACTTTATAAAATTCATACTAAGTCATAAATGTCCTCAGTCATCAGTTGTATATGTTGTTTGCTTAGCATAGAAAAGATCGCAGCCAATATAGTATGTTGAAGTCATATGCTAAAACACAAGCTTAAGAAATTAGTAATTGTTTAGATGATGAGTATACTTACAGTACTCCTTGCTATCTTCATGCAAAAGTTTTGTAAACCATAATATAGTTCTTACCATCACCTCAAAGCAATCAAATGTCTTTCTCAAATCATCGCAACTCGCAAAACTCACACCAACCTACTTTTCTCTCGGGGTTGACATGTTTTGACTCTCTTTGATTTAACATCCCAATTTTTGATAGTTTGTTTATGACATTATGAAGAGGCCCTGATCCAAGTTTGAGAGGATTCAAAGTTTTGAACATTTAAATATGAATTTTGAAAGTAAAACAACTAGTTCTATGTTTAAAGAACAAAACCAGCAAAATACTCCTTTCCCATTAGGATTTCATCCAGGCTAATCTCCGAATTAGAAGAAATGATAAAAATGAAAGTTGTTCATCATTAAACTATATTTTTACTAAACAAAAGATGAGGCAATTTGGCTAAGTAAATCAAAAGTTACGGCCTCTGAAAGTGAACCAATTATTTCTGGCTTGAAAAACAGAATAATTAAATCCACTACTCCTCATCGATTTTTTGATATGCTAATGCCGGATTTGGCAAAAGCGGCTTACAGAAAAAAAATCCATTTAGAACCAGCCTTCCAGAAAAGCAAAATATGCCAATTTGGATTTATAATTCGAAAGTTGTGCCTTAAATACTTAGGCTAGGTATTTCTAAGAATAAAAACATATGCCAGAAAATTACTGCACTTTCATGTAAACTTCAAAACTCATCTACCTAGAATCTTAAAAAGTAGTTTAAATAAAAAATTCTTCCATTCTGAGATAGCTTTCTAACAAAAAAAGGAATCATCAAATTTAGACAAGTAGTTTAAGAGTTATGGTCGAATTAAGGAAGAGAATTTTCTTGGTGCCTCCACTTAACAAAATGGTCATGCTATTTATAACCTTTTCACAAGGCTATTTTGGTCTTTTTGACTTTGTACACTTGTCCATTATCAATGATGAAAACATTAAGATTATGACACATGCCTCCTTATGTGTATGAAGATGGTTTGACACATATACACCTAAGTAGCATATATGTCCATCTCTTTGCACATGAAGACATTTGTCTTTTTCATTTAATTTATTTATTACATACTTAATTTATTTAATCCATGATTATGCTAAGAGAGTTATTAACACTTTGTGCGTGTATTCTCAAATTGCAATAGCATGCATATAAGTTCTAACAATTTTTAACAAGTAAAAAGTCGTTTATCGATAAAACGGTTTTCGGTCATATTACCAATATTACTTTGAACTACCTAAAAACAAATTTTATCCTCATTAGTCACTATTTATAAATGGATTAACAAGGTTATAAAATCAGTCTTATTAAATTCAAGATTTAAATATTTGAATAATCTCGATATTCAAATATTTATTACTTAAAGTTTCAGACTGCTACATTCTTGCCTCCTTAAATGAAATTTCGTCCCCAAAATTCTGTGTAGTAATTAATCAAAAGAAAGCCAAATATTCCACGATAGGAACTCTATGTATCCAATGCATTTTTTTAAGTACACTTTCAAACTAATTTCATAAATTACAATTTGGAATTATAGTATAAGACATACCTGGATATTATATGATTAAAACTTCTCAACGATACACTATGGGATTGAAACATAAGTAGTTGTGCTTCCTCGAAGTGGTATTCTCTACTTGTTATTCTCTCTATTTGTAATCAGCATTATATCAATCCTGCAGGTTATTACCAGATCAGACATACCATAGTTTCTTCGTATGCTCAAATTCAGGATCATGTTCATTTCAAACCACATCGATACTTAGACTCCTCCCCGTGAATATGCACTTAATTTAGAGCAGATTCTGGGACCCCTTTATATATATATATATATATATATATATATGTGTGTGTGTGTGTGTGTGTGTATGATTGCGGCCAATTCCAATTCATTAAGTAAGTATATAATCTTCTTGTTGCGGTACCCTTCGAAATGTACCAAAAATTAGTCGTGGAAGTCATATCGTAAGGATCATCAACTAACTTCATCGGGATAATGTCATATCGAAGTTCAAAATGGTATTAAAGATAGAATTTCAAATGATATCCACAAATAGATCAATCGAGTTTGTACTAGCAATTTTGATAACAAATACTTTATCGAAGCAGCATATTATTTATCTAAGTGGATCTATATCGCACACTCAACATAGGGTATTTCATCCTATTTCGGCTAACGTGGACTCATCAAATTTGTAATAGCAATTTTTAAGATAGACATCCCAAATAATATCTTCAAATAAGTCTTTTTTTATAAAAATAAAAAAAAACATGATTCTATTCACCAAAGTAGATCCAAGCCACACAATTAGTTTAGGATACTTTATTCTATTGCGGTCGGGATCCCCTCACTAAGTAGAAACGTACTCTACTCGTCTCAATACCAACATAGAGTAATAGTTGCACTATCACAGATCTATTGTCTTATACTGCACATTACCATCTTCATCATTCAAAGGTAAAAATCATATTGCGGTCGGCATCCCCTCACAAAATAGAGATGTACTATACTCAGCTCAATACCAACATAGAGTAATAGTGCACTACTCAAGATCAATTGTCTTATACTGCACCCCCAAAGAAATATCATTAAGGAAATGTTTTCCAGAAGTAATATTAAATTACTTTTTAAAGTTCATACATTTAAGAGTTTAAGGCAAACCCGATACAACCTCAGAAATATTCCAATATATGTTAAGAAGGCCCTCAAAACTATTGAAGAAAAAGGTTACATTTATAATTAGTTCATAAAGGTTTTAAAGTCCAAAAGAAAAGGAAAAGTTAACATTCCAAAAAGTGCTATAAAAAGATTCAGCATCAATAAGAATGTTTAAATAAACACTTCAGCATTTAAAAAGTGTTATGAAAAGATTCGTGGTAGTTTATAATAGTTTTAGACTAGAAACAGCTATTGCAGCTTTTCTGGTGTGTTATGAAAAGTTCTCAGGTAGTGTAACAACCCGGAAATTTTAAGCCAATTTAAAATTTTATTTTAAGAAATTTTAAATATAAAATGCGTCAGAATTTAAAAAATTCTATTATTAAAAAAAGAAAAAAAAGTTTAACAATAAAATTTTACATTTTTATTGCATGTGAGCAATGATGATTAAAATATGTCACATTAAAAAAAAATTAATAGAAGAATGGTTCAATAAAGAAATTACATTTTAATGTAGAATGATGCATTTAAAAATATTCTAGTTTGAAACGTGTTAACATTAAAAATGCCTTAGGAACTTTAATGACATTTATTAATCTATTGATTGAAAACAATGTATAGGTTATAAATAAAATAAATTCTGACAATATATATATATATATATATATATATATATATATATATATGTGTGTGTGTGTGTGTGTGTGTGTGTGTGTGTGTGTGTATGTGTATACATCTTTGGCTGTCCTCTTAAATATTTCCCCTGTCAATTCAAAATGTAACCTTTAGGAAATCAAAACGTGGGTTACATGTTCAAATCTTCATCAATTAGTTAATTCTGAATGTGAATAGTTACATCTATTTTTAAATGTCTTCCTCTATTTGTTATTTCCTTAATAACTACACCATTCCTCTCCATCAAGATAACGCATTCATTTTATTTGTCATCTCCTTTATATTTACCATATTTCCTCCTTCTCCTCTTATTTTCTTTTCCATTTCTACCTCATGCAACTTCTCCTTTATTATATAGTAACGCTTTCCCATTCACTTATTTTTAGAGACAATAAACCATGCATTAATTAACATTTCCGTTTCCTCTTTTCCCTTTTCTTTTGTTTTCCAACATTTTCTTTCTTTTCTTTAAATCAACTATTTGTATATATATATATATATATATATATATATTTATTTCTCTTCTATTTATTCTTTCTTGCAACTAAATAGGTTCCTTAAATTATTATATTTCATGTTGTGTGTTTTGAAATTTAAAAAGTTGCACAACTTAAACAATTAGATAGAATAAAGCAAGCATTTAATTCGTTTGTAAATAAGAAGTGGCATATTGGGAAAATAACTCGTGCATTTATTCTCTACTCTCTCTCCTCTTTTATTTATCATTCAAATTCATTTTTAGATATGAAACCATTCCCTTTATTCCCCTTTTTGTTCTCTCTTCTCTTTTACAATCTTCAGACCTCATAAATAATAAATAAAAATATTAATTAAATAAAGGAATAATAATAATAAATTAGCCCCACTATAAAATGTCCTAAACTCCCCTAAACCTAAATTAAACATCATTTATACAGCCACCTCCACCTTCATGAAATGAACGAACCAGAACACACACACTTCCTTCGCCAAAATCTCCAAATCCATGGCCCTATTCTCAAAACTTCAAACTGAAACTTCTTCATCTCCTCAAGTTTAATGAATTCAACGGTTGTGATCTTCTATTTCGTAATGGATTGAGAGAATTGCTGCCTCAAAGGGGAAACGTTCGGACCAGAATTAGAGAGTCAAAGAGTTGACCAAATTTCTTGGCATTCACGGCGGCGGGACGTTGGACGATGGCGGTTCGAAAGGAAGTGGTGGATCGATGGTCACGGGTCCGGTTGGTGGTGCGACGGGGCGGGAAGGATGTCAGCGATGGGTTTAAGCAAAAGGGAAGAACACGGTTTTTTTTACAGAGGGATTAGCGGGGTGAGAATTCTTGATTTAAAAATTAAGATTAAAATATATTTCAATTTATATTACTTGTGGTTGTGATGATTCGCTGAATTATATTGTTGTATGATAGAAATATAATCGTTAACATATTGAAATTAAAACATCATTTTTAGTTCATGTTGTGTTAACGTTAAAGTATCATTTTTTGTTAGTCTATGTTATTTAGATTTACAATATCACTTTTGTTAAGAAATATTACATTAGGATGAAAATGTCACTTTAGTTAGGCATATTACATTAGAATTAAATATGCCAATTATATTAGAATTAAAAAGTCATTTATATTAGAATTAAAAAGTCATTTATGTTAGAATTAAAAACACCATTTATGTTTTGTCATGTTAGATAAAATAATCATCTTTGTTAGAAGTTGTCATGTGAGATCTCTATTTTAAAAATAAAATTATTATTTATTTTGATGTAAAATTTATATATATGTGATTGGATGAAATTTGGATAGATTGTTTGAGATTGAAATGGATGGCTAGATTGGATTGTGTATGCTAGATTGAAGTGTTCATGTTTGCTAAATTTTGATTATAAAAAAAATCATATTTTTGTTGTAGATCTGTTTCAATAAAAAGATTAACGATTAAAGATTGTATTTTTATTTTAGATCCGTTACAATAAAAAGATTAGATTTTAGAGTTCAGATTTTTGTTGTTTGTTACAATAAAAAGATTAAATTATAAAGTTTAGATTTTTATTGTTGTTTTATTACAACAAAAAGTTTAGGTTACAAAGTTCATGTTAAGTTAAAATTAAAAACATCATTTTTATTAGAATTAGTCATGTTAATAAAAAACTCATTTTATGTATAGAATGTTAGCATATTAAAAATCTCATTTTTATGTATAGAATGTCATTAAAATGTCCATTATTTAGAATGTCATTAAAATGTCCATTATTTAGAATGTCATAAAAATGTCCATTATTTAGAATGTCATAAAAATGTCCATTATTTAGAATGTCATTAAAATGTCCATTATTTAGAATGTCACTAAATTGTCATTTTTATGATAAATGCTTCCTTAAAACTAAATTGTCATTCTTATGATAAATGTTTCATTAAAACTAGATTGTCATTTTTATGATAAATGCTTCATTAAAACTAAATTGTCATTCTTATGATAAATGCTTCATTAAAACTAAATTGTCATTTTTATGATAAATGCTTCATTAAAACTAAATTGTCATTTTTATGATAAATGTTCCATCAGAATTAAATTGTCATTTTTATGATAAATGTTCCATTAGAAATAAAAAATAGTATTTTGATGGAAATGTTACACTAGAAATAAAAATAACATTTTGATGTAAAAGGTTCCATTAGAAAAAAATAACATTTTTGATGTAAAATGTTACATTAGAAATAAAATTGTCATTTTGTTTATAAAATGTCGCATTAGGATAAAAGTACATTTTTGTTATAAAAATGTACATTAGAATATAAATACAGTTTTGTTATAAAAATGTACATTAGACACCAAATTCGTCAATTTTGGAGCATGTTGGATTTTGGGCCAAAATTGGGGCCGAACCGTCAATTAAAGCCCGGCAAAAGTGAGAACATTTATCTCACTCAAGTTTTTGAACAGTTAGTCATTTTTATTATTAAATATTAATTAATTATCTGTGTTGGAATTATTGTTGTTTGATAAATGTTGATTTGGATGACTGTTGTGAATTACTTGAAATTTGAAATATGTAACATGTTGTTATGACATTTATGATAGTTAAAACATGTTTACACTGCCATTTACAAGTTGCCTGACTTGTTTATGTTGATTGGACGATAAATTTTCACACATCGTCCAAGAGCACAATTAATAATATATTATTTGAATTTGTGTTGGTTGAAACCCCACACGGGTCTTGGGTTGATATTCTGACTACACATCGCCCTTGTGATTAGTTTAAAATGCACTTTGGTTGTTATTGAATGTTTTATCCTTATTATGGAATTAATGCGATGTTTGAAATTCATATGATTAAAATTATATGGTAGCGGATTGAGTCTCATTCCAATTTTGATTTAAAGGAATATTTTAATTTAATATTCAGTTAATGGAATTAATTGACGTATGAATTAGAAAGATTATATCTTTATTGTTTAAAAGTTATAATAAAGAGGATTCAATTAAAAAGATTACATCTTTACAGTCAATATGTTAAAATAAGAAAGTTTGATTTCAAAATTTGAACATTTTGAAAAGATTGTTATTATGATATAATAATAATATAGAAAGTTCAATTTTTCATAAAAAAATTGAAATGTCAGTTAAGGAAATTTGGAAACAAAGGGTTTTATAAAATTAGTAACAATTTAATGTAAAGATCATATCTTTATTTTAAAAGAATATTCTAAATAATATTTTCAGTGAATTAATTATAATTATTAATTATAATTGTACTTGGACACGAGGTTAGGTTACATTTGTGGTATAAGTCTGCCCGGACTCGCCCGGCATATCCAGCAGCCACAAATGTTGAACCAAATGTGAGAGGTCCAAGTACGCAAATACGAATCGGGCCATGACACGAGGTTAAGCCCAACTTGTGGGATAAGTCTGCCCGGATCCAACCGGCATATCCAGCATCCACAAGTCGCAGGCTTAATGTGGGAGGTCTGGCCCAGTATAAAATGTAAATGAATAAGATAATGAATTGAACTATTTAATCTGTTTTAAATAGCAACGCCATTTTAACCCGAACGTGTTTATCGATTTATTTTATCCATTTTATAATGCATACTAAAAGAGCTAATTTCAAAATTAATATTTTGGAAATAATATTATTTTAATATGATAATAGATAGAATATTCAATTTGGATTTAGAATTGAAAATATTACATTTTTCAATGTAATAAAGAATGAATTGAAAATATTACATTTTTCAATGTAATAAAGAATGAATTGAAAATATTACATTTTTCAATGTAATAAAGAATGAATTGAAAATACTACATTTTTCAATGTAATAAAGAATGAATTGAAAATATTACTTTTTTCAATGTAATAAGGAATGAATTGAAAATATTACATTTTCCAATGTAATAAAGGTTAAATTAAAAAGATTACATTAAAAGATTTCATTTTTATTGATTACATTAGAAAGAATACATTTTTATAGTTCATTTGTTTCATTAAAAAGATTAGATAATAAGAATGACATTTTCACTACAATATGGTTTCCAAGTATGATTTGCATTAAAAAGAATTTGATGTTAAAGTATGATTCGTGATTTAGAAATCCTTTAATTAAAATTTAATAGAAATTTCTAAAGAGAAGTTTTCCAATTCAATATATATTAAATAGGAATTGAATGGAATTCGATTGGTTAATAATTGAGATGAACTTCTGTGGATGAAGAATGTTACTATATATGGAATTTAAAAGGCCCTGCCGTTATTCCATTTATATTATTAGTCTGATACAGAAATTTATATCGATTATGTCTTGGTCTAATTTCCGTGAAGATTCCATATTTTATGGAAAATGATTTTGGGTTATCGTGAATTGTATTTTAAATGACACAAGTTCTTTAACCCAATTAAAGATAAGATTTATTTCTTAAATTTTGTTTATCATTAAATAATGATTTTTGATATTAAAACCGAATTGGAGTTTTAGTAAATTCTTAATTCGATTGAATAGAATAAATTCAAAGGGTTTTATCTTTGATAAAATTAATGGGAACATTTCAATATTTTATATAAAAAATATATATTCTAAATTGGAATGAGGCGTTGGATGTGTTTTTATAGCACTTGATTAATTACAAAATACGCGAATTATTCAGAAAGACCGGGTTTAACCCATTTTGAATAACTAATACGCCAATCAAAAGTCGAAGATGAAGACGGTGGTTGAAGACCGGAGTTCTTCACGTCGTTTGGGTGGTTATTGCTATCTTGATTGGACCGTACCCCCAAGACGATGGAAAAAGTGGTGGTCATCCAAACGTACTTGGAGATCGATGGAAATGCGAGGAATAAGGTACCTCCGGTTTCGTTCAGACCCAGAACGGACTTGTAAATGGATTGTGTGTCTGACATTGTATTCCTTTATATTGTATTCGTTGATCTCTGTTTAATGTATGGCTGTTGGTGGTGGAGAATTTATTCTCTTGCTTAACACCCGGTTATATGTTGACAAATGATTAATGATATGGTATGGTCTGACAATGTGGCATGCCAAAATGCGAATAATGAAGGCTTTTGTTGAAAAGCAGGGCCATGTGGGATGATCAAAGCATAGCCTGTTTAGGAGTAGCTTTGTGTATAGCGTGACTTCGCGAGCCTCACACCCCGATTGGAGTCTAAAACGGGAGAAGGGACCGTAGGGAGTGCACACGTTTCTTTCTAGCTAGTGGTAGTGTCAGTGCTTAAACTGGCCGACATTTTACTTATGTGGATGATGGATTTTGAGGCGCCTCGGATTTTTATAGGCCGTTAGTGGTCATACTATAGGTTCAAAGGAACCGGGAAACGTGTGTTCAGGCATAACTAATCCACTACCGTTAGGTGGGGACCGGCCCTACCGCTCCAAGGGTTGCCCATAGGTGTGATCCTGAGGCATTTGCTAGAGTGTCTCGAATCGTTAAGGAGTTCCTCCCTAGCCTTGACTCATGATGGAAAACCCATTTCCAATATGACATTACGGTTTTGATTGTAACCCTATATATGGCGACATAGTGGGATGGGGCGCTCATGCCGTCTATGATTAATACATTTACTTTCGAAATTGATTTCAACACTATGCACTTATAGTAATTTTAAAAGATAAATTTTCGTGTACCAAGCATATTTGGCTATTATAAGGTAAAACTCTATCCTCTGGCTTGCGCTGCATTGTGTGATGGGACCTGAGTCTTATAATAGCTTCATTTTCCTTTATTTATCATTGCGCTGTTTATTTTTATGCACTGGTATTCTTGGGGTAAACCCGTTCCGTGTTATACGGCGTGGTCCCTTGATTTACCTAACTTTAAAATCAACTTAATAACTGTTTTTGAGTTCTCATACCAGTCCCATGACTGACCTGGAGTTTATTGTTTTAACCTAAACTCTGGGTGCCCGTATTTCCGCACGAGCAGCTAGTAGTTTGGTTTTGCAGATATTATATTCACAGGATCCTGGTCTACAGCTGAAGCGATATTCGGAAAGCTCTGTATCCGTGTATTTCTTTCAGTTGTATTTTGTATTAATTTTTTTTCCGCTGCTATTTAAATGTAATTTAAACTCTGATATTATTGTATTTCCAATGTATATTATTATTCATACTCTGGAAAATTCTTGTACTCTGATGTAATTGTTGTAACAACAATAAAATGTTCTTTTGTTTTGTGTTCTGATGTGTGTTGTTCTCAAAGCAATCCGTCTTTCCTTTACGGGGAAGTTTGGGTCGTCACAGTTAGTTTATAATGGTCTTAGACTCAAAACAGCTATTACAGCATTTCTGATGCGTTATAAGAAGTTTTGGGCTTGTTACGGTCCTTCATAAGAAATTAAGAGAAGGTAACATTTCGGAAATTCTATGAAAAGTATTGGTTTGAGTTACACTTCAGTGTTAAAAACACTAAAAATCGTTTCGAATTCCAGAAGTGTTTCAAATTTTAGAAATTCAGATTTTCGACCAATTTTTCGGCAAAATGTTTGATTCCTTTTCTCTATGATAAATATAATTTTGACTCCAAATTTTTCAACAGTAAGAAGCTTTCTTAGTCTACTTGATTATCAAGAAAATAAACCATTATAACTATTTATTTATCCAATATATAAAATTCGACAACGTAAGGTGTTTTCAACATATTCCTTTCAGGCAGAATTTTACCCGAGTTTCCGTCAAAATTTTAGGTATACAAACCTTCGAATTAAGAAACGTGGTCAACATGAAAGTTGTAGGTCTTTAAGTTAGCTTTGCATATCATTAAATCACTCAAAATTTCATAAAAAATTGAGGAATTTATGGCCAAATTACCGAATGTCATTTTCATAGGTTCGAGCTCAATCATTCATTCTTAATATTCACATCTTTTCTCCAAAGTATGAAATGAACACATACAGTTAAATAGTTTTTCTCACCTTGGTTTTTCATGAATGTAGTGTTCAAATTATTCTTCTTGATATTCCTCAAGTTTATTTTTCCCAAGCACATTTAATTACTTCCCCGACAAGCTGTTATTCCACATTCCTTTTAAGTCACTCCATTACATCCATTTCATGCTACTACATACCTTTCTTTATAAGTCACTTCATTCATTCCTTCGTTGCTTTATAAATAATCATATGTACTTACAATTTCGTTAGACCTCTCCTTATGGTGCTTGATACCGAATCAATATATTATTCTTATTAGTATAAATACTAAATTAAAGTTAAACATACAAAATAAATACTATCCATAACCCTAGTCAGAGGTATGGTGTCATTCCGTATAAAGTTTAATTTACCAATTTAAGGTTGCTTCATTTTAAAATTTCTAGGATGATTTACTAACTATATGTGAAATTTTATTAAAGCACCTAACCTAAGCTCGGATACCAACTTGTAACGACCTGGAAATTTCGAATTAGTCAAAATTGTTGAAAATTTGTCCATTCAAAGCAAACAATGATAACTACCATCCTATCTGATAAATATGTACAACACCACTAAATGCATTGGATAGAATTTTAATAAATGCCACTTATCAGAGTTTTTCATCTAATTCACAAGGTATGATTGAATACAAATTAAATACAAATACCATAATCTATCATTATGCACCTCTGATGAAATGGATATCGATATTCATTCCTGCAAGCTCGATAAATATATATGTCAGTATGACTTAAAATTTTAAACATGAAAGATGCACCAATATAAGATACAATATCAAGTAATAAACAAAAATATATTTTATCATCATAGCAGTTGCATCACTAGTACTTGTGACTGCCAACGTACCTATATCTAATTGGATGAGCAATTAGACACAGTATCAAGCTAACGTAGTTCTTCTTTACACAAAATATTTAAAATCGATATTTATTTCCATAATACTCTTTATATCATGTAGGGGTAAAACACTTTGTAAATACTCATTTAAAAGACTTCTATATACCTCTTGTAAAATTTTCCTTTCAAAAGAAAAACATTTTCTATTATAAACAATAATCAACTTCTTTATGCAAAAACTCCTTCATAAACAATCTTAAACTATCTTAATATCTCTCTAATATATGTTTTGATAGATCATCAAATATTGAGGGGAAATAGTTAAATTAAACGCCATTTATACCCTATTAAATCTTTCAAACTGAAAAGACAGCGTTTTAGTAAATGATATAGAAACTTTTAAGTTTTAAGACATTATAAACCACTTCAAGCTTCAGGTTTAGTAATAAGCAAAAAGCATTGAAAATTCCAGAAGTGTTGCTAATAAAAAAATCCATGTTTCTAGTCAAATTTCCATCATAAGTTTGACTCGATTTCTTCATGATAAAAATGGGTTATAACCACAAACCTTTTTTTGTAGTAAGTAACTCACTTAGTATTCTTAATCATCAAGAAAAGGAATACTAAAAAATATTTTTCTAAATAATCATTAAAATTTGTCAAAATATTGCATTTCGATAATGCAATTATGGCAATTATTTATCCCAAACCATAGGTATTCTATGTCTATTCCAGTTCCCTACTAATCCTTATAATCTTGGTTTCAGGACATTATACAAGTCATACTAAGCCATAAATGTCCTCAATCATAAGTCGTGTATGTTGTTTGCTTACCAAAGCAAAGATCGGAGCCAATATATTATGTTGATGTTATATGCAACATCAAATTAAACACAAGCTTAAGAAGTTAGTATTTTTTGACATGATGATGAGTGTACTCGCATTACACCTTGCTATCATCATGCAAAAGATTTATAGAACATAATATAGTTCTAACCATCACCCCAAAGCAATCAAGTGTCATTCTCGAATCGTCGCAACTCGCAAAACTCACGCCAACCTACTTTGCTATCTGGTTTGAGTTTTGACTCTTTTTCATTTTGATTTAACATCCCAATTTTTGATAGTTTTTGTGGCATTATGAAGAGCCTCTTGTCCAAATTTGAGAGGATATGGAGTTTTGGATATCTAAATATGTAATTTTGAAAGTAAAACAATAAAGAACAAAACCAGCAAAACAATTCATTCCCAATAGGATTTCATCCAGGCTACTCTCCGAACTAGAAAAAGTGATAAACATGAAAGTTGTTCATTATTAAAATATATTTTTACTAAAGAAAAGTTGAGGCAATTTGGCTAAGTAAATAAAAATTTATGGCCTCTGAAAGTGAACCAATTGTTTATGGCTTGAAAAACAGAATAATTAAATTCACTTACTTCTCGCTGGTTTTCCGATATACTAATCTCGAATTTAGCAAAAGAGAATTAAAGAAAAATTGTTCCATTTTGAGTCTACTTTCCGGAAAATAAATAATAAGCCAATTTGGATTTACAATTCGAAAGTTAAGGCTTAAATACTTAGAGTAAGTTTTTTTTTTTTTTTTTTTTTTTTTTTTTGTGAATAAAAACATACACCAGAAAATTACTGCACTTTCATGTAAATTTCAAAAATCATCTACCCAGAATCTTAAAAGTGGTTTAAATAAAAGTTCTTCCATTCTGAGATGGCTTTCTAACAAAAAAAGAATCATCAAATTTGGATAAGTAGTTTAAGATTTATGGTCTAGTTAAGGAAGAAGATTTTCTTGATGCCTCTACTTATCAAAATGTCCATGCTGTTTATAACCTTTTCACAAGGTTATTTTGGTCTTTTTGACTTTGGACACTTGTCCATCATCAATCATGAAAACACTAAGGTAATGACGCATGCCTCCTAAGGTGTATGAAAATGGTTCTACACATATATGCCTAAGTAGCATATGTGTCAATCTTTTTGCATATTAAAACATTTGTCTTTTTAATTTTATATATTTATTTATTTCATACTTAATTTATTTAATCCGTGTTTATGCTAAGAGAGTTATTAACACTTTCTATATGTATCCTTAAATTGCAATGGCATGCATATAAGTTCTAACAATTTTTAATGAGTAAAAAGTCATTTATCGACAAAAAGATTTTAAATCACATTACCAATATTACTTCGAACTACCAAAAAACAAATTTTATGCTCATTAGTCACTATCTATAAAGTACTCTTATTAAACTCAAGATTTAAATTTTTAAATAATCTCGATATTTGAATTTTTTTACTCAAAGTTTAAGATGGTTAGAGTGAAACACGTAGTAAACTAGATAAAATCGATCAGGAAGTGCTACTCTATAAGCAAAGGGACTGCTACACTCTGTAATAATAGATGACCCAATGTACCGAGGAGCTAATTTCCTAGACTGGTTGAAGAGTACATCCCACCTTTAAAGGAGATGCATAAAGATTGATAGAATCACCGACTTAGAACTTAAAAGGCTTATTACAATTGTCTGTGTAGGTTTATAGCAACTTTGTGCCTTTTCGTTCTCGAATGAATAAGAACGATCTGCTAGGATGCTTCGAGCCAAGTCCTAGAATAAGCTTCCCTCTGAACTCATGCCAACTTGAAGGAGAACAACATGGTTGACCATATAAGGCTTTAAATGGAGCCGTTCCAATAGAAGACTAGTAGCTGTTATTATAAGTGAACTCAATCAAAGGGATATGATCTTCCCAGCTACCACAAAAATCAAGAATACAAGTTCGAAGCAAGTCCTCCAACATTCGACTCACACACTTAGTCTGCTTATCAGACCGTAGGTGGTAACTATGCAGTTAAAGCTCAGCTAAATACTCGTAAAATCCAGGCTATAGCTCGTAGCACTCTTCAACGGCTACACTATTCCAATTTAGCATTGATGAACAGTACATTTGATTTTATCCCCGCTATTTGCGGCTGCATCAGTTAAATCAAGGCTTTTTAGCACCCGCTTTAGCAATACTAACATACATAGCTTAATTTGACTCAGTACAACAAAAATGGTTTTTAACAACTCCTAACTACAATGTTTAGGACCATATGTCATCTAATTATACCATAAAACTTAAAAATAATATAATATAACTGGTTAAATCGCTGCGTAATTATTTCCCGCTTTCATTTTTGTTTTCCCTCCTTTGGCTGCCCTTAAACTATTCACTGAAAATAAACAAATCGCGCTCTCCCTCACAAAACAAATCGCGCTCTCCCTCACAAAACAAATCGCGCTCTCCATCCCAAATCGCTCTCACATCCCAAAACGCCTCCACTCTTCATTGTATTTTTCTATCGCCTGGTCGTTCATTGAATCCATTAAGCCACCTATGTTGATTTGAGTTCACTCAATATTTAAGAGCACCATCATTCAAAAATTCTCTGACGATTCTCTTCAATAATTCGATTTAAGGTAATTTTTGTGTAATACCGAAAAGTTAATTTGCTAATTTAGTTAAATGTGTTGATTCTCCGGCGATTCCTTGTGTTGATTCCTTTTGCACCTTCTACAGCCCTTGTCGTCACTGCCACTACTCCTGCAGTTGACGAGAAAGACTTCTCTATCCTGATTAAACCTGAGGTTTGATTAGAGATTTCTTTATCTTGATTTATTTACAACCGTAACACATTATTTGAACTTTCCTTGCTTCTTTTTCTAGATCTTACAGCATGTTCTTATTCATATGCAAAGTTTTTTTTTGTTCTTCACAACTTATGCTTTATCGTTCAATGTTAATTGTCTAGTTGTTGAACTGAGCATACTTATCTAAGTTCACACGGTTTGTTATCTCACTGTCAAAATTAATAGTACCGACACACGTAATATGCATGTGGTTATTTCCATAAATGCGCGTAGCAATAAAAAACGTTGCAATAAAAATTACAAGGTGTTGGCTTGGAATGGCTCAAATATTGAGTTTTAATTACTGTGAATTACCGTGCATGGTTAAAAAAAAAAAGGAGAAATAGGCTAATGTTCAATTGATGAAATCAGTAGGATTTCAATAATAATGGGATTAATGGAAGCAATGAACACCGATAACGTCAAATTGTTATGTGTATTACCTTTCTTTTTCTACAAAATACAAGCTTATACTTGACAATTTTCTCCCTTGATCCTAATTATTATACGAAGTTCAGATATTTTGACATTGAGATAAAGGGCATGGAGAAGCGATTTTTATAACTCACTTTTCTAAGGTGTTGTGATAAATTGAATATAGAGTATCTAAACAGTAATGTGATTTTTTTTTTTTTTTTTTTTTTTTTTTTTTAGTTTGCACATTTTTGAACATGGTCATTTAATAACATACCTTGTCTACATTCTTGTATTTAGTGCTAAATTATCATTTTTCCGTAGGAGATAAAGCACAAAATGGAGCCCTTGGAACCTGAAGCTGACCTTGAAAGAGATCAAAGGACTGTTTTTGCTTTTCAGGTAAATGCTCAGCCATTTTGTAATTATTCTTTATTACATTTGTGTGTAATTGTTGACTGGTTATGTTTTAACCTTAGCTAAAGTATTTCTTTTTCTAACTGCAGATACCCTTAAAGGCAACAGAGAGAAATGTTTATGAATTTTTCTCCAAAGCGGGAAAGGTTTGGAAATTTATTTTCCTTTTCTTCCCTTTAATGCACTATCTGTGGTTGATGTATGTTTCTAATTTGTTAGGTTTAAGCTTCTTATTTGACATAACACACTTCTGTGATAATGTTCTAAAATTAACATATATCATGCTACACCAGGCACTTTTGCCTTATACGGTGATAGAAGTATTCCTATATGCTTTGTCCAAATTGTGTTAATTCTTCTAAGTTGATTTCTAACCAGTGTGCTTTAATGTTTTACTTGCATATGTTTAGCACTTCCAGGCAGTTTTAATTCATTGAATGCATTTTTTGTTGCCACAGTTTACGGACTTTGGGACTTCATTAAGCTTTCGGTTGGTTCTGGTGTCATGATTTGGTAAGTTTTCAGTCTGCACTAAATGGCCATGGATAACGATTGATATTTTGATAACAGTTTGAGCCAGGTTCTAGCGGAATTTTCAAGAATTCCTATAGTTGTGACTAACCAAGTATGGAGTCGCTACGAATCTTCTTTCTGCTCACTTCAAGGCTTGGATTCAAATTTGTTTTCAACCAAGCTCATTTCATTCATTATTTATCAAGGAAGAAACTTTAATCCTAATTCATGCACATGATGTAGCAAAGATTCTATTAGAAACTCTAAAGGATCCCATCTTGCTGTTGCTTTGGGAATACAGTGGGCGCATGCCGTTAATGTCCGTCTGATTTTTTTAGTCTCATTCATATAAGTATAAGGATCGTAGAATACTGGAATTTAAGGATCTGTGTTTGTGACATGCAAATGTGATAATTACTCGCATTAGATGCACACTTGCACACATGAATACATTCATATGGGAGAAAAAATAACTCTTGACCAATTGTTAATCGTATATCGCGAGCTAGTAGATAAGTGATTGCTATAGCTACAACCTACATATATAATTACTAATAGTTACCATTAATTCATAAATTAAATGCTCAAATCCAAACGGCATGTGGAATAGAATTCATAATTGATTCTTGAGTTTTGTTAGCGGCAAGTAACAATTTGCATTTAGAAACACACTACTATTTTATTTTGTTTTCTATTGATGGATGTCTGTTAAAGCTCAATTTGTTGGAAAGGAGATACATTGTAAATGACTTCGTGAAAATTACAATTGCAGGTCAAAGATTCATAAAGAAGGCAAAATCTCCCATTTCTCCACCAGTTGCATTTCGTTTTGTCATTAAATCATCAGGTATTAAATTACTAAGCGTTGATGGCTTTGATATCATGGGACAAAACATAAACATCATTCGATGCAAAATTATCTTGGGATAGTAGATGTTTTTTTCTTCATCTTCTTTTCCTTAATACCTTTTCTGTTTGATTATTTATCAATAAACCTTCTTCAAAATTTCAAGGCAGGATGTTTTTGACATTTAACTAGTTGCCAATTCTTCTTGAACACAACTCCTCAAGTTAGGCAAGTTCTAATAATATTAGTCTATATGTTAGTGTAACGTGTTCACTGCCAAAATAGAGAGAAAATAGTTACTGTTATCATAAAAGATAATTTCGAAATTTTAAATAGTCAACTTGGTGTGCCCTTTTGATTTTGAGGTTGCTTTCCAAATATAAGTGATGTTCATGCCTATATCGTCTTGCATACATGAAGGGTAGTTGTTTAATATTCATTAATATTTAGATAAGAACGCTTTATGTAATCAAACCATGTCGTGTTCTGCTCATTAGCTTATGGGAGCTTCATTTAAAACAACATTAAACCTGATGTCATAACAACATGGCCAATTATAATTATTGGTATCTGCATTTCTTATTTAGACGCTCAGACTGACGTAGGCAAATAGACTTCAGTACTAGCTATCTAAACAGCATTACATAGTCACGAACATGCTAAGCATAGTCCGCTTGAGATGAGACAATGCTGAAGGACAGCTTAAGGGTTGGCTGAAATTTGGCGGTCAGTCCCATTCTTCCATTAAATATTAGTAATGAAATATAGCCCAATTTGTCAGTTCAATTATGATGTCTCGATTTTTTCTGTTGTCCTGTTTGTACATAGGATAGGGGAGAGGTGAATTGAGTTGTATTTTTCTATGTTCCATTGATGGTTCTTTCATTTGTTGTGCTAAAAAATTTCAAATTTACCAAAATTCTTGATAATAGTTGTTCATATTTATGGAGCTACAGTGAAAGTCCTTAGCGTTGGCACTTCAGTGAAAGTTCAGATGTCGACCAGAGTAGATGAATATAATTTTGTTGTCAAGACAGAAGATATGGAAGGAGGCAGTGAGCATGTCATGGTATTTCCCATGGATGAAAGTCTAAGGTTTTCACATCTGTACCTAACATCTCAGGTTTATCCTTCTTTTACTAATTTTGGACAGGATTTCATTATTTATCTCCTATGAATTGATATTTCTAAACGACCTGGTAAGGAAAAAGTTTGATAATTTGTGGAAATCGTTTTAAGCTTTAAATCAGAATAGTTTGTATGCTGAGCGGTTCTCTTTTCTTGTGTTGCCGATGATCTTGCTTACAGCACTGAAATACAAAACGGGTGATTGAATATTTTAGACTTGTTGTTTTCTTTTTTTATTATTTCTGTATTTTTTTAATAAAAAATGTCATTCCAGATTACCGTTTTGGGATGTAGGATGAGTTACTACAGTGTGGTCTAATAATGAAACCGACTTGTGTCTTCTGGCTGCAATAACCTGTATGTAGATTGGAATGTCCCAATATGTTTACTCTATTCCACATCTATTGTGTTTCCGGTATATATTATTTGTTGGGCCTCTTAACATGACTATTTCAGACTTCGGGCTGACTGTGCATCATAGAGTGATACAGGTCAGCATGGTGTAGCAGTGGTGCAGTGCACCAATATGGTGCATTTGCACACAGCGGCGGTGGAGTTGCACCACATGTTGGTGTTGCTGCACCACTGCAGCAGTTGCACCACAGAGTGGTGTTGCTGCACCAAGTGCATCAACACCACTCTGTGGTGCAACTTCTGCAGTAGTGTAGCAGCACCACTATGTGGTGTATTTGCACCACTACTATGTGAAACTGTCCGTGGTGGTGCACTGCACCATGAATTATAAATTAATATACGTAAGTAAATGTGTGCATTGTTTTTTATTCATTGCTTACTTTTTTCTCGTATTTGTCACTGCAAACTTGTATGCAACATATCAGAAATGGTTGTTTACTTGTCCTCGGGATTGAGAGGCACTTTTTTATTGTTATATTCACTTCTACTTTTGCAAATTAGTCTCAGACTTGTACTTTAAGCCTTGGGTTTCTCTGGATTATACATAGTAGTTGTCTCAGCTGTATACGGTTTTTCATATATGGCAGAGTTTGTTGCAGAGTTTAGGGCTAAGGAGGGAATCAGACGTCTGGATACCCTTTCAGATGTCTGATCTCAGTTAGGTTTGCAACCCGAAGTGCAAACCAGACGTTTGGAGAAGTATTCTAGACGTCTGGTTGGAGCCCAGACGTATGATTTCAAGCATGTGCAGATCCAAGAGAAATTCCAGATGTAAGGTTTGGGAACCAGACATCTGAATCATGCCAGAACAGTTTACTTGACCCTATCCAATTTCAAGATATAAAAATACGATTGAATGATTGGTAATATTTGGTCAATCTTTTGAAATAATGGAAAGCATCGAAATTAACATCGTAGGTCACTTGATTTGAACACTAGCTATTCTTCAACAGTATATGTACCTTGATCGTGTGTCAAAATTAATGCACAGACATAATAGCAGTTTTGTAGCAATTGCATATACAATGATAGAAGATTATAGAAGGATTGCAGTTGTACCTTAAGCATAGGCAGATTTCAGTGATAGCTGACTATGGAGAGTATAGTATCTTTTAGTTGTTAATTTTGTTGGTATTCGGCGCAAACTAGATTTACGGATATTTTGTTTTATTTATAGATATCGTGACTTTGTTCGATGCATATTGTGTATATGTAGTTTATGGTGTTATTTTTGTTTATGGAAATTATGTAAACTTGATTTATTGAGGATGTCTTTGTGTTTAAATATTGTGTTATATACTTTATGTAAATGATTAGCAGTTATATCTTTATGCGGTAGCTTTTGTATTTGATTCGAACATGTTATTGATATTAGTTGGCTGATATATATTTACATGATGGTGATATGTATGTGCATGAATATTTTGATACTACAATACATAAATGTTGTGATAGACGTAAAAAACGTTGTGATATGTGTCAAAACGCTGTAGAATATAGAACATGTAAACTTCCAAAAATGCTGTGATACGTGGAAAAACATTGTAGAAAAGGGAAGATGACAACATTTCTAAAACGATATCAAACGGTTTGAACATAAAAACAACACCATTTGAAACGCTACAGTACATTAATTTACTATAGTGTTTTTGTATATGTTGTGATATTTCCATGACCTATAACAACTTATTGGTAGACAACGTTCATCGAAACGCTGTTAAAGGTTATCACAGCATTATTTCAACGCTGTTAATGGGAAAAATTCTTGTAGTGACTGTTTCTTGTCTAAAAAAATCCAGTAAAATTAATGTAAAAAAGCTACTTTTAGGTCATAAGTGTTTAGTATATTATAGAATAGGTTATAATCATTAAATCTAGCAAGTGTAACCATGATATTCTTTGATTTTGTAATATAAGATTAATTAAGGTTAATTTTTTCTACACATATAATGTAAGAACAGTAGTCAATTAATTTTAAATATTATGTTTCAGATCTACTAAACCTTTTTGCATCTCCGCTATATCACCACTATTTACCCGCTTTATCCCCGCTATACATTTTTGCATCTCCACCGCTATAGAACCGCTAAGTGCTTCAACTTCCCAAGGTGGTAAGCAGTGCTAAAATTTAGCTTCCTGCCTAAAACAAGTTGAAGACTTTTCTGAAAATGACTCATAAAGATCGAAAAATGAATCAAATGTTTCAGGGCTAGGAATATCATGCAATCACACGATATCCTAAATATAAAGCCTCGAGTGAGAAGATGCACTCCTATTAGATTTAATAGGAAAAAGTGAAGATGATCCACGATCACCCAAATGCTATTGTAACTGACCTTGAACAAGGTAAACCATCGATAAAATCCATAAAGATCTAGTCATACTTCCATGTCGGGACCTCCAAACACTAAAGTAGACAACTAGGTCATTGATGCTCGGCTTTCACGAGCTGACGAGTCATGTAGTTGCCCACATTAATCGCAATATGTTGCTTCGTGTCGACCCAATAATATAATCGACGCATGCCATCATACATCTTGCTTCTGCCTGGATGAATAGTATACTTAGAACGATGGCATTCATCAAGAATGTCTTGCCTAAGCTTAGGAACATGAGGCATGACCAATCTGTTCTTTTTGCAAGGACAACTATAAGTGTCGATGTCAAAATCCCTCACCTCAAAATTGTAGTGGAATTCAGACTTACACTTTAGATTGAAAAAGAAATATTGGAATCTTGCCGATGATTGGCAATTCGTTCTAAAAGAGTAGGTCGAGAATCCATGCTACATAATAAGATAGAAGATTCTGAAGTAGAAACACGATCTCAAATATCCCAAATAGACAGGGTTTCCAAATCTTCCAATTGAAACCTTTCAATCTGCAAGCATCATAGAAACAACGACAGATTGCTTGTGACTTAATGCGTTAGCAGCCCTTCCCCTTTCCTGGGTTCTACTGAATATCAAAATCGTAAGATGCAAGGAATCCAAGCCTACCTTGTTGTTGCATGTTGAGCTCTTCTTTTATGAATAAGTAATTGTGTGATTTGTGATAGGTATAGAGAATAAAGTGCTCGTCCAATAAACAACGATGCCATATCTTCAATGTGAAGAGGAAGGCTGCTAGCTCTAAATCGTGGGTAGTATGCCGAACCTTATTTGGACATAACTGCCTTGAAGCGTAGACAACTACCTACTCATGCTGCATAAGAACAGCGCCAAGACCACTATGGCTCACATCATTATACATGATAAGATCTTGGTTCCTTTCAGGAACCACCAAGATAAGTGCATGAGTTAAAATCTCCTTTAACTACTGAAAAGAAGCTTCATTCTATCAGTCCAAATGAAACAAACACCTTTACAGGTAAGGATGGCGAACGGAAGCACAATATAGGAAAAGTCTTTAATAAATCGATGGTAATATCCTACCAATCCAAGGAAGCTATGGATCTCTGAGACATTCTCATGTCTCTTCCCATTTTGAATAGCCTCGATTTTAGAAGAATCGACCGAGATACCATCAAATGATACAACACGTACTAAGAACCTGAATTACTTTTCCCAAAAATGGCGCTTAAACAATTGTTCTTTGAATTGATGATGTCGTAGAGTACTCAAAACAATTCGCAAAAGACACGCATGTTTAGCTTCGGATTTAGGATATACAAGGATGTCGTCAATGAATAAAGGAACAAATTTATCGCGATATTCCCGGAATACTTAATTTATAAGGTTGACAAAGTATGCGGGAGCGTTCGTCAAACCAAATGGCATGATGAGCCACTCATATGATCCGTATCCAGTGCAAAATGCTATAAAGGAATGAAGTCACTCACGACTCCAAGCTAATGAAATCTTTTGGCGAGGCCAAATTAAGAAAAGACTTTTGCACTGCTCAACTGATCGAATTTATCGTCAATCCTGGGCAAAAAATAAAGTTTTTATTAGCTCGTTAAACATGCGGTAATCGAAACATAACTTAAGAGTGCCATCATATTTCTTCACAAATAGCAATGTGATACCCCATGATGAAGAACTAGACTGGATGAATAGTTTTGCTTCAAGCTCTAGAAGTCGCTTCTTATGTTCCTCATGCTCGTTAGTCGACATCCTAGTCGTAGGCCGACTAATTGGATATGCACCAAGAACTAAACTGATGCAGAGCTTGATAGCCCATTTAGGTGAAAAAGCCGAAACTAACTTAAATATATCAGCAAAGTCACACACAATAGGAATATAAGACACATCATCAACTTCAAGGTCTCGAGAATAGTGAGGAAATATAGATGCTTTGGTGTCATGATCGACGTCCCTAAGAATGAGCGATAACCGATTAGATGAGTCGAGATGTCGAAAGTACAGATTCCTCTTAGAACAAATATTTTTGGTTTCGTATCAAACATGCTAGTCCATACCCAATATAATATCGAAACCAATGAAACGGATCGCGTCCATATTCGTGCGGAAAGGAAAACCACAAATGAATATTCTATGCGTTCAAAGAACAAACTTAGGGTTGTGGATCCCCTGATAAAATTTGCAATCTGTAAAAAAGTCATTGCATAAGTAATTATTGAATCATGGTTTTGATTCATGACAAGGAGATTATCTTTCAATAAGGAGATTCAATGACGATTAGCGCGACAAAAAGAGAGTCACATATATTAATGTAAATTACAATGAAGATAAGACTTCAAACTGGTGTATAGTTTCATATCTTTAGAGTTTTTAGTCTTAGAGTTATATATTATTGTTAAAATCTATAATCAAGTAGTCTATATCACGACACAAAACACATTTTATTTAAATTTGTTTAATATATGTGCACTGGACATTTTAACCTGGTTCAGTCGACTGGATTGTACCAGTCAATCGATTGACCTGGTGCTAAATGCACAATACGCACATATGTACATGAGCATACTAACCTCAGTCGACTGACATAGAAATTCAATCAACTAAATTTCTTCAAAAATTCAAATTTCTGTAAGGTCATTTCCATTCATGAAGGGTTATAATCTCAAGAAAGTGATTTGGATGCCTCTTTTCAATTAAATCTCTTTGTCAATGGTTTAGTTATTCACCTACTATACATAAATGTTTTGTTCACAATCAAAAATAACTTTTCTGACTGAACCCAATCTTATCTTTCTAATTATATTGTGATTATACTCTTTATATATATTCATAGCATCCATAGACTTTATATTGCTTGAATACAAACTTTAATTCTTCATCTCTAAGCAATATTTTTATTCTCTAAGCAATATTTTTATTTCTTACCTTCATACACACACAATATACATACATATATGTATGTATGTATTTATACATAAGGAGAAGATTATAAGAAAGGTGCACCGTTAGTGACAAATCCATGTTATCAAGAACACAATCAATCAAAAAATATCTTTTGTATTTTGTTGAAGTCCTATTTGTCTGCTTAAGCATGTTTGAAGTCCTCTTAGGTTGTCAAGACGTGAAATCCGTGTTCGTCTACTTATGTGTTGTATACCTTTTCCTCCGGGTTAAGTGAGGGTTTGTTGCTAGTCGATATTTCAGGAGGAGTCTGGGACTGGACATAGGATGTTGCTTCAAACTAGAATAAAATTCTCTGGTGTTATTTTTTTACTGCTTCTATTTATTATACTACAGTTATACTCCACATTAATATAACTCCATATTAGACGATCCATAATATAGTATCACTTTCATTTGGTATCAAAGCACAAGGCCATCATATAACTGTAATACAGTTATTTTGATATTCTAGTATTATGGACAATAACATGAACACCATCTCTAGCACCATTTTTATTGAGGGTCAATCTACCACATGAGCACCTCTATTGAATGATATGAATTGCAATAACATGAGAATCTATATGCAAGCAAATGGTTTTGATTCATGGAACATCACACAAATAGAATATCACATTCCTACTACAGAATATTGGTCAAACACACAAAAATTAGATGTTACTGCAAATGCTAAAGCTATGGATATATTACATTGCGCCTTGGATAGAAATAAATTTAATTGTATTAGCATGTACAACACTACATATGAAGTACGGTGAACACTTAAAGTTGCTCATAAAGGAAATAACAACCTGAGGAAAAGCAAGATATTCATGCTTAAAATTCAATTTCAAAGTTGTAAAATAAAGCAAGATGAGTCCATAAATGAAATGTATTCTAGATTTCAATGCATTTATCACTCATTATTAGGACTAGGAGAAAAATATTCTGATTTTGATGTTGCATTAAACATTCTAAACTCTTTGATGGAAGATTGGAAAAGAAAGGTCTTAGCTATTAAAGTAGCAAATGATCTCTTTACCATGAAACCGGAAGAGTTAGTAGGAAATCTAATGTCGTACGAAGTTAACTTGCAAGATAAAAGATTACAAACCCAGGAAAAAAAGAATATAACATTTCATGCAAAAAATGAAGATTTAGTTTCAGATAAGGATGGCACTGCACTTATTGCTAGAAACTTTAAAAAGTTTTTGATGTGTAGAAAGAGAAACATAAATAATCGTAGAAAGTGCTCCAAACACAACAATACCAATAAACCATCATCTTCAGTAGTAGAGTTCAAATGTCATAAAAAGGTTACATGCATAAGGAATTCTAGAAAAAGCCAAAACAAAAAAAGTCCTAAGAAGAAATCCTTTTCAGTAAGCAAGGTGACTCAAATTCCTCTTCTTCAGAAAGAGACAGTGATAGTGATAATGACAAGTCAATATATGCTTCATGGCTACTCATAATGAATTTAGTAACTATATTTTGATGACATGATTGAAATTAATTTAGAACTTTTAGACACTATGAAAAGTTACAATAGGTAATATAAGGAAACTCTTGAAAATCAGAAAAAGGTAGAATCCGAAAGAAAAATGCTCAATGATGAGAAAGAAATATTAGAACTTGGAAAATTAAAGAATCAATTTCTAGTGTTAATTCTCAACTACATCATTGGGTCAAGAAACTAAAAATCAAAAAGAAAAGAATATTTCTCTTGCTTTTGAAAATCATGAATTCAAGACTAAGTTTAAAATAACAAAATAAGATAATTCTAGTCTTCAAACTACATTATAGGACATTACTAAAAATGTCTTGAACTTCAATAAAGGAAGAAAAAACCTCTATAGGATTATTAAAAATTCTCAATCTGCATTTAATAAAAAAGGGTTTGAATAAAGTTAGAAGTCTAAAGTCCCATCTAAGAAAATAAATAATAAAAGGATGAATGACTCTAAACCTAGTAAAACTTCAAAATATTTAAGAAGGAAAAAAATTCCAAAACTATTAACATATGAGCTCTAAAGACAAAAAATAACTTGATTAGGAACAAATAAAGAAAATCAGTCTTGGAAACTATTTGTAAAAGTAAAAATTATGTTTATAAAGGGATATTGAACCCTTTTGGGTTTGGATTCCTAAGACCTAACTCTTAGGACTGTATTAATAAGTGGGTACCAACGTTATTTATTATTTTTTGTAGCTTTCTCTCAAGAAAAGAGAAAAATGGATACTCAATAGTTGCTCAAAACACATGACAAGAGATAAAAATACGTTAACAAATATTACCTAGGTTCTGCCACATTTAGAGATAATTTTAAAGGTTATATCATCGGCAAGGCGATGTGAGCAATGACGTTATATCTAATTTACCTCTTATTTTTAATGTTTTTAGTTAAAAATTTAAGACATAATTTATTAAATATCAGCCATTTATGTGATGAATGATTCAAAATCTCATTTTCAGAAAATAAATGTAGTATTTTTTATCAAAATAAAAATCTTTTCTTTGAAGGTAATAGAGACAGAAATATCTATGTATTAAACTCGAAAATAAATCACAATTTAGATTTTGTTTAATAACCAGTGAAAATGATCTTCGGTTGTGACACAAAAGATTCTATCATATTAATTTCAAAGTTATACGTAAATTTTTTGAAAATAATTTAGTAAAAGGATTACCGAAAATGAATTTTAAAGTTAACCATATTTGTGATGAATGTCAATTAGGAAAATTAACTAAGTCATCTTTTAAGTCTAAGAATGTCATTTCAACATTACAACCACTTGAGTTACTTCATACGGATTTGTTTGGACCAACCTAAGTTCAATCTATAAATCATAATTAATATGTGTTTGTAATCATGGATGATTTTTTTAGATATACTTGGAATATTTTTATGAAAAATAAGAATGACAATTTTGATCATTTCAAAACTTTCGTCAAAAGAATTCAAAATGTAAAAGGTTTTAAAATAATAAATATTGATCATAAAGGAGAATTTGAAAACGAAGCTTTTGAACATTTTTATAAAAAGAAAGGTAAATTTCATAACTTTTCATTTCCTAGAACTCCTGTAACACCCCACACCCGCTATGGTCACTCTCTAAGGGAATGCCATAACATCGGCGGAGTATTTTAGTGAATATAGAACAGAGAAATTACAGCAAGACAGATATAAGTAATACTTGAAAGTTACAACAACATTTCAATGCAGCGGAAAATAAAACATGTCTGGTTACATCACACAAAACCATAATAAGAGTTAAGTACAAATATCCATTCTTGCTAAATAAAAATACATAATCCCAGTACATGAACTGATAGCCATAAAAGAAAAAGGATAAGCTGAGCTCTACATCTAGGGTCCAAGCTCCAAGAGAGTAATAAAAGCAGCCTGATCAAAGCCCACTCGTACTGGGCCCACTCTGAGAACCTGAGGGTTGGGAAAAAGATAAAAACAACGGGGTCAGACATAAGTCTGAGCGAGTCCTATAACTTTAACAATACAATCATTAAAGTAACCAGAGAAGACATAAACTTGACATACGGTAATGTCTGGGGATGAATGGCTACACTAAGCAGCTTGGTAGACTTAGGATAAACTAAGATAACTGTAAAGACGCACTTACCCACCCAAGGATAATTACTACACTGCACCACACCAGTCATTCCTACTTAAAGGTTGATCCCTCCCAAGGACTTAGAAAATTTACCCAGTAGTTTCGTGTACCCCTAGCCCACTACATAGGTGCCGTCTGCCCCTATCTCCACTAGGTGTAACCACTACTCCCAAGCGATCGGCTCCCTACTGTAGATACCCGTGCTGGTCCCACAATGGGGTGTATCATTCCCCAAAGTGGCAACCTGATAATATCAACGGTGCACGGCTTTATATCTACACGATACAACAACGACTTACCAACCAGCCCGGGTCCACACACGCATATGAAACCCGTTGATCCTGCGTTGCCACCACTAACCCGTTTTGGCCTCTTATAGTCAAGCCCAATATGCGTGTCCCGTCACTCGACTAGAGTCGAGCCCACAAAGATACGTTTGGGATATTGGTTGAAATGGGCCCCCACAAGCTTCCACCTAAGCTTGTTAATTTATCTAGTGTATCCCACTTAACCCCTTTTATAATCATGCCCACCTACATGTTAAGGTTTGGTTAAGTCATCTAATCATATTTCAATTGCCACTTAAGGCACCCACTAGATTTCCACATGCCACCCAAGGCAACCACTAAATTTCCACATGCCACCCAAGGCACCCACTTAACCCCTCATGTCCCACTACATGCTAATATGGTTAAGTGTTTCTTAATTAATTAAGACCGTGATCTCCCATAAAGACCTCCCACATTAGACTGGCTGTTATGACTGCCTGGTTAAGCCGGTAGGGTCCGGGCAGTCTTACGTCATAACAGAGTCTAACCTCGTGTCTTTACTTTAATCACGTATTTAATTTATGGCTAAGACCTCTCACATTGGGCTGACATTTGTAGCCACTGGTTAAGCCGGTAGGGTCCGGGCAGTTTTACACTACAAATGAGTCCAACCTCGTGTCTTAGTCGATTAATTACACCTAATTAATCACCCCCATATTAATTATCCCTAATTAATATCAAGTTTTTCATAACATGGGTAGACCTAACTCAATAGGTAAATTCCCATGGGGTAGACCTAACTCAATAGGTAAATTCCCACTTATGTTAATTTATTTTTATGGTATGCTTAATCATACCCAATCATACTTTTATTAACATATTTATTAACCCCATCGTTCCCCACGTAAATCGTTCTCATTTCATGACATAATAAATGGAAGATCCATCGCAAATATCATGGGTTTAACCAAATCTTAGCATATAACTTTGTCATGGGTTAAGAGGATGTCAACTTGCATATATGAGCATATATTAACCCGACTACATTTAACCCAAACTTGCATATTATCATACACATGACTTGCGTAACATGTAGCATATGAACTTGCATATTATCATACATATGACTTGCATAACATGTTGCATATGAACTTGCACATTATCATACACATATCTTGCATAACATGTTGAACTTGCATATAAGCATTCTCATAACTTGCATAACATGTTAAACATGCATTTAAGCATACACATAACTTGCATAAGCATTCACATTCTTGCATAAGCATTCACATACTTGCATAAGCATGCATAACTTGCATATCATGTTAAACTTGCATTTAAGCATATACATAACTTGCATAAGCATTCACATTCTTGCATAAGCATTCACATACTTGCATAAGCATGCATAACTTGCATATCATGTTAAACTTGCATTTAAGCATATACATAACTTGCATATGAACTTGCATAACAACCTACACATAACTTACATAACGTCATACACATAACTTGCATATGAACTTGCATAACTCACTTGTTAAACATGCATAAACCCACTTATTAAATATGCATAAACCCACTTATTAAATATGCATAAACATAGGAAAACATAGAGTAGCATATCATTACAAATGATTCAAACTCACTAATCCGCATTTAAGACCATAAGTCTCATTACACCCAATCTACTTACTTTAGCAATTGATGTTAAAGTGATAGAAACTCACCACTAGCAAATTTGCACTCCAAATGAAGAAGATTAAGATGCTTAGAATGGATTAGAGGTTGATTAGAGAGTGATTAGCTTGCAACCCTCTTCATAAATTAGTGGAGGCTCCTTCTAAGATTTAATTTGGCGGCATGTAGCCCTCAATTCTATTTTTAGTATGGATTAGGGTGGGTTTTGGGTGTATTTATAGATTAGGTGAGTGTTTTAGGCCCTTAGATTAACCCTAGATTAGATTAGGACCCTTAGATTTCGGAAATCTCTAAAACACAGCCCAAGACTCAACCAAAAACCAGATCTGGTGCACCCAGATCAACAGGGCCGACACCCTGTGTCGACACCCCTGTCGACAGGGCTGTCGACACCCCTGTCGACATGCCTGTCGACACCCCTGTCGACATGCCTGTCGACACGGGGCTAGGCGGGAACTTTCCCGCCACCTCCGCTTTTTGGCTCCAATCCTGTTTTTGAACTGAATTTTTAAATCTGTTTTTAACTTTGAATTTTCTGAAAACTTCTTTGGGCCTTAACTGGGTCATACGGACTCCGATTTACAAAATTTCGGACTCTATTCTGCGTATTTTTCCGAGACGAACGCAATGGCGCAGCCCGTTTCCCCCAATTCTCACATCTGAGATTATTTATTCTTCAATTAGTGAATTTTAGCATTAACCGAAATTCGGGGTGTTACATTCTCCCCTCCTTAAAGGATTTCGTCCCCGAAATCTCTAAGCTAAGGAGAATGCATATCCTACCATCCAAACAACCATCTACTCAATCCATCAAACACGGGCATCCATTGTCCTTAAAACAATTTCTAATGATGTATGAGCATATGCAAAAAGTGTGTGTATATGTTCCCTATCTAATGTATGAACATATGCAAACCATGATAGTGCCATGCATCTATTATGTATGCGAAAGAACCCTATCGACACATACCATATCTACATGAGTGCACAATCATTCACCAAAATGCATCATCCATATGATAACACAATCATTATACATCCATAAATATAGCTTCCTACACACAATTTTATGCAATATGCAATATGAAGTGACTGAGCCGATCTAGTGCCTAGAGTGTGTGTATATGCATCCACGAGCAACCACTAGCAAACACTTGCATCCACTTGCATCCATCAACCATAACATGTCTCAAACACATGTTTCAACCATAGGTTTACCCTATCTAAAGGTCAAACAGTACTAACGAGAGGACATACTAAAGATAAGATAAGTACTAGACAAGCGATAAAGGAGAAGTTAAAAGACATACTCTCAAAAAGAAATGGATACAAAGAACGCATCTTCGCTTCCGTCTCCCAAGTAGCATTGCTTTCGTCATCTCCCCATTGCACTTTAACTAGCTGAACTTCTCTGTTCCTCAACTTCCTAGTTTCTGACCCAAGGATGCGAGTAGGAGCTCGTCGAATCGTCGCATCACGCTCTACCTCTACATCTCTAAGCAAGCTCGGCTCTACCACCTCTGCGGTCTCATGTAAGCACTTCCTCAGATGTGATACATGGAATACATCATGAACACCACTAAGTCTGTCGGGCAACTCCACCCTATATGCCATCCGTCCAATCCTTTCCTTAATAGGAAACGGCCCAACAAACCTCGGTGCTAACTTCCCAACGGACCCAAAGCGAACAACATTTCTCAACGGAGATACTTTGACAAAAACCATGTCCCCAACCTCAAACTCAAGATCCGTCCTTCTCCGATCCGCATAAGATTTCTGTCTATCTTGCGCTGCTTTCATCCTTCTTCGAATCAAATCAATCTTCTCTGAAGTCTCTCTAACCATATCAGGCCCAAGCAAAATTTTATCCGTAGATTCCCACCAACATGTAGGTGATCGACAAGGCCTTCCATAAAGAGCTTCGAAAGGAGCCATACCAATACTGGACTGAAAGCTATTATTATATGCGAACTCCACCAATGGAAGATGCTCTTCCCATGTACCTCCAAAATCTAAGATACAAAGCCTCAAAAGGTCTTCTAGGACACGATTCACCCTCTCAGTCTGGCCGTCCGTCTGAGGATGATATGCGGTGCTCAGACACAATTGAGTCCCCACTGCTTCTTGCAAACTTTTCCAGAACTCGCTAGTGAAGATAGGATCTCGATCACTCACTATGCTAGAGGGTACCCCATGCAATCGAACTATCTCTCGAAGATATACTGAAGCTAGCCATGGAGCAGTCCTCTTGCTCTTCACAAGTATAAAATGGGCGCTTTTAGTAAGTCTGTCTACCACCACCCAAATTCCCGTATTACCCTTTCTTGATCTGGGTAACCCGTCAATAAAATCCATCGAGACGCTATCCCACTTCCATTGCGGAACTTCCAATGGGTGAAGCAACCCACCAGGTTTCCTTTGCTCCGCTTTTACCTGTTGGCACACCAAGCATCGAGAGGCATACTCGGCCACATCTTTCTTCATACCGGCCCAGAAGAAAACCCTCTTCATGTCTTGGTACATCTTGTCCCCACCGGGATGAATGGTCATCCTAGAACGGTGTGCATCATCAAGAATAGCCTTCCTCAAACCCTCGTCTTGCGGTACACAAAGTCTACCGTCTCTGCGCAAGCACCCCTTATCGTCTAGGGTGTACCTACTCAAATGGCTGGACGACTCCCCCCTTATGAGCTTCTCTACCAACTCAACCAACTGTGGGTCGTCCCTCTGTGCTTCTCCAATCCGCCCCAGAAGAGTAGGTCTGACCTCCAAGGATGCTAGCAAACCGGGTACAAAGTCAACAGAAGGTCTGAAGTCAAACATCGAGATAAACTCCAAGCTTCGTTGTTCCACGAACAATGGACTCAAGGACAACCTCTTTCTGCTCAAGGCGTCCGCCACCACGTTACCCTTGCCAGGGGTATACGCTATCTCGAAATCATAGGATGCTAAGAACTCCATCCACCTTTGCTGTCTCAAATTCAAATCCTTCTGAGAAAACAAGTACTTCAATGATTTGTGGTCAGTGAACAATTCGAATCTCTCACCAAGAAGATAATGACGCCAAATCTTAAGCGCAAAAACAATAGCGGCCAACTCTAAATCATGGGTAGGGTAATTTTTCTAATGCACTCTCAACTGCCTTCCACCATAGGCTATTACCCTTCCCTCTTGCATTAAGACTGCGCCTAGTCCTGTCCCACAAGCATCCGTATAGACAACAAATGGCTTGCTCCCATCTGGCAACACTAAAACTGGAGCAGTGGTTAAAGCTCTCTTTAACCGTCGGAACGCATCATCACAATCTACGTCCCATGCGAAAACAAGATTCTTCTTCGTTAAGCGGGTTAATGGGGCTGATATCTTTGCGAAGTCTTTGATAAACTTCCTATAGTAACCCGCCAACCCCAAGAAACTTCTTACTTCGGTAGCATTCTTCGGAACCTTCCAATCCTGAATTGATACTACCTTCGCGGGATCCACAGCTATCCCTTCCTTGGAGACCACGTGCCCAAAGAACCGCACCTCCTTCCTCCAGAAGTGACATTTAGAGAATTTAGCCTTAAGGCTATGCGCTCGAAGAGTCTTCAATACCTCCCCAAGATGTAGGGCATGCTCTTCTTCACTCTTAGAAAATACTAAGATATCATTCACAAAGACCACCACAAATTTATTAAGGAACTCCCTGAACACCCTACTCATCAAATCAACAAAGTATGCAGGGGCGTTCGTCAACCCAAATGGCATCACCAGCCACTCATAGAAACCATCCGGAGTCCTAAAGGCAGTCTTGTTTATGCTATCCTCAGCCACCCTCAACTGATGAAACACCGTGGCCAAGTCCAATTGAGAAAATACTGAAGCGCCAACCAACTGATCGAAAAGATCATCGATCCTCGGCAATGGGTGTCTATTCTTCTTTGTGAGCTTGTTGAGTTCTCTATAGTCTACACAAAGTCTGAGGGACCCATCCGCCTTCGTAGCAAATACTACTGGAGCACCCCACTCCGATATACTCCGTCTTATGAACCCCTTCTCAAGCAACTCCCCTACTTGCTTATGGAGTTCCCTCCTCTCACGAGGAGCCATGTGGCGCACTGGTAAAGATACAGGTTTAGCATTATCCACCAGATATATTCGGAAGTCAATCTCCCGCTTCGGAGGTAGCCTTCACCTCCTCAAACACATCCGAGTATTCCCGGACCACTCTAACAGATTGCAAACTCTCGACCGAAGCGTCAAGCGATTCAAGATAACTTAGCATAACAGAATCCATGGGATTACAAGAAATCTCGAGAGTGTTACCCAAGCGGGTCATGATCCTAACAACTCTCCTTTCGCAATCAAGAACGGCACCATTACTGGATAACCAGTCCATGCCCAAAATCAACCCATAGCCCGTGAAGCCCAAAACAAAAGCATCACATCTAAACTCAACGCTAAGTATAGAAATCTTCAAACCCAAACATATCATGGACAAATATGTGGAGCCCCCAATTGGGTTTGAAACAACCAAGGGATCATCTACCAGACTGGTGTCTAAGTGCAGTGACTCAACTAATGATGATGAGATAAACGAATGCGATGCGCCAGAATCAAACAATGTACGGACAGGATGATCAAATAGAAAAACCAGACTTTCAACGGAAATAGTTCTACCTCTTTCCTGAATCGGTGGAACCGCGAGAGCCTGTACTTGCCCCCTAGCCTGACCCGGTGCCATAAGAGCTTGCACCTGTCCTCCTGAGGTAGCCCCCGTCCTTTGCCCCTTCTTAGGACAGTCTTTCACTAGATGCCCTGCTTCGCCACAGTGGAAGCAGCCAGTCTTCTTCTTCTTGCGACAATCCTTGCTTAGGTGGCCAGGTGTCCCACAATTGAAACACTTCTTCTTCTTGCCCTTTCCACCGTTGCCTTTCCCACCTTTATTTTGCTGTTGTTGCTGAGGTCTCTTTTGATCTCCCTTCTTCTCGGGTGCCTTATTAGCATTAGGACCCTTCTCTTCTTCATGCATGAGTGCCATGTCAACTAGCTTCTCGAAGGTGGCCCCCATAGGGATATGAGTCATAGCCAACCCATGCATTGGTTCATTCAAGCCTTTCACGAACCTCAAAGCCTTCTTCTCCGGTGTATTCACCATGTCTAGGCCAAACCTTGCCAATTGATTAAACTTGTTGACATATTCCTTCACTGAGAGATTTCCTTGCTTTAGAGTCAAAAATCTTTCCATATACAAGTTTTCCTCCGCCCTTGAGAGAAACTTTGCCACAAATCTTTGCCTAAAATCCGCCCAAGAGTCAACGGGGCGTTCTCCATTAGTGACCTCCCACCAGAATGAGGCCTCTCCCTTCATTAACCAAGCAGCTAACTTGACTTTCTTTCCTTCTTCCATCTCAAAGATATCTATCAACTCTTCCACCTCCTTAAGCCAATCTCTAGCCTCCACAAAAGTTTCAGATCCTTGAAAAGGTTTCCCTCCCATAGCTTTAAATTCCTTGCAAGTCTTAGCAAAAGTATCCGTGCGAGGAGGAGGGGGAGGAGGAAGATCGGGTGCTACGGTTGGTGGAGGAACATTTGCTGGACCCGCAGTGGTGGCCCTAGCCTCCATCAATCTCCTATACCATACTGGTATCGTCACACCCTCCGGAAAGTTAAGATCCTCAGCCATGCTGAAACGAAAAAGGAAAGATTCAAAACGGAGAATTCGAAAGATATAGATATGGCTATTGGGGATTATGCTTTTCTTTCAAAAACTTTTCTCTTAAAAGACATGTTTTTGAAAATATCTCTTCCAAAAATGTTTTTAGAAAAATAGTTTTCTAAAAATTTTATCTGTTCCGGTAACCTTTGCTCTGATACCACGTGTAACACCCCACACCCGCTATGGTCACTCTCTAAGGGAATGCCATAACATCGGCGGAGTATTTTAGTGAATATAGAACAGAGAAATTACAGCAAGACAGATATAAGTAATACTTGAAAGTTACAACAACATTTCAATGCAGCGGAAAATAAAACATGTCTGGTTACATCACACAAAACCATAATAAGAGTTAAGTACAAATATCCATTCTTGCTAAATAAAAATACATAATCCCAGTACATGAACTGATAGCCATAAAAGAAAAAGGATAAGCTGAGCTCTACATCTAGGGTCCAAGCTCCAAGAGAGTAATAAAAGCAGCCTGATCAAAGCCCACTCGTACTGGGCCCACTCTGAGAACCTGAGGGTTGGGAAAAAGATAAAAACAACGGGGTCAGACATAAGTCTGAGCGAGTCCTATAACTTTAACAATACAATCATTAAAGTAACCAGAGAAGACATAAACTTGACATACGGTAATGTCTGGGGATGAATGGCTACACTAAGCAGCTTGGTAGACTTAGGATAAACTAAGATAACTGTAAAGACGCACTTACCCACCCAAGGATAATTACTACACTGCACCACACCAGTCATTCCTACTTAAAGGTTGATCCCTCCCAAGGACTTAGAAAATTTACCCAGTAGTTTCGTGTACCCCTAGCCCACTACATAGGTGCCGTCTGCCCCTATCTCCACTAGGTGTACCCACTACTCCCAAGCGATCGGCTCCCTACCGTAGATACCCGTGCTGGTCCCACAATGGGGTGTATCATTCCCCAAAGTGGCAACCTGATAATATCAACGGTGCACGGCTTTATATCTACACGATGCAACAACGACTTACCAACCAGCCCGGGTCCACACACGCATATGAAACCCGTTGATCCTGCGTTGCCACCGCTAACCCGTTTTGGCCTCTTATAGTCAAGCCCAATATGCGTGTCCCGTCACTCGACTAGAGTCGAGCCCACAAAGATACGTTTGGGATATTGGTTGAAATGGGCCCCCACAAGCTTCCACCTAAGCTTGTTAATTTATCTAGTGTATCCCACTTAACCCCTTTTATAATCATGCCCACCTACATGTTAAGGTTTGGTTAAGTCATCTAATCATATTTCAATTGCCACTTAAGGCACCCACTAGATTTCCACATGCCACCCAAAGCAACCACTAAATTTCCACATGCCACCCAAGGCACCCACTTAACCCCTCATGTTCCACTACATGCTAATATGGTTAAGTGTTTCTTAATTAATTAAGACCGTGATCTCCCATAAAGACCTCCCACATTAGACTGGCTGTTATGACTACCTGGTTAAGCCGGTAGGGTCCGGGCAGTCTTACGTCATAACAGAGTCTAACCTCGTGTCTTTACTTTAATCACGTATTTAATTTATGGCTAAGACCTCTCACATTGGGCTGACATTTGTAGCTACTGGTTAAGCCGGTAGGGTCCGGGCAGTTTTACACTACAAATGAGTCCAACCTCGTGTCTTAGTCGATTAATTACACCTAATTAATCACCCCCATATTAATTATCCCTAATTAATATCAAGTTTTTCATAACATGGGTAGACCTAACTCAATAGGTAAATTCCCATGGGGTAGACCTAACTCAATAGGTAAATTCCCACTTATGTTAATTTATTTTTATGGTATGCTTAATCATACCCAATCATACTTTTATTAACATATTTATTAACCCCATCGTTCCCCACGTAAATCGTTCTCATTTCATGACATAATAAAGGGAAGATCCATCGCAAATATCATGGGTTTAACCAAATCTTAGTATATAACTTTGTCATGGGTTAAGAGGATGTCAACTTGCATATATGAGCATATATTAACCCGACTACATTTAACCCAAACTTGCATATTATCATACACATGACTTGCATAACATGTTGCATATGAACTTGCATATTATCATACATATGACTTGCATAACATGTTGCATATGAACTTGCACATTATCATACACATATCTTGCATAACATGTTGAACTTGCATATAAGCATTCTCATAACTTGCATAACATGTTAAACATGCATTTAAGCATACACATAACTTGCATAAGCATTCACATTCTTGCATAAGCATTCACATACTTGCATAAGCATGCATAACTTGCATATCATGTTAAACTTGCATTTAAGCATATACATAACTTGCATAAGCATTCACATTCTTGCATAAGCATTCACATACTTGCATAAGCATGCATAACTTGCATATCATGTTAAACTTGCATTTAAGCATATACATAACTTGCATATGAACTTGCATAACAACCTACACATAACTTACATAACATCATACACATAACTTGCATATGAACTTGCATAACTCACTTGTTAAACATGCATAAACCCACTTATTAAATATGCATAAACCCACTTATTAAATATGCATAAACATAGGAAAACATAGAGTAGCATATCATTACAAATGATTCAAACTCACTAATCCGCATTTAAGACCATAAGTCTCATTACACCCAATCTACTTACTTTAGCAATTGATGTTAAAGTGATAGAAACTCACCACTAGCAAATTTGCACTCCAAATGAAGAAGATTAAGATGCTTAGAATGGATTAGAGGTTGATTAGAGAGTGATTAGCTTGCAACCCTTTTCATAAATTAGTGGAGGCTCCTTCTAAGATTTAATTTGGCGGCATGTAGCCCTCAATTCTATTTTTAGTTTGGATTAGGGTGGGTTTAGGGTGTATTTATAGATTAGGTGAGTGTTTTAGGCCCTTAGATTAACCCTAGATTAGATTAGGACCCTTAGATTTCGGAAATCTCTAGAACACAGCCCAAGACTCAACCAAAAACCAGATCTGGTGCACCCAGATCAACAGGGCCGACACCCTGTGTTGACACCCCTGTCGACAGGGCTGTCGACACCCCTGTCGACACCCCTGTCGACATGCCTGTCGACACCCCTGTCGACATGCCTGTCGACACGGGGCTAGGCGGGAACTTTCCCGCCACCTCCGCTTTTTGGCTCCAATCCTGTTTTTGAACTGAATTTTTAAATCTGTTTTTAACTTTGAATTTTCTGAAAACTTCTTTGGGCCTTAACTGAGTCATACGGACTCCGATTTACAAAATTTCGGACTCTATTCTGCGTATTTTTCCGAGACGAACGCAATGGCGCAGCCCGTTTCCCCCAATTCTCACATCTGAGATTATTTATTCTTCAATTAGTGAATTTTAGCATTAACCGAAATTCGGGGTGTTACAACTCCACAACAAAATGGGATTGTAGAATGAAAAAACAGAACTTTACAAGAGTGTGCAAGAACTTTGTTATATGGAAGCACCCTACCAAAATATTTCTGGGCAAAAGTTGTTGCCACCGTCAGTTATGGATTGAATTGTGTTTTTATTTGAACATTTACGAAAAATACTTCTTATGAACATTTTAATGGAAGAAAACAAAATATATCTTATTTGAAAGTATTTGGTTCAAAATGATTTATTTTAAACACAAAAGATCAACTTGGTAAATTCGATTTAAAATCCCATGAAGGAATCTTCTTAGGATACTCCGTTCAAAACAAAGCTTATCGAGTTCTCAATAAACGAACATTGAAGAAACACTTCATCTATCTTTCGATGAAAATTTTAATCAACAAGCAAGTAATAAAGATGATGATATATTCCCAAGTAATACAAAAACTACAAATCTTAGAAAAATATTACTCATCATGAGTACATTATTCATAATATAGAAGATGAAAACATTATTCATAATATAGAAAGTAAAAAACATTATCCATAATTCTAGAGAAGATTAAAACATTATTCATAATAATAATAATAATAATGAGTTAAGATCTCCAACAAAAATATTACGCGATCATCCTATACAAAATGTTATTGTAGAATTAATTCAAATGTTAGAACTAGAAACCAATTAAACCAAATGGATCATGTAGATTCTCTCCAATATAGAACATAAAAATACTACAGAAGCATCTACTAAAGACAATTGGATTATAGCTATGCAAGAAGAGCTAATACATTTGAGCATAAGGAAGTTTGGGAACTAGTTCCTAGACCGAGTGATCAAGCTATCATTGGTACATAATGGATTTACGAAAATAAAGGAGATGAACTAGATAATATAACTAAAATAAAGCAAGACTAGTGGCGCAAGGATATAATCAAGAAAAAGGAATAGACAATGTAGAAACTTTGCTCATTCACAAGACTTGAAGCAATATGTATCTTACAAGCCTATTTGTGTTTTCATAATTTCAAACTTCATCAAATAGATGTAAAAAGCGCATTTTTAAATGGATATATAAATGAAAATGTATACGTTGAACAACCTCCCTTATTTGGACATGAAAAATTTCCTGACCACATCTATAAATTAAAGAAAACTCTATATGGTTTAAAATAAGCACCATTTGCTTGGTATGAATGACTTAAGAGCTATCTTATTAATTAAGGTTTTCAAAGTCGATCAAACAATTTTTATCAAACACTGTAAAAAGGATATTTTAATAATAAAAATAAACATAGTTTATATTATCTTTGGTTCCACCAATGAAAAACTATATCAAGAATTTTCAAAATAAATGAGTAATTACTAAGGAATTTGAAATGTCTCATATATTGGGAAAATCATCTTATCTTATTAGTTGAGAAATTAAATAATTTCCAAACAAAATTATTATAAATCAAGAAAAATACTGTAACAATTTAATCAAACATTATGGGAAGCAAAAAACCAACCCCCATGAATACAACAAAACATCTCATTAGAGATGAAATGGAAAAAGGGTTGATTAGAAACAATACAGAAGTATGATTGGGTCACTACCATATTTAATAGCAAGTCGACCAGATATAATGATGAGTGTTTGCTTATGTGCAAGTGTAATGACCTGAAATTTATGAAAATTTAAAAATAAGAATTTAAATATATTTCAATGGATTTTTAAATATATATATGGTTTTAATTTTAAAATATACCATTTGAATTTCAATTTGAATATTGGATTAACAAAATATTCAAATTTGAAAATATTTGTCGATATTGGAATTTGTAGTAGTATATAGCTAAGTATTTTAGTTAGTGGTATTAGCAAATAAATGGAGTACTTAAGATAAAGATTAAGATTAAATTAACAAAATAAATTTCTAAGCCAATAAAAACGAAACAAGCCTTTTGCCATACTTTTAGAGGTGTCATTTTCTTTCCTTCCTTCCTTCCACAACGCATCATCGCTTCATGCTTAAGGAAGGAAACCAAGCCATGTGATAGGTTTTAAGGTGTCATCATTCATTGCATTCTCTTTTCCTAAAACAACTACCTTCTCTCTTCTTATCATTTCGCTTTTCTTCTTCCTTCTTTTCCTTCCCAAGCTTCTCTAATGGCCTCCTCCTCCAGTCCTAGGTTCGACCAAACTTAGTTCTCCCCTCCCTCCACTCAAAACACTTCCAAAACACTCCATTTCTCCTCCCTGGCCTCCATGTACCCCACTCCTAAGCTCTTTCCTCTCCTTGCCAAGGCCGAGCCATATTTAGGCCAGAAAACGTCACCTTTTCCCCTTTAAACCACTTATACACTTCAGACCTTTAAGTAGCAAGCCTTATACCACAAGAAATTCTAACCATTAACATTTTAAAGTCGAAAGGGCACCTTCTGTTTGATTTTTTTTTGAGTTAGTAAGCATCATAATGTTAAGCTGAAATCTCGAGTGAACGATAGTTTGTGACACCAAAAGGCTGCTAGATAGGACCTTTAGCTTTAAAGAACGAAGGAGTGGATAGCTATGCTGAGAATATTAACTCAAATTTTGGATTGCTAGCTTAAATTAGTTACTTATGTTTGCTAATGATGCACATAAGTTGTTTATGATGTTAATAGCTTGCTAATAATGTTTGTGGTGACTAATGATGGTTATGTTTGTTAATAATATTGATAAGTGTAACGTCCCACATTTTTATCGGTTTGTATTTAAATATTTAAATCAGTTTGAATATTGAATTTGTAATATAAGTGGATTTATATATAAATTAAAACGAAGTTGAACGTATAAAAATATATATCAAATATAATCGAGCCCGTAATATCGCGGCAGTTCATAATTTAACGTTCTAAACTTCAACTGAGCGTACAGGATCCATTATTAGTCGGATTTCTTCGAAACTAGAAACATTGGAATCTGTTGAACAGTATTTTTCTAATGGAAGTGAAAAACCAAGATTTCATATTATAAATGGGAAGTTATGTCCAAAATAATATTCAAAAAGTCGCTATGAAATCGTATATGGACCATAACAGTTTATTTAATATAACTAGATATCGGTTTCGAAATTAGACAAGGTTCTTTTGAGACATAGCTATAATTTAATTTAATTTTTAGAATTTTACTGTAATTTTTATTTCGTAAAATAAGCATTTTTCTATTTGGAGTATTTTGCACCATGTAACAACATTTTAGGATTTCACAATATGAGTTAACCTACCGATATTATTATATTTTTGGGACCGTGGCACATCGCTGGACATGACTGTAATCTTATTTCTGTCCATAGCAGCTTGGACATTAACGTAATTTTTCGTAACACGATACACTTAAGTTGGTAATACATAAATGATTCAAATAGAATATAATAAAACCATTCCTTCATAGTTAAGCCTGCGTACCCCTGTATATGCACATGCGCATACTAGGATATGAACCTATTACTTCATAACGAAGGAAAACATAATCAATAGCAAACCCATACCTATGAAATGAAATTGTCATATAAACCCATACCCTAGAGTTACTGCCTAACCTAAATGAATTGTCATTTACAAAGCCAACCTAAGATGAGATATGCGCCATACCCTATTGTACACACAACAACTTAATGTGCAAAACCATCCTACCCATCTTATCTAATAAATTCACTACCATATCTTCCCAAATCAAATAGAAAGCCTACACTAAAATTTAAGCTAAACTATGTATTGTCCAAATCAAGACGTGCACGGTATAGTAAGAAGTACGTTTAAGTATTAACAAAAATAAAAGTGTATTTTCCCTTCACTACGAAGAAACGGTAGGCTGTCTCATTGTTTGCAAGCCTAAGCGGAAGGAAAATGTAGCTAGCCACATAGATTGTCACCTACCAACGTCTACGTAGTACACACCTATTCCTTTAGCATTAAGGTATGAAATTCTTTAAATACTGAACCCTTTCCTTCTACATCTTAAAAGAAATAAAACTCAACGGCAAAGATAAATTAAAACAACTCAATACTCAGTAAAAATTATTCCAGGTTGATTCATTCGATTCTTTCATTTGAAAACTTCACTGCTATGGTTTTCATAGAAACTCTTAAGTCGCTATAGGGGGTCGACTTTCATGCAACCAGGCTAGGGTTCGATGGGATTTGAGTTGGATGCCGCCGGAGGTTTAACTAGGGGGTGGCGGGGAACTTCAGCGTGGCTGGGCTGGACGCATGTGGTTCGAAGGTCCTAGGCGTGATGTACTGGTACTAACAATCATGGTTTGAAGACTTCAGGAAGAAGCGGATTTCCTCAGTAAAAAAGATAATGGACTGTGGTGATGATGCCGCCACCTTCATATCGTTCGGTATAGAGACACGAACAGAAAATGGTGCGAAGAAGAAGTGCGGATTGTGAGCTGGGTTCATCATGAGCTGGGTTCATCGCATGGAGGTGTGCTTACGGAAGGAGAAGGAATAATAGGAGCATTGTTTACATGCACAGGAGAATGGCATGCTTATGTAACAGTCTAGAGTTGAACGCTTTGAGCGAAGATTTTAAAACGTAAGTCCAACTATAAAAGGAAGAAAAACGTAAACATGTAGGTGTGTGTATTTTGTGCAAAGGGACGTGTTGTTCACTGCATGGGTCTTGCGTGTAGCGAAATGGACTTTAATGAGTTAAGTGACTCACTTTAGCGTGAGGAGCCACATGATGTGGTTCCAACTGGGTAGCCAACGAGTTGGAGGTGGGTAGGGGTGCTGGGCGCGAGGAGGCTCAGATCATGGTTACTGACATTGAGGTTTTATATGTAGGAAGGATTGCGTGATGGAATACTATATCAGTTTTGGTTTATGGAGTGGGTTTGTAGAAATATGTGAATAAACAAGATTGGGGGAGGAGGAATTATACATGGCAGCGGCCATTTATGTGAGCAGGTGGTTTATAAAGATGAGAATGCTTTGGAAAATAATAAGGAGAGGGTGCAGGAGTTTTTAATTGAAGAAGAAAAGAATGGTAGCAGAGGTGCGGTTTCACAAGGCATGTGATTCATTATGAAGTTTGACGTGGAGGAATTTATATTGAAGAATTCATCCATTTTGGCAAAGAGAACATATGTGGAAAGCGGTTCTTAACCATAACAGGAAGTTATGGCAAGCAAATGTGGTAATACTTTGAATGGAAAGAGTTCAAGCGGAAATTTCATTAACGTTCTGATGATCATGTTGTAGCTACTCATGCCACTATAGTAGGGGGAAAGGATGTAAATGTCAATCAAGGAGTTGGCTTAGCTAACAGGTTTGATGCTCTTAATCGTGGAAGAGGGTTGTACGCAAGGGGCACTGTATTTGGGCGTAGTCAAGAAATGGATTAGACAGTACGATATGGAATTACGCAAATCCGTGGAATCAAGATGACGAGGTCTACATTGGAGAACTGATTTCACGGCAAACTGAGCCACTGGAATTTCATGATAAAATCAACTGACGCAAATCATTGTTTAATGGTTAACGCACAAAAGTGAGTAAATTCACTAACTCTGATCTATTTTAAAATATTATAATCATATTTTAATATTGGTTGAATGCTGTGTGATGGTCGTGTTGGTAGATTACAATTAATTTGGTTGAAATATATATATATATCCTTGCATATGTACACAAAATTGGTTGGATACTGATTCCATCAATCATAATATTCCCTAGTATGGAATCAATGTTAATTGTTTGACTAACATCTGTGGATGCGGAAACCGGTTGGAGGAATCCAACCGGATTCCTCAATATTTATATGTACTGCTTGTTTTATATATGCACTATTTGAACCATGTTGAATATGTTATGTTGATTTAATAAATAAACAATAACGAAAAAATTACATTGTTAACTAGGTTTAAGCGTGACTGTTATGTCGAGATTTGTTATAAGGGGAATATTACAGCGCATTGCAAGTTTTTACTATAATGATAAATTAACATCGTTAACCAAGCTTAAACGTGATTATTATATATAACAATATTCCATAGAAAGGTTGGAAATTCACCATGTTTTTCCCCAAAGAAGTGTAAATGAATTATAATGAAATTGGAAATATTTATCCAATGTAGATAGGGTATAATATCCAAGTGTATAAAATAAAGAAGTGTGAAAAGGATAATAACGGGTTTGAGAAATATATGGTAAGATATAGAAACTTGAATAATAAGAATGAATGTTAAATAAAAAGGGCCGTGGTTGTGTGATGTTTAGTTGTACTTATAAATGAATGTTTGTTTTTACTTCGATAGTTAAATAACCGACTATCGAAGTGTTTTGACCATCGTTGTCAATACGGAGAGACCGGTTGGATATATTATCTGAAAACCACTCTGCATAGGCATAAGCACTGCGAATTATATTATGCTGGAGAAAATTGAAGACCTAGTGAAATGCAAGGGTCGTCCTATTCCAGAACGGTGCTTTCTATTTGTCCAGTCCCAGGACAACTTGTATGGACGAGTGTCTGACAGAGTATACCTAACAAATCACGTATAGTTGATCTCTTAAAGGTATTCGTCTGGTGGCGGAGGAATTCGTTCCTCTTAGCTTTTTATACCCGTGATATGTTTGGGAATCAATTAGTGAATTGACGGGTTTGACCATGTGGCATTCAAAGTGAATGGTGATCAAATGTTCTGAAGATAGACGTAGCCTCTAGCCTCACAACCAGGAAGGAAAAAAAGTTGGGCTAGGCAGCATGGCTAGTTGGGTCATACCCTAGCGGGGTGTATTGTCACCAATCTAGAGAAAATTCATATTTTTTCTTCTTTTCGACTCTACATCTTCGGATGACGGTTGGATGGCCAACAACCTTGGGTGATAATATATTCGCTACACTCAAGCTAAATGAGTGGGCGGTCATGTGTGGTCGGGTTGCCAGACGTTCTTGTTGAACCCAAGTGTATACCCTCTAGTGTACACTGATTGGAAGGTTCTCCCATACCTTGTCTGTTGGAGTCCAATCTCCAATAAGCGCCCTGCGGTTTTTGATTTTATACTATATATATATATGGAGCGTGAGATGTAAGCGTTCAGCTATTTGGATATTTATTTGATTGGACATTATTTTAATATCACTAGATTTTGATATCAAAATGATTTGGGTTATAGTAAGGTAAAAGTCGTCCATGTTTATGTGTGGGCTGGTCTTACTATTATCGTTTTGTTTAAAAAGGAATTTCAAAGTTAAACAGTATGGTTGGAATTTACTCACACCAATCCCATGACTGACCCAGAGTTTATTTGTTTGTGTTTTCCCTAAACTCTTGGGTGCCCAAATTTATATGGGGAGTCAAGTGTTTCTGGCTTTACAGACACACTTGAGAACTAAAAGCACTAGACTTCACCGTTAGTATTTACAGATTATTTTCGCTGTGATATGATGTATTGTACTCTGATAATGGTATGTATATACAATACAATTTTGTATTTCAAAGTTATGTTATATAATACATTTTGTTCGTTCCGCTATGATTTTCGTGTTTACTCTGATTTTGTTTAGTTATATTCTTCTTCTTCTTCTTCTATTCTATTAGTTCTACCTTATCTTTCTCATCCTCTAATTTCTTTCTATTAATGATCTGAATTTTCGTGCACTTTGAGTTGAATGTGTAGAATATTAGTCAGCTCAAATTGGTACGGATTTTCCGGCCACTACAGTTGGTATCAGAGCTGAAGGTTAAGTGATTACCTTGGCTCTGTGGCGTAACTCAATAGAGATGGGGTTAGTGATACCCTAGGTTGAGTATGAATGTATATATATGAGCGCATATTTGTAAATTGATATAAAAACGGTTTTATATTGTGTTGACTGGTTAATCGAGTGGTTTATGAATTCTGGTCGAAACAGTAATGCAAACTGCGTCGATAGGTGTTTCTAAACTCTTGAACATAGTAATTCAACAATGTATGTTTTGAAAAGAGGGTAAATGAAATAATCTTACCTAAAATATATTTTAATATAAAAAGAAGTATATATTTTTGAGATTATTATAATATATAGGATGTGTGATCGTTATTATAATCGAATAAGATCATAATTGAGTTGGTTATGTAAATGACCAATCGAAATTCACAAAATTATAAAATACAAATCAGATGAACTAAATCTGAATTTAAATCAGATTTGAAATTTGAAACTTTGGTAATTTGGAAAAAGGTTTGTAAATGAAACTGGATTTAATATATGAGAATTTTCAAATCCTGGGAGATTTGAAAATTGTTTTCCAAGTGCTATGAAGATATTTTGAAGTATTTAAAAAAAATAATGCGACTATAAATGGATTTTTAAAGTAATATAGTATTGAACTCACTTCGATCACTGGAAAATAATTCCGATGATGATCCGGACATCATCTGTGTTCATTTTCGAGGTTCTAAGTGATGGATTACTACAAAAAATTTTGTTTTTACTGTTTGAGAAAACAAGTCATCGAAAATTTAAATGTTTTGAATTGCCGTCATTATATGCAAATATATATTATTTCAAACTGATTTGAAATAAAACCCAGGAATTGGAATTTTGAAATTTAAATTTAATTCATAAATTGACTAAAATGATAAAAGTAAATGAATATATTAAAGCTTAACTTAAAACTAAGTTAAATAAATTCGAAATTGAATTGAAGCCAATTAATTGAAAATCATATTGAAATAGAATTTAACTTAGCAAAGAAATTGAATATATTTAATAAAGTTTTGGAATGGAACCAAATTTTGTAATGAAATTTGATTGTTGAGTAAGGATTTGGAGTTGAGATTGGAACTAGAATTTGGCTTAGACAATAAGGGAATGTTTGATTGAGGATAAATTGATTGTGGATAAACTGGAAATGCATGGATACATGCTGAAGTGATAACAATTGGAAGAAAAAGAGTTGAATGTCCAAAAAGGTACATGTTTACATTTTATATGAATATGAGATTTGGCAAGCCGTTTGGCTGTTATTTTCTTTTGGATTTGGGGAAGGCTCAGAGTGGCAAGTTGTAGTAGAACCGAATAAGCCGTGCAGAGAAGATACTGATGAAATTCTCCAAAAATTTAAGCTGTTAGGAAATTTTCAGAATTTCTGAAAGTATTCGTTAATAAGAAGAAATTAAAATTTTAATTAGAATTAATCGGTTCTGTTGAAACTGAATTTAAGAAGTTAAATAAAATAAAAGATTTTTAACCTGGTTATAATTTGGATTGTAGCAATTTCCCTACCTAAGTAATTTCGGGGACGAAATTCTTTTAAGGGGGAAGGAATGTAACATCCCGCATTTTTATCGGTTTGTATTTGAATATTTAAATCAGTTTAAATATTGAATTCGTAATATAAGTGGATTTATATATAAATTAAAACGAAGTTGAATGTATAAAAATATATATTAAATATAATCGAGCCCGTAATATCGCCGCAGTTCGTAATTTAACGTTCTGAATTTCAACTAAGCGTACAGGATCCATTATTAGTCGGATTTCTTCGAAAAAAGAAACATTGGAATCTGTTGAACTGTATTTTTCTAATGGAAGTGAAAAACCAAGATTTCATATTATAAATGGGAAGTTATGTCCAAATTAAATATTCAAAAAGCCGCTATGAAGTCGTATATGGACCATAACAGTTTATTTAATATAATTAAATATCGGTTTCGAATTTAGACAAGGTTCTTTTCAGACGTAGCTATAATTTAATTTAATTTTTAGAATTTTACTGTAATTTTTATTTCGTAAAATAAGCAATTTTCTATTTGGAATATTTTGCACCCTGTAAGAACATTTTAGGATTTCACAATATGAGTTAACCTACCGATATTATTATATTTTTGGGACCGTGGCACATCGCTGGACACGACTGTAATCTTATTTCTATCCATAGCAGCTTGGACATTAACGTAATTTTTCATAACACGATACACTTAAGTTAGTAATACATAAATGATTCAAATAGAATATAATAAAACCATTCCTTCAAAGTTAAGCCTGCGTACCCCTGTATATGCACATGCGCATACTAGGATATGAACCTATTACTTCATAACGAAGGAAAACATAGTCAATAGCAAACCCAAACCTATGAAATGAAATTGGCATATAAACCCATACCCTAGAGTTACTGCCTAACCTAAATGAATTGCCATTTACAAAGCCAACCTAAGATGAGATATGCGCCATACCCTATTGTATACACAACAAATTAATGTGCAAAACCATCTTACCCATCTTATCTAATAAATTCACTACCATATCTTCCCAAATCAAATAGAAAGCCTACACTAAAATTTAAGCTAAACTATGTATTGTCCAAATCAAGACGTGCACGGTATAGTAAGAAGTACGTTTAAGTATTAATAAAAATAAAAGTGTATTTTCCCTTCACTACGAAGAAACGGTAGGCTGTCTCATTGTTTGCAAGCCTAAGCGGAAGGAAAATGTAGCTAGCCACATAGATTGTCACCTACCTACGTCTACGTAGTACGCACCTATTCCTTCAGCATTAAGGTATGAAATTCTTTAAATACTGAACCCTTTCCTTCTACATCTTAAAAGAAATAAAACTCAATGACAAAGATAAATTAAAACAACTCAATACTCAGTAAAAATTATTCTAGGTTGATTCATTCGATTCTTTTATTTGAAAGCTTCACTGTTATGGTTTTCATAGAAACTCGAAAGTCGCTACAGGGGGTCGACTTTCATGCAACTAGGCTAGGGTTCGATGGGATTTGAGCTGGATGCCGCCAGAGGTTTAACTAGGGGGTGGCAGGGAACTTCAGCGTGGCAGGGTGGGACGCATGTGGTTCGAAGGACATAGACGTGATGTAGTGGTACTAACAACCATGGTTTGAAGACTCCAGGAAGAAGCGGATTTCCTCAGCAAAGAAGATAATGGACTGGGGTGATGACGCCGCCACCTTCATATCATTCGGTATAGAGACACGAATAGAAAATGGTGCGAAGAAGAAGTGCGGATGGTGAACTGGGTTCATCACGAGTTGGGTTCATCGCGTGGAGGTGTGCTTACGGAAGGAGAAGGAATAATAGGAGCATCGTTTACATGCATAGGAGAATGGCGTGCTTATATAACAGTCTGGAGTTGAACGCTTTGAGCTAAGATTTTAAAACGTAAGTCCAACTATAAAAGGAAGAAAAACGTAAACATGTAGGTGTGTATATTTTGTGCAAAGGGACGTGTTGTTCACTGCATGGGTCTTGCGTGGAGTACGGTTCAAATCAGGGAAGAACTGATATGGAGGGAAGCAACTGTTTTCTGTGAGTTAAAAATCTGGAGTTTCCAAAATGGGATCAGCGAGCAAGGAGTTGTGTGTAGAGAAACGGACTTTAATGAGGTAAGTGACTCACTTTAGCGTGAGGAGCCACATGATGTGGTTCTAACTGGGTAGCCGACGAGTTGAAGGTGGGAAGGGGTGCTGGGCGCGAGGAGGCTCAGATCATGGTTACTGGCATTGAGATTTTATATGTAGGAAGGATTGCGTGATGGAATACTATAGCAGTTTTAGTTTATGGAGTGGGTTTGTAGAAATACGTGAACAAACAACATTGGGAGAGGAGGAATTATACATGGCAGTGGCCATTTATGTGAGCAGGTGGTTTATAAAGATGAGAATGCTTTGGCAAATAAGGAGAGGATGCAGGAGTTTTTAATTGAAGAAGAAAAGAATGGTAGCAGAGGTGCGGTTTCACAAGGCATGGTGATTCATTATGAAGTTTGATGTTGAGGAATTTATGTTGAAGAATTGATCCATTTTGGTAAAGAGAACATACGCGGAAAGCGGTTCTTAACCATAACAGGAGTGGCAAGCAAATGTGGTAATACTTTGAATGGAAAGAGTTCAATTGGAAATTTCATTAATGTTCTGATGATCATGTTGAAGCTACTCATGCCACTATAGTAGGGGGAAAGGATGTAAATGTCAATCTAGGAGTTGGCTTAGCTAATAGGTCTGATGCTCTTAATCGTAGAAGAGTGTTGTACGCAATGGGCACTGCATTTGGGCGTAGTCAAGAAATGGACGGGACAACACGAAATGGAATTACACAAATCCGTGGAATCAAGATGACGAGGTCTACATTGGAGAACTGATTTCATGGAAAACTGAGCCACTGGAATTTCATGATAAAATCAACTGACGCAAATCGTTATTTAACGGTTAACACGCAAAACTTGAGTAAATTCACTAGCTCTGATCTATTTTAAAATATTATAATCCTATTTTAATATTGGTTGAACGTTGTGTGATGATCGTGTAGGTAGATTACAATTAATTTGGTTGAAATATATATATCGCTGCATATGTACACATCATTGGTTGGATACTGATTCCATCGATCATAATATTCCCTAGTATGGAATTAGTGTTAATTGTTTGACTAACATCTGTGGATGTGGAAACCGGTTGGAGGAATCCAACCAGATTCCTCAATGTTTATATATACCGCTTGTGTTATATATGCACTGTTTGAACCATGTCGAATGGAAATTCAATGTTATGTTGATTTAATAAATAAACAATAACGATAAAATAACGTTGTTAACTAGGTTTAAGCGTGACTGTTATGTCGAGATTTGTTATAAGGGGAATATTTCAGCACATTGCAAGTTTTTACTATAATGATAAATTAACGTTGTTAACCAAGCTTAAACGTGATTATTATATATAACACTATTCCATAGAAAGGTTAGAAATTCGCTATGTTTTCCCCCAAAGAAGTGCAACTGAATTATAATGAAATTGGAAATATTTATCCAATGTAGATAGGGTATAATATCCAAGTGTAGAAAATAAAGAAGTGTGAAAAGGATAATAAAGGGTTTGAGAAATATCTGGTAAGATATAGAAACTTGAATAATAAGAATGAATGTTAAATAAAAAGGGTCGTGATTGTGTGATGTTCAGTTGTACATTTAAATGAATGTTTGTTTTTACTTTGATAGTTAAATAACCGACTATCGAAGTGTTTTGACCATCGTTTCAATATGGAGAGACTGGTTGGATATATTATGTAACAACCCGTATTTTGATAACGTGTTATAACTATAAATCAAGGCAGAATTAATTTTTAAAATGGGAATTAAGGGAAACGGGTTACGCCATTGCGTTCGTCTCGAAATTCTGCTTGGAAAAGAGTCCGAGTTTTCGAAAATCGGAGTCCGTATGATCAAGTTATGACCCTTCGAAGTTTTCAGAAAATTTCAAGTTCAAAACAGCTCAGAATTCGAATTCGAATTTCGAATTCAAACCACAGAACAGACTGGGCGGGAAATTTCCTTCCCAGGACCAGGTCGACCTGGGGGTCGACCATAGAGTCGACCTGCCCAGTACCAGGTCGACCATAGTGTCGACTTGGGTGTCGACCTGGGGGTCGACCTGGTGGCCGAGCCCACTTTTGACGCTGGATTCACTTTGATGTTTCTGGCCTCGTTTCTGTCTACATTCGTTGACCTGACCCTATATAAACAACCCCTAACACTAGTCTCTCTACACAAAATTTTCTTTGACCTTATGCTGCTCTAATTCTGGTTGAAAAGTTAGAGAAAGAGACTACTTCTTCTACGTCGAAACTGCGTTAAGAGAATTGCTGATTTGGGGATTTCTGTTAGGACTTGACTAAGCATATAAAGATTCAACATCGACTTTCTTTTTCTAATTCTCGAACCACGATCAGTAAGCCCCAGTTACTTTTGGATTTAAACTGTAAATGTAATATGGATATGTTGTAAATTGAAATTGGACCTGTGTATGATGACTATTTTACATCCATTCTTGTTCATCTTGGATCTTGACTTTTGGGTATATTACTATGACATTGATTTGGGGCCTATTCATGTTGTAAATCAAAAAGAAAAACCCCTCATATTACCATGCCTACAATGTTGAATCTGCTATTAGTCACAAGTTTATGACTATCATCTTATGTCAACCGTTACCATGACTATACTATCACCTTATGTCAACTGTTATCTTGACTAGTACCTTATTTTGCTAGATTTGGAATCTTTATGTTTGAGGCCGATATTCCATATGCAAGTAATGTTATAATCGTTTATCTCAAGTCATACCATGCTATGCTAGTAATCACTTTTGCCACCTTATACCCGTCCATTTTTATGTTATTCCCTAATTAGATTTATTTGTATCGATTCGAGTTTACGTGCGATGGGAATACGATTTGGGTAGATTAGGTAAAACATGAATTGGCTTTGAACTTGAATATGAACGTTATTATAACTTGAACCTGTATATGGACAAGAACTTGAAATGAAATTTACATGAAACCTGACATGAAAACTCGACATGAATTTTGACATGAAAACTTGAACATGGGCATGACACTTAGATAAACTTGAAAATGGCAAACTCGAGGTTGGGTTTGCAGTGTAAATTTGCCCGGAACCGCCCGACGAATCCAGTAACTGCAAACGATAGGATCCAATGTGGGTAGTTGGTCATAACGCTCATAAAACCTGAGGTTAGACTATGTTGTGGTGTAAATCTGCCCAGAACCGCCCGGCAAATCCAGTGACCACAATAATTAGTCTAATGTGAGAGGTTGGGGTGCATTAATGAAATAATTCCACATGATAGGGTTAAGTCATGAACCACTTGAATATACTTAACCAACTTGACACGATGATTTGATAGGGTTAAGTCATGAACCGGTTGAACACACTTAACCAACTTGATACATTATTTGGATAGGGTTAAGTCACGAAATTGAAAGACAACACTTAACCCATTAGAAACCCTAGTTACGTGGTCCTTTTCAGCAGTAACCCACTTAGATGTATCACGATACCCTGGGACTAGGCAGGGTGGGGCACGATTACTGGGCTGATTGTAAGCGACTAGAACGACGGTTGAGTAGGTGCGCCATTGTAGGTTCAGGCGGACTATGGTCGTGCACGTAGTCCAGAGTTGAAAAAGCAGGCATTGGGCACCCGTAGGTTTACACTGTGCGTGCTTGATTCATGTCGGAGGTTGGCACAATAGGGCTTGATACACCATATGGTGGACCTAGCACATGTGACTACATTTCAGTATAAGGCTGTATGACACAGACACATGACGAGCTAGAACTTGTAGGGAGCCGATCGATTAGTAGATCGTACTGTAGAACCCCGTAATGGGTCACTTCATGATACTGGGCCAAGGGATCATTTCATGATTAATACTTGACATGGGTTAGAACACTAGTATAGTTGGTGCAGCGAATCTTGAATATGCGATGCTAGACTTGACTTATCTTGGTATCTTAATTATCATATCAGTCCTGTTATCATCCTTATGTTTAATTCCAGTTTTCACATGTTATGTTACCTTTACTAGTTTTTATACTGAAAGTCACTAGGTCTTACCAGTCTTATGACTGACCCTTTTTCTTTCGCCTCCTTTTCTTTTGTTTTCCCCCCCAGGTTCTCAGGGAGGAAACACTAGCTCTTAGCTTGGATTTAGCTTGCATTCTGTCAGCTCATGTACGGTTTGGTCTTGAGCTATGCTATGGCTGAACTTTTGCTATTTATGGGGAATAATTTACTTTTGTTATCTTAAGTTTATGCTTTTTTATTTGGAACTCGATGTAATGGAATAATTTGTACCTTGGATATATGAGGTTTTGACTCTTTTCTTGAAAGAAATAAAAATTTAGTTTTTAATTTCTACCGCTGCTTTATTTATATTCTGCCTTGTGATATCTCTGTGTATGTTTACCTAGTTAATACTTCACCAAAACTAGTGCATTCCCTTTGTGAGTGACCCTAGCGGAGGTGGGGTGTTACACTTGGTATCAGAGCAGAAGGTTACCAGGCTGGGCAAAAGTTTCAAAAACCTTCTAAAATTATTTTCAAAACCATTTATAAAGAATTATTTTTCAAGAAAAGTTTTATGTTTAAAAAGGCTATTCCCCAAAAGCCATTAGCACTTTCCTTTGTTTCCTCGTTTGAATCATTTTCTTTTCGTTTTTCAGCATGTCTGATCTTAACCTTCCGGAGGGAATACTCGTACCTGGATGGTTCCGAAGGTACTTAGAAGCTAGGGCTAACGGCGCAGGCCCGACGGACATCCCTCCTCCTCCTCCTCCAGTGGCCACGGTTCCTCCTCCTTCTGGTACCACCTTTGCCAAAATATGCAAAGACTTTAAAGCAATGGGCGGCAAGAACTTCGTTGGAACTGAAACCTTTGTTGAGGCACGAAACTGGCTAAAGGAGATGGAAGACTTGTTTATTATCTTTGATGTGGAGGACCATAGGAAAGTTCAGTTGGCAGCATGGTTGTTGAAAGAGGAAGCTGCATTTTGGTCGGAAGTCACCAACGCTACCAGGCCAGTTGAGACTTGGGCAGAATTTAGAGAGAGGTTTGGGCTTAAATTCTTATCATCAGCATAAGAGAACCTTCAGATGGAAAGATTCTTAGCACTCAAGCAAGGGGACATGTCTGTTAGGGAGTACATGAATAAGTTTAATCAGCTTGCTCGGTTCGGTTTGGACTTGGTCAACACGGCCCGGAAAAAGGCTTTACGCTTTGCTCGAGGATTGAACGAGCCACTACATAGTTTGGCCATAACTCATATACCCATGGGGGCGACCTTTGAAAGCTTGGTTGATATGGCTCTACTTCATGAGGAAGACAAGAATAGCAAGAAGGAGGTTAAGCCTAATGAGACTTAGAATAAGAAAGTTGACTTCAAGAAGGGAGGCAACAAGAATAACAAGAATAACAAGAATAACAAGAGAAACATCAAACCACGTAAGACGACGAAGTGTAACTTTTGTGGTATTACGAGACATCTAGCTAAAGACTGTAGAAAGAAGAAGAGAAAGTTGGGTGAATGCTTTCATTATGGTGATACTGGATACATCAGCAAGGATTGCCCTAAGAAGCAAGGACAAGGGCAGACCCAGCGAGCAGGACCTTCTGGAGGGCAGTTGCATGCTCTCAACACCACTCCAACTCTTGACCGAGGTAATAATATTTCTGTAGAAAGCCTTGTTTACATATCTGACTTTCCTGTTCGAACCTTATTTGACTCTGGCACATCGCATACTTTTATTTCTTCTGATATTGTTGAAAATCTGCACCTAAGTACTAGTCTGGTTGAGGATCCCGTTATAGTTTCGAATCCAATTAGGGGCTCCGCCTATTTATCTATGATGTGTGAGGATTTGAGGATCTCTATCTTAAGCGTAGAATTCACGTGTAATGCTTATGTTCTCGGATTTATGGGATACAGTTTGATCCTAGTTATGGACTGGCTGTCCGATTATGGAGCCATTCTTGATTGTGAACGAAGGGTAGTGAGGCTCATGACTCGCCTCGGTAATACCCTTGAAATTTCTTGTAACCCTAAGGGTCCGGTCATGTTGTGTTATCTTGAATCTCTTGACTCATCTGTCGATAATTTGCAATCTGTAAGAGTGGTCCGAGAATATCCAGATGTCTTTGATGAGGTGAGTGGGTTACCTCCTAAACACGAGATAGACTTCCGAATTTATCTTGTTGATAATGCCAAGCCAGTTTCATTGCCCTTAGGCACATGGCCCCGCGATAAAGAAGAGAGCTCAGTAAACAAGCTAACGAGTTGCTTGAGAAAAATTTCATAAGACGAAGCATTTCTAAATGGCATGCTCCAGTGGTATTCGCTACTAAGGCAGATGGATCGCTTCGTCTGTGCGTAGATTATCGTGAGTTAAACAAGCTAACTAAGAAAAATAGGCACCCACTACCAAGAATCGACGATTTGTTTGACCAGCTTGTGGGAGCATCTGTTTTCTCTCAACTCGATCTAGCCACAGGATTCCATCAGCTTAGAGTGGCTGAGGATAGCATTGAAAAAACTGCGTTTAGGACTCCAGATGGTTTCTTCGAATGGCTCGTCATGCCGTTTAGGTTAACGAATGCACCCGCGTACTTTGTAGATTTGATGAGTAGGGTGTTTCGGGAGTTCCTTAACAAGTTTGTGGTAGTTTTCGTGAATGATATTTTGATCTTCTCAAAAGATGAAGAAGAGCATGCTAGACATCTCAAGGAAGTCATGGAAACACTTAGAGCACACCAGTTAAAGGTTAAGTTCTCCAAATGCCATTTTTGGAGGAAGGAAGTTCGGTTTCTTGGACATGTAGTTTCTAAGCAAGGCATAGCCGTGGACCCCGCAAAGGTAGTTGCGGTACAAGACTGGAAAATTCCTAAGAATGCAACAGAGGTAAGGAGCTTTCTCGGTTTGGCGGGCTACTACAGGAAGTTCATTAAGGACTTCGCTAAGATTTCTGCCCCTCTTACTAAGTTAACAAAGAAGAACCTAGCTTTTGCATGGGACATAGAGTGTGACGTTGCTTTTCAGAGATTCAAGAGAGCCCTCACCACAGCTCCAGTTTTGGCATTACCTGATGGAGGCAAGGTGCTTATGGTGTACACAAATGCGTGCGGCACGGGATTAGGTGCTGTCCTAATGCAAGAAGGAAGAGTAATATGCTACGGGGGCAGACAACTTAAAGTTCATGAGAAAAACTATCCCACGCATGACTTGGAGTTGGCCGCGATCGTTTTTGCACTTAAATCTTGGCGCCATTATCTTCTAGGGGAGAGGTTCGAGCTGTATACCGACCACAAATCGCTCAAGTACCTCTTCTCACAGAAAGATTTGAATATGAGACAACAACGGTGGATGGAATTCTTGGCATCATATGACTTCGATATAGCTTATACCCCTGGCAAGGGTAACGTGGTGGCGGACGCGCTAAGTAGAAAAAGGTTGACTTTGAGCCCCTTATTTGTTGAAAGGAAAAGCCTTGAGTTTATAACAACCTTTGATTTTACACCTACTGTTGAGTCATTGACTGCTACGTTAGTATCTCTTGAGTTAAGACCTACACTTCTAGATAGAGTAGGGACTTCACAGAAGGAAGACCCACAGATAGTCGAAATCATGGACAAGCTGATTAGTGGTGAGACGTCAAGTCAACTCGGTAGGTATGCCATAGATGACAAGGGATGGCTAAGGCGTGATGGAAGGCTATGCGTCCCACAAGTGGGAGACTTAGTAAGGAAAGTTCTCGAAGAGGCGCATCACTCAAAGATGACCATACATCCTGGAGGGGATGAGATGTACAGAGATATGAAACGCATTTTCTTTTGGGCTGGAATGAAAAAGGATGTGGCAGAGTTCGTTTCGAAGTGCATGGTGTGCCAACAAGTAAAGGCCGAGTCGAAGAAGCCCGGTGGGCTATTACATCCTTTGGAGGTTCCGCAATGGAAATGGGAGAGTATCTCGATGGATTTCGTGGATGAAATGCCTAGGTCAAAGAAGAAAAATGCTAGCATAGGGTCATAGTTGATAGACTCACGAAAAGTGCTCACTTCATTCCGGTGAAAAGAAAGAGGGCCGTATCATGGCTAGCATCTATTTACCTTCGAGAGATAGTACGGTTGCATGGGGTTCCTTCTAGTATAGTTAGTGATCGTGACCCGATTTTCACTAGCCAGTTTTGGAATAGTCTGCAAGTAGCCATGGGTACACGACTGAGTTTAAGCACGACCTATCACCCACAGACGGATGGACAAACCGAAAGGGTAAATAGGGTACTAGAAGATCTCCTGAGGCTATGCGTTCTTGACTTTGGTGGTACTTGGGAAGACCATCTTCCTCTCGTGGAGTTTGCTTATAATAGCAATTATCAAGCTAGCATCGGGATGGCACCGTTCGAAGCCTTGTATGGAAGACCGTGCAAGTCGCCAACTTGTTGGTGGGAGACGACAGACATGCTTATATTTGGGCCTGACATGATAAGGGACACTTCTGAGAAGGTTGAGTTGATACGAAGACGGATGAAAACGGCCCAAGATAGACAGAAATCTTATGCATACAAGAGAAGGACAGACCTAGAGTTCGAAGTCGGAGATATGGTCTTTATAAAAGTTTCTCCGTTACGCAATGTAGTTCGTTTTGGAGTAGTTGGAAAGCTAGCACCAAGGTTCGTAGGACCGTTCCCTATCACTGAGAGGATTGGACGAATGGCCTATAAGGTAGACTTACCCGAGAAGCTGGCCGGAGTACACAATGTCTTTCATGTCTCACATCTCCGAAAGTGCTTACATGAATCAGCCGAAGTGGTTGAGCCAAGTATCCTTGAAGACATAGAAGTGGAAAAAGAAGCAACATTGAGGCGAGTTCTGATTCGTATCTTAGGAACGGAAATCAAGAAGCTAAGGAATCGAGAAGTCAAGCTAGTTAAGTTCAGTGGAGTGAAGCCCAAGAAGACGCAACTTGGGAAACCGAAGAGAAGATACGCGCGCTTTACCCATTTCTTTTTGAGGGTACATTCTCGATCACTTTTTTCCTATAAACTTGAAAACCTTTTCGTATCATGCTTCTACTACCTACGTTTGTTTTGTTATCTTCCCGATCTTATCTTGAGAACCTTAGGTAGAACCATATGGATGTAAACATGTGATTGAAACATGTTATGGTTGATGTTTGCAAATGATTGCAAGTGTTTGAAAGTGCTTGCTAGTGGATGCATGACACACATTAGGCACTAGATCGGCTCAGTCACATTTTCATGTTGCATATGCATGAGTGCTTATACTTGTACATGGATGGAACTTGTTACGCTATCACTTGGATGTTGCATATGAATGAATGTTATGTGCACTCATGTAGAGATTATAAATTATGTTAGGAATCTGCATACATGTTGGATGCATTACACTAACATATTTGGCATTAAGGAGGCTTACTGAATTAGTAACCGCCTGATCTTCTGCATTAGATAAGTACATATACACACACTTTCAACATATGTTCATACAACACTAGAAACCTTTTAAGGACAACGGTTGCACACTAGAAACCTTTTAAGGACAACGGTTGCTTGTGGATGATGTTTTGACTAGATGGATGATGGATGCTAGGATACATCCTCCCTAACTTAGAGATTTCGGGGACGAAATCCTTTAAGGAGGGGAGAATGTAACAACCCGTATTTTGATAACGTGTTATAACTATAAATCAAGACAGAATTAATTTTTAAAATGAGAATCAAGGGAAACGGGTTACGCCATTGCGTTCATCTCGAAATTCTGCTTGGAAACGAGTCTGAGTTTTCGAAAATCGGAGTGCGTATGACCAAGTTATGACCCTTCAAAGTTTTCAGAAAATTTCAAGTTCAAAACAGCTCAGAATTCGAATTCGAATTCAAACCACAGAACAGACTGGGCGGGGAATTTCCCGCTCAGGACCAGGTCGACCTGGGGGTCGACCATAGAGTCGACCTGCCCAGGACCAGGTCGACCATAGTGTCGACCTGGAGGTCGACCTGGTGGCCGAGCCCACTTTTGACGCTGGATTCACTTTGATGTTTCTGGCCTCGTTTCTGTCTACATTCGTTGACCTGACCCTATATAAACAGCCCCTAACACTAGTCTCTCTACACAAAATTCTCTCTGACCTTAAGCTGCTCTAATTCTGGTTGAAAAGTTAGAGAAAGGGACTACTTCTTCTACGTCGAAACTACGTTAAGAGAATTGCTGATTTTGGGATTTCTGTTAGGACTTGACTAAGCATATAAAGATTCAACATCGACTTTCTTTCTCTAATTCTCGAACCACGATCAGTAAGCCCCGGCTACTTTTAGATTTAAACTATAAATGTAATATGGATATGTTGTAAATTGAAATTGGACCTGTGTATGATGACTATTTTACATCCATTCTTGTTCATCTTGGATCTTGACTTTTGGGTATATTACTATGACATTGATTTGGGGCCTATTCATGTTGTAAATAAAAAAGAAACCCCCCTCATATTATCATGCCTACAATGTTGAATCTGCTATTAGTCACAAGTTTATGACTATCATCTTATGTCAACCGTTACCATGACTATACTATCACCTTATGTCAACTGTTATCTTGACTAGTACCTTATTTTGCTAGATTTGGAATCTTTATGTTTGAGGCCGATATTCCATATGCTAGTAATGTTATAATCATTTATCTCAAGTCATACCATGCTATGCTAGTAATCACTTTTGCCACCTTATACCCGTCCCTTTTTATGTTATTCCCTAATTAGATTTATTTGTATCGATTCGAGTTTACGTGCGATGGGAATAAGATTTGGGTAGATTAGGTAAAACATGAATTGGCTTTGAACTTGAATATGAACGTTATTATAATTTGAACTTGTACATGGAGAAGAACTTGACATGAAATTTACATGAACCCTAACATGAAAACTCGATATGAATTTTGACATGAAAACTTGAACATGGGCATGACACTTAGATAAACTTGAAAATGGCGAACTCGAGGTTGGGTTGAGTTTGCAGTGTAAATCTGCCAGGAACCGCCCGGCGAATCCAGTAACTACAAACAATAGGATCCAATGTGGGTAGTTGGTCATAATGCACGTAAAACCCAAGGTTAGACTATGTTGTGGTGTAAATCTGCCCGGAACTGCCCGGCAAATCCAGTGACCACAATAATTAGTCTAATGTGAGAGGTTGGGGTGCATTAATGAAATAATGCCACATGATAGGGTTAAGTCATGAACCACTTGAATATACTTAACCAACTTGACACGATGATTTGATAGGGTTAAGTCATGAACCGCTTGAACACACTTAACCAACTTGATACATGATTTGGATAGGGTTAAGTCACGAATATGAATGACAACACTTAACCCATTAGAAACCCTAGTTACGTGGTCCTTTTCAGCAGTAACCCACTTAGATGTATTACGATACCCTGGGACTAGGCAGGGTGGGGCACGATTACTGGGTTGATTGTAAGCGACCAGAACGACGACTGAGTAGGTGCGCCATTGTAGGTTCAGGCGGACTATGGTCGTGCACGTAGTCCATAGTTGAAAAAGCAGGCATTGGGCACCCGTAGGTTTACACTGTGCGTGCTTGATTCATGTCGGAGGTTGGCACCATAGGGCTTGATACACCATATGGTGGACCTAGCATAGGTGACTACATTTCAGTATAGGGCTGTATGACACAGACACATGACGAGCTAGAACTTGTAGGGAGCCGATCGATTAGTAGATCGTACTGTAGGACCCCGTAATGGGTCACTTCATGATACTGGGCTAAGGGATCATTTCATGATTAATACTTGACATGGGTTAGAACACTAGTATAGTTGGTGCAGCGAATCTTGAATATGCGATGCTAGACTTGACTTATCTTGGTATCTTAATTATCATATCAGTCCTGTTATCATCTTTATGTTTAATTCCAGTTTTCACATGTTATGTTACCTTTAATAGTTTTTATACTGAAAGTAACTAGGGCTTACCAGTCTTACGACTGACCCTTTTTCTTTTGCCTCTTTTTATTTCGTTTTCCCCCCTGGTTCTCAGGGAGGAAACACTAGCTCTTAGCTTGGATTTAACTTGCTTTCTGTCAGCTCATGTACGGTTTGGTCTTGAGCTATGCTATGGCTGCACTTCTGCTATTTATGGGGAATAATTTACTTTTGTTATCTTAAGTTTATGCTTTTTTATTTGGAACTCGATGTAATGGAATAATTTGTACCTTGGATATATGAGGTTTTGACTCTTTTCTTGAAAGAAATAAAAATTTGGTTTTTAATTTCTACCGTTGCTTTATTTATGTTCTTCCTTGTGATATCTCTGTGTATGTTTACCTAGATAATAATCCACCAAAACTAGTGAATTCCCTTTGTGAGTGACCCTAGTGGAGGTGGTGTGTTACATATTATCTGATAAACCACTTCATATAGGCATAAGCGCTGCGAATTATATTATGCTGGAGAAAATTGAAGAAGGAGTGAAATGCAAGGGTCGTCCTGTTCCAGAACGGTGCTTTCCGTTTGTCCAGTCCCAGGACAACTTGTATGGACGAGTGTATGACAGAGTATACCTAAAAAATCATGTATAGTTGATCTCTTAAAGGTATTACGTCTGGTGGCGGAGGAATTCGTTCCTCTTAGCTTTTTATATTCGTGATATGTTTCGGAATCAATTAGTGAATTGACGGGTTTGACGATGTGGCATTCAAAGTGAATGATGATCAGATGTTCTGAAGATAGACATAGCCTCTAGACTCACAACCAGGAAGGAACAAAAGTTGGGCTAGGCAGCATGGCTAGTTGGGTCATACCCAAGCAGGGTGTATTGTTACCGATCTAAAGAAAATTCGTATTTGTTCTTCTTTTCGACTCCGTATCTTCGGATGATGGTTGGATGGCCAACAACCGTGGGTGATAATGTATTCGCTACACTCAAGCTAAATGAGTGGGTGGTTATGTGTGGCCGGGTTGCAAGACGTCTTGTTGAACCCAAGTGTATATCCTCTAGTGTACACTGATCGGACGGTGCTCCCATACCTTGTATGTTGGAATCCAATTTCCAATAAGCGCCCTGCGGTTTTTGATTTTATACTATATATATATATATGTAGAGCGTGAGATGTAAGCGTTTTCTGTTTGGATATTTATTTGATCAGACATTTTTATAATATCACTGGATTTTGATATCAAAATGATTTGGGTTATAGTAAGGTAAAATCCATCCATGTTTATGTGTGGGCTGGTCTTACTATTATCCTTTTGTTTAAAAAGGAATTTCAAAGTTAAACAGTATGGTTGGAATTTACTCACACCAGTCCCATGACTGACCTAGAGTTTATTTGTTTGTGTTTTCCCTAAACTCTTGGGTGCCCAAATTTATACGGGCAGTCAAGTGTTTCAGGCTTTACAGATACACTTGGAGGAGCTAAAAGCAGAAGTCTTCATCATTAGTATTTATAGATTATTTCCACTATGATATGATGTATTGTACTCTGATAATGGTATGTATATACAATACAGTTTTTTATTTTAAAGTTATGTTATATAATACATTTTGTTCATTCCGCTGTGAGTTTCGTGTTTACTCTGATTCTGTTCAGTTATATTCTTATTCTTCTATTCTATTAGTTCTACCTTATCTTTCTCATCCTCTAATTTCTTTCTATTAATAATCTGAATTTTCGTTCACTTTGAGTTGAATGTGTAGAATATTAGTCAGCTCAAATTGGTACGGATTTTCGGTCCACTACAATAAGGTTGTAGCTTTTTGTAGCGTAAGCTAATTCATACGCTAATGTTGATAAAGTTGGTTTCCTTATGTTGCATTTGTTAAGGACAAGTAGTTATGAATTAAAGTGGTCAAATGTTTAAGTTAGTGAGTCAATAACATGATAACGTAGAATTTAGAATTGTTAGTCGGCTAAAGATATGAATTTGGAAAAGTTAGTAAGCAAATTGGGCTTATACTTGAAATACACCATGATTTTAAGTGATTAGAAAATTAGATCATGTGCTAAATATTATTTGTATTTGATTGATGTATGGAATGATTTGATATGAATTGGGTTGACATTGACTTGCAATTTGAATGTGACGTGTGTTAATGTGGATTTGTTTTGCCAATTATGGAAATAAAGTTTTAATGAGGTTTAAGACCTTAACTAACAATGGTTTAATTTGGTATTAAGTGTTAATGACCTTAATGATTATGTTAGTGATGTCGCTATATGGTAATTAATTTGGTTTAATTCGCTATATGGTGACTGATTGAGTTTTATTCCAAGTTTGAATTTAATTGCATATTTTATTAATATTAAGTGAAAAAATTAAAATTTGATTTTTAAATCTAAATGACTTTAAAGGATAGTTTAAGTAATTACGAATAGTTTTCGCAAGAATAAGAATTTTATTTGAATAGGTTTTCAAGTAATAAAGGCATGTTTCAAATTTTAATTGAAAATGAATAGTAACTTTTAAAAAGTGAAATTCGGTTTGGGTATTCAAGAAATGTTTTAACAAGATTTTATTATCCAAACTATTTTATTTATTTTTATAATGGACTTTAGGAGAATTTGGACATTAAATAATAAGTTTTGAGAAATAATATTATTTCAATTATTTAAAATATATTATAATGATTAAATAATGGAATATTTTATTTTTAAGTGAAATCATTGAAATATAATTTCCAAAAGTAGTTATATATGTTTCATATAATTAATAAGCTATTTGATAAAATAATTCGATTCTAATTATAAATCGAAGTTTGGTTTGAACAGGACTAGTCGCGCACTAGTAATTCGCAAATTTCGACCATTGAATTTAAATTGAGTTACTAGGAGATCCAACCATCGGATTTTCCCGAAACAAAAAACATTGGATTTAAAATGAAAAGAGTTTTTAAATGCAAAAGAAAATTTCAAAATCCAACGGTTAGATTTTAAAATTAGTTCAAATTTATTTTTGGAAAAGGTCGCTATGAAAGCAGTTTAGTGACCGTAATTGGGTATCAATCGAAATGGCTTTATAAAATTTATTAAAACTATAGAATTTTTTTGATAAATAATAATTAATAATTAATAATTTTAAATTGACTTGAGAAGGAATTGTGAAGTTTTGAACAAAGATTTGAATTGTTACCTTTTGACCTAATTTACTTAATATAGTAAATCAATGTTTTTGAAATATAGTTTAAAATAAACTTAAAGTTTTCAAACTTAAGTACATTGGACTTGAATGGAAATAATCTTCAGATAAATCGATATCGAATTCGGTAGTTATATGGATGCTTCTTGAGGAATTTAGAAGATGTTTGTATCGTTATTCCATAAACGACATTTATTGATTTCAAAATTTGACGTTGAATATAAGTCGATGTGATTTCTATTTAAAACCTTATATTTGATATCAATTGGATTTTGGGTTTGTTGTGAATGATGTCTTGAATAACATTATTCTTTGACCCAACTCTGATTAAGAGATGATTTGGAATAAAAAGTAATGACAATTTTTTTAATTAAGATTAATGTAGTTTTCCGATGTTAGGTTATCTAATTAATGAATTAAATTGGAATTGAACGGAAATTGATTTAGCAATAATCAAGATGGGTCTCCGGGGATGAAGACCTTTACCATTTAATGAATTTAAAAGGCTTTATCGTTATTCCACTTATAGTATTAGTCTGATACGAGAATTTATATCGATTGTGAGCTGATATGATTTCCGTGAAGATTCCATTTCTAATGGAAGTATGATTTTGGGTTTATCGTGAACGATGTTTTAAATAACATTTGTTCTTTAACCCACTAACTCACTGAACAGAAAGATAATTTTCCAAGATTAGTCAAAGAAAAATCTTTATTTAATTTGAATATAAATAATTAATGAAATAGTTTTTCCAAGCAAACGATAATAAGAACGAGTTTAGGAATCACTTAAAAGAAAATAAGCATGTTTTCCCGTAAAGATAATTGAAATCATTAATTAGATTTAAAACAAAAGAAGGTAATTAAACTTACCAAAATACGACAGGTATTAGATTTGGAGTACCACCAGTTTTGTTCCATGGGATGAATAGAATGGAAATGAGATTATATAATCAATTGAAATGATTTCCAAGGAAATATTTAAACAAGTGTTTAAAATGTAAATTGTTGATAAGATTTAAGGGAGAAATTCACAATATAAAGAATGATTTGAGTAAATGAATATTCTAAAATAGAATGAGACTCATGATATCCTTGTATATCAATATTAGTTTTAAAGATGCGCTAGATATTTCGAAAAGACTAGGTTTCGATCCATTCTGAATAACTATACGACGACTATTGAAGATACTAAAAATGGTGGTTGATGACTGGGGATCTTCATATAATTTGTATTATTGTTGATGTCTTAATTGGAATGTACACCATAGATGTGGTTATATGTGGCTGTAATCTAGATATACTTGTTGATTTTCCACATTTGCAACTCTTACCATTTGTTGGACGAGGAATAAGGTGCCTTCAGTTTTGTTCATACCCAGAACGGACTTGTATGGATTGTGTGTATAACATTGTATTTTGTAATGTGTGATTGGTTTTTGCTAAACTTGTTTCTGTTGGTCGCTGATAATTTATTATTTAAGCTTAACACCCTTCTTTGAGACGTACGAGCTCAAAGGTGATATGGTTAGAAATTATCGGTTCTATGTTACGAATTAACAATGTGGCATGCTAAATGATAAGCTAGTGATGATCAAGGCATGGCTTGGTTATGCGTAGCTTTGTGTAATAAGACTTCAGCAAATCTCAAATCCCAGAAATGGTCGAAATACGAAAAAATGCAGAAAGGTTACGAGGTTCACGAGGATGACCATTTTCTTTTAGATTTTTGAAGCAACACTATGGTATAGAGCCCATGTGTTTACTATGTGGCTATTATGAGGTAGTGCTATAGTATGGAACCTGTCATTTTACTGACGTGGATTTATTGGAAATTCGGGTGCTGGTAGAAATGGTCGGTAATGACCGCGAAATGGCATACTCATATGACATGGTTTGGACAACACTAACGACCTTGTGTTGGCGAAGAAGGGTTAATTTCTGGGTTGTTTTCTTGAGTCATACCCATTCGGTAATGAATTTCCTTAGCTTTGGTCATTTGATTGGAAATCCAAACTCATTCGCTATGTGACCGTATGATTTTCTATTGTAGATCCCGCGTAAAACACGTAGGAGGTCAATCTAATATTATGGTACCTATATTGACTAAGATTGATACATGTATTTGTGAAAGTGATTTTCACACTATGTACTAATAATAATATAAGAGGATTTTCACATGTCAAGCTTATTTGGCTACTATAAGGGAAATCTCGCCCAAGTGTGCCTTTGCATTATGTGTGCTACATAAGATTATGGTAGTTTCATTTTCAAAAATCCTTGCGAGTTTTATGCACTGGTTTTCATAAGGGTAAACCCATTCTGTGTTATATGGTGTGGTCTTATGAATTACCTTACTTTAAAAATGATTTAAAAAATTATTTTAGTTCTCACCCCGGTCCCATGACTGAACTGGAGTTTATTGTTCTTTCTCTAAACTCTGGATGCCCATATTTTCCACACGGGTAGCTAGTAGTTAAGGTTTTGCAGTTATTCTTAGAGCATTGCGTGTTTAGAGATTTAATAGAGTTCATGGCATTTCAGTCTTCCGTTGAGCATTGTAGTTTTTTCGCTTCGTTTACTTTTCCTTTTTGTATTAGTTATTTGTACTCTGATATATTCTTGTGCTCTGATGTAAAATTATTGTAATGACAATGAAAAGTTCTTTTTGTTTGAAAGTACTCCTACAATCCACCTTTGAGAATGGATTAAGTTGGTTTAGTCACCAGGTTGAACCGGACCCAAAAGTGGGATGTTACAATTTTGGTATCAGAGCTTTGGTTTACAAAGCTTTGGGGCACAACTCATTAGAACAAGACGAAAAGGCTCATCAAAGGTAGGATTAGTAACATCCTATATAAGAAAACTCATTAGATATCAGGTTGGTAATACCCTAGAATGAGTTAAGAGTGTTATATAAGGGCGAACGTATTTTTGATTTTCACAATGCAAATAATTTTGATTTTGAAAATGTATTCTTGAATATATAAAACAAATTACTGTATTATATATGAGATGCGCAATTGTGATTTCCATATAAAAATGATTTTGGTTTTGAAAACATATTTTGAGTATAAAAAGGTGTATGTTTTGATAACATGAAAGATATGTTTGAAAAGACAATCAACCAATTGATTGTTGGATGTGATATGTGAAAATTAGTTCAAACCAGTTAAAGAAAAGTAAATATAGTTAAGAAAGAAGTAAAGAATTGGTTAAGTTGTGTATATGGAACTTGAATTCCAAATAAAAATCGACTTGTTTCTAGGAAAGAAAAATATGTTCAAATATGTTTAAGTTGTAGATGAAATATTTGGAATAAAATAAAGAAGGTAAAAGTGTAGGATAACTACGTGAGTTCATGTGAATCATTTCCTCAAATTAATTCTATTTGAGTACAGAATTTTGAAGTGTTCCACAGTGATTCGGAAAAGGGTTAATCAGTCAATATTTGAAGGCGAACCTGGATGAATATTTGTGATTAGTTGCTTATGTTATCTATCATAGTTGTAAGCGATGCAAATAAAGCTGAAGTTTTCAGATAAAGGGCTTGACCAGCGTTCATACTAAGGGAACGAGGGATCAATACTAGTTCGGAGATAAGTTGTGTATTCAAATAAGAATCGAAATAGATATCCCCCATCGATGATCTGCATACACTTATGAAAATAAGTTTGGTAATTAATTAAATAGGAAAAAGTACAATCCAAGTTGGCCAGAATAATGGATTTGTTGATTATGTAGACGACCTTCAAATCCGTCTTCGATTTCGAGGACGAAATCTTTTTAAGAAAGGGAGATTGTAACAACCTGAAAATTTGAAAATAATAATTTAAATATGTTTGAATTATTTTTAAATATATATATATGGTTTTAATTTGAAAATATACCATTTGAATTTCGATTTAAATATCGGATTAACAAAATATCCAGCTTCGAAAATATTTGTAGATATTGGAATTTGTGGAAGATAAGTATTTTAGTATTAGGTATTAGCAAATAAATGTAGTACTTAAGATAAATATTAAGATTAAATTAACAAAACAAATTCCTAAGCTAATAAAAACAAAACAAAGTCATGTGCCATACCTTTAGAGGTGTCATTTTCTTCCCCTCCTTCCATCCTTGCTCAACACATCATCACTTCATTCTTAAGGAAGGAAACGAAGTCATGTGATAACTTTTAAGGTATCATCCTTCCGTGCATTCTCCATTTCCTAAAACCACTACCTTCTCTCTTCTTTTAATTTCACTTTTCTTCTTTCTTCTTTTTCTTCCCAAAATTCTCTAATGGCCTCCGCCTCCTTTTCTAGGTCCGGCCAAACCTAGTTCTCCCCATTCCTGCACTTAAAACACTTCCAAACCACTCCATTTCTCCTCCCCTACCTCCATATACCACAATCCTAACCTCTTTCCCCGTCCTTACAAAGGCCGATCCATATTTAGGGCAAACACATCACATTTCCCACTTTAAACCACTTATACACTATCTAACCTTTAATACTTTAAAGTAAAAAAGGTGCCTCCTTTTTGATTTGTTTGTCGAGTTAGTAAGCATCGGAAAGTTAAGCTGAAATATCGAGTGAACGATAGTTCGTGACGCTAGAAGGCTATCAGATAGAACCTTTAACTTTAAAGAATGAAGGAGTGGATAGCTATAGTGAGAACTCTTCACTCACATTTGGATTGCTAGCTTAAATTAGTTACATATTTGCTTATGATGTTCGTTAGTTTTTTATGATGTTAATAGCTTACAAATAATGTTCTTGGTGACTTAATAATGGTTATGTTTGTTAATAATGTTGATAAAGATTGTACCTTTATGTAGTGTAAGTTAGTTAATTCATATTGTTAAAAAGGATAATTAACTAATGTTGATAAAGTTGGTTTCTTATGTTGCATACGTTAAGGACAAGTAGTTATGAATTAAAGTGGCCAAATGTTTATGTTTGTGAGTTAGTAACATGATAATATAGAAGTTAGAATGTTTAGTTGGCTAAAGATACGAATTTGGAAAAGTTAGTAAGCAAATTGGGCTTATACTTGAAACACACCTTGCTTTCAAGTGATAGGAAAATTCGATCATGTGCTAAATATTATTTGTATGTGATTGGTGTATGGAACGATTTGATATGAATTGGGTTGACATTGATTTGCAATTTGAATGTGATGTGTGTTAACGTGGATTTGTTTTTCCAATTATAGAAATAAAGTTTTAATGAGGTGTAATACCTTATTTAAAAATGGTTTAATTTGGAATCGATCGAAATGGCCTTATTAAAATTATTAAAAAATATAGATTTATTTTGATAAATAACAATTAATCATTTTAGAGTGATTGAGGAAGAATTGTGAAGTTTTGAACAATGACTTGAATTTTTACTTTTTGGCTTGATTTATTTAACGTAGTAAATCAATGTTTCTGAAATATAGTTTAAAATAAACTGAAAATTTTCAAACTTAAGTTCATCAAACTTGAATAGAAATCATCTTCGAATAATTCTATATTGGATTCTGTAGTTATTCGAATATTTTTTGAATAATTTAGAAGTTATTTTTATCATTATTCCATATACGGTATTTGTTGATTTTAGAATTTGATGTTGAATATAAGTCGATGTGATTTCTATTTAGAACCTTATATTTGATATCGATTGGATTTTGGGTTTGTTGTGAATGGAATCTTGAATAACATTATTCTTTGACCCAAATCTGATTAAGATATGATTTGGAATAAAAAGTTGTGATAAATCATTTACTTAAAATTAATGAAATTTTCCAAAGTTAGGTTTACCAATTAATGAATTAAATAGGAATTGATGGAAATCGGTGTATCGATAATTGAGATGGGTCTCGGTGGATGAAGACCTTTACTATTTAAGGCGTTTAAAAGGCTTTGTGTTATTCCTCTTATAGTACTAGTACATGAATTTATATTGATTGTGAGTGTAACACCCCGTATTTTCTGAGAATATTAAAATTCAAGAACACTTAATTTTTAGAAGAAGAATTAAGTGAAATGGGCTGCGCTATTACGTTCGTCTCAAAATTTTGGTCAAGATATACATTTGGTTTGCATAAAATGGATACCTTATGAAGAAGTTATTAAGCCTTAAAATTTGTAAGCATATGAGAAAAATATATATATAGATATATATAAAAATTAAATAAATAAATATGAAAAAAAGTTCAAAACAACGAATCGGGAGGGGGAATAACCGAACCGACCCATTTTTGAGGTCGACCCGAGCTCTGCTGGGTCGACTAGGGGTTGATTCAGGGTGTTTGGCTGTCAACCCGCGGGCTGATTCGCTCTAAGGCAGAAGTGGCATTTCATTGGTTCTCATGGTTTAGGGTTAATCTAATGGTCCTAAAACACTCTCTGCAACTATATAAGGACCCTAAACCTAAAACCTAATTCTATTATTCACTCTCATCTAAACCTAGCCGCCACTAAAACCTAAGTCAAAATAAATCTAATCTAATTCAACTAAGAGAATTCAACGATCAACATCAAAGGCGAGCAATTCAGTTTCAGAATACAGATCCCTGAAATCAAGTTTTTCCTTTTGATTGTAAGTGTAGTTATCTTTCAGATGTGAATAAATTAAAGACATGATTTGTAATGAATTGTGAAATAGAATTATATCAATTTGTATGCGATGCTGATTCATGTTTATTCATGTCTATTCTATCATATATGCCTATGAACTATTGTGGTCTATCGAACCTATCATGTTATGTGGAAATTGGTGAGTAAACCTATGATGTTGTATAGGAATTTGGGAATGAAATTATCATATGTAAGTTTGGTTATATTATGGTACATACAAGTTTTAGGCTAAGTCATGTCGTTTATGCCTAATTGTTTAGAGCCATTATGCATACATATTTAGATCTACGACCTTATATGTTAGATCTACAACTTTATATATTAGATCCATATGCCTTTATGATAGATCTAATTTGCAAGTTCACCACTACATGCCAAGTTTAACTTGTATAGTTTTATGTAAATTCATATGCTTGTGGTTCATGTTGCATAGATCAAATTTTCAAGTTCATAGTTAAAAGTATATTGTTCTATGCCAAATCCATGTGACATATGTGTAGTTAGATCCATACTTTTGTATGATGTTGGAATGTTGCAAAGTTCCTCTTCTCCCCTTTTTGTTTTATAAGTTAGGCTAAAATATCGAGCCCAACATTCTATGTAATTTTGCGAACGTACAACGGGGGTAACGTTGGGGAAAACAAGAAATTACATGTAATTGGCATGTTTGACACATAAGCATGATAAGTGGCATGAAAATGGTATAATCTATATACCTAAAATTTTGAACGTGATTTAGAAGGAAAGTGGGTCATGACAATAATTGATTTATAATTTACATATAAATATGTAGGATAAACATGAAAAATTACATGGCATAAATTGGTTCATGAAATTGTATATTTCGTATACCATTAATTGTGAGCATAATTAAAAGGATAATTATGGCATAATTAAATTGGGAATGATTTACATATGGAATTTTTCATAAATAAGAAATATGTAAATTTAGAAAAGACGAATATGCCTAACCCTAGGTTAGACTGAGTTGTGGTGTAAAACTGCCCGGAACCGACCGGCACATCCAGTGACCACAACAATACCTGTCTAATGTGGGTGGTTAGTGCATTGAGCCCAAAAAGGACCCGAGGTTACTCTGAGTTATGGTGTAAAACTGTCCGAAACCGACCGGCACATCCAGTGACCACAACAATACCTGTCTAATGTGAGTGGTTGGTGCTTTAATAAAGCTAAGTCAAGATTGGTAGGGTTAAGTAAATTAAGTAAACATTAAACCAATTCAACACGTTAACTAAACTGACGGGTGAGGTTAAGTAAATTTAGAACACTTAACCATTATAACATGTTAATTAGACAAGTGGGTGAGGTTGAGTAAATTTAGAACACTTAACTGTTATAACATGTTAATTAGACAAGTGGGTGAGGTTAAGTAAATTTAGAACACTTAACCTTTGGGTGAGGTTAAGTAAATTTAGAACACTTAACCTATATAACTTGATTTATGGAAAGGTTAAGTTAAAATAAGAGGGCAACACTTAACCAATATAACTTGATTTATGGAAAGGTTAAGTTAAAATAAGAGGGCAACACTTAACCAATATAACTTGATTTGTGGTAGGGTTAAGTTAACACAAGAAGGCAACACTTAACCAAAGTAACATGACACGTAGGTGGGTTAAGTTAACTTGAATTGATTGATGACACTTAACCAATACAACAGGATGAATACGTGGGGTTGTGTTAACATCTGACCAATATAACTTGATGAACGAACGGGGTTAAGTTTATGGGAAACACTTAACTGATCCAATATGATAAGTAAGGAGGGTCAAGTTAATAAGAAATGCTTAACCAACATGACATGATGAATGAGTGGGTAAAGTTAACATGAACGGACAACACTTAACCAATAGGACGTAATGTGTGAGAGGGTTAAGTACATATCGGGTTGGTGGGTAATATTAGTAGATATAGGCCCACAAAACTTAACCATTTAATAAACCTGCTTGAATCGGTGGAAAGGTTACGTACATATCGGGTTGGTGGATAATATTAGTAAATATAGGCCCACAAACTTAACCGTTAAGTAAATATGCTAGAATTGGTGGGAGGGTTAAGTACATCTTGTATAGGTGGGTAATATTTGTATGTATAGGCCCACAAACTTAACCAGTAAGAAACCCAAGTAACGGGGACTCATTTCAGCAGTAACCCACATAGATGTGACATGGTACCCTGAAACTAGGCAGGGTGGGGCACGATTACTGGGCTGATTGTAAGCGGTCAAAGCAGCAGCAGGGGGTACGTCAGTGTAGGTTCCGACAGTTTACGAGCGTGCACGTACTCCAGAGTGGGAAAAAGCAGGCACTAGGTACCAGTAGTTATACACTGTGCATCTTGAATCGTGTCGGGTCGCTATCATAAGGATTGATACACCTTATGGTGGGACCAGCACAGGGTATCTACATGTAAAGGAGGGCCGATTGACACAGACACATGGAACATGAATACAAGTAGGGAGCCGATCATAGGGTAGTAAGGGTACATCTAACATGTTCATGGCAATTAGGCTGGTTGAGGTGGAATCCTCACGATAGATGTACACCTGAAGGCTACCACAATTACGGGGATTTGGATCACGTTGTAATATTACCATTTTATATAGATTACTAGTTGGGAAACTAGTTAGGCGGTGCAGAGATATAGAAATCAGATTAATAGAGTAGTAGTGAAGCAGAAAAAAAGTAGGAGCGCGTTCAGTTCACCTTGCACTTATCTTGTCTTTAGTTACCTTGTTTTTATGGTATTGTCCTATTTTCAGTTTATTCATGTCATTTTCCTTTATCTTGTTTGCATGCTGAAAGATCACTGGACTTACCAGACTTATGTCTGACCTTGTTTTTTTTCCGCCTCTTTTCTTCCGTTCCCCTCTAGGTAGTCAGGGAGGGAATAGCTCAGCTTAGCCTGGACCGCTTCTCTTTCCGAGCTTGAAGATTAGTTTGTGTATTGCTCTGAACTCTCTTTCCCACTGCTATGGTTGGCTTATGCTTTATTGGTGAATATCATTGTTATTTTGTGCTTCTTTTACACTTGGAAGTGATTAAATCAAGACAGAAGTTCTATGTATTACTTTTAAGTATGATTTGAGAAAATTGTTGTAAAAGCTTGACTGATTTAAGTTGTTAATAAAATGACTTTATTTTCCGCTGTATTATTTGTCTGTCTTGTAATTTATCTGCATCTTTTACCTAAAATGCTCCACCAAAGTTAAAGCATTCTCTTTGTGAGTGACCTTAACAGAGGTGGGGTATTTCACTTGGTATCAGAGCTGAAGGTTACCGTATCAGATAAAAGATATGAAAAATTATTTTCAAAATGGTTTTAAAAGAAGCATTTTCAAAAGAAAAGTTTTGTTTTAAAGGCGTATTCCCCAAAGCCATATGCACTATCTTTTGATCTTCTGTTTGAATCCTTGTTTCCTTCTTTCCTGAGTCTCCGGGGCCCCTGACTTTATGGGAGGTAACCTCATCGCGGCATGGTTCAGTTGGCTCGACGAGACTACGACACTTGTCAAAGGGCAAACAAGTGCCCAACCTCCATCCATAGTCGTAATAGTTTCACCTACGGCTAATTCTCTTCCAAGCTTTGTAAGGTTTCCCGTGCGATGTAGGCAACGTTCAAAAGGCTTGTCAACATGGTTCACAAAGGAGGTAAAGAGAAAGAGGCAAAAGGGGAAGAATCACAAACAAGGGATTGGAATATAAGAAGGGCAGAGGAAATAATAGATCCCGCAACAAGAGGAAGTATCTTTTCTGTTGTATAGCGGGTCATTTAATTATAGGAAGTAAAAGACAAGTGATTGTTTTCAGCATGGTGAGGCAGGGCATCTTATTAAGGATTTCCCAGAGGACAAGGACAAGGACAAGGTAAAAGGACAGGATTTTCAGGAAGGCAAGTGCATGCTTTCACCTCCAGCATACCTGAGAGAAAGATAGTAAAGTTTAGTTTTTCTTTTTGATCATCCTGTTAGTACTCTTTTTGATTTTAGTGCTTCACATTCGCTCATAACTGCTTCCATAGTTGAATCTCTGCACCTTAGTACTAGTATAATAGAAGATCTCATTATTGTCTCAAATTTGGTTGGCTCATTTATCTTTGGTTTGTAAGGATTTGAGAATATCTATATTCATGATTAAGTTTAAGTGTAATGCTTATGTTTTTGGTTTCGTGGGCTATGGGTTGATTCTAGGCATGGATTGGTTAGCTAGTAATTGTGAAAGGAGGGTAGTTAAACTTTTTACTTGCCTCGGGAATACCCTCGAGATTTCGTGCGATCCTGAGGGGATCAGTTAGGCTTAGCTACCTAGAATCACTTGATGCATCTATCGACGATTTGTGATCCGTTAGAGTAGTCCATGAGTATGCAGATGTTTTTGATTTGGTTAGGGATTATCCCCCTAAAACTCGAGATAGACTTCTGCATATATCTAGTTGACAATGCAAAGCCAGTTATGCGATCAACGATAGTTTCGGAGCAAGATTTGCGAGGATAGCCAGAGTCAGTTAAGTGCTTAATTGTTTGGTTGTTTTGCTAGTATCATCTCACATAGATCATCCAAATTCGGAGGAGGTAGTCCTTGGGTGCTTGTCTGATATTGGTTTAGGCCTTTGGGGCTTGTACTTGAGGGATGTTGAGTTCAACTAGGATGGTTTGCATGAGAAATAAATGGTTGTGGAAGGCGCCTTAAAGTAAGACTGACCTTAAGAGAGGTAAAAAGTACATAGCAACCTTTAGCTTTAGACCCTCAGATTTGTGACATGATGGATAAGCTAAGTAGAGGAAAGAGCTCTAATCATCTTAGTATATACACTTGGTATCATGGCTCACACCTGTTTATCTTGGAAAGATAGTTCGACCACATTGGATACCCTTTAGCATAGTAAGTGATCGAGGTCCTATCTTTACTAGTGGGTTTTGGAAATGGAGGTCAAGAAGCTTCGCAACCGTGAAGTTAAATTAGTTAAGGTACAGTGGAGTGAAGCTCAAGAAGACGCGACATGAGAGACTGAAGATAAGACACACGCATCGTACCCTTTTTCTTGAGGGTATATCCTTGATCTCTTTTTCTAGGAATTCTATGCATGTTTATTTCTATCAATTTAGGAATATCCTCTAGGTCATATCTTTAATCCTTAGGTAGAAGCCAATGGATGTAAACATGTATTTGAAACATGTTATGAATGGTGGTTGCAAGTGGTTGCTAGTGGTTGCTCGTGGACGCATATACACATTAGGCACTAGATCGGCTCAGTCACTTTCATATTGCATATGCATGAGTGAATTTTTATATATATGAACTGAAACTTGATGTGTTATCATATGGATGTTGCATTTGTATGAATGATTGTGCACTCATGTTGAAGTTATAAAGTACGATTAGGAATAATTGCATACATGATGGACTCATGGCACTGACATAATTCGCATTGAGGAGGTCAATTGAATCAGTAGACCGCCTGATTTTGTATTAGATAAGGACATGTACGCATACTATGCATACGATCATGAAGGCATTAGAATTTTTTTTAAGGACAATGGATGTCTGTGTTTGATGGTTGAGTAGATGGATGATTGGATGGTAGGATATACATTCTTCTTAACTTGAAGATTTCGGGGATGAAATCCTTTAAGGAGGGGAGAATTTAACACCCAGTATTTTCTGAGAATATTGAAATTCAAGAACACTTAATTTTTAGAAGAAGAATTAAGTGAAATGGGTTGCGCTATTACGTTTGTCTCAAAATTTTGGTCAAGATAGACATTTGATTTGCATAAAACGGATACATTATGAAGAAGTCATTAAGCCTTGAAGTTTGCATGCATATGAGAAAAATATTTATATATAGATATATATAAAAATTAAATAAATAAATATGCAAAAAAGTTCAAAACAGTGAATCGGGAGGGGGAATAACTGAACCGACCCATTTTTGAGGTCGATCCAAGCCCCGCTGGGTCGACTAGGGGTTGATTCAGGGTGTTTGGTTGTCAACCCGTGGGCCGATTCGCTCTAAGGAAGATGTGGCATCTGATTGGTTCTCATGGTTCAGGGTTAATCTAAAGATCCTAAAACACTCTCTACAAGTATATAAGGACTCTAAACCTAAACCTAATTCTATTATTCACTCCCATCTAAACCTAGCTGCCACTAAAACCTAAGTCAAATTAAATCTAATCTAATTCAACTAAGAGAATTCAACGATCTACATCAAAGGCGAGCAATTCAGTTTCAGAACACAGATCCCTGAAATCAAGTTTTTCCTTTTGATTGTAAGTGTGGTTATCTTTCAGATGTGAATAAATTAAAGACATGATTTGTAATGAATTGTAAAATAGAATTGTATCAAGTTGTATGTGATGCTTATTCATGTTTATTCATGTCTATTCTATCATATATGCCTATGAACTATTGTGGTCTATCGAACCTATCATGTTATGTGGAAATTGTTGAGTAAATCTATGATGTTGTATAGGAATTTGGGAATGAAATTATCATATGTAAGTTTGGTGATATTATGATGCATACAAGTTTTAGGCTAAGTCATGTCGTTTGTGCCTAATTGTTTAGAGCCATTATGCATACATGTTTAGATCTACGACCTTAAAAGCTTAGGTCTACAACTTTATATGTTGGATCCATATGCCTTTATGATAGATCTAATTTGCAAGTTCACCACTACATGCCAAGTTTAACTTGTATAGTTTTATGTAAATTCATATGCTTGTGGTTCATGTTGCATAGATCAAATTTGCAAGTTCATAGTTAAAAGTATATTGTTCTATGCCAAATCCATGCGACATATGTGTAGTTAGATCCATACTTTTGTACGATGTTGGAATGTTGCAAAGTTCCACTTCTCCCTTTTTGTTTTATAAGTTAGACTAAAATATTGAGCCTAACATTCTATGTAATTTAGCAAACGTACAACGGGGGTAACGTTGGGGAAAACATGAAATTACATGTAATTGGCATGTTTGACACATAAGCATGATAAATGGCATGAAAATGGTATAATCTATAAACTTAAAATTTTGAACATGATTTACAAGGAAAGTGGGCCATGACAATAATTGATTTATAATTTACATATAAATATGTAGGATAAACATGAAAAATTACATGGCATAGATTGGTTCATGAAATGGTATATTTAGTATACCATTAATTGTGAGCATAATTAAAAGGATAATTATGGAATAATTACATTGGGAATAATTTACATATGGAATTTGTCATAAATAAGAAATATGCAAATTTAGAAAAGACGAATATGCCTAACCCGAGGTTAGACTCAGTTGTGGTGTAAAACTGCCCGGAACCGACCGGCACATCCAGTGACCACAACAATACCTGTCTAATGTGGGCGGTTAGTGCATTGAGCCCAAAAAGGACCCGAGGTTAGCTTGAGTTGTGGTGTAAAACTGCCCGAAACTGACCGACTAATCCAGTGAACACAACAATACCTGTCTAATGTTAGTGGTTGGTGCTTTAATAAAGCTAAGTCAAGATTGGCAGGGTTAAGTCAATTAAGGAAACACTTAACCAATTCAACATGTTAACTAAACTGATTGGTGAGGTTAAGTAAATTTAGAACACTTAACTGTTATAACATGTTAATTAGACTAGTGGGTGAGGTTAAGTAAATTTAGAACACTTAACCGTTATAACATGTTAATTAGACAAGTGGGTGAGGTTAAGTAAATTTAGAACACTTAACCGTTATAACATGTTAATTAGACAAGTGGGCGAGGTTAAATGTATTTAGAACACTTTACCGTTATAACATATTAATTAGACAAGTGGGTGAGGTTAAGTAAATTTAGAACACTTAACCAATATAACTTGATTTATGGAAAGGTTAAGTTAAAATAAGAGGGCAACACTTAACCAATATAACTTGATTTATGGAATGGTTGGGTTAAATAAGAGGGCAACACTTAACCAATATAACTTGATTTGTGGTAGGGTTAAGTTAACACAAGAAGGCAACACTTAACCAAAGTAACATGACACATAGGTGGGTTAAGTTAACTTGAATTGATTGATGACACTTAACCAATACAACATGATGACTAAGTGGGGTTAAGTTAACACTTCACCAATATAACTTGATGAATGAACGGGGTTAAGTTAATGGGAAACACTTAACCGATCCAACATGATAAGTAAGGAGGGTCAAGTTAATAAGAAACGCTTAACCAACATGACATGCTGAATGAGTGGATTAAGTTAACATGAACGGACAACACTTAACTAATATGACGTAATGTGTAGGAGGGTTAAGTACATATCGGGTTGGTGGGTAATATTAGTAGATATAGGCCCACAAAACTTAACCATTATATAAACCTGCTTGAATCGATGGAAGGGTTAAGTACATATCGGGTTGGTGGGTAATATTAGTAAATATAGGCCCACAAACTTAACCGTTAAGTAAACATGCAAGATTTGGTGAGAGGGTTAAGTAAATCTCATATAGGTGGGTAATATTTGTATATATAGGCCCACAAACTTAACCAATAAGAAACCCTAGTAACGAGGACCCATTTCAGCAGTAACCCACATAGATGTATCATGATACCCTAAAACTAGGCAGGGTGGGGAACGATTACTGGGCTGATTGTAAGCAGTCAAAGCAGTAGCAGGGGGTACGTCAGTGTAGGTTCCGACAGTTTACAGGCGTGCACGTACTCCGGAGTGGGAAAAAGCAGGCACTGGGTACCAGTGGTTATACACTGTGCATCTTGAATCGTGTCAGGTCACTATCATAAGGATTGATACACCTTATGGTGGGACCAGCACAGGGTATCTACACGCAAGAAAGGGCCGATTGACACAGATACATGGAACATGAATACAAGTAGGGAGTAGATTGATAGGCTAGTAAGGGTACATCTAACATGTTCATGGCAATTAGGCTGGTTGAGGTGGAATTCTCACAATAGATGTATACCTGAAGGCTACCACAATTATAGGGTTTGGGATCACATTGTGATATTACCATTTTATATAGATTACTAGTTTGGACACTAGTTAGGCGGTGCAGGGATATAGAAATCAGATTAATAGAGTAGTAGCGAAGCAGATAAAAAGTAGGAGCGCGTTCAGTTCACCTTGCACTTATCTTGCATTTAGTTATGTAACAAGCCGAACTTCCCTGTGAAGGAAAGAGCGGATTGCTTTGAGAATAAGCCACATCACAACACAAACAGAAGAACATTTCATTGTTAATTAGTACAATTTCATCAGAATACAAGAATATACAGAGTATGAATTACATATTACATATTTACTAAATATCAGAGATTTAAATACATTACTGCAGCGGAAGAATAATACAAAACACAACTGAAAATAATATACGGATACAGAGCTTTCCGAATATCATTCCAGCTGAAAACCAGGATCCTATGAATACAAATCTGCAAAACCAAAACTACTAGCTGCCCGTGGAAAATAGGGGCACCCAGAGTTTAGGTTAAAAAAATAAACTCCAGGTCAGTCATGTGACTGGTGTGAGAACTAAAACAGTTATTATTCTTATTTTAAAGTTAGGTAAATCAAGGGACCACGCCGTCTAACACCACGGTGTTAACGGTAAATTCGATTACCATTTCACGTTCAAATCTAATTAAAGATTTAACTATCGCTTGGAGCAAAACTGGTGATACTCCATTCTCGATCATCTCTTGAATTTGATAATTTTAGTTATCAAACTCACCTTTCAATCTATTTAAAGATCCATTAAAACTCTAATTCAGTTTTAATTTCCAAAAATCATTACTTAATGATTATTCAAAGTTAAGAAATAAATCTTACCTTTAACGGGGTTAAAGAACTAATGTCATCTAAAACACAGTTCACGATAAACCCAAATTCTCATTCCATTAACAATGGAATATTCACTGAATACAGATCAATATATATAATCGATATGAACTTCCATATCCGACTAATAATAATATAAATGGAATAACGGAAAAGCCTTTTAAATTCCAGATATATTATTTGTCTTCCTCCACAGAAATTCACTTCGATTATTACCAAATCAAATTCCATTCCATTCCAATTTATTTTATTAAATTGGAAAAGTTTACTTTGGAAAATCTCCTTTAAATATTATCAAAAATATTTACAAATTCCAAACTACATTTCACTGTAAATCGGATTAAAGAACGAATGTCGTTAAAACACAGTTCACAATAAACCCAATTCACATTCCATTAATTATCGGGTTAAAGAACAAATGTTATTTAAAACACCGTTCACGTAAACCAAAAATCAATTCCAATTCAATTCCAATTAAATATTATTTAATTGGTGTACTTCATTAAATATAAATAAAAAGATTTAATCTTTTTCTCAACAGGGTTTAAGAATAGCGCTAATGAAGACACCATTCACGACAAACCCAAATCCCATTTGATATTGAAAACAAGGCTCTGAATAGAAAATATATCGACTTATATTCAATACCAAATTCTATGACCAACAAATATCGTATCGGAAATAACGATATAAATATATCTTTCAAATTTCCATAACAATATCTGTAAAATCACGAAATCCAATATCGAGATATTCCAAAGACAATTTCGATTCAAATCAATTTCCAATTTATATATTGGAACTTCTTGTTATTTTAAAAAAAAAATCCATTTCAAATCCAATTTATTTATTTTAAAAATAAATGGATTATAATTCTAGTTCAAAACTAGTTCATTTCGATAAAACTCTATTTTTATCTTTTCAAATATGCAATTTTTCATCCCAATTCTTTCCAAATCATTTCTTATGATTTTACACTAATTTTTGATATTTTTAATAATTTTATCAAGGCCCGTACAGTCGATTTCCATCAACGGCCATCGAACTGCACTTACAACGACCTTTTCCAAATTCGATTTTGACATAATTCCAAATCCAACCGTTATATTTCAAATTTCTAATATTCATTAGAAAGCTCTTTTCGATACGAACCCAACGGTTCCGGCTTTAGGAGAATTCGACGGTCGGATTTCCCGTAACGTCCATTCGAAGTCAATGGTCGAAATTCACGAATTGTCGCAGCGTGGCTTGTTCTATTCAGGCCATTATATATATATATTATATATTTCGTCGATTTCCTTTTAAAACGTATTTTATAAATCGTTTTAAATTCGTTTTCAAAACGATTTCAACCTCATATTCAATTTCTAATCAAAATTGAATATTTCATATCATCGATATATAAATGATAATATTTTCGAAATATTAGATTCTGAAATCAATTCCTTTTCGATATTCATTATAAAAATAAATAAAATCAATATAAATATCGTTCACGTCAAAATGGTGTAAATCTAATCAACATGGCTTTATATATTTAAATATATTCGTGTCCATCCCAAATCGGACATCAAAATCACATTTTGATCTTTTACTGACTATTATTTGAAAATATTTGTTGTTTTAAAATGATCGTTATTTTAAAATATTCATTCCTTCTGAACTGGAATGAGACACTGTCAATTACCATATAATGTGATTTATATGGATTTCATACAACACATGTGTACAACAACAATCAAATACAGTCAACCATCATCCATAGTGCATTCTACACTGGATAAGCATCAAATATAAATATTCAGCGCTTATAACAGCCTGTCAATCAATCGATCGACATACAACTAATTATTGGGATTAGTGTATGTCCAATTTCATCCCAATACCCGTGTGGGGTTTCAAACAATCATACACAGATTTATTTGTGTAGTTGGGCGATGTGTAAAGTTTATCGTCCTAATCCATATCAGTCAAATGGGTGTACATATACAAATCGTCTGATTTGTAAATGAATATTTTATATTATTCATTTATCTAATAAAATGATATTTTTATTTTTCTAACATATTTTAGAAAATTCTGTATAACGACGCGATACTAGAAACGGAATAAGGCATAGCCTTATCCCCGGTCTAATAATGGCATGCGCCATACACATGCCAATCAAATCAATTCCATTTCATTTCCCAACCCAATTTCAACCAAAAAATCCAATCAACCAAATTAAACAATCACACAAGTCGTCCATGGTCTGTGGACGACGGGGAACAGTTCATATATGCAGTTACATAATAAATAACTGTATAAAGAAAATTAAAGTGAGGAGTTCTCACCTTTGGGTTCCACTCCGCCGTTTTATTTCTGAATTTCTAAATGGCTTGAATTTGCCCGAAATTCCAATGCAATCTTTTTCACGCTGTTCACATTTAAAAATCATATTTTTATCTCACTATATATATAATAAAAAAAATCAGATTTTTATTTCGCTACATATATAAAAATTATATTTTTATATTCCCTATTATATAAAAATTCTATTTTCAATCCGCTACTCGTATAAAAATCGAATTTTTATTTCGCTACAACATATATAAAAATCATATTTTTATATTCTCTGTCTTATAAAAATCATATTTTTATTATCTCTATAATATAAAAATCATATTTTTATTATCTCTATAATATAAAAATCATATTTTTATTATCTCTACAATATAAATATCATATTTTTATTTTCAAAGTTATATATATATAACTTTTATTTTCATCATCATGCTAATATATCTCTATAATATAAAAGTCGTATTTTTATTTTCAAAGTTATATATATAAATTTTATTTTCATCATCATGCTAATAATATATATATATATATCAAATTTTTATCTTAGTAAAGATCGTATTTTTTATATACAATTCTATTCTATAAAAATCACATTTCTATTTATATATTTTAAAACAAAGTCTATATATTTTTATTTTTAAGTAATTTATAAAAATCCTATTTTTTATTGATGCTATTCTATTCTTAAAATATTTTCTATTTTATTTTACGAAACAATGTACATTTTTAATTTTAAAACAATGTGTATTTGTAATTAAATAAATCAATACGCTACCTTTCTCTTTATCTTTCCTGGAGCACATTGATCAGCTGAACCATACCCTTCAGAACTAGGGTTCCACTTTGCTGCGCCTTCGCCTGACTGAATCACTATCGAGTTGCACCTCATCGAGCGCCTTGACATCCTTCACCGGTGTTGAGAGTTGGGGCAAGATCGGTGGGTCCCTCTGCCCTCGTTTGCATGTGAACACGACAGATTGGGTTTGAGGGGGGGGGGGGGTTGTGGCAGTCGAGGGAAGCGTGGGGGGAGGAAGAAAGAAGAGAGGGGAGGAGAGGGAAGGTCGACGGAGCAGAAAAGGGGGCGTGTGCCTCCGCCAGACGCGGCGGCAGCCTAGAAGAGCGGGGGATCACGATGGAAAGGGGGAAAGGCTCCATCGTTTTTTTTTTCAAAAAGGGGGTTTGACTTCTGAGAGAAAGGGGCTAGGGATTTTTATATAAAATTATATTCTATTCAATTATTTTAAGTTCTAAAAAGTAACTCTTTATTTCGAACACCAAATCGAACCCACCGACTGTCGTCCATAACTAATGTGACGATCCCAAAACCCCGTGACACGGTGTTAAGGATAATCATTGGAATATAACACATTAATCATCATTAGCAGATCACAGATAATAGCATAAACAGAAAATAGAATAATTTACACACATATGACAGCGGAATCATATAGATATCATCACATCAGAGAAGCACAGTACAGGATACAACTTAGTGCATAATGATACATAATCAGTCTACATCGCCAGAGGCGGAATCATAATATAAAGAGTACACAAAGGAATATCAGTCTACATCGCCAGTGGCGGAATCATAATATAGATACAATAATGGCGGAGAAAATCCAAGTCAGCACAGTGTAGTCAAGCCTCGCCATGAGCCAAAAGGTGCGTCAGAAACCTGTAACTAGGCTGCCCGTGTGAAAATGAGGGCACCCGAGTTTGCAAGGTGAAACAAACTACGAGTCAGTCATGGGACTGGTATGAGAAATCTACTCAACTTATTAACAACAATAATAAGGCAAATCAAAGGACCACGCCACTTTCGCGGAACGGGTTTACTCCAATGAGTGCTAGTGCATGAAATAAAACAACGATTAAATCAACGCAATGCTTTTTATAAAATGAAGCCATTACAAGACTCAGGTCCCATCACACAATGCAATGCAAGCCGGAGGATAGAGTTTTTACCTTATAATGGCCAAAGATGCTTCATACGAATAAAACTAAAGAGTTTGATATTATTACTAGTGCATATATGTTTCAAAAGCAATTCAATCATAAATATTAATCCTAGGCGGCATAGCTACCATCTACTATGTCGCCATACTAGTAATACAATCACATCCGCATATTTCGTATTGGAAATTGGATTCCTTCATGAGTCGAGGCAAGGGGCAAGCTCCTCTCCGTTCGAGACACTCTAGCAAATGCCTCGGGACCGCACACAGTAATCCCCTGGATCCTCCAAGGCCGGTCCTCTCTTACTTTTGAGGATTGGCAATTCCTGAACACACGTTTCCCGGTCCTTACAGACCTATAATCGAGGCGCCTCGCATTCCAACAACCACACAGGTGAAAAGTAGATATAAATGTCAGGGCTGGGAGGTCACTGACACCACCATAGCTAGAAAGAAACGTCATGCACTCCTTGGGTCCTTCTCCCGTTTTTGACTCATACTGGGGTGTGAGGCTCGCGAATTCACGTTATACACAAAGCTACGTCACACAGACCATGCTTTGATCATCAACCACAAGACTTTGCTTTGCAACAGAAGCCTTGATCATATGCCACTTAGGCGTGCCACACAGGCAATCCACTCCATGCGACTGATTTCTGTCAATACATAACCTCTGAGCTCGTACGTCTCAGAGAAGGGCGTTAAGCAAGAGAATAAATTCTCCGCCGCCAAACAGATATATATTTAACAGAGATCAATCAACACAGAATAAAATCCAATGTCAGACACACAGTCCATTTACAAGTCCGTTCTGGGTCTGAACGAAACCGGAGGCACCAATTCCTCGCATATCCGTACAATCAACAATATGTTTGGACGGCTACTACTTCAATTCCTTCATGGTAGCTACTCCAGTCATGAGTATCAGTAGCACCCATCCATCCAATGTGGAGATCGTCGGTCTTCAGTCGTCTTCGACTCTTCGACTTCTCAACGTCGATCGATTATTTGAAATGAGTTAAACTCGGCCTTTTCAAATAACCCACGTATATTTAGATTTTCAAATCAATTAATCACATGGTTGGACTATTCAACATTCACTTTTCAGTTATTTAGTTATAATTTTCATGTCAAATACATTCAACCATCACATATCAAGCAAACACAACAAAATTGGTTTACTTCCACTCTATATCGTCCATAATATTTTATAACGATATATCGCCATTTTTATTTAATTAAAAATGGCCATATTTAATTAAACGACGTTTCAGGTCGTGTCGATGCACTGGCGCTGCTTTCCACTAATTTTGTTTTACACATATATGAAAATCTAACCGTTGGATCCTCACAAATTCTACATCATTAGGAAGGTCATTTCAAAACGAATCCAACGGTTTCAGTTTTGGGAAAATCCGACGGTCGGATTTTCCACACCAACCATTTGAAGTTACGATTTCAATTTACGAATTGCAGCATCGTTATTCGATTTAATTTAATTATATTTATATTTATATATAAATATAATCGTTTCTGGCGCTGTTTTTCCTTAATTTTGAATTAAACATTCCAGACAATCCAACCGTCGGATCTTCACAAAGTTGGTGCCGTTAGAAAGATATTTCCAAGGCGAACCCAACGGTTGAGGTTTCGGGAAAATCCAATGGTTGGATTTCCCGCACTAGTCGTTCGAAATCACGGTTTCAAAATATGAACTGCACGGCCACGTTTCGTTTTAATTCTATTTATATTTATATATTTATATAAATATAGTTCATTCAAAAATTCCTATATCGTTTCCATTTCAATTATTTCACTAACGCCTTTAAATTTTGGAAAATTTCGCCATAACCTCCTTTGTACGGGAGGGTCTGGGAAAATTCCCAAATAGCCACACGGGCGTCTCAAATCAAAAAGAAAAAGAAAAAGCCAAGCGGCTAGCCAACAGGCTCATAAAATCATCACCCAAACAAAGCGGTAAATGTGTACCTATTTGTTGGGCACAAAATTCTATTTCTCTTCTCTAGCCCCTTTTGCTTTAACCTGTTCAATAGATATGCATGTACATATATACAATTTCTAACATTCACCAATTTCCATTCACTTTCATATTTGATTTGCTTTGGTTTAAAAACACCATTCATTCGAATGTTGCATGCATAGGCTAAAATCATATCATTAGCTAGTTAATGTATATTTCAACTCATGCACGTTTATTTGAACAAGTGGCTATTTTTAACACTTCACATTTCAAAGATGATAATTTTGGCGAACTAAAATAGATTTCAACACATGACTATTTTATTTAATTCCTATGCATGTTAAAAATAATATTTCTATCACAAATATTTATTTCAACGAATAGACGTTTCAACACTTCATAGTTTCAATAAAAATGTAATTTTTTTTATTGTTCGATCTTTTTATTCAATACATGAATATTTCCACTACACACACTTCTCAACAAATGAGCATTTCCACACATGGACATTTTATTTATGTTGTTCATATTAGAAAGATGAAATTTTGATTGTTGAAACTATTCATATAAGGCGAATATTTTGCATACTTCATATATATATAAAAATGTGATTTTTATTGATTAAACACTTCATTCATTCACAAATGAATTTAATTTTCACACAACACTTTTCAACACATGAATATTTCCACACATGGACATAGTTTCAATATATGGCTTTAATTTCAATGCATGTAAAATAATTTCAACATGTGAAAATAATTCTAACACACAAAGATTATTCAAAATTTCGGCAGCATAACGGCAGGGTAGTTAAAACCGGCACCGTCCCTAGTACGGCTCCTCGCTCTACCTTAAAACCTCGCGGTTTTTGACAATGGGGATTCATGCATCTAATTCGCACGCAGGCGGCATGTTTATTTTTATTTCCACAAATATTTCCAATTCATTTCAATCACCCATGGGTATTTTTCAACCACAACCAAACAATATCAACCACAAACAATTATTCAACCATTCGTATTTTTCACCCAGTATTTCACACCAATTCACCATAATAAATATCGTCCATGGTTTGTGGACGAGGGGAGTATATATATATATATAATATATATTTGCTATATTTCACTAGCATTTCAACACATATATCACTTATTCTATGTATGTAAAAATTCATACTTCGCTCATATGGCTTACACTACGCATGTACATGAGGTATACAACACGTATGTAATTTATATTTCGCTTATATAAATTATACACGACATTTTCCATTCAATTTCACGTTAATTTAGATTTCTCACCTTGGTTTTCTGAGCGCTAAAAATCGATACGATGTTAGAAAAATCCGCAGCTTCTTCTGTTGGGTAGAGAGCTTCCTTGCGGTCTCGGTGTTTCCTGTTTCATCGAATTTCGTCAACACACCAAAAAGATATGATTTTTCAAAGTGTAAAGATCAAAGAAAAACGCACTTTCAGAAAGCTTCAAAACTAGGTTTGCGGTTTTTGCGAGAACCGGGACACGAGGGGACGATCAGGAAGTTGGAGGTGGAAGAGCTTCGAGAGAGCTACAGGCGCGCGGTGGTTTGGTGGGACTCGGTGGCGTAGAACGGCGGCGGCGGCGGTTTGAAGGTCGGAAGTTTGGAGGTGGATATCTCGGCGTAGAGGCGACGATAGGGGGAGCTCCTTATATGGATTTGAAGAGGGGAGGGAGAACTACAAAAAGTTGAACTGGGGGAGGAGCTAATTCTGGCCGTGGCGATCGGAAATCGCCTGGGAAGGTGAAGAAGGGCTTCCGCCGTCGATGTCGGGGTCGGGGGGGGGGGGGGGGGGGGGGGGTTTCTGTTATTTTTTTTTTAAATTATGAATGGAAAAATATGATTGGCCGAGACTATATTAAATTTTTAAATAGTGTTTTCTTAAACGAACTCCTTTTTAAACCCAACGACTGTCGCCCCTAGCTAAATACCCCCATTCCGGACACAATGGGATATGATTCGTAGGCCAATTCGACTGTTACAATCAGTTATTTTTCAAATTAAAGTATAAAACATTTAATTTTTAACTCTGAACACACATTTCAATTTGCCAGGGCTACAAACTGATTCCAAAAATTCCAGAAAAATAAATCTAGCTATGTTTTGACACTACGGTCCCAACTAAACTAGTTTCGTCGAATTCTGAGGTCGTTTGAAAAATGGTCATTTTCTGGTCGATCCAATTTAACAGAAATCGACCAAACACATTTTCTTTTGCCACGCTCACATATTAGCTTCAAAAATTATGAAATTTGAAACCTAGCAATAGTTTGACATCCCGGACCCAACAAAAGTGGTTTCGTCGAATTCCGAGGTCGTATGCAAAATATCAATTTTCCAGGGCTATATATTCTATATACCGACTCTTCTGAAAATTCATTCGGCCATAACTTTTGATTCCCGTTATGAAACTTCGATTTTTCAGATTCGTTAGAAAGGTATTGACTAACAGATTTAAATATTTTTGGTTTCACTAAAATCCGTTATATTTTCCACCCTGCATAGTCGGTCAAATTTTGAATTCAAATTTTCAAACTGACTCACTATTTCTAATTCACTATTTTATTGAAATATTCTATTTCAATTGTTCAAATTCCTTTGAAATAACCAATTTAAAAATTTTAAATTGGCTCGTATTTTCCGGGTTATTACAATCTCCCCTACTTAAAACTTTTCGTCCTCGAAAAGGAAACAACAGTAAAGTAGGAAATAAAATGTAAATGCAAAGTATGGTAAAGGTACCTTGCACCGGAGTTAGTCAGAGATATCCACTCTGCATTTGGGGTAAGCTTGCTTAATGCTTTCCTCAGTTTCCCAAGTACAGTCTCTAGGATCACTGCTCCACTGCACTTTAACTAAATGAACCTTTTTGCTTCTGAGTTCTCTAGTTTCTTTGCCAACAATTTTTAATGGCTCTCTTTTGAGTGCTAATTCTGGAGTTATCTCGACATCCTGTTGCGCTGCTTCTTCTACAACAAGATCCGGATCATGCACATGTCTCCTAAGTTGAGATACGTGAAAAACATTGTGCACTCCAGGCAACCAATCTGGTAATTGAACCCTATAAGCAAGAGTTCCGATTCTCTCAAGTATAGGAAAGGGACCAATAAATCTCGGTGCCAACTTCCCAGTCTTTCCAAATCTGATTACTCCTCTCATCGGAGAAACCTTTAGGTAAACATGATCACCAACAGCAAATGCCAAATCTCTCCTTCTAGAGTCTGCATAACTTTTCTGTCGGCTTTGGGCGGTTTTCAATCGCTTCTTAATGAAATCCACTTTATCAGATGCTTCTCTAATCATATCGGGTCCTAGTACAAGTCTGTTGCCAGGTTCTACCCAACATGCTGGAGATCTGCATGGTCTGCCATATAATGCTTCAAATGGTGACATTCTCAAACTTGCTTGATAGCTATTGTTATATGAGAATTCTGCCAAATGCAAATGATCTTCCCATGTCCCACCAAAATCGATTTTACAAGCCCGCAATAAATCTTCCAGAATTCTATTCACCCGCTCAGTTTGGCCATCTGTTTGTGGGTGATAAGCGGTGCTCATATTCAGTTTTGTCCCCAATTCTGTCTGGAAAGCCTCCCAGAATTTGCTAGTAAACAGGGGATCTCTATCACTGACTATGCTGATGGGAATTCCATGCAGCTTAACAATTTCTCTGAAATATATCTGTGCTAGACTTTGGGCAGTTCTATTGGATCTGACAGGTATAAAATGGGCAGTCTTCGTGAAGCGATCTACGATTACCCAAATGCTGTCATTACCTTTCTTGGTTCGCGGCAAACCATCTATGAAATCCATAGAAATCTGTTCCCATTTCCAACCTGGGACTTCCAACGGTTGTAACAGTCCAGCTAGCTTCTGTTGGTCACTCTTGACCAATTGACAAGTAGGGCATCTGCTAACATACAAAGAAATATCTCTTTTCATTGCCTTCCACCAGAAAGTGCGTTTGATATCGTTGTACATTTTACTCATCCCAGGATGGATGCAAAATTTGGATTTTTGGCATTCATCCAGCACTTCTCTTCGAAGGCCTGGAATATTCGGGATGCAAATCCTGTTATTTAACCTGAGAACCCCCTTATTGTCAATACGGAAACTCGTGGTTTCACCTTCCTTGACTCTCTTACTGATTCTCTGAATGAATTCATCGTCTTTCTGAAGGGCTGAAATCCTATCAATCAATCCAGGTGTAATTATAAGATGGGCAACGATTGCGGTCTTTCTACTAAGTGCATCCGCTACTACGTTAGCTTTCCCCGGCGTATACAGGATATCAAGATCATACGCTGCAAGAAACTCTAGCCAACGCTGCTGTCTCAGATTCAGATCTTTTTGGGTATATAAATACTTCAATGATTGATGATCTGTATACAGTATAAATTTCTCTCCCAACAAGTAATGCCTCCAGATTTTCAAGGCAAATACGATGGCTAGCAACTCAAGATCATGAGTCACATAATTCTTCTCATGCGGTTTCAATTGGCGGCTTGCATAAGCGACTACTTGGCCTCTCTGCATTAATACTGCGCCAAGACCTCTAATAGAAGCATCTGTCCAAACCGTTAAATCCTGATTGCCATCAATAATTGTTAACACTGGAGCGGTGGTCAGCTTCGATTTCAATTCCTGGAAAGCTTCTTCACAGTCGGAAGTCCACTTAAACTTCTCATGTTTCTTTGTGAGCTTCGTTAACGGACCGGATATCTTCGAAAAATCCTTAACGAACTTTCGATAATAACTAGCCAACCCCATAAAACTTCTAACTTCTGTGGGAGTAGTGGGTTGTTTCCAGTCTTGAATCGCTATTATTTTGCTTGGGTCAACAGAAATTCCTTTCTCTGACACGACATGGCCAAGAAATTTAACTTCTTCTTGCCAGAAGACACATTTGGAGAATTTGGCTTTGAAGACGTTCTTCCTTAGAATCTCCAATACTTGTTCTAAGTGCTTTTCATGCTCGGGTTTTGATTTGGAGTAGATTAAAATATCATCGATGAATACGAGGACAAATTTATTCAGAACTCCCCTGAACACTCTATTCATTAGATCGACAAAGTATGCTGGAGCGTTACATAGGCCAAACGGCATTACTAACCATTCATAAAATATGTCTGGACCTCTGAAAGCGGTCAAAGGAACACACTCTTCTGCTATTCTCAATTGATGAAAACCTGTAGCTAGGTCCATTCGGGAAAATACTTTCGCCCCATTCAATTGGTCTAGCAAATCATCAATGCGGGGTAATGGATATTTATTTTTAAGCGTCTGTTTGTTGAGGTCTCGGTAATCAACACATAATCTAAGAGTACCGTCTGACTTCGGGACAAACACAACAGCTGCACCCCAATTGGAAAAACTCGGTCTGATTAGACCTTTCCACAACAGTTGACGAGTTTGATCGCCTAATTCTTCTTTTTCTTTCGGAGTCATTCTACGAATTGGATGTACCACGGGTCTGGCATTGGGAATTAGATCGATTCGGAATTCTATTTCTCTTTGCGGAGGTAAGTTTTCAACTTCTTCAAACACATCCGCAAAGTTTCTAACAATCGGAATCTTTTCTATGGAAGTGGGGATAAGTTCTAATGCTGACCAAAATTCTTCTCTATTCGGATTCGAACCATGACAGGGAATATATATATGTCCAAGCTCCGTTCGAATTTTAACGATTCTTTCCGCACAATTCACTTCGGCTTCATATTTCGTTAACCAATCTAGCCCGAGAATAATATCGAATTCGGGAAAATCCATAACAATCAAATCAAAAGGAAATTTGTAGAAAGAATAAGAGATTGGCACTCGACAATATGAATCGAGAGTAACAGGACCCCCTATCGGGTTATGAACTTCAACCGATTCTTTAAGCTTTCGCTGTTTTAACTTTAATTTGTGCACTGTGTTACTAGCAATAAAACTACGCGATGCACCTGTGTCAAATAATACAGAAACAGGAATATTTTTAATTGTAAGGGTACCTCCCAAAACATCGGGTTTACCTGCTCCGTCGGAAGCAGCTGGCGGGCTAGACCCGTCATAGACATGAGCTACAGTAGCATTCTTTAGCAAAGGACAGTCTTTGACTAAATGATCGGTCTTGCGACAGTTGAAGCACGAACGAGGGTTCTGAGAGCCTTGGCTCGAGCCTTGAGAATTTGTTTTCTGTCTCTTTGGAGCTGTGCAGACGTTTGAGTAGTGCCCCGGCTTACCACAGTTAAAGCAATTTCCTCTTGGCGGCTTGCCAGTCTGAGGTTTTGAAGATGCTGCTTGGCTTGACTCGCCTTGATTTACAGCAGGCTTGCGCTTGTTTCCGGCTTGGCTTCTAGCGCGATCCTGATCCAGATGCCTTTGATCAAGGTCTTCATAGTTGCATGTCATTTCCACTAGCTCGTTGAAATCCAGCTTGACATGGGCCATGGCTCTATCATGATATTGTCGTCTTAGTCCAAAGATAAACCTCTTATTTTTGGATTTCGCAGTGGCAACGAGCTCTGGAGCATAGGGCGACAACATTGTAAATTTATTCAGATAATCTTGCACAGAAAGATCCCCTTGCTGGAGATTGGCGAAGTCATCGTGCATTCTTTCTAGAGCTTGTTCTGGGACATATTTCTCCTTGAAGAGTTCTTTAAATCCATCCCATGTTCTTCCAGCTTCTCTATTCCCGGCGGTAAGAGATTCCCACCATAATTCAGCTTGTTCCTGCATAAGCCAGGCGCCTATAATAGCTTTGTCTTCGTCTCCAAGCCTTAGGCCTTCAAGAATTTTCTCGCATGTTTTGAGCCATGCAAGGGCCTCTATTACGGTGCCAGTTCCCGAGAAGGTCTTGCCTCCTAAGTTCTTATATCTCTTAGCTACATGGTCGAGCTCGAAGTATTGAGCTGCCGGAGGTTGTATCAAAGGTCCTTCTTGAGCTGGGATTTCTCCCCTTCCTCGGCCTCGGCCGGCACGACCTCCTCTAGCGGCGGCTGCTCTGGTAGCCATTTGTCAAATTCTGTATAAGCAACGAAAGAAGTCAGCTAACCGAAATGATAGTCTATTGCATAGTTAAGCAAAAATTTCTACGGAAAGATAACGATGGACTGATCGATTGTTTTTGCTATTCTGCTCAGCTCATTCTAGGACCATGCTAGTCCAATCTCTAATGAGCGACTCGCCTTAGAATACTACTGATTCTATTTTGACGAAGTGTTTAATGTGTTAGACTCCAGAACTAAGGTTAACCAAAGCTCTGATACCAGCTGTGACGATCCCAAAACCCCATGACACGGTGTTAAGGATAATCATTGGAATATAACACATTAATCATCATTAGCAGTTCACAGATAATAGCATAAACAGAAAATAGAATAATTTACACACATATGACAGCGGAATCATATAGATATCATCACATCAGAGAAGCACAGTACAGGATACAACTTAGTGCATAATGATACATAATCAGTCTACATCGCCAGAGGCGGAATCATAATATAAAGAGTACACAAAGGAATATCAGTCTACATCGCCAGTGGCGGAATCATAATATAGATACAATAATGGCGGAGAAAATCCAAGTCAGCACAGTGTAGTCAAGCCTCGCCATGAGCCAAAAGGTGCGTCAGAAACCTGTAACTAGGCTGCCCGTGTGAAAATGAGGGCACCCGAGTTTGCAAGGTGAAACAAACTACGAGTCAGTCATGGGACTGGTATGAAAAATCTACTCAACTTATTAACAACAATAATAAGGCAAATCAAAGGACCACGCCACTTTCGCGGAACGGGTTTACTCCAATGAGTGCTAGTGCATGAAATAAAACAACGATTAAATCAACGCAATGCTTTTTATAAAATGAAGCCATTATAAGACTCAGGTCCCATCACACAATGCAACGCAAGCCGGAGGATAGAGTTTTTACCTTATAATGGCCAAAGATGCTTCATACGAATAAAACTAAAGAGTTTGATATTATTACTAGTGCATATATGTTTCAAAAGCAATTCAATCATAAATATTAATCCTAGGCGGCATAGCTACCATCTACTATGTCGCCATACTAGTAATACAATCACATCCGCATATTTCGTATTGGAAATTGGATTCCTTCATGAGTCGAGGCAAGGGGCAAGCTCCTCTCCGTTCGAGACACTCTAGCAAATGCCTCGGGACCGCACACAGCAATCCCCTGGATCCTCCAAGGCCGGTCCTCTCTTACTTTTGAGGATTGGCAATTCCTGAACACACGTTTCCCGGTCCTTACAGACCTATAATCGAGGCGCCTCGCATTCCAACAACCACACAGGTGAAAAGTAGATATAAATGTCAGGGCTGGGAGGTCACTGACACCACCATAGCTAGAAAGAAACGTCATGCACTCCTTGGGTCCTTCTCCCGTTTTTGACTCATACCGGGGTGTGAGGCTCGCGAATTCACGTTATACACAAAGCTACGTCACACAGACCATGCTTTGATCATCAACCACAAGACTTTGCTTTGCAACAGAAGCCTTGATCATATGCCACTTAGGCGTGCCACACAGGCAATCCACTCCATGCGACTAATTTCTGTCAATACATAACCTCTGAGCTCGTACGTCTCAGAGAAGGGCGTTAAGAAAGAGAATAAATTCTCCGCCGCCAAACAGATATATATTTAACAGAGATCAATCAACACAGAACAAAATCCAATGTCAGACACACAGTCCATTTACAAGTCCGTTCTGGGTCTGAACGAAACCGGAGGCACCAATTCCTCGCATATCCGTACAATCAACAATATGTATGGACGGCTACTACTTCAATTCCTTCATGGTAGCTACTCCAGTCATGAGTATCAGTAGCGCCCATCCATCCAATGTGGAGATCGTCGGTCTTCAGTCGTCTTCGACTCTTCGACTTCTCAACGTCAATCGATTATTTGAAATGAGTTAAACTCGGCCTTTTCAAATAACCCACGCATATTTAGATTTTCAAATCAATTAATCACATGGTTGGACTATTCAACATTCACTTTTCAGTTATTTAGTTATAATTTTCATGTCAAATACATTCAACCATCACATATCAAGCAAACACAACAAAATTGGTTTACTTCCACTCTATATCGTCCATAATATTTTATAACGATATATCGCCATTTTTATTTAATTAAAAATGGCCATATTTAATTAAACGACGTTTCAGGTCGTGTCGATGCACTGGCGTTGCTTTCCACTAATTTTGTTTTACACATATATGAAAATCTAACCGTTGGATCCTCACAAATTCTACATCATTAAGAAGGTCATTTCAAAACGAATCCAAAGGTTTCAGTTTTGGGAAAATCCGACGGTCGGATTTTCCACACCAACCATTTGAAGTTACGATTTCAATTTACGAACTGCAGCATCGTTATTCGATTTAATTTAATTATATTTATATTTATATATAAATATAATCGTTTCTGGCGCTGTTTTTCCTTAATTTTGAATTAAACATTCCAGACAATCCAACCGTCGGATCTTCACAAAGTTGGTGCCGTTAGAAAGATATTTCCAAGGCGAACCCAACGGTTGAGGTTTCGGGAAAATCCAATGGTTGGATTTCCCGCACTAGTCGTTCGAAATCACGGTTTCAAAATATGAACTGCACGGCCACGTTTCGTTTTAATTCTATTTATATTTATATATTTATATAAATATAGTTCATTCAAAAATTCCTATATCGTTTCCATTTCAATTATTTCACTAACGCCTTTAAATTTTGGAAAATTTCGCCATTACCTCCTTTGTACGAGAGGGTCTGGGAAAATTCCCAAATAGCCACACGGGCATCTCATATCAAAAAGAAAAAGAAAAAGCCAAGCGGCTAGCCAACAGGCTCATAAAATCATCACCCAAACAAAGCGGTAAATGTGTACCTATTTGTTGGGCACAAAATTCTATTTCTCTTCTCTAGCCCCTTTTGCTTTAACCTGTTCAATAGATGTGCATGTACATATATACAATTTCTAACATTCACCAATTTCCATTCACTTTCATATTTGATTTGCTTTGGTTTAAAAACACCATTCATTCGAATGTTGCATGCATAGGCTAAAATCATATCATTAGCTAGTTAATGTATATTTCAACTCATGCACGTTTATTTGAACAAGTGGCTATTTTTAACACTTCACATTTCAAAGATGATAATTTTGGCGAACTAAAATAGATTTCAACACATGACTATTTTATTTAATTCCTATGCATGTTAAAAATAATATTTCTATCACAAATATTTATTTCAACGAATAGACGTTTCAACACTTCATAGTTTCAATAAAAATGTAATTTTTTTTATTGTTCGATCTTTTTATTCAATACATGAATATTTCCACTACACACACTTCTCAACAAATGAGCATTTCCACACATGGACATTTTATTTATGTTGTTCATATTAGAAAGATGAAATTTTGATTGTTGAAACTATTTATATAAGGCGAATATTTTGCATACTTCATATATATATAAAAATGTGATTTTTATTGATTAAACACTTCATTCATTCACAAATGAATTTAATTTTCACACAACACTTTTCAACACATGAATATTTCCACACATGGACATAGTTTCAATATATGGCTTTAATTTCAATGCATGTAAAATAATTTCAACATGTGAAAATAATTCTAACACACAAAGATTATTCAAAATTTCGGCAGCATAACGGCAGGGTAGTTAAAACCGGCACCGTCCCTAGTACGACTCCTCGCTCTACCTTAAAACCTCGCGGTATTTGAAAATGGGGATTCATGCATCTAATTCGCACGCAGGCGGCATGTTTATTTTTATTTCCACAAATATTTCCAATTCATTTCAATCACCCATGGGTATTTTTCAACCACAACCAAACAATATCAACCACAAACAATTATTCAACCATTCGTATTTTTCACCCAGTATTTCACACCAATTCACCACAATAAATATCGTTCATGGTTTGTGAACGAGGGGAGTATATATATATATATATATATATATAATATATAATATATAATATATTTGCTATATTTCACTAGCATTTCAACACATATATCACTTATTCTATGCATGTAAAAATTCATACTTCGCTCATATGGCTTACACTACGCATGTACATGAGGTATACAACACGTATGTAATTTATTTTTCGCTTATATAAATTATACACGACATTTTCCATTCAATTTCACGTTAATTTAGATTTCTCACCTTGGTTTTCTGAGCGCTAAAAATCGATACGATGTCAGAAAAATCCGCAGCTTCTTCTATTGGGTAGAGAGCTTCCTTGCGGTCTCGGTGTTTCCTGTTTCATCGAATTTCGTCAACACACCAAAAAGATATGATTTTTCAAAGTGTAAAGATCAAAGAAAAACGCACTTTCAGAAAGCTTCAAAACTAGGTTTGCGGTTTTCGCGAGAACCGGGACACGAGGGGACGATCAGGAAGTTGAAGGTGGAAGAGCTTCGAGAGAGCTACAGGCGCGCGGTGGTTTGGTGGGACTCGGTGGCGCAGAACGGCGGCGGCGGCGGTTTGAAGGTCGGAAGTTTGGAGGTGGATATCTCGGCGTAGAGGCGACGATAGGGGGAGCTCCTTATATGGATTTGAAGAGGGGAGGGAGAACTACAAAAAGTTGAACTGGGGGAGGAGCTAATTCTGGCCGTGGCGATCGGAAATCGCCTGGGAAGGTGAAGAAGGGCTTCCGCCGTCGATGTCGGGGTCGGGGGGGGGGGGGGGGTTTCTGTTATTTTTTTTAAAATTATGAATGGAAAAATATGATTGGCCGAGACTATATTAAATTTTTAAATAGTGTTTTCTTAAACGAACTCCTTTTTAAACCCAACGACTGTCGCCCCTAGCTAAATACCCCCATTCCGGACACAATGGGATATGTTTCGTAGGCCAATTCGACTGTTACAGTCAGTTATTTTTCAAATTAAAGTATAAAACATTTAATTTTTAACTCTGAACACACATTTCAATTTGCCAGGGCCACAAACTGATTCGAAAAATTCCAGAAAAATAAATCTAGCTATGTTTTGACACTACGGTCCCAACTAAACTAGTTCCGTCGAATTCTGAGGTCGTTTGAAAAATGGTCATTTTCTGGTCGATCCAATTTAACAGAAATCGACCAAACACATTTTCTTTTGCCACGCTCACATATTAGCTTCAAAAATTATGAAATTTGAAACCTAGCAATAGTTTGACATCCCGGACCCAACAAAAGTGGTTTCGTCGAATTCCGAGGTCGTATGCAAAATATCAATTTTCCAGGGCTATATATTCTATATACCGACTCTTCTGAAAATTCATTCGGCCATAACTTTTGATTCCCGTTATGAAACTTCGATTTTTCAGATTCGTTAGAAAGGTATTGACTAACAGATTTAAATATTTTTGGTTTCACTAAAATCCGTTATATTTTCCACCCTGCATAGTCGGTCAAAGTTTGAATTCAACTTTTCAAACTGACTCACTATTTCTAATTCACTATTTTATTGAAATATTCTATTTCAATTGTTCGAATTCCTTTGAAATAACCAATTTAAAAATTTTAAATTGGCTCGTATTTTCTGGGTTATTACAACTAATTACCCCCATTCTGAACACAATGGGATATTTTTCGTGAGCCAATTCCATCGTTTCGATCAGTTTCCGTTAAAATCAAAATATAAATCTATATATTGAATTTGAACGCGCATTTCAATTTATCGGGGCTACATACAGACTCTAAAAATTCCCAAAAAATATTTTCTAGCTTCATATTGACGATACAGTCCTAATAAAACTAATTTTGTCAAATACTGAGACTGTTTGAAAAATGGTTATTTTCTGGTCGATCAAAATTGACTAAAACTGTCAAAATACGTTTTCCTTTGCCACGCTCGCATATTGATTCAGAAAATTATGAATTTTGGAATCTTGCAATAACTTGACATCCTGGATCCAACAAAAGTAGTTTCATTGAAAACGGAGGTCGTTTGCAAAATTTCCATTTTAAGGGCCGGAATTCATTGCGACTATTCTGAATTTTCAATTGGACATAACTTTTTATTCCCGCAATGAAATTTAAATTTTTCGGATTCGTTGGAAAGATATTCCCAAATAAATTCAAATATTTTTGATTTCGCCAAAATCCGTTTTATTTTGAATCTTGTACGCTCATTTGAAATTTGAAATTGAATTTTCAAACTACCGCGCCATCTTCAATTCCTTTTATAATTAAAAATAAATATTTATATTCTAACGATGATTCAAATAATACATACGTTCTAATTCTATTCAAAATAAATTTCTCGTTGCCATTATTTAAAATAATTCAGTTTAAATTTAAAATTCACTAAATTGCCAAAATAAAAAAATTAAATTGGCCCAGATTTTCCGGGTTATTACAAGTTACCTTGTTTTTATGGTATTGTCCTATTTTCAGTTTATTCATGTCATGATCCTTTATCTTGTTTTCATGCTGAAAGATCACTGGACTTACCAGACTTATGTCTGACCTAGTTTTTTTTCGCCTCTTTTCTTCCGTTCCCCCCCAAGGTAGTCAGGGAGGGAATAGCTCAGCTTAGCCTGGACCGCTTCTCTTTCTGAGCTTGAAGATTAGTTGGTGTATTGCTCTGAACTCTCTTTCCCACTGTTGTGGTTGGCTTATGCTTTATTAGGGAATATCATTGTTATTTTGTGCTTCTTTTACACTTGGAAGTGATTGAATCAAGACAGAAGTTCGATGTATTACTTTTAAGTATGATTTAGAAAATTGTTGTAAAAGCTTGACTGATTTAAGTTGTTAATAAAATGACTTTATTTTCCGCTACATTATTTGTCTTTCTTGTAATTTATCTGCATCCTAAAATGCTCCACCAAAGTTAAGGCATTCTCTTTGTGAGTGACCTTAACAGAGGTGGGGTGTCTCAGTGAGCTGATATGATTTCCATGAAATTTCCATTTCTAATGGAAGTATGATTTTGGGTTTATCGTGAACGATGTTTTAAATAACATTTGTTCTTTAACCCACTGAAAAGAAAAGAAAATTTTCCAAGATTAATCGAAAAGAAATCTTTATTTATTTCGAATATAAAGATTTAATGAAAGAGTTGTTCCAAGCAAACGATAATGGGAACGAGTTTAGGAATCGCTTAAAGGAAGATAAACGTGTTTTCCCATAAAGATAATTGAAACCTTTAATTAGATTTAAAATGGAAGAAGGTAATTTAACATACTAAAATACGAGGGGTATAAGATATGGAGTACCACCAGTTTTGCTCCATGGGATGAATATAATGGAAATGAGATTTTATAATCAATTGAAATGAATTCCAAGGAAAGATTTAAACAAGTATTGAAAATGTAAATATCTGATAACATTAAAGGGAGTAATTCCCAATGCGAAGAATGATTTGAGTAAACAAATAATCTATAATAAAATCAGAATCATGATATCCTTGTATATCAATATTAGTTTTAAAGATGCTCTAGTTATTTCGGAAAGACCATGTTTTTACCCATTTTGAATAACTATACGACGATTACTAAAAATACCGAATATAGTGGTTGAAGGCTGGGGATCTTCACATCGTCTGGATTATTGTTGATGTCTTGATTGGGATGTACACTAAGACGAGGCTATAAGCAGCAGTAGTTTGTATGTATTTTTTGATTTTCCAAATTTGCAAGGGCCTCTCTCCATTTGTCGGACGGGAAATAAGGTGCCTTCGATTTCGTTCAGACTTAGAATGGTCTTGTATGGATTATTTTTCTCACACTGTATTTTATAATGCATGATTGGTTTTTGGTAAACCTGTTTCTGTTGGTGGCAGAAAATTTATTCTCTTAGCTTAACACCCTTCTTTGAGATGTATCAGCTCAAAGGTGATATGGGTAGAAATTATCGGTTATATGTTACGAATTGACAATGTGGTATGCAAAGTGATGAGCTACTTATGATCAAAGCATGGCTTGGTTAAGCTTAGTTTTATGTAACGAAACTTCGGCAAGCCTCACATCCCAAAAATGGCCGAAACAGGAAAAAATGCAGCAAGGTTATGGGGTTAGCGACCCCTTAAGGGATGACCATTTTCTTCTAGTTTTTAAGGCAACACCATGGTATAGAGCCCAAGGGTCTTCTATGTGGATATTATAAGGTAGTGCTATGTTATGAAGCCCTAACATTCTACTGGTGTGGTTTTGTTGGAAATTCGTGCGCCTATAGAAAAGGTCGGTAATGGCCGGGAAATGGCATACTCGTGTGGCATGGTTCAGATAGCACCAATGACCTAGTGTTGGTGCACAGAAGGGTTACTTCTTGGGACATTTTCTAGAGGCGTACGCATTCGGTAAGGAATTCCCTTAGCCTGGGTCATTTGATTGGAAATCCAAACTCATCCGCTACGTGATCATACAATTTCTATTTTATATCTTACATAAGATGTGTAGGAGGCCAATATAATATTATGGTTCTTAAGCTGACTAAGTTTGATACATCTATTTACAAAAGTGATTTTTCACATAATGCACTAATAATAATATAAGAGTATTTTCATGTATCAAGCATATTTGGATATTATAATTGAAACCTCGCCCAAATGTGTGTTTGCATTATGTGTGTGGCGCGAGATCTTATGGTATTTTCATGTTCCAAGAAGCATTGCGAGTTTTATGCACTGGTATTCGTAAGGGTGAACCCATTTCGTGTTATACGACGTGGTCTTATGAATTATCTTACATTAAAAAATGATTTAAAAACTGTTTTAGTTCTCACCCAGTCCCATGACTGATCTGGAGTTTATTGTTCTTTCCCTAAACTCTGGGTTCCAATATTTTCCACACGGGCAGCTAGTAGTTAAAGTTTTGCAGTTATTCTTGGAGCATTGCATGTTTGGAGCTTGGATAGAGTTCATGGCATTTCAGTCTTGCACTGAGCATTGTAGTTTTTCCGTTGTGTTTATTTTTCCATTGTGTATTAGTTATCTGTACTCTGATATATTCTTATACTCTGATGTAAAATTATTGTAATGATAATGAAAAGTTCTTTATGTTTTTTCCAATGTGTAAGTACCCCTAACAATCCACCTTTGAGAACGGTTTAATCACCAGGTTGAACCAGACCCAAAAGTGGAATGTTATAGCATGGTTTCAAGCAAATCCAAAGGAATTACATTTACACGCAGTAGAACGTATATCACATTATCTCAGCAATACCAAAGACTTTGGACTTTTTTTATCCAAAAGACTATTAGCATCCTTTAGTGATGCTAATTTCGATGGATCTTGAATGAATCGAAAAAGTACGTGGTACGTACCACTTTATTGGCAAATCACTAGTCTCTTTGTTTAGCAAGAAATAAAATTGTGTGCGCTATCGAGACGTGAAGTAGAATATATTTCTGCATCTTTGTCTTGTGCTCAAGTTATTTATTTGCAACAAACAATAAAAGATTTTGGATAACTAAATAGGCCAGAGTTCAAGACCAAAGAAACATGCATCAAGGCGGGGTTAGGCCAAATTTCTAAAGCATATGAACAAAGGCCAAAATCAGGTTCATGGATAGCAAAGCACAAGTATATTTGTAGCCAAATCACCCAGGTTACAAACGCAATAGCTCAGGTGCAAGTAACAAGGCTGCAAGGCCAGTGAAGAGCAACTTAAGGAAACAGGCAACTTCAGGTTCACAAATGCACCAAGTATCAAAACTTCATCAAGCACCAAGTATCAACATACCAAAAAGTTCAGGTGCAAGTAAAAAAATGAGCATGAAGAATGTAAATGGCACAAGTACACAAGCATAGTAAACTAGTGTAGCAATACATAATTTCAAATTTAGGCTTGCACCAATGTGCAACAAGTTCAAGACCGAACAACAAGAACTGGCATGTCAACACAAGCATATAGTGAAGCAAGGTGTAGAGATACAAAATAGAAAAAACAACGCAAATGAAAATCAAATATAGTATACGTTCTTACCTTCTTAAAGTCTCAAGTGCAGTATCATGTTCAATAATAAACTATGGCTAACCAGTTTTTAAAGAAAGCGAAGACACAATTTTTTTGTTCTAAGAAGATGTATAGACGACAAAGCAAAATAAACTACAAATACCAATTTCGAAATCGTGTTGAATCTGTCAAAACTAATAGCCAGAGGAAGAAATTAAAAAAAACCAGGTCAAAGAAATATATACATAGCTCGAAATCAAGTTGAAATTTCAACATTGTCAACCCGAAGTCAAGTTAGAGAAATTCAAGTCAAAGGCAACAATAATTCACGCATAGTTTCCACAACCGATAAGAGCAATCTTACCCAGAACAAAATCAGTGAATGAATAAGAGAAATAAACGGGTTTTAACACTATTTAAGCCCAGTTACATGATCAAAAAATGTGTGAATAAAATCATTGGAGTTGAGCAACTAATAATCAAAAAGGGGAAACCACTAACAAAACTTTTAATTGCAAGCAAGCTCGATGTATAACCAGCAACTTTGCTAGCATCAGAGAGGAAGAAATCGATTGACGAAATCAAAGCCACCATTTTTATTTCGATTAAAGTATTAAAGGAGCGGTGGTTTTAACATAAATACCTTACATTTGATTTTCTCAAAGACAATGCATGTAGGAGATAATATAAAGTTGTCTGACATGTCTTGGAATTGAATAACAAAGGATCAACCATCATAAAAAGGAGGGATTTGTATTTAATTAGGTTTTATTTAAGTGTTTTAATTTTAGTTGTATTTTTCATTTCAAAAACTCTAGTTAGTTAGTAACTGGGTAACAAACCATGGGATTTGTAGTTTGAGAAATTGCAACTCAAGAGATTTAGTTGTGACAGAGTTTTGAGCGTAAGGTTAGTACAAATAGATGAGCGATAGTCGCAAGCTTACTGAATTGTGAAAGAAATTAATAGTTAAGTAGAAACTTCAATAAATATATTATCCTATTAAATAAAACTACTATGGTGATATCAAACAAAACTACTAAAAGACTTATGTAAACACGTGTTTAACATAATGCAAAATTTTAAGTTTTGATTTTTTTGTATAATATTTAGTTTTAACGTGATTAACTATTAAAACAATTAATTGTCAAAATATTCTCTTTGTATTTTATTTTGAAAGCTTTCTATACAATTATGTACTAATAGCATGATAGTAAAACTAAGTCTACTAAAATATCGATCGAACCTCCTATGACGTCCAGATCAATCATTCTAATTTCGGGGACGAAATCCTTTTAAGAGGGGTGGACTGTAATGTCTCGGTTTTTATCTGACTTTTGATATTGATTTAATAAGGTAATTAAATCATAAAATAGATTTATTAAACAAAACTAAAACAATCATAAATATATGTGAAATATATAAGGGTATATATTAGTTATGTTTTTGAAAACATAAACATTTAAAAACATAAATCATTAACATGAATATATAAGTGAGAATATTGCAACTAAAAGCCGTAAACGTGCACATGGAAGTGATAACAAGAGTTACATATGAAAAGGGCACTTTGTCACTTTAGAAATGTAAATGGAACCTTATGAAGTTCAAGTTCAAGACCAATGTAGTAGTATAACTATTTTCTATTAATCCAGTTTAGATGTTTGTATTATCCTAGCAATCATGTATAATTATGCTGTTGTACTATGATGATGTATTATGATGTTGTACTATGACGTATCAGACCCTGTTATGTAATGTATTATGCATTTTGTGAAATTCCGCTGTGAGATTCTGATGTTTTCTTATTCTTCTATTCTATTAGTTCTATCTTTTCAATCTTATCCTCTAATTTCTTTCATAATGACATGACTTTCGAGGTCATCGAAAATCGCGTTGTTGCAGAGATAACGATAATCGGTTAAGATTTGTTAAAAATTGGTATTTATTATAATTGATAAAATATAAACATTGTAAAATATAACTTTACAACTAGCAAATTCTTCTTTTTAATAGTTGACATCTATTACAACGGGTAGAAGAAAGTAGTGGAAATAAGCATCCAGTACGGTGGGTGGGTGGGAATGAAAATCGGTTTTGAGTATAAGATATGAATTTTGAATGCCGATATTTGTTAGTGTTTACGAGATTTAATGTTATTCTTGCCTCATTTTTGTTTTGATAATCAATTGTAGTCCTATTTAATTATCACTTATTAAGTATTAATTAATTAAGGGAGAGGCTATTTGAATACGAATATTTGACACAAATCATAGGACACAAAATCTAAACCGTTTGATTAGTTTGTCTTTATGTGAAGGGTGGAAATCAGGGGGAAATCCAATGGTTGAGAATTTGTGTCTAATTTTTGTGTTTATGTGGACTTTCCCATTAATTAATATAATAATGAAACTGTTAATTAAATAAAATTTATGAATATTGAGAATAATCGTGAAAATTAATGATTAGTAATTAGTAATATAATATTATAGTTAGTAATTAGTTTTAATGACATTAATTATTAAATATTAATAAATAATATAATATTATTAATGATTTGTAATTAGAAATATAATATTATAGTTAGCAATTAGTAACATATGATTTATATAATATTATTAATTATTAATTACTAAATATTAAGTATTAAAAAATGAATATTAATTTAAGAAAATATTATAATTATTAATTATAGATTATCAAAATTGGTAATAGACGTTTATTACAATAGGCATTTTATGATCGTTGTAAAATTAGCTTCGGTTAAAATGGACATTTACGACTATTGTAAAATTGACACCTATTATAACAGACATTTTTAGTCCATTGTAAAATTGAACTGGTCATTACCCATTGTAAAATTGGTACTTCTTACGACGGGCATATTTTGATCGTTGTAAAATAGATATATATTATAACGTGCAATTTATGAACGTTATAAAATTATATCTATTACAATGGGCATGAATAGTCTGTTGTAATAGCTTTCCATTACAACTGGAAGTCCTTTCCATTGTAAAAAGGGTGTTGTATAAGACATCTATTATAATGATCATAAAATGACCATTATAATAACATTCTATTACAACAAACAACCAACGTCTGTTGTAAAAAGAGCTCTGTAATAAGGTATTATAGTGTTAATTCAAAGCTTTATAAACACGAGTTATTCTAGGTGAAATAAAGGTAAATAAGAGCTTAAAAATTTGGACAAAAGTCTTAGAAAACACAAGAATAAGCATATAGCAACACACACAACACCAAGTTCAACCTGGCCAAAATTGCACCAGCCAAGCGGACCATAGGTTAACCAGGGGAGACAACTGTCACCAAGTTGCAATCATGCTTTGTTTGCGACTACTGGTCATCTTTCGGGATTCTACAGTCTGAAATAGGCTATGAAAGTTTGCCGATTTGAGGTTAATCATTCAAACAATAAACCGGAAAAAGAACTATAACAATCCAACATAAAATGAAAGAGAAACACATTCTCAAAGTAGGATACGGAGCCATTTTTGACTGTAAAACTTGACAAAGACAAGACCAAGTTTTATAGTAACTAATTTCAACCAAAACAACAGTGATTTAACATGACATTCACCATTCTGCTAGAATGAGTGAGATTACTCACCAAAGATTCAGATTTAGCAAATTTCAGCAAGATATTGGAGGAAGATAGCAATTTCTGTTTCAAAATACTTAGAGAACATATGCAAATCACTTTTCTGTAACATGCAAACACGACAACAAGAAAAACTAGCAAAAATCTTGTTTTTTGATTAATAACTCTTGAATCTTGTAGAGATGCTCGACTAATAATATCATTCAGTTTTGGTTAAATTTTCTATGATTTGGATTAAAATATGGAGAGGAATTATTTTTTTGGCAAAGCCAGCCTGTTTTTATAGTGATCCGCAACACTTTTTCATTATAGCAAGCAATGAGCTATACTCCAACAGTGACTAACTCAGTTAACGCCTAATCGATTCTAGCTCCTGAATTTCTAGATCGAGCGGCACCCGAACTGCATGATTTTAGAACGGATATTTCCCACGTGAAAGCCAAGTCTAGCTGCCTTCCCAGATTGCATGGATCGCATGACACGTGGCCGACCCGACTTGGGATGGTCACCACGTGGCATGCCGACCCGGTGAGGTCAACCCCCATAAACACTCATTCTGAAGGTTGGAAATAGGATCTTTTGGCTGGCTCGGTTTCCCACACAAGTACATTGCAACCAAGGGGCCAAACTCCATTAAACACAAGAAATTTGAGTATGAACCTCTTCTTTTTCTACTTTCTTACAAATCAAGCAAGTGTAACCTATAATCGACAGTATAAACAAAGATTATAAGTGGACGTCGACTTGAAATAAGTCGAATCACTATAAAATCTCTTGCATGTTCCCTATTTTACTTTAATTCTTGCATGTTGTGATTTGTGTGTGGATTACGCACTTTGGGGTTGAATGTCAAGAGTTCTACTTTTGACATCAACACTTTGGCGCTCCTGGAGGGGGGCACGCATGAGTGGGGTACGCACCTACTTCAATCTCAACCTTGAAAGGATTTGGATAGCTTATCTTTGGATTAAGGATAGTGAAGCAGAAAAAGAATGGAGTGTCTTCCAAATCTCAGGCCGTAGGAAATGACACAAGCCAGAAGGCTTCCTTTCATAAAGATCCTTTTGTCTATCTGTCTATGGAGGAGATGGATAATGTGCTCATGGAATTGAGGTCACGGATGGAGAAACAAAATGAGCTTCTCCGTAAATAAGAAGAAATGATGAATTCTACCTTTGCAAGATTCTAAGAATCTAAGCGACCAGGAGGTCCAAGCTCGTTAGCAGGAGATGGCACAAGCAATGCTGCAAGGATGGAAGTAGCTGCTCTGAATCGGCCAAAGATCGGGTCGATACAAATTTTGGCTCAGCCTACAGCCCATGCCGACCCGAACATAACAAAGGGAAATCACCCCACTCTCAGTGGACTTTGTCACGACAAAACAACTCGTGACACTTTGGATAGGAATGCTGGATAAGCCTACGCTAATTCAACCCCGGATGCGGGCAGCAAGAAATTTGTAAATGGAAAAGCTATCCCTAGTTGGCTCGACCATACCGACCCGCTACCGGGTCAACCCGGTCACATCGACCCAAGACCTAAGGGCAACATCGAGCTGAACCAGGATGCTCGAGACAGGCTTCCACCTTCTTCTATACCACTTGTTGGGGACATCAACATTGGATTGGTTAATTGTCTGTAACTTCTCAGAGATGGAAACCAGATTGCCAACTTGATTCGATGCGTCTCTAGAGGCGGCACATCTTTAGGCAACATGGATAACATTAATCGCTGCCCTTTCACGTGGGACATCAGGAATTCTCACAACCCTTCTGACTTTAAATTTCCATCTCTAGAGGCATACAACAACAGGATTGACCCTACCATATATCTGATGCACTATATGGAAGTATTATCGACATCAGATAATGTCATGGTGAACTGCTTCCCCTTGTTCTTAACTGATATCGCTGTTATGTAGTTTCGGCAGTTGGAGTTTGAATCGATCAACAGTTGGAACGAGTTGATTGCCCACTTCATCGAGCAATTCAAGGTCCATATATCACGATCAAAGAGTGTAATGTATCTCACTTCTATCAAGAAAAGGTCCGGGGAGACTTTGCGCTCATTTTTGGAAAGGTTTATTGCGACAGTGGCATTGGTGGATCCACAAAAACTATCCACGGTACTCATAGCTGCCGTGTCAGGCATCTTGGATAAAATGGATTTAAAATTTTCTTTACAGCAAGATCTGTCCAGAGATCTTGGTGATTTCTACTCTGAGGCTAACAAGTTTTCCCAACAAGCGGATGCTAATATCGGGATGGATGATCTCGAAGTTTACATGGAAAAGGATAGAGGATCATCCAACTTTGGGAAAAACATAAGAAAAGGAAAGACCTCGGAGAATAATGATAGGAATGTACGGTTCCAGAGAGAGCCCAAATTCGATAAATATACCGAGCTCAATTCATTATTATTGGATATCTACCTAGACATGTAAGGAACTCTTCCATTTCCAAAGCCTCCCAGGAGGAAGACGACGCAAAAGGTATAGGATTTTGGATTGCGATGCATGTTCCATGACATGGCAGGTCGTACTACGAGCAACCGTAGGCATTTGCATGACCTTATCGAGCAGCAGATCATACCCGGAGAGCTGCTCGAATATGTTAAGCAACCCACAGTGTTTATGCCGGCATTACCACCACCCAATTCCCGGAATGGGATGAGAGCAATTGCGGGATTATCATTAGTTGATCTAGATTAGATCAATATGGATTTTTGCATCTCTTCGGAATAAGATATGTATCTGTTTGTTTTAGGATTTCTGGATAGCTACATCGAATCACACATGTACGGGGACTAGGATTTAATCCTCGGACTTGATTTGTTCTCGACAATAAAACCATCTGACTAATAAATGGATAAGTTGAAGTACCCACATATGGGATTAGGATTTAGTCCATAGACATGCGCTGGTTCAATGAAAAACCAATCAGGCTTTGTTTTGGTTATGTAATGATTTTTGGATTTAATAAAATGGATTTTCAAGCACGTATTATTCTTGACAGTACTTAATTATCTTGTCAGGATGTGGCAAGACCTATTAATCAGGATAAGAGGATGGCTTATACTCGATCTAAAACTCCCGGTATGGATTATACCTGCAAGAATGGATTAACTTGTCAGTATTTTACAAGAAAAATCAATCATAACTCCAACATGGCTGATGCTCAGTTTGGATTTCTGGGTATGGATTATGCCCGAAGGGTTGAGTTATCTTGATAGTTCTTAACAAGGCGATTCAGTCATGGATCCAGTATGGATTATACTCACTATGATTTTTCAAGCATGGTTTATGTTTGGAAAAAGTAAATAGTAATGTCAGGATTCGACAAAGCTATTCACTTGGTTTATTTGCAGGCATGGATTATACTCGCAATCGAATAGGCCCGACGAGGCCATGGTTTTTATGGATTTCTTTTATAATATGATCGGGAGTGATTTTCGGATTTCTTGGTACTGTGGTTTTCTTATAATATGGTCCATGGATTTCTGGTTTTCTATTAATACAATCCACAACGATCGTGGTTTCCTGGTTTTATACTATTATTTTATACGTTCTGGCGCGATCATGAACTTCTAGGTTTTGGATATTGGATTTCTATTCTTGATTCTCATGGATTTCTATGGCTTATGGACTATTTAGAACACATCTTCCTTTCTCAAGAAAGATATGTTTTGGGGGAAAACTGTTTGCCAACCTTTTGGCAAGGCCTTCACAACTCATATTTTTATGAAACAGATTACTCAGGACTTGTGTATAATATCTTATGAACTCGGATTTATTGATGGAAGTCGTAAGACAACTCAAGCATGTTGGATTAACATGCATTACCCAGGTCGGCATGGGTCGGCTCAGCCCCTCATCTCACCCAATCTACTTCAGATTAAAGTACCCTAGGTTGGCATGCCTAGTTCGGCATGGATACAGTCGAGCACTCGAAGAGCAACACCACCTCAAAGAAAATCTTCTTAGGTCGGCTAACCCAGGTCGTCCATGCCGAGTCGACCTATAACGACCTGAACCCTGACTTTATTCCAACAATTACTAACTTAGTCAACTACTGACCGATTCTAGCACCTGAATTTTCAGGTTGGGTGATGCTTGAACTGTGTAATTTGAAGGACATTTCCCACATGAAGGCCTAGTCTAGTTGCCTCCCATATTGCGTGGATCGCATGACATGTGGTCGACCTGACCCGGGATGGTCGCTACGTGGCATGCCGACCCGGAGAGGTCATCTCCTTATAAATACTCATTATGAAGGTTGGAAAAAGAATCTTCTAGATAGTTCGGTTTCCTATGCAAGGACCTTGCAACCGAGGGGTCTAACTCCATTAAACATAAGGATTTTGTTAACAAACCACATCTTTCCCTACAAAACCTCTTGCGTGCTCCCTGTTTTAATTTAATTCTTGCATGATGTGATTGTGACTATGAGAAATATTCTGTGATTTGTATAGATTATGCACTTTAGGGGTTGATTGTCAAGAGTTCCACTTTCTGACATCAACACTTATACTCAAGGGAAGAGCCCTTATAGAACCACACCTCAGAGAGAACTGATTGATAAAGAAAGGAGGTCAGGGAAATACTATATGTTCCATGAGTTGGATAGACATAAAACTTCATAGTGCAAACATCTCCGAGATGAAATAAAGGAGCATATTGGGAATAGATGGCTCCTGGAATATGTTAACAACAAAGGGATGATGCCTGGGCATGGGCAGTCATCTACGGTTAGAATTCGAGCAGGCCCCACCTTGGAAGTCAAGTCGTCATCTCTTGATGGGAGTGACGATGACTAAATAGTCAATAATCGCTTCCTGACTTAATGGCTCAATCGCTTACACATGTACATGACCATGATTCTGTCCCCAGTCATGCGCAGAGCAAATGTTGAGCTGTGATGCTCGGAGAGGCTTAGTTTAGTTTTCCTTCATTACTTCTTTATTGTTATGTATTTGCTTTAATCCACCATAGGAGAAGAATAAAGAATTGATCATAGTTTTTCTTCCCCTGGAGAGATGAAGTAAAGCTGAAAAATACGAGTTCCTTTCAATAGAGAGTGATTGGATGAATTTGCAAAACTAACTGTGAATCCCTTTCGCCACAAAGGAATTGGATGGGATGTTGCAAGTAAATCACAAATTTCTTTCACCAGAAAGTGACAGGATAAATTCATGAGGATTGATCATGGATCCCTTTCGCAGAGAGTGACTAGATGGATTCATATGAATGGGCTATGAATTCCATAGTCGGAGAGTGAATGGATGAATTTGTATGGAGGTAAATACGAATTACTTTCTCTTGAGAGTGATTAGACGAGTACGTATAAGCCATGGATCCCTTTCACCAAAAAGTGTGGGTTAGTGGATTCATACGAATGGACTAGGGATTCCTTTCACTAGAGAGTGACAAGATGAATTGGTATGGAAAAAACTACATGAATTCCTTTCACTAGCGAGTGGCTGATTGAATTTATATGAAATAATTATGTATTCTTTTTGCCAAAAGCTGTTAGATTAATTCAGGTAGGCCTAATATGAGTCCCTTTCGTTAGATTGCAATTGGGTGGATTTGCATAAACAGACTGAACAATTGAGTGACCGACCATAAATTCGGGATTATCAAACTCAAATCGCACTCTGTGCATGGGACTCGGGTCGTCAGATGATGCAACATTCGACAAGTGCACGACGAGGCTAAGAAGAAACCACAGGTAGCATCTGATACCAACATAATACAATTGTTGGGAGTAGATTGTGATTGACAAAGGTATAGAACGACCAAAGATCGACCATGTGAGATCGCGGAATCCAACATAGGCTACCCATCTTTGCTAGCTCGAAAAAGCGATTGGATACATAAAACAATTCGGCGAATCTTGAACATCAATAATGGCTCACAATGATCATGGAACTCGATGTTGATCAATACAGAGATATTGCGGATGCTGAAATTATGCAAAACACATCTTCCACAAAAAAACATGTTTTAGAGGGAGAGTGTTAACTTGTCTTTTGATAAGGTCATTTTGTTTTGAACTCGGACATATGGATTGCTCGAGATCAAGTACATATGACTATATAAACTCAGAGACGGCTGATTTCAATGGAATGACGCTCTGGAACAAGGTGGAAAAACATTTCGGATAAGAATCCAATGAGGCATCAATACATTTCCGATACTAAGAACTTTGGAACTTTACAATTGTTCAGTACGTCAGCAATAACTTGGGCTTGAAATATCAGAATAACGAACAGCCAATTGGTGGTGAAAGATAACAAAAAATCGGACCTAGCATCGGGATCACAACCTATTTAGTGCAATCCCTCGGGGTCAGTACCAATCCCTATTGAGGGATTAAATCTGATTCCTAAAAGTTGGCGCGACCCCAACCCTATTTTGTACGTCAGATCATACACTCTTGCTGTATACTCGGTGAGATTTTCTACCAGTCCGACCTCTTCTTGGCCTATAAATACATATCTGACGGCATTCAAAAAGGGATATTCTATTGCCAGTATGATGGCCTTGGCTTCTCTTCCCTGGCTGCTATTGTGAATTATATGTTTTAGAGTGCTATCTTGATGATGTGTGCCTTCTCGGATGATGGTCAACTTTGCTCTGATCATTGGAATTGGGTACTTGTGACTTTTCAGATTTTGTGCTGCTCGCTTATGGGTTTATGTGATTAGCATTTTGGATTTTTCTCAGAATATATGTTATTTTTGTAGTAAGTTTCTTGCTGCAAATGTTTTAGTGAGAGTGTACGTTAGTGTATGAGAGATTTTCTCCCTGCTTGGAGATTCATATGAGATTGCCTTGGAAAAAACTATAATTGTTAGGTTTTCTCTGTATTTTCATTGAAAACCTGTTTTGTAAGTGTTCGTTCTGTATAGTGATAGTATAATGGTCGGTCCACTCAAAAAATGTCTGTAGTCGGTAGATAATATGTCCTATAATATTTGTATTTATTATTTGTTATAATAAAAAGTGTTACAGATCGCTATAAAAATCGGTCGACCTTGCTAAAAAAAAGATATTCTCTTCCCTATGTACAAACTCCGTCGAATTCAACCTCATCTCTCTTCGTTCATACAACAACTAACTATACTTGTGATGAACAATATAATCAATCGATTAATTCTAGTGGACTTAGGCCAATGTTTGTCGAACCACAATAAAAACTTGTTTCTCATTTACTACTTTTCATTATCGATTCTATGACTATGCTATGATCTGCGACTGCTTTGTGATTACAATCGGTGATTTGCATATGATTCAAGTGTTGACACTTGATTGACCGAAATCTAGTATCAACAGTGGTAATAACTAGAACAACCGTAACAACACTGCTATTTTCCTTTATGTGATGTGATGGATGAGAATAACTGATTGTTAACCAAATGAACTTTGCCAATTGTAATTAAATACGGGTGACTCGAGCAGAAGCAGTTATTGCAATAAAAACTAATGGTTAAAACTCTCACTACAAGAATAATACGGATTTCCGACGGCTGAAAACCGTCGGCGGCCGTCGGAAATGGTCGGAAGCCGTCGGAAATCCCCGTCGCAATTAAAGGCGTCGGCACACAGTGTTTCCGACGGTTTTCGACGGCTGTTGTCGAATAATTTTCCTACGTTTTCCTACGGTTATCGTCAATTTCCGACGGCTTCCGACGGCCGTCGGAAACCGTTAGAGACGTTTGCCTGGAAGCCGTCGCAAGCCGTCGGAAACCGTTATAAACATTTGAACCAGTAAGCCGTCGGAAGCCGTCGGAAGCCGTCGGACTGCTATTTAACCATCAAACCCACATTCCACTCAATTCATTAATTCAGACCGTCGGTCTTCAACTCCATCACAACATTTCATACACAAACCATCAAAACCACACCATTTCAACCAAAAAATCATCAAAACCAAACCAATTCAACCAAAAATTCATAAAAACGATAAAAAAACATATAAAACATAACACTTCTACGATTGCACACTATATAATACATCACATTTACTACATCAATCCACCACATCTTGTCTACCATCAAAATACATACGAAATGTCAACCAATGTTCAGTCATACACCCCCATATATATATAGCGCATCTCTAGTCATATATGTACATATGTCAAACTAAAAAAACATACCTAACAAGCAACATCACTGGTCGTCCTCCTCTGCAGAGCCAGCTGATGAAGGAAAGCGTCCATACTGCCGCTCGAACTCTGCTATGCGTCGATCCACTATCTGAGTCATCTCAATGGCTTGGCGGCGATTCTGTTCCTCAAGCTGTGCCACCCTAGCTCTCAAGTCCTCGATCTCTGCGGCATCCATAGCTTCTCTAGCATGTCTGGCCCGTGCCTGCTGACTGGTGGACTGTAACAATTATTTAAAATTCTTTTACTCATTTACAATTATTTTAATAATCTGCATGGCGTAAAAATATGTGATTAAAGAGTTCGGAGTAATACATTATAATCTTCGTTGACATAAAAAGGTTATCGACTATATCATTACATTCTATATCCTCTTTTAACTATTATGGTAAATAAGACCATAAATGAACCTATTCCAAGCCAACGCATAACACTGATTATAAAACGTTTTATAAATTACAATAACATAGTTAATGCTTACTTGTTGGTATCAAATGTTAAAGAAATTTGATATGCTTTAAATTATAACAACAATTAATGACAGGTGTGATATCACGTGTTAAAGAAATTTGATATGCTTTAAATGGCATAATTTAATACCGTAAACTATGCACTTCATCGAGTTAATTTAGAGCAATAATTATTGATCTCTCAAATGATAACATTGAATGCACGCAACATTGGTATCATGAAAGATATATTTATCACAAAATTAAAGAACTTGAGGCTTAAGCTTTGTAGATAAAAATAAAACGCATAAAATGTTTTACCACTTGATTTCCAAATCCATATCGCCTGTTACGCGTCTGTGGATCCATCACTGACTGGAAGATAATGTCCTCCTCGTCTGTAGTAAGCTGCTCCTTTCCAGTCTCAGCTAGACGCAACTGACGTTTCTCCATGAACTTCTCCTGCAAGCCGAATGTATATAAAATTAATATCATGATATCGTATTTTATATTAATTTAACAATTACTACATAAACTTCTACATAAAATGAAATCTTACGTGACTCTTCCTGGATTTCTCGTCATGCCATGAGTATGTGATGTTCCCGTCTGAGTCGACATGCTCTATGGCATGCGTACGGGTGAACACATCCATATAGGAGACTGGACCCTGCCCCTCAGCCTCCTGAATTAGATTATTAAACACAATTATTAAATGTTCAAAACTATATACAGCATAATAAGTCGCATTTAAAAAAAATTACCAACTCCTGCCGATACTGCTGGAATGACTTGGATCCTCCTCTATGCGTGACTGGATTTTTATTCCTATTCGCGCTGTTTCTTTGTGACTCCGCCTTCACATTTAAAATTTTATATTTATCAGTCTAAATATTTTAATATTTATTAAAAAAACATTAGTACACTAACCTTCGCTGTATCACTATCCCAATACTTCAGAAACCCACTCCAAACATTATCTCCCATCCACGTAGGTTTTTTCCTATTTTTTTTCATTGTTGATATGGCATCTTTATAGTTTTTCCTCATCTTTTGCATCCAATACGTCCTAGCCAATGCCAAATCATCGGTCTGTATATCAACCTCAGCCTGTATTTCACGTTAAACAAACATTAGTAGTAAAATATGTACAGTATATCTCAGCGATTAACATAAATTATATTGCAAAAAATATAAAAGAAAATACTTACTAGCACATCCTGCCAAATGACCTCCTGAATGTGAGGTGGTATCAAATCCCACTTAGGCCAAAATCCCGACATCCTTGCCTTATATGCTGCTGTCGAAGCGGTCAAAATAGTCTTCGAAGGCTGAAAATCGAAAGTCCTGCATTAAATGTGAAAAACATATAAGGGTGCTGTATAAAATAATAAACATGCTAAATAAAGTTTAATTTTTACCCAGTACTCGTAGGAACTAAGGACACGACTGGACGCACGTGGGGATGCGATCCAGAACCCTCGCCTGACGAATTTCCTCTAGATGACATACCTGTCACATACAAATTATTTCAAAGATCTAAGCTAACTTAAACAAACGATATAAGCTGCTCAATAAGTGACATAAAAGATGCAAAAAATGACATAAAAGAGAAATTGTTTTTACCTGTATTTGATTTGGTCTCATATTCCAAAGATTAACATTTTTACATTATTGCAGATTTAAGACAAATAAATAAGCAAAACTGCATATGACACAAAAGATGTAAAAAACGATCATAAAAGTTAAAAATTTAATAGAGTTACATGAATTGCAAAATAAGCTGGGTTTACTACATAATTACATTACAATAGATAGATAGTACTCGATCATCATCTATATCAATCATCATCTTCTTCAGATTCAAATTCATCCTCAGATTGCATACTATCTTCCTCCGCACTCTCAAACGCATCTACCAAAGCATTTGCCTCATCGATTAGAGGTCCGAAATCTGCATGATCATCTTCAATTATTATTTCATTGTTCTGTTCGAGTTCTGCCTGATAGGCTCCTTCATCTGGAATATTCTTCCCATCAAACGTAAATCTGGCCTTTGTTTTAAAAACTGCCGACCAATCTGCTTTATCTCTTTTTAGAGACGGGTAAGGAGCATAATAAACCTGTAATGCTTGTTTGGCTAGTACAAAAGGATCATACTTGTAATAACGCGATGTATGCTTTATTTCAATCAGATTATAATCCTTATGTACATTAATCCCAGAACCCGGAACATTGCTAAACCAATCGCATTTAAATAGAAACACCTCCTCTGCGGGTCGTGAGAAATATGTCAATTGCAAAATTTGTGTTAAAACGCCATAAAAATCTTTGATGTGATTCTCAGGATCGTCACTGCCTTTAACGAATACACCAGTATTGTTCGTTGATTTTTCAGCACCGTATTCTTTTGTGTTAAATTTATATCCATTAACAAAATATATTGGATATGTCTTAACCAATCTTTTTGGTCCCATTGCAAGATGTTTCAACCCTTCATCAACAACACAATTTTTGGGTTCATAAACATAATTTGTAAACCAAGCAGAAAATTCTTTACTGATATCTCCATTTGGATGTTCACGTTCATAAACGCTGTAAATAGAAATAGTGTTTTGCATTAGATTATACACACGTAAAGATGTAGAAATAAAAATGCAGTAATTGATATTTCAGATTACCTAACGAATGGTGCAACTTCAGAACAATTTAGAAGAATATAAGTGTGAGCTACATGAACATCTTTTTCATTTAGCCAGACGTCAACACATTTTCCAGAAGGTCGACCGTGTTGTCTAAAAATAGACAAAACTGTTTGAGACGATTCTTGTTCGTCTCCTTCGTCGTTTCTTGGAACACTTTCAAATGATATATTCACATGATCACTGAAATAATGAGAGAAAAAGAACGAAGCTTCTTCTTCGATGTAAGATTTACATATCGAACCTTCAACTCGTGCTTTTTGTCTCACTTTTTTCTTCAAATGATTCAGGTACCTATGCAATATTAATTTACATTATTTAATAGTTTTAAATTCAATTAAATTAATCGTTAATATGTCTATGTTTACCTCTCGAATGGATACATCCATCCATATTGGACAGGTCCTCGATATCGTGCTTCAGTTGGAAGGTGAACAGGTAAATGTTCCATTACATTAAAAAAACCTGGTGGGAATATTTTCTCTAATTTGCAAAGCAATATTGGAATATCTACCTCAAATTTACGTAAACGTTCCACTTTCAAAGTAGTTGAACAAAGTTCTCTGTAAAACAAACTAAGCTCCGTTATTACCTTCCAAACTTTTAACGGCAATAGTTCTTTGAACATAACTGGGAATAGATGCTCCATCATAATATGACAATCGTGGCTTTTCATTCCGCTCAATTTACCATTTTTGAAGTCAACACACCTACGAAGGTTTGAGGAAATCCCATCAGGAAATCGTAACCCTTCAACCCATTTTAAAACAACGTTAACCTGATTATTATCTAATTCATAACATGCTTTGGGTTTTTTACTGTCATTAGGTTTCATATGAAGCTCGGGACGTTTGCATAATTCTTCTATATCGCGCCTTGATTTCAAATCATCTTTAGTTTTCCCTTTAACATTCAAAATCGTGTTAAACACATTATCAAATACATTTTTCTCATTATGCATCACATCAATGTTATGACGAAGCAGAAGATGTTTCCAATACGGCAACTCCCAAAAAATAGACTGTTTGCACCAATTATGATAAATCGATTTGCCTTCAATTTCTGTTTGAACTCCAGTTTGATATATCTTTGGATGATTTCGAACCATTTCATATATTTCTTCGCTAGTCCATAACGTTGGAGGTTGTCTGGTTTCTACTCTATTAACCAAAAAGTTTTTCTTGTCTGCTCTAAAAACATGATTTACATGGAGAAAACATCGATGACAGTCAAACCATGAAATTTTCCTACCATGCGGTAAGGAAAACGCTCGTGTCTCTTCCATGCAATATGGACATGATAGACGACCAGCGGTACTCCATCCTGAAAGCATTGCATATGCAGGAAAATCACTTATAGTCCACAACAAAGAAGCAAACATGCGAAAATTTTTCTTCTTTGAAACATCGTACGTTTCTACTCCTTCGTTCAACAATGTTTTTAATTCTTCAATTAACGGTTGTAAATAAACATCAATTCCTTGTGCTGGATCATCGGGCCCAGGAACAATAACAGTAAGAAACATATATTGTGTTTTCATACACATCCATGGAGGTAAATTATAAGGTGTGATGATAATGGGCCATGATGAGTATTTAGAACCAAACTGAGAAAATGGTGAAAACCCATCCGTACATAATCCTAGTCTGACATTACGACTCTCCGCTGCAAAATTGGGATAAGTTTTATCGAAATGCTTCCATGCTTCCCCATCGGCTGGATGGGTCAACGTACCTTCTTGCTCCGATCTCACCTTATGCCATCTCATATGAGATGCAGTTGCAGAAGATGCATATAATCTTTGAAGCCTTGGAGTAAGAGGTAAGTAATGCATACGTTTATATGGAACTTCCTTTCCCTTCTTTTTTCGTGGTTTATATCTTTCTTCATTACAAATTTTACAATTTCTAAGGTTTACGTCATCTTTCCAAAACAACATACATCCTTTTACACATGTATCTATTTTTTGATAAGGTAAACCAAATGCCGACATAAGTTTTTTAACTTCGTAGTGATTTTCACACATTAAATTATCCGGCGGCATGTGCCTTTTTGCAGCTTGTACAATTGCTGTGAACCCAGCTTCGGTGATGTTGTATTTAGATTTCATCGCAATGTATTCCGCGATTACCGATAGCTGAGTGCCGCTTGTACAACCATCCCAAATAGGTTTCTTAGCATTATCCAGCAAATCATAAATTTTCTTAGCTTCAATATTCGGTTCTTCATCATTTCCATCGTCGTCGTCGGCTGCAATCATAGGAAACATAGATCGAGCTGCATCTTCCACCATATTTTCAATACGGGTCGTGCTAACATTTTCTTCAACAGGATTGTCTACCTCAGTCTCAACAGGAGTATTTGATACAACTTCTCCATGACGATCCCAAAAATAATACTCGGGTACGAATCCGTTTTTGCACAAATGGACTTTCACAACATCGGGTAACAAATATTTCAAATGTTTACACTTGCTACACGGACAACGAATTTCAGGATCGCTTCCATTATTACTTAAAGCAAAGTCAACAAAGACATTTATACCATTATAAAAATCTTCTTTTATTGAACCTCTCTGTCCTCTTCTTTGGTACATCCAACTCCTCCGATCAACAAAATAATCAATCATTTTTCCTAGTTGAGAAATTCAGTCATAAGTCCAAAAATTAATATTTATTTAAGAATTCAAATTACAAAAAAAACTTGTACTTATGGTAATAAAACGCACGTATATTGCAATATTTTCATTTTTAAGGAATATATTTTTAATATTAAAAATATATTAATTCTATAGCGTTTTGATCCATATGTATTTTATATATTAATTCCATAGCGTTTTTCTGAAATTTTGATTTTGTCGTAACTTACAAATTATGAATTAAAATCTCAAATTCTTATATCCGTTAGAAAAAAAATTTCAGAATGGTCCTAGCATTTCTTGTTTCGTCCAAATCCGATTTAAAATGAATTTTATATAATTTTCCAAAGTTCAAAATTAAATTTTGAAACCACCGCGCCATTTTAGTCTTGGAATATAAATTATTTTAATTTATAAAATCTAACTTAAATAACAAAAAATCAATCGTTGTTATTTAAAATAAATAATCTTAAATATCCATAACCCAACACAGTTAAATTTGACACTTTTTTTAATGCAATTCTTTTACATGGTCAGGCATCCTACTTCCCATTATAAACACAGTAAACATTTACAATTGTATATTACTTCGTTTCAAACGATTCAACAAAATTTCGGCAGCATTTCCCTTTTGTTTCCTGCAATGTACACATGTACGCAGGAAACAAAAGGGAAAATGGAACCAAAATTTTGTGAATCTTTTGAAACGAAGTAGTATACAAAATGTAGATGCTTATTGCGTTTATAACTTGTCCAATACAAGGACAAATCCAACAAATATTGTACCAGATGAATATAAACGGTCGTTTTTTAATTTAAAAAAACAACTATTTATATAACGATCATGTACAACACTCGTCGGACGGGGCCGAAAACACTCTAGGGGATATTACTCAATTATATGTGCGCATATTAATATAAAGTACGTTTTACTGCAACAAAAAAATATTTTATATTTTATCACATATGCTAACATTTCAATCAACTTAAAACAATATTATTATTACCATCGATTCAACAGGCACACAACTAGAATTTAGAATCATGCGTTTTTGTGCATAAATCAAAATTTGCATGATGTACTTTTCATAGTTCATCCATTCAATTATTCGTATGTCAAATAACACGTGCAAGAATGACGAGCGCATAACAGCACACATGTACAAAAATATCCTAAATTATACAACGACATAAACAATCTAAATTGAAACACATACACACACTTAAACCAATTTGTAAACATCTGGGATTTTAAACAATTTTTTATGACCAATACAAACAACAATATATCCAAAACATGCCTAAATTTTGATGTCAAATACACAAATATGCAAATATTTAACATAACTTTTTCAATTTCAGTGTAGCAAATGAAACACACATATAATATGATGATATAACATACTACAACACCATAGAAACCAATTGCAATCAACAATTATGCTTAATTTACTAATTTTACCAAATTTAGGTTTAGGTCAAAAATTGAAATTTTAACCAAAAAACGAATTATACCTTAAATTGATGTTGCTGGAAGCTTGAGGAGGAGTCGGGAGTAATCTGGACGTGAAAAATTTGGTGTTTGGAGGTGGAAAATCGCGATTTTGATGGTGTAAGGGTTTGGAAATCGGCTGGAAAATGGGTTTGAGGAGGGAAGTGAAAAATTCTGTTCGGCTGGAAGAAGATAATACGTTTATAATCGACGGTTTCCGACGGCCGCCGACGGCCCGTCGAAAGCCGTCGGAAAAAGCCGTCGGAAACCGTCGATATGGGCCGTCGAATTTAAGCCCCTTTCTTGTAGTGTCTAACTGAGGATTTTCTTAGTTATACGAGTTAAGGATTGTACTGCATACCCGAATTTGTGTTGTAACAGCTTTGTATTTTGATTTATTTATGAAAAAAAATGATGGAATTACTTGTATATTCATATATCCATCAATTTTATGATTTAACTTGATTAAAAATAATAACTAAAACCAATTCTTTCAGTTTTATTTCTTTTCCCCCATTGAAACTCTTTCTTGCTTGAATTTACTTTTTTTAAAATAAAAATATTGGATACTTACGTACAAGTCTATGTAGTACATAGCATACTACAATGCAACTGGATTATGTTCTACAAATGGATTAAATCCCGTAGAGTGGAATTCGAACCCCTGACATCATACAACATATAGAAATGCGTTACCTACTTGGATAATGATGCTTGTCAGCATTTTTGAAGTCTCTTGCTTGAAGTTACTTTTACTAAAGAGACCATATGAAGATTCTGTTTATAGATGTTGATAAATTTTATCTTATTTTTGTAAATATTATCTGAATTTATCAGATTTGACCAATAGGCTTGAACCTTTGAATTCTATGCTTGAATTTATTGAAGAATTTAGTGGTATAGAAGTGGTCATTCCGAAGATATCTATGTTGGAGCCATGATAACTTTTTTACCCTAATTAGCTGATCGTTGCCTCTTTCACTGTGTTCCACTTTTGGTTTTATCTTCTTATTCATTGGTCATGATATATGCTATGCTGGGATCCATTGTTATACAATCTTGTTGTGCTCGTGTTATCGAATAATGATGTATTAAACTTCTTTAATTTCTTTGAATAATATTTTTGTTTATAGTTCATGAGTTTTTGGTTGTTACTACCAATTTTAGATATGAACAAATCATTGTAGTAAACCGGCGTGTAACATGTGCACTGTACATAGTATGTTGTACAAAACTAATCTTATAAATCTCTTAGCAGAGTATAATTTATTATGCAATTCATGGTGAGCTTTTTTTTACAATAAATGAGCTATAAATTGAACTTACCTTATTACAAAGTGAATAACTTTTGTTATGAGATTTGTATATTTTTATATTTGATTACAAATTCAATTAGAACTTTTGTTAATAAAAATAATTTATATATTTATTTGATTATTTTTTAGGATTTAATTTTTGTTATGTAAATAAAAGAAAATTAGGATTCTTACTTAATTTTGAAGCATATAGCTTTTGTAAAATTCTATTGTTAAATATTCATGTGCTTAGATTTCTACTGACATTAAGGGTGCATTTGGTTTACATTTTTTTATTTTGAGTTTTCGCACATACAAAAGTACCGACGACGGACACATATCGTGGAAAATGATTGTTTTACAAAACGAATTTAACACACAAAACTAAAAACAACTTTTTTTTTAATTATTTTCCGTATTTTAAGAAACAACGGAAGGACGATAACAAATTCATCTATCCACCATCCTGCGATCCCCTCCGTCACATCCTCCGCCTTTGATCCGTTACCTCTGTTATACTTCAAATCTTTCTAACTTTCATAATTAACGTTGAAAACTAAAAACTCAAAACATAAAATAAATCAAAACTACCTAAACTTTTGATGCATTTGCCTAAAAGATAAATGTGATATATATACTGAATTTCGAATATTACTTGAGAGTTGTCGAAAATGCCTAAGAATGGAAATGAGATTCTTATGAATCAATATATTTTTATTAATTTAAGGTTCGTGCCACATAAACCATTAAAATGGCATCCAACCCTAACGGTGGAAATCAAAATACTACAAATTCAAACCTAGTTATCCTTGAGAACGATAGCAATCAGGATGAAAATTCTAAGGAAACAGATGAAGGATGGGAAGAGGTGCGTACGAGACGCAAGTCATTTCTCCAGGCGGCTAATCATGGTTTACCTAAACATAATCGAACTTCCGTTGAAAAAAATCAGCAAAATAAGAAAGCTACTCTACAATTCAAATCTGGAATTCGCTCACGGGCTAAAGTGGTAGCAGGAAGCACAAAAATTGATGGTGGCGTGGCTATCTTTGAGATCCATAAAGATGAGGAAGGTGAATATGCAGATCTAGATGATCCGATATTTGACGAAGCTAAAAACATGTGGAAAAATTCTATCTACATCTATCTCGCTGGTAGAAGAACGTACTATGTACATATGAATGCTTATATTAGAAAGGAATGGAAACCAAGAGGATTATGGGATGTATTTGCACATGAGAATGGATTCTATTTGATCAAATTTGAATTAGAAGAGGACTGTAAGAAGGTTCTAAATGATGGTCCATGGTTCATGTACAACAAACTGATTTTTACTAAACGGTGGGAACCAAATTTAAGACTAGAAAGAGATGTGCTAGAAACTCACCCAATCTGGATACGTCTTCTAAACTTAGATGCATCATTATGGAATGCGAGAGGTATTTCCAAACTCGCAAGCTTGATTAGAACTCCTCTGGCCATGGATGATCTTACTAAAAATGTTAAAAGGCTTAACTAAGCTAGAGTACTAGTTGAAATAAAAGCCAATAGTGAAAAGAAAAAATAGATCATAGGAAAAGATAAGCATCGAAACATATATATACAAGAAGTGGAATATGAGAAAATGCCCTCTACATGTACTACGTGCAAATGCTTTGGTCACATTATTGATCAGTGTGAAATTTTAGCTAAGCCAGTTAAACAGATATAGGTAATTAAAGACAAAACCCCTAAAGTGGAAGATCAGTAGCACAAAACACTGATGTATTCAGTGACAAAATAGCTGAAGTTAGCCCCCCTAACTGTACAAACCATGCTGATGCGATGGAAGCTACTCAGGTGGAGGATGCATTGGTTGATCTGGTAGAGCATTCTGGTGCACCTGTCGCGCAAGTAGATACAAATCATTCATTTCAGGTGCAATCTCAGCTGAAGGATCCCCAAGATCATGTTCTTGAATCATTAGAAGAGTTGAAGGAATTACACATAAATTTAGACAACATAGAACACGAAAATGAAGAAGTGGCGAGCAATAAAAAAGAAAACTACACCAAAACTAATCCAGAATATGAGTAGTAATTCATTACACAAAAGAAGGCTAAAGAGGACGCTAATGGAGGGCGTGGGTTACCTCCTTGGGATTTGAGGAGTAAATCCCACAATTTTAAATGTCGCTGATAAGTTGGAATGTAAGAGGTCTAAACAATGATACCCGCCTTTTAGACCTTCATAATCTTAGAAGGAGCTTGCTTCCTTCTTTTATGGGTATCCTTGAAAACAAGCTTAATGAGGACAACTTATGTTTTTTGAATGAGCAGATGGGAAGTGATTGGTCTCAAATTAATAACAATGCCTTTTCTGATAAAGGGAGAATTCTCATAACTTGGTGCAAAAATGTATGGAATTGTGCTCTTATGGATAGTGATGAACAACAAATAACTGTCACAATTATCAACACTGGTGGTCTAAAAATATTTGGAACAGTGGTATATGCTAGCAATAACATGGGCTCGAGAAAAAAATTATGGGATAAGCTCAGATTATTATCAAAGAACATGTAAGTTGCATGGATAGTGATGGAGGATTTCAATGCTATTCTCAGACCTAACGAAAAACAAGGTGGTTTTATCGTTAGAGTTTTCCAATTGGCAGAATTTAACAGTTGCATTGTAGCTTCAGGATTAGTTGAGCCAGTCCAAAGAGGCCTACAAATTACATGGAGAAGCGGAGAAAGTAAAAATATTTCATGCAAAATTAATAGAGTTCTTATTAATTCTAAATGTATAAACAAATTTTCTGATCTGAAAATTAATGTGTTGCCCTCATTGATTAGTAATCACTGTCCTATCCATATAAGTTTAGCTGAGCGAGACAATAATGCAAAAGGCAAACCATTCCGATATGCATATCACTAGAAAATGATTCATGGCTATTATGAAGTTGTTGGAAGTCAAAATGTAGTTTCGTCTACAAATAATCATATGTTCTTGTTCCTTCAATTTCTTAAAGACTATAAAAAGAGGATTAAAGAATGGAACAAAGTGAGAGACAAGGAGAATGATAACATCAAAATTCTGGAAAATAAAAATGCTGAGCTACTTAATTTGATAGATGATGGTGATGACAGGAACGACACATGGAAACAATATCAGCAATTCAAATTTGAACTTATGGAAGATCTGAAAATCAAGGCGGTAGAGTTGAAGCAAAAAAGCCAAAGAAAAATGAATTTCTGATGGGGATGAATGCACAAAAAAAATTTACACTAAAATGTCACTTAGATGTAATAAAAATTATAGTTTTCAAATTCTTGACCAGGATGGTAACGCATATTTGGACTCGAAGAAATTCGAAGAGGAAGCAGTGACATATTTCAGTGAACTTTACAATGGCGAGATTGTTACCGACTTACCAAATGTTACTCCCCGCAAATTGTTGAATGCTCGGGGGGAGGGGAATGATCTGTCGGAGAATCACTGAAGAGGAGCTGAAGGTAGCTACTTGGTCCATCAGTATTGATTCTGCTCCAGGGCCCAATGGGTTCGGGTCCGGCTTCTACCATGCTCACTAGAACGATCTGAAAAACAATTTGTTATCAGTGATACAGGAAGCATTTCAGTCAGGTAAAATTATCAAAGAAATCAATCATACAGTCCTTTGTCTGATTCCAAAAAATGAGAAACCTACCAAAATTGCTGATTATAGGCCAACTGCATGTTGTAATGTCCTTTACAAAATCTTGAGCAAGGTTATTTGTAATAGGATTAAAGTGGTTTATCCTGATATGATAGCTGAATGTCAAAGTGCTTTTATTAATGGTAGAAGAATTTCAGAAAATTCCTTATTGGCTTATGAACTAATTAGAAATTTCAATAAAAAAAAAGACTTACAGAAAGCGTATGATAAAATTAATCATCATTTCATTTTTCACATGTTAAAAGATATGGGCTTTCCTGAGAAAATTACCAGATTGATATCTGGATGCATTCAATCCCTTACTTTTTCTATCTTAATTAACAGAGTGCTAAAAGGTTTCATTACTAGTAACAATGGTATTAGAAAAGGGGACCCTCTCCCCTTACTTGTTCGCAATAGCAATGGAATATTTTACTTTTCAGATGGAGTTAGTTGAATATGAGAAAGTGATTCAACCAATATACAATTTTCAACCTTCTATTAGCCATTCGTTGTATGCCGATGTCCTGATAATTTGTGTCAAGTCAAATGTTAAGCCGTGTTTAAGATCACTAGTTTATTTGACAATTTGGGGAAATTTGTTGGTCTTAAAATGAATGAGCAGAAATCTAAGCGTTATTTCAACAAATTTTGTGTGAATAAGAGAAGTGTGCTTGATATACTGGGGGTAAAGGAAGGTGAATTACCTGTGAAATATTTAGGTGTTCCCTTATACTCAAACAAAATTACCGATAGAGAATGTGCGAAGCTTGTTACAAAAATTAAAGAAAGATTAAAAGGTTGGAATTTTAGACTCCTTTCATTTGCAGGCAGAATAGAGCTAATGCACACTGCGATTCATGCTAAAGTCAACTTTTGGCTTCAAACTTTTCAGATACCCGAAGCATCTATTGACAAGATAGAAAATGTATGTGCAGATTTCATTTGGAAGAGTGGTCTACATAAAATTAAATATGATGATTTGTGTAGACCAAAAGAAGAAGGGGGACTAGGTTTGTGAAGTATAAGAGACATGAAAGAGGCTTTCACAATGGAACATGCCTAGAAAATAATTACTGAGCAGGGTCTTTAGGCAAGATGGATGAGTCGAAGATACATCAAGAATAATTTTTAGACAATGGCTATAGACAATAATGCATCAGCTACTTGGAAAGCTATTCTCAGAATAAGAAATAAGCTAGTCATAAACTGTGCTCGAGAATTTTCTAATGGAAATGAAACTGATTTATGTAGAGACCCATGGATTAATGGCAAATTGCTGATTGATACGCTGGGATGGGATACTTTTCCAGCCTATAGGTGCCCTAATTTAACTGTTAATCAAATTATACAGGATGGTAACTGGAATTGTGATCGAATTCCTTGTGCTAATGAGCTAAAAAATGAAATTGAATACATGCCTCTCTTCATTGATAGAGAATACAAAAAATGGAAATGGTCAGCAACCAATGAATTTTCTTTAAAAGACACATGGAATATATGCAGAAACATTGAAGCCAAAGTTGATTGGCATCGCATGATTTGGGATAGGGTATTTCCCCCAAAAATTTCACACACAGCCTATAAAGCTTTTTTATTTCATCTTCCCACTAGAGACTGACTGTTCAATTAGGTAATTATTCCTAATAATCAATGCATATTGTGAAAATCGTACTGAATCTCATCAGCATCTGTTTTTTCATCGCAATTACACGCGTGAAATTCTTGGAACCATTCAGCATAGCTTTAATACTGGAAATCAAAATGAAAGCTTTCAAAAAATAACTGCATACCTGGCCTTGAACTGGACGCACGTAGATGCAAAAAATAAAGTATACGACATTTGCGCAGGCCCGACCCTGAGTACTTGGAGGCCTTATGACAAAAGTTTGTGATCCGATGCTGAAAGAAAAAAAATGTTTGAAGATTTTTTTTTTCATAAATGCTTGGCAGTCCAAAAATTTATAATACTGGCTGAAGTAGGCATGCATGGAATAGATCCTGCATGCACAAACCAACATACGTAAACCCTTACCGTGCAGCCACAGTCACCTTCAAAGGATGGCTACTAACATCTTATATAAAACATGTTAATTGATTTTTGGAGGTCCTCCACGAATCGGTGGCCCTAGGCGGCCGCCTAGCAGGCCTAGGCCCAGGGCCGGGCCTGCATTTGCGTAGTTACTGCATGCTGATGGATTTGAAAAGAAAGGAATAGGAGAGTTTTTCAAAACAAGAAGCGGTCAATTCATGAAATTATCAAGCTAATTGAAGTTGAGATCAACCTAATTATGAAGATAATGGAAAGAAGACTTACGTTAGCATCGGAAGTACAATTATCTCGAACTGGAGGATGGGATCGAGCGTATTTGCTGGAATCACCATTAATAGCTGAAAACTGGTGGCCACCATGAATGCTTCAGCGGAATAGGAGTAGTTCATCATTTTTATTTTGGGGAAGAAACTATTGCGAACTAAATGGGTTATGTTTTGTACTTGTTTGTCTTCTATATACATATATGTGCTGCCGTTAGGCTGTTAGACATTCATCATGAACTATGGGTTGTAATATGCCTTTAATAAATTATACCCATTAAAAAAAAAGGTTCGTGCCACATATATCTGTAAAAAGTAAGTTTATTACATTGACAAAGCGCCAAGTAATATATATATACATATATATACTAACAGAAATATTAAGTGAAAATAAGGCTCGAAACGGTACAAAATACATTGTTATTTTGACTATGTAAAAAAATAGGATCGTTAATCCATTATTTCACTATGCCATAGATAGCCTGTCGCAATGAAAATTCATGGTGTTGCTAGCTACAATGTTACCATTTCTATGCTGTTTTTTGTCTATTGCAACACGCGCTTCAATGTGTTAGCATAGATAGCAACATGTGTTGCAGTATCCGCATTAGTAAAATTATCAATCCACGACAACACGATCCAACGGTCCATACTAGTGATCCGCGTCATTCTGATTTTACTTCACCGCCTCAGCTCTTTTGTCCCCAAATTTTCATTTTCCCGCTATATGCCTTTGTTTTTTTTGTTCACTTCAGAGAAAAGATAAAGTCAGCTTTCTTTCTAATGGCCCCAGGGTTTTGTTCTGATTCCAATTTCTGATCGACTTTGTTTCATTGTCACTAATCGGCTCCATCTTTTCTTTCTGATGGTCGACTCAATAAAAATTAGGACTTTTGTTCCTTCTCAAATTGTAAAGAATGCTTTGAACTAAAATTCCGCTTCACTTTACGTATTCAATGATTTAAACTCTTGTTTTTCTGGTTCAACATTTGTCGATGATATCGTCCTAGTCAGTTTCAAATCGAAAGGAGATGGAGGTGCGGTAAAAAGTTGAAGATATCAACGTTGAATTATTTGATTTTGTCTTCAGATTTCATGATTTCATCTTATTTGAGCTAAGGAAATTGGGCTTTTGATGTGGATTTGTGATTCAGGAAAAGAGCGAAGGAGACAGAGGAAAGATCTACAAGCAAAAGAGGAGGTAAACACGCCAATAACAGTGTTTTTTCCTTTCTTCTTACTCACCAGCAACAGTGTGTTAATGTTGCCACTTATACCAGTTTTTGTTAAATTATCAATGCTCATACAAGGAGACAGAGGCCTATACGATGCAATTAACCTGGATTGTATGGAACAGGTATCTCTCTCTGCAATTTACATACATAATTACCCTTTTTCGGCATAGTTACGTAATTACCCTTTTGCTTCTTGTTTTCATTAAGTTATATTGTCTTCGTCTGGTATTTAGTGGATCCCAGGAGTGGGGTACACCCCCAAATCCCACGCGACATTCTCATATGACAGTCAGTTGGTATATGCTTGTTTTGTGGATGCATCAGTATGCGTATTTGATGCTTCAAATTTGAAGCTGAAATAATAGCTGAATGTGATTTCCTCTAGTTTGCCCACTCATCTTTCTGTCGTTAGTTTGGTTTTAGGTGATCATCCCTTGTCCCATATGCTGAATGCCTTAGTTCATTATGTAATTTTTAGTTGCCCGAATTCCTAAATCAGGTGTTTAATTTACAGAGTTATAAAGTTAAATTTCCATTATTGCAATTATTACACATCAGTTTATTGTAGTTGATAATACGATGCTTGAACAAATGATGAGTTCTGAATCATCTTCCGTGCTCGAAAATGTAAGTAATGTCGATGATACTGTAGTTGATGATACTCCAAATGTCAAGTTAAATTTCCATCATTGCAATTATACATCAGTTTACTGTAGTTGATAATACGATGATTGAACAAATGCTGAGTTCTGAATCATCTCCCATGCTCGAAATTGTAAGTAATGTCGGTGATACTGTAGTTGATGATACTCCAAATGATCCTAAAGTTTCCATGCAAGAAATTGTATAGGATAAATTAAATGGTGTTTCATTTAATGCTAGTTAGAATAAGACTGGGATAGCATCTCCATCCACTCTCCTTGAATATATGAGCAATGTTAATGATATAGACAATGCGCAAAACGCGCCTCAAGCTCCAGTTTCAGAACTGTGTGAAGAAATGTAAGAAAGTGTATATGGTGAGATATGAGATACGATGAAGGCACTGTAAGTTTACAAAGAGTTGATCTCTCATCAAATAGTATTAGACGTGAGCATGCACAAAATGTTGATAACCTTGTTATTCAAATTGGGCTCCTTACTTCGGATTCAAAAGGCTAAAAGGTACTTGATATCTGTATAAAATATATTGTGAAGTTTTAGCATGTGCAATTGACAGATATGATATCTTAAGCGTCTCTCATGTTTATTCATTTATGATATCATGAATAAGTTTCGTACTTGCACAATTGCAATGGTTACCTGGGCACATTTCTATTGAATTGCAATGGTTACCTGGGCTGAAATATGAGCATGTTTGGCAAGTATAGTTAAACAGTTTGTAAGCTGCTGAAAGACAGTGTTGACCATATGTGATTTAAATATTCACCTCATAACAAGTGCTTTTATAATTCGTAGGATGCTTCCAAAAAGCAATTTGCAAAGCTGCTGAAAGACATTGTTGACCATATGCGACGTTGGTGAGTGTTCTTGGTAAGATGATGTCCGGATCTCTGCAATGCATAAACAACACCTTTTGCATAACATCCTCATTTGAGCTTTTCATTTTGTCATTTTGGATGTTGAGTTTCATCTACCATGAAGTGAAGCAGGTCATCAAATTGACCAGAATGCAGTACAATCCTGGCATCATTTGATGGTACAAAAGCTAATAAAATGCCTCTGTTGATGGTCATAACTGATACTGTTCCACCTTGATGATCTACATGCGCCCCTAATGGCATATTCTGTATAGGGAAACTACTACCCTAATTGATTCATCTTGTTTTTCTTCTTCTCCATTTTCAATACTACTATTATTATCATTATATCTACTATTTCTCACTAGAAACCCTGACATTCTAGCTGCCATTCTTTTCACTCGTTCCAGCTCGTCAGTAGATGGCCATGGTGAGGATGAAGGAATGGAGGCGCTAACACTGTTTCTCTTAAGACCCATCGGCATATTATTTCTCAGTTATTTGTTATTATAATTCTTAATTATCCATCCATTCTGGATAAATTTAAGTGGTGCATCCTTGCTCTGCACAATCAAGCCATTCGACTGCTTGGGTTTGATGTTGATAAATTTAAGTGTTATCATATAAACAATCATGCATACCTATATAGGTACTATTTTATGTCACATATGCCTATCACATTTGTTTGTGAATCCTTATTATTGTTGTATGTGATGCAGATCAATTCAAGGCGATCAATAATGAAGGAATGTCGATGTACCAGAGGCCATTCATGATTGAACTAGAGAAGTTGCACATTCTTCATGAGAGAATCATTAGAAGGAAAAAATAAAGGTAGTGGTTTATATAATCATTTTCGTGTATTTTTTCTTGCTTATGGTTGTATGTGTGAGTCTGTATATGAGTGAATCGAGTGACAATATAGTGAGGAATGTATGTAAATATGAAATATACCATCAAATGTACAATAGTGGATTCAAAAAATTTGTACAATTTGAAATGTTGAAATAAAATATTTATTTGAATAAATTACTATGTTATAATAATTATTATTATAATATTACGAAAATTTTAATTAATATCAGTTGATGTATAATTACTTTCAGCAGTTGTAAAACAAATTTTAACAACTGCTTGAAACAATTGTAAAAACGTTTGACTTTATTATGATTGCCAACTATAACAGACATATTACAACTGATTTTTGCAGTTGTAAAAGGTTATTTTTTGTTGTAGTGGTACTTGTGGTAACACCTGTACTGATGTTACTATAGGGTCGCAAAGGTGTTGCCTTTGACTCTTAAGGCAATGCGGCAAAAGGCAACCCCGAAATAGTATTGTCACAGATCATTTTTTGCCTACAGCAACAATTTTTGGCACCTACTGCATCACTTCTTTAGGGTTGTTGTAGGCCATCTATGGCGTCGTGTTTCATACCGCAACAATTGTAGCTTATAATGAATGTTCGAAGAAATATTTACCATTTACATCGATAATATAATAAAATACAAAAGAAAATTTTTTCTAGTCAAAATACGATATGATTCAAGTCATTATTGAGTTAAAATACTAATAAAAATGGTTAAAAAGCTGTTTTTTACAAAAACATTCTATCTCTTAATTAGCACTATAAATACAATTATTAACCGGTTTATCCCTAATTGTTGTGCCATTATTTATAAATTTATTATTTTTATTGAAGACGGAATTCATTTGACATGCAAAATTTCAAAATTGGACATTATGTTTGTAATGATATAAAAATTATGCATGAATTTGTTTGTAATTCAATAACAACTTTAGGAAAAAAAGAACATGTGTATATTTGTCTATTTCAAAAAACTAATTTTAGAACAAAAGAATTTTTACCAACTTGAATGTAAAGTATAAGTGAAATAAAGATATTTTTTACATAATTGTAAGAATTTGAAACCACATGGGCTTGAATGTAAATTCTTTACTATTTTGATCAATGGAAATATGAATACACATTAAATTGTTATTTTTATGTTAGATCGGTTAATTATTATAGCTGATTGAATTTATTCAGAAGTTTAAAATTTTAAGAAACTTGGGAGACATCTATAAATAATTGAAAAATTATCAAGGGTTTATATTTAAATGTAAAATGATATGGGAGAAAACTAATTAAGTGTTCTGGTAAATTTTGTATAATTTTAGAAAAAAATGAACTGTATGGACTTTAATAGGAACTTTTTTTTTTTTTTTCATTTTTGCCAATATCATGAGTGTGATACACAAACTGAATTTTCATTTTTCTTAAGAATATATCAAGTCAATTATGAATTGTTAGTTGTATATAATAAAAAGAATCAGATTTAAGATCACCTAATTATTAGCTTGTATATATGAATTTAATGTAAAATAATGAAGTCAGTCTAAGAGAAATCAGTAAATTGTTGAAACATTGGTATTTGAATGCAAAATGAAAAAAGAGAGAATCAACATAAACAATGTAATAATTCAAATTATGATAAGTATGAAATTTGAAATTAAGAGCAAACTAAGAAAAGAAGAGAAAATCCCTAGAATTAAGTATAAAGGAAAAACAATTATTTCACTTTTTCTTTTTTCTTATAATCACTTTAACAGAGGATTTCATGACCTCGTTTACTAGTTTATTAGATTATGCTATCAAATTTGGGCGATATTACATTATTAGTACATTCAAAAATTAATTACTATTGAACATGACCTTGTAATAAATAAAGAAACCTACAATATTGCTCTTGAAAGTTGTTATAGAATAATACATTATTAGTATACATATAAAAGTTAATATTGAATATAAACTCTTCATCGAAATAAATAATGTAACTTACAACATTGTTATTAAATGTTGTTATAGAATAATTAATACGTATTATGAAACTTACAATACTAATTATTTAAAAGTTAAATATAATAATCTTAACTGGTTAAAATTTGAAATTAACTGAAATAATTTTACAATTTAATCTGAAAAATAGAAATAAACTGTAAACGTGGTTTGACCGGCTACTTTAAATCCTTGATATTATTACATCAATATGGTTGGACTCCAAGATTGTCTTGAAACTATGGTATTATGTTTGTGTGTGTTCTTGTTTTATGAAAATTTATCTCTCTTTTTTTTGGTATTATTCCACATCTTGGTTGCGTTCATGTTATTACATCAATATCGTGATGCAAAACAGTCATTCATTTGAGCACGCTGTTTTTCCGTTCAAACTGGGTCCATAATTCAATTTCTTCTGTTATTTATTGTTTGGTTGAAGCCATTATTATAAAAAAAACGTCTTCAAATTGTTGGAAACAATGGTTCGGTTGAGTCGTGAACTAGGTCACTTTCTTGAAGACGTTTCGGCGATCTACTCAAGGTGCAAAGTAGTTCGTATTGTTCGCTGCCGCCTCTGCGATAAAACAACCTCTTCCTTGTTTTTCTTTCTATATCGGATCATTTGTACATATGAAGCCGATTCGGATTGCACTCTAAATAGTACTGCTCAAGTTTTTTTCCCTTTCTATTTTGTAAAATGAATGGTTGAGAAGACAATTGAAAAATATATGATTTTTCTTTCTGTGGAAAAAGGAAAAGAGGAAGTTTTTTTTTTCAAAAAGAAAGCAAAGAAAAAGAATGTCATTTTTAGTGATGGTCTCTCCTATTCTTTATATAGACAATAAAGAAGAGTGACATCAGCTAAGCTAGTGGGAGGATGAATGGACCATATTCAATACCATTATTAAATAAGAGAAACGTTCAGAATGTTGTAAATTTAACATATAAATTTGCATATGTTTCAAAAAGAGATGATTGATAATAAATCTTAATTGATTATCATTCATGGCAATATCTATTACCATTTGTCTTTGTAACAGCTCAATAAAAGGTCATATACATATATGACCATTATTGTTCAATCGCAATAATGACTCATAAATATATTTACATGTATGTAAATATATTACCGTTATATTTTTCAATGGCTCTATTACATTAATTGCATTACAATAATGGTTCAAATATATGTTACCGTTATTAACCTACAACGGCTCAATTTTTATTTATTCTTAATTTTTTTTAATAAATTCACAAACTGTTCTAACAATGTTATTACATCAATATCGTGATGCAAAACAGTCATTCATTTGAGCACGCTGTTCTTCCATTCAAATTGGGTCCATAATTCAATTTCTTCTATTATTTATTGTTTGGTTGATAAGTTGGGAATAATGCTACCTACTTTACTAGCCATGGCACATTTATTTCATGTTTGGTACTTTGTAGCGTTCATCAATTTATACAGTAACATGTTGAGCCGTGTTGAGCAATAGACTAATGTCGAATCATTTGTTCTATATTCGATTCTTGTTTGGGTATCGCTATCGTAATTTAGAAAGCAGCCATCAATTCATCTGGAAATAAAGTTTTGTTTGCTTACATATCATTTAGAAGGAAATGATGTAGTAACTATTTGCGGTGTGACTGACAAATAATCATGAGCGCGACTATTTGAACCCAACATCAAATATACAAATGGTGAATTATAGAATTTGTTTGTATTTACATGAAAGATGAAATTCTATGAAAATCTAATGATTGGGATGTATTGTATTTAATAATGTTACGTAACTACCAGTGCCAGTCCTGACTATTTTGTTGCCCTAGACAAGTTTTTCAAAGGTAAACAGATTTCAGGCAAAAAAATATGGATAAAGTAGAGCTTTCCTGCATTGAACCTACACCATCGATCATGTACATTTCAGCTGAAGCTTATCAGCTTGCTATTATATCCAACACATAATGTTATTGTTGCAAAAATCCATATATAACTTATTTCAACATGTTGCCCCAAACCACCACATTGCCCCTAAGTCGTCCGTTACCCTAGTCGACGGGCTCTCCCGACTCCCCCTCGGACTGAGCCTGGTAACGACGGTCAGAACAAAACTTCTGTTACTTCTTGCGTAAACTGCATGCATATGAGCTGACATGCACATCTTTGTAACAAATGAATTCATATTGTCATATTTCGTGATGTGAGACTTTATATTCAAGCCGCCATTCATACCTTGACTACGCGCCGGACAATCTTAACTATTGCTAGACAATCCAAATAAATTACATAAAATGTGCGATTGAATATGCAAATTCAGACGAGCAGTTCGGCTTTGGATGTATTTTGAAGCACTTGTCATCCTATAATATCATGGATGCAAAACAGCCATGCATTCATTTGAGCACGCTGGTCTTCCAGTCAAACCAGGTTCATAATTCTGTTCTTCATTTCTCTATATTGGTTGATTGATAAGCTGGTAATAATATTACTACTGTATGTCTGCTAGAGAATTTAGATGATACTGCCGACCTTACTGGTTGTGGCACATTTTATTTGTAAAATTGCAGTGGAGAATCAACGAGAGTCGGTTTTGAGGCACGGGTTCGCTGTCCTTAAAGCAATATCTGCCCCCACTCGTCTGAGTTTGCCAACGGAGTTGAATGAAAGACTGCCTCCCATGATACAACAAAACCAGAACTCAGAGGCGTGGCAATGCCAGTGAGTTCAGTGGGATTTATTATTGGTGGACGATAAAAGAGGAACTGTAATTACAGGAGGATAGAGGAGAAGACGAAAAGTATGTTATGGTCTGGGCGAAATTGTATTTATAGAGGGCAAAGAGTCATGACCGTTTCTGGAATCGTTGCATTCAAGCAGACGCGTCCGTCTGTTCAAATTCAAAAAATACGATTGTTTTCGTTCAGGTCATATCGCATCCGTACTGTCACGAACGCACCCTCGTGCCCAATCTTTGACCTATAAATATTTTATAGGCCCAAGCCCATATGCATACTCACCCAAGCCACTACTCAAGCCCATGTCATTTTAATTCACAATATCATATACAAGGCTTTGTTATATACCTTGAAATAGTCCAAAAGACATGGTGATGTGGGACTTAATTTTTCTCCTCATTCAAAACAATCTACCTCAACAATCCCCTACTAGATTGTTTTATTGAAGTGGTCCAGTTTTGTCTTAACTAGAAGTTACGCAATATATGTGGTATCTATTCGATTAAACCATGTATTAGTGTAAGTATCTCAGAACTTTAAAGGAGAGCTGGGTGGTCTTAGCTTAAACCAAGTCTCCGTTGAGGTATAAAGTCGGAAATACTACACAGGCAATTTCAATTTTGCCAACAAATTTCTCTACCTATGAGCACCGTTATGGTCATGTGCTCCATCCCATCTTAATGAACTTTTACAAGAGCAAACACTGAAACTCTTGTTTAGAAGCGGCACCACTTCCAAGTTCATAAAGGTAAAGTTCTTTTTCCATTTCAATGTCTCTATTACCAGACTATCTAGAACTTTATTAAGAGTTATTCAACTCAGCCTCTTCATATCTGTAACAGTTTTGACTTAGTGTCTTCCTAATCATATGATAGTTTGTTATTACCCATTAAACCTTAAAGTTAAGTTAATTAATATTAAAGTTGGGTTTCCGCTATCATTGATCAATAGAAGGTTTAAGTCTCATTCCGACTGTCGTGGATTTTACCATTTCTCTAGTCAATGCTTTTGTGAATGGGTTTGCCAAATTATCATTGGATCTTATGTAGACAATAGTGATAATTCCATCATTTATTATTTGTCTAACATATTCATGTCTAAGACTTATATGTCTTAATTTTCCATTGTATATGTTACTATATGCTCGTGACATAGTAGCCTGACTACCGCATTGTAAAGATATGGCTGACATTAGTTTTGGCCATAGCTTGATATCCAGTAACATATTTCGTATCCATTCTGCCTCCTTTCCTGCGCAGCAAGTGCTATAAATTCTGATTCCATTGTGGAGTGTGAAATGCAAGTTTGTTTCTTTGATGCCCAAGAAACAACACCTCCACCTAATGTAAAAATCCAACACGAAGTAGATTTATTATCACCAGCGCTAGTTATCCAACATGCATCAGTATATCCTTCTAATACACTTGGAAATCCATTGTAAACAAGTCCTAGATTATTGGTTCTTTTTAGGTAACCAAGTAATCTTCCATTTTCTTTCCAATGATCTATACCAGGATTGCTAGTATATCCTGCAAGTTTGCATATTGCAAATGCTATGTCAGGTCTTGTACAATGCAATGCATACATTATACTTCCAATAGCGCTTGCGTATTCGAGTTGAGCAATACATCTTCCTTCATTTTTATTGAGATTGATACTCAAGTCTATTGGGGTACAGACATCTTTAATTTTTAGATGTTTAAACTTCTGGAGCACTTTTTGAATATAGTGCGATTGATTTAGTGCATAACCCCCACTAACTTTACTAACTTTTATACCCAGAATTGTATCAACTTCATTCAAATCATTCATTTTGAATTTGATGTTAAATAATTCTTGGTGTCTTGAATTCCTTTCACGTTAGTACCGAATATTGATAAATCATCTACATATAAATAAATGATTACTCCATATTCTTTTGTAAACTTGGAGTAGATACATTTGTCTGCACTATTATATGTAAAGCCATTTTGAAGTATAATTGAGTCAAATTTCTCATGCCACTGTTTTAGTGCTTGTTTTAATCCGTATAATGATTTTGTTAGTTTGCAAACTTTTCTTTCATTCCCAGGAAGGATGAAACCTTCAGGTTGTTCCATGTAAACTTCTTCATTAAGTTCACCATTAAGGAAGGCTGTTTTGACATCCATTTGGTGGATATGTAACTGATAGATTGATGCTAATGATATTAGTACTCGAATTGATGTAATTCTTGCAACCGGAGCATACGTATCAAAGAAATTAATTCCTTCCTTTTGCTGAAAGCCCTTAGTTACTAATCTAGCCTTGAAAGTTTGTACGCTACCATCGTTATTACGTTTTCTTCGAAACACCCATTTGCAACCAATAGGTTTTGACCCTTAAGGCAAGTCTACCAACACCCAAGTGTTATTTGATAAAATTGAACCCATTTCATCATTAATTGCCTCCTTCCAAAAAGCAGAATCTCTAGAAGTTATAGCTTCTTTGTATGTTTTTGGATCATCTTCTATATTCAGTACAATAGGAATTTTGTTAGTAACTTCATCTCTACTTCCTTCTACAAGGAATGCCATAGCTGTAGATGATATAAAATCTGGACCAAAAGATTTCCCATTTCTGATTCTTTGTGTACTTCTTATTTCTGTTTGTTCATTTGTTTCTTTTCTTTTATTACCAGAAGAAGATGTAGTAACATCCATTGGTGTTAGAATAATGTCGGGGTTTAATGACTGATTTGCATTTGAATCATCTTTGAATTTATTTTCAACAAACTCAACATCCCTTGATTCAACAACCGTGTTTGAGGATAAATCTAGTAGTCTATATGCTTTAGAGTTTTCAGCATATCCTACAAACAAACTTTTCAATGCTCTTGGACCTAGTTTAGTCCGTTTTGGATCAGTCACTCTATAAAAGGCAATACACCCCCACACCTTTAGATACCGTAGATTAGGTTTTCGACCATTCCATAGTTCGTAAGGAGAAACTTTAGTTTTCCTTGAAGTGGTTCTATTATGCAAATGACATGCTGACTGCAATGCTTCCTCCCACAAGTTAAGTGGTAACTTAGCATTTAATAACATAGAATTCACCATATCAACCAGAGTTCTATTTTTCCATTCAGCCAAACCATTTTGCTGCAGTTTTTGTGGCACAGTGTGTTGATGAATAATCCCATGTTCTTCACAGAAGTTAGAAAATTCAGTGGATAAGTATTATCCTCCTCTGTCACTACGTAGAACTTTTATTTTCCTACCTTTTTGATTTTCAACTTCTGTTTTATAGCGTTTGAACATGTCAAAAGCTTCATCTTTATTTCTGAGCAAATACACACATGTGTATTTAGAAAAATCATCAATAAAGGTAATGAAATACCTTTTCCACCTCTGGTTAAAACTCCATTTAATTCACATATATCGGAGTGAATTAAATTCAAGAGTTCTGAATTTCTTTCAACTGTTGGAAATGGTTTCTTTGTAATCTTGGTATGTATACATATTTCGCATTTATCATTAGTAACTGAAATGAGAGCATGTTTAGCCATATATTTCAAAGATCTATAATTTAAATGTCCTAAACGTGCATGCTATAATGGTAAAGAATCAACAGTATAAGCAGAACATTCAGTTATTTCATTAATACTGAGTTTGAACATCCCATTACATGCATAACCTTTACCCATAAACATGCCATTTTTGGACATAATTAAACCATCAGCCTCTAAGACAGATTTGACACCACTCTTGCATAGGATTGATGCAGAAACCAGATTCTTTTTAATATTAGGAACATGGAGTACATCAGTGAGAGTAATCTTCTTGTTGGAAGTAAAATGGTTCTCCACATTTCCTTTCCCCATAACCTTTGCACCATTTCCATTTTCTACAAGCACTTCCTGTTGTTCTGCCAATTCTGTGTAGGATTTGAACAGCCCTTTGTTGTTGCATACATGAACTGTTGCACCAGAATCAAACCACCAATCGAAGATTTTGCTTCCGCAATTGCCATGTGCAAGTTAGTTATCATGTCGATCTGCAAGTCTGAAACCATAGCAATGATTTCTTGGACTTCGTCATTCTCAACCATGTTTGCATTTTTAGACTGGCCCTTTTGTTTTTGAGGTGCCCTGCACTCTCGTTTGAAGTGCCCAAGTTTGCCGCAGTTATAGCAAGTCTTGTTTTTCTTATCCTTTGGACTGGAGTTGCCATCCGTCTTAGTTTTCTTATTTGGCTGAAAGTTCTGATTCTGAGCATTCTTTCTCTTCTTTCTAGAATTGACATTGTTCACGTTCGTTATTGGAAAAACACCATCACAAATTCTATTTTCTTGTTCAATCCGTATGTGTTTTCCAATCCGTTCCAACGTGAGTTCTTCAGTCATGTGCAGGAGCTTTTTACGATAATTATTCCAACTAGGTGGAAGCTTAGCAATAATAGCCCCTACTTGAATAGATTCTGGAATTTGCACTTTTAAATCCGCAAGTTTTCCAACCAGAACTTGTAAGTCATGCATTTGGTCCATAACAGAGACATCATCTTTCATTTAAAATTCAAAATATTGTAATGTTAAAAACATATCTATTCCTATTTTCTCTATTTTGTACTTTGCTTCCAGCGCATCCCAGATTTCTTTAGGCGACTTCAGCAGAGTGTAGAAATCGTACAAGCGATCGGATAATGTATTAAGAATGTGGCCTCGGCATAGCAGTTCATCTCCCTCGCGTTTCATCCTCTTTTTCTTCAACTCTTCTGGAGGAATCGGTGGAAGATTTTCATCTTGTACGTAAGAAACCTTGAGGGTAATAAGGAGGAACTTCATCTTATCCTACGAACCCGTGAAATTTGTTCCATTCATTCTGTCCAGACGGACGAAGTCTTGGTTCACCAGTTTGAAGGCGGATTATGCACTGTTATCCATATTGGATATTGCTTTAAGACTGTTTGCAAAATTGCAGTGGAGAATCAACCAGAGTTGGTTTTAAGGCGCGGGTTCGCTGTCCTTAAAGCAATATCTGCCCCCACTCATCTGAGTTTGCCAACGGGTTGAATAACAGACTACCTCCCAGGGTACAACAAAACTAGAACTCAGAGGCGTGGCAATGCCTGTGAGTTCAGTGGGACTTATTATTGGTGGACGATAAAAGAGGAACTGTAATTACAGGAGGATAGAGGAGAAGACAAAAGATAAGTTATGATCTAGGCGAAATTGTATTTATAGAGGGCAAAGAGTCATGACCGTTTCTGGAATCGTTGCATTCAAGAAGACGCGTCCGTCTGTTCAAATTCGAAAAATATGATTGTTTTCGTTCAGGCCATATCGCATCCGTACGGTCACGAACGCACCCACGTGCCCCAAGTGCCCAATCTTTGACCTATAAATATTTTGTAGGCCCAAGCCCATATGCCTACCCACCCAAGCCACTACTCAAGCCCATGTCATTTTAATTCACAATATCATATACAAGGGACTTAATTTTTCTCCTCATTCAAAACAATCTACCTCAACAATCCCCCACTAGATTGTTTTATTGATGTGGTTCAGTTTTATCTTAACTAGAAATTACGCATCATATGTGGTATCTATTCGATTAAACCATGTATTAGTGTAAGTATCTCAGGACTTTAAAGGAGAGCTGGGTGGTCTTAACTTAAACCAAGTCTCCATTGAGTTATATAGTCGGAAATACTACACATGCAATTTCAATTTTGCCAATAAATTTCCCTACCTGTGAGCACCGTTATGGCCATGTGCTCCATCCCAGCTTAATGAACTTTTACAACAGAAAACCCTAAAACTCTTGTTTAGAAGCGGCACCACTTCCAAGTTCATAAAGGTAAAGTTCTTTTTCCATTTCAATGTCTCTGTTACCAGACAATCTAGAACTTTATTAAGAGTTATTCAACTAAGCCTCCTCATATCTGTAACAGTTTTGACTTAGTGTCTTCCTAATCATATGATAGTTTGTTATTACCCATTAAACCTTAAAGTTAAGTTAATTAATATTAAAGTTTGGTTTCCACTATCATTGATCAATAAAAGGTTTAAGTCCCATTCCGACTGCCGTAGATTTTACCATTTCTCTAGTCAATGCTTTTGTGAATGGTTCTGCAAAATTATCACTGGATCTTATGTAAACAATAGTGATTATTCCATCATTTATTATTTTTCTAACATATCCATGTCTAAGACTTATATGTCTTGATTTTCCATTGTATATGTTACTATATGCTCGTGACATAGTAGCCTGACTATCGCATCATAAAGATATGGCTGGCATTGGTTTTGGACATAGCTTGATATCCAATAACATATTTCGTAGCCATTCTGCCTCCTTTCCTGCGGCAGCAAGTGCTATAAATTCCGATTTCATTGTGGAGTGTGAAATGCAAGTTTATTTCTCTGATGCCCAAGAAACAGCACCTCCACCTAATGTAAAAATCCAATCCGAAGTACATTTACTATCACCAGCGCTAGTTATCCAACTTGCATCAGTATATCCTTCTAATACACTTGGAAATCCATTGTAAACAAGTCCTAGATTATTGGTTCTTTTTAGGTAACCAAGTAATCTTCCAATTGCTTTCCAATGACCTATACCAGGATTGCTAGTATATCGTGCAAGTTTGCATATTGCAAGTGCTATGTCAGGTCTTATACAATTCATTGCATACATTACACTTCCAATAACGCTTGCGTATTCGAGTTGAGAAATACATCTTCCTTCATTTTTATTGAGATTGATACTCGAGTCTATTGGGGTACTGACATCTTTAATTTTTAGATGTTCAAACTTCTGGAGCACTTTTTGAATATAATGCGATTGATTTGGTGCATAACCCCCACTAACTTTACTAACTTTTATACCCAGAATTGTATCAAATCTAGCCTTGAAAGTTTGTACGCTACCATCGTTATTACGTTTTCTTCGAAACACCCATTTGCAACCAATAGGTTTTGACACTTGAGGAAAGTCTACCAACACCCAAGTATTATTTGATAAAATTGAATCCATTTCATCATTAATTGCCTCCTTCCAAAAAGCAGAATCTCTAGAAGTTATAGCTTCTTTGTATGTTTTTGGATCATCTTCTATATTCAGTACAATAGGAATTTTGTTAGTAACTTCATCTCTAGTTCCTTCTATAAGGAATGCCATAGCTTGAGATGATATAAAATCTGGACCAAAAGATTTCTCTTTTCTGATTCTTTGTGTCCTTCTTATTTCTGTTTGTTCATTTGTTACTTTTCTTTTATTACCAGCAGAAGATGTAGTAACATCCGTTGGTGTTCGAATAATGTCGGGGTTTAACGACTGATTTGCATTTGAATCATCTTTGAATTTATTTTCAATAAACTCAACATCCCTTGATTCAACAATCGTGTTTGAGGATAAATCTAGTAGTCTGTATGCTTTAGAGTATTCATCATATCCTACAAACAAACTTTTCTATGCTCTTGGACCCAGTTTAGTCCGTTTTGGATCAGTCACTCTATAAAAGGCAATACAACCCCACACCTTTAGATACCGTAGATTACGTTTTCGACCATTCCATAGTACGTAAGGAGAAAATTTAGTTTTCCTTGAAGTGGTTCTATTGTGCAAATGACATGATGACAACAATGCTTCCTCCTACAAGTAACTTAGCATTTAATAACATAGAATTCACCATATTAACCAGAGTTCTATTTTTCCTTTTAGCCAAACCATTTTCCTGCAGTGTGTATGGCGCAGTGTGTTGATGAATATCCCATGTTCTTCACAGAAGTTAGAAAATTCAGTGGAGAAGTATTCTCCTCCTCTGTCACTAAGTATATTTTCCTACCTTTTTGATTTTCAACTTCTGTTTTATAGCGTTTGAGCATGTCAAAAGCTTCATCTTTATTTCTGAGCCAATACACACATGTGTATTTAGAAAAATCATCAATAAAGGTAATGAAATACCTTTTTCCACCTCAAGTTAAAACTCCATTTAATTCACATATATCGGAGTGAATTAAATTCAAGAGTTCTGAATTTCTTTCAACTGTTGGAAATGGTTTCTTTGTAATCTTGGCTTATATACATATTTCGCATTTAGCATTAGTAACAGAAATGAGACCATGTTTAGCCATATAATTAAAAGATCTATAATTTAAAAGTCCTAAACGTGCATGCCATAATGGTAAAGAATCAACAGTATAAGCAGAACATTCATTTATTTCATTAATACTGAGTTTGAACATCCCATTACATGCACAACCTTTACCCACAAACATGCCATTTTTGGACAGAATTAAACTATCAGCCTCTAAGATAGATTTGACACCACACTTGCATAGGATTGATGCAGAAACCAGATTCTTTTTAATATCAGGAACATGGAGTACATTAGTCAGGGTGATCTTCTTGTTGGAAGTAAAATGGATCTCCACATTTCCTTTCCCCAGAACCTTTGCACCATTTCCATTTCCTATAAGCACTTCCTGTTGTTCTGCCAATTCTGTGTAGGATTGAACAACCCTTTGTTGTTGCATACATGAACTTTTGCACCGGAATCAAACGACCAATCCGAAGATTTTGTTTCCGCAATTGCCATGTGCAAGTCAGTTATCATGCCGATCTGCAAGTCTGAAACCATAGCAATGATTTCTTGGACTTCGTCGTTCTCAACCATGTTTGCATTTTTAGACTTGGCCCTTTTGTTTAAGAGGTGCTCTGCACTCTCGTTTGAAGTTCCCAAGTTTGCCGTAGTTATAGCAAGTCTTGTTTTTCTTATCCTTTGGATTGGAGTTGCCATCCGTCTTAGTTTTCTTATTTGGCTTAAAGTTCTGATTCTGAGCATTCTTTCTCTTCTTTCCAGAATTGACATTGTTCACGTTCGTTATTGGAAAAACACCATCATGGATTCTATTTTCTTCTTCAATCCGTATGTGTTTTCCAATCTGTTCCAACGTGAGTTCTTCAGTCATGTACAGGAGCTTTTTACGATAATTATTCCAACTAGGTGGAAGCTTAGCAATAATATCCCCTACTTGAATAGATTCTGGAATTTGCACTTTTAAATCCACAAGTTTTCCAACCAGAACTTGTAAGTCATGCATTTGGTCCATAACAGAGACATCATCTTTCATTTCAAATTCAAAATATTGTAATGTTAAAAACTTATCTGTTCATATTTTCTCTATTTTGTACTTTGCTTCCAGCGCATCCCAGATTTCTTTAGGCGACTTCAACAGAGTGTAGAAATCGTACAAGCGATCGGATAATGTATTAAGAATGTGGCCTCGACATTGCAGTTCATCTTCCTCGCGTTTCATCCTCTTTTTCTTCAACTCTTATGTATCTTTGTCTGTTGGAGGTGGAATCGGTGGAAGATTTTCATCTAGTACGTATGAATTTTTGAGGGTGGTAAGGAGGAACTTCATCTTGTCCTTCCAACGCGTGAAATTTGTTCCATCCATTCTGTCCAGGCGGACGAAGTCTTGGTTTATCAGTTTGAAGGCGGATTCTGCACTGTTATACATATTGGATATTTCTTTAAGATTATTTGTAAAATTGCAGTGGAGAATCAACCAGAGTCGAATTTAAGGCGCGGGTTCACTGTCCTTAAAGCAATATCTGCCCCCACTCGTCTGAGTTTGCCAACGAGTTGAACGACAGACTGCCTCCCAGGGTACAAAAAAACCAGAACTCAGAGGCATGGCAATGCCTGTGAGTTCAGTGGGATTTATTATTGGCGGACGATAAAAGAGGAACTGTAATTACAGGAGGATAGAGGAGAAGATGAAAAGTAAGTTATGATCTGGTCGAAATTGTATTTATAGAGGGCAAAGAGTAATGACCGTTTCTGGAATCGTTGCATTCAAGCAGACGCGTCCGTCTATTCAAAGAGGAACTCTAAAGCATGTAGGATAGAGGAGAAGACGAAAAATACAATTGTTTTTGTTCAGGCCATATCACATCCGTACAGTCACGAACGCGCCCACGTGCCCCAAGTGCCCAATCTTTGACCTATAAATATTTTATAGGCCCAAGCCCATATGCATACCCACCCAAGCCACTACTCAAGCCCATGTCATTTTAATTCACAATATCATATACAAGGCTTTGTTATATATCTTGGAATAGTCTAAAAGACTTGATGATGTGGGACTTAATTTTTTTCCTCATTCAAAACAGTCTACCTCAACAATCCCCCACTAGATTGTTTTATTGATGTGGTTAAGCTTTATCTTAACTAGAAATTACACATCATATGTGGCATATATTCGATTATACCATGTATTAGTGTAAGTATCTCAGGACTTTAAAGGAGAGCTGGGTGGTCTTAACTTAAACCAAGTCTCCATTGAGTTATAAAGTCGGAAATACTACACATGCAATTTCAATTTTGCCAATAAATTTGCCTACTATGAGCACCGTTATGGCCTTGTGCTCTATCCCAGCTTAATGAACTTTTACAAAAGCAAACGCTAAAACTCTTGTTTAGAAGCAGCACCACTTCCAAGTTCATAAAGGTAAAGTTATTTTTCCATTTCAATGTCTCTGTTACCAGACTATCTAGAACTTTATTAAGAGTTATTCAACTCAGCCTCTTCATATCTGTAACAGATTTGACTTAGTGTCTTCCTAATCATATGATAGTTTGTTATTACCCACTAAAACTTAAAGTTAAGTTAATTAATATTAAAGTTGGGTTTCCACTATCATTGATCATTACAAGGTTTAATTCCCATTCCGACTGCCGTGGATTTTACCATTTCTCTAGTCAATGCTTTTGTGAATGGGTCTGCCAAATTATCATTGGATCTTACGTAGACAATAGTGATAACTCCATCATTTATTATTTGTCTAACATATTCATGTCTAAGACTTATATGTCTTGATTTTCCATTGTATATGTTACTATATGCTTGTGACATAGTAGCCTGACTATCGCATCGTAAAGATATGGCTGGCATTGGTTTTGGACATAGCTTGATCTCCAGTACCATATTTCGTAGTCATTCTGCCTCCTTTCCTACGGCAGCAAGTGCTATAAATTTTGATTCCTTTGTGCAGTGTGAAATGCAAGTTTGTTTCTTTGATGCCCAAGAAACGGAACCTCCACCTAATGTAAAAATCCAACCCGAAGTAGATTTATTATCACCAGCGCTAGTTATCCAACTTGCATCAGTATATCCTTCTAATACACTTGGAAATCCATTGTAAACAAGTCCTAGATTATTGGTTCCTTTAGGTAACCAAGTAATCTTCCAATTGCTTTCCAATGATCTATACCAGGATTGCTAGTATATCATGCAAGTTGCATATTGCAAATGCTATATCAAGTCTTGTACAATGCATTGCATACATTATTGTTGACGTCAAAAGTTGGTCACTAGTGACGATCAACCCCCAATCGCGTGATCTACACACGAATGAAGATAAAATACGCAATAAAAAGTAAAAGAACGGGTAGCACAGACAGAATTTTTATAGTGGTTCGGCAAAGACAATGCCTACATCCACTTTATATATTATTTCTCTCTTTTTTTTATTACAAATACAATGCTTTTTCTGTTTGGAAAATGACTATTTTCCTTTCTTCCTTTTGAGAGATTAAGATTCTGGAGGAGAGTAGAGATGAGAAGTCTGAAGAAAGCCGTCTGGCCAAGAGAAGTCCCCCTTCTCTTTAAGCTTGGAGGTATTTATAGGTGGAAAATGCTGCGTGGGCTGTTGCGAAATGATCCGGCCATTTCGGGAAGGTCCAGACACGTGGAATCCATCCATTGGCTCGAATTGCTGCTGGAAGACTGATTCCACTGCTTATAAATAGTATCCTCGAAAATTGTGGCTGACGTGGCATCCGTGGAGAGGTATATCAAAAGCAAAGCTTTGCCCGCATATGGTTAACCGCCTTTATCTCCTTGGAAGTCGGGATATTAAGTGGACCGGCTCTGTAGAAATCTTCCACGCTGGCTCGAGATAACCGGTCGATGAGTTCTTTCTGGAAGTGAGAAACTCGGTCGCCCTGGTGAGCGATTTTTCAGGTAATGTGCAGTCAATCTGACTGAGTTGGATTTGGGCCGATATACCATTGCTTGATGTAGCACCCCTGATGGGCCTCTTGGAGCGCAACTTGTATTTAGTTGTGCGTTTGGGCTTTGGTTTTGGCCCGATAAGATTAGTGCCAAAAAGAGGGCTAACACTTTGCCCCTCAGAATGTATCTTCATCGTCAGAGGGAGATGTATTCTGAAATCTGAACTGAAGCATAAATGCTCGAGCTGCTATGGTCACGCCGGACCATATCAAGGCCAGAAAACCGACGGTCCGATGTTCTATTAAGACCAGAAATCCGACGACCATGCCAGGTCGTATTAAGGCCAGAAAACCAACAACTATCGGAAACCGTATTAAGGCTGAGATGATGATCTCCACTGGTACAAAAGTTGGTTCCTGCAAATACAAAACAAACCATGGGTCGAGGATTTTATTCCATTGGCTTTAGAGGGTGGCGAGCAAAACCATACTCGGTTCGGTGGCGAGCATAAACCATACTAGGCTTAGTGGCGAGCATAAACCATACTCGGCTTAGTGGCGAGCATAAACCATACTCGGCTTAGATAGGGCGAGTATTAACCATACTCGGCTTAGGGAAAGTGTTTCTCATGCTCAACTCATGTTGGGTTAGTTAGTTTAATGTGCTATGCACGCTCGTGGTGTAAAGAAAGAGAGTGTAATCCACACTCGTGTTTAAGAAAAAACGACCTCTCTCACTTGAAATAGTAGGTGTTCGAAGTAGTGGTGGGCTTTCGCGCTAACCACATAGAACAGGGGGGCGAGCATTAACCATGCTCGTCTTAGTGGCGAACACTAATCTGGTTTGGCTTAGAAATTTTACAACAATCGATCTACTTTTGCAAAAAGTAAAGTTCATAACTGCTAAGCAACTATTACAAAGAAAATCTACGGGGACAGCGATTGATTACATAGCATCAAGGCGTCCCTATTATTGAAAGAAATACATCGAGAGAAAAGATAAAAAATATAATTAATGATAATGCCGCGAGTGCTAGTCTCAGAGTCCTTTCCATTTCTGGGAGCTTGCGGACCAGCCTGAGGAGCTTGGGCAGAAGGTTGTGGCGGCATAGCCGGGGCGCGATTTTTGATATACTCAACAAGTTCCCCTTTTCCGACTCGCCCTTCGATGAGATCGCGCAGATGTCGGCAATCATTTGTATTATGTCCAGCTACGTTGTGGAATATACAATGATTGCCAGTCAAGTTCCATCTGGGTCGGTTCTCGTTGAGGTGGCCTTGGAGTGGGGAAGGACTCGTGCATATCGAGATAGATATCGAGCAAAGAGGACTTGAGCTCGGTATACCGATTATATTTGTTTTCATTTCGAGGTCGTACATTGCGTTTATCCTTTTCCGAGGTCGTTCCTCTTCCTTTATTCTGGCCATTGCCGTTGAGTGGTCCTTATTGTTTGGCTACTAAAACTTCAAGGCTCTCCATCTCAAGGCTGGCATCCTCTTGTCGGAGGAATCTTTCGGCCTCGGAATAGAAATCATCTATATCTTTGGGAGGATCCCTAGTTAAGGAGTTCGAGAATTCTGATCTCTTCTGGACTCCCACGATGGCTGCCATCAACACCATCGATGGCTCGGGCTGATCGACAGATGCTACGGCTGCGTTGAACCTTTCGAGGAAGGATTTTAGCGTCTCTCTGGATCGTTGTTTGATGGTAGATAGAAACATGACACTTTTCGGTCGAGAGATATGAACTCGAAACTGCTCGATAAAGCGGGTGACCAGAGTATTCCAACTACTGATCGACTCCGTTGTTAGCTGCCGAAACCACATACCGGCTATATCTGTGAGAAAGAGTGGAAAGCACTTAGCCATGAAGCTGGTCGATGCACCAAGTACTTCCATATGTCACATGTATCGCATAATATGAATGGTCGGGTCAGTGCGACCGTTGTATGGTTCGATGGCAGGGAACCTGAAGTCCGAAGGGTTTCGAGAATTTCTGATTTCTCTAGTCAAGGGGCTGCGATTGACATTGTCTATGTCTTGCTGCGAAGAATTGCCCCGAGAGAAACGTTGAATGATGCTTGCAAGCTGACTCACATCTCCGAGGAGTCGTTGCCATGAACTTAACTCTGCATCCTGAGGGGGTTCTGCACGAGGATCCGGCAAAAGCATGCTCGGAAGGGTGGCCGTTGGCTGGGCTCGACCTCTGAGAGTAGAGTGAAGGTGTGAGGGAAGGTGAGATCTGGCGGGTGGTTCTGGGCAGAATGGCCCCTCTGGAACCTAATGAGTTCTGGATCGAGCCATATTTGTAGTTAAAGGTCTAGGCTGATCCAGCATAGCATGTGATGTTCGGCGGTCAGGGTTGCCCCCGTTTGAAGCGAGGTTACGAGGGTCTACGGTAGCATTTTCTTCTACTACGGTGAGGACCGGCATGGTAGGGTGGCTTCCCTCGTTCGAAGGGAAGGGTACTCCAACTCTTTGTTGAAGAGGAAGAGTAGTTAGACTGGTATGCGGCAAGATCCCGGGTTGTAATGGGAATGGCGTTGATTCTGATGGACCCGGGGGTAGCTCGACTGACTCGATAGGTCGAGATGTTCCAAAGAGTGGATGCATATTTGCCAAATGACCTAGATCTTGGTCGCCTGCCTCCTGAGGTTCTGTTGTTGCAGCCGCGCTGGTTGTTGGAAGTGATATTCTCGGCTGGGATCGATCGGTTGGTGCAACCAAACCAGGATAAAATAAAGGTGTAGCCAGATCAGTGGCCTGATTTCGTGCAGACCGAAGATCGGTTATTGCCCCAGCTTCGGTCGATGGAGGAATTGATGTTGAAGCGTTCAACCCTGTTTCCAGTTGACCGAGAAGGTGATCCATCAACCGCTGTTGTCGTTCGAGGAATTTACCCTGAGATGTCATATGGTCTCTGAGTTCGACCATGATTTTATCCATGTCATCCCGGGTAAGGAATCGAGACATGTTGTCATGAGAGGAAACTTCGTGGCTTGCTTCTGCAGCATCGGCATCAGCTGCATCGGCGTTTGCGGGACGAGAGCATGTTGCATCTTTCTTTCGTTTGTTCGCCATGACCTGGGATAAGCAGGAGCTCGATGGCGGTGTCGGTGCGCTTCCCCTACTTGGCGCGCCAGGGTGTTGACGTCAAAAGTTGGTCACTAGTGTCGATCAACCCCCAATCGCGTGATCTACACACGAATAAAGATAAATTATGAAATAAAAAGTAAAAGAACGGGGAGCACACACAGAATTTTTATAGTGGTTCGACAAAGACAATGCCTACGTCCACTTTATATATTATTTCTATCTTTTTTTTATTACAAATACAATGCTTTTTCTGTTTGGAGAAAAGAAAGAAAATGACTATTTTCCTTTCTTCCTTTTGAGAGATTAAGATTCTGGCGGAGAGCAGAGATGAAAAGTCTGAAGAAAGCCGTCTGGCCAAGAGAAGTCCCCCTTCTCTTTAAGCTTGGAGGTATTTATAGGTGGAAAATGCTGCTTGGGCTGTGGCGAAATGGTCCGGCCATTGCGGGAAGGTCCAGACACATGGAATCCATCCATTGGATCGAATTACGGCTGGAAGACTGATTCCACTGCTTATAAATAGTATCCTCGAAAATTGTGGCTGACGTGGCATCCGTGGAGAGGTATATCAAAAGCAGAGCTTTGCCCGCATATGGTTGACTGCCTTTATCTCCTTGGAAGTCGGGATATTAAGTGGACTGCCACTATAGAAATCTTCCATGCTGGCTCGAGATAACCGGTCGATGAGTTCTTTCTAGAAGCGAGAAACTCGGTCTTCCTGGTGAGCGATTTTTCAGGTAATGCGCAGTCAATCTGACTAAGTTGGATTTGGGCCGATATACCATTGCTTGATGTAGCGCCCCTGATGGGCCTCTTGGAGCGCAACTTGTATTTGGTTGTGCGTTTGGGCTTTGGTTTTGGCCCGATAAGATTAGTGCCAAAAAGAGGGCTAACAATTATACTTCCAATAGCACTGGCGTATTCGAGTTGAGCAATACATCTTCCTTCATTTTTATTGAGATTGATACTCGAGTCTATTGGGGTACTGACATCTTTAATTTTTGGATGTTCAAACTTCTGGAGCACTTTTTGAATATAATGCGATTGATTTAGTGCATAACCCCCCACTAACTTTACTAACTTTTATACCCAGAATTGTATCAACTTGATTCAAATCATTCATTTTGAACTTTGATGTTAAATAATTCTTGGTGTCTTGAACTCCTTTCATGTTAGTACCGAATATTAGTAAATCATCCACATATAAACAAATGATTACTCCATATTCTTTTGTAAACTTGGAGTAGGTACATTTGTCTGCACTATTATATGTAAAGCCATTTTGAAGTATAATTGAGTCAAATTTCTCATTCCACTGTTTTGGTGCTTGTTTTAATCCGTATAATGATTTTGTTAGTTTGCAAACTTTTCTTTCATTCCAAGGAAGGATGAAACCTTCAAGTTGTTCCATGTAAACTTCTTCATTAAGTTCACTATTAAGGAAGGCTGTTTTGACATCCATTTTGTGGCTATGTAACTGATAGGTTGATGCTAATGATATTAGTACTCGAATTGATGTAATTCTTGCAACCGGAGCATATGTATCAAAGAAATTAATTCCTTCCTTTTGTCGAAAGCCCTTAGCTAATAATCTAGCCTTGAAAGTTTGTACGCTACCATCGTTATTACGTTTTCTTCGAAACATCCATTTGCAACCAATAGGTTTTGACCCTTAAGGCATGTCTACCAACACCCAAGTGTTATTTGATAAAATTGAATCCATTTTATCATTAATTGCCTCCTTCCAAAAAGCAGAATCTCTAGAAGTTATAGCTTCTTCGAATGTTTTTGGATCATCTTCTATATTCAGTACAATAGGAATTTTGTTAGTAGCTTCATCTCTAGTTCCTTCTACAAGGAATGCCATAGCTTGAGATGATACAAAATCTGGACCAAAAGATTTTCCTTTTATCATTCTTTGTGTCCTTCTTATTTCTGCTTGTTCATTTGTTACTTTTCTTTTATTACCAGCAGAAGATGTAGTAACATCCGTTGGTGTTTGAATAATGTCGGGGTTTAACGACTTATTTTCATTTGAATCATCTTTGCATTTATTTTCAATAAACTCAACATCCCTTGATTCAAGAATCGTGTTTGAGGATAAATCTAGTAGTCTATATGCTTTAGAGATTTCAGCATATCCTACAAACAAACTTTTCAATGCTCTTGGACCTAGTTTAGTCCGTTTTGGATCAGTCACTCTATAAAAGGCAATACACCCCCACACCTTTAGATACCGTAGAATAGGTTTTCGACCATTCCATAGTTTGTAAAGAGAAACTTTAGTTTTCCTTGAAGAGGTTCTATTGTGCAAATGACATGCTGACAGCAATGCTTCCTCCCACAAGTTAAGTGGCTACTTAGCATTTAATAACATAGAATTCACCATATCAACCAGAGTTCTATTTTTCCTTTCAGCAAAACCACTTTGCTGTGGTGTGTATGGCGCAGTGTGTTGATGAATAATCCCATGTTCTTCACAGAAGTTAGAAAATTTAGTGGAGTAGTATTCTCCTCCTCTGTCACTACGTAGAACTTTTATTTTCCTACCTTTTTGATTTTCAACTTCTGTTTTATAGCGTTTGAAAATGTCAAAAGCCTCATCTTTATTTCTGAGCAAATACACACATGTGTATTTAGAAAAATCATCAATAAAGGTAATGAAATACCTTTTTCCACCTCTGGTTAAAACTCCATTTAATTCACATATATCGGAGTGAATTAAATTCAAGAGTTCTGAATTTCTTTCAACTGTTGGAAATGGTTTCTTTGTAATCTTGGCTTGTATATATATTTCGCATTTATCATTAGTAACCGAAATGAGACCATGTTTAGCCATATATTTCAAAGATCTATAATTTAAATGTCCTAAACGTGCATGCCATAATGGTAAAGAATCAAAAGTATATGCAGAACATTCATTTATTTCATTAATACTAAGTTTGAACATCGCATTACATGCATAACCTTTACCCATAAACATGCCATTTTTGGACATAATTAAACCATCAGCCTCTAAGACAGATTTGATACCACTCTTGCATAGGATTGATGCAGAAACCAGATTCTTTTTAATATCAGGAACATGAAGTACATTAGTGAGAGTAATCTTCTTATTGGAAGTAAAATGGATCTCCACATTTCCTTTCCCCAGAACCTTTGCACCATTTCCATTTCCCATAAGCACTTTCTATTGTTCAACCAATTCTGTGTAGGATTTGAACAGCCCATTGTTGTTGCACACATGATCTGTTGCACCAGAATCAAACCACCAATTCGAAGATTTTGTTTCCGCAATTGCCATGTGCGAGTCAGTTATCATGCCGATCTGCAAGTCTGAAACAATAGCAATGATTTCTTGGACTTCGTCATTCTCAACCATTTTTGCATTTTTTGACTGGCCCTTTTGTTTTGGAGGTACCCTGCACTCTCGTTTGAAGTGCCCAACTTTGCCGCAGTTATAGCAAGTCCTGTTTTTCTTATCCTTTGGATTGGAGTTGCCATCCGTCTTAGGTTTCATATTTGGCTTAAAGTTCTGATTTTGAGCATTCTTTCTCTTCTTTCCGGAATTGACATTGTTCACATTCGTTATTGGAAAAACACCATCACGGATTCTATTTTCTTATTCAATCCGTATGTGTTTTCCAATCCGTTCCAACGTGAGTTCTTCAGTCATATACAAGAGCTTTTTACGATAATTATTCCAACTAGGTGGAAGTTAAGCAATAATAGCCCCTACTTGAATAGATTCTGCAATTTGCACTTTTAAATCCGCAAGTTGTCCAACCAGAACTTGTAAGTCATGCATTTGGTCCATAACAGAGACATCATCTTTCATTTCAAATTCAAAATATTGTAATGTTAAAAACATATCTGTTCCTATTTTCTCTGTTTTGTTCTTTGTTTGCAGCGCATCCCAGATTTCTTTAGGCGACTTCAGTGGAGTGAAGAAATCGTACAAGCGATCGGATAATGTATTAAGAAAGTGGCCTCGGCATAGCAGTTCATCTTCCTCGCGTTTCATCCTCTTATTCTTCAACTCTTCTGTATCTTTGTCTGTTGGAGGAGGAATCGGTGGAAGATTTTCATCTAGTACGTATGAAACTTTGAGGGTAGTAAGGAGGAACTTCATCTTGTCCTGCCAACGCGTGAAATTTGTTCCATCCATTCTGTCCAGACGGACCAAGTCTTGGTTCATCAGTTTGAAGGAGGATTCTGCACTGTTATCCATATTGGATATTGCTTTAAGATTGTCTGTAAAATTGCAGTGGAGAATCAACCAGAGTCGGTTTTGTGGCGCGGGTTCGCTGTCCTTAAAGCAATATCTGCCCCCACTCGTCTGAGTTTGCCAACGGGTTGAACAACAGACTGCCTCCCAGGATACAACAAAACTAGAACTCAGAGGCGCGGCAACGCCTGCGAGTTCAGTGGGATTTATTATTGGTGGACGATAAAAGAGGAACTGTAATTACAGGAGGATAGAGGAGAAGACAAAAAGTAAGTTATGGTCTGGTCGAAATTGTATTTATAGATGGAAAAGAGGTATGACCATTTATGGAATCGTTGCATTCAAGCAGACGCGTCCATCCGTTCAAATTCAAAAAATACGATTGTTTTCGTTCAGGCCATATCGCATCCGTACGGTCACGAACGCGCCCACGTGCCCCAAGTGCCCAAGTGCCCAATATTTGACCTATAAATATTTTATAGGCCCAAGCCCATATGCTTACCCACTCAAGCCCATGTCATTTTAATTCACAATATCATACACAACGCTTTGTTATATACCTTGGAATAGTCTAAAAGACTTAGTGTTGTGGGACTTAATTTTTCTCCTCATTCAAAACAATCTACCACAACAATCCCCCACTAGATTGTTTTATTGATGTGGTTCAGTTTTATCTTAACTAGAAATTACGCATCATATGTAGTATCTATTTGATTAAACCATATATTAGTGTAAGTATCTCAGGACTTTAAAGGAAAGTTGGTTGGTCTTAACTTAAACCAAGTCTCCGTTGAGTTATAAAGTCGGAAATACTACACATGCAATTTCAATTTTGCCAATAAATTTCCCTACCTGTGGGCACCGTTATGGCCATGTGCTCCATCCCAGCTTAATGAACTTTTACAAGAGCAAACCCTAAAACTCTTGTTTAGAAGCGGCACCACTTCCAAGTTCATAAAGGTAAAGTTCTTTTTCCATTTCAATGTCTCTGTAACCAGACTATCTAGTACTTTATTAGGAGTTATTCAACTCAGCCTCTTCATATCTGTAACAGTTTTGACTTAGTGTCTTCCTAATCATATGATAGTTTGTTATTATCCATTAAACCTTAAAGTTAAGTTAATTAATATTAAAGTTGGGTTTCCACTATCATTGATCAATAGAAGGTTTAAGTCCCATTCCGACTGCCGCGGATTTTACCATTTCTCTTGTCAATGCTTTTGTGAATGGGTCTGACAAATTATCATTGGAGCTTATGTAGAAAATAGTGATAATTCCATCATTTATTATTTGTCTAACATATTCATGTCTAAGACTTATATGTCTTGATTTTCCATTGTATATGTTACTATATGCTTGTGACATAGTAGCCTGACTATCGCATCGTAAAGATATGGCTGGCATTGATTTTAGACATAGCTTGATATCCAGTAACATATTTCATAGCCATTCTGCCTCCTTTCCTGCGGCAGCAAGTGCTATAAATTCTGATTCCATTGTGGAGTGTGAAATGCAAGTTTGTTTGTTTGATGACCAAGAAACAACACTTCCACCTAATGTAAAAATCCAACCCGAAGTAGATTTATTATCACCAGCGCTAATTATCCAACTTGCATCAGTATATCCTTCTAACACACTTGGAAATCCATTGTAAACAAGTCCTAGATTATTGGTTCCTTTAGGTAACCAAGTAATCTTCCAATTGCTTTCCAATGATCTATACCAGGATTGCTAGTATATCGTGCAAGTTTGCATATTGCAAATGCTATGTCAGGTCTTGTACAACGCATTGCATACATTATACTTCCAATAGTGCTTGCGTATTCGAGTTGAGCAATACATCTTCCATCATTTTTATTGAGATTGATACTCGAGTCTATTGGGGCACTGACATCTTTAATTTTTAGATGTTCAAACTTCTGGAGCACTTTTTGAATATAATGTGATTGATTTAGTGCATACCCCCCACTAACTTTACTAACTTTTATACCTAGAATTATATCAACTTCATTCAAATCTTTCATTTTGAACTTTGAAGTTAAATAATTCTTGGTGTCTTGAATTCCTTTCAAGTTAGTACCGAATATTAATAAATCATCTACATATAAACAAATGATTACTCCATATTCTTTTGTAAACTTGGAGTAGATACATTTGTCTGCACTATTATATGTAAAGCCATATTGAAGTATAATTGAGTCAAATTTCTCATGCCACTGTTTTGGTGCTTGTTTTAATCCGTATAATGATTTTGTTAGTATGCAAACTTTTCTTTCATTCCCAGGAAGGATAAAACCTTCAGGTTGTTCCATGTAAACTTCTTCATTAAGTTCACCATTAAGGAAGGCTGTTTTGACATCCATTTGGTGGATATGTAACTGATAGATTGATGCTAATGATATTAGTACTCGAATTGATGTAATTCTTGCAACCGGAGCATATGTATCAAAGAAATTAATTCCTTTCTTTTGCCGAAAACCCTTAGCTACTAATCTAGCCTTGAAAGTTTGTACGCTACCATCGTTATTACGTTTTCTTCGAAACACCCGTTTGCAACCAATAGGTTTTGACCCTTGAGGCAAGTCTACCAACACCCAAGTATTATTTGATAAAATTGAATCTATTTCATCATTAATTGCCTCCTTCCAAAAAGCAGAATCTCTAGAAGTTATAGCTTCTTTTGTATGTTTTTGAATCATCTTCTATATTCAGTACAATAGGAATTTTGTTAGTAACTTCATCTCTAGTTCCTTCTACAAAGAATGCCATAGCTTGAGATGATATAAAATATGGACCAAAAAATTTCTCTTTTCTGATTCTTTGTGTCCTTCTTATTTCTGTTTGTTCATTTGTTACTTTTCTTTTATTACCAGCAGAAGATGTAGTAACATCCATTGGTGTTTGAATAATGTCGGGGTTTAATAACTGATTTGCATTTGAATCATCTTTGAATTTATTTTCAATAAACTCAACATCCCTTGATTCAACAATCATGTTTGAGGATAAATCTAGTAGTCTATATGCTTTAATGTTTTCACATATCCTACAAACAAACTTTTCAATGCTCTTGGACCTAATTTAGTCCGTTTTGGATCAGTCACTCTATAAAAGGCAATAAACCCCCACACCTTTAGATACCGTAGATTAGGTTTTCGACCATTCCATAGTTCGTAAGGAGAAACTTTAGTTTTCCTTGAAGTGGTTCTATTGTGCAAATGACTTGCTGATAACAATGCTTCCTCCCACAAGTTAAGTGGTAACTTAGCATTTAATAACATAGAATTCACCATATCAACCAGAGTTCTATTTTTCCTTTCATCCAAACCATTTTGCTGCGGTGTGTATGCCGGAGTGTGTTGATGAATAATCCCATGTTCTTCACAGAAGTTATAAAATTCAGTGGAGAAGTATTCTCCTCCTCTGTCACTACGTAGAACTTTTATTTTCCTACCTTTTTGATTTTCAACTTCTGTTTTATAGCGTTTGAACATGTCAAAAGCTTCATCTTTATTTCTGAGCAAATACACATATGTGTATTTAGAAAAATCATCAATAAAGGTAATGAAATAACTTTTTCCACCTCTGGTTAAAACTCCATTTAATTCACATATATCGGAGTGAATTAAATTCAAGAGTTCTGAATTTCTTTCAACTGTTGGAAATGGTTTCTTTGTTATCTTGGCTTGTATACATATTTCACATTTATCATTAGTAACAGAAATTAGACCATGTTTAGCCATATATTTCAAAGATCTATAATTTAAATGTCCTAAACGTGCATGCCATAATGGTAAAGAATCAACAGTATAAGCAGAACATTCATTTATTTCATTAATACTGAGTTTGAACATCCCATTACATGCATAACCTTTACCCATAAACATGCCATTTTTGGACATAATTAAACCATCAGCCTCTAAGACAGATTTGACACCACTCTTGCATAGGATTGATGTAGAAACCAGATTCTTTTTAATATCAGGAACATGGAGTACATTAGCGAGAGTGATCTTCTTGTTGGAAGTAAAATGGATCTCCACATTTCCTTTCCACAGAACCTTTGCACCATTTCCATTTTTTATAAGCACTTCCTGTTGTTCTGCCAATTCTAAGTAGGATTTGAACAGCCCTTTGTTGTTGCATACATGAACTGTTGCACCAGAATCAAACCACCAATCCGAAGATTTTGTTTCCGCAATTGCCATGTGCAAGTCAGTTATCATGCCGATCTGCAAGTCTGAAACCGTAGCAATGATTTCTTGGACTTCATTGTTCTCAACCATGTTTGCATTTTTAGACTGGCCCTTTTGTTTTGGAGGTGCCCTGCACTCTCGTTTGAAGTGCCCAAGTTTGCCGCAGTTATAGCAAGTCTTGTTTTTCTTATCCTTTGGATTGGAGTTTCCATCCGTCTTAGTTTTCTTATTTGGCTTAAAGTTCTGATTCTGAGCATTGTTTCTCTTCTTTCCAGAATTGACATTGTTCACGTTCGTTATTGGAAAAACACCATCACGGATTCTATTTTCTTGTTCATTCCGTATGTGTTTTCCAATCCGTTCCAACGTGAGTTCTTCAGTCATGTGCAGGAGCTTTTTACGATAATTATTCCAACTAGGTGGAAGCTTAGCAATAATAGCCCCTACTAGAATAGATTTTGGAATTTGCACTTTTAAATCCACAAGTTTTCCAACCAGAACTTGTAAGTCATGCATTTGGTCCAAACAGAGACATCATCTTTCATTTCAAATTCAAAATATTGTAATGTTAAAAACATATCTGTTCCTATTTTCTCTATTTTGTACTTTGCTTCCAGCGCATCCAAGATTTCTTTTGGCGACTTCAGCGGAGTGTAGAAATCATACAAGTGATCGGATAATGTATTAAGAATGTGGCCTCGACATAGCAGTTCATCTTCCTCGCATTTCATCCTCTTTTTCTTCAACTCTTCTGTATCTTTGTCTGTTGGAGGAGGAATCGGTGGATGATTTTCATTAGTACGTATGAAACTTTGAGGGTAGTAAGAAGGAACTTCATCTTATCCTGCCAACGCGTGAAATTTCTTCCATCCATTCTGTCCAAACGGACGAAGTCTTGGTTCATCAATTTGAAGGCGGATTCTGCACTGTTATCCATATTGGATATTGCTTTAAGATTGTTTGTAAAATTGCAGTAGAGAATCAACCAGAGTTGGTTTTGAGGCGCGGGTTCACTGTCCTTAAAGCAATATCTGCCCCCACTCGTCTGAGTTTGCCAAAGGGTTGAACAACAGACTGCCTCCCAGGGTACAACAAAACCAGAACTCAGAGGCGTGGTAATGCCTGTGAGTTCAGTTGGATTTATTATTGGTGGATAATAAAAGAGGAATTGTAATTACAGGAGGATAGAGGAGAAGACAAAATGTAAGTTATGGTTTGGGCGAAATTGTATTTATAGAGGGCAAAGAGTCATGACCCTTTTTGGAATCGTTGCATTCAAGCAGAGACGTCCGTCTGTTCAAATTCAAAAAATACGATTGTTTTCGTTCAGGCCATATCGCATCCATACGGTCACGAACGCGACCACGTTCCCCAAGTGCCCAATCTTTGACCTATAAATATATTATAGGCCCAAGCCCATATGCATACCCACCCAAGCCACTACTCAAGCCCATGTCATTTTAATTCACAATATCATATACAAGGCTTTGTTATATACCTTGGAATAGTCTAAAAGACTTGGTGATGTAGGACTTAATTTTTCTCCCCATTCAAAACAATCAACCTCAACAATCCCCCACTAGATTGTTTTATTGATGTGGTTCACTTTTATCTTAACTAGAAGTTACGCATCATATGTGGTATCTATTTGATTAGACCATGTATTAGTGTAAGTATCTCAGTACTTTAAAGGAGTGCTGGGTGGTCTTAACTTAAACCAAGTCTCTGTTGAGTTATAAAGTCGGAAATACTACACATGCAATTTTAATTTTGCCAATAAATTTCCCTACCTGTGAGCACCGTTATGGCCATGTGCTCCACCCCAGCTTAATGAACTTTTACAAGAGCAAACCCCAAAACTCTTGTTTAGAAGCGGCACCACTTCCAAGTTCATAAATGTAAAGTTTTCCATTTCAATGTCTCTGTTACCAGACTATCTAGAACTTTATTAAGAGTTATTCAACTCAACCTCTTCATATCTGTAACAGTTTTGACTTAGTGTCTTCCTAATCATATGATAGTTTGTTATTACCCATTAAGCCTTAAAGTTAAGTTAATTAATATTAAAGTTTGGTTTCCACTATCATTGATCAATACAAGGTTTAAGTCCCATTCCGACTGCCGTGGATTTTACCATTTCTCTAGTCAATGCTTTTTTGAATGGGTCTGCCAAATTATCATTGGATCTTATGTAGACAGTAGTGATAATTCCATCATTTATTATTTGTCTAACATATTCATGTCTAAGACTTATACGTCTTGATTTTCCATTGTATATGTTACTATATGATCGTGACATAGTAGCATGACTATCGCATCGTAAATATATGGTTGGCATTGGTTTTGGACATAGCTTTATATCCAGTAACATATTTCGTAGACATTCTGCCTCCTTTCCTGCAGCAGCAAGTGCTATAAATTCCGATTCCATTGTGGAGTGTGAAATGCAAGTTTGTTTGTTTGATGCCCAAGAAATAGCACCTCCGCCTAATGTAAAAATCCAACCTGAAGTAGATTTATTATCACCAGCACTAGTTATCCAACTTGCATCAGTATATCCTTCTAATACACTTGGAAATCCATTGTAAACAAGGCCTAGATTATTGGTTCTTTTTAGGTAACCAAGTAATCTTCCAATTGCTTTCCAATGATCTATACCAGGATTGCTAGTATATCGTGCAAGTTTGCATATTGCAAATGCTATGTCAGGTCTTGTACAATGCATTGCATACATTATACTTCCAATAGCGCTTGCGTATTCGAGTTGAGCAATACATCTTCCTTCATTTTTATTGAGATTGATACTCGAGTCTATTGGGGTACTAACATCTTTAATTTTTTGATGTTCAAACTTCTGGAGCACTTTTTGAATATAATGTGATTGATTTAGTGCATACCCCCCACTAACTTTACTAACTTTCACATCCAGAATTGTATCAACTTCATTCAAATCTTTCATTTTGAATTTTGAAGTTAAATCATTCTTGATGTCTTGAATTCCTTTCATGTTAGTACCGAATATTAATAAATCATCTACATATAAACAAATGATTACTCCATATTCTTTTGTAAACTTGGAGTAGATACATTTGTCTGCACTATTATATGTAAAGCCATATTGAAGTATAATTGAGTCAAATTTCTCATGCCACTGTTTTGGTGCTTGTTTTAATCCGTATAATGATTTTGTTAGTATGCAAACTTTTCTTTCATTCCCAGGAAGGATAAAACCTTCAGGTTGTTCCATGTAAACTTCTTCATTAAGTTCACCATTAAGGAAGGCTGTTTTGACATCCATTTGGTGGATATGTAACTGATAGATTGATGCTAATGATATTAGTACTCGAATTGATGTAATTCTTGCAACCGGAGCATATGTATCAAAGAAATTAATTCCTTTCTTTTGCCGAAAACCCTTAGCTACTAATCTAGCCTTGAAAGTTTGTACGCTACCATCGTTATTACGTTTTCTTCGAAACACCCGTTTGCAACCAATAGGTTTTGACCCTTGAGGCAAGTCTACCAACACCCAAGTATTATTTGATAAAATTGAATCTATTTCATCATTAATTGCCTCCTTCCAAAAAGCAGAATCTCTAGAAGTTATAGCTTCTTTTGTATGTTTTTGAATCATCTTCTATATTCAGTACAATAGGAATTTTGTTAGTAACTTCATCTCTAGTTCCTTCTACAAGGAATGCCATAGCTTGAGATGATATAAAATCTGGACCAAAAGATTTCTCTTTTCCGATTCGTTGTGTCCTTCTTATTTCTGTTTGTTCATTTGTTACTTTTCTTTTATTACCAGCAGAAGATGTAGTAACATCCATTGGTGTTTGAATAATGTCGGGTTTAACGACTGATTTGCATTAGAATCATCTTTGAATTTATTTTCAATAAACTCAACATCCCTTGATTCAACAATCGTGTTTGAGGATAAATCTAGTAGTCTATATGCTTTAGAGTTTTCAGCATATCCTACAAACAAACTTTTCAATGCTCTTGGACCTAGTTTAGTCCGTTTTGGATCAGTCACTCTATAAAAGGCAATACACCCACACACCTTTAGATACCGTAGAATAGGTTTCCGACCATTCCATAGTTTGTAAGGAGAAACTTTAGTTTTCCTTTAAGTGGTTCTATTGTGCAAATGACATGCTGACAGCAATGCTTCCTCCCACAAGTTAAGTGGTAACTTAGCATTTAATAACATAGAATTCACCATATCAACCAGAGTTCTATTTTTCCTTTCAGCCAAACCATTTTTCTGCGGTGTGTATGGCGCAGTGTGTTGATGAATAATCCCATGTTCTTCACAGAAATTAGAAAATTCAGTGGAGAAGTATTCTCCTCCTCTGTCACTAAGTATATTTTCCTACCTTTTTGATTTTCAACTTTTGTTTTATAGCGTTTGAACATGTCAAAAGCTTCATCTTTATTTCTAAGCAAATACACACATGTGTATTTAGAAAAATCATCAATAAAGGTAATGAAATACCTTTTTCCACCTCTGGTTAAAACTCCATTTAATTCACATATATCGGAGTGAATTATATTCAAGAGTTCTGAATTTCTTTCAACTGTTGGAAATGGTTTCTTTGTAATCTTGGCTTGTATACATATTTCGCATTTATCGTTGGTAACAGAAATGAGACCATGTTTAGCCATATATTTCAAAGATCTATAATTTAAATGTCCTAAACGTGCACACCATAATGGTAAAGAATCAACAGTATAAGCAGAACATTCATTTATTTCATTAATACTGAGTTTGAACATCCCATTACATGCATAACCTTTACCCATAAACATGCCATTTTTAGACATAACTAAACTATCAGACTCTAAGATTGATTTAACACCACTCTTGCATAGGATTGATGCAGAAACCGGATTCTTTTTAATATCAGGAACATGGTGTACATTAATGAGAGTGATCTTCTTGTTGGAAGTAAAAATGGATCTCCACATTTCCTTTCCCCAGAACCTTTGCACCATTTCCATTTCCTATAAGCGTTTCCTGCTGTTCTGCCAATTCTTTGTAGGATTTAAACAGCCCTTTGTTGTTGCATACATGAACTGTTGCACCAGAATCAAACCACCAATCCGAAGATTTTGTTTCCGCAATTGCCATGTGCAAGTCAGTTATCATGCCGATCTGCAAGTCTGAAACCATAGCAATGATTTCTTGGACTTCATCGTTCTCAACCATGTTTGCATTTTTAGACTGGCCCTTTAGTTTTGGAGGTGCCCTGCAATCTCGTTTGAAGTGCCCAAGTTTGCCGCAGTTACAGCAAGTCTTGTTTTTCTTATCCTTTGGATACGGGTTGCCATCCGTCTTAGTTTTCTTATTTGGCTTAAAGTTCTGATTCTGAGCATTGTTTCTCTTCTTTCCAGAATTGACATTGTTCACGTTCGTTATTGGAAAAACACCATCATGGATTCTATTTTCTTGTTCAATTCGTATGTGTTTTCCAATCCGTTCCAACGTGAGTTCTTCAGTCATGTGCAGGAGTTTTTTACGATAATTATTACAACTAGGTGGAAGCTTAGGAATAATAGCCCTTACTTGAATAGATTCTGGAATTTGCACTTTTAAATCCGCAAGTTTTCCAACCAGAACTTGTAATTCATGCATCTGGTCCATAACAGAGACATCATCTTTCATTTCAAATTCAAAATATTGTAATGTTATAAACATATCTGTTCTTATTTTCTCTGTTTTGTACTTTGCTTCCAGCGCATCCCAGATTTCTTTAGGCTACTTCAGCAGAGTGTAGAAATCGTACAAGCGCCCAAATGCCCAATCTTTAACCTATAAATATTTTATAGGTCCAAGCCCATATGCATACCCACCCAAGCCACTATTCAAGCCCATGTCATTTTAATTCCCAATATCATATACAAGGCTTTGTTATATACATTGGAATAGTCCAAAAGACTTGGTGACGGGGGACTTAATTTTTCTCCTCATTCAAAACAATCTACCTCAACACATTTATGTCTTTTTTTGGTTATACTTTGTGGCGTTCATCAATTTGTACACAGTAACACGTCGAATCGAACCTTTAGTTCCAAGCAGTAGACAAAAGCCGAATCTTTAGTAACAGAGACTTTGAAATGTATCAGGGACTTCAGCCAAACTGTACTTCAAATTTAACACTAACTGAACTGGTTTTTTAAATTAAATCGTAAAAATAAAAATATTCTATTCATGTGGTTCTCAGGTCTGAACGGTTCACTGAAATATTTGATGTTACACCAATATCGTTAGAATCAAATTCTGTCTCCGAAACAATGGTATTACGTTATTGTATGTGCTCCCATTTTATGAAACTTTTATCATTTTTATATGTATTTGGCATCTTGGTCACGTCTTTTTATTTAAGTTGTGCGATTGAATATGCAAATTCAGATGAACAGTTTGTCTTTAGATATATTTTAAGCACTTGCCATCTACAATATTGTGTATGCAAAACAACCAATCATTTGAGCACGTTGTTCTCCAATCAATCTGGGTTCATAATTCCGTTCTTCATTTCTTTATTTCTTTATTGTTTGATGATTGATAAGCTGGAAATAATGCTACATGATGAATGCCGCAAAATTCAGATAATACTGCCGACTGCATTGGTTGTGGGACATTTATGTTTTTTTTTTTTTTTGTTATACTTTGTGGCATTCATCAATTTGTACAATAACATGTTGAATCATGTTCCAAGCAGTAGACAAAAGCTAAATTTTATAGTTCTGTTTGGCACTTGTTTGGGTTTCCCTATCGCCCTTTACAAAGCAGTTGTTGTCATTAATTCATCTAGAAATAGCGTTTTGTATGCATCCACGAGTGATCTTTGTATTCTTTTTAAGTACTAAGACCTGGTATTCAATTCCGGGATTGTAAGACCACGGAAACTTATCTATCAGTGCTAGCTCATGCTCTAGAATAAGAAAAAAAATATGAGGGGACAGCCCAGTCCCTAGCAATATTCATGCAGTGAACATAAAAGTATAATGACATAAATTCATCGTTGTTCTCACCTAAGCCTAAAGGATGAGATATCTGCATAAATATAAAAACTGGATAGTGATTAATGTTTTTGACCTTATCCGTCAAAAATAGACATACCAATACTGCAACACTACAATGAATATGCTGAAGCGACCGCATTTCCGTAAGTCAAAAACTGCGGCTGTCAGGGTATCCGTTGGATTTTATATCGTCCGTGAATTGCGTTCTTTCTCTACCGCTTATATCCAGATCGGTGATTTTCACCGCAAATCCCCTTGTCGTTCTAGCATTGTCCATACTGCAATTAGCAACTGACGTGCATGCATTGTAAGTATGATAGAAAATAAATGCAAACAGCTTTAAGAGTATTTTATATCATGAATAAAAACATCTGGAATGACTTCAACATAAACAGCGATGCTTTTATTTGTAAACCATCATTCATGTACCCAATCTGCTTACCATATTCTTTTATATTGAATGCTAAGCGTATATGTGGGTGAGATTATTAACCAAATGTGTACCCTTTTGGGAAGATTGCAATAAATTTTGTCCCACATCGGCAAATATTATGGTATAACTCATCTTATATATGAAGAGTTAGAATAAGATGTTGTAAACTAATAACTTGGGCTTAAAGATGGACACAATGGTTAGGATAGAATGGTTGGACCTATAAAATTATTATGGGTCAAAAGATGGGCACGGGGGTACATTGCTAGAATGTTTTTGAACGAATAGATGCACCTGTTCGTGCGTAACTGTCTCCAACGACTACACCCCCTTCAGCCCTTTTATATTTGTTGCTTCTCTCTCGTCCAGAATCACCTTCTCGAATACTTATTCTTCTCTTTCCAATATTTTCTTCTGTAACATTGCTGTTTGTTGTATCCTGGAGGAATTTCGCTGCTTCGTTCACTAAAAATTAGTGGGGGCGAATAATTCCTTAAGCATAACGTTTCGTGCGTGCCTCAAATGTCTCCTCCAATCTTTTCTACTTCGTTTTGCTCTCTAGAAATCAACAATCTTAAGGAATTATTGTGGCTTCATCGGAATCTACCTACAAGATTATGAATCAGGAATTCACAAAACTTGACCGTTTTGAAGGCACGAATTACACTCGTTGGCAAAATAAAATCATGTTCCTTCTCACTACATTGAAGATTGCTTATGTGCTTGATGAAAAATTAGCCCCTCTTCCGCCACCTACTGACAAAGACACTGCGGAGATTGTGGCTCAAAGAAAGTAGCACGAAGAAGATGAAATTGTATGCAAAAGCCATATTCTCAACACACTGTCTGATCGGTTGTAAGATCTCTTCGCTTCTGTTAAATCACCAAGGGAGATATGGAAAAGCTTAGAGACATAGTACAGTAATGAAAAGCAAGGCGCAGATAAGTTTTTAATCTTTGAATTTTTCAAATTTAAAATGCTAGACAACGCTTCTGTTCTAGATTAAGTTCACCAGTTACAGGTTATATTCAACAAATTAAAAAATGTTAAGATTGATATTCCTGAACCGCTGCAAGTTGGGGTTGTTATGGCTAAACTCCCTCAGACATGGAGTGATTACAGAAAGAAACTTATGCATTCGACTGAAGATTTCTCTATGGAATAGATTCAAAATCATCTTCGTATCGAAAAGGAAACTAGAATCCGTGAAAGAAGATATTTGAATCTGATTCAAATGTACATGCTGTGAGCGACAATCACAATGGGCATAAGGAAACAAGAAAGCGAAAAAGGAATAGCAATCAGAACAAAACCAACAAAAAAGGAAAGGATAATTGTTATTTCTGCGGAAAGCCAGGGCATTTCAAAAAGGACTGTAGATTCTTTAAAAGGCAGAAGAAAGATCAAGGATGAAACCCCAAACATGGAAAAAATAATTCAGATTCTGTAAACATGGTAAATCATGAAGAATCTGAGATTGTGGAAATGATATCAAAATTAAATATTGATATGGTGACGGAACTAAACATGGACGATAACACCAAGGATACCGATTGGTGGTATGATTCGGGTGCTACCGTGCATGTATGCAACAATCAGTCCATGTTTACGTTCTATGAGTAAGTTTCAAGCGACAACAAAGTGCTTATGGGCAACCATGATACATCCATTGTCATTGGAAAGGGAACCGTAGAGTTGGAATTTACTTCTGGAAAGAAACTCATACTCATGAATGTTTTGCACGTTCCAGATATTAGGAAGAATCTTGTCTCGGCAAGTCTTCTTTATAGTAAGGTGTGAAATGTGTACTTGATGGTAATAGTCTTATTTTGACCAAAGGGGGAACATTTGTTGGAAAAGGATATGCTTGTAACGGGATGTTCAAATTAAGTATTAATAAAATGACTGAATTTGCTTATGTTCTCGATTCTATTGATTTATGGCATAGTAGACTAGCACAACTAAATTTTAAATCTTTAAAGTTCATGTCTAATGAAGGTTTAATCTCATATGAAAATAAAAATGTATCGAAATGTGAAACATGTATTGAAGCCAAAATGTTCAAAAAGTCATTCCCTAAATCTGAAAGAAATACAAAGTTGCTTGAATTAGTTCATACTGATATATGTGAACTAAATGGTATATATACTAGAGGAGGGAATAGATATTTTATTACTTTTATAGATGACTATTCCAGATATACATATGTTTATCTTATGAAAACAAAAGATCAGGCTTTTGATATGTTTAAGCGTTTTAAAATTACGGTCGAAAATCAAAAAGAAAGAAAGATTAAAGTATTACGTAGTGATAGAGGTAGAGAATACTTCTCTACAGAGTTTTACTTATTTTGTGAGGAAAACGGAATTATACATTAATCAACTGCACCATATACCCCACAACAGAACGGATTGGCAGAACGAAAAAATAGAACATTAGTGGAAATGACTAATGCTATGATTATAAATGCCAAACAAAATGTAAACTATGGGGGGAGGCACTTTTGACTGCATGTCACTTACATAATAGAATTCCATCAAGGAAAACTAAAGTATCTCCATATGAATTATGGAAAGGTAGAAAACCAAGTTTGAAATACTTGAAAGCTTGGGATTGTTTAACCTTTTATGTTAAGGTTATATTAACATCCATTAGAATTCTTTTTGCACTCGCTTCAATTTATGGGTTGCATATACATCAAATGGATGTTAAAACTGCTTTTCTAAATAGCAATCTTGATGAAGAAGTTTATATGAAACAAACAGAAGGTTTCATTATGCCTGGAAATGAAAGTGAAGTTTGCAAACTTGTTAAATCATTATATGGATTAAATCAAGCACCAAAACAGTGGCATGAGAAGTTTGATTCTATGATTCGGTCTAACGGTTTTAAACATAATAATGCAGACAAATGTATATATTCTAAATTCATTTATAGATATGGTATTATAATACGCTTATGTGTGGACAATCTGCTAATATTTGGTACAAATATGGAAGGCATTAATGAGACAAAGAAATATTTGACTTTATGTTTTAAAATGAAAGATTTAAATGAAGTTGACACTATATTAGGAATCAAAGTAAAGAAATACAGTGGTGGATATGCATTATGCCAATCTCACTACATTGAAAAATTGCTTCTTAAATATAAACACCTATATGTTAAAGAAGCAAGTAGTCCTTATGATTCCTCAATTAAATTATTTGCAAATTCTGAAAGGGCAATAGCCCAACTAGATTATTCAAGTATTATTGGAAGTCTCATGTATGCAATGCATTGCACACGTCTGGATATTGCATTTGCTGTTTGTAAACTATCTAGATATACGCACAAACCAAGCAAATAACATTGGAAAGAAATATGTAGAATTCTTTGTTACCTTAAAAGAACCATAGGATTAGGACTTTATTATGGAAATTTCCCAGCAATTCTGGAAGGATATTCAGATGCAAGTGGTGCAACACCCGAAATCGATAATAGAGGAACTACTGGATCGATTTTTACTCTTGGAGGAGGTGCTATATCTTGGGCCTCCAAGAAGCAAACAGTTATAACACATTATACAATGGAAGCAGAATTCATTGCCTTAGATGCATCAGGCAAGGAGGCAGAATGGCTAAGAAACTTATTATTAGAAATAGAGTTGTGGCCACAACCAATGTCAGCCATTTTTGTGTATTGCGACAGTGAAGCTACATTGTGTAGAGCTTATAGTAAAATTTATAATGGAAAGCCTAGACATATAAGTTTAAGACATGCATATGTCAGAGAGTTAATTGTAGATGGTATCATTACTATTATATTTGTTAGATCAAAGGAAAATCAAGAAGACCAACTTACTAAAGGATTACCGAGAGAAATGGGGAAAACTACTAATAGTACAATTGGTCTGAAAACATTCTAATCACCTGCAATGGAAACCAAACCTTATATTATTCAAAGTTTAAAAGGTAAAAACAAGTTGCAGAAAAGTGATTGACAAACATTAAATATCAATGTTTATATTGTTATGTTTTGTGGTGATCATTTGTCCATAGTAATAAGGACGGAAAGAATGGACACCCATATGAACATAAGAAACAATGTTTCAATAAAGTTTGGATATAACTTTATACATGTTCATGAACACCAGGAGGAAATTATTAACCAATTTACGGTTATGAAATTTTACAGAAGCATGATAATATTTATGTGTTCATACATTTCGTTTCATCATACAGGATTTTGGTTTAAGTATTTACTACCAAATATTCTGTTGAAACCTAAATATATGGACTAAGGAGAAAAGTTTAAACCAAAAGGTACTTTCTTTTACGCATAAATAAATAATTATTACAATCTTGTGGGGGATTGTTGGGAAGATTGCAATAAATATTTGTCCCACATCGACAAATATTATGGTATAACTCATCTTATATACGAAGAGTTAGAATAAGATGTTATGAACTAATAACTTGGGCTTAGAGATGGACACAATTTATGGGCTAGAATGGTTGGAGCTATAAAATTATTATGGTTCAAAAGATAGGCACTTGGGCACTTGGGACACGTGGGCGCGTGCGTGACCGAACGGAGCGGGTACAACTGTTCCAAGCGGTCATGTTTTTGAACAAATAGATGCACCTGTTCGCGCATAACTTTCTCCAACAGCTACACCCCTTCAGTCCTTTTATATTCGCTGCTTCTCCCTCGTCCAGAATTATCTTCTCGAATACTTCTTCTTCTCTCTCCAATATTTGCTTTTGTAACATTTCTGTTTGTTGTATCCTGGAGGAATTTCGCTGCTTCGTTCACTAAAAATTAGTGGGGGCGAATAATTCCTTAAGGATAACGTTTCGTGCGTGCCTCAAACGTCTCCTCCAATCTTTCCTAGTTCGTTTTGCTCTCTGGAAATCAACAATATTAAGGAATTACTATGGCTTCATCGGAATCTACGTACAAGATTATAAATCAGGAATTCACAAAACTAGATCGTTTTGATGGCACGAATTACGCTCGTTGGCAAGATAAAATCATGTTACTACTCACTACATTGAAGATTGCGTACATGCTTGATGAAAAATTAGCCCCTCTTCCGCCACTTACTGACAAAGACACTGCGGAGATTGTGGCTCAAAGAAAGAAGTGCGAAGAAGATGAAATTGTATGCAAAGGCAATATTCTCAACGCACTGTCTGATCGGTTGTACGATCTCTTCACTTCTGTTAAATCACCAAGGGAGATATGGAAAAACTTAGAGACAAAGTACAGTAATGAAAAGCAAGGCACATATAAGTTTTTAATCTATGAATTTTTCGAATTTAAAATGCTAGACAGCGCTTCTGTTCTGGATCAAGTTCACCAGTTACAGGTTATATTCAACAAATTAAAGAATGTTAAGAATGATATTCCTGAACCACTGCAAGTTGGGGCTGTTATGGCGAAACTCCCTCAGACATGGAGTGATTACAGAAAGAAACTTATGCATTCGACTGAAGATTTCTCTGTGGAACAGATTCAAAAACATCTTCTTATCGAAGAGGAAACTAGAATCTGTGAAAAGAAGATATTTGAATCTGATTCAAATGTACATGCTGTGAGCGACAATCACAATGGCATGAGGAAACAGGAAAGCGAAAAAGGGAAAGCAATCAGAATAAAACCAACAAAAAAGGAAAGGATAATTGTTATTTCTGTAGAAAGCCTGGGCATTTCAAAAGGGCTTGTAGATTCTTTAAAAGGCAGAAGAAAGATCAAGGACGAAACCGCAATCATGGAAAAAATAATTCAGGTTCTGCAAACATGGTAAATCATGAAGAATCTGAGATTGTGGCAATGATATCAAAATTAAATATTGATATGGTGACAGAACTAAACATGGCCGATATTACCAAGGATACCGATTGGTGGTATGATTCTCGTGCTGCCGTGCATGTATGCAACAATCAGTCCATGTTTACGTTCTATGAGGAAGTTTCTAACGATAATAAAGTGCTTATGGGCAACCATGATACATCCATTGTCATTGGAAAGGGGACCATAGAGTTGGAATTTACTTGTGGAAAGAAACTCATACTCATGAATGTTTTGCACGTTCCAGATATTAGGAAGAATCTTGTCTCGACAAGTCTCCTTTGTAGTAAACGTGTGAAATGTGTACTTGATGGTAACAGTCTTATTTTGACCAAAGGGGGAACATTTGTTGGAAAAGGATATGCTTGTAACAGGATGTTCAAATTAAGTATCAATAAAATGACTGAATTCGCTTATTTTCTCGATTCTATTAATTTATGGCATAGTGGACTAGCACATCTAAATTTTAAATCTTTAAAGTTAATGTCTAATGAAGGTTTAATCTCATATGAAAATTAAAATTTATCGAAATGTAAAACACGTATTGAAGCCAAAATGTGCAAAAAGCCATTCCCTAAATCTGAAAGAAATACAAGGTTGCTTGAATTAGTTCATACTGGTATATGTGAACTAAATGGTATATTAACTAGAGGAGGGAATAGATATTTTATTACTTTTACAGATGACTATTCCAGATATACGTATGTTTATCTTATGTAAACAAAAGATCAGGCTTTTGATATGTTTAAGCGTTTTAAAATTACAGTCGAAAATCAAAAAGAAAGAAAGATTAAAGTATTACGTAGTGATAGAGGTGGAGAATACTTCTCTACAGAGTTTTCCTTATTTTGTGAGGAAAACGGAATTATACATCAATCAACTGCACCATATACCCCACAACAGAATGGATTGGCTAAACAAAAAAATAGAACATTAGTGGAAATGACTAATGCTATGATTATAAATGCCAAACAAAATGTAAACTTATGGGGGGAGACACTTTTGACAGCATGTCACTTACATAATAGAATTCCATCAAGGAAAACTAAAGTATCCCCATATGAATTATGGAAAGGTAGAAAACCAAGTTTGAAATACTTGAAAGTTTGGGGTTGTTTAACCTTTTATCGAGTAATAGATCCCAAAAGGAATAAATTAGGGCCAAGGGCTTTAAAAGGAGTATTTGTAGGATACGCTGAGAATTCCAAAGCATTTCGGGTGCTGGACTTAGATTCTAGTGTCATTATAGAACCAAGAGACGTAGAATTTATTGAAAATAAATTCATATGTGATTCAAGTCAAATCTCGGTTCCTACTCAAATTATTCACGACAAGAATAATGAAAAATCTAACCAAACTTCTTCTAACAAAAGAAATTTTTATGATATATCAGAAGAGCCTAGAAGAAGTCAAAGAGCAAAGAAGGCTAAAGAGTTAGGACCTGATTTCGTTTCACCCGATGATGTAGTCCATCTTGTCATAGGTGATAGACAAGACGTTATTAATGATATAATTTATGTCTTAGGCACAGAAGGAGATCCCAAAAATTTTAAAGAAGCAATGGCTTCTAGGAATGCTTCTTTTTGGAAAGAAGCAATACAAGACGAGATGGATTCAGTTCTATCTAATAATACTTGGGAATTAACTGACTTACCTAGCGGATCAAAGCCAATTGGATGTAAATGGGTATTTCGTAGAAAATATAATATAGATGGATCAATACAAACTTTCAAGGCAAGATTGGTTGCTAAAGGATTCAGACAAAAGGAAGGTATTGACTATTTTGATACATATGCTCATGTTGCAAGATTAACATCCATTAGAGTTCTATTTGCACTTGCTTCAATTTATGGGTTGCATGTACATCAAATGGATGTTAAAACTGCTTTTCTAAATGGCAATCTTGATGAAGAGGTTTATATGGAACTACCAGAAGGTTTCATTATGCCTGGAAATGAAAATGAAGTTTGCAAACTTGTTAAATCATTATATGGATTAAAGCAAACACCAAAATAGTGGCATGAGAAGTTTGATTCTGTGATTCTGTCTAACGGTTTTAAACATAATAATGCAGACAAGTGTATATTTTTTAAATTCACTGATAGATATGGTATTATAATATGCTTATATGTGGATGATCTGCTAATATTTGGTACAAATATGGAAGGCATTAATGAGACAAAGAAATATTTGACTTCTTGTTTTAAAATGAAAGATTTAAATGAAGTTGACACTATATTAGGAATCAAAGTAAAGAAACACAATGGTGGATATGCATTATGCCAATCTCACTATATTGAAAAATTGCTTCTTAAATATAAACACCTAAATGTTAAAGAAGCAAGTAGTCCTTATGATTCCTCAGTTAAATTATTTGCAAATTCTGAAAGGGCAATAGCCCAACTAGAGTATGCAAGTATTATTGGAAGTCTCATGTATGCAGTGCATTGCACTCGTCCGGATATTGCTTTTGCTGTGTGTAAACTATCTAGATATACGCACAAACCAAGAAAATTACATTGGAAAGCAATATGTAGAATTCTTGGTTACCTTAAAAGAACCATAGGATTAGGACTTTATTACGGAAATTTCCCAGTAGTTCTAGAAGGATATTCGGATGCAAGTGGTGCAACACCCGAAAACGATAATAGAGGAACTACTGGACGGATTTTTGCTCTTGGAGGAGGTGCTATATCTTGGGCCTCCAAGAAGCAAACAGTTATAACACATTCTACAATGGAAGCAGAATTCATTGCCTTTGATGCATCAGGCAAGGGGCAGAATGGCTAAGAAACTTATTATTAGAAATAGAGTTGTGGCCACAACCAATGTTAGCCATTTCCGTGTTTTGCGACAGTGAAGCTACATTATCCAGAGCTTATAATAAAATTTATAATGGAAAGTCTAGACATACAAGGTTAAGACATGCATATGTCAGAGAGTTAATTGTAGATGGTTGCATGACTATTATATTTGTTAGATCAAAGGAAAATCTAGCAGACCCACTAAATAAAGGATTACCGAGAGAAATGGTGAAAACTACTATTTGTATAGTGGGTCTGAAAACATTCTTATCACCTGTAATGGAAACCAAACCTTATATTATTCAAGGTTTAAAAGGTAAAAGCAAGTTGCAGAAAAGTGATTGACAAACATTAAATATCAATGTTTGTATTGTTTCGTTTTGTGGTGATCATTTGTCCATAGTAACAAGGACGGAAAGAATGGACACCTACATGAACATAAGAAACAATGTTTCAATAAAGTTTGGACATAACTTTATACATGTTCATGAACACCAGGAGGAAATTATTAACCAATTTATGGTTATGACATTTTACAAAAGCGTGATAATATTTATGTGTTCATACATTTCTTTTCATCGTATAGGATTTTGGTTTAAGTATTTACTACCAAATATTCTGTTGAAACCTAAATATATGGACTAAGGAGAAAAGTTTAAACTAAAAGGTACTTTCTTTTATGCATAAATAAATAATTATTACAATCTTGTGGGGGATTGTTGGGAAGATTGCAATAAATATTTGTCCCACATCGGCTAATATTATGGTATAACTCATCTTACATATGAAGAGTTAGAATAAGATGTTGTGGACTATTAACTTGGGCTTAGAGATGGACACAATGGTTGGGCTAGAATGGTTGGACCTATAAAATTATTATGGGTCATAAGATGGGCACTTGGGCACTTGGGCACTTGGGACACGTGGGCGCGTGCGTGATCGTACGGAGCGGGTACAGTTGTTCCAAGCGTTCATGTTTTTGAACTAATAGATGCACCTATTCGCGCATAACTGTCTCCAACGGCTACACCCCTTTAGCCCTTTTATATTCACCGCTTCTCTCTCGTCCAGAATTATCTTCTCGAATACTTATTCTTCTCTCTCCAATATTTCCTTCTGTAACATTGTTGTTTGTTGTATCCTGGAGGAATTTCGCTGCTTCATTCACTAAAAATTAGTGGGGTTGAATAATTCCTTAAGGATAACGTTTTGTACGTGCCTCAGACGTCTCCTCCAATCTTTTATGGTTCTTTTTGCTCTCTGAAATCAACAATCTTAAGAAATTATTATGGCTTCATCAGAAACTACCTACAAGATAATGAATCAGGAATTCACAAAACTTGACCGTTTTGATGGCACGAATTACACTCGTTGGCAAGATAAAATCATGTTCCTTCTCACTAGATTGAAGATTGCTTATGTGCTTGATGAAAAATTAGCCCCTCTTCCGCCACCTACTGACAAAGACACTGCGGAGATTGTGGCTCAAAGAAAGAAGCGCGAAGAAGATGAAATTGTATGCAGAGGCCATATTCTAAACACACTGTCTGATCGGTTGAACGATCTCTTCAATTCTGTAAAATCACCAAGGGAGATATGGAAAAGCTTAGAGACAAAGTACAGTAATGAAAAGCAAGGCACAGATAAGTTTTTAATCTATGAATTTTTCGAATTTAAAATGCTAGACAACGCTCTGGATCAAGTTCACCGGTTATAGATTATATTCAACAAATTAAAGAATGTTAAGATTGATATTCCTGAACTGCTGCAAGTTGGGGCTGTTATGGCTAAACTCACTCAGACTTGGAGTGATTACAGAAAGAAACTTATGCATTCGACTAAAGATTTCTCTATGGAACAGATTCAAAAACATCTTCGTATCAAAGAGGAAACTAGAATCCGTGAAAAGAAGATATTTGAATATGATTCAAATGTACATGCTGTGAGGGACAATCTCAATGGGCATAAGGAAACAGGAAAGCAAAAAAGGGATAGCAATTAGAACAAAACCAATAAAAAAGGAAAGGATAATTGTTATTTCTGCGGAAAGTCATGGCATTTCAAAAGGGACTGTAGATTCTTTAAAAGGCAGAAGAAAGATCAAGGACGAAACCCCAATTGTGGAAAAAATATTTCGTATTATGCAAACATGGTAAATCATGAAGAATCTGAGATTGTGGCAATGACATCAAAATAAAATATTGATATGGTGACAGAACTAAACATGGCCGATAACACCAAGAATACCGATTGGTGGTATGATTCTGGTGCTACCATGCATGTATGCAACAATCAGTCCATGTTTACGTTCTATGAGGAAGTTTCAAGCGACAATAAAATGCTTATGGGCAACCATGATACATCAATTGTCATTGGAAAGGGGACCGTAGAGTTGGAATTTACTTCTGGAAAGAAACTCATACTCATGAATGTTTTGCACGTTCCAGATATTAGGAAGAATCTTGTCTCGGCAAGTCTTCTTTGTAGTAAAGGTGTGAAATGTGTACTTGATGATAACAGTCTTATTTTGACCAAAGGTGGAACATTTGTTGGAAAAGGATATGCTTGTAACGGGATGTTCAAATTAAGTATTAATAAAATGGCTGAATTCGCTTATGTTCTCAATTCTATTGATTTATGGCATAGTAGACTAGCACATCTAAATTTTAAATCTTTAAAGTTCATGTCTAATGAAGGTTTAATCTCATATGAAAATAAAAATGTATCGAAATGTGAAACATGTATTGAAGCCAAAATGTGCAAAAAGCCATTCCCTAAATCTGAAAGAAATACAAAGTTGCTTGAATTAGTTCATACTGATATATGTGAACTAAATGTTATATTAACTAGAGGAGGGAATAGATATTTTATTACTTTTATAGATGACTATTCCAGATATATGTATGTTTATCTTATGAAAACAAAAGATCAGGCTTTTGATATGTTTAAGCGTTTTAAAATTACAGTCGAAAATCAAAAAGAAAGAAAGATTAAAGTATTACGTAGTGATAGATGTGGAGAATACTTCTCTACCGAGTTTTCCTTATTTTGTGAGGAAAACGGAATTATACATCAATCAACAGCACCATATACCCCACAACAGAATGGATTGGCTAAACTAAAAAATAGAACATTAGTGGAAATGACTAATGCTATGATTATAAATGCCAAACAAAATGTAAACTTATGGGGGGAGGCACTTTTGACAACATGTCACTTACATAATAGAATTCCATCAAGGAAAACTAAAGTATCTCCATATGAATTATGGAAAGGTAGAAAACCAAGTTTGAAATACTTGAAAGTTTGGGGTTGTTTAACCTTTTATCGAGTAATAGATCCAAAAAGGAATAAACTAGGGCCAAGGGCTTTAAAAGGCGTATTTGTAGGTTACGCTGAGAATTCCAAAGCATTTCGGGTGCTGGACTTAGCTTCTAATGTCATTATAGAATCAAGAGACGAAGAATTTATTGAAAATAAGTTCATACATGATTCAAGTCAAATCTCGATTCCTACTCAAATTATTCACGAAAAGAATAATGAAAAATCTAACCAAACTTCTTCTAACAAAAGAAAATTTTATGATATATCAGAAGAGCCTAGAAGAAGTCAAAGAGCAAAGAAGGCTAAAGAGTTAGGACCTGATTTCGTTTCACCCGATGATGTAGTCCATCTTGTCATAGGTGATAGACAAGATATTATCGATGATATAATTTATGTCTTAGGCGCAGAAGGAGACCCCAAAACTTTTAAAGAAGCAATGGCCTCTAGGAATGCTTCTTTTTGGAAAGAAGCAATACAAGACGAGATGGATTCAATTCTATCTAATATACTTGGGAATTAACTGACTTACCTAGCGGATCAAAACCAATTGGATATAAATGGGTATTTCGTAGAAAATATAATACGGATGGATTAATACAAACTTTCAAGGAAAGATTGGTTGCTAAAGGATTTAGACAAAAGGAAGATATTGACTATTTTGATACATGTGCTCCTGTTGCGAGATTAACATCCATTAGAGTTCTATTTGCACTTGCTTCAATTTATGGGTTGCATGTACATCTAATGGATGTTAAAACTTCTTTTCTAAATGGCAATCTTGATGAAGAGGTTTATATGGAACAACCAGAAGGTTTCATTATGCCTGGAAATGAAAATGAAGTTTGCAAACTTGTTAAATCATTATATGGATTAAAGCAAACACCAAAATAGTGGCATGAGAAGTTTGATTCTGTGATTCTGTCTAACGATTTTAAACATAATAATGCAGACAAATGTATATATTTTAAATTCACTGAAAGATATGGTATTATAATATGCTTATATGTGGATGATCTGCTAATATTCGGTACAAATATGGAAGGCATTAATGAGACAAAGAAATATTTGACTTCTTGTTTTAAAATGAAAGATTTAAATGAAGTTGACACTATATTAGGAATCAAAGTAAAGAAACACAATGGTGGATATGCATTATGCCAATCTCACTATATTGAAAAATTGCTTCTTAAATATAAACAACTAAATGTTAAAGAAGCAAGTAGTCCTTATGATTCCTCAGTTAAATTATTTGCAAATTCTGAAAGGGCAATAGCCCAACTAGAGTATGCAAGTATTATTGGAAGTCTCATGTATGCAGTGCATTGCACTCGTCCGGATATTTCTTTTGCTGTGTGTAAACTATCTAGATATACGCACAAACCAAGAAAATTACATTGGAAAGCAATATGTAGAATTCTTGGTTACATTAAAAGAACCATAGGATTAGGACTTTATTACGGAAATTTCCCAGTAGTTCTAGAAGGATATTCGGATGCAAGTGGTGCAACACCCGAAAACGATAATAGAGGAACTACTGGACGGATTTTTGCTCTTGGAAGAGGTGCTATATCTTGGGCCTCCAAGAAGCAAACAGTTATAACACATTCTACAATGGAAGCAGAATTCATTGCCTTTGATGCATCAGGCAAGGGACAGAATGGCTAAGAAACTTATTATTAGAAATAGAGTTGTGGCCACAACCAATGTCAGCCATTTCCGTGTATTGCGATAGTGAAGCTACATTGTCTAGAGCTTATAATAAAATTTATAATGGAAAGTCTAGACATATAAGTTTAAGACATGCATATGTCAGAGAGTTAACTGTAGATGGTATCATTACTATTATATTTGTTAGATCAAAGGAAAATCTAACAGACCCACTAACCAAAGGATTACCGAGAGAAATGGCGAAAACTACTAGTAGTACAATGGGTTTGAAAACCTTCTAATCACCTGCAATGGAAACCAAACCTTATATTATTCAAGGTTTAAAAGGTAAAAACAAGTTGCAGAAAAGTGATTGACAAACATTAAATATCAATGTTTGTATTGTTACGTTTTGTGGTGATCATTTGTCCATAGTAACAAGGACGGAAAGAATGGACACCTATATGAACATAAGAAACAATGTTTCAATAAAGTTTAGACATAATTTTATACATGTTCATGAACACCAGGAGGAAATTGTTAACAAATTTACAGTTATGACATTTTACAGAAGCGTGATAATATTTATGCGTTCATACATTTCTTTTCATCGTATAGGATTTGGTTTAAGTATTTACTACCAAATATTCTGTTGAAACCTAAATATATGGACGAAGGAGAAAAGTTTAAATCAAAGGTACTTTCTTTTATGCATAAATAAATAATTATTACAATCTTATGGGGGATTGTTGGGAAGATTGCAATAAATATTTGTCCCACATTGGCAAATATTATGGTATAACTCATCTTATATATGAAGAGTTAGAATAAGATGTTGTGAACTAATAACTTGGGCTCAGAGATGGACACAATGGTTGGGCTAGAATGGTTGGACCTATAAAATTATTATGGGTCAAAAGATGGGCACTTGGGGCACGTGAGCGCGGGCCTGACCGTACGGAGCGGGTACAACTGTTCCAAGCGGTCATGTTTTTGAACGAATAGATGCACCTGTTCGTCATAACTGTCTCCAACGGCTACACCACTTCAGCCCTTTTATATTTTTCGCTTCTCTCTCATCCAGAATTATCTTCTCGGATCCTTCTTCTTCTCTCTCCAATATTTGCTTCTGTAACATTGCTGTTTGTTGTATCTTGGAGGAATTTCGCTGCTTCGTTCACTAAAAATTAGTGGGGGCGAATAATTCCTTAAGGATAACGTTTCGTGCAAGCCTCAAACGTCTCCTCCAATCTTTTCTTGTTCGTTTTGCTCTCTGGAAATCAACAATCTTAAGAAATTATTATGGCTTCATCGGAATCTACCTACAAGATTATGAATTAGGAATTCACAAACTTGACCATTTTGATGGCACGAATTACACTCGTTGGCAAGATAAAATCATGTTCCTTCTCATTACATTGAAGACTGCTTATGTGCTTGATGAAAAATTAGCCCCTCTTCCGCCACCTACTGACAAAGACACTGCGGAGATTGTGGCTCAAAGAAAGAAGCGCGAAGAAGATGAAATTTTATGCAGAGGCAAAGTACAGTAATGAAAAGCAAGGCACAGATAAGTTTTTAATCTATGAATTTTTTGAATTTAAAATGCTAGACAACACTTCTGTTCTGGTTCAAATTCACCAGTTACAGGTTATATTCAACAAATTAAAGAATGTTAAGATTGATATTCCTGAACCGCTGCAAGTTGGGGCTGTTATGGCTAAACTCCCTTAGACATGGAGTGATTACAGAAAGAAACTTATGCATTCGACTGAAGATTTCTCTATGTAACAGATTCAAAAACATCTACGTATCAAAGAGGAAACTAGAATCCGTGAAAAGAAGATATTTGAATCTGATTCAAATGTACATGCTGTGAGCGACAATCACAATGGGCATAAGGAAACATGAAAGCGAAAAAGGGATAGCAATCAGAACAAAACCAACAAAAAAGGAAAGGATAATTGTTCCTGCGGAAAGCCAAGGCATTTCAAAAGTGACTGTAGATTCTTCAAATGGCAGAAGAAAGATCAAGGACGAAACCCCAATCATGGAAAAGATAATTCAGATTCTGCAAACATGGTAAATCATGAAGATTCTGAGAATGTGGCAATGATATCAAAATAAAATATTGATATGGTGACAGAACTAAACATGGCCGATAACACCAAGGATACCGATTGGTGGTATGATTCTGGTGCTACCGTGCATGTATGCAACAATCAGTCCATGTTTACGTTCTATGAGGAAGTTTCAAGCGACAATAAAGTGCTTATGGGCAACCATGATACATCCATTGTCATTGGAAAGGGGACCGTAGAGTTGGAATTTACTTCTGGAAAGAAACTCATACTCATGAATGTTTTGCACGTTCCAGATATTAGGTAGAATCTTGTCTCGGCAAGTCTTCTTTGTAGTAAAGGTGTGAAATGTGTATTTGATGATAACAGTCTTATTTTGACCAAAGGGGGAACATTTGTTAGAAAAGGACATGCTTTAATGGGATGTCCAAATTAAGTATTAATAAAATTACTGAATAAGCTTATGTTCTCGATTCTATTGATTTATGGCATAGTAGACTAGCACATCTAAATTTTAAATCTTTAAAGTTCATGTCTAATGAGGTTTAATCTCATATTAAATTAAAAATGTATCTAAATGTGAAACATGTATTGAAGCCAAAATGTGCAAAAAGCCATTCCCTAAATCTGAAAGAAATACAAAGTGGCTTGAATTAGTTCATACTGATATATGTGTACTAAATGGTATATTAACTAGAGGAGGGAATAGATATTTTATTACTTTTATAGATGACTATTCCAGATATACATATGTTTATCTTATGAAAACAAAAGATCAGGCTTTTGATATGTTTAAGCGTGTTAAAAATACAGTCGAAAATCAAAAAGAAAGAAAGATTAAAGTATTACACAGTGATAGAGGTGGAGAATACTTCTCCATAGAGTTTTCCTTATTTTGTGAGGAAAACAGAATTATACATCAATCAGCTGCACTATATACCCCACAACAGAATGGATTGGCTGAACGAAAAAATAGAACATTAATGGAAATGACCAATGCTATGATTATGAATGCCAAACAAAATGTAAACTTATGGGGGAGGCACTTTTGATAGCATGTCACTTACATAATAGAATTCCATCAAGGAAAACTAAAGTATCTCCATATGAATTATGGAAAGGTAGAAAACCAAGTTTGAAATACATGAAAGTTTGGGGTTGTTTAACCTTTTATCGAGCAATAGATCCAAAAAGGAATAAACTAGTGCCAAGGGCTTTAAAAGGAGTATTTGTAGGATAGACTGAGAATTCCAAAGCATTTCAGGTGCTGGACTTAGATTCTAATGTCATTATAGGATCAAGAGACGTAGAATTTATTGAAAATAAGTTCATATGTGATTCAAGTCAAATCTCGGTTCCTACTCAAATTATTCACTACAAGAATAATGAAAAATCTAACCAAACTTCTTCAAACAAAAGAAAATTTTCTGATATATCAGAAGAGCCTAAAAGAAGTCATAGAGCAAAGAAGGCCAAAGAGTTAGGACCTGATTTCGTTTCACCCGATGATGTAGTCCATCTTGTCATAGGTGATAGACAAGATATTGTCGATGATATAATTTATGTCTTAGGCACAGAAGGAGATCCCAAAACTTTCAAAGAAGCAATGGCTTCTAGGATTGCTTCTTTTTGGAAAGAAGCAATACAAGACGAGATGGATTCAATTCTATCTAATAATACTTGGGAATTAACTGACTTACCTAGCGGATCAAAGCCAATTGGATGTAAATGGGTATTTCATAGAAAATATAATACAGATGGATCAATACAAACTTTCAAGGCAAGAGTGGTTGCTAAAGGATTCATACAAAAGGAAGGTATTGACTATTTCTATACATATGCTCCTGTTGCAAGATTAACATCCATTAGAGTTCTATTTTCACTTGCTTCAATTTATGGGTTGCATCTACATCAAATGGATGTTAAAACTGCTTTTCTAAATGGCAATCTTGATGAAGAAGTTTATATGGAACAACCAGAAGGTTTCATTATGCTTGGAAATGAAAATAAAGTTTGCAAACTTGTTAAATCATTATATGGATTAAAGCAAACACCAAAATAATGGCATGAGAAGTTTGATTCTGTGATTCTGTCTAACGGTTTTAAACATAATAATGCAGACAAATTTATATATTTTAAATTCACTGATAGATATGGTATTATAATATGCTTATATGTGGACGATCTGCTAATATTTGTTACAAATATGGAAGGCAATAATGAGACAAAGAAATATTTGACTTCATGTTTTAAAATGAAAGATTTAAATGAAGTTAACACTATATTAGGAATCAAAGTAAAGAAACACAGTGGTGGATATGCATTATGCCAATCTCACTACATTGAAAATTTGCTTTTTAAATATAAACACCTAAATGTTGAAGAAGCAAGTAGTCCTTATGATTCCTCGGTTAAATTATTTGCAAATTTTGAAAGGGCAATAGCCCAACTAGAGTATGCAAGTATTATCGGAAGTCTCATGTATGCAATGCATTGCACCCGTCCGGATATTGCATTTGTTGTGTGTAAACTATCCAGATATATGCACAAACCAAGCAAATTACATTGGAAAGAAATATGTGGAATTCTTGGTTACCTTAAAATAACCATAGGATTAGGACTTATTATGGAAATTTCCCAGCAGTTCTGGAAGGATATTCAGATGCAAGTGGTGCAACACTCGAAAACGATAATAGAGGAACTACTGGATGGATTTTTACTCTTGGAGGAGGTGCTATATCTTGGGCCTCCAAGAAGCAAACAGTTATAACACATTCTACAATGGAAGAAGAATTCATTGCCTTAGATGCATCAGGCAAGGAGGTAGAATGGCTAAGAAACTTATTATTAGAAATAGAGTTGTGGCCACAACCATTGTCAGCTATTTCTGTGTATTGCGACAGTGAAGCTACATTTTCCAGAGCTTATAATAAAATTTATAATGGAAAATTTAGACATATAAGTTTAAGACATGCATATGTCAGAGAGTTAATTGTAGATGGTATCATTACTATTATATTTGTTAGATCAAAGGAAAATCTAGCAGACCCACTAACTAAAGGATTACCGAGAGAAATGGTGAAAACTACTAGTAGTACAATGGGTCTGAAAACATTCTAATCACCTGTAATGGAAACCAAACCTTATATTATTCAAGGTTTAAAAGGTAAAAACAAGTTGCAGAAAAGTGATTGACAAACATTAAATATCAATGTTTGTATTGTTACATTTTGTGGTGATCATTTGTCCATAGTAACAAGGACGGAAAGAATGGACCCCTATATGAACATAAGAAACGATGTTTCAATAAAGTTTGGACATAACTTTATACATGTTCATGAGCACCAGGAGGAAATTATTAACCAATTTACGGTGTTGACATTTTACAGAAGCATGATAATATTTATGTGTTCATACATTTCGTTTCATCGTATAGGATTTTGGTTTAAGTATTTACTACCAAATATTCTGTTGAAACCTAAATATATGGACTAAGGAGAAAAGTTTAAACAAAAGGTACTTTCTTTTATGCATAAATAAATAATTATTACAATCTTGTGGGGGATTGTTGGGAAGATTGCAATAAATATTTGTCTCACATCGGCAAATATTATGGTATAACTCGTCTTATAGATGAAGAGTTAGAATAAGATGTTGTGAACTAATAACTTGGGCTTAGAGATGGACACAATGGTTGGGATAGAATGGTTGGACCTATAAAATTATTATGGGTCAAAAGATGGGCACTTGGGGCACGTGGGAGCGTGCGTGACCGTACGGAGTGGGTACAACTGTTCCAAGCGGTCATGTTTTTGAACGAATAGATGCACCTGTTCGCACATAACTGTCTCCAACGGCTACCCCCTTCAGGCCTTTTATATTCGTCGCTTCTCTCTCATCCAGAATTATCTTCTCGAATACTTCTTCTTCTCTCTCCAATATTTGCTTTTGTAACATTGCTGTTTGTTGTATCCTGGAGGAATTTCGCTGCTTCGTTCATTAAAAATTAGTAGGGGCGAATAATTCCTTAAGGATAACGTTTCGTGCGCCTCAAATGTCTCCTCCAATCTTTTCTGGTTCATTTTGTTCTCTAGAAATCAACAATCTTAAGGAATTATTATGGCTTCATTGGAATCTAACTACAAGATTATGAATCAGGAATTCACAAACCTTGACCGTTTTGATGGCACGAATTACACTCGTTGGCAAGATAAAATCATGTTCCTTCTCACTACATTGAAGATTGCTTATGTGCTTGATGAAAAATTAGCCCCTCTTCCGCCACCTATGGACAAAAACACTACAGAGATTGTGGCTCAAAGAAAGAAGCGCGAAGAAGATGAAATTGTATGCAGAGGCCATATTATCAACACACTGTCTGATCGGTTGCACGATCTCTTCACTTCTGTTAAATCACCAAGGGAGATATGGAAAAGCTTAGATACAAAGTACAGTAATGAAAAGCAAGGCGCAGATAAGTTTTTAATCTATGAATTTTTCGAATTTAAAATTCTAGACAACGCTTCTGTTCTGGATCAAGTTCACCAGTTACAGGTTATATTCAACAAATTAAAGAATGTTAAGATTGATATTCCTGAGTCGCTGCAAGTTGGAGCTGTTATGGCTAAACTTCTTCAGACATGGAGTGATTACAGAAAGAAACTTATGCATTCGAACAGATTCAAAAACATCATCGTATCGAACATGAAACTAGAATCTGTAAAAAGAAGTTATTTGAATCTGATTCAAATGTACATGTTATGAGCGACAATCACAATGGGCATATGGAAACAGGAAAGTGAAAAAGGGATAGCAATCAGAACAAAACCAAAAAAAGGAAATAATAATTGTTATTTCTGCGGAAAGCCAGGGCATTTCAAAAGGGACTGTAGATTCTTTAAAAGGTAGAAGATAAATCAAGGACGAAACCCCAATCATGGAAAAAATAATTCAGATTCTGTAAACATGGTAAGTCATGAAAAATTTGAGATTGTGGCAATGATATCAAAATTAAATATTGATATGGTGACAGAACTAAACATGGCCGATAACACCAAGGATACCGATTGGTGGTATGATTCTGGTGCAACCGTGCATGTATGCAACAACCAGTCCATGTTTACGTTCTATGAGGAAGTTTCAAGCGACAATAAAGTGCTTATGGGCAACCATGATACATCCATTGTCATTGGAAAGGGGACCGTAGAGTTGGAATTTACTTCTGGAAAGAAACTCATACTCATGAATGTTTTGCACGTTCCAGATATTAGGAAGAATCTTGTCTCGGCAAGTCTTCTTGGTAGTAAAGGTGTGAAATGTGTACTTGATGGTAACGGTCTTATTTTGACCAAAGGGGGAACATTTGTTGGAAAAGGATATGCTTGTAATGGGATGTTCAAATTAAGTATTAATAAAATGATTGAATTCGCTTATGTTCTCGATTCTATTGATTTATGGCATAGTAGACTAGCACATCTAAATTTTAAATCTTTAAAGTTCATGTCTAATGAAGGTTTAATCTCATATGAAAATAAAAATGTATCGAAATGTGAAACATGTATTGAAGCCAAAATGTGAAAAAAGCCATTCCCTAAATCTGAAAGAAATACAAAGTTGCTTGAATTAGTTCATACTAATATATGTGAACTAAATGGTATATTAACTAGAGGTGGGAATAGATATTTTATTACTTTTATAGATGACTATTCCAGATATACGTATGTTTATCTTATGAAAACAAATGATCAGGCTTTTGATACGTTTAAGCATTTTAAAATTACAGTAGAAAATCAAAAAGAAAGTAACATTAAAGTATTACGTAGTGATAGAGGTAGAGAATACTTTTCCACAGAGTTTTCCTTATTTTGTGAGGAAAACGGAATTATACTTCAATCAACTGCACCATATACCCCATAACAGAATGGATTGGCTGAATGAAAAAAATAGAACAATAGTGGAAATGAACAACGCTATGATTATAAATGCCAAACAAAATGTAAACTTATGGGGGGAGGCACTGTTGACAGCATGTCACTTACATAATGGAATTCCATCAAGGAAAACTAAAGTATCTCCATATGAATTATGGAAAGGTAGAAAACCAAGTTTGAAATACTTGAACGTTTGGGGTTGTTTAACCTTTTATCGAGTAATAGATCCAAAAAGGAATAAACTAGGGCCAAGGGCTTTAAAAGGAGTATTTGTAGGAATACGCTGAGAATTCCAAAGCATTTCGGGTGCTAGACTTAGATTCTAATGTCATTATAGAATCAAGAGACGTAGAATTAATTGAAAATAAGTTCATATGTGATTCAAGTCAAATCTCGGTTCCTACTCAAATTATTCACGACAAGAATAGTGAAAAAATTAACCAAACTTCTTCTAACAAAAGAATTTTTTTTGATATATCAGAAAGCCTAGAATAAGACAAAGAGCAAGGAAGGCTAAAGAGTTAGGACCTGATTTCGTTTCACCCGATGATATAGTCCATCTTGTCATAGGTGATAGACAAGATATTATCGATGATATAATTTATGTCTTAGACACAGAAGGAGATCCCAAAACTTTTAAAGAAGCAATGGCTTCTAGGAATGCTTCTTTCTGGAAAGAAGCAACACAAGACAAGATGGATTCAATTCTATCTAATAATACTTGGGAATTAACTGACTTACCTAGCGGATCAAAGCCAATTGGATGTAATGGGTATTTCGTAGAAAATATAATACAGATGGATCAATACAAACTTTCAAGGCAAGATTGGTTGCTAAAGGATTCATACAAAAGGAAGGTATTGACTATTTTGATACGTATGCTCCTGTTGCAAGATTAACATCCATTAGAGTTCTATTTGCACTTGCTTCAATTTATGGGTTGCATGTACATCTAATGGATGTTAAAACTTCTTTTCTAAATGGCAATCTTGATGAAGAGGTTTATACGGAACAACCAGAAGGTTTCATTATGCCTGGAAATTAAAATGAAGTTTGCAAACTTGTTAAATCATTATATGGATTAAAGCAAGCACCAAAACAGTGGCATGATAAGTTTGATTCTGTGATTCTATCTAACGGTTTTAAACATAATAATGCAGACAAATTTATATATTTTAAATTCACTGATAGATATGGTATTATAATATGCTTATATGTGGACGATCTGCTAATATTTGTTACAAATATGGAAGGCATTAATGAGACAAAGAAATATTTGACTTCATGTTTTAAAATGAAAGATTTAAATGAAGTTGACACTATATTAGGAATCAAAGTAAAGAAACACAGTGGTGGATATGCATTATGCCAATCTCACTATATTGAAAAATTGCTTCTTAAATATAAACACCTAAATGTTAAAGAAGCAAGTAGTCCTTATGATTCCTCAGTTAAATTATTTGCAAATTCTGAAAGGGCAATAGCCCAACTAGAGTATGTAAGTATTATTGGAAGTCTCATGTATGCAATGCATTGCACTCGTCCGGATTTTACTTTTGCTGTGTGTAAACTATATAGATATACGCACAAACCAAGAAAATTACATTGGAAAGCAATATGTTGAATTCTTGGTTACCTTAAAAGAACCATAGGATTAGGACTTTATTATGGAAATTTCCCAGCAGTTCTGGAAGGATATTCAGATGCAAGTGGTGCAACACCCGAAAACGATAATAGAGGAACTACTGGATGGATTTTTACTCTTGGAGGAGGTGCTATATCTTGGGCCTTAAAGAAACAAACAGTTATAACACATTCTACAATGGAAGCAGAATTCATTGCCTTAGATGCTTCAGGCAAGGAGGAAGAATGGCTAAGAAACTTATTATTAGAAATAGAGTTGTGGCCACAACCAATGTCAGCCATTTCTGTGTATTGCGACAGTGAAGCTACATTGTCCAGAGCTTATAATAAAATTTATAATGGAAAGTCTAGACATATAAGTTTTATACATACATATGTCAGCGAGTTAATTGTAGATGGTATCATTACTATTATATTTGTTAGATCAAAGGAAAATCTAGTTGACCCACTAACTAAAGGATTACCGAGAGAAATGGTGAAAACTACTAGTACAATGGATCTGAAAACATTCTAATCACCTGCAATGGAAACCAAACCTTTTATTATTCAAGGTTTAAAAGGTAAAAATAAGTTGCAGAAAAGTGATTGACAAACATTAAATATCAATGTTTGTATTGTTACGTTTTGTGGTGATCATTTGTCCATAGTAACAAGGACGAAAAGAATGGACACCTATATGAACATAAGAAACAATGTTTCAATAAAGTTTGGACATAACTTTATGCATGTTCATGAACACCAATAGGAAATTATTAACCAATTTACGGTTATGACATTTTACAGAAGTGTGATAATATTTACGTGTTCATACATTTCGTTTCATCGTATAGGATTGGTTTAAGTATTTACTACCAAATATTCTGTTGAAACCTAAATATAAGGACTAAGAATAAAAGTCTGAACCAAAATGTACTTTCTTTTATGCGTAAATAAATAATTATTACAATCTTGTGGGGGATTGTTGGGAAGATTGCAATAAATATTTGTCCCACATCGGCAAATATTATGGTATAACTCATCTTATATATGAAGAGTTAGAATAAGATATTGTGAACTAATAACTTGGGCTTAGAGATGGACACAATGGTTGGGCTAGAATGGTTGGACCTATAAAATTATTATGGGTCAAAAGATGGGCACTTGGGGCATGCGGGCGTGTGCGTGACCGTACGGAGCGGGTACAACTATTCCAAGCAGTCATGTTTTTCAACGAATAAATGCACCTGTTCGTGCATAACTGTCTCCAACGGCTACACCCCTTCAGCCCTTTTATATTTGTCGCTTCTCTCTCGTCCAGAATTATCTTCTCGAATACTTCTTCTTCTCATCTCCAATATTTGCTTCTGTAACATTTCCGTTTGTTGTATCCTGGAGGAATTTCGCTGCTTCGTTCACTAAAAATTAGTGGGGGCGAATAATTCCTTAAGGATAACGTTTCGTGCATGCCTCAAACATCTCCTCCAATCTTTTCTGGTTCGTTTTACTCTTTGGAAATCAACATACCCTCAACTGTTACTTACCTTACCATAATTATTGCAATAAAAATTAAGGAATTTTCCTTGGGCATTGTTATTGGCACTCCAAATATTGTTAAGGGGGGCTAATTTATTTTTTCTTCAATTTGTTAAGGGGAGTACCAATGATGAAAGTAACCTCTTAACAAATAAAAGTAATTTCACCTTATTACCCATTTAGCCTTATGACAAATAAAGGTAATTTTACCTTAACAAATATTGCAAGGGTCATAGTAATTTTTTTTATTCGCATATATCGAATTTTTTAAACCCTAAAGAATAAGCATTTTTGGAGGAATATGATCGAACTGTTTTTTTGTTGTTGACATAAATATGCCGAATTTTATAATTAAGGAGGCTATGCACCGAAATGATTATTAATTTTCGACATATCATTGTCGAATACATATATAATCGATTACGTGCTGCATTCGGTGCAGTGGTGACGAACTGCTTATTTTAATTTGGTTTCCATTATCAAATAAGTTTTTGAAAATCTAATTTAAAGGGGCAATCCAGAAATATCGAGTAATGTGAAATAATATGATTGTGTAGTCCCTTAACAATTTTACAAAGAGTGAAGTGTTTTTAAAAAAATGACCCCTCCCTTAACAATAGTTGGAGTGTCAATAACAACACCCTTTTCCCTTTATTTTCGTCTAATCATCAGTTTTATTATTTAGGAGAAACCATTATGAAACGATCAGGACTAAGATTTCAGTCAAAGTTTATAATTGAATGTTATTAATTTCATTAAATAAATTGTACAGAGCTGATAGGTGTATTTGAATGTTTCTAACACTCTAGTACTCTTCACCGTGTGGATGGCGTTAATTTCTCTTTACACAGGAGCTTCTTAACCTCTGTTCCTCTCTTGTTCCCTTTCTTTCCTGCATCTCCATCTTTCCCACATTCATACCCTTTCAGGTCTAATTCCAAACGTCATATCCTTTCTTCGTCAGTCCATGAGGACGTTTTGACCATATTTGATCCCCTTGCGTTTCATTCACAGTCTATGAGCGATTGACCATTGTGTTCGCATGCGACACCTCAACAATAATAACAATGGGTTCTACTGTTCACACATGGTTTACACTTCTGGCCACCTTTATAAATTTAATACAAATGGTTATTTTTTATATTCTTCTGACTACCATATATTATTTCTTCGCTCATCTATTCACCACTGTACTTCTCCTAAAGAAACACGTATTTCTCCATAATTTCAAACTCTAAACTCTAACAAAAGCAAATATTCTTTTGTGCCTAATAGAGATGAAAGATAAAAATAGGTTGGAATTGCTTAATTTTTATTATTTTCTATTATGATATAAAACATGTTGTTAGGTTTTTTTTAATGGTTAAGGTTTTCCGTAGTGTTCTAGAATATTTTTTGCGCTCTGTGAGAAATTTTAAGCTTGCAGAACATTAAATTTGACGACGTTGTAATAGAGAATGATAATATAAATTTTGACTTGTAGAGTTTTTATCTGTATAACCTACATATCTTCTTTTACATATTGATACATTTTTTTGTCGTTTGATTGATGGAGCATTTGAGTGATGATAAATTAGACGATAAACATTATGGTTGTGATAATGTGATGCAAGGTGTTCAATCAAATGATTCAAAGACATAAATGTTGAGGAATGAAACGTTCGTGTAAAGGAAGTTGTTGGTGGCCTCTCCATTTTTAGGTTATTAATTTATACGGCGGCCAGAAGAGCTAGTTTGAAATATTTGGGGTGCTTTAGTTTTGGTGGCTGGAAGTGTAAATATGTGTGTGAATAGTAGCACCCATGAGCCAATGGTTGGAGTTTTTCCATTGACTCGCGTCAGACGCCAACGAGTGTATTAAATCTCCCCTAGAAAACTCATTCCACTAAACTTCAACTCCATAACTCCTCGACACCACTCCAATTTCACAAAAATTCAACACAACTCCTTACCATCATTCCTACTATGTACAAACTCAACATCACTTTGCAAAAATAAACCTACAAACACGTAATGTCCGACTCTGATATTATTTCAATTTCGAAGACTTGGAGGATTTAATTGTTTTGAGAGAGTACAACCGTAAAAGTAAGGCTCAAGACAAATACATACGTCAACTTTTACTGGAATAGAATAGGTAGAAGACATACTCAATAAGTATGCCGAACGATTTTAAAGAATTTTTCATATAAAAAGGCTTTGTTTTTTCTCTTGTGTGAAATATTACATAACTGCAATGGTCATAACACCACATATTCATATTAAAGAAAAAGCTGGCATTTTATATATGTCTCTTTATATATAATTATCGCGTCGCCATCTAACAAATAATTAAGAGAGAAGTTTCGAATGTTAGATAACACAATTTCAGTATATTTTTATATTGTTTTAGAAAGTATATTGCTTCTTGCTAAATATATTAAAGCATCTCCAACAAAATTTCGGTTCAAAATTACAAATTCAATGATTACAAAATGTGATCGCAAGATCTCCCCATTAGTTTTGTTTTGAGCGCCTGTTAAAACATGCTTCTGAAGCTCAGATGCATGTTCAACAAGCAACCAAAAATATGATAATTTTTTATACGTAAGAACGAAATGGGGCAACGTTTGAACAGGCGTCCGGGGATGTAGCATCTGTTCAAACAATGCCTCATTTTAAGGCACTGTTGGAACGGGCGGCGCCCCACCCTTGGCACCTTTTCAAACGTTGGCTCTGTTGATTACATTTTCGTAATCAAAACAACTAAATTTTGAACCGAATGTATACTCGGTTGGAGATGAAAATAGGTGTATATATTACGTTTTTGTAATTCTAAACCTTTGTTGGAGACGCTCTTACAAACCAATTGATCATTTATTTAGCACTATGTCGAAACATGTTACAAGTTTAATTCGATATTATACTTATTTTAAGAATATCAAAAACACTATAGATGGTACTTATTTAATGATGCACTTACCTTTAGACAAAGTTTTGCCTTACATTAGACTTAGGCATACTATCCAAAATATTTTAATAGTATGCTCATTCGATTTACAATTTATTTATGTGATGGCTAAGAGAAAAGAGAGTGCAAATGATGCCTGAATTTTTAATGTGGTTATAAATGGTAGAAACTTGAACTTTCCTCATATATGACGGGAGGCAATATTATTTTATTGACTCATATTATTATCTTCTTAATGGTTATTTACCATTATCAAAATATAAAGTACCATATTCCTCATTTTCGAGATATAGTGAATCAACCAAAATCGAATAATGGGGTTTTTAATTTATACCATTCAACTCTACGTATGAGTACAGAAGTAACTTTTGGCATTTAAAAGATTTTTTTGTTTCTATTTTATAGAGTTTGCAAACATACAATTTTGAAACTATAGGCAAAGTTATTGTTGCTACAATGGCTATATGTTCATAATTTTATAAGAAAATACAATAACGATGATTCAAACTTTATGACAGTTAATAATAATTCTGATTTTGTGTTGGATGAATATAATGGAGAGTAACAAAATATGATAAATATGATGAGTGGCGATACTCAACAAGTGGATAAAGGAGTTACTGAATTGAACGTACTTAGAGATTCGATAAGGGATGAATTAACTGCGGTAGGAATGACATAATGGACATGCATAAATATTTTTTTAGTTATTGATGTATTTGCATTTCTTTTATCCATGTAATTGCATTTCTTTTATATATGTATTTCTATTAATTATTATTATTTAATGGTATTCTGCACAGTATGTTTTGTGTTACAAAATTTCCACCATACAAAAAATACAAACAACTTACCCATTCAATACACAACACAATACTTCATTCAGCATTAACGCTTAGTACATTGCTCAGTTCTCTGCTCAAAATAAAAAAACACATCATTTTCTCAATTAATTTTAACCATTCAATTCTCCGGTTGGTCAGCCCGTTCTTGGCCTGTCAATGATACCCGAAAAATCTAAAATCTATCTACATCTGTATCCGAAAAGAGGATAAATATCCGATATCCGAAAAAATAGATGCGGATACGGATACATGGATATCCGCATCCGAAAATTATCCATCCGATTTTTTTAGCATTATGCTTAAAATTATACATATTTTAGAATGATGAATTAGATTTATTTATTTCTTTACTAAGTCAAAGGATTATATTATATGCACTAAGTGCATATTAGCTATTAAAATCTATTTAATTTTATCATATATGTTTATTTTTAACACTTTTGCGATCAATGGAATTGAAAAACATTAATGTTAAACTAAAAATTCTCATGTTTATTTCTTGATTTATCAAACGTTTGCCGATAGGATAATTATCAGATATTCGTCCATATCCGCGGATACGGGATCCGATATCCAAAAATGATTTCGGATATGGATATGGATATAGCACTATCCGTATCCGAAAGTATCCGTTGACAGCTGTAGTCCATTCATTTCATCTGCTCGCCATGGCTAAATATAGACCCTTAGGATCTTCCTTGTCGCTCTTCTCATTTCTCTACTGTTATGAATAATTTCCTACCATTGGTTTATGTTGTTTCTCCCTGTATCTCCAGTCTGTAAAGAAGCTCAATTGGTTATCTCCAATGCATTCGATATTTATATAACACATTTCACAGTTTAGACTCCTTACCATTGCATATTTCAGATATTATGCCAACTATTAGGTTGTGAATGTTGTTTTCCCTCTTTCTCCTTTGTTTGAGGAATCTGCTCCACATCGTGTTAGGTAGGGTTTGGAGACAAGCTTGATGGTGCTGCTAAAGATTCCGATGGTGGACAAGCTCTTCCAGAAGAGAGTGGTTGTTGAGCGTAGGATTGCCGGGGTTATCCCCGTTAATGTTGTCTTGAGTAGGTTTGCTGGGATGATCGAAAACATTATTGTCCAAGCTTTAGGCTTCGCCTTGATGTGGATTGTGGAGATGGTCTGGTTTCTCGATTCCTACATGTTTCTTCTTGGATTAAGAATTGGTTGGCTTTCTCGTAAAAAGCTTCCAAAGTTTTGGTTGTTTCAATCGATCCATGCTCCAAATTCGAAACTCGGGGGTACATCCTTTGCAAGCTGAACGAGTATGGTTAGAGGGGTAGGATCCTCGACTTCAATCAAGGTTGTGCTGAATTTTTCGAGATATCTTTTGAGAGATTCATCAGTGGCCTAGAAAATGTTTGAGACTAAGAAGATGTCTTTGGGTTTTGTGACGTGCATCCTGAATTGTGTGACCAAACCCCTTGTAAGTTGATCGAGGTTCCCGGCGGGAATCGAGAGAACCAGGAAAAAGTCATGCCTTGATGAAAGAAGGGGAAGCATTTGCACCTCACAACATCAGTGGTGCGGGATGAATCCACATGCCATTCGTAGCGGTTAATGATGTTCCGAGGATCAGAGTTCCCTGAGTAAGCAGTGATTTTTGGGATGTTGAAGCATCTTGGCGATTTAGTATTGAGGATAGCTGAAGTACTGAAAGAGTTATGCCTCGTATTGGTTTACAAGATGTCTTTGGCGATCCCCCATGATTCCCTCACGATCCTATGGACTATGTTAGCGAGAATAAGAGCTTGGATCTCCGTCGGGTTCCAACGGTCGTCATCCTGTTGGGTTGCATGGAGCCTAGGGCGTCTTCTCGGAGGTTGGTCTTCTTCATTATGCGAGTCTTCCTCTTCGATTATATTTCATGGAGGTTGGTTAAGGTGAAATTGAACCCAGTTAGTTGATGAAAGCGTAAGTACCAAGTTCAGACTCGTGGGAGTCTATGTCTACCTAGTGGGGGCTTGAGCACTGGTCCCTTGGTTGAGATTAGGTTCAAGTCGGGAACGATCGGGATGATGTATTCCCTCTCTGAAGGCGATTCAACATTGTCAAATTTAAATTTATGAAGTGGGTTTTGGTTATCAGGTGGAGAGATAAAAATGGAGCTCGAGGAGACACAATTCAGAGGAGTCTGAATGCTCCTATTTGTTGGAAAGCGAGCAGCATTTCGTTGAACGTATCATTGGAGTCGTTGTATCAACTCCCTATTTTGCCTGATTTGAGCTTTGAGTTGTCGCTTGATTTCTTCTAATCTCTTTGTAAGTGCGAGAAGCTGCGCTTGAGTAAGTAGGGCCTCAGGAGACGGATATGGTGCCACGTCAGAAGTAGCTAAGATGGCGGAAAGGGGTCCTTGATGGACCGGTTGTCTTAATCGTCGTTGGACGGTCTGCCAAGGATAGATTTTCTTTTGTTCGCCATATTTTCGGGAAGTTGTTAGGTGGATAAGATGGAATCCAAGTAGCACTACAAATTTGTGGTCGGGGATCACTAGGAAAAAGTCAACTTCGTCGATTTCGACCGAAGGTATTGGTCGAAGGTGCGTTTTACTGCCCCTTCCTAGCATGTCAAAGTGTTGATGCCAAAAAGTGTTCGCCAATGCTCGAGAGTTCCAAAACTTTGAAACTAAATGTCTAGAGTGGAAATATATGTGAGATGTGGTGTAATATGCAAGAAAGTAAAGAACATAATATTTTATATTGGTTCGGTTCGGATTGAACTTATGTATAGTTTGAAGGATTTGCTAATTTTATTCACAGTTGAAGGTCACAAGTGTCGAACACCATCATTACAATCATATGCAAAATTTGACTAAGAATTCGATATTCATTATTATGCATGCAGGAAGTCAATTGTTCTTCTTCTTCCTCGAGACTTAGGCTGCCATTAATGATGTCTAAGGTCCCTCTTGAAGTGTAGATAGAAAAATTTACTTGTGAAGACGAGGTTGAGGTGTTTTTAGGTAGTCGAGTGAGTGATATTTGGGGACCACAGCAGGAATTTTGCATCCTAAATAGGGGCTCAGGGAATTTCACATCTTATTAGCACTATGGGGGAAATTTCACGTCCCCCCTCAAGGATACGAATTACGCATCTCAAGGGATGCAAAATTCATATCACGATTGGGTACGATGTCTCTTATCCCTTGGAGATACGAAATCTCACATCCTTATGGGGATACGAGAACCGTATCCTGGGGATACGAAATTCGTATCCCCAAGGATACAAGATACGAGGGAGTCGATGAGTCAGGGGATGCGAATTCCCATGTAAGCACCTTTCTGAGTGGAATGTTTGTGATGCAAAGGGTGAGATGTGAAACTGGTGAAGTGTCCTTCATGGGATGCGAAATTATGGTGTAAGTCCCTGTTTTGAGGGATACGAAATTCAGTCTGGGGATGTGAAATTGCGGTGTGTGTGGCATGCGTGATGCGAAGCTGTGAAGGAGACGATGTAAATTGATGGTGGCCAGGGATGCGAAATGGTGTGTGGTACGTAGGATATCCGAGATGAGAAATGGAGTTTTGTTCTGTGGCATCCGTTTTTCAAGAAGGGGGGGTCGAAATCTTGAGTGGCATGCGGGATGAGAAAAGTGGAAGGCGAAGCCTAGGGATTCAAATCTTGGATGCGAAACCTAGGGTTTCGAAATCTTGAGTGGTGCAAAGCATGGAGGGATGCGAAATGGTGTATGGCACGCAAGACATCCAGGATGCGAAATGGAGTTTTTGTATGCGGCATCCGGGATGCGACATATCTACTGGACGTATCACTTCCTAATTACTACCCCAATCGATCGGCTCCCTACTCCATAGATACCCTGTGCTGGCCCCACAGTAGGACGTATCACTTCCTAAAGTGTCAACCCTTTATTTTCAGGATGTCCACAACCATATCTACAGGTGTCACGACGTCTAAATCCTCCCCTGTCCAGCCCATGCACGCACATGACCCCGTCGGAATGTGCCGCCCACACTGCCTCTTCGTTTGGATCTCTTACAATCAGCCTAGTAAACATGCCCCAACTCCGACCTAGTTCGAAGTACTCATTTGATACCTATATATAGGTTATAGATTGTAACGGGTCCCACACACAAGATGATATAAGCTTCCACCTACGCTTGCATCCCCACTACTAGGATTTTAACAAGTTATGCCATACTAGTGTAAAAAATTGCATAACCCCATAGTTTAAGTTTGTGGGCCTATATATAAATATTACCCACCATCCCAAGATATACTTAACCCTCCCACTGTTTCTAGCAAGTTTACTTAACCCCTACTCAAGTTAACATGTTCATATAATCCCTATGGATTCAAATAGGTTCAGTATTCAGGTTCACTACCATGTATTCATTTATGGTTATAATGCGCTAGACCTCCCACATTAAGCCTACCACTTGTGGATGTTGGATATGCCGGGTGGGTCCAGGCTGACTTCTTCCACAAGTCAGACTCAACATCGTGTCTTAGCACGTTACGTGTTTAAGCACTTAGACACCTCACATAAATTCACTACTTGCGGTTGTGGGATATGTCGGGCGGGTCCGGGAAGACTTCTACCACAAGTGTAATCTAACCTCATGTCTAAGTGCGGTTATAGTTTCTAATTACTGTAAATCTAGGCATTTTCACTATTTACAATTATCCCTATTTCATTATAGGTTTTCATGCCCCTTTTCCAAGTCAAATTCATCATGTACCATATCCCCAAATTAAGGTCTAAATCACAATTTGATTTATGCCCCAAATCCATATTCATGTATTTATTTCAAGTTATGCCCAAATTTCCCAACACAAGTTATGCCCCAATTTTAACGTTTTCCCCTCGTTCCCAATTTCACGCGTTTGCATATTTCAGTGGTATGCCTAGTCTCGAAGGTAGCCTGGCTATAAATTAAAAAGGGAAAAGAAGAAGGGAAGAGAACAGAAATAAACATAATAACAAGATTGTCATATGATGGCAGGAACGGGCATAACAACTAATAAACATATAGTGACAAAATTAGGCATGATGACAAGATAGGCATATAGGAACAGATCTGATGAACATGGGATAATAGAATTGATTAGGCATAGTGTCATGATCATAAATAGGCATGATGAGATATAATCAGTTAATTAGATATAAAAATAATGGCAGATCTGACATGATAAATAGGCATACGCTTAGATCCAATTCATAAACATGTCAAGATTAAATTTAAGTATTCATATCTAGAAATAACGTAGACTCACAGAGAATGTATCTAAGAAAACTGAGGAAAACATGTTGATGTTGAATCAACATTCTTTGATTACATATGAATGGTCGTTGCTAAAGAAAAGTGTAATTTAATCTGAGTTAGAGCAACATCTCATTATCGACATTGATTTAGGTGAATAAAACAATGGGTATAAGGTCTTATTTATAACCATCAACCGACGAATCTTGCACAGAAATTAGTCCACATTCAGAAACAGGGTTCTGCCTAGATCTGTATGGGGATCAACCCCACTTGGTGTGTCGACCCATGGGTCGACACATCCTTGATGGGGTCGACCCATGAGTCAACACCCATAGCATGAATTCCCCCCTACACTACGTGAATTTGAATTATTTTGAATTTCTAGGAAGCTTTATTTATATATAATTAGCTTATATATGCGTAAACTTCAAACTTTAATAACTTCTTCATACGGTGTCTGTTTTACAAAAATTCGGAGTCTATCTTAAGCAGAATTCCAAAATGAACGCAATGGCACAGTCCGTTTTACTTATTTTTGAATATTTAATTTAGTATTCTTTAGTTTGTCATCTTAACGTGTTATAAAATTATAGGTTGTTACATTCTCCCCTACCTAAAGGATTCCGTTCCCGAAATCTCCAAGTTAAGAAGAATGTGTGTCTTTATACTAATGCGAGAAATCAGGCGGTCTACTGATTTAGTCGACCTCCTTGATGCAATATATGTTAGTGCCATGAATCCAACATGTATGCAAATAATCATATTATATCATCTAAGTTCTATATGTGTGCATAGTCATTCATCCAAATGCAACATCCATATGATGATACACCTACTTTCATCCTTTGAAAGAAAGAAAAAATATGCACACACATCCATACGTAGTATGAGAGTGATTGAGCCGATCTAGTTCCTAAGGTGTGTTTACATGCGTCCACGAGCAACAACTAGCGAACACTTGCTTCCACTTGCATCCATCAAACATAACATGTCTCAAACACATGTTTTCATCCATGGGATTTCTACCGAAAGGTCAAAGATTTGATCAATAGGATATACTTAAATGATAGAAACAAGCATGAATAAAAGCCTTGAAAAGGAAGTTAAGAACATACCCTTGAAAAGAAAAGGGTACGAAGCATTGTCTTCAGCATCTTCTTGGTTATCTCTCCATTGAACTTTCATCAACTTGACTTCTCTATTGGGTAGCTTCTTAACTTCTGATCCAAGAATACGGGTAGGAACTCATCTAATTGTCGCCTACCGTTCTACCTTTACTTCCTCAAGCATGCTCGGCTCAACTACTTCTACAGTATTATGCAAACACTTCCGTAAATGGGAAATGTGGAAAACATCATGAACGTCGGATAGTCTCTCTGGTTTCTTTACTCTATAGGTTATTTGGCCAATCCTTTCTGTTCTGTGAAATGGCCTGACGAATCTTTGTGCCAATTTCCCTACATATCCAAAGGGAACCGCATTCCTCAAAGGTGATATCTTGATGAAAACCATGTCTCCCACTTCAAACTCAATGTTAGTCCTTCTCTTATATGCTAGGACTTCTGCCTATCCTAAGTTGTCTTCATTCACCATCTAATAAGATCAATCTTTTTGGAAGTTTCTCTAACCATATCCGGTCCAAGCAGAAGTCTTTCTGTAGATTCCCACCAACAAGTCAGTGATCCACAGGTTCGTTCGTATAATGGTTCAAAGGGTGCTATGCCAATGCTAGCTCGATAACTGTTGTTGTAGGCGAACTCTACTAGAGGAAGATGCTCTTCCCAAGTCCCTTCGAAGTCTAGGATACGCAGCCTTAAAAGATCCTTAAGGACTGGATTCACCCTTTCCTTCTGTCCATCTGTCTGAGGGTGATAAGAGGTGCTCAAACACAACTGTGTACCAAATGTTTCTTGCAAGATCCTCCAAAATTCACTGGTGAAAATGGGGTCACGATCGCTTACGATACTAGAAGGCACTCCATGAAGACAGACTATCTCATGAACGCAAATTTCTGCCAACCATATTGTCGTCCTCTTACTCTTAACTGGAATGAAATGAGTGCTCTTTGTAAGTCTGTCTACTATAACCCAAATATTGGTATTACCTTTCCTTGATCTAGGCAAACCGTCAATGAAATCCATAGAGACGCTCACCCACTTCCACTGTGGGACTTCCAAAGGACGAAGTAAACCACAGGGCTTCTTTTGCTCAGCCTTGACTTGTTGGAAAATCAAACATTGAGAAACAAACTCCGCCACATCTTTCTACATCCCAACCCAAAAGAAAACCCTCTTCATATATCTATATATCTTATCACCGCCTGGATGAATAGTCATCTTAGTATAATGGGCTTCCTCTAGGTCTGTCTTCAACAAACTCCCAACTTGGGGAACATAAAGCCTTCCATCTCGTCGCAACCACCCTCTATCGTCTATGGAATATCTACTGAGGTGAGTAGAAGTCTCCCCTTTACTAAGCCTATCCAAGATGTTTGAAATCTGCGGATCCTCTGGCAGCGGAGCACCTATCTGATCCAAAAGAGTAGGTCGCACCTCTAGTGATGCTAATAAACCAGGTATAAACTCGGTGGAGGGTCTAAAATCAAAAGTCGATATAAACTCCAAGCTTTTCCTCTCCACAAACAGAGGATTTATGGCCATCCTCTGCCTACTTATTGCGTCTGCCACCACATTACCCTTGCCAGGGGTATAAGCAATCTCAAAGTCATAAGATGCTAGGAACTCCATCCACCTTTGTTGCCTTAAATTAAGATCCTTTTGTGAGAAAAAGTACTTGAGAGATTTATGATCGGTGTACAACTCGAACTTCTCTCCAAGTAGATAATGGTGCCAAGTCTTAAGCGCAAATACTATGGAAGCTAACTCTAAGTCAGGGGTAGGGTGCTTCTTCTCATGAACTCTTAGTTGTCTACCTCCATAACATACTACCCTTCCTTCTTGCATCAGAACCGCACCAAACCCTGTACCATACGCATTACTATATAATGTGAACACTTTGTTCCCATCGGGCAAGGTCAAAACTAGGGCTGTTGTCGGAGCCCTCTTCAATTGCTGGAAAGCATCGTTACAATCTACATCCTAAGAAAATGTCAGATTCTTCTTCGTTAGCCTGGTATGTGGGGCTGATATCTTTGCAAAGTCGTTAATGAACTTCCTATAATAGCCTGCTAACCCCAGAAAACTTCTCACCTCCATTGCATTCTTTGGGATCGGCCAATCTTGAACTACAACTACCTTCACAGAATTTACTGCTATCCCATCTTTAGAGACCACAAGCCCTAGAAATCTAACTTCTTTTCTCCAAAATGGCATTTGTAGAACTTCGCCTTAAACTGGTGCACGCGGAGAGTTTTCAAAACGTCCCTTAAATGTAAGGCATGCTCTTTCTCGCTCTTCGAGAAAATCAAGATATCATCAACGAAGACCACAACGAACTTATTTAGAAACTCCCAAAACACCTTACTCATCAGATCAACAAAATAGGCGGGTGCATTTGTCAACCTAAAAGGCATAATGAGCCACTCGAAGAAACCATCTGGAGTTCTAAAAGCGGTCTTGTCTATACTGTCCTCGGCCACACTCAACTGATGAAACCCCATGGTCAAGTCTAATTGAGATAAAACAGATACACCAACAAGCTTGTCAAATAGATCATCTATCATCGGAAGTGGTTGCCTGTTATATTTAGCGAGTTTATTCAAATCTCTATAATCCACACATAAGCGAAACAAACCATCCGCCTTAGTTGCGAACACTACCAGAGCACCCCATTCAGATATGCTTCCCCAAATAAACCCTTTGTCAAATAGCTCCCCTACTTTCTTACTAAGCGCCCTCCATTCTCTTGGACCCATATGGTGCACAGGCAATGCAACTGGCTTTACATTGTCTACCAAGTATATATGGAAACCGATCTCGCGCCTCGGAGGTAAACCCCAAACCTCCTCAAAAACATCAAGATACTCACTGACTATTGGTACAGATCGCAAATCATCGATAGATGCATCAAGTGACTCTTAGAAACTAAGCATGACAGACCCTTTTGGGTCACAAGAAATCTCGAGGGTCCTCCCATGGCAAGTCAAAAGTATAACGACCCTCCTCTCACAATCCAAATGGCACCATACATGGCTAGGCAATCCATCTCTAGAATCAAACCATAGCCCATGAAACCAAGCATATATGCATCGCACTCAAACTCGACGCCTAACACAGATATTCTCAAACCCTGACAAATCATCGACAAATGAGCCATACCCCCAGTGGTGTTTGAGATAACAACGGGATCCAAAACTGTATTAGTACTAAGGTGCAGAGACTCAACCACAGAATCAGATATAAAGTATGTGAAGTGCCGGAATCAAAAAGAGATATAACAGAATGATTGGAAAGAGAAATTAAACCTTCAACGAAACTTTCCTACCTCCGTCTGGCGCACTGGCCATGAGGGCATGCACCTTCCCTCCCGAAGATCCTGCCTTTTGACCCTGTCCTTGCTTCTCAAGAACTCCTTAGAAAAGTGTCTGGCCCCTCCACAATTGAAGCAAGCATTCTTCTTTCTTTTGCAGTCCTTGATCAAATGACCTTCGCGTCCCTAATTATGACACTTCCTCTTATCTCTAGCCTTATCGTCCTTTCCGCCCTTCTTTTGTTGTTGTTGTTGTCCTTTCTTGGGCCATGTTTCTTGTTTTGTGTTTCCTCAATCTCAACTTCTTTCTTTTCACCTTTATCTTCCTCATGCATTTATGCCATATCTACGAGCCTTTCAAAAGTTACTCCTATTGGAATATGAGATGTAGTCAACACATGGAGGGTTCATTCAATCCTCTAGCATACCCCAAAGCTTTCTTATGCAGGGTATCTACTAGCTCCAAACCAAAACTCGACAGTTGATTGAATTTGTTAACATACTCTTTCATAGACATGCTTCCTTGCTTAAGTGCCAAAAACCTTTCCATTTGCATACTTTTCCCAGCTTGAAAAAGAAACTTCATTTCAAACCTCTACCGGAAATCATCCCAAATCTCCACTGGACACCCTGCTTGTGTCACTTCCCACCACAATGAAGCCTCATCTTTCAGCAGCCAAGTGGCCAACTGAATCTTCCACGATCATCAACTTCGAAAATTCCAAAAAAATCCTCCATCTATTTAAGTCAATTCCTTGCCTCTATGAAAGTTTCGGTTCCTCGGAATGGCTTTCCACCCATAGCATAGAAATCTTTGCAAATCTTAGAGAAATTATCTGCGCGCGGAGGAGGAGGAAGGGTGCAGCTGGGGGAGGGACGTCTGCTTGACCATTGTAACAACACAAATTCCGACAGACCGATTTCTTTTTAAAAATTCCAATCTATCGAAACTCAAGTTGGTCTACTCAAGTATCCTGCAGAAAAGATAGAGACATAAAATATGTTATAGCTTAGAAAACATCTCACAACGGAATGGATAAAATATAATATAATCAAAGTATATCCTTACCGTTTTAATAATATTTCCTAACCAGTATCCAAAGCTATCATGTCTCTGCCACAAATCTAACCTGCGAGTATGTTATGATGGGGGGGAGGGGGTAGAACACAAGTTCTGGTGACTGGATTTAAATTATACACTTTGGATAACACTACATATACCGTTCAATCATATTTTCTTATTTATTAGGTTACTGGGATTAACAACACTCAAGGCTTACACACATTTCGCACTCATTTACTTCCCGGATTATTAACTTAATACAGTATATATGTAGCTACCCCCATTATTAAGGTACACCCCAACGGTACCCAACTCGCACGGTCTCTACTGTAACACCATCAAAATATAGGTCGTCCCTCATCCTACGCTGTAGTGACGTATGGATCTCTATATGTAACACCCCGCCTCCGCTAGGGTCACTCGCAAAGGAATGCACTAGCTTTAGAGGGGCATTATTGGTAAACATGCACAGAAATATCACAAGACAGAACATATAAAATAGCGGAAGTAAAATCAAACTTTCATAACATGAATAAATAAGGTCTAAAGCCTTTTACATCAGAGTACATCAAAACCTGTCTTGCAATAGTAAAGAAGCATAAAGACATTTTCATAAATTATTCCCCAAGTAAAAACAGTAAAGTAGCCATTAGCCAAGAAAAGTCCAAGCCATCCATGATGACCTTCAAGCAGAAGAAGTCCGAACTAAACAACAGTATTTCCTCCCTGTAACCTGGGGGGGGGGGGGAAACGGAAGAAAAGAGGCGAAACAAAAGGGTCAGTCAAAAAGACTGAGTAAGCCCTATCTACTATTAGCATAAAAACTAGTAAAGTTAACTGACATGAGAAACTGAGATGAACATAAGCATGATAACAAGATAGATAAGCTAAATCAAAATAACAGGATGAACTACTGAACTCAGATAAACTAAGGTGTCATGATAAATTACGATGTCAAGATAAAACAAGGTATCACATCGTCAGGTTTCTATCAAGTATAATATCCCCAAGATATCTGTCACGTATAACGCCCCGTGATATCTATCCTGTATTTTAGCTCTGCACCTACCGTACTAGTATCCCCACCGTGTCATGTGTTAACCAAGAATGACCCTCACTCAAAAGTCGTGTAATGGTCCATGTCAACCTAATATATCGCATATATAGGTTACTCAACTTGTATGTTTTATTCCATGTAAATGTTCAGTCCCTTGCCGTAGACCTGATATCTATCCTGTATTTTACCCACCTTTTAGGATTCCATGTAATGGTCCTGTATTCTAAGGACAATGGTTGCTTGTGGATGATGTTTTGAGTAGATGGATGATGGATGGTAGGATATGTTCTTCCTAACTTGGAGATTTCGGGGACGAAATCCTAAAAGGTGGGGAGAATGTAACAACCCGTATTTTCAATAACCTGTTATAACATAAATGGAGGCAGAATTAAACTATAAAATCTGAATCAAGGGAAACGGGCTATGCCATTGCGTTCGTCTCGGAAAAATACGCGAAATAGAGTCCGAGTTTTCGAAAATCGGAGTCCGTATGACCAAGATATGGCCTCGCGAAGTTTCACGAAAAATTCCCAAATTAAAGTATACTTAATTAAGTGAAATGGGTTGCGCAGAGAAATATATATATTGATATATATATATATATATATATATATATATAATTGAAAATTAAATAAATAAATATGCAAAAATGTTCAAAACAGCGAATTGGGAGAGGGGAATAACCGAACCGGCCGATTTTTGAGGTCGACCCGAGCCCGCTGGGTCGACTAGGGGTTAATCCAGGGTGTTACACTATATAGCAATGTTATGTTCCGCATATCTCTATCATTACTATGCTACGTAAGCGTATGGACTGCCACCTTCGATCGAATCAGATTCCATACTAGAGTAATTCCCTTAAATCTACGATACACCACCCAGAGTCGACGTGCATGTATCTAGACCGTCCCACATGCATATCATCAATTGTAGCTCGATGCCATAACCGCACGTCCTCTAATGTGCACCGAGTCCCATGGCAGGGCAATACAAGAAACACCGGAACTCGGTCGGGAGCTTTTCCATATCTATACAGGCCCGTCTTTAAGAGCCTTTATATACAGATATTCCAAGGGTCTGTTTTCGAGGTGGATATGGCCCTACCTCGGCCCCTCCCTCAACTAGTAAAGACTACAAGAACTAAACGACTGCCCCTAAAAAAACAATCTAAACATCCATTTGGCGTCTTCCCTCAACCACTGTACCCCAATAGTGAAAGGTGAATAGTCTATTGGTTTTAGCTCTAGTCTTTTCGCATCCCACTGGCTGCCGATGACGGGTATCCGACGATCTACTATCCTTGTTGGTCGTGACCCTTCGCCTCCCCATTGAGGCGACCGTCAAATCACCCTGATGTCACCCCGTCATAGCATTCTGACTGCATAGCTACTTCTGTAGTCAAGGCACACCTACCTAGTAGTTACGCACATACCCAACCTCTACGAGCACAGCCTACACATCTACCATCGCACAGAGGATTACTAGGAGCACCTTACGTATCTCAGGAAGTTGCGTGCTTTCCCTTCCAGTCCTTCAGAGCCGACAGAACAATCAGAAGAATGTGCACTCCCCTCGTGCCTTATAACACCACGATGATCTACCCCATTGGGTTATTCACCCTCAAACGTGCGGAATGGTCCAAACTCCTCACTTTAATATGTTATTAAACCCTATGTCTAAACATTCTTTTATGCGCTTGCCTTACCTCATCAGCCTTCCATTTAACTTGGTTATTCACATTCATATTGAATTCTTACTCAAGTTACCAAGTTCCTCTTGCTTATTAATTTCATTTATATAACTTAACCTGCTTAAGTTTATTAATAAGCCCACAACATGCTATTCTCTAGATTGTGGCCTAAGGTCTGTGATCCACAACCCTTTATATTCTTGTTTGATTTCAAAGTTACAAAAGCATGTTCTACTTAATATGTTATTAAGTATATCTCAATTCACATGTTTTATAAATAACATGTCACTTACTATTTATGATTAATTATAACTTATTTCATTTTATAAGTTTTCCTCATCCTTTCTCATTTAATCATAATCGCACTTTACACCGTTACTACAAATTATTGTTGTTTACCTATTAACTTAATTCTCTTAACTAAGGCCCATTAGTAAGTTTCTCTACCCATTTATTATAACATATGTTATAATTTCCTCTTAACCCTAGGACAAGTCTAAACATGTTATTCTTATCAGCGGGTCTTAGACTTCTAAGTTTACAGATTACTTAATTTATAATTAAGTACCACTTCTTGTATCTCATAAATTTCCCCCTTTTTCTCAACTGGTTTCAAGTTTTCCCCATTTATTGATTACTTAATTTTACAATTAAGTGTCCCTTATCTCATTTCACAGTTATCCCATCTCCTTACTAGTTTATTATAACCTAGCTTATAATCTTCACTTGTCCCTAAGACAAGTCTACCTATTATACAACATTCTCATTAATGTAAATTATTTATAATAGGTGATTATCATTCCCCATTTAACCTATTTTCTTTTACTGTTGTAAATCATTATTCTTCATCCTCTGTAATATATATATATATATATAGATATATATATATTTATTATTATATTATGGAAAACACTTCATGCACCTTATCATCTTGATAGAAGGAATCCGTGATTTATTTTCATAAATATTCCCATCTAAATCCGTGGTAGCAAGTAATTTCTTTACTTTGCTTACTTTATTTACGATGGCTTACTTGCAACAACGTTCTGAGAAAAAGGTCATTTAGGGAAATACATCACTTTTCCTTCGCATCACACTAACTCAGTCCATCACATCCCTTACTTACTTATTTTCTGAGTTAGACATTTAATTACCATCAATTCCATTTATTCATATCTTATTATATACATATATACATATATATACATACATCTATATACATATACATATGCACTAGACCTCTCACATTAAGCCTACACTTGTTGATGCTGGATTTGTCGGGCGGGTCCGGGTAGACTTCTACCACAAGTTGATTTAACCTCGTGTCTTAGCAGCATTACATGTTTTATTTATGCACTTAGACCCCTCACATTAGATTTACCACTTGTGAATGCTGGATATGTCGGGCGGTTCCGGGCAGACTTCTATCACAAGTGCAATCTAAACCTCGTGCCTAAGAGCGTTACAGTGTCAAATTACTGTGAATCTAGGCATGTTCGTTCTTTAACAATTATTCCTATTTCATGTAAATTTTAGGCATATTATCCTTTTTACTATAATCTAGTTTACAGTAATCTAATTTACATGTCGTCCAATTATGCCTATATTTTATCGCATGTACTTTTTAACATATGTTTAATTCTATTTTGACATGTAAACATTCAATCGGGTAATTATTCAAATCCAACAAGTTAAACATGTGTTTACTTAATAATATGCCACAAGTGAATCATATAATTTTAACAACAGTATTCATTGCCCATATTCTAATACGTTTATTCAACATGTAATCATTCCAACACTTTAACTGATTCAACGTATGAATTATTCATATTAACATCTCAACTTGTTATAACAATAATTTATAATTAATCTGGCAATTTCACAATTAATAAAAAGGAGAATGTTTAGCTTAAACCCACTCACCTCGTATGCTTTCCCAATTCTGGATCTGATCCAGTTTTATCATCCATGGTTTTCCCCCTTAATCGTATTCACAACATAATGACCATGGATTTATTATTTTCATTAAAAGACAAAGGGAAAGAAAGAGGAAGGAATTAGAATAGATCGGATCTAGAAAGTTACCCTACTCCATTTAGAGATTTGAACACCTATTTACAAGCATATGTTCCTTTCCTCCAGATTTGGATTTAGAATTTTTCCTAACTAATAATTTATATTTTCTGAAGAAATCTTTAAGGGAGGAGAAAAATCATAGCTTCAGTGTAGCCTCAGAAATATGATGTATAGGATTAGCCCTAGGGTCTTATTTATATGTGTATCAGAGAATCCAAGACCCTTAGACTTGATTAAAAACCATCAGAAACGTCCAAATCTAAAAAAAACTAATCTTCCAAAATCTGCCGCAAGGGGAGTCGACCCCCTTGAGGGGATCGACCCACCCCTTAGGGGGTTCACCCAGGGGTCGACACCCCCTTTAGGAGGTAGACACCCCTGGGCGGGAAATCTGCCGCCTTCCCAAATTTCGAATTTTAAATAGATTTTTGAATTTCTGAACTTAATATATATATATATATTTCCTGCTATAAATGTCACTTTAACTCACTTATACATTCTAATGATTGGTTTGACCAAGAATATAATTCTTATATTTGAATATAAATTCCAATGTAAGTTTGCACATAAAAATGATTTTTATATTCACATATAAATTCTATTGTATGTTATGCAAATAAAAATGATTATTTTATTTGCATATAAATTCTATCTCAAAAAAATGTATAAGAAGAGTGACACATTCATTTCCTGCGCGTATACAAACTTTGAACCTTAATAACTTCTTCATATGGTGTCCGGTTTACGCAAACCAGGTGTCTATTTTGACCAAAATTTCGAGACAGACGCAATGGCATAGTCCGTTTTACTTAATTATGAATATTTCATAAAGTTCCTTATTTTATTGTCTTAAGTTAAAAATGTGGGGTGTTACAACCACCGATAGGCGTCGTGGCCTCTAGATACCTATGAAATCAATCTGGTATCGTAACACCCTCTGGAATATTAGATTCCCAGACATGCTAAAAAGAAAGGAAAAATGGATTCATATAGAGAATCGAAAGATATAACATATGGCTTTGGGGAATATGTTTTTCAAAATAGACTTTCCTTTTGAAAATACTTTCTTTTAAAACCTTTTTGAAAACAATTTTCAAAATCTTTTATCCGATCTAGTAACCTTCAGCTCTGATACCAAATGTGACACCCCACGTCCGTTAATGTCGCTCATTAAGAGAATGCATTAAGTTTTGTGAAGCATTATAGGTAAACAGAAACAAAAATGTTACAAGATAGATATAAAATGACAGCGTAATTTAAAATTTTATTAAGTAGAAAACATCGTGGTTCAAAACATAGTTACATCATAAGTCTGAAATACATAAAACCCAGTACATCAACTTAAAACTTCTATCTTGTACTCAAATCATTAGAGTACAATAAACATGAAAAGAACATAATCCCCAAAAACATAGCCATAGTAGAAAAGGCATGAAATCAAGTAGTACATCTAAGCCACTCTAAGCAGAATGCTGATCAAGCTTGAGTATTCCCACCCAGAGAACCTGGGGGGAAATGGAAGAGAAAGAAGAGAAAACAAAAAGGGTCATATATAAAGTCTGGCGAGTCCAGTTACTTCTAGCATATAAATAAGTAAAGCACCATGATAGGCATATAAACTGGATAACGGCATATAAGGCAAGTTTGACAAGGTAAACGGGATAAACAGAACAGAACATGTATGTATAGCGCTTCTTTAATACTTTTCTCTTTCTCTGCACCAATACAAGTATAACATAAAGGAGATGATCCACAACAAGTATAAGATGGTAGACTTAGGCGTACTTCTAGTGAGAGGTTTACCCTCATACAATAAACAGGCAGCCCAAATGAACATACCAGAGTTACCCCTAAGGATAATAACGGGCACCTAAACATAACAAAGTCTAGATGTACCCTAATTACAACCCAATCGATCGTCCCCCTACCCCGTAGATACCCTATGCTGGCCCCATAGTCGGACGTATCACTTCCTAAAGTGGCAACCCTTTATTTTCAGGATGTGCACGACCATATCTACAGGTGTCACGACATCTTAATCCTCCCCTTTCCGGACCCATGCACGCACATGACCCCATCAGAATGCGCTACCCACACCGCCCTTCCGTTTGAATCTCTTACAATCAGCCCAGTAAGTGTGCCCCGACTCTGACCTAGTTCAGAGTACTCGTTTGATACCAATATATGGGTTATTGACTGAAACGGGTCCCACACACAAGATGACATAAGCTTCCCTCTACACTTGCATCCCCACTACTAGGATTTCCACAGGTTATGCCATACCAATGTAAAAAGATTGCATAACCCCATAGGTTAAGTTTGTGGGCCTATATATGAATATTAACCACCACCCTAAGATATAGTTAACCCTCCCACTGTTTCTAGCTTGTTTACTTAACCCCTACTCAAGTTAACATGTTCATACAACCCCTATGGATTCAAACAGGTTAAGTATTCAAGTTCATTACTATATATTCACTTATGATTATAATGTGCTTGACCTCCCACGTTAAGCCTACCACTTGTGGATGCTGGATATGTTGGGCGGGTCCGGGCAGACTTCTTCCACAAGTCGGACTTAACCTCATGTCTTAGCACGTTACGTGTTTATGCACTTAGACCCCTCACAATTCATTCACCACTTGTGGTTGCTGGATATGCTGGGCGGGTCCGGGAAGACTTCTACCACAAGTTTAATCTAACCACATGTATAAGCGCGATTACAGTTTCTAATTACTGTAAATCTAGGAATTTTCACTATTTACAATTATCCCTATTTCATTATAGGTTTTCATGCCCTTTTCCAAGTCAAATTCATCATATACTGTACGCCCCAAATTAAGATCTAAATCACAATTTGATTTATGCACCAAATCCATATTCATGTATTTATTTCAAGTTATGCTCAAATTTCCCAATACAAGTTATTCCCCAATTTTAACGTTTTCCCCTCATTCCCAATTTCACGCGTTCGCATATTTCAGCGGTATGCCTAGGCTCGAAGGTAGCTTGGCTATAAAATAAAAAGGGAAAAGAAGAAGCGAAGAGAACAGAAATAAACATAATAACAAGATTGTCATATGATGGCAGGAATAGGCATAGCAACTAATAAACATATAGTGACAAAATTGGGCATGATGACAAGATAGGCATATAGGAACAAATATGATGAACATGTGGTAAAAGAATTGATTAGGCATAGTGTCATGATCATAAACATGCATGATGAGATCTAACCAGTGAATTAGATATACAAATAATGGCAGAACTGACATGATAAATAGGCATAGGCTTAGATCTAATTCATAAACATGTCAAGATTTCTTTTAAGTATTCATATCTAAAAATAACGTTGACTCACAGAGAATGGATCAAAATAAACCAAGGAAAGTGTGTTGATGTTGAATCAGCGTTCTTCGAATACGTATGAATCGTCGTTGCTGAAGAAAAGGGTAATTTAATCTGAGTTGGAGCAGCATCTCATCATCTCCATTGATTTAGGTGAATAAAACAATGGTATAGTGTCTTATATACAGCTATCAGCCGACGAATCTTGCATAGAAATCTATCCACGTTCAAAAACAGGGATCAACCCAGATCTGTATGGGGGTCGACCCCCCTTTGTGTGTCGACCCAGGGGTCGAGACCCCTTTGATGGGGTCGACCCATGGGTCGGCAACCATAGCAGGAATTTCCACCTCCCCCCCCTCCGCTGTGTTAATTTGAATTATTTTGAATTTTTGGGAAGGTTTATTTATATGAAATTAGCTTATATATGCGTAAACTTCAAACCTTAATAACTTCTTCATACGGTGTCAGTTTTACGCAAACTCGGAGTCTATCTTAAGAAGAATTCCAAGACAAACGCAATGGCATAGTCCGTTTTACTTAATTTTGAATATTTAGTTAAGTATTCTTTTGTTTACCATCTTAATGTGTTATAAAATTACGAGGTGTTACAAAACGGGTTCGGAGAAATATCTGGGTGAAGATATTAAAGAGAAATCGAGAAATGGTAAATAAATTAATTAAATATTAATTAAAAAAGGACTCGGTTATTGTTTGATGTTAATAATAGTATTCCCTTTGGAAATAGGATCTTTGGATGAATGTTTGTTTCTTCGATAGTTAAATAACAGACTATCGAAGTGTTGGTCAATTTAGTACCATCGTTGTCAATACGGGGAGACCGTTTGGATTATTATTTGAAAACCACTCTGTATAGGCATAAGCGTTGCGAATCAGAATATGCTGAAGTTAACTGAAGATGGAGTAGAATGCAAGGGTTATTTTGTTAATCCTTAGTAGAAATTGCCTAAGATGGATTAATGAAATAGTGCTTTTGGTTTGTCCAGTCCCATGACAACTTGTATTAACGAATGTCTGACAGAGTAAGCCTAACAAATCGTCTACATTGATCTCTACAAACGTATATATGTTGGCAGCGGAGGAATTTGTTTCACTTAGCTTTATGCCCGTGATATTTTTTGGGAAATCAATAAATGGTTTTGGCAGGTTTTACGATGTGGCATTCAAAGTAAATGAAGATGTGGCATGTGAAAAAGATAAGCATGACCTCAAGCCTCACAACGTGGAAATTGTATAAAATCGGGTAGGTCACATGGCTAAGTGTGTAGCTCCCAATTAGGGTGTATTATCACCTCATCTAGACAAATTCCATTTGCTTCTTTATTCTGTTGATGCATTCCCTTTCGGGAAATAGTTGTTGATACCAACTGTTGGTGATAATACATTCGGAATACTCAAGCGAAGTGAGTGTCCAGTCATGTTTAGCTCGGGCTGCAAGATATTCTTGTCGAACCCGGTGTATTCCTCTCTAGAGATACACTGTCGGAAGGTGTTCCCATACTTTGCCAGTTGGAATCCATTCTTCAATAAGCGCCCGCGATTTTGATTATATCCTTTGTATGCAGAGTGTGAGATGCATGTGTTCTGCTAGCTTGTTATTTAGTTGATTTAGATACTATTGTAATATCAGAATAATATAGATTTAAAGAATTTTTTAGGTAATCGTGAGGTAAAAACCATCCCTATTTATAAGTCGATTGGTCTTACAATTATCCTTTCTTTTCAAAAAGATTTTTAAAAGTTAAACCAAGTTGTTGGAGTTAACTCACACCAGTCCCATGACTGACCCAGAGTTTATTTTGCTTTGTTTTACCCTAAACTCTTGGGTGCCCAAGTTTGTATGGGGTGGTTAAGTAGTTTAGATACTTACAGTACCCTTGGAGGAGCTTGGAATAGGAGGCTTCAGCATTAGATATTTACTTAATATTTTCCACTGTGTTGTTTATGTAATGTACTCTGATGATGTATGTATATACAGTTAAAATTTTATATTCCAAAAGTTGTTATATATATATATTATTTTATTTTGCTGCGATGTGAGATTCTTTGTTGTTATTTCCGTTCTTCTTCTATCTTTTTCTTCTTTAATAGATAATGATTCATATTTCTATGCAATTTGGGTTGGACATGTGGTGTATTTAGTCAACTCAAAGAGTATGGAATTCCGGGCCATTATAGTTGGTATCAGAGCTTAGGTTGAGCGAACACCTAGGCTTTGGCGGGGGTTTAATCATTAGAAATAGGGTCAGTATTACCCTAGAATGATTTGGGTGTATATATACGAGAGCGTATATTTGTTTGTTGATATAAAAAATAGTATTATATTGTGTTGTCTTATCTATTGAGTGGCTTATGAATTTTGATTGAATCGTGGGGCACCACGAAGTCGATAGGAATTTCTAAACACTTGAACAAAGAATTCGATTTAATATAGTTTAAAGTGAGTAAATGAAATAATTTTACCCAAAACTATATTTTAATATAAAAGGAATAATTTTTGAAATTACTATAATATATATGGATGTGTTGATTGTTATTATTATAATCAGACGAGATTATAAAATTGGAATGGTTATCTATAACCAATTATAATTTGTACATGAATAAAATGTACACAAATAAGATGAATTGGAATTTCATTTAAACTAGAATTTGGAATTTAGGTTGGAAATATATTTTTGAAGTATATTAAAAAACATAGCTTAATTTTGGAAGGAGTATTGAATAAAAATCATTTTTGATGGATTTTGAAAGTGATAGAACACTAAACTCACTTCAGTCATTGGAAAATAATTCTGATGTTGATTGCAACATCATCAGTGTTCATTTTCGAGTTTCTAAGTGATGGACTACTACCTTAGAAAAGTTTCTGATGGAAATTTGTTTGAAAGACAATAAGTTGGTTTGAAAATTCAAATGTTATGAATTTGAGATGATTATAAATATATGTACATATTTATCTGATTTCTAAAGGGTTTGAAATGAAAATCTGGGAATGTGAATTCTGGAATTAAATTTAAATTAAGGAAGTTAAATGGATCAAAGTGAATAAATTGATTAGAATCAGTTCGAATGGATTTAAATACGTATGTATGGAATATGATTTGGATGTGAGTATATTGGTTGTAAATCATTCAGATTAAATGAATGTGAGTATATAATGTATGCAACATGAATGAAAACCAAAAGTTTTGTTGGAACTAAGTTTATAGAATTATGAAATGTGAGTTTCAAAATAAGAGGGATTTTGAAAAGTTAATGGGTTTGAAGCATTTTTTCCAACCTTAGTAATTTTGGGGACAAAATTCTTTTTTAAGGGGGAAGAATGTAACAACTCAGATTTTTGTTCGAATAATTTTAATCATTTAATATTGTTTTAAATGTTGAGTTGATAATAAAAATGAATTTTTATATGGAATTTATCGATTATAAATCGAATACGTTTTAATTTTGGATATACTGAATTATCATAATACAATAACGAAATATAATCGAATTCGAAGTTAAAATTGAATCAAGACAATTCAGATGATTAATATAAATTCTATTTGAATATAAACGATGATAACAAAAACTTATTATCGAGGGATTTATTATTTTGAATTTAAATTATATTATGTCGATTTAATATGGTTATTGTATATATACTTTAGAATTAAATTCATAACCTATTCTGTTGAGTTTAGAATAGTGTTATAACATTGAAGTGTCGGTCGTTACGTTAAAATAGGGATTCATGATTTCAATTATGAACCCCATGATATTACAATAATAAAATTATCGGAAAGCTTGAAATCAAATCACATTAATTACAATCAAATCAAATTCAATTCGTTGTACTTAAACCCACCTATATATGTACCTTGCACCGACCTACCTACTTTTTCTATGTTTATAAATAACACGTCCACCCTCTGTATTTCTCTATTTCGTTACTTAGATAAATGAAATCAAAGTCATTTCTTTTTTTCCTTTGTCTCAAATCTTCAAAACAACTATCAGAAATTGATCAATGTGCAGACAATTATAAATGTTTGTTCCTTCTATAAATGAGATACTTCCCTCTTCTTTTCATTATTCTTCATAATAACACAAATCAAAACCATGCCATTTTTATTCCTCAAATCGAAAACCAGATCCACATAAAAAAAAGTAATCGCAATTCAAATCGTGGGTTCTATGAAGCTCATTGGAAGCGCTCGCATGCAAGGAGAAGGGCGACTCTAGTGTTTTTTTGCAACTAGAGTAGTTGAGTTTTCTGATGAAGTTTTGGTGCGCGATGGTTGGAAACTGAGGTGGGGTGTTTATAGTTCAGTCTATGAAGTTTAGGGGTAATGCGATGCTCGTGGTGAGGTGCGCGATGGGTTCAGATAATTTAAAGGTTTGGCTACGTGAATGAGGAGTACGGATCTGGGAAGTCTAAGGGAATCGACCTATGTATTTTAGGATGATGGTGCATGCATGAATGAGGCTATGATAGGAAAGGACTGTATGGACGAAGAAGCTGATGGAGTTTTGTGCACAGCAGTGTTGTTTCAATGATGGTAGGAGACATAGGGTAGATGGTGGCTTCTGGTCATTTGCATGGTGGTGTAGTTTTGCGCATTAGCAGGTTACTGTGTATTGAGTTTGGGAAAGATTTTTGAGTAAGGAATTAAGGTATATTTTTTTATTTTGAAAATTGAAATTTATATGCAGATTGGTACAGATTAAATTAATTTGTACAAACCAATATATTTAGCTAGTGAAGTAAATAAAATCTGTAGGCTAATCGTTTGAGTATGAAATTAAGGTGTAAATTGGAATTATTTTACACATAAGCAATTAATTAAATTAAATTAGTATAATTCGATATTTGAAATTTTACTAATATTGTTTTACATTGAAAAATTACGTATGGAGGAATCACTGTGAAATCTATATAATAGGCTTCATTGGGTATTCAACAAAAATAAAATTAAGGCGAATAAACTCACTCTCTAGATTCGTTTATAATTTTAATATAAACGATTTTTTATTTTAAACAATTTTTGTATGCTGTTTATTGACTGTTTGTATGCATTGAATAATTGTTGATGAATTGTGGCTTTTATATATTAGTTATATTTAGGCTTGGAGGTTGTGGCTATTATATATATATATATATTGGATATTTCCCGTAGTACCATTAGAGGATGAATCTATGCGCACCACAATATATATATATATATATATATAGTGGATGACCTTCTATACTGCGATATCCGGCCTTGAAGCAGGATCGGTATTATTTATGCTATCTAACATCTGTGGATGCAGGAAAAATAGGTTGGAGGGATCCAAATGGATTCCTCAAAATTTATTAATTTTTGTTTTCATATATATTATCATATATGATGTGTTAGAAAACCTGTGATTGATGATTGTATGTTTTGGATGTTCGAATACAATTGTCTCTAGATACTGGTATTTAAAATACCATAAAAATATATTCGAATATAATTGAGTTTAAAAAGGGGGAAAAATTAAAATAGAATTTGAAATTCGAATAGGTTAGAAAATATTTACTTGTTTCTAATAATAAAAACAAGTATTTAGATTTATAACGATGTTTTTAAATGAAGGGAAAAAACACCATTGGATGAGTTTGAAATTTTGAATTCAAGTATGAATTTAAAAAGTGAATCGGGAATCATTTTAAAAGTAAACGATAAAATTATTTCTGATATTCAGAATATAAACCTAATTTATATAAATCCTACGAATTTTAAGTTGAATTTGGAAAACTAACTTATTTTATATTAAAATATTAAAGAATGGAAATGAGATTTATATAATAAATGAAATTTTAAAATTTATATTTAATTAAAATGAACTCACCGCAGCAAGATAGTTCGTAATTTGATGTTTGGAACTTCAATTTAGTATATAGGACTCAACTTAAGTCAGAATTCTTTAAAACGAGAATCCTTCGGACCTATTGAATAATAGTTTTTTAATGAAAGAGAAAAATATAGATTTCGTCTTATAGATTTGAGTTATATCAAAATCAAATATCCAGAAAAACAACGAAATAATGCATTATAATCCATAACGATTTATTAAATAAAATAAAAGATTTTTTACGTAAATAAAATTCGGATTTCCATTAGAAAAATCCAGACTTGAGTTATAAAATAATTATGAACTCAAGAGGAGTAATGAAATGATTTTTGAAGCAAAAATCTTATTTTTAATTATTGAACAGGATTAACGAAGTAGAAGAATAATTAGTTAATGGAGTTTGGATCAGAATTGGACTTTGGATAAGCAAATGGGATTTGTGAACTCTTATTCGAAATCGAACATAAAACTTGAGTTGAAAATGGAATTCGATTGTTTTATAAGCAAATTAAAAATAAATATTAATGTGATATGTTCAAATAAAAAGTGAAACTGGCAAAAGAGCCAATTATAGAATAAATTAGAAAATTGAGTTAAAAACGATTGGATTGACTTGGAATTAATAGGGAATGTTTGAATAGGTATGGAATAAAGTTATGGAAGAGAAATAAACTGAATGCTCGACAAAGGAGGTACGTACTTTACTAAATATGAGATTTGATCAGCCTATTTGGAATGTCGCTTGGCTTTTTGATTTTCTTTTTGAATGGAAAGGGCGTAGAGTGGCGATTTGTAATTGTACCAATTGACTCGTACAAAGGAGACGCTGGCGAAATTTTTCGAAAATTTAAGGAGATAGAAAAATTTAAGAAAGTTTGATAATTAAAGTTCGACTTATCAATTATATATGAAATTTAATAAGAGAATAAATGTATAATGAAATTTTATAAGAAAAAGGGAATTTATCAAATTAAATTGAGAGATGGAAGGAGGAACGTATACACTACTTCAAGCGAATAATGGTTTTAAAAGAAAACGTTTTGCAGATTGAAATGGTTTGTTGATAAGAAGTTGAGAAATGGAGTTAAGGAAATCAGAAACTGACTGGAGATTAGTCGAGTTTAATGGCTTCCTAGATGTCGATCTGATGTTGGTTTTAGCCTTCGGGGTTGATACTTATGGAGTTGTTCTCTTACTAGTTTACGGTTAGGGATTGATGAATGTGGAAGAATAGTGATTTGCAAATATATGGAAATATTTTTCGACGTTAAAAAAAGATATTTTCTGGATTATAGAAAATAAGTAGTTATGATAGATGGAAATTTTTTCCAAGAACCGTGAGATGCTAAATGGGTTTGGAGAAATATTTGGGTAAAGATATTGAAGAGAAATCGAGAAATAATAAATTTAATGAATTAAATATTAATTAAAAAGGGACTCAGTGATAGTTTGATGTTAATAAATAGCATTCCCTTTGGGAGTAGGATCTTTTGATGAATGTTTGTTACTTCGATAGTTAAATAACCGACAGTCGAAGTATTGGTCAATTTAATACCATCGTTGTCAATAGGGGAAACAGTTGGAATATTATCTAAAAACCACTCTATATAGGCATAAGCATTGTGAATCATAATATGCTGAAGATAATTGAAAATGGAGTAGAATGCAAGGGCTGTTTTGTTAATCCTAGATAAAAATTGCCTAAGATGGATTGATGATATAGTGCCTTCGGTTTTTCCAGTCCCAGGACAACTTGTACGGAAGAATGTCTGACAGAGTAAGCCTAATAGATCATCTACATTGATCTCTTCAAACGTATCTACGTTGGTGGCAGAGTAATTTGTTTCTCTTAGCTTTATGCCTATGATATTTTTGGAGAAATCAATAAATGATTTTGGTGGGTTTGACGATATGGCATTTAAATAAATAAATTTGTGGCATGTCAAAAAGATAAGCTTGGCCTCAGCCTCACAATCGGGAAATGGTATAAAATCAAGTATATCTCATGGCTAAATGGTTAGCTCCTAATTAGGGTGTATTGTCACTTGATCTAGAGAAATTCCAGTTGCTTCTTTAGTCTTTCAATGCTGTCCCTTTTGGGAAACGGTTGTCGATCCAAACCGTTGGTCATAATACATTCGAAACACTCAAGTGAAGTGAGTGAGTGGCCGGTTATGTTTATCCTGGGTTTCAAAATGTTCTTGTTGAACCTGGCATATTCCTCTCTAGAGATGCACTATCGGAAGGTGGTCCCATACCTTGCTAGTTGGAATCCATTCTCTAATAAGCCCCTGTGATTTTGATTATATACTATGTATGTAGAGTGTGAGATGCAAGCGTTATGCTAGATTTCTATTTACTTGATTTTGACATTATTATAATATCAGAATAATATGGATTTAAAGAATGTTTTGGGTTATCGTAAGGTAAAAACCATTCGTGTTTATTTGTGTATTGCTCTTAGATTATCCTTTCTTTTCAAAAAGATTTTTTAAAGGTAAACCAAGTGGCTGGAGTTTACTCACACATGCCCCATGACTGACCCAAAGTTTATTTTGTTTTGTTTTACCCTAAACTCTTGGGTGTTCAAATTTGTACAAGCAGTTAAGTAGTTCAAGTATTAACAGTTACCCTTGGAGGAGCTTGGAGTAGGAGTCTTCAGCGTTAGATATTTACTGATTATTTTCCACTACGTTGTTTATATAATTTACTCTGTTGATGTATGTATATACAGTGAAAATTTTGTATTCCAAAAGTTGTTATATATATGTATTATATTTTATTCTACTACGATGTGAGATTATGTGTTTTTATTTCTGTTCTTCTTCTATCTTTTTCTTCTTTAACCATAGTGATTCTAATTTCTGTGCAATTTGGGTTGGACGTGTGGTGTATTTAGTCAACTCAAAGAGTATGGAAATCCGGACCATTACATGAATGATTAGGCTTGGAGAATCATGCAAGGGAGGAAACATATGGAAACCAAGATCTTCACATTTTATTTATAGTACAATCAAACCAAGATCTCCAAGCAACCTTTCATCCTGAAGCCTACATAAATTTTCATATTTTTGTGGAGTGAATGTGAAAAAACATCCACCATTACCCTCTTCTTCAGTATACCCTAATTTATGCGATCAATCAATTAGTATTTTTGAGTGCATGCATGTTTTTATTGAAATTGATTATTCAATTTGTAATTATAGGTTAGTGTCACACTCTACACTTTTCCAGGCCCAAATTTTGACAAAAATTGAAACTCAAACACGTCCAACTATGAAGCGTGTAAATCTAGTACCTGCACTAAATGAGCATGATCATAATCAGAATAAGATAAGGTTACTCACAATGAAGTATTAACTCAAGCAACTACCTTTTTCAAAGTAAGTCAGTTTGCCAATACCGAGCATGAGAGAGAACGAGAACCGAAAGGCAAACTTAAACACCTGTGAGATCCCGACCTTCTCTAGAAAACCTAGGTGGTTGTAATGCGGAGGGGGTCAGAAAAACAAGATTCTGGCGAATAGGAAACGTACAATGTAGATTATAATACATAGATGTATCCTGTTTGGTTTAACCCAAGATGTATGCCTACTAAGGTTAGTGATTCTAGCTTAACCTTGTAAATGTTTATGCACGACTGTACTACTATTTCCATGGTAGTATTCCCAAAGTATATTCCAAGATAGGATGTTAACACGTATATTTGTGAAGCCTTTATACCAGAGCATGACTGGTTATTTAATCAAGGTTAGAATCCTAGTTACTGTGTTTCTATATATGTACCTTTATTCACTTATTATTCCTCAAAGATTTATTTTACATTAACATAAACTAGAGGGAATTAGCTACGGGCCCTACTAGTTAAGGCTTCTGTCATTCATACATATACCCTTTCCCCGCATAAGTTTAGAGATGGTATTTTATCGCTCGCTATACCTTCTAGCTGACCTTATTAGATAACCTCCTTAGTCGCTTATTACTTCCCATAGGATAGGTAGTCATATCTGACATTTTAGTTTCCATGTTTGAGTAGGCCCACATAGACCTGCCATTTAAGACCCCTAAACTGAAAGACCAGTTCTCAGGTGGACTCTTCAACTGCAACCGCTTAAGACCCAGGAAGCGGACTATACGCAAAGGTTATTAGGTTCATACCCTCATTAGCCATTAATATTTTCTCTATTTGGGATAATGTAGGCCACGTTATTAAGTCATTCCCGTTTAGTCCCACTACACAGAAATGCTATACGCACACGATTCATTATCGTCACGGGTTCATATGGTTAATAATATTTTACATTATTAACCTACTAAGTCCAACTCTAAAATTGAAATTGTAAATTCTATGTTAACTAGTATAAATAGGAAAGTTATGTCTCCTTATCCCAGGATATATTTAATTACCTTCCCTAATTGGACTTAGTATTTAAACAAAAATCAATACCCATTAGTTCTTTTTTTCTTATCCATAAGTTTATTGCCATTTATGACCGTAACCATCATATATTCCTAAGGCAACCCTTAATTCTGAATATCCTTATTTTATCAGTCCCGAAATATCTATTTGTTGTACCCCAACAGACCATTACTATTCATATTTATTTATTTACTTACTGGTTTATTTTATTTATTTATATACATATATTTATAAATTTATGCACCAGGCCACTCACATTAAGTTGACCACTTGTGGATGCTTGATTTGCCGGTTAGTTCCGGGCAGACTTCTAGCACAAGTTAAACTTAACCTCGTGTGTTAGTACATTTATATTTACGCATTAAACACCTCACATTAAGCTGACTACCTGTGGATGCTGGATTTGCCGGACGGTTCTAGGCTGACTTCTACCACAAGTTGAGCTTAACCTCGTGTCTAAATGCAACCATAATTCAAATTTTCTAATGGGGGTGCACAACATTTATCCTAATTAATTTAGGAATTGTAACCATTACCCTATTATATTTATTTTCCCCAACCAATGTTGGTTATAGTTGTTATTTATTGATTCGTGATCCAATTTATAACAATTAATTATACTGATTGCTATAAATGGTCACCACAACTATATTAATTCAATATGGATTACATTTACATATAATTCCATAATTGAACCTTATCCAAACATTCAACAAAATGTATATTTTTATCGTTTTACGTTTCTTTAGATGGATAATATTTATATATTTTATGTTTTTGTACGATCAACATAGTTGTTATTTTTAATTTTATTATTATTCTTTAAATTTAATGATTCAGTTAAGTCAATAACCAAACATTCCTTTTTGCATTCAATCTTGCCAAAAAGGTTTCAATCTTACTAAAAGACCATTAGCTGAAATCACTGTAAATTATGCCTAATGAGTGGAATTGACATATTTTAAAATCAAAAGAAATATATGTAAATATATAATTGGAATAGTTGATGCAAATTTCACAAAAATATGTATATTTATATTTATACGTATATTTGCACCATTTTCCTTTTTCAACCTCTTTATCATATCCCTTGTGATTTAAAAATAATGTCTTTCTATTCAAAAAGGAGGAAAACGATATATTTACAACAAGTAAGCCAAAATCCAATAATATTGAATACAAACAGGCATATTTCTTTTAAAATTACATTCAAATAATTTACCAATTGAATCTTTTTGCCCAAATTCTCATAATTTATTATTCAACATTAGACTAAAGATCTGGAATATAACTACATCTAAATGGTGTTTATTGGGACTAAGTTCCAAATATACAGTGCTTTACCACAAATGCAATATATTTTACAACATAACTCTAGGAACATGTGTAAAAAAGTTTAAGAATCCTACAATTAATACTTATGCTAAACCATAGTTCATAATATTTAAGTTTCAACAATGTTTACAATCAGATCTGATGGGTGTCAATCCAATTAAAATGATTAAATGAACAGATCTGATAGAAAATATGCTTAAAATTAAATTTAGATCTAATTCAAATGAAATAGATAAGTTATTATAACTGTATTCGTATATTTCCCACTCACCTTATAGCATTCAAATCCAAAGTTTGAACCTTTTAGGCCAACAATTCCCAAATTCTTATAAATCTACAATTTATTTGAAAAAGGGATAAATTTAGATCTGTAGAGATGTAAGAAAATAGAAAGGGGGAGAAAATTTGATTTGGAGCATCAATTTGCATTCTTTTCCATTAGATCTGTTAATCTCCACAATTTCATATGAATTGGATTTGGTTTGTTGTATAAGAATATATTTTAGATTAAGAAATTAGGTTTAGAGAAGGAGGAAAATGGTAGAACTTCGCTGCTGCCCACTGATTTGTATGGAAAAGAATGAGGCTTTACTTCTTTATTTATAGGAGTGGAATTGGTCTAGGACCGTTGGATTCATTTTAATTTATATATGTCATCTGTTTTATATGTATTACAAACTAAACCTATAAAACCTAGCCGTCACTGGGCGATCTGACGCCAGTGTGTCGACTATAGAGGTCGACCGCTAGGGTTGACCGCTTGGGCCATCAAATTCCAAGGTCGTCTAGTTAAATAAGATATAATATATATAAATTCTGATTCATTTATTTTCCCTCCGTTTTCATATTTCGTCCGTAACTTCTTCATACAGACTCCGTTCGAGAAACTCCAAACATGAGAGTTGACCAGAATTCCATGATGAACGCATCGGTTAAAGTTTCATGGTCAAATTCCATCATTTGCACAAATTGCTATTTTTGAAATTCTAATAATTAATTTATGTTTCCAAAATTTTGGGTTGTTACCGTTAGCCTCTCCATCTGCTACCTATAATTTTCTATTTTCCCTTTTATGTTCTCTTTTGTACTCTTTTTAGTGATAAAGAATAGTTGTTGTGTCTGTGGACGTAGATATAGACGAACCACGTTAAATCTTTGTATCTTCTTCTTTTCTGTTATTTGTTCTGTTTGGTGATTATTTCTCATTGAGTTGGCGGATGATAACTAAAGCTAAAACCTCTTTTTTATATTTCTCATGTGCCTTTTGTATTCCATCGTGCAGTTTGGAGTTTGTGCGAATCAAATCAATATTTTGCACAACAGAATGGTATTGGAGAAATTTATGTCATTATTCGCCCAACAGATTGGTATCAGAGCTAGTTGTCTTGTTCTGGATTAGTTAATAATGGCTAATTCTTTTTTTAGTGGTATGAAAAATTATGGCATCATCAAATTTGTTAGAATGGAAATTTTTGGGATATGAAAGTTCAAAGTGAAGACCACTGATGGTGTTGTATAGCAACAACTTCATTCACTTAGAGGAAGAGAAAAGATGCAGAAGTGCCTTGGAGGAGATTTGCATAGGACCCACTACATGGGTTCTCGAAAAGGTGCTTGCTATTATTGTAAGAAGTAGGGACATTTCATTTGAAAGTGTTCATCTCTTAGAAAGAATAGGGAGAAAAAGTAGAAAGCTTCAATTTTGGCAATAGTTAGATCTGATGCATATAGAAAGATAGTGATAAATCATCATTTTCAACCTGCATCTCACCTTTAGAGATTACAAGTTGGGTAATTGATTCTAGAGCCTATTGTCAAATGACTCCAAATATGAACTGTTTTTGTCGGTTATGAGAAGATTGATGGCCTAGCAGTTCAATTAGAGAATGACACATCTTGTCATGTTGTGTGCATTGACAGTGTGAGGTTTAAGTGTGAGGTTTAAAATGCATGATTGTGTTATTAGAACTATCACGGATTTTAGACATGTTATGATGTTGCATAAGATTTTGTTGTTATTTGGAGATTTGAGAAGACTTGGTATGAGGATAATAATAGATGGAGAGAATATAAGAGTGGTGAAGGTTTCCTTAGTAGCAATGAAAAGGGTGTGAGTCGATGATATTTATATGCTTCGTGGAGAGGCAATCTTGGAAGATTCAATAGTTTCTAATGATTTTATCATTCCAGATTCTACTCAGTTATGACATTTCCGTTTAGGTCATGTTGATGAGAAGAGCCTTGAAGTACTAATGAAGAGTTCGTTAATTGTTGGTGATTCTCAAGTAAAGCCTAGCTCTTGTGGAAATTATTCTTTTGGAAAGTAGAAGCATGATACATTTGTTATTAGAAGACGTAGAGCTACAGAATTTCTAGAGTATGTTCATTCTTATGTGTGGGGACCAGGCCCAGCCTTAGGGTAAGCCGAGCAAGACATTTGTCTAGGGCAACCTGTCGAACCAGGGCAATAGGTGGAGGAGTAGGACGAGGTGGTGTTTATCAGTTTCCAGTTTATTATTATATAAAACTTGATGTCAAATGCAGATTGATAGTGTAGTGGTACCGCATCCACTTGATATGATGGATGTCCTAGGTTCGAGTATGTGTGATACTGTTGCTGCTGAATTCTTTTTTATCCCAACCACTGCCACTTTGCCTGGGGCAACGAAGGAAGTTGGGACGGCACTGGTGGGGACCCACCTCAATTGCATCTTTTGGTGGAGCCTATTTCTTCATATTATTTGTTGATGATTTCTCACATAAGATCTGGGTCTATTTCATGAACACTAAATCCAAAATATTTGCCCAATTTCGGAAGTGGAAGACCTTAATTGAAAAGAAGTCAGGGAAGTAGTTGAGAGTTCTTAGAGTTAGCAATAGCATGAATTTGCATCACAAGAATTCACTAACAATTTTGCATCCAAGCATGTAGTTAGAGATTTATCTAGTAAGTCGCATTCTTTTGGAGTGACGGAGAGCATTTGTCGGATATTATGGGAAAGAGCTATGAGTTTAAGACTGTCTGGTAGTCTAGAAGAGGGATTTTGCACAGAAGCGATATCTATGATAGTATTTCTAATCAACCGTACACCTTGTATTGCAATGGATATGAAGATCCTAGAAGAAGTATGGAAAAGAGAGGTTGTTGACTATTCATTCCTTAAAGTGTTTTGTTGTTCAGCTTATTTAGAAGATGAGGGACTTAATGAGCTGAAGCCTATAGGAAGCAATCAAATTTTGTTAGGCCATGGAGAAGGAATGAAGAATATAGGTTGTGGTGCAAAACAACTAAGAGAATTGTGATTAGCAGGTATGCGATACTTGATGAGAGTTTTTTGTAACACCACGAATTTTCGAACAATCAGATTAACTAAATTTAAGAGTACTTAATTTCAAATATGGGAATTAAGGGAAACGGGTCGTTCCATTGCGTTCGCCTCGGAATTCTGCTTGAGATAGAGTCCGAGTTTGCGTAAAACGGATGCCGTATGAAGAAGATATGGATGAACGAAATTAGGCAAAAAAAAACCAGAAACGGGCCAGAATGCACTGGCGCACTTGGGAAGTGCGCCAGAACAAAATTGCACTGGCGCACTTGGGAAGTGCGCCCATGCAATATTGCACTAGCGAACTAGGCAGGTGCGCCCAGGCCGAGGTAAAAACCTATACAGATTTCTGAGGCTCTGATTCAACCGGTGAGTCAGTGCTGAGTCATTTCTGACTAGTTAATGAGTCATTAGGGTTTCTGGATAGTTCTAATCTAGACTGAGTGGTTTTGATTAACTCTAGGGTCATCCGATGGCTATAATCAAATTTAAATTCTATATAAACATGTGTAGACTAAAACCCTAGCATCAAATAAAAATTAGATCAGTGGCCGTCATGTTGTCACTCCAAACCCTAGAGTAGCTGCCACAAACAAGAGTAAAGTTAAAGACAACAATTCAATTCAAATCAAGCCTAAAACTACAACAACGTAATTGTCTACAACAAGGGAACGCTAATCAATTACAGAATTCAGAACCCAGAACTCAAGACCCCTTATTCGGTGAGTTCTAGTCACTTTTAGGTTTAAATAAATAAAAGTGAATCGTGGTAGACTATGATTTGGGTATATGTTGTTTGTAGTTATGCAAGTTTATTGTTGTGAATCATGAAATGATGCAAGTCATTATCATGAATCCATGCAAGTCGTTATCATGAATCTATGCAAGTCGTTATCATGAACCTATGCAAGTGGTTATTACGAATCTATGCAAGTTATTATCATGAATCTATGCAAGTCGTTATTATGCAAGTTGTTATCATGAATTTATGCAAATTGTTATGAGATCATGCAAGTTACCTATGCAAGTTATTGTGTGATGAATTCATGAATCTATGCTAGTTGTTATGTTATGAACCATGAACCTATGCAAGTTGATAAGTTGTTAATTCATGAACCTATGCTAGTTGTTATGTTGTGGATCATGAATCTATGTAAGTCACATATGCAAGAAGTTATGTTATGAATCATGCAAGTTGTTATATTGTGAATTATGAACCCATATAAGTTGTTGATTATGTTGAGAATCATGAACTTATGTTAGTTGTTAATTATGTTGATTCATGAACCTATGCAAGTTGTTATGAATCCATACAAGTTGTTAATTATGTGGTGAATCATAATTATATGCGAAGTTATCATATCGTTTTCCCTAGTTGTTATGCTTATGCCAAAAATTGTACTGAAAACAATCACCTTGTCATTCCCTTTATTTTATTGTTATGGCGAGACTATTTTGTAGCCTCGATGACGCCAAAAATGCAAGCGGTTGCGCTAGTTAAGAAGCGGGGAAAAAGGGGAATTTGTAATAGGCATAATTTACTTAGTGATTATGTAAATTGGACACATGATTTTGGTAGGGAAACATATAAATAATTACCTATTATGACATGGGTAAAAGTGGGTAAAAATAGTATAATTTGAATATGACCATTTATGGATAAGAAATCCAAATTGTTAATAAGATAGGTATTGACACCTATGAAAGAGGAAAGGATTAATTAATTAACTTAATTAATCAAAAGAGGAATGTTTAAGCAATTAGAGTCTGAAGATTTAATATTGAGAATTGACGTAAAATAAATTTGTGATGAAGATTGGTATGATTTTTCATACCATAAATAGATGGACATAATTGAGTCAATTATGACCACAGTGAAATTTGGAATTATTTGATAATTTGAATGGGGAAATTAATTCAAATTGGGAAAGATTAATTAGGAGTAATTAATCGTCTGAGACACGAGGTTAGGCTCTTTTGTGGTGTAAGACTGCCCGGACCCGCCCGGCAAATCCAGCTGCCACAAATGCCAGCCTAATGTGGGAGGTCTTAGGCATAAATTAAATGCGTGACAGTTGTAAAGACACGAGGTTAGGCTCTTCTGTGGTGTAAGACTGCTCTGACCCGCCCGACAAATCCAGCTGCCACAAATGCCAGTCTAATGTGAGAGGTCTTTATAAGGTTACGGTCTTAATGAATTAAGAAACACTTAACCAGATAAACATGTAGTGGGACATGAGGGGTTAAGTAGGTGCCTTGGGTGGCATGTGGAATTAAGTGGGTGCCTGGGGTGGCATGTGAAATACGATTAGATATTTCAATAATTAATTAATGCTGATTAAAGACTACTTAGCCTAACTTAATACATATGGACTGTATGATGATAGACATAAGTTAGGGTTAAGTAAAACGAATTGCATTGTGGGTGGGTTTAGTACAACTGATGGGTAAGTGGGTAATATTAATACATATAGCCCCACAAACTTAACCATTAAATAAACAGGGTTAAATCAGTAGGTGAGTTAAGTACAACTGATGGGTAGGTGGGTAATATTAGTATATATAGGCCCACAAACTTAACCATTAAATAAATAGGATTAAATCAGTGGGAGGGTTAAGTACAACTGAAGGGTAGGTGGGTAATATCAATACATATAGGCCCACAAACTTAACCATTAAAAAGGGGTTATGTAATTAAAGACACCTAATGGTATACATAACCGGGACAGAATAGGTAAAGTTATGTATTAAATACACCCTCAAGGGTACGGATAACTAATGGGAATAGGTAAAGTTATGTATTAAAGACACCCTCAGGGGTACGCATAATTAACGGGAATATGTAAAGTTATGTATTAAAGACACCCTCAGGGGTACGCATAACTAATGGGAGTAGGTAAAGTTATGTATTAAAGACACCCTTAGGGGTACGCATAACTAATGGGAATAGGTAAAGTTATGTATTAAAGACACCCTCAGGGGTACGCATAACTAATGGGAGTAGGTAAAGTTATGTATTAAAGACACCTATAGATACACAAAACCGATAGGTAGAATAGGGGTTATGTATTAAAGACACCTATAGTTACGCATAACTGATTGAGGGCTATGTAATTAAAGACACCTCATGGTATACATAGTCAGTAGAAAACCTAGTGGGATACAAGACATAGGGAAGAGCTTGTATCATGTTGTATGAGACCCATTTCAGTCCGTAACCCGGAGAGGTATCAAAGTAAAAATCTCCGTACTAGGCGGGGAATGGGCACGCTTACTGATTAATTGTAAGAGTTCCAAAACGAGACGGATTATGTGGGCGGCGCAAACCGACCGGGGACATGTGCGTGCATGGGCCGGGCAGAGGGGGACAAGACGACCGTGACACCAGTAGGTATAACTGTGCACACCTTAGGTTTCCACTTTAGGGAAGTGATACCCCCTAGTTGTGGGACCAGCACAGGGTATCTACAGAGTAGGGAGCCGATCGATTAGGGTAGTGGTTAGGATATATCCAGACATATGCCCTAAGTCTACCAATTTGTAGTAGGAGGGTAGTGGGTACGGCAAGTTGAGATAGGAGCAGGCGGCACCTATGGTAGCAGCTAGGAATACACGAAACTACCACCATCATTATCATGATTAGTAGAAGGAATTATCCCATCTTAATTTGACTAGTAATAGTGCAGAGTAGTTTGTAGTGAAGCATACATCTTACCTTACTTGTCCTGTCATACCCGTCATCTGTACCGTGATCCTCTTATCTACTTTGTATTCCTGTCATGTTTACCTTTATTTATTTACTAGCTAAAAGTTATTGGACTCACCAGACGTATGTCTGACCTAGATTGTTTCGCCTCTTTTCTTCCGTTTCCCCCCTCGGGTTCTCAAGGAGGAAACACCCAGATTTAGTCAAGAATTGGATATCATCTTCTAGGAGTTATTTCTGAAGTATGGCTCGAGTCTCGGTCTCCTATATGGCTTGCTCTTTAATATGGGGAATGATGTTTTCTTTTAAATACCTATGTACTCTGATAATATAAGACAGAATTGTTTTGTTGTAAGGGTTTTATGACTCATGGTATTATGTAACAAAATATTTTGGTGATTTAATAAAGTTGTTTATTTTCCGCTGCAGAATTTTTATATATGTCCTGTAATATTCTGTGTCTATTTACCAAAAATGCTCTACTAAAGTTAAGGCATTACCTTTGTGAGTGACCTTAATGGAAGTGGGGTGTTACACTTGGTATCAGAGCTGAAGGTTACCAGATTAGATGAAAGTTTTGAAAACTATTTTCAAAAGGGTTTTAAATGAAAGTATTTTCAAAAAGGAAAGCCTGTTTTGAAAAACATTCCTCGAAAAGCCATATGTAGTATCCTTCGGTCCTTTGTCTAGAATCTCTTCCTTGATAGGATAGGCAAATGCTCTCACGGCTGATGGATAGGATAGGGATAGGAAAATTTACGTAGAAGGTTTAATTTCCTTATCTGGTTATGAAATTACGACTCTTCTGGATTCTGGCATTGAGACTCTTCACTTTAGTACTAGTCTTGTTTCTGATCCCGTAGTTGTTTCAAACCCCATTTGTGGTTCGGCTCAATTGTTAGTAGTTTGAAATTATCTGTGTTAGACGTCAAAAATTTGAATGGGACATTTGTGTGCTCAAGTTTATGGGCTATGGGTTGGTTCTAAATGGACCAGCTTTCTATGTAGAGGGTCGTTCTAGATTTTGAGAGGAGGGTCGTTATGTTTCTAGCTTGTCATGGGAAGACCCCAAGGTTTCTTTTGACCCACAAGGGTGTTTTATGCTTAGCTTTCTGAGAATCATTCTGTAATCTGATCTATACCAGTAGTCTATAAGTATCTGGATATTTTTGAAGGATACGGGTTTCTACTCGAAGCATGAAGTAGATCTCCAGTTTTGACATTGTTTAATGAGGGTAATTCTTTGGGTGTCAGTCTGATGTTGATTTCGGTCTTCGGGGCTGAGACTTAGGGAATTATTCTCTTAATCAATGTTAAATAGGAACAGAGCTTTTGTTTTAGTTATATCATTTGTTTGTATCCCATCAACCAAATTTTCGACCTTTAGATAGGAAATCCATGGATGTAAACATGTGCTTGGGACATGTTATGTTTGATGGTTGCAAGTGGATGCAAGTGTTTGCTAGTGGTTGCTCGTGGATGCATTTACACACACATTAGGCACTAGATCGACTCAAATCACTTTCATATTGCATATAAATGTGTGTGCATATTTAGGTTAATGGATGCACAATGGTTGTGTTATCATATGGATGTTGCATTTTGATGAATGGTTGGGCATACATGTAGGAATAATATGTATCGATAGGATTCTTTCACATACATAATGGACGCATGGCACTATCATGGTTTGCATTAAGGAGGTCAACTGAATCAGTAGACCGCCTGATTTTGCATTAGATAAGGAACATATACACACACTTTTGCATATGTTCATACAACATTAGAAGTTTTCTAAGGACAATGGATGCTTGTGGATGATGGTTAAGTAGATGGGTGATTGGATGGTAGGACACATTCTTCTTAACTTGAAGATTTCGGGGACGAAATCCTTTAAGTAGGGGAGAATGTAACACCTCGAATTTTCGAATAATCAGATTAACTAAATTTAAAAATACTTAATTTCAAATGTGGGAATTAAGGGAAATGGGTTGTTCCATTGCGTTCGCCTCGGAATTCTTCTTGAGATAGAGTCCGAGTTTGGGTAAAACGGATGCCGTATGAAGAAGATATGGACGAACGAAGGTAGGCAGAAAAATCAGAAACGGGCCAGAATGCACTGGCGCACTTGGGAAGTGCGCCAAAAAAAAAATTGCACCGGCGCACTTGGGAAGTGCGCCCATGCAATATTGCACTAGCGCACTTGGCAGGTGCGCCCAGGCCGAGGTCAAAACCTGTACAGATTTCTGAGGCTCTGATTCAACCGGTGAGTCAGTGCTGAGTCATTTCTGACTAGTTAATGAGTCATTAGGGTTTCTGGATAGTTCTAATCTGGACTGAGTGGTTTTGATTAACTCTAGGGTCATCCGACGGCTATAATCAAATTTAAATTCTATATAAACATGTGTAGACTCAAACCCTAGAATCAAATCAGAATTAGATCAGTGGCCGTCATATTGTCACTCCAAACCCTAGAGTAGCCGCTACCAACTAGAAGAAAGTTAAAGAAAACAATTCAATTCAAATCAAGCCTAAAACTACAACAACGTAATTGTCTACAACAAGGGAACGCTAATCAATTACATAATTCAGAACCCAGAACTCAAGACCCCTTATTCGGTGAGTTCTAGTCACTTTTAGGTTTAAATAAATAAAAGTGAATCGTGGTAGACTATGATTTGGGTATATGTTGTTTGTAGTTATGCAATTTTATAGTTGTGAATCATGAAATGATGCAAGTCGTTATCATGAATCTATGCAAGTCGTTATCATGAATCTATGCAAGTCGTTATCATGAACCTATGCAAGTGGTTATTACGAATCTATGCAAGTTGTTATCATGAATCTATGCAAGTCGTTATTATGCAAGTTGTTATCATGAATCTATGCAAATTGTTATGAGATCATGCAAGTTACCTATGCAAGTTATTGTGTGATGAATTCATGAATCTATGCTAGTTGTTATGTTATGAACCATGAACCTATGCAAGTTGATAAGTTGTTCATTCATGAACCTATGCTAGTTGTTATGTTGTGGATCATGAATCTATGTAAGTCACCTATGCAAGAAGTTATGTTATGAATCATGCAAGTTGTTATATTGTGAATCATGAACCCATATAAGTTGTTGATTATGTTGAGAATCATGAACTTATGTTAGTTGTTAATTATGTTGATTCATGAACCTATGCAAGTTGTTATGAATCCATACAAGTTGTTAATTATGTGGTGAATCATAATTATATGCGAAGTTATCATATCATTTTCCCTAGTTGCCATGCTTATGCCAAAAATTGTACTGAAAACGATCACCTTGTCATTCCCTTTATTTTATTGTTATGGCGAGACTATTTTATAGCCTCGACGATGCCAAAAACGCAAGCGGTTGCACTAGTTAAGTAGCGGGGAAAAAGGGGAATTTGTAATAGGCATAATTTACTTAGTGATTATGTAAATTGGACACATGATTCTGGTAGGGTAACATATAAATAATTACCTATTATGACATGGGTAAAATTGGGTAAAAATGGTATCATTTGAATATGACCATTTATGGATAAGAAATCCAAATTGTTAACAAGATAGGTATTGACACCTATGAAAGAGGAAAGGATTAATTAATTAACTTAATTAATCAAAAGAGGAATGTTTAAGCAATTTGAGTCTGAATATTTAATATTGAGAATTGGCGTAAAATAAATTTGTAATGAAGATTGGTATGATTTTTCATACCATAAATAGATGGACATAATTGAGTCAATTATGGCCATAGTGAAATTTGGAATTAATAGATAATTTGAATAGGGAAATTAATTCAAATTGGGGAAAGATTAATTAGGAGTAATTAATCATCTAAGACACGAGGTTAGGCTCTTTTGTGGTGTAAGACTGCCCGGACCCGCCCTGCAAATTCAGCTGCCACAAATGGCAGTCTAATGTGGGAGGTCTTAGGCATAAATTAAATGCGTGACAGTTGTAAAGACACGAGGTTAGGCTCTTCTGTGGTGTAAGACTGCCCGGACCCGCCCGGCAAATCCGGCCGCCACAAATGCCAGTCTAATGTGAGAGGTCTTTAAAAGGTTACGGTCTTAATGAATTAAAAAAACACTTAACCAGATAAACATGTAGTGGGACATGTGGGGTTAAGTGGGTGCCTTGGGTGGCATGTGGAATTAAGTGGGTGCCTGGGATGGCATGTGAAATACGATTAGATATTTCAATAATTAAGTAATGTTGATTGAAGACTACTTAACCTAACTTAATACATATGGACTGTATGATGATAGACATAAGTTAGGGTTAAGTAAAACGAATTGCATTGTGCGTGGGTTAAGTACAACTGATGGGTAGGTGGGTAATATTAATACATATAGGCCCACAAACTTAACCATTAAATAAACAGGGTTAAATCAGTAGGTGGGTTAAGTACAACTGATGGGTAGGTGGGTAATATTAGTATATATAGGCCCACAAACTTAACCATTAAATAAATAGGATTAAATCAGTGGGAGGGTTAAGTACAACTGAAGGGTAGGTGGGTAATATCAATACATATAGGCCCACAAACTTAACCATTAAAAAGGGGTTATGTAATTAAATACACCTAATGATATACATAACCGGGGCAGAATAGGTAAAGTTATGTATTAAAGACACCCTCAGGGATACACATAACTAATAGGATGTGACGGCAAGGAATTTCGCTCGGTCCGAACCAGTCGCTAAACCGATCCAGGCCGTTCGAAACGCCCTATCGTTTGAGAACACGACAAAACAGAACGCATACAGAAGAACATTTCATTGTATATTACAACAATGCATCAGATTACAAGAATATACAGAGTATAAATGAATATTACACAGAAATATCAGAGATTTAAATTACCTTTAAATACATAGCAGCGGAAAATAATACAATACACAACTAGAAAGAGATATACGGATACAAAGCTTTCCGGATATCGTTCCAGCTGTAAACCAGGATCCTGTGAATATAAATCTGCAAAACCAAAACTACTAGCTGCCCGTGTTAAAATAGGGGCACCCAGAGTTTAGGTTAAAACAATAAACTCCAGGTCAGTCATGGGACTGGTGTGAGAACTAAAACAGTTATAATTCTTTATTTTAAAGTTCGGTAAATCAAGGGACCACGCCGTAACACGGAACGGGTTTCCTCCCAAGAATACCAGTGCATAAAACAAACAGCGCAATGCTAAATAAAGAAAAATGAAGCTGTTATAAGACCCAGTTCCCATCACACAATGCAACGCAAGCCGGAGGATAGGGTTTTTACCTTATAACAGCCAAAGCATGCTTGATACGTTTAAAACACATTATTTGATACTATTATAAGTGCATAGCGTATAAAACAACTTCAAATCATAAGTATCAATCATAGGCGGCATGAGCGCCTCATCCCACTATGTCACCATACTAGGTTTTACAATTAAAACCGCAAATGTCACGTATTTGGAAATTGGATTTCCGTCTATGAACCGAGGCAAAAGATAGTCCTCAACCGATTCGAGACAATCTAGCCCATGTCTCTGGAACAGCCGCAACTGCCCCTTGGATCGTCAGGGCCGGTCCACCGATGTGGATTATAGTGCCTGAACAACACGTTTCTCCGCCCTTTGGGGCGTAAATGAGCCAACTAAATGACTCCATCGGTTCGAGAACGACCGATCAATCCGAGGCGCCTCGCAACAGCAACAACCACATAAGTCAAACTCGTCAGGGCGTGTAAAACCACTGACGCCACTTCTAGCTAGAAAGAAACGCAAGTCCTCCCTGAGGTCCGTCTCCCGTTTTTGGTTCATACCGGGTGTGAAACTCGCGAATTCACGTTACACAAAGCTGTGCCACACAGGCTGTGCTTTGATCATCACCACAAGACTTTGCTTTTCAACAGAAGCCTTGATCAATTGCCACTTAGGCGTGCCACACAGGCAATTCACTCCATGCGTTTGATATCCATCAATATATAACCCCTGAGCTCGTACGTCTCAGAGAAGGGCGTTAAGCAAGAGAATAAATTCTCCGCCGCCAAACAGATATATATTTAATAGAAATCAATCACACAGACTAAAATCCAATGTCAGACACACAGTCCATTTACAAGTCCGTTCTGGGGCTGAACGAAACCGGAGGCACCTAGTACCCCGCATATCCATCGATCTCCAAGTACGTCTGGACGATCACCAACTGTTTCCATCTTCTTGGGTGTACAGCCCAATCAAGATCATCAGTTATCACCCAAACGACGTGAAGACCTCCGGTCTTCGACCACCGTCTTCATCTTCGACACCACGTCGAATCAGTTATTCAGAATGGGATAAACCCGGTCTTTCTGAATAACTCGCGTATATATTATAAAAGTGTTACACAAACACAACATACGCCTCATTCCAATTCATTAGTCACTAACCGTAAATTAATCAAGAGAATAATTCCCCAAATATTAACCCCGAAGGCCGAAACCAACATCAGATCAATATTCAGAAAACCATTCTGTTTGGCTAACCTACAGTCAATTTCTAAATTTCACATTCATAGGGAAAGGTTCCCATTAATTTTATCCATGATAAATTTCTTGAATTTATTCTATAATCTATTTTTGAATATCAATTCAAACTAGTCGGGATTAACGAACCTTACCGAAGTAATTATTTGTTTTAATTTCCCAATCCCAACCTATTCATCCCATGAAGTAAAACTGGTAATACTTCATATCTAACACCACAGTGTTATCGGTAAATTCAATTACCATCTCACGTTCAAATCTAATTAAAGATTTAACTATCGCCTGGAGCAAAACTGGTGATACTCCATTTTCGATCATTTCAATCTAATTAAAGATTCATTAAAACTCCACTTAGTTTTAATCCTTAACTGGGCTAAAGAATCAGTGTCATTTAAAACACGGTTCACGATAAACCCAAAATCACATTCATTAATTATCGGGTTAAAGAACGAGTGTTATTTAAAACACCGTTCACGATAAACCCAAAAATCAATATCGATCCAATTCCAATTAAATATTATTTAATTGGTACATTTCGTTAAATCTAAACAAAAAGATTTAATCTTTTCTCAACTGGGTTCAAGAACAGTGTTAGTGAAGACACCATTCACGACAAACCCAAATCACATTCGATATTCAATACAAGGCTCTGAATAGAAAATATATCGGCTTATATTCAATATCGAATTCTACAACTAACAAATGCCGTATTGGAAATAACGATATAAATATATATCTTTCAAATTTCCATAACAACACCTGTATAATCACGAATTCCAACATCGAAATATTCCGAAGACAATTTCGATTCAAATCCCCTCCAATGCAATCATTGGATATTCTGGTTATTTTCAAAACCCTTTTCAAATTCAATTTATTTATTTAAAAATAAATAGAATTATAATTCTAGTTCACAACTAGTTCATTTCGATAAAAATCTATTTTTATCTTTTCAAATATGGAGTTTTTCATCCCAAATCTTCACAAATCATTTCTTATGATTTTACACAAATTATTGCTATTTTTAATAATTTTATCAAGGCCCGTACAGTCGATTTCCATCAATGGCCATCGAACTGCACTTACAACGACCTTTTTCCAATTTGATTTGGACATAATTCCAAATCCAACCGTTAGATTTCTAATTTATCACATTCGTTAGAAAGCTCTTTTCGATACGAACCCAACGGTTCCGGTTTTAGGAGAATCCGACGGTCGGATCTCCCGTAATGTCCATTTGAAATAAATGGTCGAAATTCACGAACTGCCGCGGCGCGGCGCGTTCTATTCAGGCCATTATATTATATATATAATATATATAATATATACTCCGACGATTTCTATTTAAAACGAATTATATAAATAGTTTTGAATTCGTTTCAAAAACATTTTCAACTTCCTTTTCAATTCAAATCACAATTGAATTCTTCTTTATAGATTCGTTTTAAATTCGCTTTCAATTCAATTTGAATTCGTTTTCAATTAAATTCGATATCGAAATCGTTTTCAATTCAATTCATTTCGAAATCGTTTTCAATTCAATTCATTTTGAAATCGTTTTCAATTCAATTCATTTCGAAATCGTTTTCAATTCAATTCATTTCGAAATCGTTTTCAATTCAATTCATTTCGAAATCGTTTTCAATTCAATTCATTTCGAAATCGTTTTCAATTCAATTCATTTCGAAATCGTCGATTTCGAAATCACTTTTCAATATTCATTTTTAAAATGAATAAAATCGATACAAATATCGTTCACGTCAAAATGGCGTCAATCTAATCAACACGGCTTCATAAATTTCTATTTTCAAATTTTCTTTATTTTTCAAATTGGAATGAGGCCCAATCAATTACCATATAAAATTAATTATATGGATTTTCATACAACACATGTATATAATAGCATTGAAAATAATCAACCATCAACAAAAGTGCACTACACTGTATAAGCATCAAATATAGATATTCAACGCTTATAACAGCCTGTCAATCAATCGATCGACATATTTAATCAATCAGGATGAGTGAACTTCAAATTTCATCCCAACACCCGTGTGGGGTTTCAAACAATCAAACACAGATTTTATTTTTGCAGTTGGGCGATGTGTAAAATTTATCGTCCCAATCAATGTCATTCAAATAGGTGTACATAAACAAACCGTCTGGTTTGTAAATGAATATTTATTTATTCACATCACGTTAAAAATTATATTTTTAACGACAAAACATTTTATTTCAACATATGAATTTCTATTCAATTCATTCTTTAAATAAAATGATATTTTTATTTTTCTAACATATTTTAGAAAATTTCGGCGGCATAACGGCACGATACTAGAAACGGGACGAGGCCTAGCCTTATCCCCGGACTAGTGAAGGCCCACGCCATTCACACATCAATCAAATCAATTTCATTATGCAAACCACAAAATTTGGAGTAAGAGTCTAACCTAGCCTTACTCCTTCGCCTTATAACGGCGCACGTCTAATCCTAACCAATTTATCGATTCGATTTTTCACACCACAAACCACATTCAAACCAATATCGCAATCAATAACCAAACAGCCAAACAAACAAGTCCATGGTCTGTGGACGATTGTGTCGGGTGCTACTAAACACCGTCTGCATCCTAGTATATATATATAACTAGAAAAGAAATTGAAAGGTGAGAAATTCTCACCGATAGCTATCCTAGCTCCACGGCACTTCTAACGCAGGAAATCTTCGCCAACTCGCCTTTTTATCGCCTTTGTTGCCCGTAGCCACTACATATATAAAAATCGAATTTTTATTTCAAAGTCCAATATATAAAAATCGAATTTTTATTTCAAAGTTCAATATATAAAAATCGAATTTTTATTTCAAAGTTCAATATATAAAAATCGAATTTTTATTTCAAAGTTCAATATATAAAAATCGAATTTTTATTTCAAAGTTCAATATATAAAAATCGAATTTTTATTTCAAAGTTCAATATATAAAATTCGAATTTTTATTTCAAAGTTCAATATATAAAAATCCCATTTCAAAAATATAGATTTCACCTTTATAAAAATAAAGTTTTCGCCTTTATAAAAATAAAGTTTTCGCCTTTATAAAAATCACCACTTTATTTCAACGTATATAAAATAAAAATCAGATTTTTATTTCGCTACATATACAAAGATGATATCTTTATATTCTCTATCCTATAAAGATTATATTTTTAATACTTTAAAAATATAAAAATCATATTTTTATTTCCTTTACACATACAAAGATGATATTTCTATATCCTCTATCACATAAAGATTTCGCCTTTATAAAAATAAAGACTTCGCCTTTTTCATATTTTAAAGATTTCTAAATAAAATCATTGCTTTCTAACCTAAAATAAAAATCAGTTTTAACGTATATAAAAAATCGGTTTTAACGTATATAAAAAATCAGTTTTAACATATATAAAAAAATCAGTTTTAACATATATAAAAAATCAGTTTTAACATATATAAAAAATCAGTTTTAACGTATATAAAAAATCAGTTTTAACGTATATAAAAAATCAGTTTTAACATATATAAAAAATCAGTTTTAACGTATATAAAAAATCAGTTTTAACATATATAAAAAATCAGTTTTAACGTATATAAAAAATCAGTTTTAACGTATATAAAAAATCAGTTTTAACGTATATAAAAAATCAGTTTTAATATATATAAAAAATCAGTTTTAACGTATATAAAAAATCAGTTTTAACGTATATAAAAAATCAGTTTTAATCTAAACGAAATCAGTATTTAAATCTAAATAAAATCAGTATTTAAATCTAAACGAAATCAGTATTTTTAAAAACTTACGGGTCCTCTCTTTCGGGGGGGGGGGGGCGCTGGTGGTTGCTCAGAGGGGGTCAGAGGTTGCTCGCCGGGGAAGGGCTGCTCTGTCGTGGCGGATGACGGGGAGGGGGCGCTGCGGTCTATCCCGGAGGAGGAGAGAGCGAGAGGACGTCGGGGAGATGGCGGCTCAGCAACTGGAGGAGGTGGCAGTGAACGTCGAGGCGGCGGTGGGGTGAACGGAGGTGGGGTTTCGTCTCGATTCGATTCTTTTTTTTTCTTTTTCTAATCTGAACTGAAATAGAAACGGAGGGGGGGGGCCAGAACGAAGATAAAAGGGGGGGGGGGGAAGAAAAGTGTTTTATTATTATTATTATTATTATTTAATTATTTTAAATTTTACTTTATAAAGCAACTTTTATTTTCGACCTCAAAACGAGGCCCACCGCCTGTCGTCCATAGCGTTTTACCCCCATTCCGAACACAATGGGATATGTATCGCAAGCTGATTTGATCGTTTGAATCAGTTTCCGTTTAATTTACATTTAAATCACTATATTGAATTTTAAACGTACATTTCAAATTACCGGGGTCACATACTAACTAGAAAAATTCCTGAAAAATATTTTCTAGCTTCGTATTGACGATACGGTCCTAACAAAACTAGTTTCGTCGAATTCTGAGACCGTTAGAAAAATGGCCAATTTCCAGTCGATTAAAATCAACTGAAACTGGTCAAACGCGTTTTCTTTCGCCACGCTCACATATTGATTCTAGAAATTATGAAATTTGAAACCTAGCAATAATTTAACATCACGGACCCAACAAAACTGGTTTCGTCGAAATCCGAGGTCGTTTGCAAAATGTCCATTTTTAAGGGCCTGAATTCCATAGCGACTATTCAGTAATTTCAACTGGACATATCTTTTGATTCCCGCTACGAACTTTTGATTTTTCGGATTCGTTGGAAAGATATTCACTATTAGATTCCATTATTTTTGGTTTCACTAAAATCCGGATTGTTTTGCACCCGGTACATTCAATTGAAGTTTGAAATCGAATTATCGAACTACCACGCCATTTTCAATTCTATTTATAATTATATATAAATATTTATATTCTAACGACGACGTATATAAAATATACGTTCGAATTATATTCAAAATAAATTTCCTCGTCGATATTATTTAAAATAATTCATTTTAAATATTCAAAATTCGCTAAAATTGCCAAAATAAAAATTTCAAACTGGCTCGCATTTTACGGGTTGTTACAATCTCCCCCACTTAAAACTTTTCGTCCCCGAAAAGGAACAAAGTCGAAAGTGGTTTGATTAATCAACTTTACGTTCGATCTGGCTTCCATTCTCCAACTTTTCAGTTTCTGAGAATTTTCAAAATTTCAAAAATTTGGCTAACACCCTAAATTTTCGAAAAATTTCGCCATAACCTCCCCTGCAATGGGAGCATCGGGAAATTGCAAATAGCATTCCCGGTCCTTCAGATCTCAAAAAGAAAAAGAAAAAGCCAAGCGGCTAGCCAATAGGCTCATAAAATCATCATCACCCAAACAAAACAGTAAATTATGTAATAAACATGTACCTATTTGTCGGGCAAACAAATTTTATTCTCTGGCTCTAGCCTCCTTGCTATGACCTGTTCAATGATATATATGTATACAAGCACATGCGACCAATTTTCAATACAATTCAATATTTGTTTCAATTCGGCTAAATGGTTCAAAATTTGCAAACAACTAAACAAACAACACAAACATCAATCAATTAGTTGATTAGCTTTTCAAATGCATAACTTTGATATATAGTCAAAAATCAGTTTTTTGATGCCAAATCACAATAATAGGTCCTATCTAATTTTGGTTCTCACACCAGTCAATAGGAAATATATAGAAATCTCACTTTCGTCACTCGAATATAAATACTGATAATGTGATCACAATTATCAGCATCATCCCCGGGCGACTAGAGTGTGATTCTATATCCATCCAGTATATTAAAACTTCGAATAGACGCTAGCCAGGCGCATACGCAAAATCTTTATATATTGGACTGTCCTAATCAATATAAATAAATAATCAAATACGAATAATTGATTTAAATTTTCAAAACAAAATTGTTTTCATTTTCAAAAATATACTCTTCACACTCGTTCTAGGATACTACTGATCCCATCTCTAACGAGTCACTCTCATGGGATATTACTAATCCAATATCTGATGTATTCTTTCATATGGTTCTAATGTGCCTTGTTCTCTGAGCTTTGTAAACCAAAGCTCTGATACCAACTGTGACGGCAAGGAATTTCGCTCGGTCCGAACCAGTCGCTAAACCGATCCAGGCCGTTCGAAACGCCCTATCGTTTGAGAACACGACAAAACAGAACGCATACAGAAGAACATTTCATTGTATATTACAACAATGCATCAGATTACAAGAATATACAGAGTATAAATGAATATTACACAGAAATATCAGAGATTTAAATTACCTTTAAATACATAGCAGCGGAAAATAATACAATACACAACTAGAAAGAGATATACGGATACAAAGCTTTCCGGATATCGTTCCAGCTGTAAACCAGGATCCTGTGAATATAAATCTGCAAAACCAAAACTACTAGCTGCCCGTGTTAAAATAGGGGCACCCAGAGTTTAGGTTAAAACAATAAACTCCAGGTCAGTCATGGGACTGGTGTGAGAACTAAAACAGTTATAATTCTTTATTTTAAAGTTCGGTAAATCAAGGGACCACGCCGTAACACGGAACGGGTTTCCTCCCAAGAATACCAGTGCATAAAACAAACAGCGCAATGCTAAATAAAGAAAAATGAAGCTGTTATAAGACCCAGTTCCCATCACACAATGCAACGCAAGCCGGAGGATAGGGTTTTTACCTTATAACAGCCAAAGCATGCTTGATACGTTTAAAACACATTATTTGATACTATTATAAGTGCATAGTGTATAAAACAACTTCAAATCATAAGTATCAATCATAGGCGGCATGAGCGCCCCATCCCACTATGTCACCATACTAGGTTTTACAATTAAAACCGCAAATGTCACGTATTTGGAAATTGGTTTTCCGTCTATGAACCGAGGCAAAAGATAGTCCTCAACCGATTCGAGACAATCTAGCCCATGTCTCCGGAACAACCGCAACTGCCCCTTGGATCGTCAGGGCCGGTCCACCGATGTGGATTATAGTGCCTGAACAACACGTTTCTCCGCCCTTTGGGGCGTAAATGAGCCAACTAAATGACTCCATCGGTTCGAGAACGACCGATCAATCCGAGGCGCCTCGCAACAGCAACAACCACATAAGTCAAACTCGTCAGGGCGTGTAAAACCACTGACGCCACTTCTAGCTAGAAAGAAACGCAAGTCCTCCCTGAGGTCCGTCTCCCGTTTTTGGTTCATACCGGGTGTGAAACTCGCGAATTCACGTTACACAAAGCTGTGCCACACAGGCTGTGCTTTGATCATCACCACAAGACTTTGCTTTTCAACAGAAGCCTTGATCAATTGCCACTTAGGCGTGCCACACAGGCAATTCACTCCATGCGTTTGATATCCATCAATATATAACCCCTGAGCTCGTACGTCTCAGAGAAGGGCGTTAAGCAAGAGAATAAATTCTCCGCCGCCAAACAGATATATATTTAATAGAAATCAATCACACAGACTAAAATCCAATGTCAGACACACAGTCCATTTACAAGTCCGTTCTGGGGCTGAACGAAACCGGAGGCACCTAGTACCCCGCATATCCATCGATCTCCAAGTACGTCTGGACGATCACCAACTGTTTCCATCTTCTTGGGTGTACAGCCCAATCAAGATCATCAGTTATCACCCAAACGACGTGAAGACCTCCGGTCTTCGACCACCGTCTTCATCTTCGACACCACGTCGAATCAGTTATTCAGAATGGGATAAACCCGGTCTTTCTGAATAACTCGCGTATATATTATAAAAGTGTTACACAAACACAACATACGCCTCATTCCAATTCATTAGTCACTAACTGTAAATTAATCAAGAGAATAATTCCCCAAATATTAACCCCGAAGGCCGAAACCAACATCAGATCAATATCCAGAAAACCATTCTGTTTGGCTAACCGACAGTCAATTTCTAAATTTCACATTCATAGGGAAAGGTTCCCATTAATTTTATCCAAGATAAATTTCTTGAATTTATTCTATAATCTATTTTTGAATATCAATTCAAACTAGTCGGGATTAACGAACCTTACCGAAGTAATTATTTGTTTTAATTTCCCAATCCCAACCTATTCATCCCATGAAGTAAAACTGGTAATACTTCATATCTAACACCACAGTGTTATCGGTAAATTCAATTACCATCTCACGTTCAAATCTAATTAAAGATTTAACTATCGCCTGGAGCAAAACTGGTGATACTCCATTTTCGATCATTTCAATCTAATTAAAGATTCATTAAAACTCCACTTAGTTTTAATCCTTAACTGGGCTAAAGAATCAGTGTCATTTAAAACACGGTTCACGATAAACCCAAAATCACATTCATTAATTATCGGGTTAAAGAACGAGTGTTATTTAAAACACCGTTCACGATAAACCCAAAAATCAATATCGATCCAATTCCAATTAAATATTATTTAATTGGTACATTTCGTTAAATCTAAACAAAAAGATTTAATCTTTTCTCAACTGGGTTCAAGAACAGTGTTAGTAAAGACACCATTCACGACAAACCCAAATCACATTCGATATTCAATACAAGGCTCTGAATAGAAAATATATCGGCTTATATTCAATATCGAATTCTACGACTAACAAATGCCGTATTGGAAATAACGATATAAATATATATCTTTCAAATTTCCATAACAACACCTGTATAATCACGAATTCCAACATCGAAATATTCCGAAGATAATTTCGATTCAAATCCCCTCCAATGCAATCATTGGATATTCTGGTTATTTTCAAAACCCTTTTCAAATTCAATTTATTTATTTAAAAATAAATAGAATTATAATTCTAGTTCACAACTAGTTCATTTCGATAAAAATCTATTTTTATCTTTTCAAATATGGAGTTTTTCATCCCAAATCTTCACAAATCATTTCTTATGATTTTACACAAATTATTGCTATTTTTAATAATTTTATCAAGGCCCGTACAGTCGATTTCCATCAATGGCCATCGAACTGCACTTACAGCGACCTTTTTCCAATTTGATTTGGACATAATTCCAAATCCAACCGTTAGATTTCTAATTTATCACATTCGTTAGAAAGCTCTTTTCGATACGAACCCAACGGTTCCGGTTTTAGGAGAATCCGACGGTCGGATCTCCCGTAATGTCCATTTGAAATAAATGGTCGAAATTCACGAACTGCCGCGGCGCGGCGCGTTCTATTCAGGCCATTATATTATATATATAATATATATAATATATACTTCGACGATTTCTATTTAAAACGAATTATATAAATAGTTTTGAATTCGTTTCAAAAACTTTTTCAACTTCCTTTTCAATTCAAATCACAATTGAATTCTTCTTTATAGATTCGTTTTAAATTCGCTTTCAATTCAATTTGAATTCGTTTTCAATTAAATTCGATATCGAAATCGTTTTCAATTCAATTCATTTCGAAATCGTTTTCAATTCAATTCATTTCGAAATCGTTTTCAATTCAATTCATTTCGAAATCGTTTTCAATTCAATTCATTTCGAAATCGTTTTCAATTCAATTCATTTCGAAATCGTTTTCAATTCAATTCATTTCGAAATCGTCGATTTCGAAATCACTTTTCAATATTCATTTTTAAAATGAATAAAATCGATACAAATATCGTTCACGTCAAAATGGCGTCAATCTAATCAACACGGCTTCATAAATTTCTATTTTCAAATTTTCTTTATTTTTCAAATTGGAATGAGGCCCAATCAATTACCATATAAAATTAATTATATGGATTTTCATACATCACATGTATATAATAGCATTGAAAATAATCAACCATCAACCAAAGTGCACTACACTGTATAAGCATCAAATATAGATATTCAACGCTTATAACAGCCTGTCAATCAATCGATCGACATATTTAATCAATCAGGATGAGTGAACTTCAAATTTCATCCCAACACCCGTGTGGGGTTTCAAACAATCAAACACATATTTTATTTTTGCAGTTGGGCGATGTGTAAAATTTATCGTCCCAATCAATGTCATTCAAATAGGTGTACATAAACAAACCGTCTGGTTTGTAAATGAATATTTATTTATTCACATCACGTTAAAAATTATATTTTTAACGACAAAACATTTTATTTCAACATATGAATTTCTATTCAATTCATTCTTTAAATAAAATGATATTTTTATTTTTCTAACATATTTTAGAAAATTTCGGCGGCATAACGGCACGATACTAGAAACGGGACGAGGCCTAGCCTTATCCCCGGACTAGTGAAGGCCCACGCCATTCACACATCAATCAAATCAATTTCATTATGCAAACCACAAAATTTGGAGTAAGAGTCTAACCTAGCCTTACTCCTTCGCCTTATAACGACGCACGTCTAATCCTAACCAATTTATCGATTCGATTTTTCACACCACAAACCACATTCAAACCAATATCGCAATCAATAACCAAACAGCCAAACAAACAAGTCCATGGTCTGTGGACGATTGTGTCGGGTGCTACTAAACACCGTCTGCATCCTAGTATATATATATAACTAGAAAAGAAATTGAAAGGTGAGAAATTCTCACCGATAGCTATCCTAGCTCCACGGCACTTCTAACGCAAGAAATCTTCGCCAACTCGCCTTTTTATCGCCTTTGTTGCCCGTAGCCACTACATATATAAAAATCGAATTTTTATTTCAAAGTCCAATATATAAAAATCGAATTTTTATTTCAAAGTTCAATATATAAAAATCGAATTTTTATTTCAAAGTTCAATATATAAAAATCGAATTTTTATTTCAAAGTTCAATATATAAAAATCGAATTTTTATTTCAAAGTTCAATATATAAAAATCGAATTTTTATTTCAAAGTTCAATATATAAAAATCGAATTTTTATTTCAAAGTTCAATATATAAAAATCCCATTTCAAAAATATAGATTTCACCTTTATAAAAATAAAGTTTTCGCCTTTATAAAAACAAAGTTTTCGCCTTTATAAAAATCACCACTTTATTTCAACGTATATAAAATAAAAATCAGATTTTTATTTCGCTACATATACAAAGATGATATCTTTATATTCTCTATCCTATAAAGATTATATTTTTAATACTTTAAAAATATAAAAATCATATTTTTATTTCCTTTACACATACAAAGATGATATTTCTATATCCTCTATCACATAAAGATTTCGCCTTTATAAAAATAAAGACTTCGCCTTTTTCATATTTTAAAGATTTCTAAATAAAATCATTGCTTTCTAACCTAAAATAAAAATCAGTTTTAACGTATATAAAAAATCGGTTTTAACGTATATAAAAAATCAGTTTTAACATATATAAAAAAATCAGTTTTAACATATATAAAAAATCAGTTTTAACCTATATAAAAAATCAGTTTTAACGTATATAAAAAATCAGTTTTAACGTATATAAAAAATCAGTTTTAACGTATATAAAAAATCAGTTTTAACGTATATAAAAAATCAGTTTTAACATATATAAAAATCAGTTTTAACGTATATAAAAAATCAGTTTTAACGTATATAAAAAATCAGTTTTAACGTATATAAAAAATCAGTTTTAATATATATAAAAAATCAGTTTTAACGTATATAAAAAATCAGTTTTAACGTATATAAAAAATCAGTTTTAATCTAAACGAAATCAGTATTTAAATCTAAATAAAATCAGTATTTAAATCTAAACGAAATCAGTATTTTTAAAAACTTACGGGTCCTCTCTTTCGGGGGGGGCGCTGGTGGTTGCTCAGAGAGGGTCGGAGGTTGCTCGCCGGGGAAGGGCTGCTCTGTCGTGGCGGATGACGGGGAGGGGGCGCTGCGGTCTATCGCGGAGGAGGAGAGAGCGAGAGGACGTCGGGGAGATGGCGGCTCAGCAACTGGAGGAGGTGGCAGTGAACGTCGAGGCGGCGGTGGGGTGAACGGAGGTGGGGTTTCGTCTCGATTCGATTCTTTTTTTTTTCTTTTTCTAATCTGAACTGAAATAGAAACGGGGGGGGGAGGGGGCAGAACGAAGATAAAAGGGGGGGGGGAAGAAAAGTGTTTTATTATTATTATTATTATTATTTAATTATTTTAAATTTTACTTTATAAAGCAACTTTTATTTTCGACCTCAAAACGAGGCCCACCGCCTGTCGTCCATAGCGTTTTACCCCCATTCCGAACACAATGGGATATGTATCGCAAGCTGATTTGATCGTTTGAATCAGTTTCCGTTTAATTTACATTTAAATCACTATATTGAATTTTAAACGTACATTTCAAATTACCGGGGTCACATACTAACTAGAAAAATTCCTGAAAAATATTTTCTAGCTTCGTATTGACGATACGGTCCTAACAAAACTAGTTTCGTCGAATTCTGAGACCGTTAGAAAAATGGCCAATTTCCAGTCGATTAAAATCAACTGAAACTGGTCAAATGCGTTTTCTTTCGCCACGCTCACATATTGATTCTAGAAATTATGAAATTTGAAACCTAGCAATAATTTAACATCACGGACCCAACAAAACTGGTTTCGTCGAAATCCGAGGTCGTTTGCAAAATGTCCATTTTTAAGGGCCTGAATTCCATAGCGACTATTCAGTAATTTCAACTGGACATATCTTTTGATTCCCGCTACGGACTTTTGATTTTTCGGATTCGTTGGAAAGATATTCACTATTAGATTCCATTATTTTTGGTTTCACTAAAATCCGGATTGTTTTGCACTCGGTACATTCAATTGAAGTTTGAAATCGAATTATCGAACTACCGCGCCATTTTCAATTCTATTTATATTTATATATAAATATTTATATTCTAACGACGACGTATATAAAATATACGTTCGAATTATATTCAAAATAAATTTCCTCGTCGATATTATTTAAAATAATTCATTGTAAATATTCAAAATTCGCTAAAATTGCCAAAATAAAAATTTCAAACTGGCTCGCATTTTACGGGTTGTTACATAGGAGTAGGTAAAGTTATGTATTAAAGACACCCTCAGGGGTACGCATAACTAATGGGAGTAGGTAAAGTTATGTATTAAAGACACCCTCAGGGGTACGCATAACTAATGGGAATAGGTAAAGTTATGTATTAAAGACACCTATAGGTACGCATAACCGATAGGTAGAATAGGGGTTATGTATTAAAGACACCTATAGGTACGCATAACTGATTGAGGGCTATGTAATTAAAGACACCTCAGGGTATACATAGTCAGTAGAAAACCTAGTGGGGATACAAGACATAGGGGAGAGCTTGTATCATGTTGTATGGGACCCATTTCAGTCAGTAACTCGGAGAGGTATCAAAGTAAAAATCTCCATACTATGCAGGGAAGGGGCACGCTTACTGATTGATTGTAAGAGATCCAAAACGAGACGGATGATGTGGGTGGCGCAAACCGACCGTGGACATGTGCGTGCATGGGCCGGGCAGAGGGGGACAAGACGATCGTGACACCAGTAGGTATAACTGTGCACACCTTAGGTTGCCACTTTAGGGAAGTGATACCCCCTAGTTGTGGGACCAGCACAGGGTATCTACATAGTAGGGAGCCGATCGATTAGGATAGTGGTTAGGGTATATCCGAACATATGCCCTAAGTCTACCAATTTGTAGTAGGAGGGTAGTGGGTACGACTAGTTGAGATAGGAGCAGGCAACACCTATGGCAGCAGCTAGGAATACACGAAACTACCACCATAGTTATCATGATTAGCAGAAGGGATTATCCCATCTTGATTTGACTAGTAATAGTGCAGAGTAGTATGTAGTGAAGCATACATCTTACCTTACTTGTCCTGTCATACCCGTCATCTGTACCGTGATCCTCTTATCCACTTTGTATGCCTGTCATTTTTACCTTTATTTATTTACTGGCTAAAAGTTACTGGACTCACTAGACGTATGTCTGACCTAGTTCGTTTTGCCTCTTTTCTTCCGTTTCCCCCCCAGGTTCTCAGGGAGGAAACACCCAGGTTTAGTCATGAATTGGATATCATCTTCTAGGAGCTATTTCTGAAGTATGGCTCGAGTCTCGGTCTCCTATATGGCTTGCTCTTTAATATGGGGAATGAAGTTTTCTTTTAAATACCTATGTACTCTGATAATATAAGGCAGAAGTGTTTTGTTGTAAGGGTTTTATGACTCATGGTATTATGTAACAAAACATTTTGGTGATAATAAAGTTGTATTTTTTTCGCTGCAAAATTTTTATATCTGTCTTGTGATATTCTGTGTCTGTTTACCAAAAATGCTCCACTAAAGTTAAGGCATTCCCTTTGTGAGTGACGTTAATGGAGGAGGGGTGTTACATTATTATTGAAGGTGTAGCCTTTATCAAGCGATTGCGTTAGGAGGACACAAAATCTCCAAACACGTTCGGAGTCATTAGATTGTTTCCATATTCAGAGAGAAAATGGTATTTCTGTTGGTACCATGGTTGATGAGAAGATTTCATATATTCAGACTTTAGGTGAAGCTCAGTCATAGTTATGCGGAGGTGATAATTTTTCTTCTTATGTTATTTGTTGTGCGGAGCTAGGTGTTGAGTATGATACGGTAGACTTGGTGAAGTCAAGTAAATTTCTTGAGAAGGAGGTTAAAGTTGATAATATTGAGCATGTCTTCAGTCAACATAGAATGGAGAAGGCGAAGTGCACTATGAAGTCTCCATTAGTCTCTTACATTTCAGTATCTACAAGTTTGTCTCCTTCATCGGATTTTTTGATGAATCTTTGGTATTTTCTATTTCTTGTTCTTGGGAAAGATTCAGAAGCTCTGTTTGGGGAATATTGCCTAAAGTAATTCACATTGAGACTGATGGTGTATACCCAACAATTTGTCGAGACTTGGTTATATTAGAATCAAGGTGGATTGTTGAATTTATGTTATTCAAATATATTTTTAAGAGAAAAATAAATTACTTAATTGATTCAATCAATCAATTATGTTATATGTGGAAATATTTGATAGGATACTTTGGTAGGAAAAAAATTGATTACATAATCAATTAATTAATCAATGGATTTATGAATGAGAACAAATGTATGTTTATAAATTCCTTGATTTTATAATATGAAGGAATAAATGATTTGGCTTGGAGAATCATGCAAGGCAGGAAACTAATGGAAACCAAGATCTTCACTTTATATTTACAGTGCAATCAAATCTTGGACATTTGGAAAGGTTTCAAGATAATCAAGAAAATAATTCTCATCTCCAAGAAAAATTTCATTTTTGAAGTCTATTTAAATCTTCATATTTGTGGAGTGAATGTGATAGAGCATACACCATTATCCTCTTCTTTAGTATACCCTAAATTATGTGATCAATTAATTAGGGGTTTTGAGTGCATACAAGTCTTTATTGAAACTGATTATTCAATTTGTAAATATAGGTTAGTTTCTCAATCTACTACCTATAATTTTGTAATTTCTCTATTGTGTTCTTTTTTGTACTCTCTTCAGTGAAATAAAGAATGGTTGTTGGGTCCGCGGACGTAGGCATATCTTAACCACGTTAAATTTTTGTGTCTTCTTCTCTTTTACTATTTTTGTTTTATTTGGTATTTTTCATTGAGTTGGCGGTTGATAATTAATTGACAAACTAGAACATCTTTTTTTTTATTATTATTATTATTCATGCGCCTTTGTATTCCGTTGTGCAATTTTGGAGTTTGTGCTAATCAAATCAATATTTTGTACAACATATTGGTATTGGAACAATTTGTGCAATTATTTGCTCAACGGTATCTCCACGAGTCCAACTTATAAAACAAAAAATACTTTGGAGGGTGAAGGGGAACCTTTATCAAAACAATCAAGAGCAAGTTCTGTGTTAAAGTTATTAATCAAGTATTATTTTTTTAGTTCTATTTCATTAAACAAATTGTGCATAGTTTCACTATAATAAAAATACCATATTACAACTGTAATTTTAAAACTAACACAAACTTGTGGTTGTAACAAAAGATTTTTTACAACTTTTTTTATAAACTTTTAATAAACTCAATTTCAACTATTATTTTATTCTGCTAGTTGTAATAGATGCCTATTACAATATTTTTTTTTTGTCAGGTGTAATCGATGCATATTTTTAAGACTTTTTTTGTCAACTGTAATATATGCTTATTGCAGTTTTTTTCAGTTCCTAGTTGTAACAATTAGTTAATAACTATAACTAAATACTAGTAGTTAATGATTAATAAAGTATTCATAATTGATGATTACTATTGAATAATAATTAATTTGGAAATATGAAATAATTTACATCAATAATTATAATAATAATAAATAATTAATTTAGAAACAATAATAATTTAATAAATAATACTTAAATAATAACAATTAAATGTTTCTTTTGGTAATGCCAACCAACTTTTAAAGCGGACCGTCCATTTTTCGTTACAATAAAGTAATAAATTGAAGCTCGTTGTTCTTCTTTAACGTGGACTAGTTTTTTTTCCAACTACCTCAAATCGAGTCATATATTTTTTCGTGTGCCCTCTCCTTTTTCAATGTTCCTCCCCCCTTTAAACCTAGATTTTCCCTTTATGTTTTGGATCGTGCTCCTGATCGCCATTTTAGCCCCACTTTCCTCAAAGCTTAATCGCCACCAGAAATGAACTATGTTCCCCTCCAGGTGGTTCCGTCTTCATTCTCTTTGCGTCCTCAACCAATTTACATTCTTTGATCCTCTTGCCTTCCCCTCTTCCAGTAGAGTCTATCTTCTTCTCCTTACCTTAACCTGCCTCTTTAGCGAGTCTAACCTGCTTTGCTTCACTACTTTCCAGTTAAAGGCTTTGATGTTGACTTTGATTGATTGATCAACGTGCTTGGTCAACTGTGGTTTTTGGTACTTTTCTATTCTCTCCTCCATTTTTGTCTCAGGACTTGGATTGGGAACAAAAGTATTATGTTGAGGTTTGGCTGTGTTCATTGGGTGTTAAAGTTTTTGTTCATCTTGTTGGCATTTCTTTTGGGTAGGCTGGTGTAGTAATTGTGATTTTGAGGTTTTACTTCAGGTTGATGGTCTTTGCTATTTGCAGCTATGGTACTACAGTAGTGGTGTGGCCCCTTCTTGTTGATGCAGATGCTTTGTGTATCTTGACATTGCCTGATAACATTATTTTCTTGCCATTTTTGTGAGTTCTGCACCCATTCTTAGTTCTTGTTGAATCAATGGATAGAAATCTCAATCCTTTGGCAGTTTCTCAGTTTTTAGCTGTATGCAAGTGCTTGTTGTGGCTTTGAGTAACTTGAGTTGGTCTTTCTGGCTACTTAGAATGATATTGTGAGAAAGAGACTGCGTTGGCAGCTGTTTGTGGCACGTTGAGTATGTGATTTGTTGTTAAATGTAAGGTCTTAATTTAATTGTTTACATTACTTTAACAACATTTTTTTATAACTTCCGGGGCCGTTGGAAACTCTGTTGGTATACGGTTTCTAAGGGCCTCCAACGCAAGTAACGACAAATTTTCATAGGCTTCCAACGTTTAATTTGGACATGTGGATTTAGTTGTTGACCAGATAGCCGTTGGTAAACACTAAAAGTCATTGGAACTAAGTCGTCGGAAGCCGATGAAATAAATGGACCTATAAGCCAATGAAAGCCGTTGAAAATGTCAGTGTTTTTTTTTTTCTAGAATTTATATTGCTTACTTCCATCCATCCCATAATCTCGTATATATCAAAATAGCTCCATTTCGAGCATATTCATTACATTCACACTGACATATATACACAAACATAATATTAAACACAAATCATACACATCACATAACATAAAACCAATATTTAGAAACATTCAGCAAACCAACGTCATCAAATACAAATAAACCATCTAACAAAATGTCCAAACCATCATCACCACCACGGCAACAACATATACAAACCATCATAATATACCGAGTAAATCCTCACCCACTCAAAGCGCATATGTACATATATCTAACAACAAAACAAAACAAATCAACCTTAAGTCTCTCCTCCAGAACCAACAGATGATGAAAGAAATGTACCGTACTGGGCTATGAACTCTGCCAAACATTGGTTAAGTTGCTCCATCTGTTCTTCACAATGGCAATCACGCTTAGTAAGCTTAGTGATCTAGGCTCATAGTTGTGCAATATCCTCCTTATCCTGAGCCCTCTGGTAAGACTTCTGAGATGCCTTTGCTTATATAAACAATTTTAGATTTTCAGTGTTTAATAATAGCAATTCAAGTAAATTTCAGTTTCTGTTAAATTTCAATTTCTATTACCGCTTGATTCCCAAAACCATAGCGCCTATTGCGAGTTGTTGGATCCATAACAACCTTGAAGATCAAATCCACCTTATCAGCAGTTAAGTCGTCCTTTCCAGTTTCCTGAAGCATCTGTGCCCATTGTTGCTGGAACCGTTCGCTTTAATTCCCTGAGCAATACACAATTTTTGTACATAGGGAACATAAAGGAAGCGCTTTTGAAATTTTGAGAACCATTTAAAATGAAATGATTTACAAGATTTAATTTCATTATTTTGATCGTAAATTGTCCAATACAAGGACGATTCCAACAAATATTGTATATGATGAATATAGATGTCTATTCTATTAACAAATATCCACATAAAGATCATATACAATACTTATCAGATGGGGCTGAAAAACACACTATGTGTTTATGAATATTATATTACGATTGGTGCTCTTATCATCAACCGTTTATATGAAGCAACGAACTTTAAACCAAATAAGCCTTGAACGACTTAATTTCAGTCTCTAACTACAAGTTTATGAAGTTTATCACATATACACACATTTTCAAAATTGAATCAAACTAACCGCAAGTTATAAAATTAAATATCGTTTTCGATAGTTTCTAGAAAACATAAACTTGATTATGTCCGTTTCCACTAAATATCCCTTAACAAGACTAAAATCACCAATATATTCAACCTACATGCACATAATTCATTTGTGATATAAACTACATAAACTAGCATTACATATATTAATTACAAGAATTAGAGCTCAATAAACTACATTATACATGCAATAAGGCAATACGAACACGAAATCTAACAAATTAACCCTAAATTACCAAATGTAATTAAAATTGAAATAAGGTTTATACCTTGATTTAAGGAGAATTGGAGCCTGGAAAGGAGGAGAGGGAGGCTTTCAGGTGTAGGATAGGAAAGGGTTGGCTGGTGAGGCAGTGGGGGCCGAAAATTGAGAAATGAGGAGGATTTGGAAGGGAAACGAAATGAGGAAGAAGAAGATGTTCTGTCATTTTCTTCGAGATTTAGCAATAGGGGGCAACCGCCGCCAGCGTCTTTAAAACCAACGGGGGGCAACGACTACCAACGTATATTTTTTATTTCATAAAAAAAATCCAAAAAGTACCTGACGTTGGAAGTCGCTACCACAAAGCCATTGGCGGCCATTGCCCCCCCCCCTCTGTTGGTATATAATGTGTGTCTAGTAGTGTTAGTGTTTATAGTTGTTTGTATTGATTCGAAGTCACACCCTGCATGGTATGTATTTTCCGGTTTAGTTGTGGCTATAACTATGTAAATTTTATGTAGCAGATAGGCAAACTACTTATTTCCTGTATTCTTTTGCACTCATTATTTGTTATAATGAAAGGTGGACAATCCACTACAAAAACTGGTCAGTCTTGCCCAAAAAAATTAATTAATAAATACATATTACAATCGTGAGTTAGACCCAACGTCTAACTAATAAAAGGATAACGCAGACAAGCTTAAAGGACAAGAGTTAGGCAAACTTTCCTAGACCACTAAATCATACAATGCCATAGAAACTATTCTCATACACCGCGTAGGGTGTGACTAGATTACACTAAAAAGTTGCACAAGGCATACCAAAATGAATTTCTTACTAGCAGCAACATAAGCAAAACACTAAGAAATCTTGCAATTTGTGATTACCTAATAAAAACCAAACTAACATCCGGTTCTCCAACCAAGCTCAGGCCAAATAACAAGTTTAGTGACCAGTTACAACCTTGATTAACTTGCAAACTACAAGACAAACCTTAGCGTTGTTGCAAACAATCTTTTAAACTAGGCATGTAGCTATAAGACATGGAGAGAGGAAACAAACCTCAGACGAAAGCAACAATAATGGAGAAAATGAAGGTGACCAACTTTTGCAACTAGAAAGAAGGAACACCAACAAAACAAATGGATTTCTTACGTCGAGGATGAAGTAAGCTATGGTGATGCTAGGCTAAAAAGATCCACTCTTAAATGCCAAACACTAAGCCTAACCAGATCCAGAACCAACACACTAGTAGCACAACTAGGATGGAAAGTTGAAAGAGTGGAATGAAGGCAGAAAAGGGGAAAACACCAGCAATTGGCAGAACTCCTCCAAAATAAAGTGGAATAAGGGAACCTTTAATGAGTAACCGGAAGAGGGAAAAACACCAACAATGGCTCGACTAGTTTTCTGACCATTTTTTCGTCGTAACCTACCTGCTTTGAGTCAAATTCTTGAGCTTTGGTGTTTGAATTTTCTTATTTCATAAGTTTTTACTTTGAGCTGGATCTTTAAATAATTTGATTGTTTTTTAACATTTCCCTCCTATGTTAATTTTCATATAAATATTATTGTACATAAAAGTCGATTTCATGTATCAACTGAGTATCTGAATTATCTGATAGTTAAGGAAATTTATGACGACTTGGTATTTTAAGTGTTGTTATGGTTTAAAGTAAATTAACGTGTATGAAACCTAAGATAGGGATCACGTTATTGCTTAAATAATTCAAATTGGTAATTTGTAATATTATGGTACATTCATTCTTGTTTTTGTCGCGCCTATTATTTTGACGAAGCACTCCTCTCAATCCCTTATCCATGTTCCTCAGTTTAATCTTGGCTTGCTACCTCCACACTCACAATCTTGTTCGATGATCTTCGGCCAACAATCTTGCATGATGAAGCAAATCTGCTTGGAAAACTACATGGCTGATTTTAGCACTACCGTCCCCTACACGTGACTACCTTCTAGAATACGAGGGTTAGGTAAGTTATTTGGTATAGGGTTTTTGGGTATAGCTTATGTTTTTGATTGTGTGTATGCCTCGTGTTGAAGTTTGCATATACTTGTTATTTTGAGTTGTGGAGTGTGGTTATTTCAGTGGAAATTTGTTTATTCTAGATTGGGTGGAGATTTTGAGGTGGTTGGCTATCTGTTTTCTTTTCATTTTCCACTGTGTTGCACATCAATATGTGAAGCTTGCTCTATCTATTATGTTTTTTTGGCATTCCCATTTACTGCCTTCCACTTCCATCTCGAAAATAGTCTTGCAATGTCCTTCATGTGTTTTTCATAGTTCATTGTGGTTTCTCTTGTTTGAAATGTGTTTATGTCAGTATCTCCTGCTTTTCGGTGTAGTTAGTGGTGATCAGATGGTTGGTAGCCTTGGTGTGTTATCAGCATGGTGATGTACCTTTCGTACACTCTTGTGTTATGCATGTTTTTATGGTCCCGTGCTTTTGGTCTCCGGTCTGTGTCAAATCTGTTGTTGTTCTTGCTTGTACCTCTTGTGCTAGGCTAGTTGTGGAGCTCACTATTCATGACACATTTCCTGTTACTAGTTTGTTATAGTTGGGTCGCTTGTTGGTGTTGTCTTCTGTAGTTTGTATGTTGTTCAATATGTACTCTTATTATTATTTGACAGTGCTTATATTTTCTCCTTGCATAGAGAATGAAATTTATTATAGCCTAGCAAAAGTGTCTAGCTCTAATTCTGTAATCTAGATAGGATGTAGTGGACGGACCACTTTAGAAATCATATGTGTTGGACGATTAACCTTAAAAACCGAGTAGTAGGTTGATAATCTGTCCGTCTCCTATAGTATTTGTAATTATTATTTGTTATAATAAGTGTTTGTAGTCACTTGAAAACCGGTCGGCTTTACCAAAAAAACTAAAATAACCATAATAAAACTAAATATAAATATTAGTATAAAATATATAAATAAGATAAGTTTGAATCAGACAATAAAAAATATTAAGGAAATAAAATATGTTTTAAAAATAGAAATTAAAATAAAGTTAAGAACAAAGAAATATAGATTTAAAATAAGGAAGTAATTTTGAAATCATCTGGAAAATAGTAAGAAAAGTTTGTAATAAGGATTCAGTGCTAATCAGAGTTTTAACAAGAAATCTAAACTCAATTACTTTTATTTCTTGAATGCTTGAACTCTTGTTACTCTTGAGTTGTATATTAAACCCTTCTTCTTTGAAATCTTGATTCTCTAATCTGTACACTCTTCAATACGTACCTTTATATATATATATATATATATATATATATATATATATATATATATATATATATATATTCTAAATAATAGTGTTGGTATATATTTTATAACAACAATAGTTAAAACAAGGTTGATGTCATCAAAACCATCATCATCAACATCTCGATCCCTAACAATCTCCTTCCTTTTAATTATGACAACTTTGGTTTATAAATTTCATACCTGATGACTTGATTATTTTGTTACTCCCCCTTACTCCATTATCTCCTTCTGAAACTACTAACTCCCCCTTACTCTAATACCCTATTTTATAATTCTCCCCTTTTGTCATCAACAAAAACAATATACTCTTAATTAACTTACAATACTCTCCCTTAAACTAACACAAGACTAAACCTAGCCTAAGAACTAGCTCTGATACCCTTAAAATTATGATAAGACTTTAATATAGACTAAGAGATAATATTTCCCTTAAAATTATGATATAAATAGAATTAATATAAGGCAAACAATATTCAATATTTAAGCAATCTAATTCAAACAATCAACCATTTTAAGTCTTGTTGTCACAAAACATCAACTCAAATGAAGTCAATTTAATCATAGCAAATTCAAACATAAAATCAAGCATTTCTTGTAACTTCTATTTCAAACTTACCTATCAACACAAATATCCAATCAAACAAGTTAATCAAGCCAATCAAGTCAAATAAGTCAAATAAATCAAGCAAGTCAGATAAGTCAATCAAGTCAAAGTAAATATACTATGTGTTAATTAACAATCCTATCCTTTATAAAACAATAATATAAAACTTTCCATATAATACACTGGTTATGCGTGGTGTTCAAGTAAATATGTGATGTATTGAGTGTTGTATGTTGTTTGTAATGCAGTATGAAATGTATGTCATATGTAAAGCAATATGAGATGATATATTGAATGGAGTGCAACTTGTGATGTAAATTATTTTAAAATTACATACATTGTTATTAATGATAATGAATTGTGATATGAAAAATGATGTATAATAAAGATTAATAAATGATAATATTGTTACAAAATAAAACAGAACATATGATAAACAAGAAGCCATTAGAGACAACAGAAAGATAGGGGAGAGACTTTTATTTCTGTTGCTCAAGTGTGTGCATTTCTATTACATTGGCTCTTTATATATAGGCTTTGGAGCTGATGTTAAACTTATCCCCATGATGTGGGACTAAATAAAATATCACAAAAGCGCGTATTCACCCTTATATATTACAACACTCCCCTTGAATACGCGTCTTCAAAATCTTGAATGCTCTACTAACTTGAATTTGTTCCTTTTAAAACATATATGATGATTGCTCCCCCTTATTATTATCTTGCTTGCATATATCCATTCAGTCGATACAACTATTGTTTGTTGCCTTTAAAACTCTATCAGGAAAACCCAGTGGGAAAAACTTGAACGAGAAAAATAGTACGCAACATTTGACATTATGAATATCATACTAAAATGATATCCCTTAAAGGAGTTTGATGCTTTAGGATCAAAACAATGCCTCATTAAAACCTTTTTATGAAAAACCCTATGGGAAAAAATCATAAACAAGGAAAAGAGTCCAAATTTGTTTCATCTTTAGGTAACACATTTTACAATGTTACCGTAAGGGTTGATACTTTAGGATTAAGATAATGCCTCGTTAAAAACCTTACTAACAAAAACCCAGTGGAAAATTATTAGTGAAGGAAAAGAGTACATTATAGCATATTTTTATATGCTCCCCCTTATTTATACATCATTATTCAATTAATTTATTGATGTAGTCGGCGCATGCCAATTTTGTACATCATCTTCTAAAATGTTGATTTAGAAATTGCCTTTGAGAACATATCTACCCGCTTTTCTTGAACTTAGTTTGTTTCTCCTCCTTCTTGTTATCCTTTCATTCATGTGTGAAGAGAAATTTAGAAGAAATGTGCTTCATCCTATCACCCTTGATATAATTCACTTGAATCTGAGTTATGCAAACTGCCTTGTCTTCTTCATAAATAATAGTTTACTACATCAAAAGATGTTTGATACTTCTGGGTCAAAATGTTTTGTCGTCAAAACCTTACTAAGAAAAACCCGATGGAAAAATCTTATTGAAGGAAAAAGAGTACAATATACTATGTCATATTTACTACGTCAAAAGTAGTATGATACTTCTGGGTCAATGTAATGCCTCGTTAAAACCTTAATAAGAAAACCCCAGTGGGAAAAGTCTTAACTAAGGAAAAAGAGTACATTATAACTTATTTTTGTATGTTACTTTTGGGTTGATACTTCTGGATCATGACCCATGCCTCATTAAAACCTTACTAAGAAAACCCAGTAGGGGAAAATTTAGTTAAGGAAAAAGAGTGCATTATATCATACTTATGGATACTCGCCCTGATTTAATAATTTCCTCTGAATTCGTATTCTTCTTTCAATAACTCAAATTGCTTACAAATACTTCCTAATGAAGTTTTTCTTTTAAAACTTCATGAACATTTCCATGCTTCAGGCATGTCTTCTTATTTAAAATGCCTTCCTTTTGTGATTTGTATGTTGCTAATATTCATTTACGAATACACTTCGGGCGCTTATAATTTTCTGTTTCAATCAGACTTGCATGTTGAAATACATTTGATGAATAAAACTCCTTTCATTACTAAGCAGGAGGGAATCTACTCATCTTGAAGTATATCAAGACTTTCATTACAACAATACTTAGAAGAATGAAGTATATCAAGATTTTTATTACAACAACACTAAGCAAGAAGTAATCTACTCACCTTAAAGTATATCAAGGTTTTCATTACAATAATACTTAGAAGAATGTTGTAATCTATCATCCATGTTCTTGGTAGTCTTTATAATAACAAATGTTATGTATGTTCTTCAGGAACTTATATATTATAATAATTTTTGCATACCGCAACTACCACTTAAATGGATATTAAGTGTTTCATTACAACAATTCTTGAAAGCAAGAAGTGATCTACTCATCATGAATTATTCCAAGATTTTCATCACAACAATACTTAAAAGAATGTTGTAATCTACATTTATTGCACTTTATCACTACCAAAGTTATTTAAATTCTTCTGGAATTTGTATACTTTCATCGTTTATACCTTCAGGGTATTGTAAGCGTTTTAAACACTTTAATCAATTCAGTTATCTCTGAAAATACAATGCTCATGGCACTTAACATGTTGTTGACACTCTATGGTGCTTCAGTAACTTCCGTGTGCTTTTGTCATTATATATATATTTCTATTTTTATCTTATGTACTAAGGTTCATATCTTATGGACTACATGTCCATATATCTTATTTAGGAGAATTTCGTGATGGCCAATCATGTTTCTCTCTAATATGGGATTTTTAATGCATTTATAAATATAAGCGCTTTATTATTTAGTAATTTATCATCGATGATTATTTCTTGTCAGCTCTATACATAATTTATAGAGATCTCAAAACTTATCATGCTTTAGGTACCTAAACCACTTCTGGGGTTATTTTGACAATCATGTCATGGGTTTCTTTCAAAGTACCCTTAACTGTTTCTTTAGGAACACTCACCTCCTTTATTTTGCATCTTTATGACTTACTCCAAAGATATTTTGAACTGGCTTTTATACCACATTTTCAGCTGTGATTTAAACCTTTTGATCCTTCGGGGATTCAAATGTATATTGAAGAAAGTCTATTAGGGACATAATTGATAATTTATGCAAGTTACTTAATACTTGACATAATTCTATATGTTAGCAAATATATAACATCGATGATTCCTTTATCCTTCCCCTCAATGTTGACAAACATTGTAACTTTAAAAAATAAACCTACTTTAGATTCATTTTTGATCCATTATAGCATCATAGCTAGCAAATACATTAGATGTATCTCAATTGTAGGAGGATAATGCTCTTATTAGTTGATAAGACGCATTCATATTGTATTGCTTATTCCCTTTCAATGATCAAATGACTTGGAGGAATTTTCTATCATTTGAATATGCACATGGCTTCAGGTCATTCAATATTGATGTCAATCGACTGCATACATTATAATATGAGTTCATAACAACTTCAGGTTGTTAATTAAATATCGTATATATGTGCATACATATTCTCTCTCATTTAAGTTATTGATTTTAGAAAAAATTGTTTGCAATGTTCCAATCATTAATTTTTTTTTTATCAAGCAATGTCAACGTGAATCTTAAAGATTGTTTCATAATATCCAAAATATCTGATTTGGAGCTGTATTGAACTTCTAGTTCAAATGAAATATATGAACAACTTCGAGTTGTTAATCCATATTGAACTTCTGGTTCAAATAATATTAAAAAAAATTCAAGTTTGTTAAACTGTATTGAACTTCTAGTTCAACTATATTGAACTTCTTGTTCCACTGTATTGAACTTCTGGTTCAAATAAAATATATAAACAACTTCAAGTTGTTAAAATTTGTTCTTCAACATAATATGTAAATATATATATATATAAGAAAGATACAACTCATTTTGAAGATTGTGCAATCTTTGAATGCATTATCATTGTCGCATATGATGTAACTTCTTTAAGAAGTATAATGTTATATTTCACACAGTTTCAATAAAGCTTCTGGCTTTTAAATTATGAAGTATTTCAAATTCATTGATTGAGGAACTTCGAGTTCCTATGCATATATATACACATACTAATGTATATCAATTTTATAAATTTATGATGAACTTCTGGTTCTCAATCTTTTAACATACTTTTAATTTAGAGGCTTTTACATTCTTGCTAATTGTCAAGATTTCGGACTGTAAACTTCATCAAAAAAATCTTTTTTCATAATCAAGGACTTCAGGTCTTAGATCTGAGTTATACAACTTTTTCCATTACATTAGATATTAGTTGCCAAATACATTGACTAATAATACAAATGTCTATTCATATTCCAAACACAAACGTACATCATTTAACTTACAATAGCCAATGCTTTTAATACATTTATAATAATATGGTAACACAATATATATTACCATAACAATGCATATAATGCATTTATTATAAAAATAACGGAAATAACCATTGTAGATCTAAATTTATGAATCAAATAAATAAATTTTACTTAAATCAACAAAATAAAATTTTGATCTAGCTACAGAATTGGTTAACGACAAAACTGAAATAAACAACTTATAGTTGTACTGAATTTCTCAATAATCAAATTTTCTAAAATATCGTATATATGCATAATATCTAATCAAGAATTGAGTAGAAATGCATAATTATAGGACCGAGATTTTACATTCTTTAATATGAATGATTCGAAAAACTTGCGGATCTATACATAAAATTCACAACATGAAAATTACATGTTTCAAATTATACTATCCATATATAGATCTTTCTTTTTATATCAAAATTACTTCTTACTATCATAGAAACTACAGGTTCTAAGTTTTCCATTTTTATAACAAAAATTACTTTTGCATTCACTTCCAGTGTGCAAAATTAAGATCAATATTTAGATCTTAACTTAATATGATCTTCAAGATGCATATCATCTTTAGTCTTTAAATTTGTATCATCATCTTTGATATTTGAAAATATTTCAATGAAAATTCTTTTATAGACATATCAAACTATAATATCGCTTCTGGGATATTACATAAACACCATTTATGGAGTTTTAATACATATCTTCCTTATTTTTATTTTTTTAGGAAAAATTTATGAACTTTTCTACAAATATTTTATCACCTTCAATTGTAGAAATCTCTTCTGGAGATATTTTACCATTTTCAACTATAAAAATATCCTTTAAAGATATTTTGTTATCACTGCTTCTGGGATGAACTTATCTCCTCCAGAGATAAATATATACAAACTATTGAAATGTCATATCAATATACAAAAATACATTCAAACTTTAAATGCATTAACAAAATTAGGTGCACTAAATAAAAAAATAAGATTCAAGAGAGAAATGAAATCACTACTTTTGGGGTATATGATATTCCTTCAGGGAACGTACTTTTATTTATGTAATTGCAATGAAACAAATTTTTTTCTAACATCTCTATTAGGATGTTGAATTTTCTACATAAAATTAAATCTCTAAAACATCTCTTCAAGAGATTAATATGCATATTATATCTTCAGGATATTCAATTAATATAAATTGTACATGAAAGATGTCGGTTAGATGAAACATGCTTAGAGATTTTCTGTTGTATCCAATATTTTTGTCACATATTATAATGTGGGTGTCTCTTTTAACTTCTTCTGGAAGTACAATTTTTTTGTCACAACTTTTAAGAAAGCTTCAGGCTTCAATTTTTTTTCAACATATGAGCTTCAGGTTCATATTATTTCAGATTCCGAAAAAGAAATTATATAGAGTTAACATATAATCATAACTATTTATATAATATCAAAAATAAAGTTGAAGCATCGAAGTTTGGTAAATACAATTGTAAATTTAGATTAAAAAACTACAGCAAATTATATTAAGCATAATATTTGATAATTGAAATGAAATTTATTAAAACTTATATTTTTTTATATGATTAAAACCTATATATTATAATTACTTTATAAAATGCTTATAGATATGTAAAAAAAATTAATCAACTTAAAAATATTACAATAGAGTTTTATATATAACGATGATTGAAAAACTAAAACAAGTTTTGTAAATGTTTTGAAAAACAAAAATATATATGATAAGTTATATTTAATACTAATATTATTTTAAAATTAAACTTAATTATATATGAAATAATTTCTTTCTAACATATGAAATGATGTAATTAGTATTTATTATTTTTAAGTTTCATATACAATAATTTAATTACATATGTATGGACACTTGTCATCATGCATATGTTCCAAATGACAAGTGCAATACACATGTCATTTTACATGTGTGATCTTGTTTATTTGAATAACACGTGGCACATTCTAATTAATTAAGAGAATATATAAATAGTGAGTTACATACTAACTTCAATTGATTAAATTTTCTGAATTTATATAGTTGAGATCTTATTTAAAGTTAATGAGAGGTAAGAGAGAAGTAAAATTGATATTGGAATAGTTTGAAATCAGAAAAAGGTATGCTTTTATATTGGTATAGTTGCGACAAATAATTATTGGGTTGTTTTGAAATAAAATACTTTATACAGTTTTTAATAGAGTGTTTTGATTAATTATGAATAGAAAATATCATTTAAAACTAGTTTTAGTTTTAAAAATACATGTTAGCAGTGAAGCGTCTGTTCATATTAAATTAAATGATTGAAAATATTTCTTTAATATAAATATTCAAAAAAATAGTTATGCTTACTAACTATATTCCAGAAAATAATTTTACATTAAATATTATTATATAAAAATTAAATATTAAAATTGTTTACCTTAGAAAAATGTTTGTTATAACCATTAAGTGACGAATTAGGTGAAAAAAAAATATGAAAATTCGAATTTTGACTTGAAATTTTTTATGAAGGTATAAAAATATCTGTATTTTCATATGAAAAATTTTCATCGAAAATTATTCAATTTAAAATTTTCTAATTTTTTACAAAATTACGTTGTTTAACATGTCCTTTCGACATTAGAAGAGGGTAATTAGTTTTAAAAAAAATTTGTTAAATTAAATTGAGATGCATCGAAATTTTTAATATAGTTAAAAATATTGATTACAGTCTATAGAAAAATAACTAAATTTTAAGGCCATTAAAATTCAAATTTTGGCTCCAAAAATTGAAAATATAGCCGTTATAATTAACTTGGTTTCTATTCATTCAACAATAATAAAATAGTTAAATTTTGAATTTTGGCTCTAAATTTTTTACACAACCAATTACATCTCTCTTCTTTACAATTAAGAAATTCCAATAATAAATTGTTAATTTATAATTTCCTGGATGTAAAACATGCTTCTTCATTTTATATTCTCGAACTTGTTTTCAAAGTATATAGTCTATTTTATAAATTTTCTACAAAGTGGAAAGATATTATTCTTTAAAATCTTTTCCAACTTTCAATAATTAATATCAAGTAAAAATCTTTAAGATTTCCTACTTTATAAAATCATAAGATATTTCAAAAACAAAATTGTCTTTCCAATTTTTTTTAAACTAGATGATATTTTTGGAGGGAAATCTTCCATTCAACTGGTTTATAAATTTTGATTATTTTGAAGATCTGACATTACTCTCTACTTATAGAATTCATTGAAAAATAAAGTTTCAGAATTACCGGTTTGGCTAATGTCTCCAATCCAATGTAATCATTTCTTCATTCAAAGGTATGTCTTCAAGCATTTCTATCTCCTGTGGTTCTTTTGATCTATGAATAATCATCTGATGTCTTTTAATTAATAGTCTTCAGTCATAACTCTACCCCTGCAAAATCAACACAACTTTTCGAAGAATCAAGTGACTTTCCCAAATAACTATATGTAATTTTAAATAACAGCGTCATGATGATTATGTGACATATCCAAAAAAAATGTTAATGATTTTTAAACAATTATCATTTAAAATTTTAAAAATCAGATTATGATAACATTAAAAACCAATGCTCTGATACCAATTGTTGAGGAATGCATACTAAATATATTAACGCAAACTAAACACTAGAAGGGGGATGAAGTGAATAGTATTTTGTGGATTTTATAGATTCCTTTAAGTTTATCAGAATGCTATGCAAATCACAGATAAGAATAATCACAAAATCAATCATAGAAGCAAATAACAATTATAAAAAGCATTAAAAAGAAAGAAGATATCGGGATTTTATACAGGTTCGGAGTTACCCTACATCCAGCCTCATACAATGTTGAATTGATGTGAATTTCTTTTCAAATAATGTACAAATTACAATCCTTGATTTCCAGGCTATAAGGGCACACCCCAATTGTTTCCGAAGTGTAGTGAGACTTAGTTGATTTTCAAGCCACAACCTACACCCAATTGATTTTTAGGACGCAATTACACTTAGTCGATTTATATGGGGTAGAACCACATCTTTCCAGCATCATTTTTAGATAGTAGACTCGATAGAACTTTATCTTGTGATCCTTGATTATAGAAAGTCTATAACTCTACAGTTGAACTTGAATTTTTGAGAGAGTTTGACATAGAATTGAAATTGAAAGAAACTGATATGATTCTCTTTGAAAATCGATAGAGTATAAGTATGTAATTTGAGAAATTAAGAGTATTAATAGAGAGAAAAGAAGGGAAGAAGAACACGATTAAGATTCAGTTAAAAAAAGAATTTAGAAACCTATTTGTAGTCTCCCAACAGTCAAATCCTTTCAAAATAGTATTTAATACAAAAGGCTCAACTTTTGAAATTTTGAATTTGAAAACAACGGCCACCATGTCGACAATACCTTTTGGTAAATGTCGAAATGCCTTAAAAACATTTCAAAAAATTAAATTTTGAATTAAAGAAAATAATATTTAAATAAATTATGTTAATTCTTGAGTTAAAATAAAATATATTCCTAAATATTAAAATAGATTTTTTCCAGTACAAATATATATTAAAAAACATGTATTATGATGATTTGAAAATTATTAAAAACTTGTATATAAATTGATATCAAGGCATATATATAACTATAATTATAAGAAATACTTCAGAACTTAATGTTAATATAAGTAATGAAATTTAAAACTTAAATAACCATAATAAAACTAAATATAAAAATTAGTATAAAATATATAAATAATAAATATTTGAATCAGAAATTAAAAATTATTAGGAAATAAAATATATTTTAAAAATAGGAATTAAAATAAATCAAGAACAAAGAAAAATTGATTTAAAATAAGGAAGTAATTTGGAAATCATTTTGAAAGTAGTAAGAACAGTTTGAAATAAGGATTCAGTGCTAATCAGAGTTTTAACAAGAAATCCAGACTCGGTTACTTTTATTTCTTGAACTCTCGAACTCCTGTTACTCATGAGTCTTGTATCTTGAACTCTTCTTCTTCGAAATATTGATTCTCTAAACGGTATTGTCTTCAATAGCTGCATATATTTCCTATATATATATCATAAATAATAGTGTTAGTATATATTTTATAATAATAATAGTTAAAACAAGGTTGTTGTCATCAAAACCGTCATTATCAACATCTCAATCCTTAACAAAATTAAATAACAATACTAGTGTATTTGTCAAAGGTATGTGATGATCCAAATGACCATATACTTGATTTTTATGGCGAGCTAACCCAGATTTTGCAATTGACATATTTCACATGACCCGCGGAATAAGTATTTTTATTTAAATGGACCTGGTTCATTGCTCCATTTTGTGAAATCAACATGCACCCAAATTATAGTCTTATAGAAATAAAGCATTACGAGTTATTATAAGTATGATCCCCTTTGTATTTTTCAAACAAGCTCATCAAGTTTATATATTCCTTATCCATCTCTAAGAAAAAACAAAATTGATTGGCCGTTTATTTTTAAAACAAAGGAAATGTTTACATTTGATGGACGTAATATTCATGACAAACAAGTTTATCAAGCAGATGTCGAGAAAAATAGAGGAATAGCAATAACCAACAATCAAACAGATTTTAGACCATAATTTGTTAATTTGGATAAACCTTAATTTGGTTTGAAATGATATCCAAAGGAAGAATAAAGAATAAATTTAAAAGAATTTATCTTTGATAAAATTAATGGGAACGTTCCACTTATGATGAGAATATTTGAATAAAAGAATATTCTGGATTGGAATGAGGCATATATTGTGTGTTTATATCACTTAATTATAATATACGCAGGTTATTCAGAAAGGCCGGGTTTATACCCATTCTGAAGAACTGATACGACGATAAGTCGACGATGAAGACGGTGGTTGAAGACCGGAGGTCTTCACATCGTTTGGATGATTACTGATGTCTTGATTGGGCTGCACACCCAAGACAAGGTAATAAGTGGTGATCGTCCAGACGTACTTGGAGATCGACCGGATGTATAGGGACCTCTCTCTTGTATTGGACATATGGGATGAGGAATAAGGTACCTCCGGTTTCGTTCGGTCCCAGGACGAACTTTCAAAGGGATGTGTGTCTGACATTGGATTTTATTCTGTGTTGATTGATCTCTATTAAATATATATCTATTTAGCGGCGAAGAATTTATTCTCCTCCTTAATGCCCTTCTCTGAGACGCACGAGCTCAGAGGTTATATATCGATAGACATCAGTCGTATTGCGTGCATTGCCTGTGTAGCATGCTGAGATGAAAATGATCAAGGCTCCTGTTGAAAAGCAGAGTCTTGTGGTTGATAATCATAGCTTTAAATAGCATAGCTTTGTGTAGCATTAATTCGTGAGCCTCACACCCCGGTGTGAACCAGAAACGGGAGAAGGACTGCAGGGAGGACAATGTGTTTCTTTCTAGCTAGGAGTGGTGTCATGGTATGGAGCCCAGACATTTTACTCATGTGGATGTTGCATATTGTTTGATGGATAGCGAGGCGCCTCGGTTATATCAGTCACTATGGAGCCGATGGATGATATGGCCGACATACTGACCATTATGCCCCCATAGGGCGGGGAAATGCATGTTCAGGAGTTATGAATCCACCTTGCACTTAGTGTGGACCGGCCCTGTAGTTACCTAAAGGACCACCAGAGTTTGGATTCCTGAGATATGGTAGGCAAAATTGCAGTAAGGACGATCCCTTGCCTTGGTTCACAGATGGAATCCAACTAGCAATACGACATTGTGCGGTTTCAATTGTAGAACTAGTATGGCGACATGATATATGGTACCCATGTCTTCTATGATTGATTCATTTATATTTGAAGTTGTTTTAAACACTATGCACTTATAATAGTATCAAATGATTTGCTTTAAACGTACCAAGCATGTTTGGCTATTATAAGGGAAAACTCTATCCTCTGGCTTGCGTTGCATTATGTGATGGGACCTGAGTCTTATAATAGCTTCATTTTTCCAAAAAGCTTTGCGATGATTGTTTTATGCAGTGGTATTCTTAGGAGGAAACCCGTTCCGTGTTGTACGACATGGTCCCTTGATTTACTTTATTTTAAAGTAAAGGTTTAATAACCGTTTTAGTTCTCACACCTGTAACGACCCGGATTTTTGGCCGTTGAATTCTGAATATTTAAATTTGTTTTAAGAATTTTAATTGAATTACATATAGGAATTTATTAATTAAAAACGAAGTTTGAACGTTAATTCATAATATAATTATAAAACGAGCTCGAAATCGCGCGGTAGTTCGTAATATGGAGTTTTGAACTTCAACTGAGAATACATGATTCGTTATAAGTCAGATTTCTGTGAAACAAGACACGTTGGAACCATATTGATTATAATTTTCATATAAAAGAGAAAAATCTAGATTTCGTGTTATAATTTGTTAGTTATGGTCAAATCAAATTTTGAAATAGTCGCTGTGGAAATCGTTATTTAAAATATACGCGTTAAAATAGCCGTTTTGCAAACGGACTCTGTTTTCGACGAAATCAGTTTCATTAGGACCGTATCGTTAAATTATTGTACGGTGGTGAGTGGCGTGGAAAACCGATGTCGTATGTAACCACGGTAGCCGTAAACGCTCGTTCAGTGCAATTAAATTAATTCAACTGAATAAAGGGATATTAGAGTGTAACTTGAACAGACGATCGAATCAGGCCACGAAACCAGTTCCAGTGAGTTCGTAGCGTCGGATATAGTCAGGGTAGGTATATAGTTTGTTATTTTTAGAGATCGGCAAATTTGGTGTTCAGAAGGGCAGTGCGGTACGCGCCAAAAACAGTCTACCGGGGCAACAGTCTCAGAATGCGACGAAACTAGTGCCGTTGGGTTCGTATCGAAAAGTTATTGTCAGTGTTCGCAGTTTCAAGTTGATTTGATTTATCTGGTGATCGTGAAAAATTTAAACGCGTGTTCATTTCTGGTTTTATAAAGGAAATTTTTTCAAACGATGTCGGAATTCAACGAAACTTGTCCCATTGGGTTCAGAATACCTTTTTACACCAAGATTAGCCTTTTTATCAGTAAACAGACTGTTCATTCATATGATTTTTCGTTCATATTCAAATACACACTTAAACCACGTACTATACACTTTATAACTTGAAAACATAATATATATAAAACATTCGTTGGTTCATCAACGATAGATTCGAAACAAAGGAATAAACGACGCCTTCACCGACATGTTCACACTTTAAAAACTGTGGCTGCCAAGTACAAAAACAAGAAATATAAAATATAGTAATAATAATATACGCCCTTACTCAGTAAACTTCTTACACCGTGCCAACCAAGCTTATACCCGTGCCTACCAAGTTATTCTGTATTCGTGATGGCCAAGGAATTCAAACCGTGCATAGCACGTTGTCTCCAATACCGTGAGTATCACGGTACTCAAATCCCTATATAAACCAAAGCCGTCCCCTTCCTATTTTTCTCTTGAGCAACTTAATAAAATCCCAAATGAAAAACAAACAAAATCCCTAACTTTTCCTTTATTTTCCTATTTCGTTTTCACTGGTTAAACAAGTTACGGCATCCACCAAATCCGATCTTCGAAAATGCCCAGAAATCGAAAAACAAGACTAGATCGTTCGACTCTCAATGGGTTGGATTCGTAGGACCAGGAGCTTTGCTGTAGTACTCTTGTTTTCAGGTGCGATGCATGTTTGGGGTATTGGGTTTTCCAGCGACAAATAGGGTTAACGCTTCGAGAGTTCTTGCCGCCGTTCTGGTCTAAGGTGGGGATCGTTAGTGGTGTCAATGGAGATGAAGTGGGGCCGACGCGAACTAGTGAGGCGAGGTGACTGATGTCAGCATGGATTTACGGGATGGGTTGCCACTAGTGGGTTTCTTTTACTGGGAAGGAGGGATTAGGAGTGGGATTGGTGGAATTGAATATGTAGTCTCATATTCAAAACGTAAATGGTGGAGGGAAACACGGTTTGGCCATCTAAGCACTGGAGAGGTTTAACGAAATGGTTAATGGGAAGGACAGCTGTTCAAGGAGTGGAAGGGGGACGCATCAAAGGTACCAGGATTTTGCTGGAGGAGGAAAGAGAGTAGGCGCCTACTCTATTTTGCAAAGTGACGTGGTAACGTAAGTAAGTAATGGGATTACTTAAGGATAACACTATTACTTAATTAATCAATTTTCTTGCATTTCAAATTAAAGTTGTAAAGCGCATGGTTTAGCATCAAAGACGGTAGTGAAATATTAAAATGAAATTTGTAAATTTATTATATTCTAATTTAAGTCAAATATTTAAAAAAATCCATCACTTTCTGATTTGTTAACAGAATCAGACGAAACCATTCGGGTCGGAATCGTAGCGATGATAACTACGTTATGGAACTAGCATGGTTGCGAATTGAGTTACTGAAATTACAAGGAAAAATTAAACGCATGTTTCGTTTTAAACGAAAACAAAAGCAGGATCATCAACTGCGAACCAAGGTGAGTAAACTCACTAACTCTTCCTCGTTTATATTTTTATATAAACGAGTTTTAAATTTATTTTATACTGTGAAATGGTTGCTTGGTTGAATGGTTGATAAAATTGGTTGAAATGATTGCATCGTTGATCAATTATAAGTTCTGATATTTCACATTGACGTGAAATAATATTGTTGATGTTATTAACATCTGTGGATGCAGGGAAACAGGTTGGAGGGGCCCAACTGGGTTCCTCAACATTTATTCTACTGTTTTTTTCATATATCCTGATATATGAAGTGTTATATCATCTGTTGTTGATGCTGTATGTTTGGATGATGGTCGATCATTCTGATTCGGTATTTTTATACCCTAAAGGATACTGGATAGTGAAAAAGGATTTTCAAAGTTTACTTTGAAATATAATTTATTTATATAAAATCATGGATTTTATATAAAAGGGAAATGTTTTCATAGAAGAAAATAATTATAAAATCAAAGGAATTATATAAAAAGAAAGTATTTGTGAAAACAAACATTGAAAGGAAAATATATGTAACATCTACAAAATGGAAATAGAAAGGGATATTTGTAAAACAATTATAAATGGATTAAAAGGAATATTTATCAAGAAATGAACTGAGTTATGGAAAGGAGTTATTTATGTAGAAATTAAATAGAATAATGGAATTCTTGAAAGGGATAAAAATGTAATAAAGGAGAATTTTACACTAGGAAGAGTTTCAACCCGTGCTCCGCACACGGGTAAACAGAATACAAATTCTACGTGAATTTTTAAGAGAAATCTGTTTTAACAGATAAGGTGAGAGGATTAATTTATAAAATAAAGTTTTATAAATTAATTGAATTATTTAGCATTTGATAAATAGAGTATATAAGCCAAGACTTATATAGAGAAGTAAGAATCGATTTCCACATCGATGTTTGAACTGAATAAGGACGGAAGAGCAATTATCGAATAAGTGTTATTCAAAGTAAAGTTATCGAATATTAGTTTATTCGAAAGGAAGTTTATCAAATATTAGTTATTCGAATAGAGTAATCAGGTAGGAGTTATTCGGGAAAGAATTATCAAATGTTGGTATTCGAGTTAAGTTAAATCGAATAGAGTAAACCGAATATAGGATATTCGAATAGTGTGTTAATCTAAATGAGTTGCTATTTAGCACGACTGCCAGCGAAATTCGCAGGGCTGCAGATAGCCTAAGGTGGTCGGATGTTTCCTGAGGGAATCAGGCGTAACCATTGTGATCGCTGCGATCTAGAGTCAAGCGAATGATGTCAAGTCAAATATTAGTTAATTGATAAAAGTAATTTAGTCGAGTTAATTAAGCTAAGTTAGTCCAGTTGAACTGATCAAGTAAGTGGGTCAAAATGAGTAAATCAGACCGAGTTATCTGAACAAGGGTTAGTCCAGTAAGAGTTAAATAGAATAAGAGTAAATTGAATAAGAGTTACAGCTTATAGTTAACCGAGTATGAGTTAATAATTTAGTTCGTTATTTATTCGAGTTAGAAAATCAAAGTACTTATAAAGTCATTATAATTCGGATGCAGGGGATTATAACACCATTGTGATAATCAAGTGTTTTTCCGTACGAGAGGCGGATTTGTAAATAAAATCCGAGAATGTCGTAAAGGAGTGTTAAAGATTTAGAAAGATGAACTTTGCCTATTTCGAAGTTAGAAATGTTGTTCAGTTAAGGTCTGAGAGGTAATTATACCCCAACTTGATTGACTTCGTTTTTAACTAAGAAATGGTTAAGATTCGATGGTGAAAAGTGGTTAAGTGGAAACCAAATGAAGGAGATTTGGCGTAGTGATGTTTATTCAAACATCTATTTAATCAAATGAAGGAGATTTGGAAATGTTTTCCAAATGAGAAGCAGAATTGTTTTCTGAATATAGAAACAAGAGATGGAAATGTTTTCCGATAATAATATATATTTTCTAAATATAGTGAATACGAAACATTAAACAACAGGAATAGGGGAATGAACGAATGAATGAAATGATGGTTGTTCGATAGAATTTCCTTCGGGAAATAATATCGTTGTTTGCACACCGACATGTTTTCATTTGATAGTTAAATCACCGACTATCAAGGTTTTGACCATTTTTACGTTGTTAATATGGAGAGACCGGTTGGATTATTATCCAGGGAACCACTCCGTATTGGCATAAGCGTTGCGAATCAAGTATGCTGAATATATTGAAGACGGAGTTGTGCAAGGGCTATCCTGTTTACAGAATAGTGCCTTCGGTTTGTCCAGTCCCAGGACAAACGTAAATGGACGAGTGTCTGACAGAGTATATCCAATAAATTACGTAAGTTGATCTCTTCAAACGTACTTACGTTTGGTGGCAGAGGAATTCGTTTCTCTTAGTTGTATACCCGTGGTATTTTTGGTGAAATCAATTTGTGGTTTGGCGGGTATGACGATGTGGCATTCAAAGTAATGGAGGTGGGATCTGTCAAAAGATATGTTATGACCTCAAGCCTCATCACCCAGGGAAGGACAAAAAATCGGGCAAGCAGCATGGCTATGTGGGTCGCACCCATTAGGATGTATGATCACCTATCTAGAGAAATTCCTTTTGTTCTTAAATCTATCGATGCTGTCCCTTATCGGAAGGCGGTTGCTGATCCCAACCGTCGGTGGTATACATTCGATACACTCATGCGAAATGAGTGGTCGGTCATGTGTGGGCCGGGTTGCAAGATGTTCTTGTTGAACCCAGTGTATTTGCCTCTAGAAATACACGTTCGGAAGGTGGTCCCATACGTTGTCAAGTTGGAATCCAATCTCCAATAAGTGCCTGCGAGTTTGATTGTATAGTATATATGTAGAGCGTGAGATGCAAGCGTTCTACTAGATTTTAATTACTTGTGATTAGACATTATTATAATATCAGATAATATATGATTTCCAAAGTGTTTTGGGTTATCGTAAGGTAAAAACCATCCGTGTTTATGTGTGGATCGGTCTTACGATTATCTTATCTTTCGAAAGGATTTTGAAAGTTAAACAAATGATTGGAGTTTACTCACACCAGTCCCATGACTGACCCAGAGTTTATTTTGTTTGTTTTCCCTAAACTCTTGGGTGCCCAAATTTGTACGGGCAGTCAAGTAGTCAGGATTTTACATATTCACCTGGAGAAGATTGAAGCAGGAGGCTTTACCTATTAGCTATAGACTATCATATTTTCCGCTGTGTACTATGTTGTATCTGGAAACAGGTGTTTATAACTGTTCCAGGGATAATCGTTGTGCTTTGATGATGGTATGTATATATACAGTTATTGTTTTATATTTCAAAAGTATGTTATCTAATATATTTCATTCGTTCCGTTGTGAGTTTGTGATCTTCGTTTTTTCTTCTATTCTAATATTTCTTTCTTTCTATTTCTCACCCTCTAACTTCTTTCTAATAATGATTCGTATTTCTGTGCAATTTGAGTTGGACGTGTGGTGTTATCAGTATACTCAAAGAGTACGGAAATTTGGGTCGTTTCAGTTGGTATCAGAGCAAAAGGTTAAATGATTACCTTGGCTCTGTGGCGTGACTCAATAGAGATGGAGTTAGAAATACTCTAGATTGAGTTTGAGTATATATACGAGAGAGCGTATTTGTAAATTTGATATAAAATTGTTTTATATTGTGTTGACTGGTTGGTTGAGTGGTTTATGAATTCTGGTCGATACAGGATGTGCAACTGTATCGATAGGTGTTTCTAAACTCTCGAACAAAACAGTTCGACGCAGTATTGTTTTAAAATGGGTAAATGAAATAATTTGCCCAAAAGTTATTTTGATATAAAGGGAGATTTTTCTGAAATTATCGAATGTGTTGATTGTTGTTACAATCAAATGGAATTATAAGATATTGAAATGGTTATATAACCAAGATAAACTAGAATTAAATTCAAACCATAAATGGGAATTTAAATCCCGGATATTTTGAAAATATTCCTTGAAGTATTTTAAAGGTGATATATCATTGGTTTGAAGATATTTTTGAATTAGAATGATTTTAAATGGATTTTTAAAGTGATTAAGCACTGAAATCACTTCAGTGGCGAGAAAATAGTACTGATAATGGGTCGCGACATCATCGGTATTCATTTTCGAGTTTCTGAGTGACGGATTGCTACCATAGTAATTTCGGAATGAAAGATTTGTTTGAAAATGACAAGTTATTTTAGAAATTCAAAAGTTTTGAATTGAGTTGATTATAAATATATGTATATAAATATATATGATTTCAAACTAAAACCCGGGAATTTGAATTCTGAAATTAAAATTTAACTTGTATAAGTTGAATAGACTGAAATGGTAAAAATGAATCAAATGAACTGAAATCTAACTTAAGTTAAAAAGGTTGAAAGTGTAAAAGTGAATCAAATAGGTTGGAATTTAACTTAAGTCAAATAAAATTGGATTGAATTAAAAATAATTCCGAATGAAATTAAGTATAGAAATGTTGGAATTCGAAATATTAATAGGAATTCGACCTATGGATAAACAAGTTGAATATCTATTGGATGCTGTTGTTTGGAATTAAACTGTGATGGAATTAAACCCAAGCAGGATAAGGGGGTTGATTTTTGAAAACAGAACTCAGTTTGGATTAGTGAATGGAAGTGAACTAATCAGAAGTTGATTAGAGAGTTAAAGACTGGAAGTTAGACTGATTAGAAATCAGTTGGAATGGATATGCTGAGCAAATATTGAAAGGAAGCAAGTGCAAGAGAGAGAATTATGCCCGACAAAAAGGTACTTGTTTACAATATTGTTTGGGTTGATGATTTTATGAGCCTATGAGGCAAGCCACTTGGCTTTTTATTTTCTTTTGGATTGGAGAGGCCTAGAAAGGCGAGTTGTGATTGTGCCGATTGAGCCGTGCAAAGGAGATGCTGCCGAAATTTTTCAGAATTTAAAGTATTAGAAAATTTTCAGAATTTTGAAAAGTTTCGTTAAGAAGAATAAATTAATATTTTAATTGAAATAAATTGGTTCAGTTAAGCTGAAAATTAAAAAGTGAAAAAAAAAAGATTATTGGACCTAGTTAACAGGGTACGTAGCATCTTTTCCTACCTTAGCAATTTCGAGGACGAAATTATTTTAAGGGGGAAGGAATGTAACGACCCGGATTTTTGGCCGTTGAATTCTGAATATTTAAATTTGTTTTAAGAATTTTAATTGAATTACATATAGGAATTTATTAATTAAAAACGAAGTTTGAACGTTAATTCATAATATAATTATAAAACGAGCTCGAAATCGCGCGGTAGTTCGTAATATGGAGTTTTGAACTTCAACTGAGAATACATGATTCGTTATAAGTCAGATTTCTGTGAAACAAGACACGTTGGAACCATATTGATTATAATTTTCATATAAAAGAGAAAAATCTAGATTTCGTGTTATAATTTGTTAGTTATGGTCAAATCAAATTTTGAAATAGTCGCTGTGGAAATCGTTATTTAAAATATACGCGTTAAAATAGCCGTTTTGCAAATGGACTCTGTTTTCGACGAAATCAGTTTCATTAGGACCGTATCGTTAAATTATTGTACGGTGGTGAGTGGCGTGGAAAACCGATGTCGTATGTAACCACGGTAGCCGTAAACGCTCGTTCAGTGCAATTAAATTAATTCAACTGAATAAAGGGATATTAGAGTGTAACTTGAACAGACGATCGAATCAGGCCACGAAACCAGTTCTAGTGAGTTCGTAGCGTCGGATATAGTCAGGGTAGGTATATAGTTTGTTATTTTTAGAGATCGGCAAATTTGGTGTTCAGAAGGGCAGTGCGGTACGCGCCAAAAACAGTCTACCGGGGCAACAGTCTCAGAATGCGACGAAACTAGTGCCGTTGGGTTCGTATCGAAAAGTTATTGTCAGTGTTCGCAGTTTCAAATTGATTTGATTTATCTGGTGATCGTGAAAAATTTAAACGCGTGTTCATTTCTGGTTTTATAAAGGAAATTTTTTCAAACGATGTCGGAATTCAACGAAACTTGTCCCATTGGGTTCAGAATACCTTTTTACACCAAGATTAGCCTTTTTATCAGTAAACAGACTGTTCATTCATATGATTTTTCGTTCATATTCAAATACACACTTAAACCACGTACTATACACTTTATAACTTGAAAACATAATATATATAAAGCATTCGTTGGTTCATCAACGATAGATTCGAAACAAAGGAATAAACGACGCCTTCACCGACATGTTCACACTTTAAAAACTGTGGCTGCCAAGTACAAAAACAAGAAATATAAAATATAGTAATAATAATATACGCCCTTACTCAGTAAACTTCTTACACCGTGCCAACCAAGCTTATACCCGTGCCTACCAAGTTATTCTGTATTCGTGATGGCCAAGGAATTCAAACCGTGCATAGCACGTTGTCTCCAATACCGTGAGTATCACGGTACTCAAATCCCTATATAAACCAAAGCCGTCCCCTTCCTATTTTTCTCTTGAGCAACTAAATAAAATCCCAAATGAAAAACAAACAAAATCCCTAACTTTTCCTTTATTTTCCTATTTCGTTTTCACTGGTTAAACAAGTTACGGCATCCACCAAATCCGATCTTCGAAAATGCCCAGAAATCGAAAAACAAGACTAGATCGTTCGACTCTCAATGGGTTGGATTCGTAGGACCAGGAGCTTTGCTGTAGTACTCTTGTTTTCAGGTGCGATGCACGTTTGGGGTATTGGGTTTTCCAGCGACAAATAGGGTTAACGCTTCGAGAGTTCTTGCCGCCGTTCTGGTCTAAGGTGGGGATCGTTAGTGGTGTCAATGGAGATGAAGTGGGGCTGACGCGAACTAGTGAGGCGAGGTGACTTATGTCAGCATGGATTTACGGGATGGGTTGCCACTAGTGGGTTTCTTTTACTGGGAAGGAGGGATTAGGAGTGGGATTGGTGGAATTGAATATGTAGTCTCATATTCAAAACGTAAATGGTGGAGGGAAACACGGTTTGGCCATCTAAGCACTGGAGAGGTTTAACGAAATGGTTAATGGGAAGGACAGCTGTTCAAGGAGTGGAAGGGGGACGCATCAAAGGTACCAGGATTTTGCTGGAGGAGGAAAGAGAGTAGGCGCCTACTCTATTTTGCAAAGTGACGTGGTAACGTAAGTAAGTAATGGGATTACTTAAGGATAACACTATTACTTAATTAATCAATTTTCTTGCATTTCAAATTAAAGTTGTAAAGCGCATGGTTTAGCATCAAAGACGGTAGTGAAATATTAAAATGAAATTTGTAAATTTATTATATTCTAATTTAAGTCAAATATTTAAAAAAATCCATCACTTTCTGATTTGTTAACAGAATCAGACGAAACCATTCGGGTCGGAATCGTAGCGATGATAACTACGTTATGGAACTAGCATGGTTGCGAATTGAGTTACTGAAATTACAAGGAAAAATTAAACGCATGTTTCGTTTTAAACGAAAACAAAAGCAGGATCATCAACTGCGAACCAAGGTGAGTAAACTCACTAACTCTTCCTCGTTTATATTTTTATATAAACGAGTTTTAAATTTATTTTATACTGTGAAATGGTTGCTTGGTTGAATGGTTGATAAAATTGGTTGAAATGATTGCATCGTTGATCAATTATTAGTTCTGATATTTCACATTGACGTGAAATAATATTGTTGATGTTATTAACATCTGTGGATGCAGGGAAACAGGTTGGAGGGGCCCAACTGGGTTCCTCAACATTTATTCTACTGTTTTTTTCATATATCCTGATATATGAAGTGTTATATCATCTGTTGTTGATGCTGTATGTTTGGATGATGGTCGATCATTCTGATTCGGTATTTTTATACCCTAAAGGATACTGGATAGTGAAAAAGGATTTTCCAAGTTTACTTTGAAATATAATTTATTTATATAAAATCATGGATTTTATATAAAAGGGAAATGTTTTCATAGAAGAAAATAATTATAAAATCAAAGGAATTATATAAAAAGAAAGTATTTGTGAAAACAAACATTGAAAGGAAAATATATGTAACATCTACAAAATGGAAATAGAAAGGGATATTTGTAAAACAATTATAAATGGATTAAAAGGAATATTTATCAAGAAACGAACTGAGTTATGGAAAGGAGTTATTTATGTAGAAATTAAATAGAATAATGGAATTCTTGAAAGGGATAAAAATGTAATAAAGGAGAATTTTACACTAGGAAGAGTTTCGACCCGTGCTCCGCACACGGGTAAACAGAATACAAATTCTACGTGAATTTTTAAGAGAAATCTGTTTTAACAGATAAGGTGAGAGGATTAATTTATAAAATAAAGTTTTATAAATTAATTGAATTATTTAGCATTTGATAAATAGAGTATATAAGCCAAGACTTATATAGAGAAGTAAGAATCGATTTCCACATCGATGTTTGAACTGAATAAGGACGGAAGAGCAATTATCGAATAAGTGTTATTCGAAGTAAAGTTATCGAATATTAGTTTATTCGAAAGGAAGTTTATCAAATATTAGTTATTCGAATAGAGTAATCAGGTAGGAGTTATTCGGGAAAGAATTATCAAATGTTGGTATTCGAGTTAAGTTAAATCGAATAGAGTAAACCGAATATAGGATATTCGAATAGTGTGTTAATCTAAATGAGTTGCTATTTAGCACGACTGCCAGCGAAATTCGCAGGGCTGCAGATAGCCTAAGGTGGTCGGATGTTTCCTGAGGGAATCAGGCGTAACCATTGTGATCGCTGCGATCTAGAGTCAAGCGAATGATGTCAAGTCAAATATTAGTTAATTGATAAAAGTAATTTAGTCGAGTTAATTAAGCTAAGTTAGTCCAGTTGAACTGATCAAGTAAGTGGGTCAAAATGAGTAAATCAGACCGAGTTATCTGAACAAGGGTTAGTCCAGTAAGAGTTAAATAGAATAAGAGTAAATTGAATAAGAGTTACAGCTTATAGTTAACCGAGTATGAGTTAATAATTTAGTTCGTTATTTATTCGAGTTAGAAAATCAAAGTACTTATAAAGTCATTATAATTCGGATGCAGGGGATTATAACACCATTGTGATAATCAAGTGTTTTTCCGTACGAGAGGCGGATTTGTAAATAAAATCCGAGAATGTCGTAAAGGAGTGTTAAAGATTTAGAAAGATGAACTTTGCCTATTTCGAAGTTAGAAATGTTGTTCAGTTAAGGTCTGAGAGGTAATTATACCCCAACTTGATTGACTTCGTTTTTAACTAAGAAATGGTTAAGATTCGATGGTGAAAAGTGGTTAAGTGGAAACCAAATGAAGGAGATTTGGCGTAGTGATGTTTATTCAAACATCTATTTAATCAAATGAAGGAGATTTGGAAATGTTTTCCAAATGAGAAGCAGAATTGTTTTCTGAATATAGAAACAAGAGATGGAAATGTTTTCCGATAATAATATATATTTTCTAAATATAGTGAATACGAAACATTAAACAACAGGAATAGGGGAATGAACGAATGAATGAAATGATGGTTGTTCGATAGAATTTCCTTCGGGAAATAATATCGTTGTTTGCACACCGACATGTTTTCATTTGATAGTTAAATCACCGACTATCAAGGTTTTGACCATTTTTACGTTGTTAATATGGAGAGACCGGTTGGATTATTATCCAGAGAACCACTCCGTATTGGCATAAGCGTTGCGAATCAAGTATGCTGAATATATTGAAGACGGAGTTGTGCAAGGGCTATCCTGTTTACAGAATAGTGCCTTCGGTTTGTCCAGTCCCAGGACAAACGTAAATGGACGAGTGTCTGACAGAGTATATCCAATAAATTACGTAAGTTGATCTCTTCAAACGTACTTACGTTTGGTGGCGGAGGAATTCGTTTCTCTTAGCTGTATACCCGTGGTATTTTTGGTGAAATCAATTTGTGGTTTGGCGGGTATGACGATGTGGCATTCAAAGTAATGGAGGTGGGATCTGTCAAAAGATACGTTATGACCTCAAGCCTCATCACCCAGGGAAGGACAAAAAATCGGGCAGGCAACATGGCTATGTGGGTCGCACCCATTAGGATGTATGATCACCTATCTAGAGAAATTCCTTTTGTTCTTAAATCTATCGATGCTGTCCCTTATCGGAAGGCGGTTGCTGATCCCAACCGTCGGTGGTATACATTCGATACACTCAAGCGAAATGAGTGGTCGGTCATGTGTGGGCCGGGTTGCAAGATGTTCTTGTTGAACCCAGTGTATTTGCCTCTAGAGATACACGTTCGGAAGGTGGTCCCATACGTTGTCAAGTTGGAATCCAATCTCCAATAAGTGCCTGCGAGTTTGATTGTATAGTATATATGTAGAGCGTGAGATGCAAGCGTTCTACTAGATTTTAATTACTTGTGATTAGACATTATTATAATATCAGATAATATATGATTTCCAAAGTGTTTTGGGTTATCGTAAGGTAAAAACCATCCGTGTTTATGTGTGGATCGGTCTTACGATTATCTTTTCTTTCGAAAGGATTTTGAAAGTTAAACAAATGATTGGAGTTTACTCACACCAGTCCCATGACTGACCCAGAGTTTATTTTGTTTGTTTTCCCTAAACTCTTGGGTGCCCAAATTTGTACGGGCAGTCAAGTAGTCAGGATTTTACAGATTCACCTGGAGAAGATTGAAGTAGGAGGCTTTACCTATTAGCTATAGACTATCATATTTTCCGCTATGTACTATGTTGTATCTGGAAACAGGTGTTTATAACTGTTCCAGGGATAATCGTTGTGCTCTGATGATGGTATGTATATATACAGTTATTGTTTTATATTTCAAAAGTATGTTATCTAATATATTTCATTCGTTCCGCTGTGAGTTTGTGATCTTCGTTTTTTCTTCTATTCTAATATTTCTTTCTTTCTATTTCTCACCCTCTAACTTCTTTCTAATAATGATTCGTATTTCTGTGCAATTTGAGTTGGACGTGTGGTGTTATCAGTCTACTCAAAGAGTACGGAAATTTGGGTCGTTTCAACACCAGTCCCATGACTGGCCTGGAGTTTATTGTTTTAACCTAATCTTTGGGTGCCTATATTTTCCACATGGCAGCTAGTAGTTTTGGTTTTGCAGATATTATATCCATAGGATCCTGGTTTACAGCTGAAGCGATATTCGGAAAGCTCTATATCAGTGTATTTCTTTCAGTTGTATTTTGTATTATTTTTTCGTTGCTATTTAAATGTAGTTTAAATCTCTGATATTTTTCTGTCGTATGTTATTTATTCATACTCTGTTATATTCTTGTACTCTAATATAAATTGTTGTAATAACAATGAAATGTTCTTCTGTTTGTGTTCTGATGCGTCGTGTTCTCAAAGCAATCCGGGCTTTCCCGTAAGGGCGAGTTTGGGTCGTTTCATTTGGTATCAGAGCTTTGGTTTACAGAGCTCGAGAACAAGAAACATTAGAACCGAACGAAAAAATTCATTAGAGATTGGATTAGTAATATCCAATAGGAATGACTTGTTAGAGATGGGATCAATAGTATCCTAGAATGAGTTGGAAGAGTGTTGTTTTAAAATAAAAATGAATTTAGTTTTGAATATTTATATTTTATTATATGTATTTGAGTATTATTTTTATATTGATTTTTGGACAATCGAGTATATGGAGATTCTGAATATACGCCTAGCTAACAGGTATTCGAAGCCTCAAATATACTGGATAGATATAGAATCACACTCTAGTCGCCCGAGGATGATTCTACTGATGATTGTACAGCATCAGTAGTTTGTTTTCGAGCTTCGAAAGTAGGATGTCTATATGTTCCCAATTGACTGGTGTGAGAACTAAAACTAGATAGGGTTTATTGTTGTGATTTGGCACTAAAATTTGGACTTTTGAATATATATATTAAAGTTGTGCATTTGAAAAGCTAATTCACAAATTGATTGCCGATTGTGTTGTTTGATTATTAGTTTAACTAATAAAAATATTGGATTGGTAATACTAATAAGAGAATGTATGGAAAAACTAGCCAAATTGAATCAAATACTGAACTAAATTGCAAATTTGATTGAAATTGCATGCATATACATGTATTTATATCGAACAGGTCATAGCAGGGAAGCGAAGAAGAGGAATAAAATTGTATGCCCGACAAATAGGTACATGTTTACTAATTTCTTGGGTTTGGATGATTTTTTGAGCCGATTGGCTAGCCGATTTGCTTTTTCTTTTTCTTTTGGATTGATGAGAGCCCTGCGTGGCTAGTTGCGGTTTTAAATGTCTCCCCATACAAAGGAGGTTATGGCGAAATTTTTCGAAAATTTAGGGTGTTAGCCAATTTTTGAAGAATCTGAAAATTCTTAGAAAATGAAAAGTTGAAGAATGAAAGCCAGACAGAAAGTTGAGTTGATTAGTTAAACAACTTTCAGCTCCATTCCTTTTCGAGGAAGAAAAGATTTTAAGTGGGGAAGATTGTAATGACCCGGAATTTCAGAACCAATTTAAATTTTTTATTTTGGCAATTTTAATGGATTTTGAATATTTAAAATGATTTATTTTAAATAATAATGACTAAAAATTTATTTAAATCAAAGTTAGAATGAATAAATTTATTTTAATTATATAACGAGCCTGAAATGGCGCGACAGTTTTAAAATTCGATTTCAAATTTCGAATGAATGTACAAGATTCAAAATAAATCGGATTTTAGTAAAATCAGAGATATTAGAATTTGTTTGAAAATATCTTTCCAATGAATGTGAAAAATCCAGATTTCATAACGGGAATAAAAAGTTATGTCCAATTTAAAATTCAGAATAGTCGCTATGGAATTTTATATAATATATAGCCCTTAAAAATAGCCATTTTGCAAGCGACCTCTGGTTTCGACGAAACCACTTTTGTTGGATCTGGAATGTCAAAATATTGCTAGATTCCAATTTTCATAATTTTTGGAATTAATATGTGAGCGCGGCAAAAGAAAACGTGTTTTGTCAATTTGGATCGACCAGAAAATGGCCATTTTTCAAACGGTCTCCAAATTCGACAAAATTAGTTTTGTTAGGACCGTATCGTCAAAATATAGATAGATTCATTTTTCTGGAATTTTTGGAGTCAGTATGTGGCCCCGGTAAAATTAAAATGTAAGTTTAAATTCGATATACATTGATTTATATTTTAATTTTAATGAAAATTAGTTGAAACAGTTAAATTGGCTTACGAAACATATCCCATTGTGTTCGGAATGAGGGTATTTAGCTAGGGGCGACAGTCATTGGGTTCGATTTGGAGTTCGAGAGATAAACAAGTATTAAATGAATTAAATAAAAATAAAATTCTATTAAAACCTAGAAAAGGGTCAGCCGCCTCTCATTCAACGAACGACCAGTGCTTTTAGATTTTCATTTCAATTTTTCGTGAAATCCGCTCAACAATCCTCCAAACATTCAAAGGCAAAATCAAAGAGCTTCGCATGAGCTTCAAATCTGTAGCATTTTCATGGATCCTCGACGAATGTGGAGCTCGATTTTACACTCCAAACACGGTGCATATTGAGGCAGATTCTGGCCACTTGGGGAGCTCAAGCGGCGAGCCATCGCTGGCGAAGGAAGAGTAGGTAACGACGGTCCTCGTGGAAGTCGTAGATCTGGCTCGCGATGGTCGTAGTAGCATCGAGGTGGAACCCTAGATTTTTGCTTGTGGATTCGTACGCTACAGCAGATTGAAAGAAGAAGAAAAGGGAAACAGCAGCACTTTATTGTAAAGCGTTATAAAAAGAGGTTAATTTTATAACTAATTACTCGTTTAATTATCCCGATGTTTAAAAACCCATATCTTTTTCATTCGAGGTCCAAATCGCGCGAAAATAGATCCATTGCGATGGTGGGGACGAGAGTTTCGCAACAAAACTAACCGAGTCCAAATTGGAGCATGTTAGAATTTCGAGCAAATTCAAATTCAAATTGTTTAGAAATTCAGAAATAAAACTAGCGGAGTGGAAACCGACAGTGAGAACTCTTTCTCACTCAATTTATTTATAGTTAAATATATACTAGGATGCAGACGGTGCTTAGCAGCACCCGATACCATTGATTGTACAAACCATAGTCGTTTGTTTGGATTGAATTGACTGTGTTCATGTATGGAATAAAATATTTTAACAATAAAAATATCATTTTTATTGAATGAATAAAATATATAAAATATTCATGTAAGGAATAAAATATTTGAATAATAAAAATATCATTTTTATTGAATGAATAAAATATATAAAATATTCATGTATGGAATAAAATATTTGAACAATAAAAATATCATTTTTATTGAATGAATGAAATATATAAAATATTCATGTGTGGAATAAAATATATGAACAATAAAACTATCATTTTTATTGAATGAATAAAATATAATAAATATTCATGTATGGAATAAAATATTTGAAAAATAAAAATATAATTTTTAGTGAATATATGAACCATATAAAATGGTCATGTGTTGAAAATAAATATTCATTTATAAATCGGGCGATTTGTTTATGTACACTCATTTGACTGATATTGATTGGGACGATAAATTTTACACATTGCCCAACTGCACGAATAAAATCTGTGTGTGTTGATTGAAAACCCCACACCGGTATTGGGATAATATTGGACATACACTAATCCCAATATTTAGTTGTATGTCAATCGATGGGTTAACAAGCTGCGATGAGCATTAATTATTTATTTATAACGCTTAATACAGTAGTAAATTGCACTCTGGATGATGGTTGATTGTGAATCATTATTGTTATGTACATGTGTTGTATGAAATCCATATAAATAACATTATATGGTAATTGAATATATCTGATTCCAATTCAGAAAGAACGAATATTTTAAAATAACGAATATTTTAAAATAATCTTCAGTAAAGAATAAAAAATTGATTTTGATGTCCGATTTGGGATGGACACGAAAGTATTGAAAAGACATGAAGCCATGTTGATTAGTTATGCGCCATTTTGACGCAAACGATATTTATATCGATTTTATTCATTTTTATAATGAATATAAAAAGGAAGTGATTTCAAAATTTAATGTTTTGAAAATATTATCATTTATATAATAATGATACGGAATATTCAATTTTGGTTTAAAATTAAAAACGAAGTTGAAATCGTTTTTAAAATGAATTTAAAATAATTTATAAAATATGTTTTAAATGGAAATCGATAAAATATATATTTAATGGCCTGAATAGAACGCGTCGCATCGCGACCGTTCGCGAATTTTGACCATTGACTTCGAATTGACATTACGGGAGATCCGACCATCGGATTCTCCTAAAACTGAAACAGTTGGGTTTGTATCGAAAAGGGATTTCCAATGAATATAAGAGATTTGAAATCGAATGGTTGGATTTGGAATTATATCCAAATCAGATTTGGAAAAGGTCGACGTAAGTGTAGTTCGATGACCGTTTATGGAAATCGACTGAAAGGGCCTTATTAAAATTATTAAAAATATTAATAATTTGTGTAAAATCATAATAAATGATTTGGAAAGAATTTGGATGAAAAATTCCATGTTTGTAGAGATAAAAATATATTTTTATCAAAATGAACTAGTTATTAACTAGATTTGAAATCCAATAATTTTCAAAAAAATAAGTTGGATTTGCGAATGGTTTTAATAGAACCAGAATTTACAATATATTAATGGGAATGGATTTAAATGGAAATCATCTTCGAAATATTTCGATATTGGATTCCGTGATTATATGATATTATTATGGGAATTTGGAAGATATATATATATATATCGTTATTCCAAAAACGATATTTGTTTGTTTCGGAATTTGATATTGAATATAAGCCGATATAATTTCTATTCAGAGCCTTGTATTTGATATCAAATTGGATTTTGGGTTTGTCGTGAATGGTGTCTTAAATGACACTTTTCTTAAACCCAGTTGAGAAAGGAATAAATCCTTTAATTAAGATTTAGAGAATTTTCCAATTAATTAATATTTGATTGGAATTGAATGAAAGAATTTGATTTTTGGACTTATCGTGAATGGTGTTTTAAATAACACTTTTTCTTTAACCCATTAACAGTGAAATACGGTTTGGAATTTATAAATTTTTTTATTAAGATTTAAAGGAAATTTTCCAAAGTACAATTTTCCAATTTAATACAACAAATTAGAATGGAATGGAACTCGATTTGATAATAATCAAAGTGAGCTTCTACGGAGGAAGACTGTTAATATATATGGAATTTAAAAGGCTTTGTCGTTATTCCATTTATATTATTAGTCAGATATGGAAATTGATATCGATTATATATTGATCTGTTTTCCGTGGAGATTCCTTAATTACTGGAATGTGATTTTGGGTTTATTGTGAATTGTGTTTTAAATGACATTAGTTCTTTAACCCAGTTAAAGACAGGATTACATTTCTAACATTGTATTTTGAACTGTGTGGTTGATCTCTGCTAAATATATATCTATTTGGTGGCAGAGAATTTATTTGCTTGCTTAACACTCTTCGACGTATGAGCTTAGAGGTTATATATCGGCAGAAATCAATAGTACGGTATAGATTATCGATGAGACATGTTTGTGTTTCCAAAGTTAAACAATTATTAATATTGATTTTTGGGAAGACTAAAACCAAGTGATGCGAATGTGATAATTTAAATTATCAATTTGGGAAATGATCGAGAGTGAGTATCACCAGTTTTGCTCCAAGCGATAGTTAAATCTTTAATTAGATTTGAACGGGAAATGGTAATTAATTTTACTAATAACACCATGGTGTTAGATATTGAGTATTACAAGATTTTATCCATGGGATGAATAGGTTGGGATTGGGAAATAAAATAAATGATTACTTCGGTAAGGACCGCTAATCCCGACTAGTTTGGATAAACCTTAATTTGGTTTGAAATGATATCCAAAGGAAGATTAAAGAATAAATTTAAAAGAATTTATCTTTGATAAAATTAATGGCAACCTTCCCCTAATGATGAGAATATTTTAATAAAAGAATATTCTGGATTGGAATGAGGCGTATGTTGGGTGTTTATATCACTTGATTATAATATACGCGGGTTATTCGGAAAGGCCGGGTTTATATCCATTCTGAATAACTGATACGACGATAAGTCGACGATGAGGAGGGAAGTTGAAGACCAGAGGTCTTCACATTGTTTGGATGATTACTGATGTCTTGATTGTGCTATACACTAAAGACAAGGTAATAAGTGGTGATCGTCCAGACGTACTTGGAGATCGACCTGATATACGAGGACCTCTCTCCTGTATTGGGCATATGTGACGAGGAATAAGGTGCCTTCAGTTCCGTTCAGTCCCAAGACAAACTTGTAAAGGGATGTGTGTCTGACCTTGGATTTTGTTCGGTGTTGATTGATATCTATTAAATATATATCTGTATGGCAGCAGAGAATTTATTCTCTTGCATAACGCCCTTCTCTGAGACGTATGAGCTCAGAGGTTATATATCGATAGACATCAGTCGCATGGCGTGAATTGCATATGTAGCATGATGAAATGCAGATGATCAAGCCACCTGTTGAAAAGAAGAGTATTGTGGTTGATTATCAAAGCACGGCTTTAAATAGCATAGCTTTGTGTAACATTAATTCGCGAGCCTCACACCCCGGTGTGAACATAATTGGGAGAAGGACTGCATGGAGGACAGTGCGTTTCTTTCTAGCTAGGAGTGGTGTCATGGTATGGAGTCTAGACATTTTACTCATGTGGATATTGCATATTATTTGATGGATAGTGAGGCACCTCGGTTATATCGGTCACTACGGGACCGATGGATGATATGGTCGACATACAGACCATTATGCCCCATAGGGCGGGGAAACGCATGTTCAGGAGTTATCAATACACCTTGCACTTAGTGTGGACCGGCCGTGCAATTACCCAAGGACCCACCTGAGTTTGGGTTCATGAGACATGGTAGGCTAGATTGTCTCGAAGCGGTGAGGACAATCCCTTGCCTTGGTTCATAGATGGAATTGGACTTGCAATACGACATTGTGCAGTTTTAATTGTAGAACTAGTATGGCGACATGATATATGGTACCCATGTCGTCTGTGATTGATACATGTATATTTGAAGTTGTTCTAAACACTATGCACTTATAATAGTATCAAATGATTTGTTTTAAATGTACCAAGCATGTTTGGCTATTATAAGGGAAAACTCTATCCTCCGGCTTGCGTTGCATTGTGTGATGGGACCTGAGTCTAATAATAGGTTCATTTTTCCAAAAAGCATTGTGCTAATTGTTTTATGAACTGGTATTCTTGGGAGGAAATTCGTTCCGTGTTGTACAGTTTAAATTGGTTATAAAAGGAAGTTGGTAAATATTTGAAGTGATAAATTCAAGAATGAATGTCTAAATCGAGTTAACCTGAAACGGGGAGTTTATAATGACATTCGGAATGTTGATCGAATACAGTTTATTCGAAAGAGAGTTACACGGTGAAATTCGAATATATCGAGTTCAGGAAGGTACTATTTACCTTCAGTTTTTAATCAAGGTTATTTATTTATTTAATTATTATTTATTTATTCTAAATAAAGAATCAAAGTTGTAATATAAATAGATATGGATTTTATAAATGATTTCTAAATATAATCAGAGATGTTTTCTGAGTATAGAAAATGAAACGATTTTAAAGTTAAGAATGGAGTTAAGGAAATTAGAAACTGAATGGAGATTAGTTATGTTGAATGGCCTTCTGATTATCAATCTGACGTTGGTTTCGGCCTCCGGGGTTAATACTTAGGAAGTTATTCTCTTACTAGTTTATGGTTAGAAACTGATGAGTGTGGAAAGATAGTGATGCGTGAATAAGTTATGGAAATGTTTTCCAATGTTAATAACATATATTTTTGAGATACGGGAAATAAGGAGTTGTGAATATATGGAAACGCTTTCCTAGGAAACACGAGAGACTAAGCGAGTTGGGAAATTATTTGGGTAAAGATATTTAAGGGAAATTGGGAAATGAAATGATTATTGATAAATTTATTTAAAGTGGCTCAGTGTTGATTGATAGTTGATCGATTTAATTTCCAATTGAAAATAAGATCGGTGTTTGTGTACATTTTTTCTTTGATATTTAAATAATCGATTGTCAAAGTATTTGACCCTTTTTCCGTTGTCAGTATGGAGAGACTGGGATCAAATTTACTATCTGAAAAGCACTCCGTATGGGTGTTAGCGTTTGAAAGACAATGTAAACTTCTATTATAACTAAAGAACAATCATAATGAACTACTGTCTATGCAATAATATACAAATCTCCACCAAACTGTATTAAGGAAAAAAACAATGAATATAATACAAATTGAAGCACGTAAAAAACTCAGTACAGCTGGGTAATTCATCTCTACACCATTATTTCTTCAGGAATTATAGCTTTAGCTAAATTTCAATCCATCAAACACATACCACAGACTAATCTCCATAATTATGCAAGTATCAGCTTATACACTTCGGACAAAATCTCATAACAGCATAACCTTTGTACTCTTCAATACTGATCCCAAATTGAATGACAAAAGAAGATAAAGCATTCATCCAAAAACTGAAATACTCATCCACAGATAAATTCATCCATAAACCAAATCTCAAACAGGGTTTCTCCTAATGTGCCTCTTATTAGTTTTACTATTATTTGATGGCATCACATCCTCCCTACTATACTCAATTCCATCATCTATGTCTTCCGAAAACTTACCGTTAAGTATGTTACTTTTTTAGACAACGAGACAAAACTGGTAGGAACAACTGAAGATAACAAAGAAGGATTAATATTCGGGAAAGTTAAACCCGCACCTGCTACTGGAGTTGAAGCCAAAGCAGAATCACAGGCAGGTGGCAATATTAAATGCAGAGGAGGAGCTAATTTGGCATATGGAGATGCTGAAGAATTAACATCAGAAGACGAAGTAGATGGGGCTTTAGAACTGAAAGTTAATGCACAGGACATAGAAGCTTTTGAGTTTGAGACTGTTGTATTGCTTAAAGAAGTATTCTTATCAGATATTTCCTTGCAATTCAAACCCTCAAATGCAGCTGCATCTTCATTGGACAATGTATTTAATCCAAAATCACCTGCTAGATTCATATCCCCAACACCAATAGTTCGATTATTATTGCCATGAACACCAGTGTAAGAACCCGTTACTTCCCCGTGAAGGAAAGAGCGGATACTTTGAGAACAACACACAACAGAACGCAGACGGAAGAACATTTCATTGTTATTACAACAATTCCATCAGATACAAGAATATACAGAGTATATCTGAATAAATTACATTCAACAAATATCAGAGATTACAATAAATTACATAGCAGCGGAAAATAATACAAAGCACAACTAAAGGTGATATACGGATACAGAGCTTTCCGGATATCATTCCAGCTGTAAACCAGGATCCTGTGGATATAAATCTGCAAAACCAAAACTACTAGCTGCCCGTGCGGAAAATATGGGCACCCAGAGTTTAGGTTAAAACAATAAACTCCAGGTCAGTCACGTGACTGGTGTGAGAACTAAAACAATTATTTAAAACTTTATTTTAAAAGAGAGTAATTCAAGGGACCACGCCGTATAACACGGAACGGGTTTCCTCCTAAGAATACTAGTGCATAGAATAAACAGCGCAATGCTTTTTCGAAAAATGAAGCTATTATAAGACCCAGGTCCCATCACACAATGCAACGCAAGCCGGAGGATAGGGTTTTACCTTATAACAGCCAAACATGCTTGGTACATTTAAAACAAATCATTTGACACTATAATAAGTGTATAGTGTCAAAACATTTCAATCATAAGTATAAATCATAGACGGCATGAGTGCCCCATCCCACTATGTCACCATACTAGGCTCTACAAATAAAGCCGAAATACACGTATTGGAAATTGGATTTCCGTCATGAGTCGAGGCAAGGGGCAAGATCCTCTCCGCGCTCGAGACACTCTAGCAAATGCCTCAGGGCTACGCACTCTGGGCAACCCTGGATGCGGCTGGGCCGGTCCTCACTTACGTTAGAGGATTAGTTATTCCTGAACACACGTTTCCCGGTCCTTACAGACCTATAATCGAGGCGCCTCATTCCAACAACCACAAAGGTGAAAAGTATATATATGTCAGGGCTGGTAAGTCACTGACACCACCAAAGCTAGAAAGAAACGTCGTGCTCTCCCAGCGGTCCGTATCCCGTTTTTAACTCATACCGAGGTGTGAGGATCGCGAATTCACGTTATACACAAAGCTATGCCACGTAGGCCGTGCTTTGATCATCAACCACAAGACTTTGCTTTTCAACAGAATCCTTGATCATTGCATCTTAGCATGCCACACAGGCAATTCATGCCTTGCGATTGATGTCTATCGATATATAACCTCTAAGCTCGTACGTCTCAAAGAGGGGCGTTAAGCAAGAGAATAAATTCTCCGCCGCCAAACAGATATATATTTAACAGAAATCAATCAACACAGAATAAAATCCAATGTCAGACACACAATCCATTTACAAGTTCGTCCTGGGTCTGAACGAAACCTGAGGCACTTTCCTCGCATTTCCATCCATCTCCAAGTACGTCTGGACAACCACCAACTATTTCCATCCTCTTGGGTGTACTGCCCAATCAGGATCGTCAGTAATTATCCAAACGATGTGAAGACTTCCGGTCTTCAACCACCGTCTTCATCTTCAACATATCGTCGAATCGGTTATTCAGAATGGGTGTAAACCCGGCCTTCCCGAACAACCCGCGTATATTAAAAACAAATGTTACACAAACTCAACATACGCCTCATTCCAATTCAGAATATTCTTTTATTCACAAAATCACATTTTTAGGGAGAGGTTCCCATTAATTTTATCCAAGATAAATTCTTTAAAATTTATCCTTTAATCTTCCTTTGGATGTCGTTTCAAACCGAATCATGGTTTTCCAAACTAGTCGAGATTAGCGAACCACACCGAAGTAACTATTTATTTTATTTCCCAATCCCAACCTATTCATCCCATGAAGCAAAACTGGTAATACTCCATATCTAACACTATGGTGTTATCGGTAAAATTAATTACCATTTCACGTTCAAATTTAATTAAAGATTTAACTATCGCTTTGGAGCAAAACTGGCGATACTCCATTCTCGCTCATTTCTAAATTTGATAATTTAGATTTTAGATTCAGATTTCAACCTAATTGCAGATTCGTTAAAACTCCTTTTACTGGGTTAAAGAACTAGGTGTTATTTAAAACACAGTTCACGACAAACCCAAATCACATCCTATTTATTATCGGGTTAAAGAACTAGTGTTATTTAAAACACCGTTCACGATAAACCCATTTCAAATCCAATCAAATATATTAGAAATTCCGATTATTTAAAACCCCTTTTTAAATCTAATTTATTTTTCTAAAATTAATTGGGTTTTAAATTTAGTTCAAAACTAGTTCATTTCGATAAAAATCCATTTTTATCTTTTCAAATATGGAGTTTTTCATCCCAAATTTTCCCAAATCATTTCTTGTGATTTTACACAAATTATTGATATTTTTAATAATTTTATCAAGGCCCGTACAGTCGATTTCCATCAACGGCCATCGAACTGCACTTACAACGACCTTTTTCGAACTTGATTTGGACGTATCTCCAAATCCAACCGTTAGATTTCAAATTTCAAATATTCGTTAGAAAGATCTTTTCGATACGAACCCAACGGTTCCGGTTTTAGGAGAATCCGACGGTCGGATCTCCCGTAATGTCCGTTTGAAATAAATGGTCGAAATTTACGAACTGCCGCGGCGCGTTCTATTCAAGCCATTATATTATATATATAGTATATATAGTAAATATTTTGTCGATTACTATTAAAAACGAATTTTATAAATAGTTTTGAATTCGTTTCAAAAACATTTTCAACTTCCATTTTAATTCAAATCAAAATTGAATTCTTCTTTATAAATTTGTTTTAAAATTCATTTCTATTCAAATTTCAATTCAATTTGAATTCATTTCAATTCGCTTTCTATTCAATTTGAATTCGTTTTCAATTCAATTCAATTCAAAGTGGTTTTCTATTCGATTCAATTCAAATTGGTTTTCTATTCGATTCAATTCAAATTGGTTTTCTATTCGATTCAAATTCGTTATATATTCAATTGAAATCAAATTCGTTTTCTATTCAATTCAAATTCGTTATATATTCAATTCATTTCGAAATCATTTTATATTCAATTCATTTCGAAATCGTTTTATATTCAATTCATTTCGAAATCGTTTTATATTCAATTCATTTCGAAATCGTTTTCAATTCATTTCATTTCGAAATCGTTTTCAATTCATTTCATTTCGAAATCGTTTTCAATTCATTTCATTTCGAAATCGTTTTCAATTCATTTCATTTCGAAATCGTTTTCAATTCATTTCATTTCGAAATCGTTTTCAATTCATTTCATTTCGAAATCGCTTTCAATTCATTTCATTTCGAAATCGCTTTCAATTCATTTCATTTCGAAATCGTTTTCAATTCATTTCATTTCGAAATCGTTTTCAATTCATTTCATTTCGAAATCGTTTTCAATTCATTTCATTTCGAAATCATTTTCAATTCATTTCATTTTTAAAATGAATAAAATCGATATAAATATCGTTCACGTCAAAAAGGCGTCAATCTAATCAACACAGCTTCATATATTTCTATTTTCAAATATTCTACTTCAAATATTACCTATTATCAAAATATTTGTTATTATCAAAATATTTCGTTCAACACATGACTAATCTCAACGGATGAGTACAGTCAACACATGAATCTTTATTTTATATTGATAAAGATGTAAATTTTATTATAAAAATATTCGTTCAACACATGACTAATCTCAACGGATGAGTACAGTCAACACATGAACCTTTATTTTATATTGATAAGGATGTAAATTTTATTATAAAAATATTCGTTCAACACATGACTAATCTCAACGGATGAGTACAGTCAACACATGAACCTTTATTTTATATTGATAAGGATGTAAATTTTATTATAAAAATATTCGTTCAACACATGACTAATCTCAACGGATGAGTACAGTCAACACATGAACCTTTATTTTATAATGCTCTTTATTTTCTAAATTGGAATGAGGCCCAATCAATCACCATATAATATTAATTATATGGATTTTCATACAACACATGTATATAATAGCATTGAAAAATAATCAACCATCAACCAAAGTGCACTACACTGCATAAGCATCAAATATAGATATCTAACGCTTATAACAGCCTGTCAAACAATCGATCGGCATATTTAATCAATTAGGATGAGTGAACTTCATATTTCATCCCAACACCCGTGTGGGGTTTCAAACAATCAAACACAGATTTTATTTGTGCAGTTGGGCGATGTGTAAAATTTATCGTCCCAATCAATGTCAGTCAAATCAGTGTACATAAACAAACCGTCCGGTTTATAAATGAATATTTATTTATTCACATTCACTATATTCATATTCACGTTAAAAATTATATTTTTAACGATAAAACATTTTATTTTAACATATGAATTTCTATTCAATTCATTTATTCAATAAAATGATATTTTTATTTTTCTAACTTGTTTTAGAAAATTTCGGCGGCATAACGGCACGATACTAGAAACGGGACGAGGCCTAGCCTTATCCCCGGTCTAGTGAAGGCCCACGCCATTCACACATCAATCAAATCCATTCATTTCACCAAACAATTCAATTTCAATCAAATAATCTAACTAATTTTTGAAATCAAACAAACAAGTCCATGGTCTGTGGACGATTGTGTCGGGTGCTACTAAACACCGTCTGCATCCTAGTATATATATATATAACTAGAAAAGGAAATTGAAAGGTGAGAAATTCTCACCGATAGCTATCCAACTTCACGACACTTCATTTAGAGAAATCTTCATCGTTATCACATCTTCGTCATCTTCGTTGCCCGTAGCCACTACATATGTAAAAATTGAATTTTTACTTCGCTATTCAATATATAAAAATCGAATTTTTACTTCGCTATTCTATATATAAAAATCGAATTTTTACTTCGCTATTCTATATATAAAAATCGAATTTTTACTTCGCTATTCTATATATAAAAATCGAATTTTTACTTCGCTATTCTATATATAAAAATCAAATTTTTATTATACTATATAGATAAAAATTCCATTTCAAAAATATAGATTTCGCCTTTTCAAATATAAAGATTTCGCCTTTTCATATATAAAGATTTCGCCTTTTCATATATAAAGATTTCGCCTTTTCATATATATCATTATAAAAATCACATTTTTATTTTGCTACACATATAAAGATGCTATTTTTAATATTTCTATCATGTAAAAATTATATTTTTAATTCTCTACATAAACAAAATCATATTTTTACATCATTTATATAGTAAAGACTATATTTTTAATACTTTAAAAATATAAAAATCATATTTTTAATCCTTTAAAAATATAAAAATCATATTTTCCAATTCAAAGCTATAAGTGTAAATAAAAAATTACATTTTTTTTATATATGCTATCCATACATTAAAAATCGTATTTTCATTTCACAAAATCCATATTTTTCATACGAACGCTACATGAAGATTAAACCTTTCTTCCATTTGAAAATCAAATCCTTCTTGTTTTAAAAGCCAAATCTTTTCTTGTTTTAAAATTCAACCTTTTCTACAATAAAAATTATAACTTCTTATTTTAAAATTCATAAAACTCAGATTTTAAATTGATTAACCTAAATTGAATATTTAAAACACACTAAAACAAGACAAAATAAAATAAAATAAAGAGAAGGAGCTTACAGCGAAATGGGGGGGGGGGTTTGGATCCGCCTATGGAGGAGGGAGGCCGCTGTCTGGTGGTCGGCGGTTGCAGGCGGAGGAGGGGTTTCGCGTTCGCCGGGGGTTAAGGGGTGCGTCGGTCCTTCGATTGCTGAGGAGAGGCAGTGTGGTGACCATCAGGACGAGGGGGGTGCGTGGGGTCACGATCGAAGGGGGAGGGGGTCGCGGCACCTCGGGAGGGCGAAAGGGTGTGCGCGCCAGGCGATGGCGCGGCGGCGGCCCTCAGAGGGTGCGATTTCCTTCTTTTTTTTTTCTTTCTTTTTGATTTCTGCTGAAACGAAATAAAAAGGGGAGGGGCCAACGTACTTTAAGGAGGAGGGAGAAAGAATATTTTTTTTTATATTTTATTATTTTATTTTCAAAAAGTTGACTTTTACATACGACCTCTAAACGAGTTCCACCGCCTGCCGTCCATAGCGTATTACCCCCATTCCGAACACAATGGGATATGTATCGTAGGCTGATTCAACTGTTTGAATCAGTTTTCGTCAAATTTACACGTAACTCTATATATTGAATTTGAACGCGTATTTCAATTTACCGGGGTCACATACTAACTCTAAAAATTCCAGAAAAATATTTTCTAGCTTCGTATTGACGATACGGTCCTAACAAAACTAGTTTCGTCGAATTCTGAGGCCGTTTGAAAAATGGCCAATTTCCAGTCGATTAAAATCAACTGAAACTGGTCAAACGCGTTTTCCTTTGCCACGCTCACACATTGATTCGAAAAATTATGAAATTTAAAATCTAGCAATAATTTGACACTGCGGATCCAACAAAAGTGGTTTCGTCGAAATCCGAGGTCGTTTGCAAAATTTCTATTTTTAAGGGCCTGAATTCCATAGCGACTATTCAGAATTTTCAACTGGACATATCTTTTGATTCCCGCTATGAAATTTTGATTTTTCGGATTCGTTGGAAAGATATTATCAATTAGATCCTAATGTTTTTGGTTTCGCTAAAATCCGGATTGTTTTGCACCCGGTACGTTCAATTGAAGTTTGAAATCGAATTATCGAACTACCGCGCCATTTTCAATTCTATTTATAATTATATATAAATATTTATATATATTCTAACGACGACGTATATAATATATACGTTCGAATTATATTCAAAATAAATTTTCTCGTTGATATTATTTAAAATAATCTATTTTAAATCTTCAAAATTCGCTAAAATTGCCAAAATAAAAATTTTTAACTGGCTCAGAATTTCCGGGTTATTACAACCAGCCCTATTTATCTCGCTGTTGTTATTGCCATCTACCTCCCTACCAGAATTCATGGCATCTATGGGACAAAACTTTCTCGCAATGTTCTCCTTATTAGTATCATTCACAACTGGTTCCTTATCAACAACATTCTTCCTCTTCCAGGTCATCTTTTTTATTTGATACCACTTTAGTCCATCCCTTCTCTCCATTGTCCGTATGATTATTATTGCGGAATTGCTTGTAGTTCATTGTATTATTCACATTATTATCTACACATAATCCATCAAAATCAACTCCATCAAAACCCTTATCCTCACAACTTATATCACAGTTATATGTACAATGACAAAAACTATTACAAGTAATGCAGGTACTAGGCTTCCAGTCGTAAGAGATCTTTACAATAGGACAATCACTTAATTTAGGCAATTCAATGAAATCAGGAAAATCTGCTTTAAAGAAAATCTCCATTAGAGCCTTAGCATATCTGAATCGCTAGAGTTTTCAGTGCTATAGTCAAAGCAAATTAATCTACTAACGTGACATGCTATCCAGTTTATTCCTACCAAGGTCTATAGAATAAGTGGAATTTTTGAAAAATGAATACAAATAGGTACTTTTTTAATCTACTTTTGAAAATTGCCAATAATAGGATCCAACTGAGAAATGATAAACATGTGTCCTCTAATGAAAATTGGATCTGACTGTAGGATCTTAAATCTATCAAGATCATTAGTAAATTAGAAATAAAAGTTAACAACATCTGATTTAATGCTAAATTCCCTAAAAAGTCACAACGTGTTTTCAAGAAATTAACAACAGCATGATAAGGAAGCGCACCATCTAAGAAGAAACCTACTAGACGATTACTCCAATATTTGAGACCCACTTTTTTAACCAAATCTGGTAGTTTTTTGTTAGATCCATCCTTCACAATTTAAAATTGAATCGACTTATATTGCCCAACATTCCTAGGTAAAGATTGAAACAAGGAAGCATAATCGATCTTGACTTTAGAATTCGCCAGATCTTTAGGAATTGTATCTGAGGCAGCATGATTAGGATCAACACCCGGTCGAGTATCTTCCGATCTAATATCATGAGAAGAGACAGAAGGGAAAGGAGGAGGTGGATTTAGAGGAGGAGAAGACTTAGAAGGTGGCAAAGAAGGAAATGAAGAGGTATCGAAGGCAAAGGAAGAGCTAGATGAAGGGGCCGCCATGAATCACCATCAGTAAAGAATCGCCATCAGTAAAGAGCTAACACCTCAAGGATCAAGTATGGGTGTTAGCTTTGCGAATCTAATATGATAAAGATAATTGAAGACGAAGTTTATGCAAGGGTTGTTTTGGAAATCCTATGTAGCAATTGCCTAAGATGGATTTACAGAATAATGCCTTCGGTTTGTCCAGACCCAGGACAACATGTATAGACGAATGTCTGACAGAGTATATCAAATAAATCGTGTAAGTTGATCTCTTCAAATGTATTTACGTTGGTAGAGGAGGAATTCGTTTCTCTTAGCTTTTTACCCGTAGTATTTTTAGGGAAACCAACTTGTGATTTGGCGGGTATGATGATGTGGCATTCAAAGTAAATACTGGTGTGATCTGTTAAAAGATACGTTATGACCTCAAGCCTCATCAACTGAGAAATGACAAAAATCTGGCAGGCAGCAAGGCTAAGTGGGTCGCACCCAATTAGGGTATATTGTCACCATCTAGAGAATATTCATATTTGTTACTTCTTTTTAATTCTGTAACTCCCAGGAATGGTTATGTTGATATACCAACCATAAGATGACAATATATTCGGAACATTCAAGAGAAATGAATGGTTGGTCATGTGTGGCCAAGTTGCAAGATGTTCTTGTTGAACTCTAGTGTATCACTTCTAGAGTACACTAAACGAAAGGTGATACCATACCTTTTCATAGTTGGAAATCCATTACCCAATAAGAGCCCGCAGTTTGTTTTGATTGTATATTATATATGTAGAACGTGAGATGAAAGTGTGATGTTAGATTGTTATTTACTTGATTTAGACATTATTATAATATCAGAAAAATATTGGTTTAGAAAAAAAATGTTTTGGTTTATCGTAAGGCAAAAACAATCGGTGTTTATGTGTGGATTGGTCTTACGATTATCATTACTTTGAAAAGGATTTAGGAAAAGTTAAATCGAAATGATTAGAGTTTACTCGCACCAGTGACAAGACTAACCTAGAGTTTATTTTGTTTTGTTGTACCCTAAACTCTTAGGTGCCCAAATTTGTATGGGCAGTCAAGTAGTCGGGATTTTACTGAAACTTGGAGTAGCTTGGAGCAGGAGGCTTCGATGTTAGATATATAGTTTCCGTTGTGATATATATGTAATGTACTTTGATGATATGTAAGTACAAATATAGTTTTGTATTCCAAAGTTGTTATATAATATATTTTTATTCGTTCCGCTGTGAGATTCGTGTTACTCTGATTATGTTGTGTTGTGATCTTCTTCTTCTATTCAAACTTTCCTTCTATTTCACACCCTCTAATTTCTTTCTATTAATGATTATGTATTTCTGATTCTTGAATAGTTGACATTCTGTTTTGTGTCAATTTTTTGGAGTCAAAAATCCTTGGGTCGTTGCAGTCCCATTTTCCAGTCGGTAGATTGCCACAACCCTAGATCAACTTCGAATGATACGTTTGAATCTCTTTTAAGAATCCATCCTTCTCATCACCTAAAAAGTCAAGACAAAGTCGAGGATATTAAGTATGTACCTTCTCAAGGTCTCTAGTAAAACAATATCTTGCCAATTTAGAAGATCTAATGAGAGAGGACTTCTTGTGGTATTCTCTCTTCAACATAACATACCTTCCTAGGAAGTTCCTAGAAAACGAGCTTGTCATAGGAGATGAACACTGGAAAAGTATCAAGAATACCAAGGAAAAGTAAATTCACTATAGTAGTTCTAGAAATGGAGGGAAATAAATATATTACAAATACTCCTCTTGTTTGTACAAAACAAATCTCATTAAAGGTTTCAGACACAAATCTATTCTTGTTTAACTTGAGTTTATCGAAAGGATATTCTCTGGGAATTGAATGGACCCATGCAAGATACCAGCAAGCACTAGGGTGGAGATTAATGCCACGCTCATCTAAGCACCTTCAGTGGAGACTTCTTAGCAAGCCTCCATTACGGTCACCTAAAAGGAAAAATCTACTATTTCATATCTATTATAAATTTTATATAGAAAGTCCACTCGAATGTCTCTATCTTCAGTTAACATCCAAAAAAGGGTCGTGAGCTCAGCTTCCTCTTTCCAGAGTCTCTCACATTGCAATCAGGCAAATCTTAACCTAGGGGCCGCTTCTCTCTCTTTGAAAAGCAATGGTCTTGCAGCGCTTTTGTCGTGACGGTGGTATCTACTGGATAAGATATTATATTCGCCCGCTTGCTTATTCAGCTCTCTTATAAGAAGGGCTACCTCTAATCGTGCTTTTTCAAGATGAACGTGCCTAAAACCTAACTTTTTCCTTTTCGTTTATTCGGGAAAGAAAGAGGATAGTTATTGAAAATAAAAGCAAAAGAGATATCTTAGAAGTTATCATACCTTGGAGATAGGAACAGAAGCTTGTAAAGTTTCAACAATATCGGTATCCTTTACATTCAACCGTTTCTCCACTTCCTGTGTGCTAAAACGTTTGGGGTTTTGGTCAGATCAACATCATTATCAAGAGGTTCAGGGACATTAGGCAGTATATCACCCTGGTATTTGGGAACCGAGAAAGTATCACTGAGATCACCTTTGTCTCCAACAGTGTCTTTAAGGCCAGGGCCATTATCATTGACTCAGAAAATTTTTGTTGCCACAATAGTGTCCTCTCCAATATTGGCACCTAGTTCTTCCAAGGGAAAGTCGTCTATAAACAAAAGTTTGGCCACGTCAACCTCTTCCCTCTTGGGAAGGGCATTTTCCTCCTTCATATGGGTTATCTTCAACATGAGTCTTTCTAAGAGTGGATCGAGAGAAGGAAAGCTTAAGTTTGGGTATTTTTCTATGTTGTCTGCGTGATGAGCAAAAATGCATCCGCAAATGAGTTAACCATTATATCGTCCAAGGTGGTTTGGAGAATACAAGAGATCCTTTGTTTGGCGCCATTAATCACGCTAATAGCTTTGGTTAGGGATGCTCTATTCTTATCAAGCTTGTTTTGGAGAAAAGCATTATTCTCCTTGAAAAAGGTATTCTGTTTTTGTAAGAAGAGCAGCTAGAATTAAGCACGACCATTTCCTCCTGAGATCTTTCCAAAGTCTCTTTTAGAATTCTAGCTTCCTGAGCTAATGTTAGGTTGATTACCTTCTCTTTAGAAACTGAAGATTCAACTCCAGCAAGAGAGGCATCTAACGTTTCTTATTTCTTTGTTATATCCTCTTTGGCATTGATAAGAGAAGTATTCTCTCCCTTCAAAGAAACATTTACTTCCTTGAGTATCGATAAGTAAGGAGTAGTTCAGAGAATGTCTTCTTGTAGAAAGAACCATTGTTTGATGACCTAAAAGATATGAAATTTTATTAAGAAAGCAACCAAAAAGCCAAGAAAAGTAGGAGATAGAATTCATACCATATGTTGTTGTTCAACCAAAGAACGACAATAGCTAGGGAAATCGAAAAAAGAAGGTGGACGACTAACACCGGCAAACGAGGAAGAAGACATAATTTGTTTGACTAATTCATCAAACCCCTCGACAACCGAAGGTACAGAAATCCTGGAGAGTTAAAATCCTCGGAAGATGAGGAAAACCCTATCGCATGATGAACCATGTTAAGAGTCCCAGGAGTCTCATACAAGTGGGCATCCATCGGAGGAGTAGCCCTCGGAGAAATAGCTATAGGAGAATCGATAGTCACGTCAGGGCAAGGAGTTTATTTTGTGGTGCCCTTGGGTCTCTTGGATGGAGAATCCTCATAATCCATACTTCCAAGTTTTCTTTTGACAGTCTCCCTTGACTAGAATAAAGCATCCCTTAGGAAAGAAGTTCCTAGTTTCGGGACAAAGAAGAAGAATCGGTCTTACTAGATTCAGAGCAAATAGCACCTAGTGTATTACAAGAAAAACATGCCAGACCAACAGATTAATAAGGCCCAAGTTGTTACTAAATTTCGATTTATCACGTAAGAAGCATACTTGGAGTATCAAGAAATACAGGAGAACTAGAATAAAAAGAAGCGTTCCTCCCCAGCGACAAAGAAAGAATTTTTTTGCTAAAAGAGATTAAGGGAGGTTGTCCAATAATATTGTAACAACCTGGAATTTTGGCAATAAATAGTTATTTAATTAGAAACTTAAAAATAATAATTTATACAAATGATAGAATTTGGCTATGAGACTTTAACCGTTGCGTTTGTCTCGGAATTCTGGTCAACTTTTTTGTTTGGAGTTTCGCGAACGGAGTCCGTATGAAAAAATTACGGACGAAATACGAAAACGGAGGTGAAATAAGTAAATTACAATATAAATAGATATTGTACCATATATGAATAGCCGACCTGGGAATCTGATTGCCCAGGCGGTCGACCATAGCTATCGACTTCCACGGTCGACCTACTAAGCGATCAAATGCCCAGTGACGGTTGGGTCATACAGGGTTTAGTTTATAATATTATAAAAGGAATGGACGTTTATAACTAAAAATTAATTCGATGGTTCTAGTCCATTTTCACCCCTATAACTAAAGGGGTAGATCCCCGTTCTCCTCCATTCAAAATCTATAGAGGTAGCGAAGTTCTGCCCATTTTCTTCCTCTTTTAACCAAATTTCTAAATAAATTATATTCATATATATACCAAATCAAATCAAATTTATATGGAACTAAGAAGATTTATAGAGTCAATGGAAGAGGATGCTCAAACGATAGATTCTTCACTCTCTTCCCTTTTTCTTACATTTCTACAGATCTAGAATTTTCCCCTTTCTAGATAAATTTTAGATTTATAAGAATTTGGGAATACTACTTTGGGAAGAGTAGTAGAGTCGTGCACAAACATTAACAGGGTTGGGTTAGAGTCACCGACCTTGTCAGGCATACAACTTGGGTTGAACCAAACGGAATATATCTGTGTTATAGTCTGTGTTGTACATTTCATAGTCAACAGAACTTGTTTGTCTGACCACCCTCCTCATTACAACCTCCAAGTTTACTAGAGAAGGTCGGGTTCTCATAGGTGCTTAAGTTTGGCTTTCGCTTCTCGTTCTCTCTCATGCTCGGTATTGGCAAGGTGACTTAATTTGAAAAGGTAGTTACTTGAGTTAATACTTGTTATCCTATTTTGTTTCCACTGTGAGTTTTCTTTTACCATACTCTGAATATGCTATTGCTCATTTATTGCAGGTACCAGATTACCCTTTTAGGCCATTTTTCTTCCTCTTCTAACCGAATTTCTAAATAAACTACATTCATATATATGCCAAATCGAATTCATATGGAATTGGAAAGATTTATAGATTCAATGTAAGAGGATGCTCAAATGATAGATTCTTCGCTCTCTTCCATTTTTCTTACCTTTCTACAGATCTAGAATTTTCCCCTTTCTAGATAAATTGCAGATTTATAAGAATTTGGGGATTGTAAGCCTAAAATGGTTCAAAATCAAGAAATTGAAAGCTATAAGGTGAGTGGGAAATTTACTAATGCAATTATAATGACTTGTCTATTTAGTTTGAATCCAATCTATGTTTTATGCCCATCAGATCTTTTTATTTAAATAATTGTGAATTGTGGTAACCATCAGATCTGACTATGGATATAGTTAAAAATTAGTAAATGGTGAGTTGTGATTATGTATAACATGAATTGTATGATACTTAAATATTTTTCCAACATATTCCTGCAGTTATGTCATAAAATATGTTATACATATCATATAGCACTGTGGATCTAGAAATCAGTCCCATTAAACATGAGTTAGTTGTAGTTGCATTCCAGTCTCTAGTTCAGTGTTAAAAAATGAAATATGTGTATTTGGGTAAAAATGTGAAATTTGTGTATTATGTGATTGAAAGAATAAAAGAAATATTCCTATTTATGTTCAATGTTGTTGGGTTTTGGCTTAAGTATTGTAAAATATGCTTTTTCCCTCCTTAAAAATATAAAGAGGCGTTATTTTGGAATCAGAAGAAGTATGGCAAAAAGAACTAAAAAGGGAAAAGTGGTGCAAAGGTACACATAAATATAGATACATATTTTTTTTGTAATTTCCATCAACTATTCCAATATATATATATATATATATATATATATATATATATATATATATTTCTTGTGATTTGGAAGTATGTCAATTTCACAAATTAGGCATTATTTACAATCATATGGCTAACGGCCCTTTGTGAGACTTGAAATCTTTTTGGCAAGACCAGATAAAAAAAAAGAAATGTTTAGTTAATTGATTAGACCAAATCATTAATTTAAAAAGAAGAATAAAATAATAATAACTACGTTGACCGCACGAAAATATAAAAATAAATATACACATATTATCCGTCCAAATTAGCATAAAACGGTAAATTATACATTGTATTATATGTTTGAAAGTTTGAAATGTTGAATGATATTCATTTATGAAATCATACTATGTAAATTGTATTCCATATTAAATGAATATATTTGTGGTGACCATTTGTAGCAATCAATATAATTAATTTTTATAAATAGGACCGCAAATCAGTAAATAATAATTGTAACCAAATGTTGAACGGGGAAAGTGAATATGATAGGATAATGTTTACAATTCCTAAAATTTATTTTAGGACAAATGTTGTAAACCCCAATTAGGATATTTGAATTATAATCACATTTAGACATGAGGTTAAGCTCACTTATGGTAGGAATCTTCCCGGAACGACAGTCAAATCTAGAAACCACAGGTAGCTAGCTTAATGTAAGGGGTCTAATGCAAACAAATAAATGTACTAAGGCACGAGGTTAAGTTCATTTGTGGCAGAAGTCTACCCGGAACCGACCGACAAATCCAACATCCATAGGTAGTCAACTTAGTGTGAGAGCCAGCGTGCATATAAAATATATATATATATATAACAACTAATAAACAAATAAATAGATAAATAAAAGAATAAGAATAGTAATTGTCTGTTGGGGTACAACAATTGAATATATTCGGGACTGATAAAATAAGGATATTCCATCATAATTAGTGTTTTAGGAAAATTATGGCCATTAGGCTCATAAAAGACACTTACTATAAATGGCAATAAAATGAAAATAAAAGGAAATGGTGTCATAAGGGAATTTATGATTGTCGTTTAAACACTAAGCCCAAATTAGGGAAGATATTAAATAAACATCCTAGGGAAAAAGGAATATAACCTTCCTTATTAATAGTAATGGAAATAGAAAATATAGTTGGATTTAGTAGTTTAATAATGTAGGATATTACTAACCATATAAACCTGTGATGAAAATTAATGGTGTACGTACGTATTTCCATATAAAGGAACAAAATGGGAATGAATTAATAACGTAGCCTACTTTATTCCAAAAAAGGAAATGGGTTAAAGACAAACGGGGTACGAAATGATAACCTTCGTCTATAGTCCACTTCCTGGGTCCTAAAAGGCTTAGAGACTAGGGGTTGAAGTGTGTTCCTGGGAATAGGTTTTCAGTATACGGGTCTTAAATGGCATGTGTGTGGGCTTACCCAAACCTGGAAGTTAAAAGGGTCAGATATGGCCATCTATCCTACGCGAAGAAATAAGCGACTATGGAGATTATCTAATAAGGTCATCAAGATGGTATGACGTGCGATAAAGTACCTTCTATCACCTTATGCAGAGCAAGGGTATATGCGTGAATGACGGAAGCCTTGACTAGTAGGGCCCATAGCTACTGCCCTCTAGTTTATGTTAACATTGAATATATTATCAAGGGTTAATAAGTGACCAATAGGTCCGTCTATGGTCTTAAGTGATCAGGGAGAATCCACTCTATCTATCATTGATAGTGAGGCATTAAATAATAAAGAATAGTGAATGAGTATATAGATAGAAACCCTGTAATTAGCGGCCCACTCTCAATAGAATTAACTAGTTAAGATCTGGTATAAAAGCTTCACAAAAATGTATGCAAATGTCCTATCTTGGTAATTTAACTTGGGTACTTTGGGAAGAGTAATAGAGTCGTGTGTAAGCATTAACAAGGGTTAGAATCACCAAACTTGTCAGGCATACAGCTTGGGTTGGACTAAACGGAATATATCTATGTTATAGTCTGTGTTGTACATTTTTTAGTCACCATAACTTGTTGTTCTGACCTCCTCCTCATTACCACCTCCCAGGTTTCCTAGAGAAGGTTGGGTTCACACAGGTGCTTAAGTTTGGCTTTCGCTTCTCATTCTCTCTCATGCTCGGTATTGGAAAAGTGACTTACTTTGAAAAAGGTTGTTACTTTAGTTAATACGTGTTATCCTATTTTGTTTCCGCTGTGACTTTTCATTTATCGTACTCTAATTATTCTCATGCTCGTTTATTGTAGGTACCAGATTACATGCTCCATGCTTGGATGTGTTCAAGTTTCGATTTTTCTCGAAATTTACGCACAGAAAAGTGTGGGGTGTTATATTTGGTATCAGAGATTAGGTTAAACGATAAGAGGAATTAGTTAAATTAGGAATCGTGAGAGAACGTAAATCGATTTCATTTTCTGTTTTCTTCATCTTTCTTACTCGGCTTTAATTTATTTTGACAATTGAAATTAGTTGTGGGCCTAATTATATATAATGGGATTTGAGTGACTAAGAGTTGAAATATGTTCAATTCAGGTTTCTAGCCAATTCTGTCTTACCCCGTAATACGTTGGCAATCTCATCGTGAAGAGCATAAGATGACATATGGTGGATTCCGTTGATTCGAGATTGGAAACTGGAATAAAATATATATGTTAATATATAAAGCTAGTACAACCGAGGTTGTCATAAATTTGTGGTTTGGTTTCATTGGTAGTTCAAGTTAAGACAATTACTCAATCCAAAACGGAGAAAAGGCCCACATTAATATGTCATATCCATTTTGGAATTATAATTACGAGGTTTATCCATTAGTTAATTCGTTAAAATTATGAATCTACCTTTGTTGAAACATTCAATTGAGTTCTTGGCCTTGTATTTGAGGAAATTCTATTTTTAAAACTATGTTAGAAAGTATAAAAATGAGTTTTAAAATACGATTTCGGAAAATGGTCGTATAAAGGCCTAGTTTTATAAAGATATGGTTTTAAGGTTTTTAATCTATTTGTGTTTCAAAATTTTGAGCTATTGTGTAATTTTAATAAATATAGTCCAATTGGTAGGAAAGATGGAGTTAGAAATGACAAGGAAAATGCCACGAAAATTGAAAATAATAAATATCTATTCCTTTTAATTTGTAGTGCCCCTCTTCCCATATATATTGGATAATTTATTTAAATTACCACAATTAACCCTTAATATTCTAAATCTCTAACATCTTTGAACATGAAAAGGTTTTTCTGGTTTGAAATAGAAACTGGAATATAAATAATATTAATTATAAATTGGTCTATGAATACAAAACCGTTAGTTTACAATAAAATTCCATTTTTGGAGAAGTTTTAAATTTTTCTTCAAAAAGGCCAAGGAAAATCCTTTGTTCGGATTTGAGGTATTTGATTTTGTTAATCATCGGTTTGTTGTCAGCTAGGTAAAGGGAAAATTCGTTTTAATTTATATCACGGATTTCTAACTGAATTACTTTTGGAATTCGTTCGTTCGTTGGGTAGTCGCAACATCGTTGTTGAAACTATAAATCCTTTGCATTGGTTCGGAGTTAACTGCAGTCTTAAAATACCACGGTGATGAGGATGACTATTTTTTGAATCACATCGAATCCTAAAAGGTAATGCAGGACGATTAATATTTTAATCCAGTCTAATAAGGTCAAGGTCCAACCGCTGTCCAAAAGGCCATTGGGTAGTTTACCGTTTTGTGCTATACTAGGATGGTTAATCAATTGATGAGTTTTGGTACAACTTGGGCCAAGGACTCAACGGTAAAAGTTACATCAAAATTACCCCTTAACTTCCTTTTTTCTTCCTTTCTTTCTCGTCTAACCGAACCACATCTCTATCCTTCTTCTCTTTCTTGTCGTCCCGCAGTCTTCTCATTTTTCATGTTTGTTTGCGCATTAGATCTTGCCTCACTAGTACTCCAAGATCTAATTTTCTTCTGTTCGACCTTTTCTTAATCCATAGTACCTAATTGCGCTATCCGATCTTACTCGCACCATTTAAGTCTCACCCTTGGGTAGAGACCATTGGATGGATCGGAATGAGCAAAAGGGTCTCTCCGCTTTAGGGCTAAGAAATTTGTTGTGGCAGTTGGACTTGCAATGGTCCATTGCTCGAGATCTTAAAATAAGGTTGTGTTTGTGCTGCATTCACATTTGCTATACCTTGTTAGAATACGTTCTTTCAAAGGCGATTGACGTTTCAGAGATGAAGATTTAGCTGTCATTTGGATAGTGTTTCTGAGGAGAATATCGAAGAGATTTTAGAGGTATCCGTGTCTTATATACGCGGACTTGAATGGTATCTTATTTGACCACCTTTGGAGATTTTGCAGTAAATCTCTGTTTCTTAGCATCGGTTTATGGGTTTGGGAAACTATGTTCGAACTGCTCATGCAGACATGTGACCCATCTAGCACATTGTTCTGTAGATGGGAAGTTATGACTGGATTTGTCTCATGATGCGGAAACAATCTTTTTCTTGATCAATGGCATAACCATCATTTAGTGTCACATCATATCCGATTCAGCTTGTGTTCCTGTGTGTTGTCTCATGGAGTTACTTTCCGTAATTTCACATATCTACTTTGTCCTTAACCAATATTGGTTTGATTTCCATGAGAAGCAATTTTGTGGTAGGTTTCTTTTCTCATCATAAATTCTCTCTCAGAAGAGATGGTGATGTGGGAACCTCCAAACAACACCAGCTGCATTGGTAACACGAGATTGGGTATTTTTGCTACTATGATATGGTTAATTAAAGATCATAAATATTGGTTTAAGCTCCATTCGCGGAGCAAGACATCTCGTTGTTTATAGCTATTGTTTTGGGAGTTTTGGTGTTGTTTTGCTGTTATCCATTTCCAGTATCAGGTTCTTGGTTGTCGTGATTCATGCTTGTAACTATTGGTGTTTTATAAATCACACGACTTGGGTTAATGAGATTTATAAGTTTGAAAATGTTTATGTCATTCACGCATGCCTGTTCGAATGAAATCTCATTTCGTATCTAAACTAACAGTTGTCCTAAACTGGAAAGAATAGAATTCTGTGTTGGACAAATTTTAGCAAAGGACCAATTTTGCATTGTTTTCCGTCATGGGAATATAAATAAATAAACTACCATTCCTTATTAAAGAATAAATTTATTTTGGTCTTTTTGTGTGTGATTTCAGTTTTCGCATTTTTTGGCGTGACTAACTTCCTTCTTCGCCAACATGTGACTTGAATCGTTTAAATTTATGGAAAATACATTTTTTAAGTTTTGTGAAATTGTTGTTTGAAAGAAAAAAGAGAGAATATTTTTATCATTTTCTTATTTTATAGGAAAGTGAAACAGTTTTGGAAAGAAATTTTCAAAATAAACACAAGAAGTACTTAAGCAGAAATTTATTTTTATGAAAGATTTCTATTCTTGGTCGCATGAATATCGTAAGGAAGATGTTTGGATGCTTTATGTGCGCGTTTTAGCGGTACAATAGGACCGACGATACGATAAAAACGTTAATGGTAACAAGGAAAATGCTACTTTAGCCTTGGAAATGCTATTTCCATACCCTGTCAATGATGCGCAAGAGTTATTAATTAACTCATTTTACGTTTTAGAGCTCGTTTTAAGCCTCCTTTACAATCTACAAATGGAATTTTATGGAGTATTTTGGGTGACTGAGAAGAAAATTCCACTGTAGGGCGGGAAATGGAATATTTGTAAGCGGAAGAAATGTTACAATTCTTCGCTTTGATTTCATTTTTCCGATTTAGGAGAAATTAAATAGGGAACGATTAGGTTGCATGATGTTTTGAATGGTAGGGTTTGGATGCAAAATTGATTGCTTCGCACTTTTATTCGTAATTGTATGAAGGTTATGGATGTTTTTTTTCATAATTTGCATTCGAATAAAACTACCAGTTTATTTAGGATGCTTTGCATCATGTTTTTAAAAATCTCAATACGTACATATAGAGGGCCTGATTTAGAATCATCTTGCATGCATATTTTTATGATTGAAATGCATTAAGTACAACATGCACATATACACATGGTTGCAAAGTGGATGTACACAATTTTTTTTGTGTAAGATAGGATAAGTAGGTCTAAGAATTTAGAGACGAAATTCCTTTTAAGGGAGGAAGAATATAACAATCTGGAATTTTTACAATAAGTATTTATTTAATTAAAAGCTCAAAAATTAGAATTTCTACAAATGACGGAATTTGGTCACAAGACTTTAATCGTTGCGTTCTCTCGGAATTCTGGTCAACTTTCATGTTTGGAGTTTCGCGAACGAAGTACGTATGAAAAATTTACTCACAAAATATTAAAACAGACAGAAAATAAATAAATTAGAATTTAGATATTTATTTTACCATATACGAACACCCGACCTAGGCATCTGATTTCCCAGGTGGTCGAGCATAACGGTCGACCTACTGGGCAACCAAGTGGCTAGTGACGGCTGGGTCATATAGTGTTTGGTTTATAGTATCATAAAAAGGAATGGACAGATATAACTTAAAATTAATCCGACGATTCTAGGTCATTTTCACCCCTATAAATAAAGGGGAACAGCCTCGTTCTCTTCCGTTCAAAATCTAAAGAGGCAGTGAAGCTCTGCCCTTTTTTTCCTCCTCTAACCTAATTTCTAAATAAACTATATTCATATATATGACATATCAAATTCATATGGAATTGGGAAGATTTATAGATTAAATGGAAGAGGATGCTCAAACGATAGATTCTTCGCCCTCTTCCTTTTTTCTTACATTTCAACAGATCTTGAATTTTTCTCTTTTTAAATAAATTGTAGATTTATAAGAATTTGGGGATTGTAAGCCTAAAAGGGTTCAAAACTGAAAAGTTAGAAGCTATAAGGTGAGTGAGAAATTTACTAATACAATTAAATGACTTATCTAATTCGTTTGAATCCAATCTATGTTTTATGCCTATCAGATCTGTTTATTTAAATAATTGTGAATTGTGGCAACCATTTGATCTGATTATGAATATGGTTAAAAATTGGTAAATGGTAAGTTGTGATTATGTATAACATGAATTGCAGGGTTCTTAAATAGATTTCCCACATGTTCCTACAGTTATGTTATGAAATATGTTATACATGTTATATAGCACTGTGGATCTGGAAATCAGTCCCATTAAACATGAGTTGGTTGTAGTTGCATTCCAGAGCTTTAGTTCAGTGTTGAAATATGAAATATGTGAATTTGGGTAAAAAGGTGAAATTTGTGTATTATGTGATTGTAAGAATAAAAGAAATATTCATCATGTTCAATATTGTTGGGTTTTGGCTTAAGCATTGTAAAATATGCCTTTTCCTCCTTAAAAGTATAAGAGGCATTATTATGGAATCATAAGAAGTATGACAAAAGGAATTAAAAAGGGAAAAGTGATGCAAAGGTAAATATAAATATAAATACATATATTTGTATGTAATTTCCATTGACTATTCCAATATATATATATATATATATATATATATATATATATACATATTACATATATTTCTTGTGATTTGGAAATATGTCAGTTTCACAAATTAGGCAATATTTACAATGATATGGCTAACGGCCTTTTGTGAGACTTGAAGCCATTTTGATAAGATTGAATATAAAAAAAGAAATGTTTGGTTAACTGATTAGACCAAATCATTAATTTAAAAAGAAGATTAAATTAATAATAACTACGTTGACCACACGAAAATATAAAAATAAATATGCACATATTATCCGTCCAGATCAACTAAAACGGTAAATTATACATTGTATTAAATGTTTGAAAGTTTGAAATGTTGAATGATATTTATTTATGGAATCATACACTGTAAATTGTATTCCATATTAAATGAATATATTTATAGTGACCATTTGTAGCAATCAATATAATTAATTGCTATAAATAGGACCGCAAATCAATAAATAACAATTGTAACCAAATGTTGAATGGGGAAAGTGAATATGATAGGATAATGGTTACAATTCCTAAAATTTATTTTAGGATAAATGTTGTACACCCCAATTAGGAAATTTGAATTATAATTGCATTTAGACATGAGGTTAAGCTCACTTGTGGTAGAAGTCTGCCCGGAGCCGACCGACAAATCCACCAACCACAGGTCGCCATCTTAATGTGCGGGCTCTAATGCATAAAATAAATGTACTAAGGCCTGAGGTTAAGTTCACTTGTGGTAGAAGTCTTCCTGGAACCGACCGGCAAATCCAACATCCATAGGTAATCAACTTAATGTGAGAGGTCTTGTGCATAAATATATATAACAACCAATAAACAAATAAACAGATAAATAAAAGAATAAAAATAGTAATTGTTTGTTGGGGTATAACAATTAAATATATTCGAGACTGATAAAATAGGGATATTCCATTGTAATTAATGTATTAGAAAGATTATGGTTGTTAGGCTCGTAAATGACATTAATTGTAATCAATGGAAATTAAAGATAAATGGTTGCCTTAGAAAAAATATGACCGTTACGGCCATAAAGGGCAATAAAAAGAAAATAAATGGAAATGGGTGTCATAAGGGAATTTATGATTGTCATTTAAGCACTAAGTCCAAATTAGGGAAGATATTAAATAAATGTGCTAGGGAAAAAGGAATATAACCTTCCTTATTAATAGTAATGGAAATAGAAAATAGTTGGACTTAGTAGGTGAATAATGTAGGATATTATTAACCATATAAACTTGTGACGCAAATAAATGTTGTACGTATAGTTCCGTATAAAGGAACAAAATGGAATGACTTAATAATGTAGCCTACTGTATCCCAAAAGGGGAAAGGTGTTAAAGGTAAATGGGGTACGAACTAATAACATTCGCGTATAGTCCGCATCCAGTTGGGTCCTAAAAGGCTAAGAGACTAGGGGTTGAAGAGTCCACCAGGGAATTGATTTTTCAGTATAGGCGTCTTAAATGGCATGTGTGTGTGGGCCTACCCAAACCTGGAAATTGGAAGGGTCAGATATGGTCGTCTATCCTGCGGGAAGTAATAAGCGACTTAGGAGGTAATCTAATAAGGACAGCTAGAAGGTATAACGCGCGATAAAGTACATTCTCTCACCTTATGCGGAGCAAGGATATATGCGCGAATAACGAAAGACTTAACTAGTAGGGCCTGTAGCTAGTGCCCTCCAGTTTATGTTAACGTTGAATATATTATCGAGGGTTAATAAGTGACCAATAGGTCCTCCTAAGGTCTTAAGTAATCAGGGAGAATCCACCCTATCTATCATTGATAGTAAGGCATTAAATAATATAGAATACTAAACGAGGATATGGATAGAAACCTCGTAATTAGGGTCCCACTCTCGATAGAATTAACCAGATTTGGGAATACTACTTTTCGAAGAGTAGTAGAATCGTGTGTAAACATTAACAAGGTTGGATTAGAATCACCAACCTTGTCAGGCATACAGCTTGGATTAAACCAAACAGAATATATTTGTGTTATAGTTTGTGTTGTACATTTTTGGTCACCATAACTTGTTGTTCTGACCCCCCTCCTCATTACAACCTCCCAGGTTTCCTAGAGAAGGTCGGGTTCTCACATATGCTTAAGTTTGGCTTTTGTTTCTCGTTCTCTCTCAAGCTTGGTTTTGAAAAAGTGACTTACATTGAAAAAGGTAGTTACTTGAGTAAATACTTGTTATCCTATTTTGTTTCAGCTGTGAGTTTTCTTATATCGTACTCTGATTATGCTCATGCTCATTTATTGCAAGTACCAGATTACATGCTTCATGCTTGGATGTGTTCAAGTTTCGATTTTTGTCGAAGTTTGGGCACAGAGAAGTGTAGGGTGTTACATATATATTGACAATTGGTTGGAGAAAATGTTTTCAAAGGATGCTAGGGGTCAACAACAAGGACCTGTTACCCAACTTCTCAGAAGCCACATTAAGAAGGTCCACTGTCCCCTTATCCCCAAAGCTAGGGAGTTTGGGGGTTACGTCTATAATAAAATAGGAAATAAGTGAGCATATATGATAGAAAGGTTGAGAGAGGCAAATGAGGTATATAATCAAATTCCATACTTAGGGTATTGAAACTTGCAGAAATACCAGAAGGATATCGTACGAAGAAAAACCGAGTCTTCCAGTCTTTGAATCTCACTGCTCCTTCTGAAGGTAATTTCTTGGAGGGATTGGTACGAAAGATTTGGTGGTTTACATCATTAAGCTTGGAAGGACGAACCAAATAATGTAACAACGAAGGACTTAAAGAAGCATTACTAGATTCTAAAGATAAAATCTCTAAACCTAAAAGGTAAGTATAAGTGTTTGGAGAAAGCTGGATTGGGGCAATTGAAACACCCCACCTCCATTAAGGTCACTCACAAAGGGAATGCCTTAACTTTGATGGAGGTTTATAAGTAAAAGCCACAGATAAACTCAAGACAGATATAAATACACATATTTTAAAACAGCAGAAACCAAACAGACTTTTATTTCATCAATACATGTTCAAACAAAACATTTCCATAATTGTCTCAAAATATTTCCAACATTACAACCTCATTACTGTCTTGATTATTAAAGAAGCATAAAACATAAATAAAGTGACAAAAATCCCCATAGTGATATCCAAAGCCATAATCCGAACAAAAGAGATCCAAATCATACATCTACGGTCTTGGAGCTTGTAAAGAGTCTGACTGAGCTGAGTTGTTTCCTCCCCGTGGACCTGAGAGGGAGGGAAACGAAAGAAAAGAAGACGGAAAGAAGATAGAGTCAGACATAAAGCCTGAGTAAATTTAGTAACTTTTCAGTATGTGAATAAGAAAAGGGCATGATAGATATAAACTGAAAACAGGAAAGTGTCACAAGCTAAGAAAGTGTCGTTTAGAATCGAATGTGATATCGCACCTGCACTATATCTCTCCACCTACTTGAGCTTAATCTAACTGGTACCCCATGCTGAGGGTGAAGTGATCCCCATTTTTATTTAAAGATCGGCTCCTAATAGTGTAAACATGTGTCATACAGCCCCTAAGAATTGTAGATACCTATGCTGATCCCACCATGGGGTGTATCAAGACCCATGGTGGCGGCCCCGACACAAATTCTAGAAGGCATAGGTTATACTACTGGTGCCCCCAGTGCCCTGTTTGTCTGCTCTGGAGTGTATGCATGCCCGCACCCCGTTAGAACCTACACTGTTGCACCCACCGTCGTCGCTTCGACCGCTTACAATCAGCCCAGTAATCGTGCCCCACCCTGCCTAGTTTCAGGGTACCATGATACCTAACTTGGGTCACTGCTGAAACGGGTCCCTCATTACTAGGTTTTTCTAGTAAAACATGTTAAGTGGTTAAGTGTCTGTATTTACCTAACCCCACCCATCAATTCTTGTTAACATGTTGAATTTGGTTAAGTGTTTATAGTTGACTTAACCCTACCATCTGTCCTTAGCCTCTTAGAACACCTGACCACTCACATTAGACAGGTATTGCTACGGTTACTGGATGTGCTGGTCGGTTCCGGGCAGGTTTACACCGTAGCTCAGTCTAACCTCGGGTCCTTATTGGGCTCAATGCTTAAAGACCCACATTGGATATGTATTGTTGTGACCACTGGACAGCCGGGCGGGTCCGGGCAGGTTTACATCACAACTCAATCCAACCTCGGGTTAAGCATATCGTGTTTTCTAAATTTACATATTTTATTACTTCTCAATTACATATGTAAATTTCATGTTCTTTATTCTTGGGTATAACAATTCATACCGCTTATATGTCATTGTCGTTGGCATGTGCCAACCATGCCAACTTATATTTTTAATGTTTTACACCCAACATTATTACCCCCGTTTGTACGTTCGCAACATTATAACAAGTGTTGGGCTTGACACAATTCAGCCCAACTTTATAAACGTGAGAAAAAGGGGAAACCAAGAACATGTAATATTTCACATAAAGGTGTGTGGCGCATGAACTTGAAATTTAGCGATTCAACATAAATTATGAGTCATGTGAACTTGCATTCAAATCAAAGTATAACTAAGTAGGTGACATATGAAATGGCATAGTTTTAGGCTTATACAAACTTGTGTTTAAACATGTTTAGCTTGGCATAATGTCAACCACAAAACTAGCATGTTGTGTATTCTCCAAAATGTACGATTTTAACATCTAATCATATAGCCTATTTCAACATGAACTTGCATAGTTTATGAAACCCAAACGATACTTAACATAGATCCAATTATACTTGCAAATAAACATAAGAATGTATTCATAGGTTTTGGGTCATGTAGGCATAAAAAGGGTCTCAAATCTAGAACATGTTTACATAAGCCTTAATTTAGACTTAGTGAATGTATATAGTCCATGCCATAGGCATAAACATAAAGGGATCAAATTCTAGTTTTTGCTGCAAACTTGCAAGTGCCATTGTTTTCATATACAATTGTTCAATAGGCTTGCATCAATCAATTTAGGCCACAAATATCAATACACAAGTCATGACAGAATCATTACAATACATAGAATTTATATCATATTCATACAATAACACAATTCTATTTTCATTTACATCGAATCACATCACAGTTTTTATTCATATTCTGAAATGTCACTATACTTACAACGAATGTAGAATCTTGAATTCTGATTCTGAATTCTGAAATTGAGATGCGCTCCTTTGGATAGGCTAACGTTGCGTTGATTAATTTGATTAAACTTTAATCTTCTTCCTAATTTGATTCGTCTCTAAGCTTCTCTCTTTTGACGGCTATGTTCAATTCCTTTCTGGCAGCATGATGACTCCCATCTTATTTTTTTTGTGAATTTTTAGTTGACTTAGGGTGTATTTATAGATTTTTAAATTGTTTTGAGCCGTCAGATGAAGACAGGAGGAATCTAGACCATATAAAGTTCAAAGAGCCAATCAAGAGGTGACATGAGCCACAGAAATTCGAGCCAGAGCCAGACCTAGCCAACCAGGTCGACCAGGTCAACCACGTTGACTATGGTCGACCTGGGGTGGCCAGGTCGACACCATAGTCGACCCTTTGGTCGACCTGTTTTTCGAATTTCGAAATTTAAACTGAGCTGTTTGAATTTAAATTTCATTCTGAAACTTCCGAAGGTCGTAACTCCTTCATACGGAGTCCGATTCGCGCAAACTCGGACTCTATCTCAAGCAGAATTCCGAGACGAATGTAATGGAGTAACCCATTTCCCTTAATTCTTTCATTTATAATTAAGTACACTTTAATTTGTGAAGCTTAATGTTATAGAATTCACGAGGTATTACAGCAATCCTTAAATATCGCAATAATCGAGCAATAAACTTCTAGAAAGGAACAAAACCCTCATGCTAAATAGGAATAACAGAGTAAGAAAAATATCCTTCTTGAGGAGAGGTAATGGTATCATTTTTGCGTGGAGGGATGACTTCCACTCTGGAGATATTAAAGTCTTTAAGAATGGCATCAACTTCCCCTTGTGAGGTAATCTATGAATGTTTCTCAACGGCACCGATCTTCTTTGATGAAGAGGATTCAAGTTGTAAAGTACAGTTCTTAACAAGTTTAGTCGAAATATGCTTCTTTCCCATAATATCGGGTATTATCTGTACATTTCATAAACCAAAATAATGTGGAATTAAGAAGAGAGAAATTTCTAGTCTTTTGAAAGAACTTCGACAATAATAACACTGGCATTAAACCACCCTGCATGTGCCCTCGGAAGATAGGAAGCAATGGAAAACATTCAATTGAACAATCACCAAATATTGATTGGTGGAAATCTATTTTGGCAATATAGCCAAAATTGATTCACGTCAAACGTCTTGATAATTACATCAGCTCAGACTGGATAAAATTGAGTGATAGGTAACAGGTATCTTAATTGTATAATTAGTACAATGGGTAGTAACAATCTCTCAAAGCCATTCGACTGAAACCAAAGAGATATATTATAACCTAACTCGAATTATGTAGTTCAGATATTGTCAATCTAATATACCTTGCAAAACTAACATGATGAAATTGCTTCAAATCGTTTCGAGAGAAACAAAGAAAAGCTTACCTAGAGTTACGAATGTGTGAAGCTATTGATGCTTTTGCAAGAAAATTCAAACGCAGGGAATTGATGAAGAAAACGAAGGAAGCCGGTAGAGGAAATAAAATGGATATTTATAGGCGGAAGGAGTTATTTGAAAGACTGACTTGAAAGGTCAAAAATACACCTTCACTAGGGAGGCAAATGATAATACTAGATTTTGACACCGAAACCAGTTGGAGATGAAGCGGTATTGGAGCACTAATAGCACTAAAATAAAGTCTTGAAAGCACATGACTGACACCAAACCACCAAGACAACCGATACCGAAAGTAAGAAGAAAAAGATCTAGCAAATATGCTTTCGGTACCAGCAATGGAAGAAAAACTTTGTACTGATACAAGGGAAGTAGAGGCAGGGTGATATCAAAACCAACATGGAAGCAATAAACAATCAAGAGTGGTTGCAGTATTGACACTGAAGGCAATCAACCTAGTTCTGATTCCGAAGCATACGCTTCGACACCAAAACCCAGTATGATGGAAGAGGGAGCATAAGACAAAGCCGGGATGAAGTAGAGAGCTATCGATGCCAATATACTTAGTATTGATACCGGCACCAGAAAGCATCTTAGAAGTCATCATAAAGGATCCCAAAGCAATGCTAACGCAAAGCCGACACTGGAACTAAAGACCGTTTAAGTATGCTGAAACACATGAGAACGAAAGGTTATCCACATTAACATGCTTAGTGTTGATACCAATACAAAGGAGGATGCTAAAGCAAGGTAAAGGTTAGAATTGGCTATCGGAATCAAGGCTTACTCCCGAAATCAAAAGCAACCAGAAGAAGCCATAGATACCAATTTACTTGGCATCGATACACTGTAAGGAGGCGGAACCAACTTCATGAGAAAGGTGGAGCCGATAACAACACTCAGAAGAGGAAGGAAGATCGAAACTCGAAAGCTGGTAACAAAATTCACTAATGCAGGCCGACACCAAGACCAAGCATCATTGCCGAACTCGATAGTGGACTTTTGTTAGTCGCTACTGAAAGAGGGGCGAATTTGTCTATAAATAAAACCTAAGGGTCTTATTTTAGGGGACTTTTCATTTTCAAATCTTATGATCATTTTCTGAGAGAGTAAAACCTAATTTGTAAATTGATTAGAGATTTTACTTAGAAAATTTTATATACTCAACAAAGTGATCAATAAAGAGAGAATCAACACTTGTGATCTATTTCATGCACTTCCTTGCTGCTTATAACACTTATTATCCTAACACTGCCCTTTGACAAAGCTTCATGCAAAAGTCAAATTACCAAAACACCCTTCCTAAAGCCATTTATCTTCCTAACATGCATTGCGCTTAGTGTAACAAACCGAATTCCGAAAGACCGATTTTTTTTTTAAATTCCAATCTATCGAAACTCGTATTGGTTTGCTCTGGTATCCTGCAGAAAAGACAAAGACATAAAATATGTCAGAGCTCAGAAAATATCTCACAGCAAAATGGATAAAATATAATGTAATTAAAATATAGCCTTACCGTATTAATAATACTGCCTAACCAGTATCCAAAGCTATCATGTCTTTGCCACAAGTCTAACCTGTGAGTATGTTATGAGGAGGGGGTTAGAACACAAGTTCTGGTGACTGGATTTAAACTATACACTTTAGGTAATCCTACCTATATTGTTCAATCACATTTTCTTATTCATTAGGTTACTTGGGTTGACAGCAGTCAAGGCTTATACACACGTCGTACCCATTTACTTCCCAGTGGATTAAACTAATACAGTATATATTTAAATACCCCCAATATTAATGTACACCCCATGGTACCCCCTCGCACGGTGTCCACCCTAATGCCACAGAAATGTGTGTAGTCCCACATCCTACACCGGAGTGACATACGGATCTCTATTTAACAATGTTATGTTCCGCACATATTTGTCATTACTACGCTACGTAAATGTACGGACTGCCACCATCAATCGAATCAAATTTCATACCGGAATAATGCCCTCAAGTCTGCGATACACCACCCAGAGCCGACATGCGTGTATCTAGACTGTCCCACGTACGTATCGTCAATCGTATTCGATGCCTTAACCGCACATAATGTGCATCGAGTTCTGTGACAGGGCTATACAAGAAACATGGAACTTGGTCGGGAGCTTTTCCATATCTGTACAGGCCTGTCTTTAAGAGCCTCAAAATACAGATATTCGTAGGGACTGTTTTTCATGGCGGCTATGGCCCTACCTTGGCCCCTCCATCAACTAGTAAAGACTACAAGAGCTAAATGACTTGCCCCTAACAAACCATCTAAACATCCAGTTGGCATCTTCCCTCAACCACCGTATCTCGATGGTGAAAGGTGAATGACCTATTGGTTTTAGCACTAGTCTTTCGGCATCCCACTAGCTGCCGATGACGGGTACTCGATGATCTACTATCTCTATTGGTCCTGACCTTTGCCTCCCCGTTGAGGCGAATGCCAAATCACCCTAGTGTAACCACGTCATAGCATTCTGACTGATGATTTACATTTGTAGTCAAGGCTCACCCACATAGTAGCAATGTGCAGACTCTACCTCTGCGAGCATAGTCTAAACATCTGCCACCGCATAGAGAACTACAAGGATCACCTTAAGTATCTCAGAAAGCCGCATGTTCCTTTTCAAGTCCTTCAGAGCTGACAGAATAATTAGATGAACATGCGCTACCCTCATGCCTTATGACACCATGATGATCTAGACCGTTGGGTTATTCACCCTCAAACGTGCGGACTAGTCCAATTGCCTCATTTTATTGTGTCATTAGACCCTATGTCTAAGCATTCTTTTACGCGCTTTCTTTACCTCACCAGGTTTCCATTTAACTTGGTTATCTCCGTTCACGTTGACTTCTTACTCAAGTTACTAAGTTTCTCTTGCTTATTAATTTTAGTCATATAAGTTAACCCATTTAAGTTTATTAATAAGCCCACAACATGTTATTCTCTAGATTGTGATCCAAGGTCTGTAATCCACAATCCCTTTATATTCTTGTTTAATTTCATCGTTACAATAACATGTTCTACTTAATATGTAATTAGGTATATCTCAATTCACATGCTTTCTGTTTAACATATCATTCATTATCCATGATTAAATATAACTTATTTCATACAAGTTTGTCTCACTCTTTCCTATTTAATCATAATTCCATCTTACATTGTCACTACAACTTATCGTTGTTCACTTATTAATTTAGTTCACTTAACTAAGGTCCACTAATAAGTTTCTCTTCCCATAAATATAACTTATGTTGTCCTCGTCCGTAGATTTCAGATTCTTGTTCTTATAAATAGCTTAATTTACCATTAAGTACATCTTATCTCCTTACATAAGTTATTCCATCCCCTTTTATCATTTATTATAACCTAAGTTACAATTTCCACTTGTCCCTGGGACAAGCCTATACATATTATTCTTATCAGCAGATTTCATACTTCCAAGTTTACAGATTACTTAATTTATATTTAAGTTGTTAATTCTTACATTTCATAAACTTTCCCCCTTTTCTCTACTTATTACATACAACTGGTTTCAGTTTTCCCCATTTATTGATTACTTAATTCATAATTAAGTGCTACTTATCTCATTTCACCAGTTATCTCATGTCCTTGCTAGTTTATTATAACCTAAGTTACAATCTTCACTTGTCCCTAGGACAAGTCTACCTATTATACAATATTCTTATTAATGTAATTTATTTATAATAGGTTAATATCATTCCCCATTTATTTCATTCCTTTTACTGTTGTATACTTCTTTCAATTCCACTTATTTCCATTAATTACAATTAATGATGTTTATTAGTCCTGCCATTTACATATATTTATATATATGTTTGTGCACTAGACCTCTCACATTAAGCCTACACTTGTGGATGCGGGATTTGTCGGGTAGTTCCGAGCAAACTTCTTCCACAAGTTCACTTAACCTCGTTTCTTAGCAACGTTACATGTTTTATTTATGCACTTAGACCCCTCACATTAGATTTACCACTTGTGGATGCGGGACATGCCGGGCGGTTCCGAGCAGACTTCTACCACAAGTGTAATCTAACCTCGTGTCTAAGCGCGGTTCCAGTTTCTTATTTACTGTAAATCTTCTATATAATCTAGGCATGTCTATTCTTTCAAAATTCCACTGTAATTTTTATTTTACTTATCATCATATTATGCCTATTTTATGTCATACGTTCTTTCTATTCCATCATGTAATTAGTTAATCGGATAATTGTTGAAATTTAACAATAATATGTGATTGCCAAATCATGTAATTTTTCTTAATTTCTATCGTTAATGGTCCAGGTACACAAATGTCACAGATTAACATGGAATTGAAACAACAGTAATCGCTACGCATATTTTAGGAAATTTTCCAACATATTAATATCTTAGCATATTAATATTCCAACATGTCATATTCATCACTTTAATCCTTTTAACATATGTTTAAACATTTCAACATATCATATTTAAACATGTCATAATAACATTTCAATACTTTATATTATTCTAGCCAATTCACATTATACAATAATGGGGAATGTTAAACGATAATATATCATTATCTAAAATGATATAACTTAAATCCACTCACCTCAGATGTTTTCCAAATCCTGACTTTGGTCCAGATCTATCATTCAATGGTTTTTCCTCTAATTTGATTCAGGACTTAGCAACCATGGATTCATAATTTTTTACTAAAAGAAAGAAAGAAAAAGAAGAAAGAGAAGAGAACAGATTATAGACCAAATCTAGGAATTACCTCACTTCGATAAGAGATCTGAACACCCATTTGCAAACATATGTTCCTTTCCTTTAGATCTGGATTCAGAATTTTTCCTAAACTAATAATCTTAATTTTCTGAATAGATTTGAGGAGGGAGAGAAATGGCAGAGCTTTTGCATTGTCTCGGAAATATGAGACTTAGGGTATGCTCTATAGGCTTATTTATAGGTGTTCAGCAACGTATTTGATAAAATAAATAGTCCATGTTCGCGCAGAAAAAATCTACCCAGATCTATCGTAGAGGGGTCGACCCCCCTTTGTGGGGTCGACCCATGGGTCGACACCCCCTTATTAGGTCGACCCGGGGGTCGACACCCCCTTGATGGGGTCGACACCCCTGGGTGGGAATTTTTCTACTCCCTTTTCCGCGTGAATTTGAACTGTTTTGAATTTCTGGACTTATTTTATTCATATATACTCTTCTTATGCGTATACAAACGTCAAACCTTAATAACTTCTTCATACGGTGTCCGTTTTACGCAAACCAGGTGTCTATTTTGAACAGAATTCCGAGACGAATGCAATGGCGCAGTCTGTTTGATTTAATTTTGAATATTTAATTAAGTTATTCCTATTTTATTATCTTGAGTTAAAAATGTGGGGTGTACATTCTTCCACCCTTAGGAAATTTCATCCCCGTAATTTGATAAGAGTAAAAATTCAATAATCCTTCGCATAATATACATCCATCATGTGTGCATCTAATTTTTGCAAACATTGTGCACTTGTGCAAAGTGAAATACAATGTAATAATACATGTATGCCTAAGTGGTACCTCTTATGTGTATGCAAGTTTTTCAAAAAAATCCTTTTTAAAATATGATGCTCACATCCTAAATATACTGGAAGTTCTATATGAATGCAATATTTTGAAAATCAAAATACATTTCCATCAAAATTTTCCCACACTCTTAATGAGTAAGAGCATAGTTCATCCAATTGTTGCATCCAAAATCCTACTAATTTTTCGAATTTAAAAAAAAAAATCTAAATTCGATTTCTTATGTTATAAAAAGGTCGAAAACGGAAAATTTCATATCTTCCGTTTTTCTTTTATGTACCTTTTTCCAACCGTACTTGGATTTGATGCAACTGTTTGTAAAGATTCTCCTATTTTCCTATCCAAGCACAGCCCACATAAAAAAAATTCTTTGTTACTGACTTTCTTTTTCATCTTATCTTGGAAAATTTTATGTTTATCCATCTTTTCTCATAATTTATCATGTTTGTTGTTTTACTGAATTTGCTATTTCCTTTTTTTTAATTGTACCATCTCTCTTTTCTTAGCTTATTTAATCATCTGATTTAATTCAAATAATCCTTCTAGTCTTTCAACTAATACAAGAAAACAGACACTTACACAGCTACTACTAAGGGCCAAAAATATCGGGACTATGTCCCCCTCAGACAGAAAAGTCCAAACCATGGGATCCATGACAGGTTTAGGTGTTACCCTAACTACCCAACAAGAACAAAATTACGGAACAATCCCAACAGAAATGTAGTAACGGGTTTTACCCCTAACATAAAAATTAGCAACAGGATCTAAACACTTACTTGCCCTTTTTCTATCTAGTAGTCACCATTAATTCTAGTCATGTACCAACAATTATTTTAAGCAACACCTTAGGCTTTTCAATGCTTACGCATTTTACGGGAACTTACCATTATTCCAAGATAATTCTCTCTATTTACTTCATAGTCTCAAAACTTTTCCCGTCTTCCCTAGGCACTAACCCTTACCAACTCCATACTTTTAAAACATGGTTTGGCCTTTTCATTTAATTTTTTCTTCCTAAAATTAAAAGTTTCAAGACATTATTTTCCTCACGAGAACTTTCTTTTGCCAAACCATAAAAACATGTCATCTAAAAAAAATGTAAATCATCATTTTTTTCCTCAAATCACAAAACTGGAGTAGATACGAACAACTATTTCTCAATCGGGTTTACGGCTCGTTCTTGCCTATAAGGTTAGTTCAGTGCGAACATCCTCTCTATTCTTAATTTCTACACTTATTTTGTCCACCCAACAAAATTATCTTGTTAAAACAATTTTTCCAAAATGATTGTCAAAAGAATAGAGACTTCAAAACTTTCTTTACTGGAAATTCCAGTTTCCAACAAAATGCAACTTTTTCCAAGTTTTGCTTTTAAATCCTTTCATGTAATATAACAAGAAAGCTAGCGAGCTATACATTCTCTATAATATGCACCTTTTACTAAGAGAATTTTACTTTAGACAAAAATTTTATGAGAAATCATTGCTTCCAAAATATACCCCATTTTACTTTAAACCCAATATGTACTTCTTTACATATTTTAAAACTATGACTTTTTAGATTAAAACTTGAAAACACCATAAACCCTTTTCCCAAACTTTTTTTTACAATTCAAGTTCTTAAAAGTTAACTGTAGGGTTAGACTCAAAGCGGGTTCCCAATTTTCTAGGCTTTCCTAGACACTTCCCAAGGTCAGTTCTCTCAACTATATATATATATATATTCCTAATCCATTTTTCTCTTTTTAACCTTTTCCAATTTATAAGGTTTTACTGCCAAGCACGCTAACCCAAAATACTAATCCTTCGCCTTCCTTCCATACAAAGTACACTGTACACTTTCCACCCAAATTGCCTAAGGGTCTCAGATTTCCATATTCACTCCTTTAGTGTACAAAACAAAACATCCCATTTCTTACCATATTATACTCCTTCTATTTAGTGGGTTCCTCTATGGATCCAGGTGTATATATATAATATATTTATATTTTTAAAAATACAAATACGTTCACTCATTATCTATATAGGAATCCTAAACCTAAGCTCTGATACCAGATGTAACAATATGAATTTCGACAGACCGATTTTTTTTCAAAATTCCAACATATCGAAACTCGTGTTGGTTTGCTCTGGTATCCTGCAGAAAAGGCAGAGACATAAAATATGTCAGAGCTCAGAAAATATCTCACAGCGGAATGGATAAAATATAATTTAATCAAAATATAGCCTTACCGTTTTAATAATACTGCCTAACTAGTATCCAAAGCCATCATGTCTCTGCCACAAATCTAACTTGCAAGTATGTTATGAGGAGGGGGTCAGAACACAAGTTCTGGTGACTAGATTTAAGCTGTACACTTTAGATAATCCTACATATATCGTTCAATCACATTTTCTTATTTATTAGGTTACTTGTGTTGACAACACTCAAGGCTTACATACACATCGTACCCATTTACTTCCCAGTGGATTAACCTAATACAGTATATATGTAGCCACCCCTAATATTAAGGTACACCCCATGGTCCCCCACTCGCATGGTCTCCACCGTAATGCCATAGAAAAGTGCGCAGTTCCACATCCTATGACGAAGTGACATACGGATCTCTATATGACAATGTTACGTTCTGCATATATTTGTCATTTCTAAGCTACGTAACCGTACGGACTGCCACCGTTAATCGAATCAGATTTCATACCGGAGCAATGCCCTTAAGTCTATGATACACCACCCAGAGATGACAAGCATGTATCTGGACTGTCCCATGTATGCATCGTTAATTGTATTCGATGCTTTAATAGCACATAATGTGCACCAAGTTCCATGGCAGGGATATATATAAAAAACACGGAACTTGGTCGGGAGCTTTTCCATATCTGTATAGGCCCGTCTTTGGAACCTCAAAATACAGATATTCCTAGGGTCGGTTTTTCAGGGTGGCTATTGACCTACCTCCGCCCCTCCCTCAACTAGTAAAGACTACAAGACCTAAACGACTTTCCCCTAACAAACAATCTAAACATCCAGTTGACGTCTTCCCTCAACCACCGTACCTAGAAGGTGAAAGGTGAATGGTCTATTGGTTTTAGCTCTAGTCTTTCTGCATCCCACTGACTGCCAGTGATGGGTACCCGACGATCTACTATCTCTGTTGGTCCTGACCTTTGCCTCCCCATTGAGGCGACCGCCGAGCCACCCTAGTGTAAACATGTCACAACACTCTGACTGCAGATCTACTTTTGCAGTCAAGGCCCACCCACCTAGTAGTTACGCGTAGACCCAACATCTGCGAGCACAGCCTAAACATCTGCCACTGCACAGAGGACTACCAGGAGAACCTTACGTATCTCAGGAAGCCGCATGCTTCCCCTTCCAGTCCTTCAGAGGCGATAGAATAATCAGATGAATGTGCGCTACCCTCGTGCCTTATGACACCATGATATTTACCCATTAGGTTATTCACCCTCAAACGTGTGGATTGGTCCAAGCGCCTTATTTTAAGGTGTCATTAGACCCTATGTCTAAACATTCTTTTACGCGCTTGCTTTACCTCACCAGATTTCCATTTAAATTGGTTATCCCCGTTCACATTGACTTCTTATTCAAGTTACCAAGTTTCTTTTTTTATTAATTTTAGTCATATAAGTTAACCCATTTAAGTTTATTAATAAGCCCACAACATGTTATTCTTTAGATTGTGATCCAAGGTCTATAATCCACAATCCCTTTATATTCTTGTTTGATTTCATCGTTACAATAAAATGTTCTACTTAATATGTAATTAAGTATATCTCAATTCACATGTTTTCTGTTTAACATGTCATTCATTATTTATGATTAAATATAACTTATTTCATATAAGTTTGTCTCACTCTTTCCTATTTAATCATAATTCCATCTTACATTGTCACTACAACTTATCGTTGTTTACTTATTAACTTAGTTCTCTTCACCAATTTCTACTAATAAGTTTCTCTTCCCATAAATATAACTTATGTTGTCCTCGTCTGTAGATTTCAGATTCTTGTTCTTATAAATAGCTTAATTTACCATTAAGTACATCTCATCTCCTTACATAATTTATTCCATCCCCTTTTATCGTTTATTATAACCTAAGTTATAATTTCCACTTGTCCCTAGGACAAGCCTAAACATGTTATTCTTATTAGTAGATCTCATACTTCCAAGTTTATATGTTACTTAATTTATAATTAAGTACAACTTCTTACATTTCACAAGCTTTCCCCCTTTTCTCTACTTATTACAAACAACTGGTTTCAGTTTTCCCCATTTACTGATTACTTAATTTATAATTAAATGCCACTTATCTCATTTCACCCGTTATATCATGTCCTTACTAGTTTATTATAACCTAAGTTATAATCTTCACTTGTCCCTAGGACAAGTCTACCTATTATACAACATTTTTATTAATGTAATTTATTTATAATAAATTATTATCATTCCCCAATTATTCCATTCCTTTTATGTTGTATCTTTCTTTCAATTCCACTTATTTCCATTAATTACAATTAATGATGTTTATCAGTCCTTCCATTTTACATATATTTATATATATTTATGTACTAGACCTCTCACATTAAGCCTACACTTGTGGATGATGGATTTGTCGGGCAGTTCTGAGCAGACTTCTTCCATAAGTTGACTTAGCCTGGTGTCTTAGCACCGTTACATGTTTTATTTATGCACTTAGCCCCTCACATTAGATTTACCACTTGTGGATGCTGGACATGTCGGGCAGTTCCGGGCAGACTTCTGCCACAAGTGTAATCTAACCTCGTGTCTAAGCGTGGTTACAGTTTCTTATTTACTGTAAATCTTCTATATAATCTGGGCATGTCTATTCTTTAAAAATTCCACTGTAATTTATATTTTGCATGTCATCATATTATGCCTATTTCATGTCATATGTTCTTTCTAACATATAATCAATTCTATTCCATCATGTATCAATTAATTGATAATTGTTCAAATTTAACAATAACATGTGATAGGTAAATCATGCTATTTTCTTAGTTTCTACCATTAATGGTCCAGGTACCCAAATGTCACAAGTTAACATGGAATTGAAACAACAGTAATCGTTATGCATATTTTGGCAAATTTTCCAACATATTAATATCTTAGCATATTAATATTCCAACATGTCATATTCGTCACTTTAATCATTTTAACATAGGTTTAAACATTTCAGCATATCATATTTAAACATGTTGTAACACCCCACCTCCGCCAGGGTCACTCTTGCAAGTACACTGGCTTTGGAGGGGTATTGGACAAGGTAAACATGCATGAAGATATCACAAGACAGAACATATGAGTAAAACAGAGTAAATAAAACAGCGGATAAAATTACTATTTCAAAACCATAGTCAAGTTACATCAAAGTACTTAGTCATTATTTTCGAACTACTACAAGTCTAGAAACATAAACTGAAAACTAGAAATAACATAAAGTAAACTATCCCCAAAGTAGACATGGTAAAGCCATAGCGAGCTCAAGTCCAAACCGTACATGAGCTATCCAGAAAGCAAGCTAAAGATCTAAGCTAGGTGCTAGTGTTCCCACCCTGAGAACCTGGGGGGAGGGGGGGAACGGAAGAAAAGAGGCGAAAGGAAAACAGGTCAGTTAAAAAGACTGGTAAGTCCTACCTACTATTAGTATAAAAAGTAATAAAGTTAACTGGACATGAGAAACTGAGATGAAACGTAAGGATGGTAACTAAACTGGCATGGTGAATAGTTAACAAGATAAATCAAGTGTGGCATCGCATATACAAGGTTAAGTTGCACCAAGAGTGTACTTGTAACACCCCGTGTATTCTATAACTGTGAAATTAACAAATTAAAGTATAATTAATTTGAAATCAAAGAACTAAGGGAAACGGGATACGCCATTGCGTTCGTCTCGGAAAAATACGCGAAATAGAGTCCGAGTTTTCGAAAAACGGAGTCCGTATGAAGAAAATATAGCCTCCGGAAGTTTCTGAATTAAGTTTAAAATTCGAACAGCTCAGAAAAACAAGTTTAAAATTAAAAATCGGGCCCAATTGGCCAGGGCGGGAAAATTCCCGCCTAAGACACCCAGGTCGACTGGGCTGTCGACCTGGTCTTGCCAGGTCGACAGGGCTGTCGACAGGGCTGTCGACCTGGTCCAGACCCAGGTCGAACCCAGTCCACCCTGGCTGGCCTAGTCTATGTTGGTCGATTTTCAGAAGCATGCTTTGTCATTAGGGCTAGGTGGCAGGCTCTAATTGGTCTCTCTTTCGAATGAATGGCTACGATCTATCCAAGCAACATCGATGGTCCTAATCGGTTCATAAACTCTATAAGAATGACCCTAGACTCAACCTAATCTATTCATTCAAAAATAAGAACGAGGCCATCATGCTGCGGAGGAACGACTAGGAGTAGCCACCAATTTGGGAGAGGACTAGGAGGCAAATTCTAAAGCATAAAGCAACCTAAACAAATCAAATCAACAAGAAGTCGCATCTCCAATTGGAGAATTCGCCACACGATTGTAAGTAGAGTATTATTTTGGTATGAACAAATAACTGTGTTGGTTTGTATACTTGATTTGTGGTGATAAAGTAATTCATATTTGTGCGTTACTATGATTCTTATCGATTTGGAATATTGTATACGTTTGGATATTCTCGAATTATGTTATTCATTATAAAAACTACATGTTTGCGGTAGTTTTATGCAAGTATACGTTTGGATATTCGCAAAGCATGTTATTCATTATAAAAACTACATGTTGCGGTAGTTTTATGCAAGTATACGTTTGGAATATTCGCAAATTATGTAATTCATGTTGAAGCTACATGTATGTAGTTGTTTAAGTGAAATTCATGCAAGTTTGGGGTTTTGCTACTATGCCATCATAATGTGTATTTTTGTACAAAGATCATTTTTGTGAGTAATTGGAACAAATTTGGGTTATTATAATTCATATGAAATTATGTTGAAAATTTGGCATCATGGTCTATGTATTAAGCCATACTTTTGTACTAGAAAACCTCTTTGCGAACTTATGAATATGACTAGGCTATGATTGATATTTTGCATAATTGAAAACCATGTTAGGTCTATATTGTTAACAAGAATTATATGATGACATATGTGGTACATAGCTAGGTTAGATTCAAAATCCCATTTGCAAGTTTGCATGACTAAAGTAAAAATCATGATTTCATGTTTTATTTATGCCATAAGTATATGTGCGCCATGGTTATGTGAATAGATTTAAAATCATGATTAAGTTGGAATAATTCAAGTTGAACTATGCTTTTGTATTAGTAACAAAAGTAAACCCCTTTGTAAACATGTAGGAATCTTATGAACATGATTTGCTTATGTTTGACATTATGCCTAAATAAAAACATAGGTTTATGTTGTAGTTAAGACTATGTGTCAATAATGATATCCAATTTAGATTCTTATCTTAACTACAAGTTTACATGGTTTGATTCATGTCACTTATGCCTTATGACCAAAGTATATGTTACTACTATGCAAGTACACCAGTTTCTATTCTGTAGTTCCAACGTCACGTTACAAGTTCATGCGTTCACATTCCCCTTTTGTGTATGTAATCACGCTTTAAGCCTCCCCTTTTCGCATGGCTAGGTTGGGCTTAAAAAGGCTAAGCCCAACATATATATAATAAACAGACGTATTAAACGGGGGAAAATAACGTTGGGTTAAATTTATTAATAAATGAAAATATAAAGAAAAAGGGGCCCAAATTCAAGTATGGGTTGGGCCCATGATTGGTGTAACCTTCACACCATTGATTTTTAATGGGCCGCAAATATTTACATATAAGAAAAATAAAGAAGAAAGGCAAAATATGTAAATGTAGAAAATACGATGTGTTTAACCCGAGGTTGGATTGAGTTGTGATGTAAACCTGCCCGGAACCGCCCGGCTGTCCAGTAGTCACAACAATACCTATCCAATGTGGGTGGTTAAACATGGAGCCCAATAAGGACCCGAGGTTAGACTGAGTTGTGGCGTAAGACTGCCCGGAACCAACCGGCAACAGGCAGCCACAACAATACCTGTCTAATGTGAGAGGTCAAGGCTTTAATAAGACAATTAAGGCTGAGTCAGGATTGTTAGGATTAAGTGAACTAAAGACTTAATCAAAATGGAACATGCTAAACTAAACAGACTGATTGGGGGGTTAGGTTACAAAACACTTAACCAACTTAGCATGTTGGCTAGAAATAGAAAACCTAGTAGCGGGGGACCCTTTTCAGCAGTAACCCTATAAGGTGTATCATGATACCCTGAAACTAGGTAGGGTGGGGCACGATTACTGAAACACCCCACCTCCGTTAGGGTCACTCTCAAAGGGAATGCCCTAATTTTGGTGGAGGTTTATAAGTATAAGTCACAGATATACAAGACAGATATAATAACACATATTTGTAAACAGCGGAAAAACAACAAACTTTTATTTCATAAAAGCAAATACGTGTTACAACAATATCACCATAATTGTCTTACATCTTTTTCCCAAAAACATAACATAACTCCTTCATAATCTGTCTTGATTACATTATTAAAGAAGCATAGATAAAACATAGATAAACTGCAAAAGCCCCCATAGTGATTGTCCAATGCCATAGTTCAAAATGAAAAGGTCCAAGCAATACATTTCTCTTCTTCAAGCTGGATGTTAAGGCTGGTCAAGCTGCTGTGTTCCCTCCCTATGGACCTGGGGGGGGAACGAAAGAAAAGAAGACGAAAGAAAATTAGAGTCAGACATAAAGCCTGAGTAAGTCTAGTACTATTCTGTCTATGAACAAAGAACTGGGTATGATAAGTATAATTAAGAAGTGGGAAAGCACTATAACTCGGTTAAGTTGTCTAGGGTCGAATATGCTATCGTACCCCATGTTAATCTCTGAACCCATATAAACTAGTTTCCAACTGGCACCCCATAATCAGGGTGATGTGATCCATTCTATGATGATCGGCTCCTACTCGCATAGTTACATGTGTCTTACGGCCCCCGATGTTGTAGTTACCTATGCTGGTCCCACCATGGGGTGTATCAAGTCCCATGGCGGCGGCCCGACACAACCTTAGAATGCACAGGTATGCTACTGGTGCCCAGTGCTTTATTTTTCTGCGCCGGAGTGTGTGCACGCCCGCACCCCGTTAGAACCTACACTGCTACACCACCGCCGTCGATTTGACCTCTTACAATCAGCCCAGTAATCGTGCCCCACCCTGCCTAGTTTCAGGGTATCCTGATACACCTTCTAGGGTTACTGCTGAAAAGGGTCCCCCCGTTACTAGGTTTTCTATCTCTAGCCAACATGCTAAGTTGGTTAAGTGTTTTCTAACCTAACCCCCACCAGTCCGTTTAGTTTAGCATGTTCCATTTTGATTAAGTCTTTAGTTCACTTAATCCTAACAATCCTGACTCAGCCTTAATTGTCTTTTTAAGGCCCTGACCTCTCACATTAGACAGGTATTGTTGTGGCTGCCTGTTGCCGGTTGGTTCCGGGCAGTCTTACGCCACAACTCAGTCTAACCTCGGGTCCTTATTGGGCTCCATGTTTAACCTCTCACATTGGATAGGTATTGTTGTGACTACTGGACAGCCGGGCGGTTCCGGGCAGGTTTACATCACAACTCAATCCAACCTCGGGTTAAACACATCGTATGTTCTACATTTACATATTTTGTCTTTCTTCTTTATTTTCTTATATGTAAATATTTGCGGCCCATTATTAAGTTAATGGTGTAAAGGTTACACCAATCATGGGCCCAACCCACACTTGAATTTGGGCCCTTCTATTTTATATTTTCATTCATTAGTAATTTTAACCCAACGTTATTTTCCCCCGTTTAACACGTCCGTTTATTATATATATGTTGGGCTTAGCCTTTTAAAGCCCAACTTAGCCATGCGAAAAGGGGAGGCTTAAAGCGTGATTACATACACAAAGAGGGGAAGGTGAGCGCATGAACTTGCAATATGACGTTGGAAATACAAAATAGAAACGGGTGTACTTGCATAGTAGTGACATATACTTTGGTCATAAAGCATAGGTGACATGAATCAAAGCATGTGAACTTGTAGTTGAGATAAGAATCTAAATTGGGTATCATTATTGACACATAGTCATAACTACAACATGAACCTATACTTTTATTTAGGCATAATGTCAAACATAAGCATGGCATAAATATTTCTAACATAAGCATGGCATAATGTCAAACATAAGCATGGCATAATGTCAAACATAAGCATGGCATAAGTATAGTTAAATTTGTTCACATAACTATGACATAAATATTTCTAACATGAAATCATGATTTTTACTTTAGTCATGCAAACTTGCAAAAAGGGATTTTTGAACCTAACCTAGCTATGTACCACATATGTCATCATATAATTCTTGTTAACAATTTCAATTATGCAAATTATCAATCATAGCCTAGTCATATTCATAAGTTTGCAAATAGGTTTTCTAGTACAAAAGCATGGCTTAATACATAAATCATGGTGCCAAAATTCCAACATAGTTTCATATGAACTATAACAACCAAACTTGTTTCAATTACGTACAAAATGATTTATGTACAAAAATATACATCATGATGGCATAGTAGCAAAACCCCAAACTTGCATGAGTTTCAATTAAACAACTACATACATGTAGCTTCAACAAGGATTGCATAAATTGCGAATATTCCAAACGTATACTTGCATAGAACTACCGCATGTAGCTCTTTATAACATAATATGAGGATATCCAAATGTATACAATATTCCAAATCGATAAAAATCGTAGTAACGCACAAATTATGAATTATTTATCACCACAATCAAGTATACAAACCAACACAGTTATTTGTTCATACCAAAGTAATACTCTACTTACAATGGTGTGGCGAATTCTCAAATTTAGGGATTTGAAGATGCGGTTTGATTTGATTGAGTTGCTTTATGCCTTAGAATTTTGCCTCCTAATCCTCTCTCCAATTGGTGGCTACCCCTAGTCGTTCCTCAGCAACATTGCGGCTTTGTTCTTATTTTTGAATGAATAGATTAGGGTTAGTCTAGGGTTGTTTTTATAGGGGAAATGAACTGATTAGGACCATTGATGTTGCTTGGATTGATCGTAGCCATTCATTCGATAGAGAGACCAATTAGAGCCTGCCACCTAGCCCTAATGACAAAGCAGACCACAGAAAATCGACCAACATAGAATAGGCCAGCCAGGTTGGACTGGGCTCGACCTGGCTCTGGACCAGGTCGACACCCCTGTCGACACCCCTGTCGACAGGCCTGTCGACCTGGGTGCGTGAGGCGGGTGTTCTTCCGCCCTGGCCCATTGGGACCCACTTTTAATTTTTTTTTTAAACTGTTTTATTCTGTTTGAAATTTAAATTTAATTCAGAAACTTCCGAAGGCCATATCTTCTTCATACGGACTCCGTTTTTCGAAAACTCGGACTCTATTTCGCGTATTTTTCCGAGACGAACGCAATGGCGTATCCAGTTTCCCTTAGTTCTTTGATTTGAAATTAATTATACTTTAATTTGTTAATTTCACAGTTATAGAATTTGCGGGGTGTTACATTCTCCCCCACTTAAAAGGATTTCGTCCCCGAAATCTTCAAGTTAGGAGGAATGCATATCCTAACATCCAATCATCCATCTACTCATCCATCAAGCACGAGCATCCATTGTCCTTAAAAGACTTCTAATGCTTCATGATCATATGCGGAGTGTGTGTGTACATGAACTTATCTAATGCAAAATCAGGCGGTCTACTGATTCAGTTGACCTCCCTAATGCGAATTATGTAAGTGCCATGAATCCATTATGTATGCAAATTTTTCCTATTCTTGATGCTACATGAGTGCACAATCATTCAATACAAATGCAACATCCATACGACAACACATTAATGTTCAACCATATACGAATGCAAACATATATGCATATGCAATGTGAAGTGACTGAGCCGATCTAAACCCTAGATTGTGTGTGTATATGCAACCACGAGCAACCACTAGCAATCACTTGTAACCACTTGCAACCATCATCCATAACATGTTTCAATTACATGTTTCCATCCTAAAGGATTCTACCTAAAAGATAAGATAGATAAAAGCGCAACTTAAGGAAAAGGAAAGATCAAGGATGTACCCTCGAACAGAAAAGGGTAGGCAGTGCGTATTTTAGCTTTAGTTTCCCAAGTCGCGTCTCCCTCGGCGTCGCTCCATTGAACTTTGACGAGTTTGACTTCGCGGTTGCGTAGCTTCTTCACTTCCGTTCCTAAGATGCGGGTTGGAACTTTTCTTATGGTTGCTTCGCGTTCCACTTCGGCCTCTTCGAGGATATTTGGCTCTACCATCTCGGCTGACTCATGTAGACATTTTCGGAGATGTGAAATGTGAAAAACGTTGTGGACTCCGGCCAACTTCTCGGGTAGCTCTAATCTATAGGCCATTTTCCCAACTTTCTCGATGATAGGGAATGGCCCTACGAACCTTGGTGCCAGTTTTCCTGTGGTTCCAAAACGAACAACGTTTCTTAGCGGTGATACCTTGAGAAAAACTCTGTCTCCAACCTCAAATTCAAGGTTGGTCCTTCTCTTGTCGGCATAGGACTTTTGTCTGTCTTGGGCCGTCTTCATCCTTCTTCGTATTAAGTCTACTTTCTCTGAAGTCTCTCGGATCATATCTGGTCCAAGTATGAGCTTATCGGTAGACTCCCACCAACAAGTGGGCGATCGGCACGGTCTTTCATATAAAGCTTCGAAGGGCGCCATTCCGATGGTTGCTTGATAGCTGTTGTTGTAGGCAAATTCCACCAAAGGAAGGTGGTCTTCCCATGTCCCTCCGAAGTCAAGGACGCATAGTCTTAAGAGGTCTTCCAAAACTCTGTTCACTCTCTCTGTTTGGCCGTCGGTTTGGGGATGATAGGCTGGGCTTAAGCATAATTGCGTTCCTACTGCTTCTTGCAAACTCCGCCAAAATTCGCTGGTGAAGATGGGATCTCGGTCACTAATAATGCTAGATGGTATTCCATGGAGTCGAACGATTTCCTTGAGGTAAAGTGATGCTAGGGATGAGGCAGTTCTTTTACTTTTGACAGGTAAAAAGTGGGCGCTTTTAGTAAGCCTATCCACTATTACCCAAATGCTAGTGTTGCCTCTCCTAGACCTAGGCAGCCCATCGATAAAGTCCATTGAGATGCTATCCCACTTCCATTGCGGGACCTCCAGAGGATGTAGCAGTCCGCCAGGCTTTTTCTGTTCCGCCTTAACCTGTTGGCACACCATACACTTAGAAACGAATTCTGCCACGTCCTTTTTCATGCCGTTCCAGAAGAAAGTCCTTTTTATGTCTTTGTACATTTTATCTCCGCCTGGGTGTATCGTCATCTTGGAGTGATGTGCTTCCTCGAGAACCTTCTTTACTAAATCTTTTGTCTGTGGGACGCATAGTCTTCCGTCTCGCCTTAGCAAACCCTTATCGTCGATGGAGTATCTGTTGAGGTGACTTGAAGTCTCACCCCTAATTAGCCTATCAATTATTTCCACAAGTTGAGGGTCTTCGCGTTGTGCTGTCCCTACTGAATCCACTAAAGTTGGGCGCACTTCGAGAGATGCTAGTAAGCCTGGTACGAAATCGGAGGAAGGCCTAAAGTCGAAGCTGGCTATAAACTCTAGGCTTTGTCTTTCAACAAACAACGGGCTTAGGGTCAATTTCTTTCGGCTCAACGCGTCTGCCACAACGTTGCCTTTGCCCGGAGTGTAGGAGATTTCGAAATCGTACGAGGCAAGAAACTCCATCCATCTTTGTTGCCTCAAGTTAAGATCCTTCTGCGAGAAAAGATATTTCAACGATTTATGGTCAGTGTAAAGCTCGAACTTCTCACCTAGGAGATAGTGTCGCCAAGACTTGAGTGCAAAGACGATGGCGGCTAACTCAAGATCGTGGGTTGGGTAGTTCTTTTCGTGCACTTTCAACTGCCTCCCGCCATAAGCTACTACCCTTCCTTCTTGCATTAAGACGGCGCCTAGCCCTGTCCCACATGCATCCGTATAAACAGTGAACATCTTGCTCCCATCTGGCAGCGTCAAAACTGGGGCTGTTGTAAGAGCCCTTTTCAGTCGTTGGAAAGCAAACTCGCAATCCAAGTCCCAATTGAACACTAGATTCTTTTTGGTCAACTTCGTGAGCGGAGCTGAGATTTTCGCAAAATCCCTTATGAATTTTCGATAGAAACCCGCTAGTCCTAGAAAGCATCGAACCTCAGTTGCATCCCTTGGTGTCTTCCAATCCTGTACCGCCACTACCTTAGCAGGGTCCACTGCTAACCCTTGTTTGGACACTATGTGCCCAAGGAACCTCACCTCTTCTCTCCAAAAGTGGCATTTGGAGAATTTGGCTTTTAGTTGATGGACTCGCAAAGTTTCCATGATTGCCCTTAAGTGTTGAGCATGTTCCTCTTCACTCTTTGAGAAGATAAGGATATCATCTACGAAGACTACTACGAATTTGTTGAGGAAATCTCTAAATACCCTACTCATCAGGTCCACGAAGTAAGCAGGTGCATTTGTCAAGCCGAAAGGCATGACAAGCCATTCAAAGAAGCCGTCTGGGGTTCTGAACGCCGTTTTATCGATGCTATCTTCAGCCACCCTTAGCTGATGAAAACCGGTTGCTAAATCGAGTTGGGAGAAAACAGACGCTCCTACAAGCTGGTCGAATAAATCGTCAATTCTAGGGAGAGGGTGCCTATTCTTTTTGTTAGCTTGTTGAGCTCCCTATAGTCAACACATAGACGTAGTGAACCATCCGCCTTTGTAGCGAACACCACTGGAGCGCCCCATTCTGAAATGCTCCTCCTAATGAACCCCTTTTCTAGAAGCTCTTTAATCTGTTTACTGAGCTCTTTCCTTTCTCGTGGAGCCATGTGTCTAACGGGCAACGCAACGGGCTTTGCATTATCTACAAGATATATGCGGAAGTCTATTTCCCGCTTCGGAGGCAAGCCCTTCACCTCTTCGAAGACATCCGGATATTCCCGGACCACTCTAACTGATTGCAAATTTTCAACAAAGGCATCTAGCGATTCAAGATAACTAAGCATAACCGCGTACGAGGGATTACAAGAAATTTCCAAAGTATTACCGAGCTGGGTTAGGAGCCTAACAACCCTTTTCTCTTTGTTGCCTTTCCCGCCTTTCTTAAAGTCTGTCTTCTTAGGTTGCAAACCCTCTTTCTTCCCTTGAGAGCTTTCTGCCTTTGTCTCCTTCTTGCCCTTATCCTCTTCATTCAGCAATGCCATTTGCACCAATCTTTCATACGTGGCTCCCATGGGTATATGGGTCATGGCCAAACTGTGTAATGGCTCATTCAACCCTTTGACGAAACGGAGAGCCTTCTTGTGCGGGGTGTTGACTAGGTCAAGCCCAAACCTAGCCAGCTCATTGAACTGATTCACATACTCTCTGACTGTCTTGTCCCCTTGCTTAAGAAATAAGAATTTTTCCAACTGCAAACTTCTTTCCGCATCTGAGAGAAATTTGGTCTCAAACCTTGCCCTAAAGTCCTCCCATGTCTCCACTGGTCTTTCAGCATTAGTGAGTTCCCACCAGTAGGAAGCCTCGCCCTTCAATAGCCACACTGCCAATTGTACTTTTTGTCTATCTTCTACCTCAAAGATGATGAATAGGTCCTCCATTTCTTTCAGCCAATTTCTAGCTGCCACGAAGGACTCAGTTCCATGGAAATCCCTTCCTCCCATAGCTTTAAAATCTTTACATATCTTAGCAAAAGTGTTTCCCCGAGGAGGAGGTGGAGGAAAAGGTGCCGCTGTAGCTGGATGATTTCCTGCAGCTGGGGGAGGAGGAACGGTAGGACCTGGCTGAGTGGCTCTTGCTTCTAAGAACCGTCTAAACCAACCAGGTATTGGCACCCCTTCTGGCAAGTTAAGGTCTTCAGACATGCTGAAACAAAAAGGATAGATTCAAAACGAAGGATAAGAGATAGTACCTATGGCTTTGGGGAGTGGACTTTGCCTTTTTAAAATAAAATAACATTTTTCTTTTTAAAAATGCTTCTTTAAATTCCCTTTTTGAAAATAATTTTCAAAACTTTTTATCTTATCTGGTAAACCTATGCTCTGATACCAAGTGAAACACCCCACCTCCGTTAGGGTCACTCTCAAAGGGAATGCCCTAATTTTGGTGGAGGTTTATAAGTATAAGTCACAGATATACAAGACAGATATAATAACACATATTTGTAAACAGCGGAAAAACAACAAACTTTTATTTCATAAAAGCAAATACGTGTTACAACAATATCACCATAATTGTCTTACATCTTTTTCCCAAAAACATAACATAACTCCTTCATAATCTGTCTTGATTACATTATTAAAGAAGCATAGATAAAACATAGATAAACTGCAAAAGCCCCCATAGTGATTGTCCAAAGCCATAGTTCAAAATGAAAAGGTCCAAGCAATACATTTCTCTTCTTCAAGCTGGATGTTAAGGCTGGTCAAGCTGCTGTGTTCCCTCCCTGTGGACCTGGGGGGGGGGGAAACGGAAGAAAAGAAGACATAAGAAAAGTAGAGTCAGACATAAAGCCTGAGTAAGTCTAGTACTATTCTGTCTATGAATAAAGAACTGGGTATGATAAGTATAATTAAGAAGTGGGAAAGCACTATAACTCGGTTAAGTTGTCTAGGGTCAAATATGCTATCGTACCCCATGTTAATCTCTGAACCCATATAAACTAGTTTCCAACTGGCACCCCATAATCAGGGTGATGTGATCCATTCTATGATGATCGGCTCCTACTCGCATAGTTACATGTGTCTTACGGCCCTCGATGTTGTATTTACCTATGCTGGTCCCACCATGGGGTGTATCAAGTCCCATGGCGGCGGCCCGACACAACCTTAGAATGCACAGGTATGCTACTGGTGCCCAGTGCTTTATTTTTCTGCGCCGGAGTGTGTGCACGCCCGCACCCCGTTAGAACCTACACTGCTGCACCACCACCGTCGATTTGACCTCTTACAATCAGCCCAGTAATCGTGCCCCACCCTGCCTAGTTTCAGGGTATCCTGATACACCTTCTAGGGTTACTGCTGAAAAGGGTCCCCCCGTTACTAGGTTTTCTATCTCTAGCCAACATGCTAAGTTGGTTAAGTGTTTTCTAACCTAACCCCCACCAGTCCGTTTAGTTTAGCATGTTCCATTTTGATTAAGTCTTTAGTTCACTTAATCCTAACAATCCTGACTCAGCCTTAATTGTCTTATTAAGGCCCTGACCTCTCACATTAGACAGGTATTGTTGTGGCTGCCTGTTGCCGGTTGGTTCCGGGCAGTCTTACGCCACAACTCAGTCTAACCTCGGGTCCTTATTGGGCTCCATGTTTAACCTCTCACATTGGATAGGTATTGTTGTGACTACTGGACAGCCGGGCGGTTCCGGGCAGGTTTACATCACAACTCAATCCAACCTCGGGTTAAACACATCGTATGTTCTACATTTACATATTTTTTCTTTCTTCTTTATTTTCTTATATGTAAATATTTGCGGCCCATTATTAAGTTAATGGTGTAAAGGTTACACCAATCATGGGCCCAACCCATACTTGAATTTGGGCCCTTCTATTTTATATTTTCATTCATTAGTAATTTTAACCCAACGTTATTTTCCCCCGTTTAACACGTCCGTTTATTATATATATGTTGGGCTTAGCCTTTTAAAGCCCAACTTAGCCATGCGAAAAGGGGAGGCTTAAAGCGTGATTACATACACAAAGAGGGGAAGGTGAGCGCATGAACTTGCAATATGACGTTGGAAATACAAAATAGAAACGGGTGTACTTGCATAGTAGTGACATATACTTTGGTCATAAAGCATAGGTGACATGAATCAAAGCATGTGAACTTGTAGTTGAGATAAGAATCTAAATTGGGTATCATTATTGACACATAGTCATAACTACAACATGAACCTATACTTTTATTTAGGCATAATGTCAAACATAAGCATGGCATAAATATTTCTAACATAAGCATGGCATAATGTCAAACATAAGCATGGCATAATGTCAAACATAAGCATGGCATAAGTATAGTTAAATTTGTTCACATAACTATGACATAAATATTTCTAACATGAAATCATGATTTTTACTTTAGTCATGCAAACTTGCAAAAAGGGATTTTTGAACCTAACCTAGCTATGTACCACATATGTCATCATATAATTCTTGTTAACAATTTCAATTATGCAAATTATCAATCATAGCCTAGTCATATTCATAAGTTTGCAAATGGGTTTTCTAGTACAAAAGCATGGCTTAATACATAAATCATGGTGCCAAAATTCCAACATAGTTTCATATGAACTATAACAACCAAACTTGTTTCAATTACGTACAAAATGATTTATGTACAAAAATATACATCATGATGGCATAGCAGCAAAACCCCAAACTTGCATGAGTTTCAATTAAACAACTACATACATGTAGCTTCAACAAGGATTGCATAAATTGCGAATATTCCAAACGTATACTTGCATAGAACTACCGCATGTAGCTCTTTATAACATAATATGAGGATATCCAAACGTATACAATATTCCAAATCGATAAGAATCATAGTAACGCACAAATTATGAATTATTTATCACCACAATCAAGTATACAAACCAACACAGTTATTTGTTCATACCAAAGTAATACTATACTTACAATGGTGTGGCGAATTCTCAAATTTAGGGATTTGAAGATGTGGTTTGATTTGATTGAGTTGCTTTATGCCTTAGAATTTTGCCTCCTAATCCTCTCTCCAATTGGTGGCTACCCCTAGTCGTTCCTCAGCAACATGGCGGCTTTGTTCTTATTTTTGAATGAATAGATTAGGGTTAGTCTAGGGTTGTTTTTATAGGGGAAATGAACTGATTAGGACCATTGATGTTGCTTGGATTGATCGTAGCCATTCATTCGATAGAGAGACCAATTAGAGCCTGCCACCTAGCCCTAATGACAAAGCAGACCACAGAAAATCGACCAACATAGAATAGGCCAGCCAGGTTGGACTGGGCTCGACCTGGCTCTGGACCAGGTCGACACCCCTGTCGACAGCCCTGTCGACAGGCCTGTCGACAGGCCTGTCGACCTGGTTAGACCAGGTCGACAGCCCAGTCGACCTGGGTGCGTGAGGCGGGTGTTCTTCCGCCCTGGCCCATTGGGCCCCACTTTTAATTTTTTTTTAAACTGTTTTATTCTGTTTGAAATTTAAATTTAATTCAGAAACTTCCGAAGGCCATATCTTCTTCATACGGACTCCGTTTTTCGAAAACTCGGACTCTATTTCGCGTATTTTTCCGAGACGAACGCAATGGCGTATCCCGTTTCCCTTAGTTCTTTGATTTGAAATTAATTATACTTTAATTTGTTAATTTCACAGTTATAGAATTTGCGGGGTGTTACAATTACTGGGCTGATTGTAAGAGGTCAAATCGACGGCGGTGGTGTAGCGGTGTAGGTTCTAACGGGGTGCGGGCGTGCACACACTCCGGCGCAGAAAAATAAAGCACTGGGCACCAGTAGCATACCTGTGCATTCTAAGGTTGTGTCGGGCCGCTGCCATGGGACTTGATACACCCCATGGTGGGACCAGCATAGGTAACTACAACATCGGGGGCCGTAAGACACATGTAACTATGCGAGTAGGAGCCGATCATTGTAAAATGGATCACTTCACCCTGGTTATGGGGTGCCTGTTGGGAACTAGTTTATATGGGTTCAGAGATTTATATGGGGTACGATAGTATATTCGACCCTAGACAACTTAACTAAGTTTGTAGTGCTTTCCCACTTCTTGTTTATACTTATCATACCCAGTTCTTTATTCATAGACAGAATAGTCCTAGACTTACTCAGGCTTTATGTCTGACTCTACTTTTCTTTCGTCTTCTTTTCTTCCGTCCCCCCTCCCCCCAGGTCCACAGGGAGGGAACACTGCAGCTTGACCAGCCTTAATATCCAGCTTGAAGAGGAGAAATGTATTGCTTGGACCTTTTCGTTTTGAACTATGGCTTTGGACAACAACTATGGGGCTTTTGCAGTTTATTTATGTTTTCTTTAAGCTTCTTTAAATAATGTAATCAAGACAGATTATGAAAGTGTTATGTTATGATTTTGGAAAGGATGTAAGACAATCATGGTGATGTTGTTGTAACACGTATTTGCTTTTATGAAATAAAAGTTACCACTTTTCTGTTGTTTACAAATATGTGTTTTTATATCTGTCTTGTATATCTGTGACTTATACTTATAAACCTCCACCAAAATTAGGGCATTCCCTTTGAGAGTGACCCTAACGGCGGTGGGTTGTTTCACTTGGTATCAGAGCATAGGTTTACCAGATAAGATAAAAAGTTTTGAAAACTTATTTTCAAAAAGGAAGTTTAAAGAAGCATTTTTAAAAAGAAAAATATTATTTTATTTTAAAAAAGCAAAGTCCACTCCCCAAAGCCATAGGTACTATCACTTATCCTTCGTTCTGAGTCTATCCTTTTTGTTTCAGCATGTCCGAAGAACTTAAATTGCTGGAAGGGGTACCAATACCTGGTTGGTTTAGACGGTTCTTAGAAGCAAGGGCCACTCAGCCAGGTCCTACCGTTCCTCCTCCCGCAGCTGCAGGAAATCATCCAGCTGCAGCAGCACCTTTTCCTCCACCTCCTCCACGGGGAAATACGTTTGCTAAGATATGTAAAGATTTTAAAGCTATGGGAGGAAAGGATTTCCATGGAACTGAGTCCTTCGTGGCAGCTAGAAATTGGCTGAAGGAAACTGAGGACCTATTCATCATCTTTGAGGTAGAAGATAGACAGAAAGTACAACTGGTAGTATGGCTACTAAAGGGTGAGGCTTCCTACTGGTGGGAAGTCACTAATGCTGAAAGACCAGTGGAGACATGGGAGGACTTTAGGGCAAGGTTTGAGACTAAATTTCTCTCAGATGCGGAAAGGAGTTTGCAGTTGGAAAAATTCTTATTTCTTAAGCAAGGGAACAAGACAGTCAGAGAGTATGTGAATCAGTTCGATGAGCTGGCTAGGTTTGGGCTAGACCTAGTCAACACCCCGCACAAGAAGGCTCTCCGTTTCGTCAAAGGGTTAAATGAGCCATTACACAGTTTGGCCATGACCCATATACCCATGGGGGCCACGTATGAAAGATTGGTGCAAATGGCATTGCTGAATGAGGAGGATAAGGGTAAGAAGGAGACAAAGGCAGAAAGCTCTCAAGGGAAGAAAGAGGGTTTGCAGCCTAAGAAGACGGACTTTAAGAAAGGCGGGAAAGGCAACAAAGAGAAGAGGATGTGTAATTTCTGTGGCAAAGTGGGGCACTTAGTAAAGGACTGCCAGAAAAAGAAGGCCAAGGAGAATGGTGGGTGCTTTTCTTGCGGTGAGACAGGCCACAGGGCTAAGGATTGCCCAAAGAAACGAGGACAGGGGCAGAGGGCTGGATCCACCTCAGGGGCACAGGTTCATGTGCTAGAAGCGCCACCTCTGCAACAGCGAGGTATAAATACTTCTGTAGAAAGTGTAGTTTATCTTTATGATCACCCCGTTCGCACTTTATTTGATTCTGGCGCATCACACTCCTTTATCTCGTCTGCTTTAGTAGAATCTCTGCACCTAAAAACTAGTATGGTAGAGGACCCCTTAATTGTTTCAAACCCAATTGGGGGCCCAGCTCATTTGTCTATGATCTGTTTGGGATTGAAAATTTCTATTCTAAGCGTAGAATTTCAATGTAGTGCCTTTGTTTTGGGCTTTTCGGGATATGGTTTGATTTTGGGTATGGATTGGCTATCCAGTAATGGGGCCATCCTTGATTGTGAGAAAAGGGTTGTTAGGCTCCTAACCCAGCTCGGTAATACTTCGGAAATTTCTTGTAATCCCTCGTATGCGGTTATGCTTAGTTATCTTGAATCTCTAGATGCCTCTGTTGAAAATTTGCAATCAGTTAGAGTGGTCCGGGAATATCCGGATGTCTTCGAAGAGGTGAAGGGCTTGCCTCCGAAGCGGGAAATAGACTTCCGCATATATCTTGTAGATAATGCAAAGCCCGTTGCATTGCCCGTTAGACATATGGATCCACGAGAAAGGAAAGAGCTCAGTAAACAGATTAAAGAGCTTCTAGAAAAGGGGTTCATTAGGAGGAGCATTTCAGAATGGGGCGCTCCAGTGGTGTTCGCTACAAAGGCGGATGGTTCACTCCGTCTATGTGTTGACTATAGGGAGCTCAACAAGCTAACGAAAAAGAATAGGCGCCCTCTCCCTAGAATTGACGATTTGTTTGACCAGCTTGTAGGAGCGTCTGTTTTCTCCCAGCTCGATTTAGCAACCGGTTTTCATCAGCTAAGGGTGGCTGAAGATAGCATCGATAAAACGGCATTCAGAACCCCAGACGGCTTCTTTGAATGGCATGTCATGCCTTTCGGCTTGACAAATGCACCTGCTTACTTCGTGGACCTGATGAGTAGGGTATTCAGAGATTTCCTCAACAAGTTCGTAGTCGTCTTCGTAGATGATATCCTTATCTTTTCAAAGAGTGAAGAGGAACATGCTCAACACTTAAGGGCAATCATGGAAACTTTGCGAGTCCATCAACTAAAAGCCAAATTCTCCAAATGTCACTTTTGGAGAGAAGAGGTGAGGTTCCTTGGGCACATAGTATCCAAACAAGGGTTAGCAGTGGACCCTGCTAAGGTAGTGGCGGTACAGGATTGGAAGACACCAAGGAATGCGACTGAGGTCCGAAGCTTTCTAGGACTAGCAGGTTTCTATCGAAAATTCATAAGGGATTTTGCGAAAATCTCAGCTCCGCTCACGAAGTTGACCAAGAAGAATCTAGTGTTCAATTGGGACTTGGATTGCGAGTTTGCTTTCCAACGACTGAAAAGGGCTCTCACAACAGCCCCAGTTTTGACGCTACCAGATGGGAGCAAGATGTTCACTGTTTATACGGATGCATGTGGGACAGGGCTAGGCGCCGTCTTAATGCAAGAAGGAAGGGTAGTAGCTTATGGCGGGAGGCAGTTGAAAGTGCACAAAAAGAACTACCCCACCCACGATCTTGAGTTAGCCGCCATCATCTTTGCACTCAAGTCTTGGCGACACTATCTCCTAGGTGAGAAGTTCGAACTTTACACTGACCATAAATCGTTGAAATATCTTTTCTCGCAGAAGGATCTTAACTTGAGGCGACAAAGATGGATGGAGTTTCTTGCCTCATACGATTTCGAAATCTCCTACACTCCGGGCAAAGGCAACGTAGTGGCAGACGCGTTGAGCCGAAAGAAATTGACCCTAAGCCCGTTGTTTGTTGAAAGACAAAGCCTAGAGTTTATAGCCAGCTTCGACTTTAGGCCCTCCTCCGATTTCGTACCAGGCTTACTAGCATCTCTCGAAGTACGGCCAACTTTAGTGGATTTAGTAGGGACAGCACAACGCGAAGACCCTCAGCTTATGGAAATGATTGATAGGCTAATTAGGGGTGAGACTTCAAGTCACCTCAACAGATACTCCATCGACGATAAGGGTTTGCTAAGGCGAAACGGAAGGCTATGCATCCCACAAACCAAAGATTTAGTAAAGAAGGTTCTCGAGGAAGCACATCACTCCAAGATGACGATACACCCAGGCGGAGATAAAATGTACAAAGACATAAAAAGGACTTTCTTCTGGAACGGCATGAAAAAGGACGTGGCAGAATTCGTTTCTAAGTGTATGGTGTGCCAACAGGTTAAGGCGGAACAGAAAAAGCCTGGCGGACTGCTACATCCTTTAGAGGTCCCACAGTGGAAGTGGGATAGCATCTCAATGGACTTCATCGATGGGCTGCCTAGGTCTAGGAGAGGCAACACTAGCATTTGGGTAATAGTGGATAGGCTTACTAAAAGCGCCCACTTCTTACCTGTCAAAAGTAAAAGAACTGCCTCATCCCTGGCATCACTTTACCTCAAAGAAATCGTTCGACTCCATGGAATACCATCTAGCATTGTTAGTGACCGAGACCCCATCTTCACCAGCGAGTTTTGGCGGAGTCTGCAAGAAGCAGTAGGAACGCAGTTATGCTTGAGCACAGCCTATCATCCCCAAACCGACGGCCAAACAGAGAGAGTGAACAGAGTTTTGGAGGACCTTTTAAGACTATGCGTCCTTGACTTCGGAGGGACATGGGAAGACCACCTTCCTTTGGTGGAATTTGCCTACAACAACAGCTATCAAGCAACCATCGGAATGGCGCCCTTCGAAGCTTTATATGGAAGACCGTGCCGATCGCCCACTTGTTGGTGGGAGTCTACTGATAAGCTCATACTTGGACCAGATATGATCCGAGAGACTTCAGAGAAAGTAGACTTAATACGAAGAAGGATGAAGACGGCCCAAGACAGACAAAAGTCCTATGCCGACAAGAGAAGGACCGACCTTGAATTTGAGGTTGGAGACAGAGTTTTTCTCAAGGTATCTCCGCTAAGAAACGTTGTTCGTTTTGGAACCACAGGAAAACTGGCACCAAGGTTCGTAGGGCCATTCCCTATCATCGAGAAAATTGGGAAAATGGCCTATAGATTAGAGCTACCCGAGAAGTTGGTCGGAGTCCACAACGTTTTTCACGTTTCACATCTCCGAAAATGTCTACATCAGTCTGCTGAAGTGGTAGAGCCAAATATCCTCGAAGAAGCCAAAGTGGAACGCGAAGCAACCATTAGAAAAGTTCCAACCCGCATATTAGGAACGGAAGTGAAGAAGCTACGCAACCGCGAAGTCAAACTCGTCAAAGTTCAGTGGAGCGACGCCGAGGGAGACGCGACTTGGGAAACTGAAGCTAGAATACGCACTGCCTACCCTTCTCTTTTCGAGGGTACATCCTTGATCTTTCTTTTCCTTAAGTCGCGCTTTTATCTATCTTTTTAGGTATATTTCCTTGACCTTATCTTTTAGCTAGAAACCTCTTTGGATGGAAACATGTAATTGAAACATGTTATGGATGATGATTGCAAGTGGTTGCAAGTGATTGCTAGTGGTTGCTCGTGGTTGCATATACACACACAATCTAGGTTTTAGATCGGCTCAGTCACTTCATATTGCATATGCATATATGTTTGCATTCGTATATGGTTGAACTTTAATGTGTTGTCATATGGATGTTGCATTTGTAATGAATGATTGTGCACTCATGTAGAATCATGAATAGGAAAATTTGCATACATAATGGATTCATGGCACTTACATAATTCGCATTAAGGAGGTCAACTGAATCAGTAGACCGCCTGATTTTGCATTAGATAAGTACATGTACACACACACTTCGCATATGATCATGAAGCATTAGAAGTCTTTTAAGGACAATGGATGCTCGTGTTTGATGGATGAGTAGATGGATGATTGGATGTTAGGATATACGTCTTCCTAAACTTGAAGATTTCGGGGACGAAATCCTTTTAAGTGGGGGAGAATGTAACACCCCGTGTATTCTATAACTGTGAAATTAACAAATTAAAGTATAATTAATTTGAAATCAAAGAACTAAGGGAAACGGGATACGCCATTGCGTTCGTCTCGGAAAAATACGCGAAATAGAGTCCGAGTTTTCGAAAAACGGAGTCCGTATGAAGAAGATATAGCCTCCGGAAGTTTCTGAATTAAGTTTAAAATTCGAACAGCTCAGAAAAACAAGTTTAAAATTAAAAATCGGGCCCAATTGGCCAGGGCGGGAAAATTCCCGCCTAAGACACCCAGGTCGACTGGGCTGTCGACCTGGTCTTGCCAGGTCGATAGGGCTGTCGACAGGGCTGTCGACCTGGTCCAGACCCAGTCCACCCTGGCTGGCCTAATCTATTCATTCAAACCCAGGTCCAGACCCAGTCCAGACCCAGGTCGAACCCAGTCCACCCTGGCTGGCCTAATCTATTCATTCAAAAATAAGAACGAGGCCATCATGCTGCGGAGGAACGACTAGGAGTAGCCACCAATTTGGGAGAGGACTAGGAGGCAAATTCTAAAGCATAAAGCAACCTAAACAAATCAAATCAACAAGAAGTCGCATCTCCAATTGGAGAATTCGCCACACGATTGTAAGTAGAGTATTATTTTGGTATGAACAAATAACTGTGTTGGTTTGTATACTTGATTTGTGGTGATAAAGTAATTCATATTTGTGCGTTACTATGATTCTTATCGATTTGGAATATTGTATACGTTTGGATATTCTCGAATTATGTTATTCATTATAAAAACTACATGTTTGCGGTAGTTTTATGCAAGTATACGTTTGGATATTTGCAAAGCATGTTATTCATTATAAAAACTACATGTTGCGGTAGTTTTATGCAAGTATACGTTTGGAATATTCGCAAATTATGTAATTCATGTTGAAGCTACATGTATGTAGTTGTTTAAGTGAAATTCATGCAAGTTTGGGGTTTTGCTACTATGCCATCATAATGTGTATTTTTGTACAAAGATCATTTTTGTGAGTAATTGGAACAAATTTGGGTTATTATAATTCATATGAAATTATGTTGAAAATTTGGCATCATGGTCTATGTATTAAGCAATACTTTTGTACTAGAAAACCTCTTTGCGAACTTATGAATATGACTAGGCTATGATTGATATTTTGCATAATTGAAAACCATGTTAGGTCTATATTGTTAACAAGAATTATATGATGACATATGTGGTACATAGCTAGGTTAGATTCAAAATCCCATTTGCAAGTTTGCATGACTAAAGTAAAAATCATGATTTCATGTTTTATTTATGCCATAAGTATATGTGCGCCATGGTTATGTGAATAGATTTAAAATCATGATTAAGTTGGAATAATTCAAGTTGAACTATGCTTTTGTATTAGTAACAAAAGTAAACCCCTTTGTAAACATGTAGGAATCTTATGAACATGATTTGCTTATGTTTGACATTATGCCTAAATAAAAACATAGGTTTATGTTGTAGTTAAGACTATGTGTCAATAATGATATCCAATTTAGATTCTTATCTTAACTACAAGTTTACATGGTTTGATTCATGTCACTTATGCCTTATGACCAAAGTATATGTTACTACTATGCAAGTACACCAGTTTCTATTCTGTAGTTCCAACGTCACGTTACAAGTTCATGCGTTCACATTCCCCTTTTGTGTATGTAATCACGCTTTAAGCCTCCCCTTTTCGCATGGCTAGGTTGGGCTTAAAAAGGCTAAGCCCAACATATATATAATAAACAGACGTATTAAACGGGGGAAAATAACGTTGGGTTAAATTTATTAATAAATGAAAATATAAAGAAAAAGGGGCCCAAATTCAAGTATGGGTTGGGCCCATGATTGGTGTAACCTTCACACCATTGATTTTTAATGGGCCGCAAATATTTACATATAAGAAAAATAAAGAAGAAAGGCAAAATATGTAAATGTAGAAAATACGATGTGTTTAACCCGAGGTTGGATTGAGTTGTGATGTAAACCTGCCCGGAACCGCCCGGCTGTCCAGTAGTCACAACAATACCTATCCAATGTGGGTGGTTAAACATGGAGCCCAATAAGGACCCGAGGTTAGACTGAGTTGTGGCGTAAGACTGCCCGGAACCAACCGGCAACAGGCAGCCACAACAATACCTGTCTAATGTGAGAGGTCAAGGCTTTAATAAGACAATTAAGGCTGAGTCAGGATTGTTAGGATTAAGTGAACTAAAGACTTAATCAAAATGGAACATGCTAAACTAAACAGACTGATTGGGGGGTTAGGTTACAAAACACTTAACCAACTTAGCATGTTGGCTAGAAATAGAAAACCTAGTAGCGGGGGACCCTTTTCAGCAGTAACCCTATAAGGTGTATCATGATACCCTGAAACTAGGCAGGGTGGGGCACGATTACTGGGCTGATTGTAAGAGGTCAAATCGACGGCGGTGGTGTAGCAGTGTAGGTTCTAACGGGGTGCGGGTGTGCACACACTCCGGCGCAGAAAAATAAAGCACTGGGCACCAGTAGCATACCTGTGCATTCTAAGGTTGTGTCGGGCCGCTGACATGGGACTTGATACACCCCATGGTGGGACCAGCATAGGTAACTACAACATCGGGGGCCGTAAGACACATGTAACTATGCGAGTAGGAGCCGATCATCGTAAAATGGATCACTTCACCCTGGTTATGGGGTGCCTGTTGGGAACTAGTTTATATGGGTTCAGAGATTTATATGGGGTACGATAGTATATTCGACCCTAGACAACTTAACTAAGTTTGTAGTGCTTTCCCACTTCTTGTTTATACTTATCATACCCAGTTCTTTATTCATAGACAGAATAGTCCTAGACTTACTCAGGCTTTATGTCTGACTCTACTTTTCTTTCGTCTTCTTTTCTTCCGTTTCCCCCCCTCCAGGTCCACAGGGAGGGAACACTGCAGCTTGACCAGCCTTAATATCCAGCTTGAAGAGGAGAAATGTATTGCTTGGACCTTTTCGTTTTGAACTATGGCTTTGGACAACAACTATGGGGCTTTTGCAGTTTATTTATGTTTTCTTTAAGCTTCTTTAAATAATATAATCAAGACAGATTATGAAAGTGTTATGTTATGATTTTGGAAAGGATGTAAGACAATCATGGTGATGTTGTTGTAACACGTATTTGCTTTTATGAAATAAAAGTTACCACTTTTCTGCTGTTTACAAATATGTGTTTTTATATCTGTCTTGTATATCTGTGACTTATACTTATAAACCTCCACCAAAATTAGGGCATTCCCTTTGAGAGTGACCCTAACGGAGGTGGGGTGTTTCAGTACTAGTATTCTAACCTATGTCAAGTATAAAAAAGAAGTGATCCCTTAGCCCAATGTTGGCCCAAACTCATGAGATGACCTAAATCAAGGTCCAACTACTCGGTCTAGTTGATCGGCTCCCTATAAGCCTAACTCGTCGTGTATCAGTGTTATACAGCTTAATCATGGAATGTAGTTAACTGTGCAAGGTCCACCCTAGGGTGTATCCAGTCCTAGGGTGTAAACCACAGACACAAAACAAGCACGCACAGTCTTAACCTACCGGTGCCCATGTTCAACTCCGGACTTAATGTGCACGACCATGGTCCGCCTGAACTTAACTGGTGCACCATTCAGCCGTCTCTTTTGGTCTCTTACAATCAGCCCAGCAATCATGCCCCACCCCACCCTAGTCCTAGGGTATCCATGATACTCCCTAGTGGGTTACTGCTGAAAAGGACCACGTAACTAGGATTTCAAGCAGGTTAAGTGTGGTTAACCCTATCCTAACCATGTATTGAGTTGGTCAAGTGTATCCAAGCAGTTCATGACTTAACCCTATCAATACATCATGTTCAACTGGTCAAGTATATTCAAGTGGTCCATGACTTAACCCTACCATGTGGCATTAATTAACTTAATGCACCCCAACCTCTCACATTAGACTTTGTTGTGGTTACTAGTTAAGTCGGGCGGGTCCGGGTAGCTTTACACCACAACCTAGTCTAACCTCGGGTTTTAAGTGAGATATGACCAACTACTCACATTGGGTCCTATTGTTTGTAGCCACTAGTTAAGCCGGTCGATTCCGGGTAGATTTATGCTACAAACTCAACCCAACCTCGAGTTGGCCACTTTCATGTTTTCTACATGTCATTTCCACATTCATGTTTTCAAGCATAATCACATGTCATATTTTCAAGTCATGTTTCATGTCTTTTAAGTTTACCCATAACGTAACCCCATCGCACGTAAGTTCGCATCAACACAAATAGATCAAAAGGGGGAACATAAGAATATGACAATGTGGGCATAAGATGGCAAAGTCTATCACAAGTTAAACATGGTGATATTTGAGGCAAAAGGGGTTCAACATACTAGCATATGGCCTCAACATGTATGATAGCATAAAAGGTGACTTGGCCTCAAACATGACAATAACATAAAGGTGATTTGGCCTCAAACATGTCAATAGCAAAAAGGGTAACAATCCTAATTTGTGCATAGCAAGTAGGTTCAACATTATCATATGCATGTTAAGGGACATGAGGGGTTAAGGTTTGTTAACATGCATAAGCCATAATCCATTTCATAGCATTTTTCCCAAAAGTCAACATGAACGGTACTAGGTTCATGATAGATCCACAATCATAGATCAAGAGAGACATGAATAGATCTATGCATACAATGATAGGTTCAAGGCAAATATTGCACTTAGGTCCAATTCCAGTCTACTTATGTATGGCATTAAACTTAGCAAATAGGGTGATAAACTTATGATTAGCATATAGGTCCATCATGGCAAGTTAATATCAAGGTCATGAGGGGTTCTATGTTGCGTTTATGCACAATCACCACATAAAGCTCATAGCTTTCCACCCAAAAGTCAATATAAATAGAACTAGATTCATGATAGGTAAACATTAGGTCCACAAACATAGATCAAAAGGGTCATGAATGAATCTGTGCATGAAATCCAAGGCAAGCATAACACAAAAGTCTCATTTCAACTTGCTACATGTCATATTAAGTTCATAGTTTAGATCTAAGAGTAAAGGAGGGCTTACAAAGCGTGGCTATGAGAACTAGAACACAATAGAACAAGATAGAGACATTGTAGAATCTCTAGGAATGATGTAGCAACGCAAATAGCCTTGAGAATAAATAGCTCCTTTGATAGAAAGAAGAAAGCTTGCTCCTGTTTGCCTTAGAAGCTCTCAAGATGAAGATGGAGACCATGATTAGGGAGCATTTTGGCAGCACTTAGTTGTAGGATTGATTTGTGTGGGTTTAGGCTAGGTCTTAGGGTCTTTTTATAGAAGTTTAGGTTAGTTTAGGCCATAGGATTAACCCTAGTTTAGATCTGAGCCATCAAATCTCGTCACAGGCCTCAAAACATGACTCAGAGGGGACAACAGGTGCACCAGGCCAAGCTGGCCCGACCACCCAGGTCGACAGGGGTGTCGACTGGGCAGTCGACACCCACTGGGGTGTGTCGACTCCCCAGTCGACTTGGGGGCTGGGCGGGAAACTTTCCCGCCTAGTCTGTTTGGCTCCAGATTTGAAATTTGAACTGTTTTTGAACTTGAAATTTTCTGAAAACTTTGACGGGCCATAACTTGGTCATACGGACTCCGATTCTTGAAAACTCAGACTCTATTTCGCGTATTTTTCCGAGACGAACGCAATAGCACATCCCGTTTCCCTTGATTCAGATTTTAATATTTAATTCTGCCTTGATTAATGTTATAACATGTTATTCAAAATACGGGTTGTTACATTCTCCCCACCTTACAGGATTTCGTCCCCGAAATCTTCAAGTTAGGAAGAACGTATCCTACCATCCATCATCCATCTACTCAAAACATCATCCACGAGCAGTCATTGTCCTTAAAAGATTCTAAATGCTGTATGATCATATGCGGAAGGTGTGTGTATATGTACTTATCTAATGCGAAAATCAGGCGGTTACTGATTCCGTAAACCTCCTTAATGCAAAGTATGTTAGTGAAATGAGTCCATATGTATGCAAATTCCTAACATAATTCATAATCTCTACATGAGTGCACATAACATTCATCCATATGCAACATCCACGTGATAGCATAACAAGTTTCAGCCATGAATAAGTATAAGCACTCATGCATATGCAATATGAAAGTGTGTGAGCCGATCTTAGTGCCTAATGTGTATCATGCATCCACGAGTATCCACTTGCAAACACTTGCAACCACTTGCAAACATCAAGCATAACATGTTTCAAATACATGTTTCATCCAAAGGGTTTCTACCTAAGTTTCTCATGACAAGGTTAACGAGATAACAAGATAAACATGGATAGCAAAAGAAAGATATGCTAACTAGGAAAAGAGATTGAGAATGTACCCTCAAAAAGGAATGGATAAAGCCCATGCATCTTCTCCTCGGTTTCCCAAGTTGCTTCTTCATCGGCTTCACTCCACTGAACCTTTACTAACTTGACTTCTCGATTCCTCAGCTTCTTGATCTCCGTTCCCAAGATACGAATCGGAGCTCGCCTCAAAGTTGCCTCTTTTTCTACCTCTACGTCTTCAAGAATGCTAGGCTCAACTACCTCGGCTGACTCATGTAGGCACTTTCGGAGATGCGAGACATGAAAAACATTGTGCACTCCGGCCAGCTTCTCGGGCAATTCCACCTTATAAGCCATCTTCCCAATCCTCTCTATGATAGGGAAGGGTCCTACGAACCTTGGTGCCAGCTTCCCAACTGCTCCAAAACGAACCACATTTCGCAAAGGAGAAACCTTCACAAAGACCATATCTCCAACTTCAAACTCTAAGTCTGTCCTTCGCTTGTCTGCATAGGATTTCTGTCTGTCTTGGGCCGTTTTCATCCGCCTTCGAATCAACTCAAGCTTCTCGGACGTGTACCTTATCATGTTGGGCCCAAGTATAAGCTTATCCGTCGTCTCCCACCAACATGTTGGTGACTTGCACGGCCTCCCACACAAAGCTTCGAATGGTGTCATCCCTATGCTTGCTTGGTAGCTGTTATTATAAGCAAACTCTACGAGAGGAAGGTGGTCTTCCCAAGTGCCACCAAAGTCAAGAATGCATAGCCTCAACAGATCTTCTAGTACCCTATTCACCCTTTCGGTCTGGCCATCCGTCTGTGGGTGATAGGCTGTACTTAGATTCAAATCTTTCTGCAAGAAGAGGTACTTGAGCGACTTGTGATCAGTATATAACTCAAACCTTTCGCCTAGAAGATAGTGGCGCCACGATTTGAGTGCAAAGACGATCGCCGCCAACTCCAAATCATGAGTGGGATAGTTCTTCTCATGAACCTTGAGTTGCCTACCCCCAAAGCATATCACTCTCCCTTCTTGCATCAGGAAAGCGCCTAATCCCGTGCCACATGCATCGGTGTACACGGTAAACAACTTCCCTCAATCGGGCAATGCTAGAACTGGAGCTGTGGTGAGGGCTTTCTTGAGCCTTTGAAAAGCAAGCTCACACTCTAAGTCCCATGCGAAGACTAAGTTCTTCTTCGTTAACTTAGTAAGAGGGGCTGATATTTTTGCGAAGTCCTTAATGAACTTCTTATAAAAGCCTGCCAGACCGAGAAAGCTTCTTACTTCAGTTGCATTCTTAGGAGTTTTCCAGTCTTGAACCGCAACCACTTTCGCGGGATCCACAGCTATGCCTTGCTTTAAAACTATATGTCCAAGAAACCGAACTTCCTTTCTCCAAAAATGGCATTTGGAGAACTTGGCTTTCAACTGATGATCTCTAAGTGTATCCATCACTTCCTTGAGATGTCTAGCATGTTCTTCCTCATCCTTTGAGAATATCAGAATATCATCCACGAAAACAACCACAAACTTGTTAAGGAACTCCCTGAACACCCTACTTATCAAATCCACGAAGTAGGCGGGTGCATTAGTCAAACCGAATGGCATGACGAGCCATTCAAAGAATCCGTCTGGAGTCCTAAACGCAGTCTTGTCAATACTATCCTCAGCAACTCTAAGCTGATGGAATTCGGTGGCTAGATCGAGTTGAGAGAAAACAGAAGCACCAACAAGTTGGTCAAAAAGATCATCAATCCTCGGTAATGGGTGCCTATTCTTCTTTGTCAGCTTGTTTAACTCACGATAATCAACACATAGATGAAGCGAACCATTCGCCTTAGTAGCAAACGCCATAGGAGCACCCCATTCAGAAATGCTTCGCCTAATAAAATTCTTCTCAAGCAACTCCTTGACTTGCTTACTAAGCTCCTTTCTTTCTCGCTAGGCCATGTGCCTAACAGGCAATGAAACTGGCTTGGCATTATCAACAAGATAAATACGGAAGTCTATCTCGCGTTTAGGGGGTAACCCCTTCACTTCATCAAAAACATCAGGATATTCTCGGACCACCCTCACAGATTGAAGATTGTCAATAGACGATCGAGGGATTCAAGATAACATAACATGACGGGATCCGTAGGGTTACAAGAAATTTCTAGGATATTACCGAGGCGAGTCATGAGCCTCACTACCCTATGCTCACAATCAAGAATGGCTCCATAACTGGACAACCAATCCATGCCCAAAATCAACCTGTATCCCATAAACCCGAGAACATAAGCATTACACATGAATTCTACGGTCAAAATAGAAATCTTCAAATCCACACAAATCATAGATAAATGGGCGGAACCCCCAAATTGGATTTGAAACTCTAACGGGATCCTCAACTAGACTAGTACTTAGGTGCAAACTTTCAACAAGATCGGAAGAAATAAAACTATGCGATGCGCCAGAATCAAATAAGGTACGAACAGGAAAAGTCAGAAATGTAAACAAGGCTTTCTACAGAATTACTACCTCGATCAAGAGCTGGAAGAGCGTTGAGAGCCTGTAGTTGTCCTCCAGGAGGTCCTACTCGCTGAATTTGCCTTTTCCCCGCTTTTTCGGGCAATCCTTGCTATAGCGTCCAGACTCTCCACAATGAAAGCATTCGTCCAACTTTCTCTTCTTCTTCCTACAGTCTTTGGCTATGTGCCCAGTGATCCCACAGAAGTTGCACTTCCTTGTCTCCCTGGTTTTGTTGTCATTGCGGTTGTTGTTGTCCTTGCCTCCTTTCTTGGAATCTACCTTCTTGCCTTGAGACTCATTCAACTTGACTTCCTTCTTACCACTCTTATCTTCCTCTTAAAGCAGGTCCATATTTACCAAACTCTCGAAGGTCGCCCCCATGGGTATGTGAGACATGGCCAAACCGTGCAATGGTCGTTCAATCCTAGAGCAAAGTGTAGGGCCTTCTTCTGAGCTATGTTAACCAAGTCTAAACCGAACCGAGCAAGCTGATGAAACTTATCCACGTATTCCCTAACGGTCATGTCCCCTTGCTTTAGTGATAGGAACCTCTCCATCTGAAGGTTCTCTTCTGTCGATGATAGAAACCTCAGTCCAAACCTTCTCCTAAAGTCATCCCAAGTCTGAATTGGCCTAGTAGTGGTGGTGGCTACCCACCAATATGCAGCTTCCCCTTTCAACAGCCATACCGCTAACAGAATTTTCCTACGGTCTTCTATATCAAAGATAGCAAAGAGGTCTTCAGTTTCCTTTAACCAGTTTCTTGCCTCAACAAAAGCCTCCTTCCCAATAAAATTCTTGCCACCCATCGCCTTAAAGTCCTTGCAAATCTTCGCGAAATCCGCTTGTGGATGCTGAGGAGGAGGAGGAGGGACCTCAGCTACGGGAGGAGGAGGAATGTTAGCCACGGGGGGAGGAGGAGGAATGTCCGCGGGGCTGGCTTCATTCGCCCTTGCCCCCATGTACCTTCTAAACCAAATAGGTACTGATACGCCCTCCAGAATGGCAAAATTATCGGCCATACTGAAATGAAGAAAAAGATAGATTCAGAACGAGGAAACAAAGGATAGTGCTAATGGCTTTTGGGGAATAGCCTTTTAAAATAAACTAGACTTTTCTTGGAAAATACTTAATTGGTTTTGAAAATAATTTTTCAAAAGGTAAGTTTTAAAAACCTTTTGCTCAAATCTTGTAAACCTCGCTCTGATACCAAATGTAACACCCCACCTCTGCCAGGGTCACTCTTGCAAGTACACTGGCTTTAGAGGGGTGTTGGACAAGGTAAACATGCATGAAGATATCACAAGACAGAACATATGAGTAAAACAGAGTAAATAAAACAGCGGATAAAATTACTATTTCAAAACCATAATCAAGTTACATCAAAGTACTTAGTCATTATTTTCCAACTACTACAAGTCTAGAAACATAAACTGAAAACTAGAAATAACATAAAGTAAACTATCCCCAAAGTAGACGTGGTAAAGCCATAGCGAGCTCAAGTCCAAACCGTACATGAGTTATCCAGAAAGCAAGCTAAAGATCCAAGCTAGGTGCTAGTGTTCCCACCCTGAGAACCTGGGGGGGGGGGAACGGAAGAAAAGAGGCGAAAGGAAAACAGGTCAGTCAAAAAGACTGGTAAGTCCTACCTACTATTATTATAAAAAGTAATAAAGTTAACTGGACATGAGAAACTGAGATGAAACATAAGGATGGTAACTAAACTGGCATGGTGAATAGTTAACAAGATAGAGCAAGTGTGGCATCACATATACAAGGTTAAGTTGCACCAAGAGTGTACTATTATTCTAACCTATGTCAAGTATAAAAAAGAAGTGATCCCTTAGCCCAATGTTGGCCCAAACTCATGAGATGACCTAAATCAAGGTCCAACTACTCGGTCTAGTTAATCGGCTACCTATAAGCCTAACTCGTCGTGTATCGGTGTCATACGGCTTAATCATGGAATGTAGTTAACTGTGCAAGGTCCACCCTAGGGTGTATCCAGTCCTAGGGTGTAAACCACAGACACAAAACAAGCACGCACAGTCTAAACCTATCGGTGCCCATGTTCAACTCCGGAATTAATGTGCACGACCATGGTCCGCCTGAACTTAACTGGTGCACCATTCAGCCGTCTCTTTTGGTCTCTTAAATCAGCCCAGTAATCGTGCCCCACCCTAGCCTAGTCCTAGGGTATCCATGATGCTCCCTAGTGGGTTACTGTTGAAAAGGACCACATAACTAGGATTTCAAGCGGGTTAAGTGTGATTAACCCTATCCTAACCATTTATTGAGTTGGTCAAGTGTATCCAAGCAGTTCATGACTTAACCCTATCAATACATCGTGGTCAAGTATATTCAAGTGGTCCATGACTTAACCCTACCATGTGGCATTAATTAACTTAATGCACCCCAACCTCTCACATTAGACTTTGTTGTGGTTACTAGTTAAGCCGGGCGGGTCCGGGTAGCTTTACACCACAACCTAGTCTAACCTCGGGTTTTAAGTGCGATATGACCAACTACTCACATTGGGTCCTATTGTTTGTAGCCACTAGTTAAGCCGGTCGGTTCCGGGTAGATTTATGCTACAAACTCAACCCAACCTCGAGTTGGCCACTTTCATGTTTTCTACATGTCAAGTCCACGTTCATGTTTTCAAGCATAATCACATGTCATATTTTCAATTCATGTTTCATGTCTTTTAAGTTTACCCATAACGTAACCCCATCGCACGTAAGTTCGCATCAACACAAATAGATCAAAAGGGGGAACATAAGAATATGACAAGGTGGGCATAAGATGGCAAAGCCTATCACAAGTTAAACATGGTGATATTTGAGGCAAAAGGGGTTCAACATACTAGCATATGGCCTCAACATGTATGATAGCATAAAAGGTGACTTGGCCTCAAACATGACAATAACATAAAGGTGATTTGGCCTCAAACATGTCAATAGCAAAAAGGGTAACAATCCTAACTTTTGCACAGCAAGTAGGTTCAACATTATCATATGCATGTTTAGGGACATGAGGGGTTAAGGTTTGTTAACATGCATAAGCCATAATCCATTTCATAGCATTTTTCCCAAAAGTCAACATGAACGGTACTAGGTTCATGATAGATCCACAATCATAGATCAAGAGAGACATGAATAGATCTATGCATACAATGATAGGTTCAAGGCAAATATTGCACTTAGGTCCAATTCCAATCTACACATGTATAGCATTAAACTTAGCAAATAGGGTGATAAACTGGTGATTAGCGTATAGGTCCATCATGGCAAGTTAATATCAAGGTCATGAGGGGTTCTATGTTGCATTTATGCACAATCACCACATAAAGTTCATAGCTTTCCACCCAAAAGTCAACATAAATAGAACTAGATTCATGATAGGTAAACATTAGGTCCACAAACATAGATCAAAAGGGTCATGAATGAATCTATGAATGAAATCCAAGGCAAGCATAACACAAAAGTCTCATTTCAACTTGCTACATGTCATATTAAGTTCATAGTTTAGATCTAAGAGTAGAGGAGGGCTTACAAAGCGTGGCTATGAGAACTAGAACACAATAGAACAAGATAGAGACGTTGTAGAAGCTCTAGGAATGATGTAGCAATGCAAATAGCCTTGAGAATAAGTAGCTCCTTTGATAGAAAGAAGAAAGCTTGCTCCTTTTTGCCTTAGAAGCTCTCAAGATGAAGATGGAGGCCATGATTAGGGAGCATTTTGGCAGCACTTAGTTGTAGCATTGATTTGTGTGGGTTTAGGTTAGGTCTTAGGGTCTTTTTATAGAAGTTTAGGTTAGTTTAGGCCATAGGATTAACCCTAGTTTAGATCTGAGCCATCAAATCTCGTCACAGGCCTCAAAACATGACTCAAAGGGGACAGCAGGTGCACCAGGCCAAGCTGGCCCGACCACCCAGGTCGACAGGGGTGTCGACTGGGCAGTCGACACCCATTGGGGTGCGTCGACTCACAAGTCGACTCCCCAGTCGACTTGGGGGCTGGGCGGGAAACTTTCCCGCCCAGTCTGTTTGGCTCCAGATTTGAAATTTGAACTGTTTTTGTACTTGAAATTTTCTAAAAACTTTGACGGATCATAACTTGGTCATACGGACTCTGATTCTTGAAAACTCGGACTCTATTTCGCGTATTTTTCCAAGACGAACGCAATGGCATAGCCCGTTTCCCTTGATTCAGATTTTAATATTTAATTCTGCCTTGATTAATGTTATAACAAGTTATTCAAAATACGGGTTGTTACACATGTCATAATAACATTTCAATACTTTAAATTATTCTAGCCAATTCACATTGTACAATTACGGGTAATGTTAAATGATAATATATCATTATCTAAAATGATATAACTTAAATTCACTCACCTCAGATGCTTTCCAAATCCTGAATCTGGTCCAGATCTATCATTCCATAGTTTTTCCCCTAATTGGATTCCGAGCCTAACAACCATGGATTCATAATTTTTACTGAAAGAAAGAAAGAAAAAGAAGATAATGGAAAATAGATCAGATTTAGGAATTACCTCACTTTGATAAGAGATCTGAACACCCAGTTACAAGCATACGTTCCTTTTATTCAGATCTGGATTCAGAATTTTTCCTAAACTAATAATCTTAATTTTCTGATTACATTTGAGGAGTTGAGAGGAATAGCAGAGCTTCTGCGTTGTCTTAGAAATATGAGACTTAGGGTAGGCTCTACAGACTTATCTATAGGTGTTTAGCAACGTATTTGATAAAATAAATAGTCCACGTTCGCGTAGAAATAATCTGCCCGGATCTGCCATAGGGGGGGTCGACCCCCCCTTTATGGGGTCGACCCATGGGTTGACACCCACTTATGGGGTCGACACTCCCTTGATGGGGTCGACACCCCTGAGCGGGAATTTTCCCGCGCCCCTTTTCCACGTGAATTTGAACTGTTTTGAATTTTTGGACTTATTTAATTCATATATACTCTGCTTATGCGTATACAAACTTCAAACCTTAATAACTTCTTCATACGTTGTCCGTTTTACGTAAACCAGGTGTCTATTTTGACCAGAATTCCGAGACGAACGAAATAACGTAGTATGTTTCACTTAATTCTGAAAATAAATTAAGTTATTCTTATTTTATTATCCTGAGTTAAAAATGTCGGGTGTTACACTTAGGGATCCCTTATCCCAAGGTAACCGTTAGTCCTTGAGTCCCATAAGCATGATACTCACCTCTCAAAGGAAGAGTAACTAATCTTCAGGCTTAAGACCTTTATAACTAAGAAACGGTGAACTAAACAAAGCTAGTGGAAACTAAATAACCCCTTAATCTTCCTAGGCCCACGACCTAAACCTTAATTCCGGTGTTGACGATATATATCTTTAACATATGATATGTATCGCATAGTCTTCTTATGTTATGATATAATATATTACAAAGTCCTTTTATGTTACGCTATAATGTTTGTCTATAACATGTATTACAGATATGTCGTTACGTCAACGTACATCTTCACATTCTGGGTCCTCTTCTACTTCTCAGAGAGGGACAGGTCCTCCACTAGGTGGTGAAAGTTGTGGTCCATCACATGAGCTAGCACGCCCTGTGGTGTGGTTTTAGCCAAAAACAAATGGAGGGTAAGTACTAAGTTTCAAAATTAGATTTCATTTATGTACAATATATTATAAATATATATAGTACTCATGAAATATTTAATTTTTTTCTGTTTAACATAGTGGTTTTGAGTTAGATCCCTCCATCATAGTCCTAAGGATATCGCGGTAGGCTTACATGAGTCGCATAACGTCATGTTGGCCTAAGTGGACCTTGATTACATATAATGTTTAAGAAACTGTTTGATAGGATTTTTTAGTGTGTGTGATATATCAATTATTACATTAAGCACCCATGTGTACTGATTTGTTGTATATCTTACTTCTTAGGTTTAAAATCAATTCATTTTTATAAGTATATGATCAATTCATGTTTATACTATTTCTCAAGCGTGCAGGGTTTAGTGGACCTCAAGGAATATGATATTTCCTTTATACAACGCCCCTTGGAATAGTGAAGTGGCAAAAAATTACAAAGAAAAGTTAAGTAGCATAAAATCATCTGGAAAAAAGCCTAGTTGGATGAGCGTTAATGTATAAGATGATTTTTTCACTTGGTGGAGCAACAAGGAGTTTCAAGTAAATTTACTGCATATTTAATTTAAATTGATCTACTCAGTTAATATATAAATTAGAACTGTAAAAAAATCAACTTAAATTTACAGAGGGGGTCTCAAAGAAATTCAGCTAATAGGAGTAAGAACCCCGTTACACATCGTGGTGGTTTCAAATTGTTTCAGCATCATCGCTAGGCCTTGGTATATTTATTAATTAATTAAAAAGTCAAAGATTTTAAGTTCTAAGTTGTTTTAAGATAGACAATATAACTATACATATGCATATATCATGAGAGATAGCGCAGTGCTCCTATGTCATTGGGATGTTTTCGCGCGTACTTATGCGATGAGTCAGATCGATGATTCTGGCTCAACTCCTTTGACCATGATGACAAAGCACGTACTGCATATGTAATTATAACATAGTTAACTTAAAGTTATAATTTTATTAAAATAATGTTATATAAATTCAATTGTGTTTTGCATAATAACAATGGTTCCAGCAACAGAAGGCACATATGCTCAAGGAAACTAGATGTGCTGACTTGAATGATGATGAGGAAGATACAATTTTTGAGGATGTCATAGATCCACCAATCCGCAACAGGCATGATGAATTTGGGAACCAAGAGGTAATTTAACAGAAAATGAAATGTATATGAATTGCAATTATGAAACACTAAAAAACAAAAAATGTTTACAGGTAAAGACATCTCAAAAACTGTACCAAAGGGCTTAGGACAAGGAGAAGATTGCACAACTATGATCCTAGATCGTCGCGCTTGAGGAACGTGGTCGCCGCCGTGAAGAACAGATGGAGTTGTTGAACCAGCGTTTGATGAAGTTCATATCGTAGTACAGACAGTTTATTTCACTATCTGGTGGTTCCGGAGTAGAGTGACTTGAGGTATGATTTGTTACATCTTGTTGTTATATGTACATATGCTCTTGTTGTTATATGTATATATTGTTGTTGTGCGGGTGATGTTGGTTTAGACATTCTACTGGATAATGGTTTATGTTGATTTGGTAACGTTGGTTTGTTGGATGTTTGTATATATTGGTTTTTTGTTGTGTATACTATATCGTATGTGTATGATTTGGGATTAATATTATATTTGGGTATATATGTAAGTGTGATTATTATGCATATGGTCAAAATCGAGCTGTTATGATATATTTGAGATTGTGAGGGTGGTCGGAAAGAGGCAATCTAAAATCTAAACAAAGTTACTTATATTTCCAACTGCTTGCAACGATTTTAGGTCGTTAAATTTCAACTACTTCCAACGGATCATTCCAATGTTTTCGAACGACTATCGGATCAAACCTTTACTTTCGCGTGTCCACATTAATCATTGTAGGTCATTGGAAATTATCCGTTGATAGCGTTGGAGGCCGCTGATAGCCGTTGAAGTGTATACCAATGGATTTCCAGCGGCATTTCAACAGCCGCTAATGGCTCTCGACTGTTGGAAAACACTATGGCTCCATTCATAGTCAAAAGGTGCCACATTTACGTTGGCGTTCGCATCCGATGCGTGGCACCTTTTGACCGTTCAGAAAGAAAGTTTGAGAAACATCGAAAAATTAAACGTTAGCATCCGACGTGTCGGACGCCAACGGTTAATTTTCCAATATTTATAAATTTGCAGCTCCCCCTTCATTTCCCTCACCTTCGAACAACAAACCCACTTCCTCAACCTCCCTATTTTAATTCTTTTCGCGATGATTCAAGCTCCAAAATAGGGTTTTTATATCATTATGTTTAATTTTCTTTATTCTATAACATATGTTTTTTTTGGATTTTTTCTAAAAAAATTTATGTTGCAGTATGTCTTCAGGTTCTGTCTCCACTACCTCCCAGCCGTTCACTAATTGGACAAAAGAACGGGAGTCTACTTTTATCGATGTTTGTATAGAGTATCTAGATGTGCGCACAACTGGCGTCAGTAGCTTTTATTCGTCGGTCGCGGCAGCTCTGAGCGGTCGTTTCAATCTAGATTACACAGAAACTCATATTAAAAGTAAGTGGGATAACACGAAGCGGTCGTTTCGTGATTGGGATAGACTACCGTGGACCCTGGGTGGGGAATGGGATCCATGCATGATATATTGGACCGTTAGTGGTCTTGCGGCGATGGCAGACCATTTAGGCGATTCATAAGGAACCCGCCGATGAAGTTCCAAGAGCAGGACATGTTATTTGGTGGTTGTTTGCGTACGCTTGCTTGCGCGTATCCGATTCATGTGGTTGCACCTGCTACTGCACCTCCACCTGTGCCAGCTAGCTGCTTCTTTCAATGTTGTCGATGTTGGTTAGTATTCCGGCTGGATGGCTACTGGCGACTCCCCTTCTAGCCAGCCCTCTAGGCGTAGTCACATAGAGCGTGGTTGTTCGAGCCGTTCTTATGTAACCCCCTGCGTGTCGGAGCTTGCTACATGTTGCTACGACCTTGTTTGAGGAGTGTCAAATGCTGAGCAATAGGAGAATATGACGATTTTCTTCAATGATCCATGGAAGGTGGAGATTGTCGAGGATCTTGCTGACGACGATATACGGGAGTTTATTTTATCGGAATTGAGCAGATTATCACATCGTTGTACATTTAGTTTTCAATGTACTTTTTTATTTTTAGTGTAATTATTGTATTTCTATTTGTATTTCCATTCGTGTAATGAAATATAGTAATTTTCTTTTGTGAAATTAGTATTTAATTAATTCAAAAAAAATTAACAAATAAACACTCTGCTCAAATATCTTGTTCGTAGCAAAAAAAACACATTCCCCGTTCGCAACAGTGCCACGCTCAAATACCTTGCTCAAATGCCATGCTCAAATGCCCCATTACCGTTCGTCATATAAAAACTGTGGTGTTACCTGAAATACTGTATTCATTGAAAACATTGTACGATTGTATTCATTTTCTACTCTGAATAAAAAACATTCATTCATCAATAGTGATTTCTCTCTTTCACAAAACATATCAATATCAAATTCTAATAGCAGCACTACAACCCTGCCCACCCAACTACCTTGATGGCCCACATGGCCCTTTCGACATTCGCAGTCGACTACGCTTTTTTCAACGATCTTTACATTCATGTATATTCGAAATATAACCCGGTTAGCAACAAATCAATAGAAACGGCAGAAAACCGTTTGTATGAACTGCAACGCTTTTAAGCATTAGCAATATTGATTCAATGATATTGCAATTTGCAACAAGAAATATCAATCATAGTTTTGCAAGAGAATTATTTGAAATAGTACAATGCAAGTAAGAAATCAAGAAAACAAGAGTAAAATTACCGATTAATGACCAAGTCCAGCGTGTTTCCTTGAAACGAAATTGCTCCCTTTACGGCGTGGTTAGGTAGTTTGAGCAATTGTTTCCCAAGGATGAAACAGTTCTTCTTTGCGATACTGCGCTGTAACCATAGAGTGACGATGAACGCAAGGTAGTTTTTAATTGCAAAACAGAGTTATTTCGGGATGAAGATACAGAGCGGAGAAGAAGAAAACAAAAGTCTAAAAAATTGATGTCTGTTTTGATTTTCGAATGCCTATTTATACGCTGGGAATAGGCATCTATTCGCGAAGGGGCACCATTGTTTGAATTGCAACAGTAATGACTGTTGGAAAGGTTGCGACCATTTACCAACAGTCATGTCCGTTGGCAATTATGCGGCTATAGTTCAAAAAATAGCTGTTTTTTCTGGTGTGCAACAGGCCTGGCGGCAACCGGAGGCCCAGGCGATCACGAGACCCCAAAATCCCCAAGTCCCAAGGCCCTATCTTTGACCTTTAATATTAATCATGAAACATGTGTTCATGCCTACATAGCCTCTTTTCCCTTCAATCCCTCTTTCCCCTCATTTTTTTTGATATAGTATATCAAGAGTTAGTACAAGCAGAATTAAGCATAAATCTCCCCGATGTAGGACTTAGTTTGCCTCAAACGCTTATTCATTCTTCCAACAATCCCCCACATGAATGAGTGGTTGTCTAATCTATTCTAAAATTTCGTGTAACATTTATCATATCGGTAAAAGTAGCACAAAAGCCATGAACTTTTCCTAGTGTTTTACCATTATAACTAACGGGCAAACCAATGGACTAGAAAGTCTTTAAACTGTAAGCCGTTTGTGTAAGTCTATAAAGATAACACATGATAAATATTCTTTAACTCCTTGGTTCTCTGGTTGTGTTCGTTTTTGCCATAAACACCGCATTGGTTCCATGAGTGCTTGAAGAATTCGACCTTAAAATTCTTCTTGAAGCAGTGCGTTCGCACTCACATTGGTGATTCTATAAGAGTATCCCTTAGTACCCCACTTAGTTATCTATAACACCACAGTGTGCACTGACTTATCATAGGAATGGTATGTATTTAACAGTGCCGCCAAGTTTGTCTTAAACTTAGTTGTCACTTTGAACCTAGATCTCCAGCAAACTAGGTGGGGTTTGCGTTTTAGAAAACTTTTAGTTAATGGGTCTTAAGCCCATTCCCATTGATAAGATTTGAACTTTCTCTCTTGTCAATCCTTTTGTTAGTGGATTTGCTATGTTATCCTTTTACCTTACATAGTCTATTGTGATAAATCCATTAGAAATAAGTTGTCTTATGGCTTTATGTCTACGATGAATATGTCGAGATTTACCAATATACAATGTATTATTTGTCTTTCCTATAGCAGATTGACTATCACAATGTATACATATTGGAGGTATAAGTTTTTCCCAATTTGGAATATCTTCCAAGAAACTCGTAAGCCAATATGCTTCTTCTGTGGCTTTATCTAGAGCAATGAACTCTGATTCCATTATTAACCTTGCTATGCAAGTATGTTTGGATGATTTCCATGAGATTGCTCCATTTCCTAATGTAAACACATATCCACTTGTGGATTTTGTCTCATTTGAGCTAGTTATCCAATTGGCATCACTATATCCTCCTACCAATGAAGGATACTTCTCATATTGTAACACAAAGTTTTGTGTGTATTTTAGATATCCTAGAACCCTGATCATTGCTTTCTAGTGATGTTTGCTCGGATTACTGTATATCTAATCAACTTGCTAGGATTACTGTATATCTAATGGGACTGAGATAATGCATATCCTTGTGACGTTTTTATAATTTTTACACCCAAGATCATATAAGCCACTCCTAGGTCTTTCATGTCGAATCTAGAGGATAATATATACTCAGTAGATTTTATTATGGCCTTATTATTTCCTAGGATCAACAAATCATCATCATAAAGACAAACAATGACATATCCAATATTCGTATATCTTACATATATGCGTTTATTTGATTCATTTATTTTGAATCCATTTGATAACATAGTTTCATCAAATTTCTTGTGCCATTGTTTCAGAGCTTGTTTAAGGCCGTAAAGTGATTTTACTAACGTGCACACCTTATTTTCATTTCCTAGGCTTAGAAACCCTTTAGGTTGCTGCATATATATTTATTTAAGAGTTCAATTTTTCCATTCGGCTATCCGTTGGATTGAGGTGAATATGGGGCTGTAGTTTGATGTATAATTCCATGCTCAGCACAGAATTCCTCAAACGAAGACTCATATTCTCGTCCTCTATCACTTCTTAAACATTTTATCTTCTTATTGAGTTGATTCCCAACTTCTGCCTTGTACTGTTTAAACATGTCGATTGCTTCGTCCTTGCTTCCAAGGAGATATACATAACAATATTTGGTACAATCATCAATGGATGTGATAAAGTACCCTTTTCCACCTCTAGTTTGACACATTTTAAAATCGCATACATCAGTATGTATTAATTCTAGAGGTTCGGTCTCTCGTTTAAAATGACGAAACGAAGTTTTTGTCAATTTTGCTTCTGCACAAACTTGAAATTTATAGTTGGAATCTATATTGCATTTTGGTATAGATTCTTGATTAATCAATTTTCGCAATGTATCAAAATTTACATGCCCTAATCTAGAATGCTATATGTTAGAAGAGTCAAGAATATAAGCAGAAGATTGAATTTTATTCATATCATTGTTTGGTACAACAGTGGTTACATTTGCTTTAAACAACCATCACACACATATATATCCACTGCCAATATACACTCCGTTCATCGATATTACAAATTTATCAGCAATAAATGTCAGCTTGAAACCATGCTTGCTGAGCAATGATCCTGAAATCAGGTTCTTGTGGATTTATGGACTGTGGAGAACGTCATTCAATTTTAGTTCCTTTCCAGAAGTTAACTTCAGTGCAATTTTCCCTTACATTCCACCTTTGAAGCAGACGAGTTGCCCATGAATAGTTGCTCGTGATCAGTGGGAGGTTTGTATTATAAGCATTCAATAGTTAGCACGTATACGACGAATGGCTCCTATGTCTAGAAACCACCCCTGGTTGCCAACAAGGTTGCATTCAGAAACAACTGCACATAAATCCATATCTGCAACATTATTTGAATTTTCTACCATATTTGGTTCAGATTTCTTCTTTTTAGATGCATGGCACATGGCTTCTTTGCGGCCTTTCTTTCCAAAATTATGGCAAGACCCTTGAAACTTCTTTTGTTTCTTTGAATTACAATTCCGCTCGTGCTTTCTTTTGTATGTCTTTTCGTCCTCAAGCACATTAGCCTTTACCTATAACAGACTGGTAGCCTTTTTCTTTGATTTTCTATTGTCTTCTTTGATTCGTAGACGAACAACCAGATCCTCCATGGTCATTTCCTTGCACTTATGCTTCAAATAGTTTTTTAAATCCTTCCAAGATGGATGAAACTTTTCAATAGCGGTAGCCACTTGGAATGACTCATTTAACTCCAACTTTTCGTCGTGAATTTCATGAATGATTACTTGGAGTTCTTGAATCTGACCGACGATTGTTTTGGAATCGACCATTTTGAAGTCAAGAAACTTCCCCTCAACGAATTTTTTCATTCCGGCGTCTTCAGTCTTGTACTTCTTTTCAAGAGATAACCAGAGAACCTTTGCAATCTCAATGGTACAATTTTATTATATAAACTATTTTCTAAACCATTGAGAATATAATTCTTACAGATGAAGACAGAATTCTTCCATGCAGTATGCGCCTCGACTGTGGTGCCGTCAGGCTCTAGCTCTTCAACAAAAGGGGGACCTCTAAAAGTTATTTGGCTATGTTGTTAGGTAGAAAAGATTATTTTGTTGCCATCATTTGAAATCCTGGCCATTAAACTTATATGGTCTCTCCCCATGTGAATATGGGACAATTGGTGGAACTAGGGGCGGAGCCGGTAGCATAGTTTGTGTCGGCACAGATTTGTTGTTGCTACTTTGCGACATCGTCGTCTGCAAATAGAAGAAACAATCATTAATTTCATTTCAAGATTGTTAACAACCAATCAGTAGAAATGGCAGAAAACCTGTAATGACCCGCATTTTCAGCGGTATAATAATTAATTAATTTAATTATTTAAAAGGTGATTAAGAGTATGTAATGGTCGTTGAATTTAATAAACTTTGAATATTTAATTAAAATAATAAATTAAATAATATATTTAATTCTAAAATAATCATAATTGGCTGAAATGGTGTGAACTGGATCATCTGTGATATTTAATTCAGTTTAGAATTGAATTTGAATAACGAATATATTATATAAACAACAGTTTGAACGTAGAGTTACAATATAATTAAAATCGAGCTCGAAATGGTGCTGCAGCTCGTAAATTGGCGATTCGAACTTCAACTGAATGTACAGGATTCGTTTTAAGCCGAATTTCTATGAAACAAGAAACGTGTGGAGCTGGTGGAGTATATCTTTCTAGTGGAAGAGAAAAATCGGGATTTCGTCATGTAGATTTTGATTTACGTCCAAATCAAATTTTAGAAAAGTCGCTGTGGAATTCCTTTATAATTTATAAAGGAATTATTTATATTTTAAAAAGGAATTTCAATATAAATCGAATATCGGGTTGACCCAGATTTGATATATCAAGTTAGAAATTCATATAGGAATATTCTAGAGCTGTATGGTATTCCACTGTGAATATATACGATAATATTTATTTATAAATATTTAATTTAATTATATTTAAATATATTTATATATTTAAATAGGTTATTTAGGACTTTAAAAATAGCCACTTTTGCAAACAAAGTTGGAATTTGACGAAACTAATTTTGTTGGATCCGCAATGTCAAATAGGTGTTAGAATTCCAGTTTCGTGATTTTTAGAGTCACCGTGTGGTCGTAAGGACTTTTAGAGTGAGGAACAATCAGTATTTCGACGGTTAAAAATACGTTGTGTGAGCAAACGGAGTCGGAATTCGACGAAACCAGTTTCGTTGGGACCGTAATGTCAAGCTGTAGCTACATGTCCACTTTCGTGATTTTTGGGTGTTATACGTGACCGTAGGAATTTTTAAACAGTCATGTAAGTAGCGTAGGATTAAGAATAAATATTTTATTCGAACTTAAAAATAATATTTATTTCCTATAAATACCTTTTTTACCTAAACCTAATTTCACTTCCTAGTCAATGTTCTTTGAGCTGTCACAATTTTTTTCACAAACCAGAAAATTCAATCTCAAATAAAAATCGGAAGGAATTCGTACAAAATCCTGTATAATGTAATACATGCATATTCGAACTCCTGTCCTCTTTCTCTTCATCCCAGTGTAGTTTTCGGTGGGTACGACACTGTATTTGGGTGCTCGAATTTGTGAGCAGTGAAATAGGGTTCACGATCGTGGTGGTTTGGGACAATGATTCAAGAAAAGGCGTTCATATTTGGATTGATCAAGGATAGGGGCTTCGGTTGTGGGTCTTTTTGTGAAGTTCGGTTCAAAGTTCTGTCGAAGGGCTCCTATAGCCAAACTTCAGAAGTTGAAGTCGCATGTGTGCTCGGTGGTGCGAGGGGTATGATTTTGTGAGGAAATTGAAGAGGACGGGATGAGGATCGAATTGGTGAAATTCACGAGAAGGAGATTTGGACAAGGGTGCATTGGATGGATTGGAAGGGCGGTAATGGTTTACAGGGAACAGCGATTTGTTGTGGAGGAAGAAAGGGCACGATGTAATAAAGGGGCATGGGTGGTATTTCAGTTGGGCCAAAAAGGAAAGGGTAAAGGCCCATTGAATATAAAAAAAATAGAATCAAGTTTTATTTTAATTTAAATAAGTATTTATTTGTAATCCGATAACTTTTGCATATGTGATCAGAATTGGACAAAAACTGGATCCGTTGAGATCGTATGGACGAACACTACACACTGGAACTGACTGGAAGTCCATCGGAGCTCGTTACAATTTATAGCAAAATAAATTGTCCGTCCGAATCAAACCAAGCGATGGTTATCGTTATTGACGATGATCGTCCAATGTGAGTAAAACTCACCAACTCTGAATAATTATATTTTTATATCGTATTTTTAGAACTGTTAATCATCTGTTGATTGCTGTGTGTTGACTGTTTGATTGAACTGCTAGTCAGTTAGTTGAATTTCTATATTGATTCTGTTTAACAGAATATATCATATGGAACTGAAAGTGATGTTGATTTTATTATGTAAGATCTGTGGATGCAGGGAAACAGGTTGGAGGAATCCGACTGGATTCCTCAACAACTATTTTATTATTTTCATATATTTTGATATATAACGTGGTTTATAGTCTGTTGTTGATTATATGTCTATGGACGATATTGGACATCGTAATTTGATATGTTAAACACCATAACACACCGGAATTTGGAAAAAAGGGATTTTCAAAATGAATATTGAAATTAGATTATTTATAAAATCAAAGGGGTTTTATAAAAGAGATAATATTTATAAAATCAAAGAAGATTTTATAAAGGAAATTATTTATAAATGGAATATTTATAAATAGGAAATATGTTTAAGTGGAATTTTATATGAAGGGAAATCTTTATAAATGGAATATTTATAAAGTAAATTGTTTATTTAGAATAAATAAATTAGATATTTAAATGGATTATTTATTTGTTAAATAAATAGGATATGATAAAGAGATATAGACTTAGAAAATAAATAAGTTATAAAAAAGGATTATTTATTTAGAGAATGAATAAAGAAATATTTTTAAACCATTTACAAATAAAATAGAAAGAGAAATATGTGTAAAACATTTACAAATAGATTATAAAGGAAATATTTATCTTTGGATAAATAGATATATATATATATATATAAGTCTGAACTTATATATATGAAGAAGTAAACAGAAAAAAGGAGCAGACTGATTTATAAATGATATTTATAAATTAAGTTAAATATTTATCATTTGGATAAATAGAATATATAAGTCAGGACTTATATAAAGAAGTAAGAATCGATTTCAACATCAATGTTTGAAACTGAATAAGGGCAAAGAGTTATTCAGTTAGGGTTAACCAGTTAGATTAAAACCATTAGGGTTAACCGGTTAGGTTAAACCGTAGAGTTAAACCAGTTAGAGTTAAATCAGTAAGAGTTAAACCAGTTAGAGTTAATCAGTTAGAGTTAATCGATAGAGTTAAATCGAACTAGAGTTGTTGAATAGAGTTAAATCGAACTAGAGTTATTCTAATGGAGTTAATCGAATTTAGTTTATTCGAATAGAGTTGAAATGAGTTAATCGAATTTAGTTATTCGAAGTGAGATAATCGAATCAGAGATATTCTACGTGAGATAATCGAATCAGAAATATTCGAAGTGAGTTGATCGAATCTAGTTATTCGACAGGAGTTAATTCGAATAAGATTTATTCGAAGAAAGAGATTATCGAATATAAGTATTCGAAAGTAAGCAAATCGAATATAAGTTATTCGAATAAGTTATTCGAATAAGAGTTAATCCAGTAAGAATTATTAGGTTGGAGTTATTCAAGTAAGAGTTATTAGGTTGGAGTTATTCAAATAAGAGTTATAGATTAGAGTTAACCGAATAGGAGTAAATAAATTAGTTGTCATTGTATTATTCGAGTTAGGAAATAAAAGTCATATTAAAGATAATATATTTCGGATGCAGGAGATTATAACATCATTGTTATAATCACGTAAAACTTGTAAAAGAAGGGGGTTCGTAAATAGAATCCGAGGGTTCGTAAGGAAGTGTTAAAGAGTTAAAAAGGTGAATCTTATCTATTTCGAGATTTGAAAGGTGGTTCAGTTAAGGTTTGAGAGGTAGCTATACCCCAACTTGATTGACTGTGTTTTTAATTAAGAAATGGTTACGGTTCGAGGGTGAAGTGGTTAAGTGGATTTAGTAATTTAGTATAGTGGTTTGAGTCGTCATCGCAATATAGTTTTAAACATCTGTTTAAATCCCAATTAAGAAGCTTTGGAATTTTTTTCCAAATGAGAATAAGAAATGTTTTTCTGATAATAGAAATTAAGAATTTAGAATATATGGGACCAGGAGATAAGTAAATTAATGAAATAAAGAGATAAATGTTGAATGATGATTGATTGATATAATTTCCTCCTGGAAATAATATCGTTGTTTGCACACCTGTTTTTCTTTGATGGTTAAATCACAGACTATCGAAGTTTTGACCATTTTAACATTGTTAGTATGGAGAGACCGGTTGGATTATTATCCAAAGAACCACTCTGTATTGGCATAAGCATTGCGAATCATATATGCCAAAGATAATTGAAGACAGAGTAAAGTGCAAGGGCTATTGTATAAGTCTTAGATAACAGTACCTAAGATGGATGTACTGAATAGTGCCTTTAGTTCATCCCGTTCCTGGATGACTTGTATGGATGAATGTCTGACAGAGTATTTCTAGAAAGGTCACGTACATTGATTTCTTCAACCGTACCAAGAGTGGAAGCGGAGAAGGAAACTTATTTAGATAACACGTAATGTACTGTTGTAGACGTCAATTAGTGATTTTTGATGGATCTGACAATGTGGCATTCGAAGAGAATCTGATGTGATGATGAAGCGTAACCTCAAGCCTCATCAACCGGGAAATGACAAAAATCGGGCAGGCAACATGGCTATGTAGGTCGCACCAATTAGGGTGTATAATCACCCTATCTAGAGTTTCATTTACTTCTAAAAATTTACTGTTGATGCTGTCCCATTCGGGAAACGGTTGTTGATCCCAACCGATGGTGACATACATTCGATACACTCAAGCGAAATGAGTGGTCGGTCATGTGTGGCCGGGTTGCAAGATGTTCTTGTTGAACCCAGTGTATTCCATTCTAGAGGTACACTATCAGAAGTTGGTTCCATACCTTGTCATAGTTGGAAATCCATTACCCAATACGTGCTTGCGGTTTTTGATTGTATACTATATATGTAGACCGTGAGATGAAAGCGTTTCTGCTAGATGATTATTATACTGTGGTTGATAGACATTATTATAATATCAAAAGGTTTTTGATATATAGATATTTTGGATTCTCATAAGGAAAAAACCCGTTCCAATATACGGTGTGGTCTTATAAGATATCGTTTAATTGTTCAAACTGTTTTAAATTGTTTTACTCACACCAGTCCCATGACTGACCCGGAGTTTATTTTGTTTTGTTTTCCCTAAACCCTTGGGTGCCCAATTTTGTACGGGTAGTCAAGTAGTCTGGATTTACAGATACTTGAAGAGATGGAGCAGGAGGCTTCAGTATCATATAGCTATTGTCATTTCCGCTATGTTGTAAGTGTTGTACTTTGAAAATGATATGTATATTCAAGTACAGATTTATATTTCAAAGTTATATTATATATTATATGTTATTCGTTCCGTTGTGAGGTTCGTGTTACCCTGATGGTGTGTTCTTCTTCTTCTTCTATTCTAAGTTTCTATCTTATCTTTCCTCACCCTCTAATTTCTTTCATTAACCATCTGGTATTTTCGACTCTTGATGTTCGATATGTGTTGTATATCGGATAACCAAGATCGCATTTTTCCGGGTCGTTACAAAACCGTTATGAATAACAATGCTTTTATTGCTAGCAATATTGATTCAATGATATTGCAATTTGCAACAAGAAATATCAATCATAGTTTTGCAAGAGAATTATTTGAAATGGTACTGTGCAAGTAAGAAAACAAGAGTAATATTAACGATTAATGTCCGAGTCCAACAAACGCTGTTTCCTTGAAACGAAATTGCTCCCTCTACGGCGCGGATAGGTTGTTTGAGCAATTATTTCCCGAGGATGAAACGGTTCTTCTCTGCGGTACTGCGCCATAACCGCAGAGTGACGACGAACGTAAGGTAGTTTTTTAATTGCAGAATAGACTTATTTCGGGAAGAAGATATAGATCGGAGAAGAAGAAAGCAGAAGTCTAAAAAACTGATGTTTGTTTTCATTTACGAGTGCCCATTTATAGGCTGGGAACAGGCATCTATTCGCGAAGGTGCGCCACTGTTTGAATTGCAACAGTAATGACTGTTGAAAAGGTTGCAACCCTTTACCAACAGGCATTTCCGTTGGCAATTGCGCAACCATAGTTCAAAAAATAGTCGTTTTTTCTAGTGCGTAGCAGGCCTGGTGGCAGCCGGAGGCCCAGTCGATCATGAGACACCAAGAGCCCTAAGGCCCTATCTTTGTCCTTTAATATTAATCATGAAATATGTGTTCATGCCTACATAGCCTCTTGTACCTTCAATTCCTATATCTCTTCATTTCTTTTGATATAGTATATCAATAGTTAGTATAAGTAGTGAATTAAGGCATAAATTTCCCCGATGTGGGACTTAATTCACCTCAAACACTTATTCATTCTTCCAATAATCCCCTACATGAATGAGTGGTTGTCTAATATGTTCTAAAATTTTGTGTAACATTTATCATATCGGTAAAAGTAGCACAAAGACCTTGAACTTTTCCTAGTGTTTTATCGCTATAACTAACTGCCGAATCAGTGGACTAGAATGTCTTTGAACTGTAAGCTGTTTGTGTAAGTCTATAAAGATAACACATGATAAATATTTTTTCCATGAACACTGCATTGGTTTAATGAGTGCTTGAATAATTTGACTGTAAAATTCTTCTTGAAGTGGTGCCTTCGCACTCACATAGGTGATTCTATAAAGAGTATCCCGTAATACCCCACTTGATTCTTTATAACACCACAGTATATACATCATTAAAAGTCAAGCTTATCCTATTCTCCGACGGGTTGTGCACTGACTTATCACAGGAATGATATGTATCTAACAGTGCTGCCAAGTTTATCTTAACCTTAGTTGTCCCTTTGAACCTAGATCTTGGGATCTCAAGTCAACTAGGTGGGGTTTCCATTTTAGAAAACTTTTGGTTCATAGGTACTAAGGCCATTACCATCGACAAGGTTTGAACTTTCACTCTTAGTAAGCCTTTTGTTAGTGAATCCGCTATGTTATCCTTTGACCTTACATAGTCTGTAGTGACAACTCCATTAGAGAGAAGTTGTCTTATGGTTTTATGTCTACGACGAATATGTCGAGACTTTCCATTATACAATGTATTATTTTCCATTCCCATTGCGAATTGACTATCACAACGTATACATATTGGAGATACAGGTTTTTCCTAATTTGGAATGTCTTCTGAGAAACTCGTAAGCCAATTTGCTTCTTCTTCGGCTTTATCTAGAGCAACGAACTCTAATTCCATTGTTGACTTTTCTATGCAAGTATGTTTGGATGATTTCCATGAGATTGCTCCATTTCCTAATGTAAACACATATCCACTTGTGGATTTACTGTCATTTGAGCCAGTTATTCAATTGACATCACTATATCCTTCTACCACTGAAGGATACTTTTCATATTGCAACACATAGTTTTTTGTGTACTTTAGATATCCTAGAACCCTGGTTATTGCTTTCCAATAATGTTTGCCAGGATTACTGGTATATTTACTCAACTGGCTTATAGCTTATGAAATATTAGGCCTAATACAATTCATGACATACATTATACTTCCTAGTATATAAGAGTATTCATGCTGATATATTCCATCACTGGTGTTCTTTACCCAATTTTGATTCATATCCACTGGTGATTTCGCAACGGTTATATTATATTGCTTGAACCTTTCAAGTAACTTGGCAATGTAATGTGACTGGGATAGTGCATATCCTTGTGATGTTTTTATAACTTTTACACCCAAGATTACATCAGCCACTCCTAGGTCTTTCATGTTGAATCTAGCGAATAACATATCCTTAGTAGATTTTATTATGGCCTTATTATTTCCTAGGATCAACAAATCATCAACATAAAGACAAACAATGACATATCCATATATCTTACATATACGCATTTATCTAATTTATCTATTTTGAATCCATTTTATAACGTAGTTTCATCAAATTTCTCGTGCCATTGTTTCGGAGCTTGTTTAAGGCCATAAAGCGATTTTACTAACTTGCAAACCTTATTTTCATTTGCTGGGCGTAGAAACCCTTCAGGTTGTTGCATACATATTTCTTTAAGAGTTATATTTTTCCGTTCGGCTATCTCGTTGGATTGAGGTGAATATGGGGCTATAGTTTGATGGATAATTCCATGCTCAGCACAGAATTTGTAACACCCCGTAATTTTAAAGTTTACAGACATCGTATGAAGAAGTTATTAAGATTTAAAGTTTACGCATGTATAAGCTAATTATATATAAATAAACCTTCCTAAAAATTCAAACTAATTCAAATTCACGCAGCGGAGGGGGGTGGGAAAATTCCCGTCATGGGTATCGACCCATGGGTCGAGCCCATCAAGGGGCTGTCGACCCCTGGATCGACACACCAAGGGGGGTCGACCCTCATATGGATCTGGGAAGATCCCTGTTTCTGAACGTGGACTGATTTCTATGCAAGATTCATCGGCTGATGACTATAAATAAGACTCTATACCTATTGTTTTATTCACCTAAATCAATGGTGACGATGAGATACCGCTTCAGCTCAGATTAAATTAGCCTTTTCTTCAGCAACGACGATTCATATATATTTAAAGAACGTTGATTCAACATCAACATGCTTTCCTAAGTTTTCTTAGATCCATTCTCTATAAGTCTACATTATTTTCAGATATGAATACTTAAAAGTTAATCTTGATATGTTAATGAATTGGATCTAAACCTCTAACTGATTTAATCATATCAGATCTGCCATAACCTGTGTATCTAAGTTATTTTGACATGACTATGAGTTGGATATAAGCGTATGCCTATTTATCATGTTAGATCTGTCATTATTTGTATATCTAATTCATTGATTAGATCTCATCATGCCTGTTTATGATCATGACACTATGCCTAATCAATTCTATTAGCAGATGTTCATCAGATATGTTCCTATATGCCTATCTTGTCATCATGCACAATTTTATCACTACAGGTTTATTAGTTGCTATGCCTATTTCTTCCATCATATGACAATCTTATTATTATGTTTATTTATGTTCTCTTCCCTTCTTCTTTTCCCTTTTTATTTTATAGCCAGGCTACCTTCGAGGACAGACATACCACTGAAATATGAGAACACGTGAAATTAGGAACGAGGGGAAAATGTTAAAATTTGGGTATAATTTGTATTGGGAAATTTGGGCATAAATTGAAATATGTACATGAATATGGATTTGGAGCATAAATCAAATTGTGATTTAGATCTTAATTTGGGGCATATGGTACATGATGAATTTGACGTAGAAAAGGGGCATGAAACCCTATAATGAAATATAGATAATTGTAAATAGTGAAAATGCCTAGATTTACAATAATTAGAAACTGTAACCGCGCTTAGACACGAGGTTAGATTACACTTATGGTAGAAGTCAGCACGGACCTGCCCGGCATATCCAGCAACCACAAGTGGTAAATCTAATGTGAGGGTCTACATGCATAAACACGTAACGTGATAAGACACAAGGTTAAGTCTGACTTGTGGAAGAAGTCTGCTTGGACCCACCCGGCATATCCAATATCCACAAGTGGTAGGCTTAATGAGGGTTTTCTAGCGCATTATAACCATAAATTAATATATGGTAATGAACTTGAATACTTAACCTGGTTGAATCCATAGGGATTGTATGAACATGTTAACTTGAGTAGGGGTTAAGTAAACTTGCTAGAAACAGTGGGAGGGTTAAGTATATCTTGGGGTGGTGGGTAATATTTATATAGAGGCCCACAAACTTAACCAATAGTGTTATGCAATCTTTATACATTGGTATGGTATAACCTGTGAAAATGCTAGTAGTGGGGATGCAAGCGTAGGGGGAAGCTTATATCATCTTGTGTGTGGGACCCGTTTTAGTCAGTAACCCATATAAAGTTATCAAATGAGTACTCCGAACCAGTTCATAGTCGTGGCACGTTTACTGGGCTGATTGTAAGAGATCTAAACGATGGGGTGGTGTGGGCGGCACATTCCGACGGGGTCATGTGCGTGAATAGGTCCGGACAGGGGAGGATTAAGACGCCGTGACACCTGTAGATATGATTGTGCACATCCTGGAAATAAAGGGTTGCCACTTTAGGTAGTGATACATCCTAATGTGGGACCAGCACAGGGTATCTACGGGGTAGGGAGCTGATCGATTGGGGTAGCAATTAGGGTACATCTAGATTCTGGTATGTTTAGGAGCCCATTATTATCCTTAGGGGTATCTCTGTTATGTCCAATGGGGTTGCCTGTTAATTGTATAGGGGTATACCTCTCACTAGAAGTACACCTAAGTCTACCATCTTATACTTGTTGGAGATCATTTCGTTCATATGATACTAGTATTGTGCAGAGAAAGAGAAAAGTATTAGAGAAGCGCTATACATATATGCTCCGTTTCTGTTTACCTTGTCATACCTGCCTTATATGTTGCTATCTATATTATATGCCTATCATAATGCTTTTACTTATTCATATGGTGAAAGTAACTGGACTCGCCAGACTTTATGTCTGACCCATTTTCTTTCCTCTTCTTTCTCTTCCGTTCCACTCCCCCCCCCCCCCCCCGCCCGCAAGGTTCTCAGGGTGAGAATATTCAAGTTTGATCAGGATTCTGCTTTCATTCTGCTTGGGGCTGCTTAGATGTACTGCTTGATTTCGTACTTTTTCTACAATGGCTATGTTTTTGGGAATTATGCTTTTTTCACGTTTATTGTACTTTGATGATTTAAGTACACGACAGAAGTTTTAAGTTGATGTATTGGGTTTTATGTATTTCAGACCTACGATGTTTTGTGCTTAATAAAATTTTAAATTCCGTTGTCATATTATATTTGTCTTGTAATATTTTTTCTGTTTACCTATAACGCTTCACGAAATTTAATGCATTCTCTTAATGAGTGACATTAACGGACGTGGGGTGTCACATTTGGTATCAGAGCTGAAGGTTACCAGATCGGATAAAATATTTTTGAAAATTGTTTTCAAATGGTTTTACAAGAAAGAATTTTTAAAAGAAAAGTCTGTTTTGAAAAACATATTCCCCAAAGCCATATGTTATATCTTTTTATTCTCTGTTTGAATCCCTTTTTCCTTTCTTTTTAGCATGTCTGGGGAGCCTAATATTCCTGAGGGAGTTATGACACCGGGTTGGTTCCGTAGGTATCTAGAGGCCACGATGCCTGTCGGTGGTCAAGCAGACGTCCCTCCGCCAACTGTACCCATTGTTCCTCATCCTCCTCCTCTGCAAGCAGATAATTTCTCTAAGATCTACAAAGATTTCTGTGCTATGGGTGGAAATCCATTCTGAGGAACCGAAACTTTTGTAGGGCCAAGGTATTGGCTTAAAGAGACGGAGGATTTGTTTGTAATTTTAGAAGTTGATGATCGTAGGAAGATTCAGTTGACCGCTTGGCTGCTGAAAGATGAAGCTTCATTCTGGTGGGAAGTGACACAAGCAAGGCGTCCAGTGGAGACTTGGGATGATTTCCGAGAGAGGTTTGAAATGAAGTTTTTTTCTCAAGTTGAGAAAAGTATGTAAATGGAAAGGTTTCTGGCACTTAAGCATGGAAGCATGTCTTCGAAAGAATATGCTAGCAAATTCAATCAAATGGCGAGGTTTGGTTTGGTTTGGAGCTAGTAGATACCCCACATAAGAAAGCTTTTCGGTTTGCTAGTGGATTGAATGAACCCCTCCACGGGTTGGCTATGTATCATATTTCGATGGGAGCAACTTTTGAAAGGCTCATAGATATAGCATTGTTGCATGAGGAAGATAAAGGTGAAAAGAAAGAAGCTAATATTGAGGAAACACAAAACAAGAAAATGTGGCCCAAGAAAGGACAACAACAACAAAAGAAGGGCGAAAAGGATGACAAGGCTAGAGATAAGAGGAAGTGTCATAATTGTGGACGTGAAGGTCATTTGATCATGGGTTACAAAAGAAATAAGAATGATTGCTTCAATTGTGGAGAGGTCGAACACTTTTCAAAGGAGTGCCCGAGGAAGCAAGGACAGGGTCAAAGGGTAGGATATTTGGGAGAGCAGGTGCATGCTCTCGGGGCCAGTGTGCTAGATGGAGGTAGGAACGTTTCCGTTGAAGGTTTAATTTCTTGTAACAACCCGTATTTTCAATAACCTGTTATAACATAAATCGAGGCAGAACTTAATTCAAAAATCTGAATCAAGGGGAACGGGCTATGCCATTGCGTTCGTCTCGGAAAAATACGCGAAATAGAGTCCGAGTTTTCGAAAATCGGAGTCCGTATGACCCAGTTAAGGCCCATTGAAGTTTTCAGAAATTCCCATGTTAAAAACAGATTTAAATTTTAAATTAAAAACAGGGATTAGGGCTAATTGGCGTCAGGCGGGAAAACTCCCGCCAAGACCCCCATGTCGACAGGCTTGTCGACAGGGGTCTTAGGGTGTCGACTGCCCTGTCGACAGCCCTGTCGACACGGGGTGGCCGGACAGTTTTGCCTGGCGCACCATTTTGATTTGGGCTTGGTTGTGTGGCTTGGTTCTGGAGAATTCCGAAATCTGATGGACCTAATTCAACCTAGGGTTAATCCTATGGTCTAAATCACTAGCCTAATCTATAAATAAGACCCTAACCTACCCTAAATCACTCATTATTCATTCTAGCAACCAAACTATGTCAAATTGAATTCTCAAATGGCCTCCACCTAAAAACCCTAGCCTCCACTCTCTTCAAAAATCAATTCTATGAAGGTTTTGATGTTCATACAAGCATTTCTAAGTTGTAGGAATGATCATTAGCTTGCATACATCATCAAGTTGCAAGCTTTACTTGCTAAGCTAGAGTTTTTGGAATTTTTGTTAATTGGAGCTTTGTTTTGGGTTTTTATATGCTTGCATAAAGGGCTTTTCAATCTTTATTAGTGGATTTGTGTCTTCATAATATTTGTAAGCCCTCTTACCTTTATTTTAGAAACTCTAAAGTTAATATGTGATGAAAGTTGGGATTTATGCATGTTTAATAAGTTATGCATGCTTATGCGAGTTCACTATGCTATGTTATGCATGTTTAATGAGTTATGCATGCTTATGCGAGTTCAATATGCCATGTTACACATGTTTGATGAGTTATGCATGTTTATGCAAGTTCACTATGCCATGATTTGCAAGTTTAACAAGTTATGCATGTTTATGCAAGTTCACTATGCCATGATTTGCAAGTTTAACAAGTTATGCATGTTTATGCAAGTTCACTATGCCATGATTTGCAAGTTTAACAAGTTATGCATGTTTATGCAAGTTCACTATGCTAAGTTATGCAAGTCCAACATGTTATGCATGTTTATTATGATATGTAAGATTTATCATGTATGTTGCGCCAAGTTCCCTCTTTCTATCCTTTATGCGTTATGACGAATATGTAAGCGATAGAATGACGTTGGGGGGTTTTTGGGTAAAACTTAAAATACATGAAAATATAAGATTGGGAATTTACCTATTAAGTTAGGTCTACCCCTTGGGAATTTACCTATTAAGTTAGGTCTACCCAAGTATTTGTTAAACTTGTAATTATGTTTAAAAATAAAGTGGACATGACACTTAGAAAACATAAGTGTGGCCAACTCGAGGTTGAGTTGAGTTTGTAGCGTAAACCTACCCGGAACCGACCGGCTTAACTAGTTGCTACAAACAATAGGACCCAATGTGAGAAGTTGGTCATGTGTACCTTGGACCCGAGGTTAGACCAAGTTGTGGTGTAAAGCTACCCAGACCCGCCCGGCTTAACTAGTAACCACAACAAAGTCTAATGTGAGAGGTTAAGGTACAATTAAATTAATGCCTCATGATTAGGGTTAAGTCATGGCCCACTAATACTTAACCAATTTTAGGGATGCGAGGGATTAAATGGGGTTAAGTGGTGAACTGTTGGTTACACTTAACTAATTTAATCCATGGTTAGTGAGGGGTTAAACCACACTTAACCCTCTTAGAAAACCCTAGCAACGTGGTCTGTTCCAGCAGTAATCCCAGTTTGGTATCATTCACAACCCTAGAGGCTAGGCTAGGGCGGGGCACGATTACTGGACTGATGTAAGCGACCAAAGCGACGGCTGAGTGGTACAGCGGTGTGGGTCCAGGCGGGCTACGGACGTGCACGTAGTTCGGTGTTGGACAAACTCGAGGCATGGGTACCAGTAGGTTTAGACTGTGCATTATTGCTTAGGTGTCTGGGGTTGACACCCGAGGGCTTGATACACCCAAAGGTGGACCCAGCACAGTCTGACTACAACCATATGTGGGCCGTATGGACACCAACACTTGACGTGTTAGGTTTATAGGGAGTCGATCGACTAGACCGTTGGGCTGGACCTTGCATTAAGGTCACCTCATGCTATTGGGCCAAAGTTTGGGCTGAGGGATCAATACCTGTTATGTTAGTTTGCTAGTACACTGTGGTGCAAAGCTTAATCTTCTTTATGTGATGACACCTTTATCTATTGCCAGTATGTTCATCTCAGTTTCCATCATGATGTTAACTTTACTAGTTTATAGACTGATCGTAGTAGGGCTTACCAGTCTTTTTGACTGACCTGTTTTCTTTCACTTCTTTTCTTCCGTTCCCCCCCCCCCCAGGTTCTCAGGGAGGGAACAGTGGTGCTTAGCTTGGATCGCTTGCTTGTTTGCTGGATAGCTCATGTATGTCTGGACATTGAGCTCGCTATGGTTTATCATCTTTATTTTTGGGGATAGCACTATGTATTTCAGTATTTATATTTATGTTGTACTAGACATGTTTATTTTGGCAGATGACTTTATGATGTACTAGACTTGTTTTGAGATGGTTTGAGATATTCCGCTGTTTTATTCTCACTTACTCTGTTTTATATATATATATATATATATATATATATATATATATATATATATATATATGTTCTTGTTCTGCCTTGATGTATCATTATGCATGCTTACCCAGTTCTAACGCCCCCCAGAAGCTAGTGCCCCCAAAAGAGTGACCCTAGCGGAGGTGGGGTGTTACAAATTTGGTATCAGAGCATATGGTTTACAAGAAAGAACAAAAAGTTTTTAAAACACTTTTGAAAAACTATTTTCAAAACAAGTATAAAGTATTTTCCAAAGAAAAGTCTAGTAATTTAAAAGGCTATTCCCCAAAAAGCCATTAGCGTTATCCTTCGTTCCCTTGACCTAATCTTATCTTATCTTTCGTTTCAGTATGGCTGAGAATCTTGCCATCCCGGATGGAGTAAACGTACCACTCTGGTATAGGAGACTTCTAGAAGCTAGGGCGGCCGCCGGCCCCGCAAACCCTACTCCCACTCCTCCTCCTGTAGTTGAGAATCCTACCCCTAATGTCCCTCCTCCGGTGGTTCCTGCTCCTCCTCCTCCAGCAGTTAATATTCCACCTCCCGTTGCTAATGTTCCTCCTCCTCCTATTGCTGAGGCTCCTCTTCCTCCTCCTCCCCCTCAGCATCCTCAGGTTGAGTTTACGAAGGTTTGTAAAGACTTCAAGGCAATGGGAGGCAAGAATTTCCTAGGCACGGAATCTTTTATTGAAGCTAGGAATTGGCTGAAAGACACTGAGGACTTGTTTGCTATCTTTGGGATTGATGACGAGAGGAAAATCTTATTGATAGTGTGGCTTTTGAAGGATGAAGCAGCCTATTGGTGGGAAGTCACTAATGGGACGAGGCCCGTTGAGACTTGGGCCGATTTGAGGGCTAGATTTGTGGCCAAGTTTCTATCTTCTGCTGAGGCGAATTTACAGATGGAGAAGTTCATTGCATTAAAGCAAGGTGATATGTCTGTCAAGGAGTATGTGAACAATTTTAATCAGCTAGCCCGTTTTGGTTTGGATATGGTGAACACTCCTGAGAAGAAGGCTCTTCGATTTGCTAGAGGGTTGAATGAGCCGCTGCAGGGTTTGGCAATGTCACATATTCCGCATGGGGATACTTTTGAGAGTTTGGTCAATATGGCTCTACTTCAGGGAGATGGGAAGAAAGAGATCAAGTCGAGTGATACTCAAGCAAAGAAGACTGATTCTCAAGGTAAAGGCAATCAAGGTGGTCAAAGCAGTCAGGGGAATCAGAGCAAGAACAAGAAGGGGAACAACAACAAAGGCAAGGGAAAGTGCAATTACTGTGGTGTGCCTGGACACTTTGCTAAGGATTGTAGGAAGAAGAAAAGGAAGCTTAGTGGTGGATGTTTTTCCTGTGGTGAGACTGGACACTTCAGCAAGGAATGCCCGAAGAAGAAAGGGCAGGCTGGACCTTCAGGGGGGCAAGTTCATGCTCTCAATACCGCTCCAGTTCCAGATCGAGGTAGTGTTTCTGTTGAGAACCTTGTTTATGTTTCCGATCTTCCAGTACGTACCTTGTTTGATTCTGGTGCATCACATAGCTTTATTTCATCTGATCTTGTTGATAGTTTGCACCTTAGTACTAGCTTAGTGGATGATCCCGTTTGTGTTTCGAATCCCATTGGGGGTTCTGCTCATCTATCTATGATATGTGAGGATCTGAGGATCTCTATACTCGGTGTAGAGTTCTTGTGTAGTGCATATGTTCTTGGTTTCAGGGGATACGGATTGATATTGGGCATGGATTGGCTGTCCCGATATGGAGCCATTCTTGATTGTGAGCATAGGGTTGTGAGGCTTGTGACTCGCCTTGGCAACACCTTAGAGATTTCATGCAATCCGAAGGATCCCGTCATGTTGTGCTATCTTGAATCTCTCGACTCGTCAGAGGAAACCCTTCAATCTGTAAGGGTGGTTCGAGATTATCCAGATGTTTTTGAAGAAGTTAAGGGGTTGCCCCCAAAACGAGAGATTGATTTTCGCATTTATCTGGTGGATAATGCTAAGCCTGTTTCTTTGCCCGTTCGGCACATGGCTCCGCGTGAAAGGCGGGAGCTGAGCAAGCAAGTGAAAGAGCTGCTTGAAAAGAACTTCATCAGACGAAGTATATCCGAATGGGGAGCGCCTGTGGTGTTTGCTACTAAGGCAGATGGTTCTCTTCGACTCTGTGTGGATTATAGAGAATTGAATAAGCTGACTAAGAAGAACAGACACCCGTTACCAAGGATCGATGATCTTTTTGACCAGCTTGTCGGTGCTTCTGTTTTCTCTCAGCTTGATCTTGCTACAGGATTTCATCAGCTCAGAGTGGCTGAAGATAGTATAGACAAGACGGCATTCAGAACTCCAGATGGATTCTTTGAATGGCTTGTTATGCCGTTCGGTTTGACGAATGCACCCGCGTATTTCGTGGACTTGATGAGTAGGGTGTTTCGAGAGTTCTTGAACAAGTTTGTCGTGGTCTTTGTGGATGATATTCTGATCTTCTCCAAGGATGAAGAAGAGCACGCGAGGCATCTTGTAGAGGTAATGGATACGCTTAGAGCGCATCAGTTAAAGGCCAAGTTCTCCAAGTGTCACTTTTGGAGAAGGGAAGTTAGATTCCTTGGGCATATCGTATCCAAGCAAGGCTTAGCGGTGGATCCCGCTAAGGTGGTCGCAGTTCAGGATTGGAAGACTCCAAGGAATGCAACCGAGGTGAGAAGTTTTCTAGGTCTTGCGGGTTTTTACCGGAAGTTCATCAAGGACTTCGCGAAGATATCCGCTCCTCTTACTTAGTTGACGAAGAAGAACTTAGTTTTTGCTTGGGATATGGACTGTGAGCTTGCTTTTCAAAGACTCAAGAGAGCCCTTACCTCAGCACCAGTTCTAGCTTTACCCGATGGTGGTAAGATATTTACCGTGTACACTGATGCTTGTGGCATGGGATTGGGCGCCGTTCTGATGCAAGAGGGCAGAGTTATATGTTTTGGTGGGAGGCAACTTAAGGTGCATGAGAAGAATTATCCCACTCATGATCTAGAGCTGGTAGCAATAGTATATGCACTCAAGGCTTGGCGTCATTATCTTCTGGGAGAGAGATTTGAGCTGTATACTGATCATAAGTCTTTGAAGTATCTCTTTTCGCAGAAGGATCTGAACTTGAGGCAGCAGAGATGGATGGAATTCTTGGCGTCCTATGATTTTAATATAGCCTATACCCCTGGCAAGGGGAATGTTGTAGCGGATGCGTTGAGTAGAAAAAGGTTGACACTAAGTCCTCTATTTGTTGAGATGAAGAATTTAGAGTTCTTGGCAACCTTTGATTTTTCTTTGACAGTTGAGTTGGTGACCGGTTCTTTAGCATCTCTAGAGCTCAGGCCTACCCTTCTGGATCAAGTTGGGGCTTCGCAGAAGGAAGACCCTCAGATAATCGAGATCATGGATAAGCTGATTCGAGGGGAGACATCTAGTCACCTTGCTCGATATTCTATAGATGATAAGGGTTGGCTGAGGAGAGACGGAAGGCTTTGTGTTCCGATGGTAGAAGACTTGGTGAGGAAAGTTCTTGATGAAGCACATCGCTCCAAGTTGACTATACATCCGGGTGGAGATAAGATGTATAAGGATATGAAGCGCATTTTCTTCTGGCCTGGAATGAAGAAGGATGTGGCAGAGTTTGTCTCTAGATGCGTTGTTTGTCAGAGAGTAAAAGCCGAGTCGAAGAAGCCCGGTGGGCTATTGCATCCTCTAGAGGTCCCGCTATGGAAGTGGGAGAGTATTTCTATGGACTTTATTGATGGGCTTCCAAGGTCAAGGAAAGGGAATACAAGCATTTGGGTTATTGTAGATAGACTTACGAAGAGTGCTCATTTCATTCCGGTGAAGAGCAAAAGGACCGCATCTGGACTAGCATTAGTATATCTTCGTGAGATAGTACGACTACATGGAGTCCCTTCCAGCATAGTCAGTGACCGAGACCCCATCTTTACTAGTCAGTTCTGGAACAGTTTGCAGGAAGCTATGGGCACGAGGTTGAACCTGAGTACGGCCTATCACCCACAAACGGACGGTCAGACAGAAAGGGTGAATAGGGTACTTGAGGACTTGTTGAGGCTTTGCATTCTTGATTTTGGTGGTACTTGGGAAGACCATCTTCCTCTTGTTGAGTTTGCATATAATAACAGTTATCAGGAAAGCATAGGGATGGCACCATTTGAAGCTTTATATGGGAGGCCGTGCAAGTCACCTACATGTTGGTAGGAGACTACAGATAAGTTTATACTTGGACCCGACATGATTAGAGATACATCCGAGAAGGTCGAGTTGATTAGAAGACGGATGAAGGCGGCCCAAGACCGACATAAATCCTATGCTGATAAGCGAAGATCCGATTTGGAGTTTGATGTTGGGGACATGGTTTTCGTAAAGGTTTCTCCTTTGCGGAATGTGGTCCGATTTGGAGCTGTTGGGAAGTTAGCCCCGAGATTTGTTGGACCCTTCCCTATCATAAAGAGAATTGGGAAGATGGCTTATAAAGTGAAATTGCCCGAGAAGCTGTCCGGAGTGCATAATGTCTTTCATGTCTCGCATCTCCGAAAGTGCCTGCATGAGTCCGCTGAGGTGGTTGAACCTAGCATTCTTGAAGACGTGGAAGTAGAGAAAGAGGCAACCTTGAGGAGAGCTCCGATTCGTATCTTGGGGACAGAGACCAAGAAGTTAAGGAATCGTGAGGTCAAGTTGGTGAAGGTTCAATGGGGTGAAGCCGAGGAAGACGCAACTTGGGAAACTGAAGAGAAGATGCGTAGGCTTTATCCATTCCTTTTTGAGGGTACACTCTCAATCTCTTTCCTTTGTTAGCATATCTTTCTCTTTGCTATCCATGTTTATCTAGTTATCGTGCTAATCTTGTCATGAGAACCTTAGGTAGAAACCCTTTGGATGAAACATGTGTTTGAGACATGTTATGTTTGATGGTTGCAAGTGGTTGCAAGTGTTTGCAAGTGGTTACTCGTGGATGCATGATACACATTAGGCACTAGATCGGCTCACACACTCCTCATATTGCATGTGCATGAGTGTTTATGCTTATTCTTGGATGAAATTTGTATGCAATCACATGGATGTTGCATATGGATGTATGATTGAGCACGCATGTAGATATTATACATTATGTTAGGGATTTTCATACATATGGATACATTTCACTAACATATTTTGCATTGATCTTCGCATTAGATAAGTACATATACACACACTTTTGCATATGTTCATACAGCATTTAGAATCTTTTAAGGACAATGATTGCTCGTGGATGATGCTTTGAGTAGATGGATGATTGGATGGTAGGATACGTTCTTCCTAACTTGAAGATTTCGGGGACGAAATCCTTTAAGGAGGGGAGAATGTAACAACCCGTATTTTCAATAACCTGTTATAACATAAATCGAGGCAGAACTTAATTCAAAAATCTGAATCAAGGGGAACGGGCTATGCCATTGCGTTCGTCTCGGAAAAATACGCGAAATAGAGTCCGAGTTTTCGAAAATCGGAGTCCGTATGACCCAGTTAAGGCCCATTGAAGTTTTCAGAAATTCCCACGTTAAAAACAGATTTAAATTTTAAATTAAAAACAGGGATTAGGGCTAATTGGCGTCAGGCAGGAAAACTCCCGCCAAGACCCCCATGTCGACAGGCTTGTCGACAGGGGTCTTAGGGTGTCGACTGCCCTGTCGACAGCCCTGTCGACACGGGGTGGCCGGGCAGTTTTGCCTGGCGCACCATTTTGATTTGGGCTTGGTTGTGTGGCTTGGTTCTGGAGAATTCCGAAATCTGATGGACCTAATTCAACCTAGGGTTAATCCTATGGTCTAAATCACTAGCCTAATCTATAAATAAGACCCTAACCTACCCTAAATCACTCATTATTCATTCTAGCAACCAAACTATGTCAAATTGAATTCTCAAATGGCCTCCACCTAAAAACCCTAGCCTCCACTCTCTTCAAAAATCAATTCTATGAAGGTTTTGATGTTCATACAAGCATTTCTAAGTTGTATGAATGATCATTAGCTTGCATACATCATCAAGTTGCAAGCTTTACTTGCTAAGCTAGAGTTTTTGGGATTTTTGTTAATTGGAGCTTTGTTTTGGGTTTTTATATGCTTGCATAAAGGGCTTTTCAATCTTTATTAGTGGATTTGTGTCTTCATAATATTTGTAAGCCCTCTTACCTTAATTTTAGAAACTCTAAAGTTAATATGTGATGAAAGTTGGGATTTATGCATGTTTAATAAGTTATGCATGCTTATGCGAGTTCACTATGCTATTTTATGCATGTTTAATAAGTTATGCATGCTTATGCGAGTTCAATATGCCATGTTACACATGTTTGATGAGTTATGCATGTTTATGCAAGTTCACTATGCCATGATTTGCAAGTTTAACAAGTTATGCATGTTTATGCAAGTTCACTATGCCATGATTTGCAAGTTTAACAAGTTATGCATGTTTATGCAAGTTTACTATGCCATGATTTGCAAGTTTAACAAGTTATGCATGTTTATGCAAGTTCACTATGCTAAGTTATGCAAGTCCAACATGTTATGCATGTTTATTATGATATGTAAGATTTATCATGTATGTTGCGCCAAGTTCCCTCTTTCTATCCTTTATGCGTTATGACGAATATGTAAGCGATAGAATGACGTTGGGGGGTTTTTGGGTAAAACTTAAAATACATGAAAATATAAGATTGGGAATTTACCTATTAAGTTAGGTCTACCCCTTGGGAATTTACCTATTAAGTTAGGTCTACCCAAGTATTTGTTAAACTTGTAATTATGTTTAAAAATAAAGTGGACATGACACTTAGAAAACATAAGTGTGGCCAACTCGAGGTTGGGTTGAGTTTGTAGCGTAAACCTACCCGGAACCGACCGGCTTAACTAGTTGCTACAAACAATAGGACCCAATGTGAGAAGTTGGTCATGTGTACCTTGGACCCGAGGTTAGACCAAGTTGTGGTGTAAAGCTACCCGGACCCGCCCGGCTTAACTAGTAACCACAACAAAGTCTAATGTGAGAGGTTAAGGTACAATTAAATTAATGCCTCATGATTAGGGTTAAGTCATGGCCCACTAATACTTAACCAATTTTGGGGATGCGAGGGATTAAATGGGGTTAAGTGGTGAACTGTTGGTTACACTTAACTAATTTAATCCATGGTTAGTGAGGGGTTAAACCACACTTAACCCTCTTAGAAAACCCTAGCAACGTGGTCTGTTCCAGCAGTAATCCCAGTTTGGTATCATTCACAACCCTAGAGGCTAGGCTAGGGCGGGGCACGATTACTGGACTGATGTAAGCGACCAAAGCGACGGCTGAGTGGTACAGCGGTGCGGGTCCAGGCGGGCTACGTACGTGCACGTAGTTCGGTGTTGGACAAACTCGAGGCACGGGTACCAGTAGGTTTAGACTGTGCATTATTGCTTAGGTGTCTGGGGTTGACACCCGAGGGCTTGATACACCCAAAGGTGGACCCAGCACAGTCTGACTACAACCATATGTGGGCCGTATGGACACCAACACTTGACGTGTTAGGTTTATAGGGAGCCGATCGACTAGACCGTTGGGCTGGACCTTGCATTAAGGTCACCTCATGCTATTGGGCCAAAGTTTGGGCTGAGGGATCAATACCTGTTATGTTAGTTTGCTAGTACACTGTGGTGCAAAGCTTAATCTTCTTTATGTGATGACACCTTTATCTATTGCCAGTATGTTCATCTCAGTTTCCATCATGATGTTAACTTTACTAGTTTATAGACTGATCGTAGTAGGGCTTACCAGTCTTTTTGACTGACCTGTTTTCTTTCGCTTCTTTTCTTCCGTTCCCCCCCCCCCCCCCCCCCCAGGTTCTCAGGGAGGGAACAGTGGTGCTTAGCTTGGATCGCTTGCTTGTTCGCTGGATAGCTCATGTATGTCTGGACATTGAGCTCGCTATGGTTTATCATCTTTATTTTTGGGGATAGCACTATGTATTTCAGTATTTATGTTTATGTTGTACTAGACATGTTTATTTTGGCAGATGACTTTATGATGTACTAGACTTGTTTTGAGATGGTTTGAGATATTCCGCTGTTTTATTCTCACTTACTCTGTTTTATATATATATATATATATATATATATGTGTTCTTGTTCTGCCTTGATATATCATTATGCATGCTTACCCAGTTCTAACGCCCCCCAGAAGCTAGTGCCCCCAAAAGAGTGACCCTAGCGGAGGTGGGGTGTTACATTTCTCTTTCCAATCATCATGTTAGAACTCTTTTTGATTCGGGCGCTTCACATTCTTTTATATCTGATTTTGGGGTTGAGTCACTACACGTTTGTACTGGTATGGTTTTGGATCCCGTTGTTGTCTCAAACCCCATTGGGGGTACGGCTCATCTGTCTATGATTTATCGGGGTTTGAGAATATCTGTGTTAGGCGTCGAGTTTGAGTGCGACGCATATGTGCTTGTTTTCATGGGCTATGGTTTGATTTTAGGGATGGATTGGCTAGCCATGTATGGTGCCATTCTGGATTGTGAGAGGAGGGTTGTTAGACTTTTGACTTGCCATGGGAGGACCCTCGAGATTTCTTGTTACCCAAAAGGGTCTATCATGCTTAGTTTCCTAGACTTACTTGATGCATTTATCGATAATCTACGATCTGTACCAGTAGTCTGTGAGTATCCCTATGCTTTTGAGGAGGTTCGGGGCTTACCTCTGAGGCGCGAGATCGATTTCCGTATATACTTGGTAGACAATGCAAAGCCAGTTGCATTGCCTATGCGCCACATGGCTCTAAGAGAAAGAAGGGAGCTTAGTAAGCAAGCTGGGGAGCTACTTGAGAAAGGGTTTATTAGGCGAAGCATATCTGGATTGGGTACTCCATAGTTTCGCAACTAAGGCGGATGGTTCACTTCGCATATGTGTGGATTATAGAGAGTTGAATAAACTCACTAAAAAGAACAGGCACCCACTTTCGAGTACAAATGATCTGTTTGACCATTTGCATTTGTTTTCTCTCAGTTAGACTTAGCCACGGGATTTCATTAGTTAAGGGTGGCCGAGGACAGTATAGACAAGACCGCTTTTAGAAATCCAGATGGTTACTTCGAGTGGCTTGTTATGCCTTTTGGGTTGACGAATGTACTCGACCATTTTGTTGATCTAATGAGTAGTGTGTTTCGGGAGTTTCTAAATAAGTTCGTTGTGGTCTTCGTTGATGATATCTTTATTTTCTCGAATAGAGAGGAAGAGCATGCCTTGCATTTAAGGGAGATTTTGAAAACTCTTCGTGCACACCAGCTTACGACGAAGTTCTCCAAATGCCATTTTTGGAGAAAAGAAGTGAGATTTCTAGGACATGTGGTCTCTAAAGATGGGATAGCACTAGATTCCGTGAAGGTGGTTGCAGTGCAAGATTGGCAGATCCCAAAGAATGCAACGGAGGTGAGAAGTTTTCTGGGGTTAGCAGGTTATTATAGGAAGTTCATTAAGGACTTCGCAAAGATATCAGCCCCACTCACGAGGCTGACGAAGAAGAATTAGACATTTTCTTGGGATGCAAATTGTGGCGATGCTTCCCAGTGATCGAAGAGGGCTCTGATAATAGCCCCAGTCTTGACCTTGCTCGATGGGAACTAAGTGTTCACAGTATACGCTGATGCATGTGGTACATGGCTTGGTGCGGTTCTGATGCAAGAGGGAAGGGTGGTATGTTATGGAGGTAGACAACTAAGAGTTCATGAGAAGAACTACCCTACCCATGACTTAGAGTTAGCTGCCATAGTATTTGCGCTTAAGACTTGGTGCCATTATCTACTTGGAGAGGAGTTTGAGTTGTACACCGATCATAAATCTCTCAAGTACTTGTTCTCCCAGAAGGATCTTAATTAAAGGTAACAAAGATGGATGGAGTTCCTAACATCCTATGACTTTGAGATTGCTTATACTCCTAACAAGGGTAATATGGTGGCATATGCACTAAGTAGGCAGAGGATGGCCTTAAGTCCTCTGTTTGTGGAGAGGAAAAGCTTGGAGTCTATATCGACCTTTGATTTTAGACCTTCCACCGAGTTATACCTGGTTTATTGGCATCACTAAAGGTGTGACCTACTCTTTTGGATCAGATAGGAGCTTCGCAGCGAGAGGATCCACAGATTTCAGACATCTTGGATAGCTCAATAAAGGGAGAACTTCTAGTCACCTCAGTAGATATTCCATAGACGATAGAGGGTGGTTGTGATGAGATGGAAGGCTTTGTGTTCCCCAAGTTGGGAGTTTGTTAAAGATAGTCCTAGAGGAATCCCATCATTCTAAGATGACTATTCGTCTAGGCGGCGATAAGATGTGTAGAGATATGAAGAGGATTTTTTTTTTGGGCTGGGATGAAGAAAGAAGTGGCGGTGTTTGTTTCTCAATGTTCGATTTGCTAGCAAGTCAAGATTGAGCAAAAGAAGCTCGGTGGTTTACTTTATCCCTTGGAAGTCCCACAGTGAAAGTGGGAGAGCGTCTCTATGGATTTCATTGACGGTTTGCCTAGATCGAAGAAAGGCAACACTAGCATTAGGATTATAGTAGATAGACTTACTAAGAGCGCTCATTTAATCCCAGTGAAGACTAAGAGGAAAATAGCATAGTTGGCACCAATTTACGTTTACGAGATAGTCCGTCTTCATAGAGTACCTTCCAGTATCGTAAATGATCGTGGCCCCATTTTCTCCAGTGAATTTTGTAGGAGCTTGCAAGAAGCATTAGCTTCACAGTTGTGTCTGAGCACTTCTTATCACCCTTAGACAGATGGACAGACGGAAAGGGTGAATAGAGTCCTTGAGGATCTTTTAAGGCTGTGTATCCTATATTTCGGAGGGACTTGCGAAGAGCATCTTCCTTCAGTAGAGTTCGCCTACAACAATAGTTATCAAGCTAGCATTGGCATGGCACCCTTCGAAGCATTATACGGTTGAGCCTGTAGATCACGGACTTGTTGGTGGGAATCTACAGAAAGACTTCTACTTGGACCGAATATGGTTAGAGAAACTTCCGAAAAGATTGATCTTATTATAGGGTGAATGAAGACAACTCAGGATAGGCAGAAGTCCTACGCAGATAAGAGAAGGACTAATATTGAGTTTGAGGTGGGAGACATGGTTTTCTTCAAGGTATCACCTTTGAGGAATGTGGTTCGCTTTGGATCTACAGGGAAATTGGCACTAAGATTCGTAGTGCCATTTCCCATAACAGAAAGGATTGGCCAAATGGCCTATAAGTAAAGCTACCAGAGAGACTATCCGGCATTCATGATGTTTTCCATGTTTCCCATTTATGGAAGTTCTTGCATGATACTATAGAAGTAGTTGAGCCGATTATGCTTGAGGAAGTAGAGGTAGAATGGGAGGCGACAGTTAGACGAGTTCCAACCCGTATTCTTGGATCAGAAGTTAAGAAGCTACACAACAGAGAAGTCAAGTTGATGAAAGTTCACTAGGGAGATAACCAAGAAGATATAACTTGGGAGAGTGAAGACAAGATTCATGCTTCGTACCCTTTTCTTTTCAAGGGTATGTTCTTAACTTCCTTTTCAAGGCTTTTATTCATGCTTGTTTCTATCATTTAAGTATATCCTATTGATCGAATCATCGACCTTTAGGTAGAAATCCTGTAATAGCCCGCATTTTTACATATCGGAAGATCGTAAAATATTTTTGTTTTATTTCCTGAGGGTTGAATCACTCTCATCTTTTAATATGTTGCTTATGGGGATGTGAGATATGTCCATAATTTTTACCGATTTTGTTTATGACCATTTACCCCTATCAGTCTTGCACAAGGTATAACTTTTGACTCAGATCGAATCAGAGGGTGAGATCTGTGCCATTGGAAAGGAATTGATGATTACCTTTCCGTAGAGTGGTTACATTAAGGATTTTGGCTCAGCGGTTTAGGAGGAATCGCTGTTTTAAGGTTTTTAGTTGGTTGTCCAGGTTTTAGGAGTATAATGGGCTGATTTGGGAGAAGCCCATTAGGGGGTTGGTGGAAACTATAAATAAGGGGTAAGGAATATGGGAAATGGTTTTAGTATTCCATCCTCTCATTTGGAGGCCTTGTGCTCCTTCCTCTAACACATTTCCACCATTAGAAACCGTAATACAAAGAGGGAAATTGAAGATCTACAGCATCGGAGGATAGATCTACATCAATTGAGGCAAGTATTCATCAGATCAAAGTGTTTGGTGCGAAGTGCTTGCTGTCCGGATTCATTTTCCTTTGATTTTTGCTTGTTTGGAAGAATCAGTGAGTGGTTTACATCTTTCACATGGATTCAATGAAATGTATGAGTGAGTGATCATGTTTTTCATCATGTTTAGGTGTTTTTATCATAGATCTATGCCATATTCAGTCCATTTCCACATGAATCACCCTGTGATCTCATTTAGCAAGTTTAAATCATTGATTTCATGTTATTCTATATGATTATGCAAGTTAGATCTTTCGTTTTGTTCATATGTTCATTCATGATGGTTTTTGGTGTGATTGTGTATGATTTGAGTGAAAACTATTGTTTTCATGTTGTTAGCGGATTCATACCATATTTTTGATCATATTTGATGGATTGGACGAGTTGGTTTCGTCGAATCTATCGTTTGGCGAATTTTGGTGGAAATCGGAGTGGGAATAGTGAAGTGCAGGTTTTGTGTCACACATAAGGGTGGTCGTTCTCCTACGGTGTGTTTTCTTGGAGAACAAGACAGGCTTAGGAGTCGGTTGCATGTAACAGAAGTAATCAGGGTTGGTTGTGTAAGTGGAAAAAAGGCCTGGGGTTTTGGCTTTAGGAAGCAGGTGATCGGTTGCTCCTGGTGTTGGGTCGGTCGAAGTGAGGCAAATTGTACAAACAATATTGTGGTTATCCTCGTGCAAGTGGAAAAAAGGCCTGGGGTTTCCACTATTTGTTATTTCTTTGAGTGTTGTAGTGAGGCAAATTTTACAAACACTATTGTGGTTATCCTCGTGCATGGGAAATACTTTCTAGCAGTTATGAAAGTTTAGTATTTCTGCTTCACTATCACTACCTACTGTATATGTTCTATTATATTTTATCCTTGCGCTGTGAGTTTACGACAGGTTTCGCTTATGTATCATACCTTGATGATCGTCCATATCTGTCGTGCACACCTTTCAGTGCACTATTCCTCTTGTGTAGTGCAGGGGATGTGGGCGGTCATCACAAATCCCATGGATGTAAACATGTGTTTGAGACATGTTATGTTTGATGGATGCAAATGGATCAAATGTTTGCTAGTCGTTGCTTGTGAATGCATACACATACTCATTAGGCACTAGATCAGCTCAATCACTCTCATACTGCATATGGATGTGTGTGCATTTTTTTCTTTCTTTCAATGGATGAAAGTAGGTATATCATCATATGGATGTTGCATTTGGATGAATGACTATGCACAAATATAGAATCTACATTATATAATAGGATTATTTGCATACATGTTGGATTCATGGCACTCACATATATTGCATTAAGGCGGTCGACTGAATCAGTAGACCGCTTGATTTCTCGCATTAGTATAGGGACATGTACACAGACCTTTGCATATGTTCATATACGCATTAGAAATATTTTGAGATCAATGGATGCCTTTGATTGGTGGATGAGTAGATGGATGATGGATCTTAGGATATACATTCTTCTTAACTTAGAGATTTTAGGGATGAAATCCTTTAGGTAGGGGAGAATATAACACCCTGTAATTTATAACAAATTAAGATGATAAACTAAAGATTACTTATTAAATATTCAGAATTAAGTAAAATGGACTATGCTATTGCGTTCGTCTCAGAATTTTTCTTAAGACAGACTCCGAGTTTGCACAAAAACGGACACCGTATGAAAAAGTTATTAAGGTTTTGAAGTTTACGCATATATAAGCTAATTATATATAAATATACCTTCCCATAAATTCAAAATAATTCAAATTCACGCAGCGGGGGGAGGGATTCCCTCTATGGGTGTCGATCCATGGGTCAACCCCATCAAAGGGGTTTTGACCCCTGTGTGGACCCCTAGCTCGACACACCAAGGGGGGGTCGATCCCCATACGGATCTAAGCAGATCCCTATTTCTGAATGTGGACCGATTTCTGTGCAAGATTCATCAGCTGATGGCTATAAATAAGACCCTATACCCATTGTTTTATTCACCTAAATCAATGGCGACGATGAGATGCTGCTCCAACTCATATTTAATTAGCCTTTTCTTCAGCAACGATGATTCATATGTATTCGAAGAATGTTGATTCAACATCAACAAGCTTTCCTCAGTTTTCTTAGATCCATTCTCTATGAGTCTACGTTATTTTTAGATATGAATACTTAAAGTGTGGTGCAAAGGGCACCCCAATGTGTTCTTCCTAATACCGCAATTAAAAAAAAAACTCATTAAATTTTGTACGCTTCCTAATACCACATCACCTCTCCATTCTATTCTCACTTAATCATTATTTGCCGAACTAATCACATACTAAGCTAAACTAAAAATTATAATTTCTCATAATCGTTGTCTCGTGGGAAAATTCAAATTCATATGGTAATCTCTCAATTGTTTGGTGATCTGAAACCCTAATCTCTCACTTGCTCTTCTAGTTTGCTTAATTCAAACCATATTCACGGTTTTTGTATATTATGGCATCAAATTCATTGGTCAGTTATAAATCTGGGGTTTAGCTTGTTGATCGGTTTTACAAATGAGGACAAACGACTATTGAGCTAAATAGAAATAGGGTAAAACAGTGTGGTAGCCCTTATTTTTTAAGTATGTGGTATTAAGAAGAGTGTAATACTAATTCTTGTGGTATTTTTTAATTGCGGTATTAGGAAGGACATATTGCGGTGCCCTCAGCACCACACTACTTAAAAGTTAATCTTGACATGTTTATGAATTGGATCTAAGCTTATGACTGATTGAATCATATCAGATCTGCCATAACCTATGTATCTAAGTTATTCTGACATGACTATGAATTGGATCTAAGCATATACCTACTTATCATGTTAGATCTGTCATTATTTGTATATCTAATTCACTGATTCGATTTCATCATGCCTGTTTATGATCATGACACTATGCCTAATCAATTCTATTATCTCTGTTCATCAGATCTGTTCCTATATGCCTATCTTATCATCATGCCCAATTTTGTCACGATTTGTTTATTAGTTGCTATGCCTATTCCTGCCATCATATGACAATCTTGTTATTATGTTCATTTCTGTTCTCTTCCATTCTTCTTTTCCCTTTTTGTTTTATAGACAGGCTACCTCCGAGCCTAGGCATACCGCTGAAATATGTGAACGCGTGGAATTTGGAACAAGGGGAAAACATTAAAATTGGGGCATAACTTGTGTTGGGAAATTTGGGCATAACTTGAAAATAAATACATGAATATGGATTTGGGATAAATCAAATTGTGATTCAGATCTTAATTTGGGGCATATGGTACATGATGAATTTCACTTGGAAAAGGGGCATGAAAACCTATAATGAAATAGGAATAATTATAAATAGTGAAAATGCCTAGATTTAAAGTAATTAGAAACTATAACCGTGCTTAGACATGAGGTTAGATTACAATTATGGTAGAAGTCTGCCCGGACCCGCCTGGCATATCCATCAACCACAAGTGGTTAATCTAATGTGAGGGGTCTAAGTGAATAAACACGTAACGTGCTAAGACACGAGGTTAAGTCCGACGTTTGGAAGAAGTCTACCTGTACCTACCCAGCATATCCAGCATCCACAAGTGATAGGCTTAATGTGGGAGGTCTAGCGCATTATAACAATAAATGAATATATGGTAATGAACTTGAATACTTAAACTGGTTGAATCCATATGGAGTGTATGAACATGTTAACTTGAGTAGGGGTTAAGTAAACTTGCTAGAAACAGTAGGAGCGTTAAGTATATCTTGGGATGGTGGGTAATATTTATATATAGGCCCACAAACTTAACCTATGGGTTTATGCAATCTTTTTACACTGGTATGACATAACCGGTGGAAATCCTAGTAGTGGGATGCAGGCGTAAGGGGAAGCTTGTATCATCTTGTGTGTGGGACCCGTTTCAGTCTGCAACCCATTTATAGGTATCAAACGAGTACTTCGAACTAGGTCGGAGTCGGGGCATGCTTACTGGGCTGATTGTAAGAGTTCCAAACGAAGGGGCGGTGTGGGAGGCACATTCCGACGGGGTCATCTGCGTGCACGGGTCCGGATAGGGGAGGATTAAGACGCTATGACACCTGTAGATATGATTTTGCACATCCTGAAAATAAAGGGTTGCCACTTTAGGAAGTGATATGTCCTACTGTAGGGCCAACATAGGGTATCTACGGAGTAGGGAGCCGATCGATTGGGGTCTTAATTAGGGTACATCTACACTTTCGTATGTTTAGGAGCACGTTATTATCCTTAGGGTAACTCCGGTATGTTCAGTTGGGTTGCCTGTTAATTGTATGGGGTTAAACCTCTCACGAGAAGTACACCTAAGTCTACCATCTTATACTTTTGGGGAGCATCTCGTTCATATGATATTAGTATTGGTGCAGAGAAAGAGAGAAGCGTTATACATATATGTTCTGTTTAGTTTATCCCGGTTACCTTGTCATACATGCCTTGTATGTTGTTATCCAGCTTATATGTCTATCATGATGCTTTTACTTATTTATATGCTAAAAGTAACTAGACTCTCCAAACTTTATGTTTGACCCATTTTGTTTCCTATTCTTTCTCTTCCATTCCCCCCTCCCAAGGTTCTCAGGGTGAGAATACTAAAGCTTGATCAGGATTCTGCTTCCATTCTACTTGGAGCTGCTTAGATTTACTGCTTGATTTCGTACCTTTTCTACTATGGCTATGTTTTTGGGGATTATGCTCTTTTCATAATTTGATGTTTATTGTACTCTGATGATTTAAGTACAAGACCAAAGTTTTAAGCTGGTGTACTAGGTTTTATGTGTTTTAGACTTATGATGTAACTATGCTTTGAACCACGACGTTTTCTGCTTAATAAAATTTTAAATTCCGCTGTCATTTTATATTTGTTTTGTAATATTTCTGTTTCTGTTTACCTATAACGCTTCGTGAAACTTAATGCATTCTCTTAATGAGTGACATTAACGGACATGGGGTGTCACAGAATTCCTCAAACAGAGACTCATATTCTCCTCCTCTATCACTTCTTAAAGATTTTATATTCTTTTTGAGTTGATTTTCAACTTCTACCTTACACTGTTTAAACATGTCGATTACTTCGTCCTTGCTTCTAAGTAGATACACATAACTATATCAGGTACAATAATCAATGAATGTGATAAAGTACATTTTTCCATCTCTAGTTTGGCACATTTTCAGATCTATATTGCATTTTGGTATAAATTCTAGATTAATCAATTTTTTCAATGTATCAAAATTTACATGCCCTAATCTAGAAAGCCATATGTTAGAAGAGTCAACAATATAAGCAGAAGATTCAATTTTATTCATATCATTGTTTGGTACAACAATGGTTACATTTGCTTTAAACAAGTCATCACACACATATCCTCTTCAAACATACACTCCGTTCTTTGAATTAAAAACTTATTAGCAACAAATGTTAGTTTGAAACCATGCTTGATGAGCAACAATCCTGAAATCAGGTTCTTGCGGATTTCTGGAACGTGGAGAACGTCATTCAATTTTAGTTCCTTTCCAGAAGTTAACCTCAGTATAATTTTTACCTTGCCTTCCATCTTTGAAGCGGATGAGTTACCCATGAATAATTGCTCGTGATCAGTGGCAGTTTTGTAGGTCGTAAACAATCACTTGTTGGCACATATATGACGAGTGGCTCCTGTGTCCAAAAACCACACCTTGTTGTTGCCAACAAGGTTGCATTCAGAAACAACTGCATATAAATCCATATCTGCAACATCACCTGAGTTTTCTACCATATTTGATTCAGGTTTATTCTTTTTGGGTGCACGACACACAGCTGCTTTGTGGCCTTTCTTTCCACAATTGCGGCAAGATCCTTGAAACTTCTTTTGTTTCTTTGACTTACAATTCTGCTCTCGCTTTCTTTTGTTTGTCTTTTTATCCTCAACCACATTAGTCTTTGTCTGTAACAAACTGGTAGCGTTTTTCTCTGATTTTCTATTGTCTTCTTCGATTCGTAGAAGAACAACTAGATCCTCCATGGTCAATTACTTGCTCTTATGCTTCAAATAGTTTTTTAAATCCTTCCATCATGGAGGCAATTTTTCGATAGCGGCAGCCACTTGGAATGACTCACTTAACTTCATCTTTTTGTCGTGAATTTCATGAATGATTACTTGGAGTTCTTGAATCTTACCGATGACCATTTTGGAATCGACCATTTTGAAGTCAAGAAACTTACCCACAACGAATTTCTTCATTCCGGCGTCTTCGGTCTGCTCTTATGCTTCAAATAGTTTTTTAAATCCTTTCATGACGGAGGCAACTTTTCGATAGCTGCAGCCACTTGGAATGACTCGCTTAACTCCATCTTTTTGTCGTGAATTTCATGAATGATTACTTGTAGTTCTTGAATCTGACCGACGACTATTTTGGAATTGACCATTTTGAAGTCAAGAAACTTCCCCATAATGAATTTTTTCATTCCGGCATCTTCAGTCTTGTACTTCTTTTTAAGAGATAAGCAGAGAACCTTTACAGTCTCAATGGTACAATACACATTATATAGACTATTTTCTAAACCATTGAGAATATAATTCTTATAGATGAAGTCAGAATTCTTCTATGCTGTAAGAGCCTCGACTTTGGTGGCGTTAGACTCCTGTTCTTCAACAAATGATGATCCTCTGAAAGGTACTTAGTTAGCCCCAATATTGTTAGGTAGAAAAGCATATTTTATTGCTAGCGTTTGAAATCCTAGCCATTAAATTTCTCTGGTCTCTCCCCATGTGAATAAGGGACAGTTGATGGAACTAGAGGCGTAGCCGGTGGCATAATTTGTTTCGACACAGATTTGTTGTTGCTACTTTGCGACGTCGTCATCTGTAAATAGAGGCAAGAATCAACAATTTCGTTTCAAGAATATTAGCGACATATCAATAGGAACAGAATTATTTGTTAATGCCTACATAGGCCTCTTGTCCCTTCAATTCCCCTCTCTCCTCATAACTTTTGATATAGTATATCAAAATTTAGTATAAGTAGTAAATTAAAGCACAAATTTCCCCGATGTGGGACTTAGTTTCCCTCAAACAGTTATTCATTCTTCCAACAAACTCTTAATGTGCTTGTATCTTACCGGAGCAATCACATTTTCACATAATTACCATCCCAACTTTGCTTGTAAAACCTTTTTTTGCATATTTTATTTTACATTAGACTTTTCAAGACATGTAGATTAATAAAACAACTGAGACATCGGTTCATACTTATTCATTTCAGTTACAAGTACATGGGCTAGGCTTTGGCCCGATACATATTTTCTCTCTACATTTCTGTAATTTACATTTGGCCTATACATTATAAATAGTGTCAGTCATATGTACATCATTCCATTCGATCATTTTACATCAATACAAGTTCAGATTTCCTTTATGGTATCAGAGCTACAATAAGCCAAACGACGCAAATTCAAGAATCATAAAATCACATTTGATCTTTTAAAATCGGGAGAAAGAGTATATTTGTTGATTCTTCTTAGAAAATCTTCATCATCGAAGAATATATCCCTCTCAAGTTTGTTTTTTGTTCATATCAGTTATACCTGATTTGAATTACCTCGCTAAGAAGAAGAATCAGAGTGGTTTCATCACCTTCTTCAATCTTGGCTGCAATTCTGACCATCTGACATCGCTGTCATCATCTGGCCTGAGATCTAGTTGTAGAAATCACCAATTTATGGTGATCTTGTCGTCCTCAAATCTCGTTTCTGTTCGCTGGACATTCTTTTTTGTCGAAGATCTGGTTACTAAAAACATTTTTCAGTGTTTTAGCGATCCAAGAAACTCCTGCAACATTTCTTGATCGCAAATGGCTGGAAGCAATGATGCTCTTAGTTTAGGCAATTTTGGAACCAATCCCACATCCACACCATCATTGCCAAACCCTCCATTGATAAAACCCAAAAGCCAGATAATTACCATACCATTCGACGAGGTTAATTACATGCTATGGAAATTTCAGGTGGAAGCAGCATTGAGAGAATATAGACTTCTTGACTTCATCAAAGGTACGATGATAATTGCACCTGTTATGGTCCACGACAAAGATGGAAACTTAGTCAATAATGAGGATTACTTGAGATTTCAAAAACAAGATAGTCTTCTTGTTTCATGGCTGACATCATCAATTAGTGCAAGCATGTTATTAAGAGTGATAGGATGCAATACATCCTTTGCCGTATGGAATACCATAGAACAAACTTTCAGTGCTCAATCTGCTGCGAGAGTTATGCTATATATAAGACAGTTGCAATGCATAAGAAAAGATGAGATGTCCACGCATGACTACCTAACCAAGATAAAAACCCTATGTGATAAATTGAATTCTAATGGACATGTCATCAGTGAAAGTGAACAGGTTCTTTATATCATAAGAGGTTTAGACAAAGAAATCAATTGTAACATTCATAGCTTCACAAAAGACTGTACCTGATTTGCAGTGTGTGCATTCATCTCTTCTTGCACATGAAGGAAGAGTTGAACATAAAAGATTATCCCAATCAGAATTTATGTCAACTATGCCTCCATAGCAAGAAATAAAGGTCAGTAGAAAGGTAATACTGGTCAAAATAACAAACAAGAAAATCAGTTTTTCAGAGGTAATGCTAACCAAAGAGGTAGAGGTAGAGGAGGTAGATTTAATAACAATAATAGGGTGAAATGTCAAATTTGTGAGAAATTTGGACATGTTGCAAGTAGGTGCTACTTCAAATTTAACACTGAATATAATGTTAATCAGCAAGGTCAGGGAAATCAGAGAGCACAAAATGTTAATATGACAAATGACACAATAAAAGGCAAATGCTGAAGGATCAAGGATGCAGACACAAAATTCAAGCAATTACGAGTAAAGCAAGTCAAATGACATATATCTTGATGATTGGTACGAAGATTCCGGAGCAATGAATCATGTGACTAACAATTTACAGAATTTAAATCTGGGAAGTAAAAGCTACTCAGGTATGTGTTCTGTCTCAATGGGTAATGGTGAAACTGTTAATATATCACATATAGGATATGGTTACATTAATGGAAAAAGGGAACTCTATTTAAACAATTTACTTAGAGTGCCCAAGATTAAGAAAAACTTAATCAGTGTATCACAATTTGCTAATGATAACCATGTATACTTCGAGTTTCACCCAAAATATTACCTAGTTAGAGATTTACTGAATAAAGACATATTACTACATGGTAGTTTGGATAAGGGGCTATACAAGTTCAAGAAATTGAAATCAAGACATGCTACTGATAATGGAAATTATTGTTACAAAGTTGAATCTATGAGTATTAATGATGACATGTATAGGACATTTAATGATTGGCATTGCAAATTGGGACTCCCAAATTTTAAAAATGTTAAACATGTCTTGAATGAAAATAAAGTTGATTGTAAAAATATACATGATCATTATGTGTGCAAACATTGCAAAATAGGCAAAAGTCGTAAATTGCCCTTTAGTGGGTCAGAAACAAAATACAGCAAACCACTTGAAATGGTAGCTGCAGATCCATGGGGTCCCTCTCCAGTTAAAACAGATCATGGATACATGTATTACCTCTCCTTTGTAGATGCATTTACAAGATATACATGCATATATCTTCTTAAAAGTAAATCAGATGCATACAATACGACAATACAGCTTGTTACTCTTGCTGAAAAGCAAACACACTGCATTGTTAAAATTATGCAAACAGATGGTGGTGGAGAATTTAAGCCATTAAAAAAATTCTTTGATGATAAGGGTATATTACATAGAATAACCTGCCCACATACATCAAAACAAAATGGACTTGTTGAGAGAAAACATAGGCACATTGTTGAAACAGGGCTTACATTAATGTCACAGTCCTCCTATCTACCATTAAAATTTTGGTCAGAAGCTTTTGTGACATCAGTGTATTTAATTAATAGAATGCCTACTAAAGTTTTACAGTATAAAAGCCCATATGAAATGATGTATGGTGTTAAACCAAATTATTCTAGGTTGAAAACTTTTAGTTGCCTATGTTTTCCTTGCCTCAGACCTTATAATAAACATAAATTAAGTCTGAGGTCAACTCCTTGTACCTTTCTTGGCTATGCAGAAAACCATAAAGGATACAAGTGTTTGAATAATAGTGGGAGGTTATATGTTTCAAGGCATGTTGTGTTTGATGAGCATGTTTTTCCTTTTGCAGAAAAGGACATTAAAACCACTAAGAGAATTGTTAATAATGAGAGGAACATTATAGTATTGTCTGAATTAACTGAAGATATGGTGTGCAACTACAAACAGCAAACACAACATGAAGACGGAGATGCAGAAAGTGTGCCTAGTACTAGGACAGACTAAAGTCCAGCAAGTTCACTGATTGGAGAAGAAGGTACAAATCACAATATTGATGATGCAGAAAATGTTGATGTGCAACCTACTAATGACAACAACAACATTACAAGCAACTCAAGCAGTGAAGATGAACAGCATGATCAAAATAAACATCATATGATGAACAGGGCTAAACATGGGATATTCAAATCTAAAATATATGCTACATCTATTAGTGACAGAGAGCCAATTAACTTCAATGAAGCTGTGAAGTGTGAAAAGTGAAAAAATGCTATGAATGAGGAATATGGTGCCCTAATCAAAAATAAAACATGGAGTTTAGTTGCAGCACCAAGTCACAAGAATATTATAGAGTGTAAGTGGACCTACCGATTAAAGAAGGCAGCAGATGGTAGCATACAAAAACACAAAGGCAGATTAGTTGCTAAGGGGTACACACAAGAGTATGGCTTTGATTTTAAAGAGACATTTCCCCCTTTGGTCAAACATACTACTGTAAGGATAATTATCAGTATTGCTCTACATAAACATTGGTACGTAAGTCAGCTTGATGTTTGTAATGTCTTTTTGAATGGAGAACTACAAGAAGGTGTATATATGGAGCAGCCTGAGGGGTATAAGAGTAATCACAATGGACATTTAGTCTACAAACTACACAAGGCAATTTATGAATTGAAACAAGCCTCAAGGGTATGGTATGACAAGCTTAAAGACACATGTATGAAATTGGGATTTATCACAGCTAAGTCAGACAGTTCCTTGTATATCAAAAGGAGTAGAACTAAAATCATATATATACTTGTATATGTTGATGATGTTTTAATTACTGGAAGCAATCAGGCTGAAATTAACAGAATAATACAGTTTCTAAATCAAGCCTTCTCTATCAAGGATTGGGGGAATTTGAGTTATTTCTTAGGAATACAAGTCATTCAGAAATCTAAAACTGAAATTGTGTTATCGCAAAGTAAATATATTTCAGAATTACTTGTGAGAGCCAAGATGGACAAAGCTAAACCTATGCCTACTCCTATGACCAGCAATCTAAAGCTATCCAAACACAAAGGGGAAGTTATTCACAACATCAAAGAATATCGAAGCATTGTAGGCGCATTGCGGTACTTAACTGTAACCAGACCAGACATCTGCTATAGTGTAAATAAAGTCTGCCAGTTTATGCAAACACCTCTTAATGAACACTACTGGACTGCTGTAAAACATATTCTACGGTATTTGAAAGGAACTATTGACTACAAAATCATTTTGAAAACTAACAGAGAATTAAATGTACAAGCTTACAGTGATTCTGATTGGGCATCGGACCCAGATGACCGTAAATCGACATCTGGATATTGTGTATTCTTGGGACCTAATCCAATCTCTTGGTGTTCGAAGAAACAACCGACGATTTCACGTTCCAGCACTGAAGCGTAGCACAGATCGGTGGCAAGCGCCACAACTGAAGTCATGTAGATAAATTCATTGCTCGAAGAGCTAGGGTTTTTTTCCCAACAAAAGACCAATAGTGTGGTGTGACAATTTGAGCACGGTTTATCTTTTAGCCAACCCTATTCAGCACGCCCATATAAAAAAAATCGAAATCGATTTGTATTTTGTACGAGAGCTAAATACAACTGGAAAACTAGACATCAATCATGTACTGGCTCAATTTTAGAAGGCAGATGCTCTTACGAAGCCCCTCTCAGTGAAGGACTTTGTCAAATTTAGAGAGGAATTAAGGATCGAAGATGGTGGCCGCGTAAAGAGGAAAGGGAAAACCCTAGACCGATTTGAGGGTGACTAATAAAACAACTGAGACATTGGTTCATAGTTATTCATTTCAGTTACAAGTACATGGGCGGGGCTTTGGCCCGATACATATTTTATCTTTACGTTTCTGTAATTTACATTTGGCCTATACATTATAGATAGTGCCACTCATACGTGCATCATTCCATTCGATCATTTTACATCAATACAAGTTCAGATTTCCTTTAACACAAATTTAACATCTAATTTGTATACTTTTGATTGGCTTTAAATATTAGGGGTGAAAAAATGGTCTACGGTGTTTTTTTGGATTGAATTTGGAAGAGAGAACAGAACGGCTGTACATTTTAATGAAAGAACCCAAGGGATAAAGACTTTGTCGTTTTAAACTTGAAGCGAAGAAACTTTTGTGTTTTAATAAAACAGAGAAGGCATCGTCTTTATATTTTTATGCAAATTATTTGTTGAACAGGTGTGTGTTTTTGTTTTCTGGATGCTTAACCCTGTTCCTTCCTAAAAATAAAATAGAATGGATAAGTTGTCTGGTATGTTCTAGATAATGGTCATTGTTGTGTGATCATTGAACTACACCAGAAGAAAGAAGGTTTTGATTACTATATACAAATTCCAAGCGTTCTATTATACATATAATATTTTATCAGCGCTATCAGTGGCGTATACTCAACAAATGCAACATGCTTCCAGGTTGAGTTACATAATAATGCAGCCAAGTCGTCATCTTTCTACAAGTTAAGTAGTTTAAAACGAGCTATACAAAGGGAATACGTTTTCTTATAAAGATTCATAACAATACGAACATCTTCCAAATTTCTGAAAGGTACAGTGGAAACGTGGAATATATCGACTTCTCAGCATACTCAAACTGGATATCATTGTTTTAGCCTTTTAGGTACGATGAATACCATCAAAGAAACAAAGAAAGCAAGCATAAAAAAATATCGTGTTTCTCAATAATATATTAAAAGCAAACTAGAAAATCGAACACAAGGTGCAAAAATAAAAGGAATACAAACTCAGTCTTCATAAATCCTGCATTCATTCGTTTCGGGATTATCCTTGCAGTAAGCCTCTAATGGATCCTCGTTGCCTTTTGCCTTCAATTTGGCATGGCTGGCAGCAGCACTCAACTCTTCTACCTCGTCCCATGCAGCGGCGCACTCGCCACTGTCTACATTCTCGGAGCATGTCTCCTTCGCCTTCTCTATGCTCTCTTCCACTCTGGTTGCGATTTCGTTTGGCGTGCTCTTAACGGGTCTGTTGATGCTTAGTGTTCGACCCGTTAACTTCAGGTTGAAGGAAAGGCTGCGTTTGTTATGATGGGTTGAACTTGAAGGTGTTTTCGGCGGGTTTGAGAAGGTTAGGGTGGTGGACAGAGCTGTGGCTGTTGCCATTGAACGCGCTCTCTCTCTAAGGCTGGTAGTGTGTTTATTTGGCAGGCGTTGTTTTTTGATAGGGAGATTTTATTTAGGTTTGGATAATGAATTTGAGGCCACGCATTTCTTATCTATTGTTGCTACTTGCCGGTAGGATGGAGATGTGTTTGGATCAAGTTATATCTGTTGACAATGAACCAGCGGAAAAACAAACATTTAAATAATATGAGAGAGCAAATAACCTGTACCTAATTGCTCATTTCCCTCTATACCCAACCAATTAAAATCTTTAATTTTCTATTTTTTTGCAATTAAGTTCGAAGGCTTAATTACAAAAAGGTAGAATTCAGGGGGTTCTGATTGATTGAGTATAAAGGGATAGGAAATTTTAGGTATAGAGGATTTGATTTTAACATGAACAACATTAAATATTAATTTAAATTGATTTTAATATAAACATATAATTTTGTTGATTCAAGGAAAATAAGAGTACCAAGCACTAAGAATATGAAACAATTATTCACTAAAAACCTAAAAATAGGACAAATGATCATTTTGATTCAAGGACAAACATAATCTTGATTTGAATTATACACCATGAATGTAAGGATCTTTCTTTCAAATGATGTATATCTATGATAAAACACACATGTCTGACTCAAACCATGAAAAAGACGAATTGTCAATGAGATTTAAAAAATAAAAATAAAAACGATAAGAAAAAAAGAGAATGCAGAATCTTACGATGGAAGCACAAAAGCATAATAATCACATGAACAAATCATAAAGTTTTTTACAATATCAGAGTTAAATAATTAACGAACATACCAAGGAATGCAGCGGAATAATACTAGTAAATATGAGCTGTTAGTCTCATCTTCATCTTCAGAACAGTGTCTTAGCTAAAACAACTCAAGATAACCCACTCATAATATAAAATAATATACATGAGTTCGAACTAAAAATTATCGTATAAGTTAAGTCAAAATAAAGTGAAATAAATGTGCAGTAAATTAAAAAGATGTTACAGTATTTTCCATCTTTTAAGAATTCGTCAAACTATTTATATATACTAAAATGCATTATATATGTTATGTCCATCAGTAAGTACAATATTTATATATTTCTTAGCACATTTTGCGTGCACGTAGCATATGTACATAGCGTAACACAACCATAAAGTTGCAACCATAAGAGGGCCGTTTATAGGAACGACACAATCATAATCGTGGTGGTCTATGTGTAGGGATAAAAGTATAACAGGGTATGTGAGGCATTGCCTAACGTATGATTCTACCAGTTTACCCTTTCTAGTTGGTTGTAACCCTTAGCAGTCTACACTACAAGAACAACAGTGTTTTCCAACAGCTACTAGTTGTTAACGATTGTTGGAAAGCCGTTGGTATGTGTACCAACGTTTCATAACACTTTCCAAAGAAATCCATGGGGTATTTCCGATGATAGCCAATGAAATTTTTTGACACGTGACATATCATGTTAAATAACAGTTGAAAACTGTTAGAATCTATAGGAAATTTATGTATTCAATACAAAGAAAAAATTAAACTAAATATGTGGTAAAATTACATGGAACTCTTCTTTTCTCTACCATCGGAATTAACCACCTACACAACAGTGCCCATCCAATTTGGCATTTTCCTCTCTTTTTTAGTGCGGGTGGTGGGGGTTCCTAGCTCCCCAGGAAGAGGGAGAGGGTTCGATTCCCGCCTCACGCACTTTAGTTCAAATAAGGGGGCTTACCATGTGCATAAGCCTGATGACCCCGCGGACCGGATTAGGTGCACCAGAGAGAGTTTTACGGCAGTGCCGGTTTCTCCCCTGAAAAATTCAAAAAAAAAAAGTTTCAATGGTGCTGCACAACGTTAAGATCAGCCTCTCGGAGGTCCACAACACCCTACACGTTGAGGAAATAAAAGTTACACATTTTTACAATGTTTATATACCAATATCCTAACCAAATTAAATCTATACATGAACTGATATTTAAACCGAAGAAGTAAGATATACAATAGGGCATGTGTCCATAATGCAATAAATGATATAGCACAATTCAAGAAAGAATATTTTCACATATTGTAAGTAATGTGCATGTCCATTAAAATATAAGCGGCAAATTAACAATGTAAATTCACACTTACCAAGAAATCTTGCTGATTGGTCTCTCTCACGTTACGTTATCCGATATTTCGACCACTTTGGCCAACAAATAGTCATGCAGCTCATATATGCCAGTCGGGAGATACCGAGAAATATAATAGATGGTTCGAGCTCAAAACCACTGTGTTTAAAGAAAAACTGCTTAGTATATCATGATTAATATATAAATAATGGATTGTATAGAAATAACATTTTATTTTGAAATAAACTTATACTTACCCTCATTGGTTTTCGGCTACAACCAGAACACCGAGCGCTCTAGCTCTTGTGATGGGCCACTACCATCACAAATTGTTGGAGAACCAATCCTTCTTTGCGAGGAAGAGAGAAATCCAGAATGAGAAGAGGTATGTCTTTGGATCAACATTATAGGATTTGTTAGAGACATATATACCATACACGAAAAACATATCATTTAATTTTGCGTAACATATATTATGGTAGAATATAAATGGATTATGTGAAGCATACATTAAGGCAAAACATGAAAGAATTATACGGCAGAACATATCATTGGCAGAGCATATCAATTTTGGTGAGAACAATGTAACATATATAAACATAAAAGTTGCCTTCTTTAAAAATGTAGATTATTAATCAATCCTCGTCACTTTCGGATTCAGACTCCATTTCATACTCTATATTTTAATCCTTTGTTGTCTCAGATGCTTCTATTAATACATTTAATTCATCGTTTAGAGGTCCAAAATTTGTTTGATCATCAATTATTATTATTCCTCTATTTTCCTCGGTATCTGCTTGGTAACCTTGTTTATTAGGAATATTATGTCCATCAATTGTAAACCTTGCCTTTATTTTAAAAACAGCCAGCCAATTTGTTTTATCTCTTCTTCGAGATGGGTAAGGAGCGTAATAAAACTTAAAGAGCTTGTTTGATAAGTTCAAAAGGATCATTCTTGTAATAATGCGAAGTATGTTTTATTTCTATAAGGTTATATTTTGGGTGCACTTTGATTCGAGAACGTGGAATGTTCCTGAACTAATTGCATTTAAATAAAAATACTTCTTCTGTAGGTCTTGTGAAATATGTCAATTGCAAAACCTGGGTTAACACGCTATAAAAATAATTTATATAATCATCTGGACCATCATTACCTTTAACAAATACACTGGTTTTGTTAGTTAATTTTTCAACACCGTAACTACAACAAACAGGTGATTCCAAATGAGTATAAGTGTTATAAATAATTTCAACAACGCTTATAAGTGTTGTTGTAGGTCCATCGACATTTATTATCAACGCTTATAAGCATTGGCTTAATTTTTTTTGAATGCTTGTAGTGTTGGCAGAATTTCTTTCCTACCGCTTATAAAAATTGGAACATTTTTCGTTCCAATTGTTACAAACGATGTTAATTTAATTATACCAATATACTTAAGTGTCTGTAAAAACAAATTAGTAACATAAATAAGCATTGGTAATATACATAATAATTGTTGCAACTAACATAGTATGCATGATTATAATACAAACTATATTTAGTATAAACTCAAAATATATCAATTTGGAAATGTAAAACTCAATCAATATCAGCAAACTACATCCATAATCAAGATAGCAACATAGAAAAATTGTTCGCAGCTCTAGTGCGGGTGGTGGGGGTTCCTAGCTCCCCAGGGAGAGGGAGATGGTTCGATTCCCGCCTCATGCACTTTAGTTCAAATAAGGGGGGTTTACCATGTGCATAAGCCTGATGATCCTGCGGACCGGATTATGTGCACTAGTTGGAGTTTTACGGCAGTGCCGGTTTCTCCCTTGAATTTTTTTTTTTTTTTTTTTTTTTTTACTAAATTCGGTACATAATTAACCAATCTCATAATCATAACAAACAGAAATGCCAAAAAAAATATACTTCCACAATTGGATCATTTTCAAGATCTTCTACTACATCATTGTCACTAGAATTACCCACCAATCTCCTCTTTTATTTCCTTCTTCTAGAAGTTCCTACATGCATTCAATATCATAATGAGTAAAAATTATCAGTTAAAGTCAAGGCATCAATGCTCTAAGAAATAATGCACAAGTTCAACATTCAATAAGTTATTTTCATCACTTCACCTCCAATATAAATAAGTTTTATTTTGCTTTAATTGATAGAGACAGTTCAACATTCAATTGTTTTGAAACTCAGTTTCGAAACTCAATTTCGAAAGCCTGTGGCTCGGTTTCTATATGAAAACTAAGCCTCATGCTCAGTTTAGAAATGGAGTTGTTTGGATCGGTTTTGATTTCGATTTGAAATTGGACCGAGCCTCAGGCTCAATTTCGTAACTGAGCCGGAAGCTAAAACTATGTAATTGATGTTTGTTAATGTTATATAAACATTAATTGAGTCCTTAATGAGCTTATTTGCTTATTAAAAGTTCATCTTAATTCTTAGAAAAGCATCATTATAATATGTTTACTGAACACTTGTTAAGATGAATTATGTTGCTTGAATAGTGCATGGTCATGTTAGCTCCTCTTTTTTTCTTTCTCCTTTGCGAGGATACATTTGAATCAGCAAAGCTACGAGTGACTGGTGTAAATTACCAAAATAATTTCCAATGATTTAAACATAGTTCATTTTATTCCATAGAATAATTTTCAACCATGGCAATTGTTACAGTGACATATAACATTGTTAAATTAATAATAAAGTGGGAATCAAAATGATGATGTATAATCCCCCCCCCCCAAGAGGCAACTTGCATGATTAACCAAAACCAACAATTATGTATATTTTCCCATAACAAAATTTAGTTTTACCTGCCAAAAAAAAATCAAACATATGCATAGTGACATATGCTTGAGTTAAGATAAAATGGAGTAGAAATTCAATTTACTAATTAAAAGGACAATATGCTTCTACAATAACATTAATACACTTACAATATAGAATATTGTATTAGTTTTCTATAAACAATAAAAACATATTGAAATACAATGAAATATAATTTGTTTATAAAAAAATTCTTCTAGGTTTAATTTATCTGGATTGAACTCTTAGCTTTGAAGAGATTATTATATTCTTTATAAGCCATCAAAACCTGATTGGAACAGCTTAACAAAAAGAATAGAATCTAAACTAAGTTTGATGGAGAGTTCAAATGAGCTTGATCATATGTAGCAAAATTCCTTACTAGATCTAAAATCGTTTATCCCAGTCTCAGCCCACTCCGGCTTAGAAAGTAAATGCACAAACGAAATGTAAATGAGTGCAGCATTTTTTATGTACATCTTTTTGTTTTGATACAGTGACTTGTAACTGACTTATATAAAACTAAATTAATTATAAATGACTTATACAATGAATTGTAAACAAAAACTTTCTAATAAATCTAATTAAAATTTAATTGTATATTATATTAATTAATCACCTAATTTGTTTTTAAAAAATGTGCGAGGATTAGATGAGCAACACGCGATTAAAAAAACCCTATTTGAAGTATAACGTCAATAACAAATCACAAAGGAAATTATGTGAGTTATTCTTTTTTACTATATACTATGAGCAACACGAGTAGACTGTTTAGATAGTTCCTTTTAATGCGCTGCTCCTTTAAATTTTTATTCTTACTTTTGAAAAAAAAAACGCAAAGGTTGAAACAATCACATTTTCTGTTAAAAAAGTGATATGGTTTAATAAATAATTTTTCTTGCCAGTCTCCTAATACATTTGATATACAACTATAATCCTAAAAAACAAGCACAAAATTCAACAATAGAAAAACTATAACTAGACTACATCTGCTAAACTCTAGCCACTAATCTATTATATGTTTGCTTTTTCCTCTTCGTTGTTAGTCTCCTAGAAGCAATATTTATCCTAATTAGAGTTTCTTGAGCCATTGTTAACTTCTTTCTAAAGTGCAATCACATTCTTAACCAAAACTTGTCATGACTTGGTATTTCGAATCAGTTTTCTTCATATTCTTTTTTCATAATCATAAAATAACAAAAGAAAATTCTTTTTCCGCTTGAACTTATGCTTGGTTAATCTTTATGACTAAAATGGTACCTGTTCCTCGGGTTTTTTTTAAGTGTTTTCAAGTACTTGTATCTATTCCTCGGTTTATGTTTTTATTATCAAAATTTGGATTTAACTATTGCCAAGTTTTAAGATTTTAGCAAAATTATTTAGTTTTTATTATCAAACTTTAAATTAACATTAAAGATTTAACTTTAATTAAAACTTAAAAATTAAGATTAAAAGTTTAAACTTAAAACTTTAAAATTAATAATTTTAAATTAACTGTAAACAATATAAATGAGTTTCTGTTGGATTAATTTTCTATAGTGATTTCTGTCATTTATTTAAAGTAAACATTATAAAATTAAATATTGTGTAAAAATGCACGACGGTGAAGCCAAGTTGAAAAACCAAAAGAGGTCGATATTAAGTACCTTTGCATCTTAAAAATCATCTATTAAGAAGTTTAGAATAAATAAATAAAAGACCATATTCTCTTTCAAATGTTTCAATAATAAACATACTAAATACAGAAAAATAAATTAGGATCAAATTCTTCAGACCATATTAGGAAAAAATAAATTCAAAAACACTTACGACCACCTCAAATTGTACTAAATCTAACTTCTCCAGCATTTATTTACTTTAAAAATGTAAATGAACTTTATGACTCCTTATGAAGATTCTGCAACTTCATGACCTCAATTGTATATGAATCTTTGTATCCACCTCAAAACACATCTTTACACTATAGTGAATTTTTTGTTAATTTGAGCGGAAGCATATTTGATCAAGATCTAGTATTGTCTATTTAGATACCAATGGAACTCAAAACAAAAGAACAATAATTGATTATGCAGCCTCACAAAAATAAGAGACATAGAAGATTTAACGTGGTTCAGACAATAATATCCTACGTCCACGAAGACCCAACAACTTCTTTTATTCTTCTTCAATTTAAAAGGAAAACAATAAGAGAAGAATATAAACACTCAATATATATTTCTCACCCTATAATTGATACAGAAAAAGGGATCTTATCGAGGATATATAGAAAAGAGCTCTATTGGCCTATGATGAAAAAAAAGAGAAAATGCCTCACTATTTATATGTGTACGGATGAACACTAGCCTGAAGATAAGCATGAAAATTTTTCGGGTTTCCTTAATTTGGTTTCAATGCAAATCTTGAATATTTGTGATTTGTGACAACCGCCTATAAATCCTGCACTTAACAAGAGGAATAATGCGCTGAAACATGTGCCAAGCAGCTATGGACGATCATCAGGGTAGAATAACACAAGCGGAACCTGTCGTATAACTCACAGTGCAGGGATAAAATATAATAGAACATATACAAGAGGCATTAATAGTGAAGCATCATATAACAGAATCTCAAACTTCCATATCATCATGAAAGGAATATCCATACATCAAACTGGATACAACATCAAATTTTGTACAAGAAGCCTCACTACAGGTTCACTCAAAGTAGCATACATCAAACATAAGCGAAAACAAGAAGATATGTATAGTAGAAAATAATACGTAAGCCTCTTGCTCATCATCGCTCTGCAACATCGTCCTCATCAAGATCTACCACCTATCACCTGCTACCTAGTCTGCCTATCCATAACATCAATGAATGAACATGCCAAGGTAATAAGAGGGAACATAAAACCTTGAGTCGGACAATAGTCTTAATGCGCGGTAAATAGCTATCTAACATCATCAATAAAGTATATGAGAAATAGGTAGATCAATCATCTAATATACAAACATCAACAGAGAAGAAACCCAAACTCGTCTCCTCTACATTTGACAGTGATGGCCTTTATAAACAATCAGATAGAAACAAACAGACATAGCAATATCCAGCGTAGATCTTCTTAATCGAGGTCAAGATTTCCCAAGCACAAGTCCGGAAATCCTAAACCTACATTAGACAAGCAACCAAGAAATGTCTCCTTCGACTTTGAACGATCTACGTAAGACGATACAAGCAAAGCAATCAACATCCATGACTCTGGCAATCATTGTCTATCCTGCCATGAAACTATTGTTAATCATATGACTGGCCACAACATGCCATCGGTCAAGGGCTAATGGTAGGGATGGCAATGGGGCGGGTCTAGGGTCCAAACCCGCTTGACCCGCCCCTGTTTTGACCCATTTAGACCCGCCCCATAGGGTCTTCGGGGCGGGTAGACCCGCGACCCGCTTTTGGAAGTCCGGGTCTAGGGTCGGGTCTGGGGCATGGCTAACCCGCCCCAACCCGACCCGCATGATCGAAACATCACTCAAACACTTTATAACTATAACCATTACTTGTTAGTCTTCTTAAATTTACATGGTTATAACTTGAATATTATATTCTTTCAATTGACAAACTATAAAATTTTCATTGTATTACGTTGCATCAATGATAATCAAACAATAGCAAATGCATATATTTTGAACTATTATCTTACAACTCATTTTATAATATTCTCTTGTCATTGTGAACACATTATAATATGCATATAATTTATCATTTATTGATAAAAAAAAATATAAATATATAAATTTGTGTACACTAGAACATAATATCACCGGGTCGCGGGGCGGGTCGGGTCTACCCTGACCCGTACGGGTTTCGGGTACGGGGCGAAATTCCAGACCCGCATCGGGTCTACGGGGCGGGTCTGGGGCGGGGTTTAAAAAGTCCGGGTCGGGTCTGGGGCACGAGAAACCCGCCCCAACCCGCCCCATTGCCATTCCTAGCTAATGGTAAACCCAGGTTCTAACCAAACTCCATAAGCCATCGTGACTCGTATGTTTGCCTTGCTCAACGAAGACATCTAGGTCCATCATGACTGCTTAGGTTACTTGACTAGTCACACTTGTCTATTGGGCGTCCCCATTATACCCCTGCTTTGAGTCCGCTCGAACTTCCGACTAACATAATCTCTCAGCCTACATAACTCTAGTCGTCATCATCGGTGGCTATTAATAAGCTCAGATACCGTCTCGAGCAACCATTATCCACCAGCTTAAACATTCTTGAGTCGTCTTCACATTCGTTGTATTTCATCGATCAATGAACACTTCAAAGCTTCAAACATTCCACCTTGAATTCACCTCGAAGCCGTGCCCAACGTCGAACCAAAAATAAGAACCATTTGGTCACCACTCATGGATCTCGCATGACCCATTAATGGACCGGTCATGATCCATCAATGGATCGGTCACGATCCATGCTTCTTTTGCATGGCGTTTCATTCCTTTGCCACAGCGTTTCATTCCTTTTCCATAGCATTTCAGAATTCTACGGTCCATCAACATATGTTGTGTGATCCATCAAACACAGCACTCCATCAAAGCGCCATCGTCCTTCGGTTTGCCAAACATCACCGGTCCATCATGGATCGGTTGTCGATCCATGCATTTACATGGATCGTCCTAACCGATCCACTCCAAATGCTGCTCCACCAAAGTGTTACCGACCTACCAAAGCGTTGTCGATCCATAAATTTGCATATTGCCCGATCTAAGGAATTTGCCACCGATCCATCACTCAAAGTACATCGATCCATCATCCATGCGTGATCCATCATTCTTTCACGATCCATCTTTCATGCACGATCCATCCCTTAGTGAACGACCCAATCCATCAAATTTAAATTTAGCTACGACCATCCAATTTAGCTGCGATCCATCCAATTTAGTTGTGATCCACCCATTTCTTACATAATAATCAAGGAGATCCATCAACACACGACCCCGATCCATCAATACGTGCGATCCATACCCATATTCACCCTTTTGGCGAACGATCCAGTGATCCATGCTTCTAACGACAAACGTCCATACACATAACTCATCTAAAATCGATCAATTTCAACAAACAATCGTCAACAAACATTAACACAACAATAAGTCATCATACAATCACATGAATTTCACCAACTCATGATAAAACAATAAACGAATCAATAATTGGAGCTAAACTTACACAAATATGTGAATTTACCGTTATAATCTTGCTAGATTAAATCCTATGGTGATTCGAATTTAAATACACTTACTTGATTAGATGTAGGTAAAAATGTTTGAAACGATGAAATAAGATCAAACAAACCCATGTACTCGATTGAATCCATGTGATAGATGCTTATCACTCACCAAATCCACAAATTAGCTTGAAAACAGTGAATCTCTAAACTGAACAACGAAGAATGGAGTCTGAATCAATCACTTTAATGCGATCTACCTTTCTTTGATGTTGATCCTTAATCTTCTAATGTAGATATATGAATTAAATAAGTGCAGAGATATTTGATTGAGCAAGGAGAATCATGAGCTCAACCAAATGAGAGAAATGAAGAAACAAAACTATTCTCCTTTCACTTACCTCTCTATTTATAGGCAACAACCCCTAGCCTTAATAGGCCAGACTAATCAACCCACTAATGTTTAATTAGTCTATCCAGAAAACTAGCAACACTAAAACAAAGATTCCTCCCAAATCTTTATTATGATCACTCTACGGAATTGGAAACACCATTCCCAATCCAATGAAATCGATTCTAGCTCCTGATTTGATCCCATTCAAAAGTTATGCCGTAAACAAAAACAACAGGGGCAAAATGTTCACAAAAAATGGTAAAAATCATGGACATGTCTCACATCCCCATGAAAAACATATCAAAATATGAGAATGATCCGACCCTTGGGGAATTAAATAAAAATATTTTACAATCCTCCGATACGTAAAAAGCGGGTCGTTACATTCCCCCTTTCCTTTAAGAATTTCGCCCCTGAAATCCCAAGCAACCACAAATAATTCTGCATGCCTATCATACACAAGCAGCCAAGATATCATCCAAAGTAGCATCCATAGCCTTATCCTAGGACGTAGAATTCTACGAATAGTACATGTTACAATGGTGTAAGGTGACACAACATTAATGGGTCATACTGACGAAGAGTTCCGGATGGATTGTCTTCATATACTCTTCTGTTTCCCACATACAATCGTCATCATCCTCGCTCCATTGCACCTTGACTAGCTTAACTGTCGTTCTCCTAAGTTGTTTCGTGTCATTCCCCATAACGTGAAGCGGCTTAAAAGGTCTCGAAACTACAGTCTCGTCTTCTAAGTTTTCGTACTATCCGGAGATACCACCACATTCGAATCATGCACACACTTTCGCAGAAAAGACACATGAAAATTGTTGTGCACCCATGACATCTTCTCGGGTAAATCCAATCTATACGCGAGCTTTCCATTCGCTCGACTATCGGAAATGGCCAATGAACCTTGGAGCTAACTTTCCCTTATTTTCGAACCGAATGACCTTTTTTAACGGTGAGATCTTCACGAGAACCCTATCACCAACGTCGAACTCCAAATCCTTTCGATGCTTATCTGCATAACTCTTCCGACGATCTTGGACTACCTTCATTCAGTGAACGATCTCGATACAATCTGATGCTTCCCTTATCATCTCAGGCCCAAGTATCAACTTAACTCCAGTCTCTAACCAACATGCCAGAGAATTACACGGGCTACCATACAACGCCTCGTATGGTGACATCCCAATGCTTGACTGGTAACTGTTGTGGTATGCAAACTCAACCAAATGTAGATGGTCTTCCTATGATCCCCCAAAATCTAATACACAAGATCTAAGGAGATCTTCCAACACTCGATTAACTCTCTCGGTTTGACCATCAGTCTGGGATGATAAGCCGTACTCAAACATAACTCGGTTCCCAAAGTCTCTTGCAAACTCTTCCAAAAGACACTTGTGAATAAGGGATCTCGATCACTCACTATGCTCTTCGGGATACCATGGAATCGCACTATTCATTTAATATAAAGCTCAGCCAACTTCAAGGTTGTCCTAGTCGATCTGACAGAGATAAACCTTCTGCTTTTTGTCAAGTGATCCACTATGACCCAAATTCCTTCGTTTCCTGCCCCGATTTTAGGTAGTCCATCAATAAAATTCATCGATAATTGCTCCCATTTCCGCATAGGAACCTCTAATGGCTGAAGCAATCCACTCGGTTTCTTCTGTTCAGCTTTCACCAACTGACTGTTCATGCATTTGGAAATAAACTTTCCAACATCCCTTCTCAGTAGTAAGCTCGCTTCAGGTCCTGATACATCTTATTACCACCGGGATGAATTGTCAACTTCGAAGGATGACATTTCCTCAAAACCTCCTCTCTCAATCCATCAATATCAGGAATAACTATTCGTCCTTTCCTACAAAGCCAACCTTTTCGATCGACTTCGAATTCCTTATCCTTTTTTGGTTCAGCTTCCAGACGATGCTTTCACAAGATTTCCAAAACAACTCGCAAGTGCGTCTTATGCTCTTCCTTATTCCGGGAGTAAACCAGAATATTGACCACGAACACAAGCATGAACTTGTTCAACTGATCTCTAAAAACTCTATTCGTAAGATCCACGAAATATGTTGGTGCATTGGTCAATCCAAATGGCATCACCAACCACTCAAAAGAAACCGAATGGTGTCCTAAAAGTTGTCTTTGGCACACTATCCTTTTCCAATCTCAACTGGTAAATCCCGTTGTCAAATCCACCTGAGAAAACACCTTGGCTGCGTGAAGCTGATCAAACAAGTCATTTATCATTGGCAACAGATACTTGTTCTTCTTGGTCATCTTGTTCAGCTCACTATCCACACACGATCTTAAGATCCATCATCCTTGGTTGCAAAACACAACTAGTGCACCTCATTCGGGCACACTTCTCCGAATGAATCCTTTTCCCATAAGGTCATGAACTTGCACCTCTAATTGTCGTTATTCTCTAGGCGCCATCTTCTTAAGGGGCATAACGATAGGTCCAGCACCTTCGACCAAATCGTTCCTAAACTCAATTTCACGATGCGGTGACAAACCTTTGACCTCTTCAAAGACATCATCAAACTCACTCGCGTTCGGCACAGATGACAAGTCTTCTTATGGAATCACAAGCGAATATAAAAATCTTACGAAGACACCATCTTCTGGCTTACATCGGATCACAACCTTTCGCCCTTCCACATTCCTGACTGTCACCTCGAGATTCTCGCAATCCAGTTTAGTCGCATACCTCTTGAGCCAATCCATACCCAAAATGGTCCCAAACCCAGCGAAGTTCAAAACAAAGCAATCACATATAAAAGAGAAACCATGACTCGACAACACGAGACCACGACAAAGCATACACAAACTAGATGAACCCCTGACTGGATTAGTCACAACCAACGGTCTATCACAAATCTCGGGTTCCAAACCCAAGCGGTACACAAGCTCACTGCAATTGAAAGAATGCGATGCTCCAATATCAAACAACACATGAACTAAAACACCTCTGATTAAAAGCGTACCTTGAACAACAACACTCTTCCATTTCTCCTCCGTTGTAGGAGCACTTGAAGAAGATGGCACGACCTTCAAAGCATACGCCTTCATTATCTTCTTACTCTTAGCTGGTTCTGGACCATCCTTCTTGTTATGCCCAGGCATATCACAGTTATAACACTTCCTCTCGATTTTCAGACTCTTACCATCCTTGAAAAAATGACCCTTCTACTGGCAGTTGTAGCAAGTCACCTCGCCTTTCGGCTTCTTCTGGCCATCATTCCCTTGTTGTTGTTGCAACTTTGTCTTCCCATTCCCCCTTTTGTTATTACCACCCTTCTTTGGTTTTAGATCCTCTTTGGTTGCATCAACAACTTCTTCCTTGGGAAACAAGCTCTCATGCCTCAAAGCTTTCTCAACGATCTTTTCGTAAGAGTCGTCCAGATGATCAACTAGCTGATTCCTAAGATACTTATCCAAGCCTATGATGAACTTCTCGATCTTCTGATAAGGAGTCTCAATATACGAACGGGCATACTTAGACAAGGCCTCAAACTCAGAAACATACTCCAACACTGGTCGCCTATTCTGCTTTAGTTCAACAAACCTTTTAAAAAAATCAGCTTCTGGGTGGTAGAAATGAAATTCATCTCGAACCTAACTCGGAACTGATCCCAACTGATCTCATCTTCTTGAGTCTCTAAAGTGACAGAGTTCCACCAATCCATAGCTCTGCCCTGTAGCTGCCTCGATGCAAGTTTCCTCTTAGTTGCATCCTCAATACCCAAGTCTCCAAAATCCGAATGCAAGTATCATGCCATCCTTGAATCTCAAATGTCGGCTCTGTCCCCTTGAACGACTTTCCACTAAGACCAGTGAAATCCTTATATAACTTTGCGAAATCAACCACACCCTCGATACCTACACCTAAACACCAACATCTATCACGGCTTCTTCCAGAGTGGGTACCCTCCTCATTATCGCTGTCGTCATAGCCTCGAACATAGTAGGATAATCAAGTATATTGCCATCTTCCCTTCCAGGAACAGTCTCCTTCCCAGCAGTATTTCTCGAAGATCGACGACTCATTCTAAATCTGAAAAATAGAATTATTTGTCCACACATGAGAAAAACTTCAGTGGGGTCCAAGAGCTATTATACTATACACTAATATAGTATGCATCCATCAGAAAACTACAAATATGTCTCTCATATGTCATTACGTCTTCGAACTTTGACTGAAATCGGTTAACCAGAGCTCTGATACCAAATGTGAGGACCGCCCATAACTCCTGCACTTAAACAAGAGGAATAATGCACAGAAAGATGTGCCAGGTAGCTACAGTAGATCATCATGGTAGAATAACACAAGCGGAACATGTCGTATAACTCACGGCGTAGGGATAAAATATAATAGAATATGTACAATAGGCATTAGTAGTGAAGCATCGTATAACAGAATCTCAAACTTTCATATCATCATGAAAAGAATATCCATACACCAATATGGATACAACATCAAATTCTGTACAAGAAGCCTCACTACAGGTTCACTCAGAGTAGCATACATCAAACATAAGAGGAAACAACAAGATATGTATAGTAGGAAATAATATGTAACCCTCTTGCTCGTCGTCGCTCTGCAGCATCGTCCTCATCAAGATCTACAACCTATCACCTACTACCTAGTCTGCCCATCTATAACATTAATGAATGAATAGGCCAAGGTAATAAGAGGTAACATAAAACCTTGATTCAGACAATAGTCATAATGAGCGATAAATATCTATCTAACATCGTCAATAAAGTATATGAGAAATAGGTAGATCAATCATCTAATCTACCAAAATCAACAGAGAAGAAACCTAAACCTGTCTGCTCCACATCTGATAGTGATAGCCTTTACAAACAATCAGATAGAAACAAACAGACATAGCAACTAGTTATCCAGCGTAGACCATCCTAATCGAGATCAACAGTTCCCAAGCACAAGCCTCGAAGGTATAAAAAAATATCAGACAAGCACCCAAGAAATGTCTCCTTCAACTTCGAACGATATACATAATATGATACAAGCAATGCATCAACATCCATGACTATGGCTATCACCGCCTATCCTGCCTTGAAACCATCGTTAATCGTATTACTGGCCATGACATGCCATCAGTCAATGGATAATGGTAAATTCCGGTTCTAGCCAAACTCCTTATGCCATTGTAACTCGTATGTTTGCCTTACTCAATGAAGACAACCAGGCCCATCATGACTTTCCAAGGTACTCGACTAGTCACACTTGTCTTTTGAGCGCCCCATTATACCCTTGCTTTGATTCTGCTAGAACCTCCGACTAACGCAATCTCTCGGCCTCCATAACTCTAGTTGTCATCATTGGCAACTATCCATAAGCTCTGATACCGTCTCAAGAAACTATTATCCATGAGCTCAAACACCCTTGAGTCGTCTTCACGCTCATTGCATTTCATCGATTAGCAAACACTTCACAAGGCTTCGAACATTCCACCTTAAATTCACCTCGAAGCCATGTCCAACGTCAAACCAAAAATAAACACCATTTGGTCACCGCTCGTGGATTGCTCACGACCCACAAATGGATTGGTCACGATCCATGCTTCTTTTCAACAATGTTTCATTCCTTTGCCACAACGTTTCATTCCTTTTCCATAGCGTAGCGCTACGGCCCATCAACATTTGTTGCGCGATCCATCAAACAAAGTGCTTCATCAAAGCGCTATCGCATCACCGGTCCATCATGGATCAGTTGCTAATCCATGCATTTCCATGGATCGCTCCTAACCGATCCACTCTAATTGTCGGTCCATCATGGATCAGTTGTCGATCCATGCATTTCCATGGATCGCTCCTAACCGATCCACTCTAATTGTCGGTCCATAAATTTGCACATTAGCCAATCCAAGGAATTTACCACCTATCCATCACTCAAAGTACACCGATCCATCATCCATGCGCGATCCATCCCTTCTGCATGATCCATCATTCATGCGCGATCCATCCTTTTTGCGTGATCCATCCCTAAGTGAACGATCCAATCCATCAAATTTAAATTTAGCTGCGATCCATCCATTTCTTGTGCAAAAATCCAGGCGATCCATCCATCAACACCTTTCTTTGATGTTGATCTTCAATCTTCTAATGTAGATCTATGAATTAAATATAGTGGAGAGGTATTTGATTGAGTAAGTAGAATCACGAGCTCAACCAAATGAGAGAAATGAAGAAACTAAACTATTCTCCTTGTCTCTACCCCTCTATTTATAGGCAACAACCCCTAGCCTTAATGGGCCACACTAATCAGCCCACTAATGACTAATTAGTCTTTCTAGAAAACTAGCAACGCTAAAATAGCGATTTCTCCCAAACTACTGAACCAAATCTTTAATATGACCACTATACGAAATTGGAAACACCATTCCCGATCCAATGAAATCAATTCCAGCTCCTAATTTGATCCCACTCAAAAGTTATGCCCTAAAAAAATAGGGGCAAAATGGTCGCTAATAAAATTGGTAAAAATCATGGACATGTCTCACATCCCTGTGAACAACATATCAAAATATGAGAATGATCCGACCCTTGGGGAATTAAATAAAAATATTTTATGATCCTGTGATACATAAAATGCGGGTCGTTACATGATTGTTTCCCCGTATACATATATTCGATTGATTCCTCAAATCAAATAATATAACTTCTCATTCCATTCAAATTCGTTGCCACATATATCAAGATTTGATTGATTTATCAAATCAAATAATCTCTCCAATATCTTTCCAATTAGTTGCCCATAATTAATTGATCACAAGAATCAATTAAAATCTTCTTCATAACAAAATTGGCATTGATATAAATCGTCCAATTTTAACACTCCAACTCGATTTAAATATATTCATCAATCAACATAATTAGTTGTTGGGTCAGTGCCCCGGCGCTCAAGTAGTAGGAGGCAAACTGATCAAGTTTGAGCAATGCTCAAACTTGTATTTTGGAAGTGACTTTATCATTATAGCTGAAGGATTATGTAAAGTATTCACATTCACCAATTTAATCTTGTTTCGTTCTTTTTCAAGCATAAGAAGGAAACCTTTGACATCAATGTGCTTCGTCTGTGAACTATAAGCTTGATTTTCTACAAGATGAATCACTCTCTGACTATCTGAAAATAGCTCTATTGTCCGCTGTGTCATTGAAAGATCATCCAAAAACTGAATTAAGTATAATCCTTCCTATGTGGCTTCCACAATTAATATCAACTCTACTTCGGTAGTCGTCAAAGCTACGGTAGATTGCGGAATTGATCTACATGAAATCGAGCCTATGCCAAATGTAAAAACATATATAGCTCGACATTGACTTCCTAGCATCTCTATCTCCAGCACAATCAGAATCACAGTATACTCTAAGAGAGATGTCACCATTTACACCATCATATAACAAGCCCACCGAAGAAGTGCCTCGAAGATGTCTAAGAATTCACTCCAATGCTTGCCAATGTTCTTTGTCAGGGTTAGACATATATCGACTCACAACACCCACTACATGAGCCAAATCTGGTCTTGTGCACACCATCGCATACATAAGACTACCAACAGGGCTATTAGCCATATACCTCTTATCTTATTCCAATGTTGGAGATTGATCTTTCGATAACTTAAAATGAGAGCCTAATGGAGTGCCAACCGGTTTGGATTTTTCCATACCAAATCGAGTGACGACTTTCTCGATGTGTTGCACATGAGTGAGCCTCAACTCTCTCCACTTCCTATCCTTGCTTATCTCTGTACCCAATATTCTTTGTGCCTTTCCCAAATCCCTCATGTTAAACTCTTATAGAGCTCAACTTTCAACTCCTTAATTCTGACCATACTTCGAGATGCAATCAACATATAATCAACATATAACAACAAATAAATCATATCATCATCACATCTCCAAAGTAAACACACTGGTCCTCGAAAATTCTAGAGTATCCCTGTGAGACCATAACTTTTCAAAATCCTTATACCATATCCTAGGAGATTGCTTCAATCCATATATAGATTTATTGAGTTTGCAAGAATAATCTGGTTTGCTACTATCAATGAACCCTTCCGGCTGCTTTAAATAAATTTCCTCATCTAGATCACCATGCAGGAATGCGGTTTTGACAACTAATTGCTCTAATTTCACATCATAATGAGAAACTAATGCCAAGAGAATAAGATAGAAGTATGTCTAACAACTGGAGCAAAGATGTCATGATACTCTACCCCATCTTCTGAACATACCCCTTTGCTACTGGTCTTCCTTTATATCTAAAATCTCCATTGCCACCGTCTTTCACTCTATAGATACACTTACATCTAATAGCTCTTTTGTCGGTAGAAAGCGACACTAAATCCCAAGTGTGATTTTTCTATAAAGATTCGATCTCCTCTTCCATAACAACTAACCGACTGGAACTATCAACTGATGCCATAGAGTCTCTATAATCTTTGGGCTCATCATGGACAACATTTAATGCATATGTTTCCATATCATCAAAGTCAATGTATTCGATGCTCAAACCAACAAACTCATCAAGCTATCCAGGCTTTCTTCTTTCTTTAACAGGACTAGTCTCTATATGAGTTCCATCTTGAGTTAGATCTTCTATGCCAATATTTGTACTATCCTCATCAACCACGGTGTCATCGGAAACACTGTTTGAATGTTTATGAAAAGAATCAACAGATGACTTGCTTTATGTCTGGTATTCTTTACATGTCCTTTCATTGTCATCCGATGAGGAAGCCTCCACCTTCAACGTAGTCTTCTCGTAAAAAGTTACATGCGTTCTTATAATAAGGTGCTTGCTAATAGGACACCATAACCCATATCCCTTCACTCCTCTTCTATAACCTAGAAAGATACACTTGGAGCTCTAGATTCCAGCTTTCCTCGAATATTATGCACATAAGTTGGACAACCAAACACCTTAAGGAAGGAATAGCTAACAGGCTCTCCTTTCCATACTTCTTCATGTATGTTCATGTCTGTAGCAGTAGAAGATGCGCAGTTGACGAGAAAAGCTTCCATAGATAAAGCTTCAGCCCAAAATCCCTTCTTCAACTTAGTAGTCAATCTGAGGCATCTAGTTCTCTCCAATAATGTCTGGTTCATCCTTTCTACAACTCCATTGGATTGGGGGTCGCTTGGTGTGGTGTAATGCCTCTTAATGCCTTCGGAATCACAATAATCAATGAATTCCTATAATACGAATTTACCGCCATTATCTGAACGGGGAACATTCAACTTTTCCCTGACTAAGTCTCCACCATGGATTTCCATTTACGAAATTTAGCAAAGATTTCACTTTTATATTTTAGAAAGTACACCCAAACTTTACGAGAGAAATCATCTATAAATGAAACGAAATACCTGGCTCCACCCAAAGATGGGCAAGGGGAAGGTCCCCAAACACCTGTGTGAACGTAATCCAAAACAGTTTTTGCCTTATGCTCACCAACACCAGAAGAAATCTTCGTCTGATTACCAAGAACAAACTCTTCATAAAAACTAAGTTTTAAACGTCGAACTCCGTCAATCAAACCTCGCTTTCTTAGCTCATCCATGCTATGCTCTCCAATGTAACCCATCCACAAGTGCCATCATCTAGAAGAATTTGAATCGAATGAAGTCACTGAAGCTGATTCACCAACTACAGTAGTGCTCTTTAGTAAATAAAAATTTCCAACCCTAGCTCCTTTCATAACAAACATGGAACCCTTTGATATTTTCATCTTCTCTTCTTCAACTTCACTATTTATTCCAAGTCTACTCAATGCCCTAGTAGAAATCAAGCTCCTCCTTAAATCAGGTATGTGCCTAACATCAGTAATGGTTCGAATAACACCGTCAAACATCCTGATTTTAACACTACCAACACCAACCATAGGGCAAGAAGCATCGTTTCCCATCAGAACTTCTCCTCCATCAATCTCATGGTAAGTGGAAAACAAGTTCCTATCCAGTGTCATATGATAGGATGCGCCAGAATCAATTAGCCATAGGGTGCTCTTCCTAGAAGAGCCAAAAGCTGTAAACACATCAATGTCACTCTCTGTATCAGATTTCTCTGCTACATAGGCTGAAGCTTGCTTTGGGTCTTTTCTTCTTCCTTCAAGCTGGGGACATTGTGTAATAAAGCGACCAGGCTTCTTATAATAATGGCAAGTCAAATTCTTAGACCCCAAGACTGAGACCTCGAAAAATTTTGTCTTCCACCTTTCTTTGACTTGTTTTGGCTTTTATCTCTCTGAACAAATAAACCTTCGGTATCATTATCTAGGCTAGTGCTCGCCAATCTACCCCTTACACTTCATTATGAAGACCGACCTTTACATCAGAAAGGATAATTTTGTTATGGTTATATATCATGGAATTAACAAAAGCAGTATACCCCTTAGGCAAGGAACATAAGAGGATCACAGCTTGAGCCTCATTAGTTATATCAACATTTGTTGCCTTCAAGTTCATAACTAAAGTGGTCAAAACATCTACATGCTCCAATAGATCGGCTTTAGGCTTCATCTTAAACGAATAAAGTTGTTATTGAAGAACAATCCGGTTAGTAAGAAACTTGTCTTTATATGCATCCCATAGTTCCTTCGTCGTCCTCTTCTGAGAAAGTTCTCTAAGAACTTCATCTGAAAGACTCAACTGAATTGTTTATTAAGATCTTCATCTTCCATCTCTTCCAAATCAACTACATCCATATCTTTCAATTTCTCAGGCATAGAAACAACTTTATAAGTCTTCTCCTTCTTCAATACAGCCTCCATTTTCATCTTCTAAGTACCAAAATCTCCCTTTTCATCAAAACGTGTTACTCCATAATTGGCAACAAATAGGAACAATAACACTAGCTCAGATACAAAACTATAGTGAAATTTTTGTTAATTTGAGCGGAAGCGTATTTGATTAGGATCTAGTATTGTCTATTTAGATACCAATGGAACTCAAAATAAAATAACAATGATTGATTATACAGCCTCATAGAAACAATTGCAGAAATAAGAGACACAAAAGATTTAACGTGGTTCAGATATGAATATCCTACGTCCACGGAGACCCAACAACTTCTTTTATTCTTCTTCAATTCAAGAGGGAGTACAATAAGAGAAGAATACAAACACTCGATATATATTTCTCACCATATAATTGATACCGAATCAGGTTTCTTATTGAGGATATGTTGAAGAAAGCGCTATTAGCTTGTGATGAAAAAGATAAGCAAATGTCTCCCTATTTATATGTGTAAGGATGAACACTTGCCTGAAGATAACTTGAAAAATATTCCGAATTACCCTAATTTAGTTTCAATGCAAATCTTGCATATTTGTGATTGTTTCCCCATATGCATATATTTGATTTATTCCTCAAATCAAATAATATAGCTTCTCATTCCATCTAAATTTGTTGCCACATATATCAAGTTTTGATTGATTTATCAAATCAAATAATCTCGCTCATATCTTTCAAATTTGTTGCCCGTAATTAATTGATTACAAGAATCAATTAAAATCTTCTCCATAATAAAATTAAATCGTCCAATTTTAACATACACATGCAGAACCACACATACATATAAGTGTTCACGTGTTTTGTTTAAAAGCCAACATCATAGAAGAGACCATGAGTCGTGTTTGAAACAATGTAAAACTACATGTTGAAACTAAAACACATATGAAATATTTGAGTTAAAGAAAACTAGTCCAAAATCAAGTATTTGAAAAGCTTACACGCATAAAATAAACTTTTATCTATTTATAAAAAAAACATGATTATTTCACATAAAACATTTTTCTAAATAACCTATATGCTTCTTCAAATTACATGTATAAAGCTACCTTGTTACATAATCTTGTATCGAATTCTCTTTCTTTTCCATTTTTTATTTTTTCTTTCATTTTTTTAAACTGTGCAAAAAAAAATGTGTACAGGTTAAGCTTCTTATTATAATCCTTTTCCAATGTGTATAGAATACAAAAATGAATATAAAATATTGAAAGAAGGAAATTTCGAAATCTAAAGACCAGCTAAAAACTAATTAAGTCAAACTAAAATCAACAACAAAAAGAAAATTCATCGGTCATTCAAAATAAATATCATGTTAATCATCCCTCCATATATAAAACGAAATAAAATCACATCAATTTGGAAAGATTGATTTTTCCTTAGAATCACCTATCAATAGAAAACTACCAGCTTACCAAATAAAATCAAAATCTAAATACCTCGATTTGGTAATACAAAGTAAATTTCGGTAGCTAAATGATTTTAAGGAAGAGGCGACTGGACGTTGAAGTAGAATCGCTTATCGATAGAAAACCCTAATATTTAGTGAAAAGCCAGCTTAAGAATTGGCAAGCGTGGAAAGAGAGAAATAATGGATGGAAATCATTTAGCTAACACTTTATTTTCACTGACTTCAGTTTTAAATTATTTGGTTGCAACACTTACTTGCATTGTAGATTATAAACAAGGAACTAGGAGGTTTTTATAGAAAACTATTTATTTTTACTGACATTTTTTTTCGTCATTCTAACACTTATAACCGTTGGCAGCCTATAGCACTAATAAGTGTTAGAAATTGATAAATATAAATGTTGTTAAATCACAAATTTGGTGTTAAATTTATATCTATTGACCAAGAATACTAGATAGGTCTTGACTTTCCTTCTTGGTACCATGGCTAAATGTTTCAATCCTTCATCTACTACACAATATATCGTATCATAAAATGTAATTTGAGAACCAAGTAGTCAAATCTTTATCGATATCACCATATGGATGTTGTGATTCGTAAACACTGCAATTATAGAAGAAATGTTGCATTAAATTAATATATGTGTGCATATTTGTATACACACATATGTAAATGATAAAATGCATTATGATGAACTAAGTATATTACATAACATATAGTGCAACTTTAGCACATTTGAGAAGGACATATATGAGTGATACATGGTAATCTCTATCATCCAACCATACTTCCACACATTTACTAATAGATCGACCGTATGTTTTAAAAATACATAAAGTCGCTTCACAATTATCTTGGTCAATGCCTTCATCATACGCGTAGCACATTCAAATGATAAGTTCACATTATCACTGAAATAATGAGAGAAATAATAAAACTTTTATATGATTGGCAAATCAAACATTTAACTCGATCTTTCTATGTCACTTTTTTCTTTAGATGATTTAATTATCTATTAAAAATTGTTCCGAGTTAATTTTTTATACATTTACGTAAACTCGTATTTAATGAACTAAATATTAGTACACTTAAAATGGATACATCCATTCATATTGCACAGGCTCTCGAAGACGTGCTTTAAATAGAAGATGAATAGGTAAATGCTCCATTACATTAAAAAAACTTGGAGAAAATATTTTCTTCAATTTTCATAGTAATATAGAGATTTTTTCCTTAAGTTTACGTAGATGATCAACTTTTAACATAATAAAACAAAGCGCTTTATAAAATAGAATAAGTTCTGTTACAACTGCCCAAACTTTTACTGGCAGCTGTTCTTTTGAAGCGATAAATAATAAATTTTCCATCATAATATGACAATCATGTCTTTTCATCCCACTAAGTTTATTGTTCTTATAATCGACACATCTATTAAGATGAGAAAAACACCATCCGAGGATCTTATTCCTTCAACCAATTTTAAAAGTATTCCTGGCCTGATTATTGTCTGCATCGTAGCATTTTTATGGTTTCTTATGTCATTTGGCTTTGTATGAAGCTCAGGACAATTACTATTACTTCTACATCACGTCTGGATTCCAAATCATCATTTGTCTTCCCCTTTACATTCAAAATTCTATTAAATAAATTGTCAAATATGTTTTTTCTTGTTGTGCATCATGTCAATATTATGACGAATGGGGAGAATTTTCCAGTAAGGTAACTCTTAAAATATACTTTATTTGCACCAATTATGAATCGATTTACCCTGAATTTCAGTTTGTTCTCCGATTTCATGAATCTTTGGATAATCTTTTACAAGTTCATAAATATCTTCGCCCGACCAAACTGTAGATGGTCGCAAAGTCTCATGTCTGTTAGCTGTAAAGTTTTTCTTATCACTCCTAAAAGGATTATTAATATGAGGAAAACACCAATTATTGCCAAAAGACGAAATTTTCTTTCCCTGAGGTAAAAAAATGCTCATGTTTCTTCCATGCAATAAGGATAAGCTAGACGAGCGACCGTTAGGAAAATCGCTAATTGTCTATAACAAAGAAAAAACATGTTAAATTTCTTTTTTTGGAAATATGATATATTTCTACTCTTTTGTACCACAATGTTTTTAGTTATTCAATCAGAGGTTGTAGATAAGCGTTGATTCCTTATGTTGGATCATCAGTACCAGAGACAACAACTATGAGAAACAAATACGGAGTTTCCATAAACATCCATGGAGGTGAACAATAAGGTGTATCAATTATAGGTCAGGACGAATATTGGAACCTAATTGAGAAAATAATGAAAATTCATCCGTACATAAACCAAGTCTAACATTACGGCTCTCCTATACAAAATTGGAATATTTCCAATTGAATGCTTTCATGCTTCCCCATCAGCTGGGTGCGTTAGCGAACCTTCTTCTCGTGTTCTCACAATGTGTCATCTCTTATGTTGCGGGTTATAGAAGATGCACATAACATTTCAAGCTTATGAGTAATAGGTAGATGTTGCATACATTTACACGGGGCTTCCTTTTCCTTCTTCTTTCTTGGTATGTATCTTTCCTAGTTGCATATTTTACTATTCCTATGGTTGATATCTTCTTTGCCTAACTGCATGCAACCATTTAAACGTGTATCTATTTTTTTATACAGTAAATCAAAAGCTGACATAAGTATTTTTACTTATAATGATTTTCTCACATTAAATTCTTGGGAGGCATATGTTGCTTCATAACTTGTGCAACAGTTGTAAATCCAGCTTTTGTAAGATTGTATTTAGATTTTATCGCAGTGCATACAATAATTACTAATAATTAGGTGTTGCTTGTATAGCCACCCGAAAGGGAATTTTTTTGCAACATCTAATAAATCATATGATCTTTTTGCCCTAATATTTGGTTCTTCTTCAGCATCAACATCGTCATTAATAAATTGAGCAGTTTGGAACACTGAACGTGCGACATCTTCAACCAAATGTTCTATATGATTTGTTGTAGCAATTTCATTACTCAATACACCTTCTACTTGTACAAGGTTAGATGCTAAAAGTTCTTTAGCATTAACACTGTAGGGCTTGTACAACCTAAATAAAAGCCAATGACCAGAAATCTGAGGCTAGAGATTGAAATACATGCCCTCTTACTGAAGAGTGAGAGGATGGTTTCGCAGGACACTTAACATATTATGTTCTACCCGAAGATAGGACACTAATAGTAGGATGTAGGTCTCTTCACCGAAGAGCGACATGATCGACCTATGGTCATTGAGTACTACCAAAGTGCGGCTGGATTGGGCAAGGAAAGGATTACAACATAGCTCACTAGAGAGTGAGATGGACTAGAGAGCAGCCTGCACAATGCTTCATCGGAGAGCAACAAGATTTAGTTACTCGTCGTTAAGTTCCCTTCATCAAAGAGCGACCAGATTGCAATAAGCAAGGTTCTGGAGATTGATCATGATGGGTCCGAAGAGACCATGACTTTGTTCGTTTGGACTTTGAACTATACCATTGGTCTAGAGAGACCAATGGGCCAACTAAATGATCCAGAAAGATCATCCTCTTAAACTATGACTTAATAATCCGAGGAGATCATCCAACTTAGATTGAAAATTAAACGATTTTACCAGACTGTTTGATTGAAATTTAAATGATAAATGATATAAAGAGATTGCCTTCTTAGCTTAAATAATAAAAAGTATGGAGAGACTATGATTCAGAGTGAATACATGACAGCCTAGTGAGGCAATACCTCAGATGGGATGCACTGCACTTAGAAGGATTGTAATGCCTTAGAGTTAGATGCCAGAAAGCCTCTATTGATTTTGCTAAAAGCCTTCGCTTTGAGCGGGACTTAGTTTTGGTCGGCCTTCCCAGTGAGCTTTTCCTAGAGCATAATTGAATCAAGCTAGGTCTATCCGGAAGGCTTCACGTTGAGTAAGACTAAGTCTAAAGGTCTTAGCCTTGGTCATCTTAGCTAGAAGGCTTGGCCTTAAGCAGGACTGGGTCTCGTTTGGCTTTTGCTGGTGATCTTTTCCTTGAGTAGGGTTAAGTCTTCGGCTTAGTAGGAAATTTTTTCCTTGATCGGGACAAAATTTCAATTTGAATTGACTAAAGAGTTAACTTCAAATCAAGCAATTTGAAGATGCATCTTGGCACTTAGACCTCCATCGCGAGCACCTTCGGTTCGGATCGAAATAGCTGGACCCAACTCGCCTTGCATTCTGCTCCTGGGTACATCACGTCTTCAGTTTGAAGGCCACACATCGGTTCGGTTCGTTCCTACCCGAACCGACCCGCTTGGAGAGTTTCTGCACAACATGAATTGACCTATTCCTTAGGCAATCCCTACACCTATGAATTCAGATCAACTTCTACTTGGCATACCACGATCTGGAAAGGATTTCTCCACATTCTCCACTACGTTTAGAGATTGATGGGATGCATGCCATGTGGCATCCAACCTGGAGCATCTCCACAGCTATAAATACATCATTTGTAGGATTTTCAAGGGATCTTTTGGCACTCACTTCTCATGGCTTCCGCCATCATTCTGTGCAAGGTTATTGCCGAACTTAGAAGCCAAACTCTTCATCACAACACGAGGATTTTATGTATAAAATCACTCTTTTTTCTCCACTTCTTCATAAAAATACAAGGATGTTGTATGTAAACAAGTCTTACGGATTGTAAGATGGCATTGTACTTATAATTTCGTAGGATTTAAGAAACTATAAAGTGGACGTAGGCTTGGTTTGAGCCGAACCACTATAAAAACCTCATGTGTCTCCTATTATTTATTATTTTTTACATTCTGTGATCTGTGATTGTGTGGACTTCACACTTCATTTGGGTGTTAGAACCAAATTTTGGTCTATAGGTTTGACTGAATTAGGATATATTGGAAAGCAACCGGAGTACTTAACTATCAGACTTGGAATATTGAAGCTTAATCATACATTCGGGAGTTATTCCTTTTAGGGAAAATTTGTGCATACTTTTTTACCAAAGCAACTTTAATTGGAATTAGAGAACGCATATGAGATTGGATTGAGAAGATACTTCATGGAAGCACTCAAGAAAAACAACTTAAGAAAGTTTGAAGAAAGATGGAGCCAAGTTCATGAATCATAGTCAAGTCAACGTGATGACTCAGGTCCGAATCAGAGGTCTTATGTGATAAACACTTCAAGTCCATATCACGATTCCTCTATATTGCAACTATTTAGTTCCATGTGATTTGGATAAATATTGTAAGAGGTATTGATGACTCAACTCTATAATTGAATAGATTGGAAGGGTCATAAAGATGAAAAATCAAACTAACCCGTAATGACTCAAGATTGGACAAACGACTCAACTGAAAAAATATGAAGATGGCATAAGTGAGAAAAACTCAAAAATAATTTAACTTTATGAGCAGACTCAAGTCGCAGCTATGGCTTGGGTTCGACTCATAGAGATGAATCGGCTCGTCCTACGAGCCACAGTGGAGATTTGTCTTCGCATATAAATTCTTCTTCACCTTGGTTAACCAAAACCTATTAAATTCACGTATAAATATTTGCTTATTTTCAACTAGAGAGAGATCGTTTGGATCTTGTTCGAGGCACTGCTATTATGCTGGATTACCTCCTCTTCTTCAATTCTTATCTGTTCTAAACACATTAAAACATCTTGTCACCTAGATCTAGGACTAATTAGTTGAGATCCGTAGTGATCCAACTAGGTGAGTCAAAATAAAAGATTAAATGAAGTGCATGTTGGTCAGAGTAAGCAGAACTACAATAAAAAAATTGATTCTTTTTACTTTTTATGCACTTTACTGCTTTTCTGCATCATCTTTTAATTGGGTTGATACTTTCGTGTTACTTCTTGGTGTCAATTCCATTTTTGAATCTAGTTGGCTATGCTGATACATGTTATCTTTCTAACTCGCATACGCAAGATAACAAACTTGGTATGTATATAATAGAAGTAACACGACTTGTTAGAACCTCCACTTTTTAACTAGATTTTGATTACGACGACTATATATCGATGATATTATTTACTAACATCTTTTACAGGAAAAAAGAGAAGAATATTTCCTAACTACTCGAAGATTCGACAAGAAGATATATTGGTATATTTGTAATGTATTTGAGTCTGTATTTAGTTAGTTTTTATTATTAAAAATTTCTCTCATATATGTATATATATAATGATTTTATTTTTCAAATGGCTAAAACACATGAGCATAAGTCATGTGCATCAGCTAACTGAATTGAAACTTTAGCCGGCCGATTGTTAAATACTCAAACTTTTAAGTTCAATTTAGTTGGCTGAATATCATGACTTATGCATATGCGCAAATATTTTTAAATACTAGTCCTTTTTTAGCCATCTGAATAATAAATTCAACCGGCTGACCTGAAGGGTTGCGACTTCTTAAGGAACATAACTCTTTAATCCAAGAGTTGTGATTATATCTTTTGATTAAACCTTTTCACGAATAATTACAACCTTTTATTTACTATAAATATACTTCAGAATCACTTGTTTTAATCACTAAAATTCTTGAATTAATTATTCTTTGATTTTAATTTTTTCTATTCTATATTCAATTATGCTCTCAAATATTCAAGTTTCAATGATTACAAAACACTTTCCTTCTTTATTCCTCACTTGCTTTCTAATATATATATATATATATATACACACACACACACACACACATATAAAGGAGAGGATTATAGGAAGGGTGCACTCAAATCGTGACTTGTCTGTGTTATCAAGAACACATATACAGTCAAAAAAACTTTTTGTATTTGTTGAAGTACTGTTCCGTTGCTTAGGAAAGAAGTCCTCTTCAGCTGTTGAGGCGAAATCCTGTTTTATTGCTCAGGTATTGTAATACATGTTCCTTTGGGTTAAGTGTTGGTGTTGATTTATTAAACTCTATAAGGAGACTGGGATTGGACGTAGGACGGTGCTCCGAACCAGTATAAAAATTCCTACTGTTCTTTACTTTTATTTACTGTATTTATATTGCTTATCTGTGATATCATCTCTAAGTATTTATCTCATTAAATATTTACTTGAATATATCAAGAATAATATATCACCTTATCAAAACTTCCAAATATACACGAATTCCATATTATTCGATTCTACCCATCTTTTCATTTGGTATCAGAGTAAGACACTATAAAAAAGTTATTTGATATCTCGATAATATGGGAAATTACACTAGCACTAGTTTTACTGAAGGTCAATCCACTACACGACCTCCACTTTTTAATGGCTTAAACTATAGTGATTGGGCTATATGAATGAGAATTTATATGCAAGCTAATGGATTTGAATCATGGAATATTACCCATAAAGAATATACACCTCCTACTACTAATTATTCTGAATGGTCAAATATAGAAAAACTAGATTCTACTGCAAACGCCAAAGCTATGAATATGTTGCATTGTGCCTTGGATAAAAATTAGTTTAACCGTATTTACATGTGCAATGCTGCATACGAAATATGGCGAACACTTAAAATAACTCACGAAGGAACTAGTAAGGTTAAACAAAGCAAGATATTCATGCTTAAAAGCCAATTTCAGAATTTTGGAATGAACGAAAATGAATATATAAATGACATGTATTCTAGATTCTAGAATATCTATCATTTATTACTAGGCTTAGGGGAAAAGTGTTCTTATTTTGATGTAGTTTCAAAAATCCAAAACTCTATAATGGAAGATTGGGAAAGAAAGGTCTTGGCAATCGAAGAAGCTAATGATCTCTTGACCATGAAACTAGAAGAGTTAATAGGAAATATAATGTCACATGAAGTGAATTTGTAGGAAAAAAATGTTATTGCGTAGAATAAAAAGAATTTAGCCTTCCATGCTGAAAAAGAAGAATCGGATTTAGATGAAGAAGATCTAGCTTTTATTGCCAAAAAATTTAAAAAGCCTTTGAAATATAAGAAAGGAAGCAGAAACAATGGGATGACGAACTTCAATAACAAACCATCTTCACCAGTAATTAAATGTTTCCTTTCTACCATATAAGAAAGGAAGCAGAAACAATGGGAAGACGAACTTCAATAACAAACCATCTTCACCAGTAATTAAATGTTTCCGCTATCACAAGAAAGGGCATGTTCAAAAGTCCAGAACAGAAAAAAGAATACCGCAATAAACATAGAAAGGACAAATCCAAGTGAAAGGTATTTTTAGTAACACGAGCTGACTCGGATTCTTCATCTTCTGAAAGTGATACCGAACAAGCTAATGTGTGCTTCATGGCCAAAGATAATGAGGTTAGTAATTTTACTTTTGAAGATATGGTAGAAATAAATTCAAAATGATTAGAATCTAGAAATAATTTCAAAAGAAAATATCAACAAGCTAATGAGAATAAAAAAAGGCAAAACTCGAGAGATATGCTGAAAGACGAAAAAGAGATATAGGAGGAAGAAATTAGAAAACTTCAAGAATCTCTTTCTGATGCTAACTCCGAACTTTCTTTATTGAGTCAAGAAATTGAAACTCAAAAAGAAAATAATAATGAACTTTTTTTTGAAAATCAAGGGTTGAAAACTAAAATTAAAATAGTAGAATTATCCGACTCTAGTCTTAAAATCAGCTTAGATGATATAACTAAAAATATTTTAATTTTAAGAAAGGAAGGGAGAATTTATCTAAAATTATAGGAAATTCTCAACCTAGATATAGTAAAATAGGGACTAGTTTATAAAAAGAAGGTTGATGTTCAACCTAGAAAGAAGTTAAATAAAAAATTTAAACCTAGTAACTCAGTAAAACCTATTACAAGAAAAACGGTTTCTAAAACTATTAACATATGGGTTCCCAAAGCAAATAATTTTTTGATTAGGAATAAATATATAAAATTATTTTTAGAAACTGTTCATAAAGACAAGAATTATATTTATAAAAGGGACACTGAACCCTCTTGGGTTTGGTCTCCTAAAACCTAACTCTTAGGATCTTAACAGAGGAAGTGGGTACCAACATCATTACATATTTTTTGCAGGTCGTACTTAAGAAAAGAGGAAAATGAATATTCGACAATGGTTGCTCAAAGCATATGACAGGAAGCAAAGAAACGTTGACAAATATTATCTACTTAAAAGGAGGAACTGTCACTTTTGGAGATAATTCCAAGGGATACATCAGCGACAAAGGCGACATAAGCAATTACAGCACGTCTAATTTGCCTTTTATTACTGATGTTTTGTTAATCAAAAATTAAAACATAATTTTCTTAGTATTAGTCAATTGTGTGATAAGGGTTTTTAAATTTCTTTTTCAGAAAATAAATGTAGTATTTCCGATAAAAATCAAAATCTTATTTTTGAACGAAATAGAGATAAAAATATTTATATTCTAAATATGAAAATAAATAGTAATCCAGGTTTGTGCTTATTCGCTAAAAAAATGATCCTTAGTTATGGCATAAAAGAATTTGTCATATAAACTTTAAAACAATATATAAATTTTCGAAAATGAATTAGTAAAAAGTTAACCAAAAATGAAATTTAAAGTTGATAATCTTCGTGATGCTTGTCAACTAGGTAAACTAACCAAATCTTCATTTAAATCTAAAAATGTCATTTCAACACTACAACCATTAGATTGTTGCAAACGGATTTGTTTGGGCCAACCCAAGTTCAATATATAAATCTTAGTAGATATATGCTAGTAATTGTTGATGATTTTCTAGATACACTTGGTTGATATTTATGAAAAATAAAAGTGATATTTTTGATCATTTTAAAACTTTTGTTAAATAAATTGAAAATTTAAAAGAAATAAAAAAATATAAGAAGTGATTACCAAGGAGAATTCGAAAACGAAATACTTGATCAATATTGTAAAACGAGATATATTTTCCACAACATTTCGTTTCCTAAAACTCCACAAAAAAATGGAGTTGTAGAACGAAAAAACAAAACCTTACAAGAATATTCCAGGACATTACTGAACGGAAGCACGTTACCTAATCATTTCTGGGTAGAATCAGTTGCAATAGCCTGTTATGTTTTGAATCATGTTTCTATTCGACCACTTACGAAAATTACTCCCTACGAACTTTTTAATGGTAGAAAACCAAATATTTCATATTTTAAAATTTTTGGTTCAAAATGTTTTGTTTTAAACACTAAAGATCAGCTTGGAAAATTCGATTCAAAACCCGATGAAGGAATATTCCTAGGATATTCAGATCGAGGCAAAGCTTATCGTATTTTTAATTAAAAAAACAAGCAAAATTGTAGAAGCACTTCAAGTATCTTTTTGACGAATATTTTAGTCAAAATTTATATAATAATGAAATTTTGATAAATAAAATTTCTGGAGAAGATGAAAACTTTTTATCTTTTATTAGATCCAAAATTGGCTCTAACACCCAAACTAGTAAAGATTCTAATGAAACGAAAGCGAAAACGAAGAAAACACACAATTTATAGTGGATCGGCGTTAAATAGCCTACGTCCACTTTCTTATTTTTTGATTGATGCCTTGAATGCGAGTACAACAATGATTTTCACTCAATTCTCACTCATCTCATACATTGATTCACTCAATTTCCTTCACAATATGATTTGAAAGATGATTGTAAGCTAAATAAGTTGATGAAATTCGGGTTGCAAAGGAGTTTCAATTCTGAAAGTGTAACAACCCGGAAAATATGAGCCAATTTAAAATTTTTAAATTGGTTATTTTAAAGAGATTTTGACAATTGAAATAGAATATTTCAATAAAATAAAGAGTTAGAAATGGTGCGGCAGTTTGAAAATTTGAATTCAAACTTTGACTGACTGTACCGGGTGCAAAATAAAATGGATTTAGGTGAAACCAAAAATATTTAAATCTGTTTATGAATATCATTCTAACGAATCTGAAAAATCAAAGTTTCATAGCGGGAATCAAAAGTTATGGCCAAATGAATTTTCAGAAACGTCGCTATAGAGAATATATAGCCCTTGAAAATAGACATTTTGCAAACGACCTCGGAATTCGACGAAACCAGTTTTGTTGGGTTCGGGATGTCAAATTATTGCTCGGTTTTAAATTTCATAATTTTTGAAGCTAGTATGTGAGTGTGGCAAAAGAAAACGTGTTTGGTTGATTTCTGTTAAATTGAATCGACCAGAAAATGGCCATTTTTCAAACGGTCTCAGAATTCGACGAAACTAGTTTTGTTGGGACCGTAGCATCAAAACATAGCTAGATAAATATTTCGGGAATTTTTAGAATAAGTATGTGGCCCCGACAAATTAAAATGTACGTTCAAAATAGAATTTGAATGTTTTATACTTTAATTTGAAGAATAACTGACTGTAGCAGTCGAATTGGCCTACGAAACATATCCCATTGTGTTCGGGATGGGGGTATTTAGCTAGGGGCGATTGTCGTTGGGTTTGAAAAGGAGTTTATTTGTGAAAACCCTAATTTTTGAAATATATATTCCAACCAATCAGAATTTTCCTTCATAAATTTAAAAATATAAAAATATCTCAACCCCCCCCCCCCCCCCCCCCCCCGTAACCTGCTCTCGACGAAAACCGTGTTTGCCACTTCCCAGGCGATTTCCGATCAAACCACGGCGAATTACCCCATGCCCCAGTTCAACTTTTTGCAGCCCTCCTCCTCCTCTTCAAATCCATACTTACCACTCCCCCTATCGTCTTGTATTTCGTGCGCACCGCCTCTCCAAAGTTCATACCTTCCCGCCGCCGCCGCCATCGCCAGAGGCGATCGATCGTCGTCGCACCACCGCGCGTGGGTGCGCCTTCCCATCCTCCTCGACGCTGTACAACCTGATCGTCTCCAGGTGCAACGGATTGAAGCGAAAATCAAAACCTAGTTTCGAACCCTCTTTGAAAGGTATCGGCTTTGTTTATTTAAACTGAAAATAACACTTTTAAGCGTTGTAAACTTTGAAAATCGTATCTTTATCGTGTGTTAACGAAATTCGATGAAACAGGAAACATCGAGACTGTGTCGACGCTCTTTACATTCTAGAAGTGTCCATGGATTTTTCTGAGCATGCTACGATTTTTAGCAAAGAAACAACCAATGTGAGATTTCTGAACAGAAATGTGAATGGAAATGTGTTGTATAAGTTATATAAGCGAAATATAAATTATATACGTGTTTTATACCTCATGTACATGCGTTGTATAAGTTATATGAGCGAAATATGAATTATACATGCATTGTATAAATGATATGTGTGTTGGAATAGAAATATAAATTATTTATATACGAATATACATATATATAGTCCCCTCGTCCACAAACCATGGACGATATTTATTGATTGTGAATTGGCGTGAAAAATTTGGTGAATAATGCGAATGGTTGATAGGATTGTTTGTGGTTGATATTGTTTGGATTGTGGTTGAAAAATACCCGTTTGTGGTTGAAACAAAATTAGAATAAATGGTGGAAAAGAAAATCATACTCGCCTGCTTGCGAATTAGATGTATGAAATCCCTATTGTCAAAAACCGTGAGGTTTTAAGGTAGAGCGAGGAGCCGTACTCGGGACGGTGCCGGTTTTAAATACCCTGTCGTTGTGCTGCCGAAATTTTCAATAATATTCATGTGTTAGAATTATTTTCATGTTTTAGAACTATATTCATGTGTTGAAACTTATTCATATGTTGAAACCATATTCATGTGTTGAATAGAAATTCATGTGATGAATAAAATACTTTGAAAAATAAAAATAACATTTTATCACATATATAAACTATACAAACTATTCGTGTTTTAAATAAATTGTTTTAACATTAAAAATCACAATTTTATTATATATATAAACTATAGAAATTATTCATGTGTTGAATAGAGGATTAGAACGATAAAAATCATATTTTTATCGTATGTGTGAAGTGGAAAATATTCATGTGTTGAATATATAGATTGAACAATAAAATCTACATTTTTATTGTGAATATGAAGTGCTAAAAATGTTCATGTGTTGAATAAATATTTTTAATGATAAAAATATCATTTTTATCGTGTAAACGACTCGCTAAAAAATATACAAGTGTTGAAACAAATATTTGTTTGCTATGAATATTATTTTTAACATATGGGTGAACTAAATAAAATAGTCATGTGTTGAGATATATTTTTGTTCGCTAAAAATATCATTTTTATGCGAAATATGAAGTGTTAAAAATAACCACTAGTTCAAATAAATATGTGTGGGTTGAAAATATTATTTTTAACATGTGTAGGAAGTGTTAAAAATAACCATATGCGGAAATAAACCTTTGTTCGTTAGAAATATTATTTTTAGCTTAGTTTTGCACACATATATACAAGTGTTGAACAGGAAAGTGGATTAGCTCTTGAGTAAAGAATTTATTTGCGTGCCCGACAAATAGGTAAACCTTAATGAATTGGATGCGAAATTTTATTATTACATCAACTCCTGTGAATGTCATTGGATGCGGAGTGCTGGTTGTTCTGTGTGTAATAATAAACGTCGCCATAGGATAGTAACAATTAATTTTGAACTACACTACATGGCATACTTCTTGAAGATAGGCGTACTTCATCAAATACCACATAAGCATTTGGAGCGTGTGTGACGAGGTTGAAGATTTACCATACGAGCGAGAGGCTTGTATAGCGATGACTATATATTACAAGTTGAATTGATGACTGCTCTGGATTATATAAATTATAACGGTAAATTGCAAGATTAATAAAAAAACCCACACGGGTCTGGAGATGACAATAAACACGTCTCTCTGGTCATTAAGGCACAAAAAACCATTTATAGGGTGACGAGAATTTATTCTCTGGAGTTATGATCTATACACACTCCCTTGTGGACACCGGAATATATTAGTATAAATATGTGCATGCTTATTAGGATTTATTGGGTACCTAATACGGCCCAATAAGTTTCCAAACCCCTTCCCGTACAAAGGAGGTTATGGCGAAATTTTCCAAAATTTAAAGGTGTTAGTGAAATATTTGAAGTGAAAACGATATAGAAATCGCCGAATGAATTATGTTTATATATATATATATATATATAAATATAAATTAAATTAAAACGAATCGAGGCCGTGCAGTTTGCGTTTTGAAATCGTAATTTTAAACGATTATACCGAAAGGTCCGACCATCAGATTTTGACGAAACTGGAAACGTTGGGTTTGCTCTTGAGAGATCTTTCCAACAATATAAACTTTGTTAAGATCCAACGGTTAGATTTCCAGATATGTGTAAAACAAATTTGTAGAAAAACAGCGCCAGTGCCACGGCACGACCTGAAACGTCGTTTAATTAATTAAGGCCATTTTTAAATAAATAAAAATGGTGAAAATCGTTATAAAATATTATAAGTGATATGAAATGGAAATAAACCAATTTTGCTTGGTTTGCTTGATATTTGATGGTTGACTGTGTTTGACATGAAAATTATACTAAAGAACTAAAATGTGAGTGTCGAATAATTTAACCATGGAAAGAATTGATTTGAATTCTAATATACGTGAATTATTTGAAAAGGCCGAGTTAATTCTCATTTCAAATAATTGATTGACGATTCGAAGTTGAAGATAAGGAGACGGTTCAAGACCGACGATCTTCACATCGGATGGATGGGCGCTACTGAGGCTCTTGATTTGAGTTGCTACCTTGAAGGGGCTGAAGTAGTAGCCGACTGTACGTACTTGTTGATTGTACGGATATGCGAGGAAAGGTGCCTCCGTTTTCGTTCAGACCCAGAACGAACTTGTAAATGGACTGTGTGTCTGACATCGGATTTTGTTCTGTGCTGATTGATCTCTGTTAAATATATATCTGTTTGGCGGCGGAGAATTTATTCTCTTGCTTAACGCCCTTCTCTGAGACATACGAGCTCAGAGGTTATATATCGATGGAAATCAGTCGCATGGAGTGAACAGCCTGTGTGGCACGCCTAAGTGGCATATGATCAAGGCTTCTGTTGCAAAGCAAAGTCTTGTGGTTGATGATCAAAGCACGGCTACGTGGCACAGCTTTGTGTATAGCGTGGATTCGCGAGCCTCACACCTCGGTATGAGTCAAAAACGGGATAGTGACTGCAGGGAGAGCACGACGTTTCTTTCTAGCTATGGGTGATGTCAGTGACCTACCAGCCCTGACATTTATATTATTTTTACCTATATGGTTGTTGGAATGTGAGCCGCCTCGGTTATAGGTCTATAAGGACCGGGAAACGTGTGTTCAGGAATAACTAATTCTCAAAAGTAAGAGAGGACCGACCCTGAAGATCCAAGGATTGCTGTGTGTGGTCCTGAGACATTTGCTAGAGTGTCTCGAACGGAGAGAAGCTTGCCCCTTGCCTCGACTCATGATGGAATCCAATTTCCAATACGAAATTGCGGATTTGGTTGTATTACTAGTATGGCGACATAGTGGTATGGGTCACTTATGCCGTCTATGATTGATATTTATGATTGAATTTGCTTTTGAAACATATATGCACTAGTAATAATATCAAACACTTTTGTTTTATACGTATCAAGCATTTATTGGCCATTATAAGGTAAAACTCTATCCTCCGGCTTGCGTTGCATTGTGTGATGGGACCTGAGTCTTATAATGGCTTCATTTTAATAAAAAGCATTGCGATGATTTAATAATTTACTTTATTTCACGCACTAGCAATCATTGGAGTAAACCCGTTCCGCGAAAGTGGCGTGGTCCTTTGATTTGCCTTATTATTGTTGTCTAAGTATTTAAGTAGATTTCTCATACCAGTCCCATGACTGACTCGTAGTTTGTTTCACCTTGCAAACTCGGGTGCCCTTATTTTCACACAGGCGACCTAGTATCAGGTAGCTGGACGTATTTTGGCTTTGCACTGCTGCAAGAGTGCATCTTTTGGCTCATGGCGAGGCTTGACTTCACAGTGTTGACTATTGGTTTTCCTCCATTTTTATCTTTGTATTTGATTCCGCCTATGGCGATGTAGACTGTATTTCTCTTATGTACTCTCTATGTATATGTACCGCTTATGGCGATGTAGACTGATCATGTACTTTTATGCACTGAGTTGTATCTAGCACTGTGCTTTCTGATGTTGTGATATGTATGATTCCTCTGTCATATTTGTGTAAATTATTCTATTTCCTGCTTATGCTATTATCTATACTCTGCCAATGATGATTAATGTGTTATATTCCAATGATTATCCTTAACACCATCGTATGGGGTTTTGGGATCGTCACAGGTGGTATCAAAGCTTTGGTTAACCTTAGTTCTGGAATTTAACACATTAAACACCTCATCAGAAAAGAATCAGTAGTATTCTAAGGCGAGTAGCTAATTAGAGATAGGACTAGTAATGTCCTAGAATGAGCTAAGCAGAATAGCAAAAATAATCTGATCAGTACATCGTTGTCTTTTCTTAAGTTCTTCTGTTGTACCATAGAATAAAATTATCGTTTCTGAGGGCTGACTTTTTTCTTGCTTATAAAGAACTTGATAAATGGCTACCAGAGCTGCAGCAGCTAGAGGAAGCCGTGGAGGCCAAGGAGGCAGAGGCCGGGGATATGTCCCCGCTGCAGAAGGACCATTAATACAACCACCAGCCGCTCAGCCATTCGAGCTAGACCGAGTGGCCAAAAGATATAAGAATCTAGGAGGAAAAACCTTCTCAGGAACAGGCACAGTGATTGAGGCCTTAACATGGTTGAAAACGTGCGAAAAGATCTTGGGAAGCCTAAGGCTCGGAAATCAGGACAAGGCACTCATGGGCGCATGGCTTTTACAGGATGAAGCAGAATTATGGTGGGAAGCCATCACCGCTGAGAACCAAAATGCAGGGAGAACATGGGATGAGTTCAAGGATATGTTCAAGGAGAAGTTCATCCCAGAACAAGCAATTGAGCGCATGCATGATGAATTTGCAAACCTCCAACAAGGAGACCTCTCCATGGAAGACTACCTCAATAAGTTTACACAGTTATCTCACTACGCCCCGGAGCTTATCGCGACTGCCAAGTCCAAGAACAAAAGGTTCATCCATGGGCTAAAGCGTAAATATCAAGGCAGGGCCATGAGCCACATCAAACTAGCATTTTCAGACATAGTGGAAATGGCTTGTAATTATGAGGATTTGGACCAAAGGAACCTTGATCTGGACCGCGCCAAGTGGGAAACAAATGCAAGCCCTCTGCGAACCAGGCTGAGTCAAGCAACGCGGCATCCACAAATCAGCAAACTAGGAAGCCGCCAAAGGGAAACTGCTTTAATTATGGCAAGATGGGGCACTACTCTAATGTGTGCCCAGCCCCAAAACAGCAGAGGACCAACTCTCAAGGCTCAAGCCAGAACTCTCAGAATTCTCGTTCACGCTTTAACTGTCGCAGGACAAGACATCTTGTCAAAGATTGTCCATTGCTCAAGAAGGCAGAAGTTGCTCATGTGTATGATGGGGCGAACCCGCCGGCTGCTTCCGATGGAGCAGGTAAACCCAATGTTTTGGGAGGTACCCTTACAATTAAAAATATTCCTGTTTCTGTACTATTCAACACGGGTGCATCACATAGTTTTAATGCTAGTAACATTGTTCACAAGTTAAAGTTGAAGATAAGAGTCCTTAAAGAACCAATTAGAGTTCATAATCCGATAGGAGGATCTCTTGCTCTTAGTTCATATTATAGAGTGCCAGTCTCTTATTCTTCCTACAAATTTTCTTTTAATTTGATCACCATGAATTTTCCCGAGTTCGATATCATTCTCGGGCTAGATTGGTTAACGAAATTCGAGGCCGAAGTAAATTGTGCGGAAAGAATAGTAAAAATTAAAATGAAACTAGGATATATTACTGTACCATGCCATGTTTCAGATCAAGATAGAAAGGAATTTTGGTCTGCGCTAGAAGTTATCCCCACTTCCTTAGAAAAGATTCCTGTTGTTAAAAACTATGCGGATGTGTTTGAAGAGGTCGAAAACTTACCTCTGCAAAGAGAAATTGAATTCAGAATCGATCTAATTCCAAATGCCAGACCAGTGGTACATCCAGTTCGAAGAATGACTCCAAAAGAAAAGGAAGAATTAGGCGATCAAACTCATCAACTGCTATGGAAGGGTCTGATCAGACCTAGCTTTTTCTAGTTGGGGTGCAGCTTTAGTGTTTGTCCCTAAGTCAGACGGTACTCTCCGATTGTGTGTTGATTACCGAGATCTCAACAAGCAGACGCTCAAAAACAAATACCCGTTACCCCGCATCGATGATCTGTTAGACCGATTAAATGAGGAGAGAGTATTTTCCAGAATGGACCTAGCTACAGGTTTCCATCAACTGAGAATTGCCAAAGAGTGTGTTCCTTTGACAGCTTTCAGAGGTCCAGACATATTTTATGAGTGGTTTGTAATGTCGTTTGGCTTATGCAACGCTCCAGCATACTTTGTCGATCTAATGAATAGAGTGTTCAGAGAAGTTCTAAATAAATTTGTCTTGGTATTCATTGATGATATTTTAATCTACTCGAAATTAAAACCCGAGCATGAAAAACATTTAGAACAAGTACTGGGGATTCTGAGAAAGAACGTCTTCAAAGCCAAATTCTCTAAATGTATCTTCTGGCAGGAAGAGGTGAAGTTCCTTAGCCATGTCGTGTCAAAGGAAGGAATTTCTGTAGATCCAAGCAAAATTACAGTAATTCAAGACTGGAAACAGCCTACTACACCAACAGAGGTCCGAAGTTTTATGGGGTTGGCTAGTTATTATCGAAAATTCGTTAAGGATTTTTCGAAGATATCTGGTCCATTAACGAAGCTTACAAAGAAGCACGAGAAATTTAAGTGGACTTCCGACTGTGAGGAAGCTTTCCAGGAACTGAAATCTAAATTGACAACCGCTCCAGTATTAACCATTATCGATGGAAATCAGAATTTGACGGTTTGGACGGATGCTTCTATTAGAGGTCTTGGTGCAGTATTAATGCAAAGAGGCCAAGTAGTCGCTTATGCAAGCCGCCAGCTAAAACCGCATGAGAAGAATTATGTAACTCATGATCTTGAGTTGCTAGCCATCGTTTTTGCTTTAAAAGTTTGGAGGCATTACTTATTGGGTGAGAAATTCGAATTGTTTGCAGATCATCAATCATTGAAGTATTTGTTCACACAGAAAGATCTGAATTTGAGACAGCAGTGTTGGCTAGAATTTTTCGCAGCGTATGATTTGGATATCCTGTATACGTTGGGAAAGGCTAATGTAGTAGCTGATGCGCTCAGTAGAAAGAATGAAATCATCGCCAGTTTTATCGTTATGTCTTCATTGAATGACAAGATCTCTATTCTTCAGAAAAACGACAATTTTGTTAAAGTGATGATCAAAAGAATTCAAAAAGGCGAAGACTCCAGTTTCCAAGTGGATAGTGAGGGAGTTCTGAGATTAAATGGAAGAATTTGTGTTCCCGACATCCCTGAGCTCAAAAGATAGGTGCTCGATGAATGCCATAAGTCCAAACTTTGCATTCATCCTGGAGTGAGTAAAATGTACAACGATATCAAGCGCACTTTCTGGTGGAAGGCGATGAGAAGGGACATTTCTTTGTATGTTAGCAGGTGCCCTACTTGTCAACTAGTCAAGAGCGACCAACAAAAGCTGGCCGGATTGTTGCAACCGTTGGAAGTCCCAAGTTGGAAATGGGAACAGATTTCCATGGATTTCATAGATGGTTTTCCCCAAACCAAGAAAGGTAATGACAGTATTTGGGTGATCGTAGATTGCTTCATGAAGACCGCCCATTTCATACCTGTCAGATCCAATAGAACCGCCCAAAGTCTAGCACAGATTTATTTCAAAGAAATTGTTAAGCTGCATGGAGTTCCCATCAGCATAGTCAGTGATAGAGACCCAATATTTGCTAGCAAATTCTGGGAGGAATTCCAGACAGAATTGGGGACAAAACTGAACCTGAGCACCGCTTATCACCCTCATACTGATGGCCAAACTGAGCGGGTGAACAGAATTCTAGAAGAATTACTATGGGCTTGTATTATTGATTTTGGCGGGTCGTGGGAAGATCAATTGCATTTGGAAAAATTCTCATATAACAACAACTATCAAGCAAGTTTGAAAATGTCGCCATTTGAAGCATTATATGGTAGACCGTGCAGATCTCCCACATGTTGGGTAGAACCTGGCAACAAACTTGTGTTGGGACCCAATATGATTCGAGAAGCATCTAACAAAGTCGATTTCATCAAGAAACGATTGAAAACCGCGCAAAGCCGACAGAAAAGCTATGCGTATTCTAGAAGAAGGGATTTGGCATTTGCTGTTGGTGATTATGTTTATTTGAAAGTTTCTCCGATGAGATGAGTAATCCGATTCTGTAAAACTGGGAAGTTGGCACCCAGATTTATTGGTCCCTTTCCTATACTTGAACGAATTGGAACTCTTGCTTATAGGGTTCAATTACCTGATTGGCTGCCTGCAGTGCATAATGTGTTTCACGTATCTCAACTTAGAAGACATGTGCATGATCCGGATCATGTTGTAGAAGAAGCAACACAACAGGACTTGGAAATTACTCCAGAATTAGCAGTCAGAAGAGAGACATTAAAAATAGTTGGCAAAGAAACTAAAGAGCTAAGGAGCAAGAAGGTTCGTTTAGCTAAAGTGCAGTGGAGTAGTGATCCTAGAGACTGTACTTGGGGGACTGAGGAAAGCATTAAGCAAGATTACCCCAAATGTAGAGTGAACATCTCTGACTAACTCCGGTGCAAGGTACCTTCACAATGCTTTACATTTCCATTTTTGTTTCCTACTGTACTGCTATTTCCTTTTCGGGGATGAAAAGTTTTAACTGGGGGAGATTGTAACAACCCGGAAAATACGAGCCAATTTAAAATTTTTAAATTGGTTATTTTAAAGAGATTTAGACAATTGAAATAGAATATTTCAATAAAATAAAGAGTTAGAAATGGTGCGGCAGTTTGAAAATTTGAATTCAAACTATGACTGACTGTACCGGGTGCAAAATAAAACGAATTTAGGTGAAACCAAAAATATTTAAATCTGTTTATGAATATCTTTCTAATGAATCTAAAAAATCAAAGTTTCATAGTGGGAATCAAAATTTATGGCCAAAAGAATTTTCTAAAAGGTCGCTATAGAGAATATATAGCCCTTGAAAATAGACATTTTGCAAACGACCTCGGAATTCGACGAAACCACTTTTTTCGGGCCGGGATGTCAAATTATTGCTAGGTTTCAAATTTCATAATTTTTGAAGCTAGTATGTGAGCATGGCAAAAGAAAACGTGTTTGGTTGATTTTTGTTAAATTGGATCGACCAGAAAATGGCCATTTTTCAAACGGTCTCAGAATTCGACGAAATAGTTTTGTTGGGACAGTAGCATCAAAACATAGCTTGATAAATTTTTCGGGAATTTTTAGAATCAGTATGTGGCCCCAGCAAATTAAAATGTACATTCAAAATAGAATTTGAATGTTTTATACTTTAATTTGAAGAATAACTGACTGTAACAGTCGAATTGGCCTACGAAACATATCCCATTATGTTCGGGATGGGAGTATTTAGATAGGGGCGACAATCGTTGGGTTTGAAAAGGAGTTCATTTGTGAAAACCCTAATTTTTGAAATATATATATTCCGGCCAATCAGAATTTTCCTTCATAAATTTAAAAATATAAAAATATCTTAACCCCCCCCCCCCCCCCCCCCGTAACTTGCTCTCGACGGAAACCATATTCGCCACTTCCCAGGCGATTTTCGATCAAACCACGGCAAATTACCCCATGCCCCAGTTCAACTTTTTGTAGCCCTCCTCCTCCTCTTCAAATCCATACCTTCCACTCCCTCTATCGTCTTGTATTTCGTGTGCACCGCCTTTCCAAAGTTCATACCTTCCCGCCGCCGCCGCCGTCGCCAGAGGCGATCGATCGCCGTCGCACCACCGCGCGTGGGTGCGTCTTCCCGTCCTCCTCAACGCTGTACAACCTGATCATCTCCAAGCGCAACGGATTGAAGCGAAAATCAAAACCTAGTTTCGAACACTCTTTGAAAGGTATCGGCTTTGTTTATTTAAACTGAAAATAACACTTCTAAGCATTGCAAACTTTGAAAAATCGTATATTTATCGTGTGTTAACGAAATTCGATGAAACAGGAAACATCGAGACCGTGTCGATGCTCTCTACATTCTAGAAGTGTCCGTGGATTTTTCTGAGCACGCTATGATTTTTAGCAAAGCAACAACCAATGTTAGATTTCTGAACTGAAATGTGAATGGAAATGTGTTGTATAAGTTATATAAGCGAAATATAAATTATATACGTGTTGTATACCTCATGTACATGCGTTGTATAAGTTCTATGAGTGAAGTATGAATTATACATGCATTGTATAAATGATATGTGTGTTGGAATGGAAATAAAATATATATATATATATACGAATATATATATATATAGTCCCCTTGTCCACAAACCATGGACGATATTTATTGATTGTGAATTGGCATGAAAAATTTGGTGAATAATGCGAATGGTTGATAGGATTGTTTGTGGTTGATATTGTTTGGATTGTGGTTGAAAAATACCCGTTTGTGGTTGAAAAATACCCGTTTGTGGTTGAAACAAAATTAGAATAAATTGTGGAAAAGAAAATCATACTCGCCTGCATGCAAATTAGATGTATGAAATCCCCATTATCAAAAACCGTGAGGTTTTGAGGTAGAGCGAGGAGCCGTACTCGGGACGGTGCTGGTTTTAAATACCCTGTCGTTATGCTACCAAAATTTTCAACAATATTCATGTGTTAGAATTATTTTCATGTGTTAGAACTATATTCATGTGTTGAAACTATATTCATGTGTTGAAACCATATTCATGTGTTGAAACCATATTTATGTGTTGAATAGAAATTCATGTGATGAATAAAATACTTTGAAAAATAAAAATGACATTTTATCACATATATAAACTATACAAACTATTCGTGTTTTAAATAAATTGTTTTAACATTAAAAATCACATTTTTATTATATATAAAAACTAAATAAATTATTCATGTGTTGAATAGAGGATTAGAACGATAAAAATCATATTTTTATCGTATGTGTGAAGTGGAAAATATTCATGTGTTGAATATATAGATTGAACAATAAAATCTACATTTTTTTGTGAATATGAAGTGCTAAAAATGTTCATGTGTTGAATAAATATTTTTGATGATAAAAATATCATTTTTATCATGTAAACGACTCGCTAAAAAATATACAAGTGTTGAAACAAATATTTGTTTGCTATGAATATTATTTTTAACATATAGGTGAACTTAATAAAATAGTCATGTGTTGAGATATATTTTTGTTCGCTAAAAATATCATTTTTATGTGAAATATGAAGTGTTAAAAATAACCACTAGTTCAAATAAATATGTGTGGGTTGAAAATATTATTTTTAACATGTGTAGGAAGTGTTAAAAATAACCATATGTGGAAATAAACCTTTGTTCGCTAGAAATATTATTTTTAGCTTAGTTTTGCACATATATATACATGTGTTGAACAGGAAAGTGGATTAGCTGTTGAGTAAAGAATTTATTTGCGTGCCCGACAAATAGGTAAACCTTAATGAGTTGGATGCGAAATTTTATTATTATATCAACTCCTGTGAATGTCATTGGATGCGGAGTGCTGGTTGTTCTGTGTGTAATAATAAACGTCGCCATAGGATAGTAACAATTAATTTTGAACTATACTACATGGCATACTTCTTGAAGATAGGCATACTTCATCATATACTACATAAGCATTTGGACCGTGTGTGACGAGGTTGAAGATTTACCATACGAGCGAGAGGCTTGTATGGCAATGACTATATATTACAGGTTGAACTGATGACTGATCTGGACTATATAAATTGTAACGGTAAATTGCAAGATTAATAAAAAGACCACATGGGTCTGGAGATGAAAATAAACACGTCTCTCTGGTCATTAAGGCACAAAAAACCATTTATAGGGTGACGAGAATTTATTCTCTGGAGTTATGATCTATACACACTCCCCTGTGGACACCGGAATATATCACTATAAATATGTGCATGCTTATTAGGATTTATTGGGTACCTAATACGGCCCAATAAATTTCCAAACCCCTTCCCGTACAAAGGAGGTTATGGGGAAATTTTCCAAAATTTAAAATCGTTAGTGAAATATTTGAAGTGAAAACGATATAGAAATTCGCCGAATGAATTATATTTATATATATATATATATATGTATATAAATATAAATTAAATTAAAACGAATCGAGGCCGTGCAGTTCGCGTTTTGAAATCGTAATTTTAAATGATTATACTGAAAGGTCCGACCATCAGATTTTGACGAAACTGGAACCGTTGGGTTCGCTCTTGAGAGATCTTTCCAACGATATAAACTTTGTTAAGATCCAACGGTTAAATTTCCAGATATGTGTAAAACAAATTTGGAGAAAAATAGCGTCAGTGCCACGGCACGACCTGAAACGTCGTTTAATTAATTAAGGCCATTTTTAAATAAATAAAAATGGCGAAAAATCATTATAAAATATTATAAGCGATATGAAATGGAAATAAACCAATTTTGCTTGGTTAGCTTGAAATTTGATGGTTGAGTGTGTTTGACATGAAAATTATACTAAAGAACTGAAATGTGAGTGTCGAATAATTTAACCATGGAAAGAATTGATTTGAATTCTAATATATGTGAATTATTTGAAAAGGCCGAGTTAATTCTCATTTCAAATAACTGATTGACGATTCGAAGTTGAAGATAAGGAGACGGTTCAAGACCGACGATCTTCACATCGGAGGGATGGGTGCTACTGAGGCTCTTGATTTGAGTTGCTACCTTGAAGGGGCTGAAGTAGTAGCCATCTGTACGTACTTGTTGATTGTACGGATATGCGAGGAAAGGTGCCTCCGTTTCCGTTCAGACCCAGAACGAACTTGTAAATGGACTGTGTGTCTGACATCGGATTTTGTTCTATGCTGATTGATCTCTGTTAAATATATATCTTTTTGGCGGCGGAGAATTTATTCTCTTGCTTAATGCCCTTCTCTGATACGTACGAGCTCAGAGGTTATATATCGATGGAAATCAATCGCATGGAGTGAAATGCCTGTGTGGCACGCCTAAGTGGCATATGATCAAGGCTTCTGTTGCAAAGCAAAGTTTTGTGGTTGATGATCAAAGCACGGCCTACGTGGCACAACTTTGTGTATAGCGTGGATTCGCGAGCCTCACACCTCGGTATGAGTCAAAAACGGGATAGTGACTGCAGGGAGAGCACGACGTTTCTTTCTAGCTATGGGTGATGTCAGTGACCTACCAGCCCTGACATTTATATTATTTTTACCTATGTAGTTGTTGGAATGCGAGGCGCCTCGGTTATAGGTCTGTAAGGACCGGGAAACGTGTGTTCAGGAATAACTAATCCTCAAAAGTAAGAGAGGACCGACCCTGAAGATCCAAGGATCGCTGTGTGTGGTCCTGAGACATTTGCTAGAGTGTCTCGAACGGAGAGGAGCTTGCCCCTTGCCTCGACTCATGATGGAATCCAATTTCCAATACGAAATTGCGGATTTGATTGTATTACTAGTATGGCGACATAGTGGTATGGGTCACTTATGCCGTCTATGATTGATATTCATGATTGAATTTGCTTTTGAAACATATATGCACTAGTAATAATATCAAACACTTTTGTTTTATACGTATCAAGCATTTATTGGCCATTATAAGGTAAAACTCTATCCTCCGGCTTGCGTTGCATTGTGTGATGGGACCTGAGTCTTATAATGGCTTCATTTTTATAAAAAGCATTGCGATGATTTAATAATTTACTTTATTTCATGCACTAGCGATCATTGGAGTAAACCCGTTCCACGAAAGTGGCGTGGTCCTTTGATTTGCCTTATTATTGTTGTTTAATTAGTTAAGTAGATTTCTCATACCAGTCCCATGACTGTCTCGTAGTTTGTTTCACCTTGTAAACTCGGGTGCCTTTATTTTCACATGGGCAACCTAGTATTAGGTAGCTGGACGTATTTTGGCTTTGCACTACTGCAGAAGTGCATCTTTTGGCTCATGGCGAGGCTTGACTTCACAGTGTTGACTATTGATTTTCCGCCATTGTTATCTTTGTATTTGATTCCGCCTCTGGCGATGTAGACTGATATTTCTCTTATGTACGCTCTATGTTTATGTACCGCTTATGGCGATGTAGACTGATCATGTACTTTTATGCACTAAGTTGTATCCTGCACTATGCTCTCTGATGTTGTGATATGTATTATTCCGCTGTCATATTTGTGTAAATTATTCTATTTCCTGTTTATGCTATTATCTGTACTCTGCTAATGATGATTAATGTATTATATTCCAATGATTATCCTTAACGCCGTCGTACGGGGTTTTGGGATCGTCACAGAAAGTGCCAAAAGATCCTTCCAAATGCCTCTTGATGTGGTATTTATAGGTGGAAAATCCCCCTGGAGTGGGATCGGTTCGGATCCACGTGTCATCAATCCCACCACAATCGGGTTCGGATGGAATTTAATGATGACAGCACAACAAGTTAGTGGCAAACATGGGTAGATCATGGGTATAAGTGCTCCGAGTATTAAGGCATCGTGGGGTGAAACCGTCGCTGTAAGGGATCGGATCGGCTGTTCTATAGAGGATGGGATCGGATCAACCTATCCGAACTGATCCGGTCTTTGGAGAGGCTCTTCCTTCATCCGCTCCCCTCTAATTTGATTTGGCAATAAGGATCTGATCCGATCCGGCTTGTTTTCCTTCCCTTTCTGCTTTGTGCTGATCTGTTTTTGCTCGAGGAAACCCGATCCGATTCGATTATCTGGCAGGGTACTCTTCATTGTTTGACTCTTTAACTTTGTGTAGCCTAGTTCACAAAGTAGGCTAACATTTTGCCCCCTCGAGGGATGCTTCTATCGAAGATGGAGCATGCCTTAACATCGTCTATTCATTGGTCTCTGAATTTGAATCATTAAATAGTCATCCCCGTTCGTTTATAGAGATGTGCCGCTTCATAAGGTTGTGCCTCTTGCAGCCTATAAATACACCCAAAAGGTTCACAGATTCCTTCTTTTGTTTTTGACAAGCTTTGGGAATTCTGACTGATGTCCAGTGATTCTTCCAGGTAGGCTTCTTCTTTATTTTTCTTTAAATTCAACTTATACACCATTTCAATGTGTATGATCTCATTCGGGTTCGGACTCCGGCCCGAACGGGTTTCTTTCTCATCTTGCTTAACATGGGATTAACAGGCCAAAACGTTTTTGTGGGCTTGCACTCCGGTCCGAACGGAGTAAAAAGGCTGGGAATATGAGGGGTCACAATAAACCTATATAAACCCGTTGCCTATCTCCTTCTTCCTCCCTTTCTCTTATTGCTCTCACCTAACAAACTTTGCACCGAAGCCCTAACTTTCAAAAACTCCACAATTCTCTCGTTAATCTTCAAATTAAACACTCTAGTAGGTTTAAAACTTTGATTTTCCATGTAATAATCGAGTTTAGTTAGAATTTGTGGTCAATTTGAACGATTTGTTCATGGCTTCTGTTTGGCTTCGACGCCGTGGCCTCCTCCTCCCTTGCCGTCGTCGTTGGTGACTCCGTCGTCACCTCGAGGTGCTACGAGATAGGATTTAACATGATAGGGGGTAAATTGGTCAATGGTGATTTTGCTGTGACATGCTTCTCAAAAAGGATGGGTTTTTTAAGAAGGAGATGGGTTCGGTTTTGATGAGGAAGGGGAAGAAGGAGAAGAAGAGGATAATGAATGGGATCGGTTCGGGTGAGGTAGCATAGGAGTGGAGATGGGAATGGAATTTACCAGACCGGATTGGGTCGGATTAAAAAGAAAATATGGGGAGCAAAGCTCACTTGACCGGGTCGGGTCGGAATGAGAAACAAGGAGGAAGAGAGGTATGGATACTCAAGTCTATCCGGACCGCTCCGAATGCCTACTTCCGAACCGATCCGGTTTTGTTGGCTGGTTGTGAACGTTTGCTTCATACCAAAACATAGCTCGCTCCCCCGATCTGATCCCAACACTTACATCCGAACCGAACCGAAGCAGTCCTACTCAATGCGCAAGAATTTGTTCAACTGACCAAAGCAGTAATTGACATAACCTTCAACTTAAAGAACAGTTAGGATGGTGCCTTACAAACATAAACGAGCATCAAGAATTATTCCGAACATTACTGCTTTATCGAACCTTTGCATTACACTCTTATGTGTTTACTTTGCATCCTTTGTACATATAGCACACACTTTAGTTCACACACGTACACGGGGGGATACGGGCTATCTTACTCTAACTTATGTTATTGCTTCTTCAGTAGTATAGCGATCATGGCAGAAAGAAGTTCATCTAGGTTAGCAGAGAATAGAGAAGTTGCGGAAACTTCCGAGAATTTTCTCTTGATGACATATCCTCTCCTTCAGACACTGAATGGAACGATGAGGGCCCAGATTATGAAGTAGAAGCACACAATATTGAAATACCTTCTGACAGTGAAGTTTCTCTTGGTGATGAAGAGGAAGGAGGGATAGGAGATAATCGTGCTCCTGATGAGTTTGAGTCTTCCATTATATTGGAGTCACCCAAAGATTCTGTTGGATCGACGATTGATGACGACAGACTTGTTCGAATATGTCTAAAGCATGGAATACTAAAAAGGGATACCCTGGTGCCATCGAAAACAGATCGCCCCCACAATCCTCCGGAAGGATTTATGGCAGTTACTCGATTGATGTGTATGGTTGGGGCTATTCCACCATTTCCTCCTTTTGTTGTCGATTTTCTGAGATAGATGCAGATTGCCCCCATGCAATTACATCCCAACTATTATGCTTATTTATACACTTTGTATATAGCATACAAAGAGGTTTTAGGTAAAGAGCTTACCTTCAATGACATCCGCTTTTTTATAATTTCAAGCATCGGACTCTAGAGACTCCTTCCTTCTCATATTTTGAATCAGTCCCAAAAAGGAAAATTATTACAGCTCCATTTAGCAGCAAGGCTGGCGATTCTAAGCTCGAATGGTTTTATATCAGGCAGCAGCCGGGGTGCGCTAGGAGATGGACCAAATCAAGTAAAGCAACGATTTTATAGATCTCAATTTAAAATGCTCATGCCAACACATTAACTTGCTTTCTTTATTTATTCGCAGTTAATAACCCAAAGCAAATATCGGATCAATTATACTTTGATCGTTTGCATCAGCTTCTCAATGGCGATCAAAAGTTCCTAACCATCGACGAAGTTCTTAAGGATGAGTATCTCCATCGTCACGGGTTACTATCTATTACCTGTAGTATAGGTCATGGGACGGGTCCATACGTGTACATACCCTCGGTAGACATTATTCCTGAGGCAGGCGAGGGCTCGAAAGGTCCGACAATATCTCTTCGGACTTCACCTTCTCCATCTTCAACTCAGGACGATGAGTTAGCCAACATAGCTGAAAAACATAGAGAAGGATATACCGTCCCTGACGATGCTATTTCTCCTAAGAAGTCAACACCCCCAAAAGGGCTGCCGATAGATGCTTCCCAAGGAGATGCTCCAACTACCGACGATTCCACATTTAAGGGTTTAGGAGATCTCCCCCTGCCTGAAACCATCTATACTTCAGAGGACTTTGGCACAAATCCTTTAACTTTCACTTCTTAAGAGGAGACTACTCCCGTGAAGGCCAAAGAGCCCGCTCATGCTAGTCTGGCTTCAGACTCGGGTTTGTTGGGGGGAACACCACTTAGGATGCACATAACACATTAGCACCGCATGTCACAGCACTCCTGTCTTATGTGTATATTGACTCTGAATTCCACTTATATTTTTGTGCAGGTACAATGTCTCGCCCTTACTATGATGTCAGAAAAATGCGTCGTAGCATGTCTAGACCTCCTTCCAATATCGAGCATGATCGCCGTGAGAGTCGGGGAAGAGATGACAGAAGGCCTTACGATTCTCATCGACCACATACCCCACACTCTCGTTCCCCTGTTCGGTCAGATCCAGACAGGTATAAAAGTCACCAGAGTCGTCGTGGAGAAGAAACGTCGCAATCCAAAGATTGAACTTCTCCTCAAGACAAATATAGTCGGGAAAAAAGTCCACCAAAACATACCGATTCGCGAGACAAACACAAAGTTTCTGAGAAGCGATCTGGAAAAGGTGATGCAGCTATCGTCCCGGCTAAGGGAAAACACATTGAACTAACATACAGCAAGCCTCCACCACTGGATGTTGATTCCAAAATTAAGATGGCATATCTGGAGAAGCAGTTCCTAGATAAATACTTTGAGAATCTAACTTTTTTACCCGCACTTGAGCCTATTTCTTCAAAGTGGGCAGATGAGGCTAAAGCAAAGATTGACGCAGTTGAGAAGCAATACTCAAAGATGTACAAATACTCACGCAATCTCTCCAGAATCATTCGGGATTTAATTACAGACGTTGATTCAATGAAAAAGGCTATGGATTCCGATGAGAATGCCTAGAAAATTTTGGAGAAGGACCTAGAAGACACACAGGCTCAACTCGTCATCGCTCAACGAGACGCCAACAACTTCAAACAGCAATTTGAGGAATTACAGAAGCGTTATCATGACTTGCTAGAATATCATAGTCAAGAGTGTTTGGAGTTGAAGAAACAAGCGAAAGACGCTAAGTCGGACAGTGTCAAAATGCAACTGACTTATAATACTCTTGAGAAAGAAAATCCCGAGCTAGCGAGAAAAATGCTGAATTGGAGAAACGAAATGCTGACTTGGAGTCCAAGTTAATGGAAGCCGAGAATAGGGATGCCCTAGCTGAGGGGAACGTGGACAACGTCATTAATTCTACTGAAGAGACCCATAGACAGCTATCAGAGGCTCTTGAAGAAGTGCACGGTTTTGGCAAATTATTGATTGAATTCTTTGCGCATATAATTCGTCGCTGAAACATCTCTTGGATTGAAGATCATCCGACTACCTTAGTTCACGTGTGGAGTCAAATCATCGAATGGGAGAAAGAGGAACTTAAGGTAGACTTCGTTGATGAAGATAAAATTATGGGGAAGTATCTGAGAGATAACGAACCAGCACGTCTAGCCGAGGGGCGTCGCCTCATTGCTGCTGCTATGGATGAGGAGAAACGCCGGGCCAAACAAAAGAATGTCCTGGAGGTTGGTTCTTCTTCCGCTACCGCTGAAACTACTGATGTTGAGGTATATGATCCTGAGAACTCGGGAATTCCTAAGGCATCTCTTTTATCTCCTATACCTGAATCAGCGTCAGAGACGGTAGCTGCCTCAATTGAGAAATCATCAGAAGGAATTTCTACCTTTTCACCTCAATTTGTCAAGGTTGTCTCCACCTTTCATTACATCATTAGGCAGTCGATCGAGGATCCTTTATTTTCTCCTAAGTTGATAACTGTTGCTTCTCATTCTGTAGGTGTTGAACCGACCGAGAAGACTGACGTGCATCAGGGAACCACTACTAGGGAAAAATCTGTGGAAAAGACTCAAGGAGAACATGATAAGGCTACCATTGTTGAGTTAGGAGGGGGAGCTGAACTGTCTAAGGTCGACACTTCTCATGATGACTGTAGTAACCCGAAAATCCGGTCAAATTTGAGCTGACTAAATAACACAAGTCCAACCCCAAATTGCACTAGAAATTCAAGAAACTAATAGAAAGAAGACAGAGGGTGAGAATAGATAAGGTAGAAACTTAGAATAGAAGAAGAAGAAGAAGAACATACACATCATCAGAGTAACACGAATCTCACAGCGGAACGAATAAAATATAACATAACTTTTGAAATACAAAGTTATAACTGTATATACATACCATTTCAGAGTACAACATATAACATCACAGCGGAAAAAATAATAGCTATCGACTGCTGAAGCCTCCTGCTCCAAGCTCTTCAAATATACCTGTAAATCCTGACTACTTGACTACCCGTACAAATTTAGGCACCCAAGAGTTTAGGGAAAACAAAATAAACTCCGGGTCAGTCATGTGACTGGTGTGAATAAACTCAAATCATTTAAAACAGGTATATGATATCTCATAAGACCACGCCGTGAATACGGAACGGGTTTTTACCTTATGAGAATCCAAACATCTTTGCAAAGCAATATCATTCTGATATTATAATAATGTCTAAGTACAAATAAATATCAGTCTAGTAGAAACGCTTGCATCTCACGTTACTACATATATAGTATACAATCAAAAGCGCAAGCACGTATTGGGTAATGGATTTCCAACTATGACAAGGTATGGAACCACCTTCCGATCAGTGTACTCTAGGAACGATACACTGGAGTTCAACAAGAACATCTTGCAACTCAGCCACACATGACCGACCACTCATTTCCCTTGAGTGTATCGAATGTACATCACCAACGGTTGGGATCAGCAACTGTTCCCGTATATATATATATATATATATATATATATATATATATATATATATATATATATATATATATATATATGGGACAGCATTGATAGATTAAAAGAAGCAAATGAATATTCTCTAGATAGGTGATTATACACCCTACTTCGGTGCGACCGACTTAGCCATGCTGCCTGCCCGATTTCTGTCATTTACCGGATGTGAGGCTAGAAGCTACGCATATCTTTTTCATATCATATCTTCATTCACTTAGAATGCCACATCGTCATACCCGCCAAATCATTATCAATTTCCCTAACGGTATCACGGGTATGAAGCTAAGAGAAACGAATTTCTCCGCCACCAACGTAATACGTTGAAGAGATCAACATATATGATTCGTTAGGAATACTCTGTCAGACATTCGTCCATACAAGTTGTCCTGGGACTGGACAAACCGAAGTCACTATTCAGTACATCCATCTTAGGCACTGTTATCTAAGACTTATACAATAGCCCTTGCACTTTACTCCGTCTTCAATATATTCAGCATACTTGATTCGCAACGCTTATGCCAATACGAAGTGGTTCTTCGGATAATAATCCAACCGGTCTCTCCATATTAACAACGTTAAAATGGTCAAAACATTGATAGTCTGTGATTTAACTATCAAAGAAAAACTCGTGTGCAAACAACGATATTATTTCCAGATGGAAATTATATCAATCAATCATCATTCAACATTTATCTCTTTAGTTCATGACTATACTTATCTCCTGTTTCCCTATATTCTAAATTCTTATTATCTAATTTTAGAAAGTATACTTTATTAACAATGGAAAACATTTCCATTTCCTGTTTCCTATATTAGAAAACATTTCTAATTTCTTATTTGGAAAAACATTTCCAAAGTTCCTTCATTCGATTTTTAAACTAATGTTTAAATAAACATCGCTATGTCAACTCAACTCATTTACTGAATTCACTTAACCATCATTCACTATCAACCCTTACCATTCCTTAGTTAAGAAGGAAGTCAATCAAGTTGGGGTATAATTACCTCTCAGACCTTAATTGAACAACGTTATAACTTCGAAATAGTAACAGTTTATCTTTTAAATCCTTTAACAACTTCTTTACGTAACTCTCGAATTCAATTTACGAATCCACTTCTTTATTGAAAACATTGATTATAATGATAACGTTAAAATCCCTACTTTCGCAATATATAGCTTCTATTATAACATTTATTCCTTAATGTGAATAATTAACCTACTCCCATTTTACTTATAAATAAATAACTCTTGATTTAGACATCCGGAAAGTAAATAATACTTTCCCGAATTCAATATAATTGAATTCGACGTATAACTCCCTTTCGAGCAAATCTCTATTTGATTAACTCTCCTTCGAATAACCTATATTCGATTATCTCTCTTCGAATAACTTATATTCGAAATCTCTCTCTTTCGAATAAACTATATTCGATCTCTTTCTTTCGAATACGCTATATTCGAAAATCTTCTTTCGATTAAACAAATCGATAACTCCTTTCGATTAAACTAAAATCGATACTCCTTTCGATTAAACTAGAATCGATAACTCCTTTCCTTTAACTCTATTCGAATAAACTATATTCGATAATCTCTTTTAACTCCATTCGAATAACTAACATTCGAATAACTCCTTTGACTCTATTCAAATAACTAATATTCGACTAACTCCTTTGGATTAACTCATTTGGATTAACTCCTTTTGACTAACTTATCTTAATTAACTCGACTTGATTAACTCCTATCGAATAACTATTCGATTTAACTCCATTCGCTTGACTCTAGATCGCAGCGATCACAATGGTTACGCCTGATTCCCTCAGGAAACATCCGACCGTCGTAGGCTATTTACAGCCCTGCGAATTACGCTAGCAGTCGTACAAAATGGCATCTTATTTGTATTAACTCTAACTGATTAACTCTACTGGTTAACTCTACTGTCTAACTCTAACTGGTTAACTCTAACTGGTTAACTCTAACTGATTAACTCTATTCAACTAACTCGACTCGGCTAACCCCTTTCGAATAACATATTCGATTAACTAACTTTCGAATACCATATTCGATTAACTAACTTCGAATACCAAATTCGATAAACTAACTTCGAATACCAAATTCGATTAACTCCTTTCTAATTACGTTTATCCATTTAAAAAGGATTTCCTTTTTAACAACGTTTATTCATTTATAAAGATTTACTTTTAGTAACGGTTCTTCACTTTACAAATGATTTCCTTTTCAATTCTATTTGTAAATGGTTTTACAAATATTTCCCTTTTGATTTTATTTGTAAGTGTTTTACAAATATTCTCTTTCTATTTCATTTGTAAGTGTTTTACAAATATTCTCCTTTTCTAATTTATTCTTAAAAATATTCTATCTCCTTGAATTCCTGGAAAAATTCGCCATAACCTCCTTTGTATCGGGAGTATCGGGAAAATCCCCAAACCGCTACACAAGCCTTTTCCATTCAAAAAGAAAATGATTTGCAGTTATTTCCTTTTTGAATATCTCCTATTTATTTTTAAGTAATAATCCCTATTTAATATTTTATTTATTTAACAAATAAATAAATCCAGGTTATAATATCTTATCTATTTATTCTAAATAAATAATTCACTTTATAAATATTCCATTTATAAAGTGTCCCCTTCATTTATAATTTCCACTTAAACGTATTTTCTATTTATAAATATTCCATCTATAAACATTTATATTTATAAATATTCTATTTACAAATATTCTCCTTTTATAAAATCCTCTTGATTTTATAAATATTCTCTTTCCAATATTCCGGTATGTCACGATGTTTAACATATCAAGTTACGGTGTCTAATATCGTCCATACACATATAATCAACAACAGATTACAAATCACGTCATATATCACAATATATGAAAACAATAAAATAACTGTTGAGGAAACCAGTCGGATTCCTCCAACCTGTTTCCCTGCATCCACAGATGTTACACAATAAAATCAATCATCACTTTCAGTTCCATATGATATATTCTGTTAAACAGAATCAAATATAGAAATTCAACTAACTGACTAGCAGTTCAATCAAACGGTCAACACACAGTCAAACAGTCAATATTTAACAGTTCTAAAAATACAACATGAAAATATAAACTGTTCAGAGTTAGTGAGATTTACTCACAGTTGCGTGTTAACCGAAAAATATCGGTTTGCGTTCGTTGTTTGAGACGGACAATTTATTTCGCCATAAATTGTAACAAGCTCCGATGGACTTCCAGCCAGCTTCACTGTGTTGCTACCGTCCATACGATCCTGTCGGATCTTGGTTTGCTGAATTCCGTTTAGGTACGACAAAGTTATGGCACTTCGAAGTTATCTTACAATTTAAATAATTAAATAACTTGAAAATTAAACATTTGGCTTAACCCTTACTTTTCTCTGGCCCAATACCCTAAACCGAACCCGCTTCACCTTAAAACCCGTCCTCTTCATCTCCCTGGAAAACACGACGGCCTGCTCCATCAATCCCATTTCCATTGTCCACTTCCTTCATCTCCTCTTCCATCAACAGACCACCGAAATCAAAGGGAACTCCACCAACTGAATCTCCATCAACCTCTCTTCCCGTCTAACCCCAAAATAACGAGCTCGCCTCCCATTTCCAGCTCGCGAACTCGATGTCTGTCTGAAGAGGCGCGACCAAAAATATCAGCGACGTCCTCAAAAGAAAGTACTACCGAAGCTAAACTCTATCACGAACTGAATTACATCAACCATTTCTGAAATCGAGGTCTAGAAATCCCCAAATATTCCATCCCTAACTCACGATGGACGCTGAAAAATTCGTCAAGTTCACCAACAGGAACCGCATGCTTCCATAGTGGTATTGAATCGAAGAGAAAATGATGAGGATCTCAACTATATACATTTGAGGATTTATTGATTTTGATTTGTATTTCTTTGATTTTCTTTTGGGTTTTGAAGTTCGTTTTCATTTGTTTGGGAAAATGAGGAACGGCGGAAACAGAAGTTGACTTCTGAAATGAGGATGTTAGGTTTAGAGTGTGTAAGGGGGGTTTATATATAGGATTTTTATTTTATTTTTATATCGATTTATTTATTCTATTATCATTCTAAAAATTCCTATGATCACACACGATATCCAAAAATCATGAAAATTGACATACTGCTACAGTTCGACATTGCGGTCCCAACAAAACTGGTTTCGTCGAATTCCGACTCCGTATGCTCACACAGCGTATTTTTAACTGTCCAAATACTGACTGTTTCTCACATTAAAAATCCGTACGGCCACACAGTGACTCTAAAAATCACGGAACTTGGAATCTAACAATAATTTGATGTTGCGGATCCAACAAAATTAGTTTCGTCGAATTGCGACTTCGTTTGCAAAAGTGGCTATTTTTAGACCTTTGAAAACTCCATTTAAATATATAAATATATTTATATAAATTAAATTAAATATAAATAAATTTATATTATCGTATATATTCACAGCAGAATATCATACAGCTCCAGAATTATTATATTCTCGATATTCCAAGTCTTGGTTGGATCGATATTCAATTTTATATTAAAATTCTACATTCAAACTGACGTCGATTGAATATATTCGTCAATATAATTCAACTCTAAGATGAATTACATCTTAGGGATGACCCCGTTCACAGAATATTGTGATTTCCAATATTTTTGATTATTTCGACATTATAATATATTTTATTATATTATAATTATTAATTAAATATTCAATATTATTTAATTCACGTTCTCGATATTGATAAATCGATATTTAATAATTAAATAAATTAATTATTCAACAGCTAAAAATGCGGGTCACTACAATCTTCCCCCCTTAATAAAATTTCGTCCTCGAAATTGCTAAGCTAGGGGACGACCCTATCTACTGGGTAAAAATTTATCTGTTTACCTCTTATCTCCGGTTTCAACTGAACCAATTAATTATCGACTAAAATATTAATTTATTCTGACTAACTAAATTTTCAAAAATTTTGAAAATTTTCTAACGACTTATCTTTTCGAAATTTTTTGCCAGCACCTCCTTTGTACTGGTCAATATCTCAAACTCTAACTCGCCTCTCTGGGCCTTCTTTAACCCAAAAGAAAATCAAACAGCCAAGCGGCTTGCCAATTCGGCTCATAAATCTCATATCCATATATAATATAAACTGGTACCCTTTTGTCGGGAATATCAACTCTATCACTTCCATATGCTATCAACTCAGCATATACCAGTGTTATTTCCATCAAATTCCAATCAGTTCATATCCTCAAAACCAAATCGAATTTCATTCGAACCCGAATATCAAATTTCAAATTCTTAACTCATCAACCCAATTCCATAACAGATTATTCTCTAATCTAATTCAATTCTATTTAACTCAGTTCAAGTTAATATTTCAATTTATTCCTACTATCTTATTCTATTTAACTTCATAAGTTAAAATTAAATTCCGAAACTTAATTTCCTGGGTCTATTTCAAATCAATTTGAAATTACAATGCCAATTCAAAACCTTTGAATTTCTAAACAACTTGTTTTCTCAAAACAATTCAAAAACAAAACCTTTGGTAGTAGTCCGTCACTTAGAACTCGAAAATGAACACTGATGATGTCGCGATTCATCATCAGAATCTATTTTCCAGCTATCGAAGTGAGTTCAACACTATATCACCTTCAGTTTGAAAAACGTTTTCAAAATCTCCCAGGAACTTAAAATTTCCTTATTTTAATTCCAATCTGATTTAAATTCAGATTTTTCTTCATTTTATTTCATATACTTTACTTATATGAATTCTGATTAGTCATTTATAATCATTTTACCTTTTTATAATCTTACTCGATTATAATAACAACCAACACAACCAATATACTATATCAAATATATTCGGGTAAAATTATTCCATTTACCCTCTTTCAAAACATACCATGACGGTTCATCGTATTCGAGTGTTTAGTACCCCTATCGATACAGTGGATCAAACCGATCGACAAGAATTCACAAACAACTCAACCAATAAAACTCCACAATATAAAATCATTTTATATTAACTAACAAATACGTTCACTCGTATATATACACTCAAACTCAGTCTAGGATATTACTAATCCCATCTCTACTGAATCACGCCACAGAGCCAAGGTAATACTTAACCTCGCTCTGATACCAACTGTAGTAACCCGAAAATCCGGTCCAATTTGAGCTGACTAAATAACACAAGTTCAACCCCAAATTGCACAAGAAATTCAAGAAACTAATAGAAAGAAGACAGAGGGTGAGAATAGATAAGGTAGAAACTTAGAATAGAAGAAGAAGAAGAACATACACATCATCAGAGTAACACGAATCTTACAGCGGAACGAATAAAATATAACATAACTTTTGAAATACAAAGTTATAACTGTATATACATACCATTTCAGAGTACAACATATAACATCACAGCGGAATAAATAATAGCTATCGACTGCTGAAGCCTCCTACTCCAAGCTCTTCAAATATACCTGTAAATCCTGACTACTTGACTGCCCGTACAAATTTAGGCACCCAAGAGTTTAGGGAAAACAAAATAAACTCCGGGTCAGTCATGTGACTGGTGTGAATAAACTCAAATCATTTAAAACAGGTATATGATATCTCATAAGACCACGCCGTGAATACGGAACGGGTTTTTACCTTATGAGAATCCAAACATCTTTGTAAAGCAATATCATTCTGATATTATAATAATGTCTAAGTACAAATAAATATCAGTCTAGTAGAAATGCTTGCATCTCACGTTACTACATATATAGTATACAATCAAAAGCGCAAGCACGTATTGGGTAATGGATTTCCAACTATGACAAGGTATGGAACCACCTTCCGATCAGTGTACTCTAGGAACGATACACTGGAGTTCAACAAGAACATCTTGCAACTCAGCCACACATGACCGACCACTCATTTCGCTTGAGTGTATCGAATGTACATCACCAATGGTTGGGATCAGCAACCGTTCCCGTATATATATATATGGGACAGCATTGATAGATTAAAAGAAGCAAATGAATATTCTCTAGATAGGTGATTATACACCCTACTTCGGTGCGACCGACTTAGCCATGATGCCTGCCCGATTTCTGTCATTTACCGGATGTGAGGCTAGAAGCTACGCATATCTTTTTCATATCATATCTTCATTCACTTAGAATGCCACATCGTCATACCCGCCAAATCATTATCAATTTCCCTAACGGTATCACGGGTATGAAGCTAAGAGAAACGAATTTCTCCGCCACCAACGTAATACGTTGAAGAGATCAACATATATGATTCGTTAGGAATACTCTGTCAGACATTCGTCCATACAAGTTGTCCTGGGACTGGACAAACCGAAGGCACTATTCAGTACATCCATCTTAGGCACTGTTATCTAAGACTTATACAATAGCCCTTGCACTTTACTCCGTCTTCAATATATTCAGCATACTTGATTCGCAACGCTTATGCCAATACGGAGTGGTTCTTCGGATAATAATCCAACCGGTCTCTCCATATTAACAACGTTAAAATGGTCAAAACATTGATAGTCTGTGATTTAACTATCAAAGAAAAACTCGTGTGCAAACAACGATATTATTTCCAGATGGAAATTATATCAATCAATCATCATTCAACATTTATCTCTTTAGTTCATTACTATACTTATCTCCTGTTTCCCTATATTCTAAATTCTTATTATCTAATTTTAGAAAGTATACTTTATTAACAATGGAAAACATTTCCATTTCCTGTTACCTATATTAGAAAACATTTCTAATTTCTTATTTGGAAAAACATTTCCAAAGTTCCTTCATTCGATTTTTAAACTAATGTTTAAATAAACATCGCTATGTCAACTCAACTCATTTACTGAATTCACTTAACCATCATTCACTATCAACCCTTACCATTCCTTAGTTAAGAAGGAAGTCAATCAAGTTGGGGTATAATTACCTCTCAGACCTTAATTGAACAACGTTATAACTTCGAAATAGTAACAGTTTATCTTTTAAATCCTTTAACAACTTATTTACGTAACTCTCGAATTCAATTTACGAATCCACTTCTTTATTGAGAACATTGATTATAATGATAACGTTAAAATCCCTACTTTCGCAATATCTAGCTTCTATTATAACATTTATTCCTTAATGTAAATAATTAACCTACTCCCATTTTACTTATAAATAAATAACTCTTGATTTAGACATCCGGAAAGTAAATAATACTTTCCCGAATTCAATATAATTGAATTCGACGTATAACTCCCTTTCGAGCAAATCTCTATTTGATTAACTCTCCTTCGAATAACCTATATTCGATTATCTCTCTTCGAATAACTTATATTCGAAATCTCTCTCTTTCGAATAAACTATATTCGATCTCTTTCTTTCGAATACGCTATATTCGAAAATCTTCTTTCGATTAAACAAATCGATAACTCCTTTCGATTAAACTAAAATCGATACTCCTTTCGATTAAACTAGAATCGATAACTCCTTTCCTTTAACTCTATTCGAATAAACTATATTCGATAATCTCTTTTAACTCCATTCGAATAACAAACATTCGACTAACTCCTTTGACTCTATTCAAATAACTAATATTCGACTAACTCCTTTGGATTAACTCATTTGGATTAACTCCTTTTGACTAACTTATCTTAATTAACTCGACTTGATTAACTCCTATCGAATAACTATTCGATTTAACTCCATTCGCTTGACTCTAGATCGCAGCGATCACAATGGTTACGCCTGATTCCCTCAGGAAACATCCGACCGCCGTAGGCTATTTACAGCCCTGCGAATTACGCTAGCAGTCGTACAAAATGGCATCTTATTTGTATTAACTCTAACTGATTAACTCTACTGGTTAACTCTACTGTCTAACTCTAACTGGTTAACTCTAACTGGTTAACTCTAACTGATTAACTCTATTCAACTAACTCGACTCGGCTAACCCCTTTCGAATAACATATTCGATTAACTAACTTTCGAATACCATATTCGATTAACTAACTTTGAATACCAAATTCGATAAACTAACTTCGAATACCAAATTCGATTAACTCCTTTCTAATTACGTTTATCCATTTAAAAAGGATTTCCTTTTTAACAACGTTTATTCATTTATAAAGATTTACTTTTAGTAACGGTTCTTCACTTTACAAATGATTTCCTTTTCAATTCTATTTGTAAATGGTTTTACAAATATTTCCCTTTTGATTTTATTTGTAAGTGTTTTACAAATATTCTCTTTCTATTTCATTTGTAAGTGTTTTACAAATATTCTCCTTTTCTAATTTATTCTTAAAAATATTCTATCTCCTTAAATTCCTGGAAAAATTCGCCATAACCTCCTTTGTATCGGGAGTATCGGGAAAATCCCCAAACCGCTACACAAGCCTTTTCCATTCAAAAAGAAAATGATTTGCAGTTATTTCCTTTTTGAATATCTCCTATTTATTTTTAAGTAATAATCCCTATTTAATATTTTATTTATTTAACAAATAAATAAATCCAGGTTATAATATCTTATCTATTTATTCTAAATAAATAATTCACTTTATAAATATTCCATTTATAAAGTGTCCCCTTCATTTATAATTTCCACTTAAACGTATTTTCTATTTATAAATATTCCATCTATAAACAGTTATATTTATAAATATTCTATTTATGAATATTCTCCTTTATAAAATCCTCTTGATTTTATAAATATTCTCTTTCTAATATTCCGGTATGTCACGATGTTTAACATATCAAGTTACGGTGTCCAATATCGTCCATACACATATAATCAACAACAGATTACAAATCACGTCATATATCACAATATATGAAAACAATAAAATAAATGTTGAGGAATCCAGTCGGATTCCTCCAACCTGTTTCCCTGCATCCACAGATGTTACACAATAAAATCAATCTTCACTTTCAGTTCCATATGATATATTCTGTTAAACAGAATCAAATATAGAAATTCAACTAACTGACTAGCAGTTCAATCAAACGGTCAACACACAGTCAAACAGTCAATATTTAACAGTTCTAAAAATACAACATGAAAATATAAACTGTTCAGAGTTAGTGAGATTTACTCACAGTTGCGCGTTAACCGAAAAATATCGGTTTGCATTCGTTGTTTGAGACGGACAATTTATTTCGCCATAAATTGTAATGAGCTCCGATGGACTTCCAGTCAGCTTCATTGTGTTGCTCCCGTCCATACGATCCTGTCGGATCTTGGTTTGCTGAATTCCGTTTAGGTACGACAACGTTATGGCACTTCGAAGTTATCTTACAATTTAAATAATTAAATAACTTGAAAATTAAACATTTGGCTTAACCCTTACTTTTCTCTGGCCCAATACCCCTAACCTGAACCCGCTTCACCTTAAAACCCGTCCTCTTCATCTCCCTGGAAAACACGACGGCCTGCTCCATCAATCCCATTTCCATTGTCCACTTCCTTCATCTCCTCTTCCATCAACAAACCACTGAAATCAAAGGGAACTCCACCAACCGAATCTCCATCAACCTCTCTTCCCGTCTAACCCCAAAATAACGAGCTCGCCTCCCATTTCCAGCTCGCGAACTCGATGTCTGTCTGAAGAGGCGCGACCAAAAATATCAGCGACGTCCTCAAAAGAAAGTACTACCGAAGCTAAACTCTATCACGAACTGAATTACATCAACCATTTCTGAAATCGAGGTCTAGAAATCCCTAAATATTCCAGCCTTAACTCACGATGGACGCTGAAAAATTCGTCAAGTTCACCAACAGGAACCGCATGCTTCCATAGTGGTATTGAATCGAAGAGAAAATGATGAGGATCTCAACTATATACATTTGAGGATTTATTGATTTTGATTTGTATTTCTTTGATTTTCTTTTGGGTTTTGAAGTTCGTTTTCATTTGTTTGGGAAAATGAGGAACGACGGAAACAGAAGTTGACTTCTGAAATGAGGATGTTAGGTTTAGAGTGTGTAGGGGGGGTATATATATAGGATTTTTATTTTATTTTTATATCGATTTATTTGTTCTATTATCATTCTAAAAATTCCTATGATCACACACGATATCCAAAAATCATGAAAATTGACATACTGCTACAGTTCGACATTGCGGTCCCAACAAAACTGGTTTCGTCGAATTCTGACTCCGTATGCTCACACAGCGTATTTTTAACTGTCCAAATACTGACTGTTTCTCACATTAAAAATCCGTACGGCCACACAGTGACTCTAAAAATCACAGAACTTGGAATCTAACAATAATTTGATGTTGCGGATCCAACAAAATTAGTTTCGTCGAATTCCGACTTCGTTTGCAAAAGTGGCTATTTTTAGACCCTTGAAAACTCCATTTAAATATATAAATATATTTAAATAAATTAAATTAAATATAAATAAATTTATATTATCGTATATATTCACAGCAGAATATCATACAGCTCCAGAATTATTATATTCTCGATATTCCAAGTCTTGGTTGGATCGATATTCAATTTTATATTAAAATTCTACGTTCAAACTGACGTCGATTGAATATATTCGTCAATATAATTCAACTCTAAGCTGAATTACATCTTAGGGATGACCCCGTTCACAGAATATTGTGATTTCCAATATTTTTGATTATTTCGACATTATAATATATTTTATTATATTATAATTATTAATTAAATATTCAATATTATTTAATTCACGTTCTCGATATCGATAAATCGATATTTAATAATTAAATAAATTAATTATTCAACAGCTAAAAATGCGGGTCACTACAATGACGAGATGATAGATGCCTTAAAAGACGACGGTGGTAATGAGGGGCATGAAAAAGATCCTGATGTAGCTATAATTGGGGATTCAAAAAGTGTCGATGACATCACTTTGGCTGAAATGAAAGTCGAACAAGACAAACGTATGCAACTAAAAGTTGAAGACTTGATACCTGAAAGCCTTAAGCCCCTTGCAGTGGTGGATCCTGGATCAAGGTTAGTTGTTAAGCTTTCAACTAGGTCTATTACACAAGAGCTTGCTAAAAAATATTCTCTTGATTCCAGTGTTCCGACTCCTGGGAAGAAATCCACCGATTCTAGCACTTCAACTACAGAGAAGAAAAGGCCAAAGCGTATTATGACTGATGCTGAAAAAGAGGCTAGAAATGTTCATAAGGCTGCCAAAAAATCCAAGTCTGCTCCAAAGCCCAAGTGATGATGTGCTTTGTTTTATTTTGATATTCAATTGGTCCGCAATTGTTGCAGCTAGTGCGGCCTTCGCATCTTTTGCTTGATTTCCCTGTACAAACTTACATGTTTGTAAATAAAATTGTTTATTTCCTGCAATGTATGACAGTTATAAGTTTAGTACTTAAGTAAAAATGAAAATAGACAGCATATCATTTTACAGTTATATAATAAAGTCATTGTTGAGGGGAACATGTGTACACATATATGCCCCCAATCAATCTTGGATAACTGAGCAAGAATTATTTAAAATTGATAAAATTCAAAATCCAATTGCCCCCGATTCTCCGACGGGGCCATATTCCTTTCGTCATTGATGCCTATTCTTTCTAGCATCTTTATATTCTCCTGTCTCATAACCAGGTTAGAGTATTGTTGAGGCGGTCTCTCATCTGGGTGCACCTTCACGCCCCAAGGGACGTCGTCTTCTCGTCCTTTATATTCTCTCTCGATTCATGAGAGTTAGAGTTAAGAATGTCATCTTCCCATTCTTTTGCATTTTATCATGCAAGTGGTCATTTTGTTTGCTCCTGCACATAGGTTATCTCCAATTTTCCTGATTTAATTTAATGTTTCGTGTTTCATGGTCATGATAGAATGATTGTCAAATCTATAAATAATGCAGGAAAGTAAATGACACACTATATTTTTATAGTGGTTCAGCTAAGTCGTAGCCTACACCCACTTCATAATCCTTTGTTCATATAAACAGACTTTTCAAGGCAAGTCATGCCTTTTTACACAGCTTATAAAAACAAAAAGGAAGACATTTCATATTTAGCTCAAATATCGTCGTAAGTGCTGAGCGTTCCAAGCTCTGGGAATCTCTTCACCGTCCACGGTCGTTAGCTTGAATGCTCCTGTATCAAGCTTCCGTTGGATGGTGTATGGCCCTTCCCATTTTGGACCCAATTGGGTCGATGGTGGGAAGACTCGTTTCAGTACTAGATCTCATGGTTCAAAGGTTTTGAAACGAGCTTTTCGGTCATAATAACGTGCTACTTGATGTCGATGCCTCAAGGCACGTAAGTCTGCTTCGTCTCTTTTTTCTTCAATCAAATCAAGAGACTCTAGAAGGAGTGCCCTATTTGTCATTGCATCATAATACACGACTCGATGAGAAGGGAATCCTAATTCTACCGGGATCACTGCTTCTGACCCAAAGGAAAGTGAATAGGGAGTATGGCCGGTAGCCGTCTTAAAGGTTGTCCTGTAGGCCCATAAAGCTAGCGGCAACTCGTTTACCGATTTGGCTTTGGCCCGCTCCAACCGCTTCTTCAGAATAGATTTAATGCCCTTGTTTATTGCCTCGACCTGGCCATCTGACTGCGGGTGAGCTACTGCGGTGTATAGTTTATCAATCTTGTACTTCTAGCAGAAGTTTCTGAATTCGATGTTGTCAAACTGTGTCCCATTATCAGTTACGACGGTCTTCGGTATCCCAAATCGACAAATAATGTTTCTGACCACAAAACTGATCACCTTTCTCGCCGTGATGGTTGTTAAAGGTTCAGCTTCCACCCATTTTGTGAAATAGTCCACGGCGATGATCGCATACTTAGCTCCTCCTCTGGCAATAGGTAACACTCCAATAATGTCAATCCCCCACATGGCGAATGTCCATGGGCTTACCATCGACTTGAGCTGAGTTGGAGGCGCTCTAGGAATCTGGGCAAATCTTTGACATTTGTCGCAGCGTCATGAATTAGCCGCGTCTTTATTCACGGTAGGCCAGAAATATCCGTACCGTAATACTTTCTTTGCTAGGGTTTGGCCCCCGGTGTGGTCCCCACACTCACCTTCATGTACTTCTTGCAGTACACGTTTGATGTCGTCATGTGCGATACACCGTAATAGGGGCATTGAAAATCCTTGGCGATAAAGGACGTCGTCCTGTAAAACGTATCTTGCGGCCTTACGTCTTATAGCTCGTCTTTCACTCTTTTTTAATGGGAGGGTTCCATTCTTGAGAAAATTCTTGATTGATGTCATCCACGATTCTCTCTCTGGGTCGACTTCCAAGGCTAGTTCCACTTCCATCAAGTCGAATCTCGGTGATTCCAAAACCTCTATCGGAACCATTTCAGTTTCTTCGGGGTTATCAGAACTTGCTAGCTTTTCCAGCCGATCCGCTTTCTGATTTTCGGTTCTTGGAATAAGCGTTACGCTATAATACTCCAAACTTCCCAACAACTCCTTTACCTTTTTGAGATAAGTAACGAGTTGAGGTCCTTTAGCAGTAAATTCCTCCCGAACCTGGCATACAACTGTCTTGGAATCGCAATATAAGTTCAATGTCTTCACTCCCAATTCTTTGGCGAGTTTCAGCCGGCAATCAGGGCTTCATACTCGGAATCGTTATTGGTAGCAGCAAACTCTAATCGTAATGCATAGTAAATAGATCGTCCTTCAGGAGTTATTAAAACAACTCCGGCGCTGGACCTTCGATCATTTTTGACTCCGTCCGTATATAGCTTCCACGGACTAAGCTCTAACTCTTGGTCCAAAGTAACTACCTTGTCACCCACCGTTTCCTCTTCGGGAATTGTGAATTCAGCTATAAAGTCAGCCAATGCCTGCCCCCTTATTGATCTTCGTGGCTAAAAATTCAAATCAAATTGGCTCAGATCGATTTTCCATTTAAGTAACCGCCCCGATGCTTCGGGTTTTTGCAACACTTGTCTTAAAGGTTGATCGGTATATACAACTATTGGGTGAGCCTGAAAGTAATGACGAAGCTTGCGAGAAGCAATCAGGAGGCTATAAGAGAGCTTTTTTGTCTTCGGATAATTACGTTCTGCAGCAGCTAGCTTTTTGCTCGCGTAGTATACAGGCTTCTGGACTTTATCCTCTTCACGTACAAATGTCGTACTGACGGCGTGAGATGATACCGCTAAGTAGACAAACAAATCCTCATGTTCCATGGGTTTTGATAATATTGGAGGCTTTTCTAATAAGTCTAATAGATTCTGGAACGCCTCCACACAATCGGGGGTCCACTCAAAATTTCGCATTCCTCGTTTTATTAGATTGAAGAAAGGTACACACCTATCTGTAGCTTTGGAGATAAACCTGCTCAATGCAACAACTATTCCGGCTAAGCTTTGAACATCTTTGATCTTTCGTGGTTCTTCAATATCCCATATTGCTGCTATTTGGCTAGGATTTATCTCAATTCCTCGAGAACTCATGATAAACCCAAGGAATTTTCCAGATGCAACCCCAAACGAGCATTTTAGGGGGTTTAGCTTCATTCCATACCTTCGAAGAATATCAAACATTTCAGCTAAGTCCCATGTATGGTCGGAAGATTGTTTAGACTTCACAAGCATGTCATCCATGTAAACCTCCATGGTTTTCCCGATTTGATTATAGAACATGCGGTTGACCAAGTGCTGGTACGTGGCTCCTGCATTCTTTAACCCAAATGGCATTACCACATAACAATATAACCCCAAATCTGTGATGAAACTTGTATGCTCCTGATATGGTATATGCATGGGAATTTGATTGTATCCAGAATAAGCATCCATAAAGGATAAAAGCTCATGCCCAGCTGTCGAATATACTAATTGATCAATTCTGGGGAGAGGAAAGCTATCCTTCGGGTAGGCCTTGTTCAAATCAGAAAAGTCAATACATGTACGCCACTTCCCGTTAGACTTCTTAACCAAGACAGGATTCGATATCCAGTCGGGATATTTCGAATCCTTAATGAATCCATTGTGTTTTAATTTCCCTACCTCTTCTTTCAAAGCTGTTGACCGCTCTGGGCCTAACATCTGTCTTTTCTGTTTGACTGGTGGATGATTTGGATTAATACACAAAGAGTGGCTCATAATAGCAGGCGAAATCCCACACATGTCAGCGTGAGTCCAGGCAAACACATCCAGATTTGCCCTTAAAAAATCAGCCAACTCTTTCGCTCGATCCAGATCTAGTTGTGAGCCGATCTTTAGTACTTTTGTCGAATCTGTCTCATCAATAGGTATATCTATTGTTATCTCGTTAGGAGTCGCCTTCCTATCCTTGGGTTCTTTATCCTCTCTGGGATTTATATCCTCGAGCACATCTGAGGGCGACTCTCTTGGGGCTGGACCCCTTAATTGCTATGCTGAGTTCTCCTTCGGAGGGGCAGAATCGTCCTTAGTTTCTATATTCAACCCCTTCATTAGCATCTTCAACTCTGTCATGTAACAAGCTCGTCTCATAGCTTAGTCGCCCCTCATCACCCCAATTCCTGCGTCAGTCGGTAATTTAAGCAGCAAGCACCAAGATGCAATACATGCCCTAAAATCAGCAAGGGCCGGTCGGCCTAGGAAGGCATTGTAGGGCGACTCCACATCCAAAACTACAAACGGCAGGATTGTAACACCCCGTATTTTCTATTCACGTTATAATAATGAAATCTAGAATACTTAATTTAAAATGTAAGAATTAAGGGAAACGGGTTACGCCATTGTGTTCGCCTCGGAATTCTGGTTGAGATAGAGTCCGAGTTTGCGTAAATTAGACTTCGTATGAAGAAGTATGGCTGTCGGAAGTTTCCAGAGATTTCAAATAAATTCAAACAGTTTGAAAACGAGTTCAAGATTTAAACAGAAGCCAGAAGCGGGCTAGGCGGGAAAATTCCTGCCCAGGCAGGTCGACCAGGGGGTCGACCCTAGTGTCGACCTCCCCCCTAGAGGTCGACCTGGGGGTCGACCTGGCCCCCGGCCAAATCTGAAATTTGAACGACTGCTGACTCGCTGCTGAGTCACTAGGGTTTCAGGATGGTCCTGATCAGGTCTGAGTGGCTGTGATTAACCCTAGGTTCATCTAACGGCTATAATCAAACTGAAATTCTATATAAACAACTCAATGCCTAACCTAAAAACACACAGAAAAATAAACCTAGAACTGAAATGCCATCAGTAGAAGACTTGGAGTAGCTGTCACCATTTCCAATTCAAAGACGAGTTAAAGAACTTGAATCAAGAATCAAAAATTAAAACTAATTTAATTCAACGATCTTCATCAAAGGCGCGCATCTCCAATTTCAGAATTCATATTTCAGAATGTAAGAATTTCTTTTAGTTTGTAAGTTAGTTGTTACGCAGATTTAAACATTCTTTCGCTTGAATCATGACATATTGTGATTGGGATATAGAATGATGCTTATGTATAAGATTTGATTCTCGTGTATTTTAAAGTATCGTTGTAATTAATCATGTCTATATGCTTGTGGCGATGAACATGTTGTATATTTCATGTCTATATGCTTATGGCGATGAACATGTTGTATATTTCATGTCTATATGCTTGGGTGATGTACAACATTGTATGTTATTACGATTGGGTAAAGAACTTATTATGCCAACAAAATGGTGAAACATGTCATGTTGAAATTTGATGGTTATTTGCAAGTCTAGGATCTAAATCACATGCCTACATGTAGATTAACATTCATGAATAGTTAGAACCATGTCAAGTTGAATCTATTTATGTTGTAAAAAGTTGGAATTGCAATCCTCTTATGTTTAACACACATAAGTTATCATGCTAAGTTGCAATTTAAAAATGGTTAGAGTACCTTTCTTATGTTTTGACATACATAAGTTAGCATGTTAAATTGCGGTTTAAATCTTGTTTATGTGTTAAACCCATATCAAGTTTACATGACTCAATCACAAGTTCACCATTACCTGTTTAGTTGAGATAATGATACTTCTATGCCAAGTTACATGTGATAAGTTCAGTGTATGCTATTTTATGTTTATGTCATGTTCCTTGATTTTTACCCCTTTTGTTTATGGGTTTGGGCTAATTTGTTAGCCCAACATTTTATGTAATTCATACATACGTTCTACGGGGATATCGATGGGGAAACATGAAAATTCATAGCATAAGATTGTTCGTAAAATGGTATACTTGATATACCATTTGCTGTGAGCAATATTTGAAAAGATAATTATGGCATGAGTAAATTAAAATTAATTTACATAAAGAAATTTCACATATATAGAAAAATATGAATTTAGAAAAGATGAATGTGCCTAACCCGAGGTTAGACTGAGTTGTGGTGTAAATCTGGCCGGAACCGACCGGCATATCCAGTGACCACAACAAGACCTGTCTAATGTGGGTGGTTAGTGCATCAAGCTCAAAAAGAACCCGAGGTTAGACTGAGTTGTAGTGTAAATCTGCCCGGAACCGACCGGCACATCCAGTGACTACAACAAGACCTGTCTAATGTGAGTGGTTTGTGCTTTAATAAATTAAAGCTAAGTCGGGATTGGTAGGGTTAAGTAAATTAGGAAAACACTTAACTGATTCAACATGTTAACTAAAACGAATGGGCTGGGTTAGGTAAACTTGGACACTTTACCAAATAAACATGTTGATTAGAAAACCCTAGTAACAGGGACCCATTTCAGCAGTAACCCACATAGATGTATCATGGTACCCAGAAACTAGGCAGAGTGGGGCACGATTACTGGGTGGAATTATAAGCGGTCAAAACGTCGGCGGTTGGTGGGCCAGTGTAGGTTCCGACGGAGTATGGGCGTGCACGTACTTCGGAGTGGAAAAAAATCAGGCACTGGGCATCAGTAGTGTACCCTGTGCATCTTGAATCGTGTCGGGTTGCCACCAGAGGGACTGATACACCCCATGGTGGGACCAACACAGGTGACTGCAATCAAGCGGGGCCGAAGGACAGAGGACTTGAATACATGCGAGTAGGAACCGATCATTTAGCGGATCGTTTGTTGTTGTAAACACGTGGACTGGTTGAACCAATGGTTAAGTAGGTGCAGAGACTATAGTAATGGGTGCGATCACACGTCCCTCTTATCTTATATTAGGGTATTGTCCTATGTTCTGTTATCACTGTCATGATCCTTTTTCTTGTTTAAATACTAGTAACCACTGAACTTACCAGACTTATTGTCTGACCCGTTTTCTTTCGTCTTCTTTGCTTCCGTTCCCCTCCCCCTTAGGTCTACAGGGAGGAAATACTCCAGCTTAATCAGACGCTTTACAAGCTTCAAGAAAGTAGATGTATGACTTGGACTCTCTTGCATTGGCTATGGCTTTGGAAATGATCCATGGGGATTTTTGCATTTCTACTTTTTGGTTTATGCTTCTTTATTGAATAATCAAGACAGAAATTATGGTGTAATGTTTTGAAGTTGTTTTGAGACAATTTGGTGTTATGCTTTTGTATTGAACTACATATGAAATAAATAATTGGATTCCGCTGCTTAAATTTATCTGTCTTGTAAAATTTTTTGTGTCATGTACCTATAACTCTCCACCAATGTTAAGGCATTCCCTATGTGATTGCCTTAATGGAGGTGGGGTGTTTCACTTGGTATCAGAGCAAATGGTTTACCATATTAGATAAGAATTTTTGAAAAACTATTTTCAAAAGAAATATAAAGAAGCATTTTTCAAGAAAAAGTGTTATTTTATTTTAAAGGCATAATCCCCCAAAGCCATATGCCCTATCATTCTATCCTTTGTTTTGAATCTTTTCTTTTTCGTTTCAGCATGTATGGGAATCTTAACCTTCCAGTGGGTGTGCTAATACTTGGCTGGTTCAGGAGGTACTTAGAGGCTAGGGCCAACGACGCAGGCCCAGCAGATATCCCTCCTCCCGCTGCAGCGGTTCCTCCTCCTCCTCGTGCAAATGCTTTCTCAAAGATCTGTAGAGATTTTAGGGCCATAGGTGGAAAGGATTTCAAGGGGACTAAATCATTCGTGGAAGCAAGGAACTGGCTCAAAGAAACTGAGGATCTGTTCATTATCTTCGAGGTGGACGATAGACAAAATATACAATTGGCAGTATGGTTGCTCAAAGACAAAGCTTCATATTGGTGGGAAGTCACTAACGCTGAGAGGCCGGTTGAAACATGGATGGATTTCAGAATTAGGTCTGAGATGAAATTCCTCTCACAAGCTGAACGAAGTTTACAGCTGGAAAAGTTCTTATCTCTTAAGCAAGTAAGTATGACGGTCAAGGAGTACGTCAATCAATTCAATCAGCTGGACTGGTTTGGACTGGACTTAGTGAATACTCCTCATAAGAAGGCTCTTCGTTTTGTCAAGGGATTGAATGAGCCACTTCACAGAATGGCTATAACCCACATACCTATGGGAGATACTTACGAAAGGTTAGTGGACATGGCACTCTTAAATGAGGAAGACAAGGGCAAGAATGAGGCAAAAGCAGAAGTGCCTCAAGATAAGAAGGGGGAAGGGTCACAGAACAAGAAGGCTGATCCAAAGAAAGGCGGGAAGAACAACAAACCCCATGAAAAGAGAAAGTGTAATTTCTGTGGCATTCCTGGACATCTGGTCAAAGACTGCAGGAAGAAGAAAAGGAAGATGGGTGGTTGTTTCCACTGTGGTGAGACATGACACATGGCTAGGGTCTGCCCAAGGAAGCAAGGGCAGGGAGCTGGACCTTCTTCTGGAGGACAAGTCCACGCTCTCACGGCACCTCCGCAAGAACGAGGTAGAAATATTTCTGTTGAAAGTTTAGTCTATCTTTTTGATCATCCTATTCATACATTGTTTGATTCTGGTGCATCGCACTCATTTGTATCCGCTAATTTAGTTGAATCTCTGCACCTAGACACCAGTATAGTAGAGGATCCCTTGGTTGTTTCAAATCCAATTGGGGGCTCAGCTTATTTGTCGATGGTTTGTTTGGATTTGAAAATATCTATACTAAGCGTTGGGTTTAGATGTAATGCCTTTGTTTTGGGCTTCACGGGCTATGGGTCGATTCTAGGCATGGACTGGCTATCCAGTAATGGTGTCGTCCTCGATTGTGAAAAGAGAGCGGTTAGACTCATGGCTCGCCTCTGTAACACTCTCGAAATTTCTTGTAATCCCATGAACTCTGTCATGCTTAGTTATCTAAAATCACTTGATGCATCTGTCGAGAACTTGCAGTCTGTAAGGATAGTCCGTGAATATTCGGATGTGTTTGAAGAGGTAAAGGGCTTACCTCCAAAGCGGGAGATAGACTTCCGCATATACCTCGTTGATAATGCAAAGCCCGTTGCTTTAACCGTTAGGCACATGGCCCCAAGGGAGAGAAAGGAGCTCAGCAAGCAAATCAAAGAGCTGCTTGAAAAGGGGTTCATAAGATGGAGTATTTATGAATGGGGTGCTCCGGTAGTGTTCGCAACCAAAGCTGATGGTTCGCTCCGCCTGTGCGTTGATTATATGGAGCTAAACAAGCTAACCAAGAAGAATAGACACCCACTTCCAAGAATAGATGATTTGTTCGATCAGCTTGTAGGTGCATCGGTTTTCTCCCAATTAGATTTAGCTACCAGGTTTCATAAGCTAAGATCCGAGTTTTCGAAAATCGAAGTCCATATGAGGGAGATATGACCCTCTGAAGTATCAGAAATTTTCAGAATCGAAAACAGCTCGAAAATTCGAATTCAAATTCGAATTCAAAACCCAGAACAGGCTGGGCGGGAAATTTCCCGCCCAGGACCAGGTCGACCTGGGGGTCGACCATAGTGTCGACCTCCCAGGGACCAGGTCGACCATAGTGTCGACCTCGGGGTCGACCTGCCTCCCGAACCCAGTTTTTGAACCTGATGCATTCTGATGTATTTAGACTCGTTTCGTGACCAGATTCATCCGCCTAATCCTATATAAACAGCCTCCTAGCCTCATTCTCTTTACACCATTCTTCTCTAACCTTATGCTGCATAAACTCTTGATGATCATGGCTTCTTCTTCTTCCTCTAAAATAAATTAAATTAAAATACGAAGACTATTTCTTGAAGACTACGGCTAGGAATTTCATATTGGAGATTTGCTTCTACAATCAAAGCATGATTCAACGATTCAACAATTCAACGACTAATTTCTAGACTTGACTTCTGCATCTAAATTTCCTAGACCACGATCTGTAAGTTCAAGTTACTTTTAGATAAAAACTATAAACTTAATATGGACATGTTGTAAATTGGATTTGGATCTATGTATGATAATTGATTCATGTCTATTCTTGTTCATCTTGGATCTTGACTTTTTGGGAATATTGCTTTGAAATCAGTTTGGGCCTATTCACGTTGTAAATCAAACTCTTTCATAAGACTATGCCTATGCCTATGACTGTGAACATAAGACTATGCCTATGCCTATGACTGTGAACATAAGACTATGCCTATGCCTATGACTATGAACATAAGACTACTGCCTATGACTATGACAAGGACGATTGTGGCTAATCACCTATGATTCATGACCATGAGTTTATTGCCTAGGATTATGACTATGAAATTAGATCTAAGCTTGATTTTCTATTCAGACCTATTTTCTTTATTTGTCCTTGGATCTTGATTTTGGAAATTTTTCTATTTAAGTTAGATCTATCCATGTTCTTGAACCTAGATTATTATTCAAACCTTTTCATGTTCATAATGTTATCAGATCTATATGCCTGCAATGTTTTACTCGATTTATTCAGTTATGTTATGCCTTGGAAATAAATTGATAATAGAACAATGTTTATTAGGATTATATGTGAAATTGAATGATATTCTATTTTATTATCATGTTGAATTGGGAATTAATGAACAAGTCTATTCATATGTATATTGGGGTATAACCTGTTATGACAAGTTGTGTAGTTTATCATGTTATGCAAGTTTTAGGTTGTAAAATCATATCACATATGACCAAATGTTAGATCTACATGTTTATGTGTATATGTTAAACCTATGTCATATTTCAAGTACACACTTATTCATATGCTCGTGATTGATTTGCAAATTCACATATATGTAAGTTGATTTAGTCTATGTTGCAAGATCACACCTATGATATTCATGTTGATTATTTTGCAAGTACACACCTATGGTGTTCATATTGACTATGCCGAGAATGCCAAGTTTACACCTATGTCATGTTTATGTTAATGAATTTCTTTATGCAAATTTTGTGTACGTTAAATTAGGCTAAGTTTTTAGCCTAATATTATATGTCAAAAATCATGCGGACGGAAAATTAGGCTAAGATTGTTAGCCTAATATTTAGACGGGGTAACATTGGAAAAAATTGGTAATTATAGGAAACTTGGCATGAAACTCGCCATGAAACTTGACACGAACTTGACATGAATCTTGAACATGGACATGACACTGGAATGAACTTGAAAATGGCCAACTCGAGGTTGGGTTGAGTTTGCAATGTAAATCTGCCCGGAACCGCCCGGCAAATCCAGTTACTGCAAACAATAGGATCCAATGTGGGTAGTTGGTCATATCGCACTTGAAAACCCGAGGTCAAACTGAGTTATGGTGTAATTCTGCCCGGAACCGCCCGGCATATCAAGTGACCACAACAACAGGTCTAATGTGAGAGGTTGGGGTGCATTAATGAATTAATGCCACATGATAAGGTTAAGTCATGAACATGAAAGACAACACTTAACCAACTTGATACATGATTCGTAGGCGTGTTAAGTCACGAACTTGAATGACAACACTTAACCAACTTGACATGTTAGACTGATAAGGGTTAAGTCATGAATTTAAATGACAACACTTAACCTATTGGACGAAAACCCAAGTTACGCGGTCCATTTCAGCAGTAACCCACTAGATGTATCATGGTACCCTGGAACTAGGCAGGGTACCGCAGGATTATTGGTCCGATTTTAAGCGACCAGAACGACGGCTGTGTTGGTGCGCCAGTGTAGGTTCAGGCGGGCTATGGTCGTGCACGTGGTCCAGAGTTGAAAAAACATACATTGGGCATCAGTAGGTTTATCTGTGCATGCTTGATTCATGTCGGTGGTTGACACCCTAGGGCTTGATACACCCTATGGTGGACCTAGCACAGGTGACTACATTCGTGATAGGGCCGTATGAAACATACACATGACGAGCTAGAACTTGTAGGGAGCCGATATATTAGTGGATCGTTCTGTTGGACCTAGTAATGGGTCATTTCATGATATTGGGCCAAGGGATCATTTCATGATTAAAATAAGACATGGGTTTGGGATTCTAGTACAGTTGATGCAGAGAACCTTGAATATGTGATGCTATACTTGATTTATACTTTATTTATCATGTTATCTTAGTCTATCTTGCCCATCTTGTCATCATCCTTATGTTTACTTTCAGTTCTACATGTCATGTTACATTTACCTGTTTTTATGCTGAAAGTCACTAGGACTTACCAGTCTTTATGACTGACCCATTTTCTTTCGCCTCTTTTCCTTTTGTCCCCCCCCCCCAAGGTTCTCAAGGAGGAAACTCTAGCACTTAGCTTGGATTTCGCTTGCTTTCAGTTCAGCTCATGTACGGTTTGATCTTGAGCTATGTTATGGCTGCATTTCTGCTACCGTTGGGGAATTAAGCTACTTTTGTTGTTTTAAGATTATGCTTCTTTATTTATGCAAGACAGAATTTGTTCTAAGGAAAAATAATGACTTTGACTATTTGGTACTTTGGATGTAAAAAGGCTTTGACTATTTTGAAAGTATTGAAATTTATCTTTTGATTCTTCCGCTGTTTTATTTATGTTCTGTCTTGTAATATTTCTGTGTTTGTTTACCTCGATAACGCTCCTCCAAAACTAGTGCATTCCCTTTGTGAGTGACCCTAGCGGAGGTGGAGTGTTACATTTGGTATCAGAGCAGAAGGTTACCAGACTGGGCAAAAGTTTTTAAAACCTTCTAAGACTATTTTCAAAACCGTTTACAAAGAAGCATTTTTCAAGAAAAGTCTTGTTTTATTTAAAGGCTATTCCCCAAAAGCCATTAACACTATCCTTTGTTTCCTCGTTTGAATCTCTTCTTTTTCATTTCAGCATGTCTGGGAATCTTAACTTTCCAGAGGGCGTGCCAATACCTGGCTGGTTCAGGAGGTACTTAGAGGCTAGGGCCAACGATGCAGGCCCAGCAGATATTCCTCCTCCTGCTGCAAGGATTCCTCCTCCTCCGCCCCCTCCTCGTGCAATTGCTTTCTCAAAGATCTGTAAAGATTTTAGGGCCATGGGTGGAAAGGATTTCAAGGGAACTGAATCATTCGTAGAAGCGAGGAACTGGCTCAAAGAAACTGAGGATTTGTTCGTTATCTTCGAGGTGGACGATAGGCAGAAGGTATAGTTGGCGGTATGGTTGCTCAAAGACGAAGCTTCCTATTGGCGGGAAGTCACTAACGCCGAGAGGCCGGTTGAAACATGGATGGATTTCAGAGTAAGGTTTGAAATGAAATTCCTCTCGCAAGCTGAATGAAGTTTACAGCTGGAAAAGTTCTTATCTCTTAAGCAAGGAAGTATGACTGTCAAAGAGTACGTCAATCAATTCAATCAGCTGGCCCGATTTGGGCTAATCTTAGTGAATACCCCTCATAAGAAGGCTCTCCATTTTGTCAAGGGATTGAATGAGCCGCTTCACAGCTTGGCTATGACCCACGTACCTATGGGGGCTACTTACGAAAAGCTAGTGAACATAGCGCTCTTAAATGAAGAAGACAAGAATGGCAAGAAGGAGGTCAAGGCGAATGAGTCTCCAAACAAGAAGGTAGACACCAAGAAAGGAGGCAAGAACAACAACAACAATAATGATAACAAGACACGTGAGAAAAGAAAATGCCACTTCTGTGGTATTGAGGGGCATATAGTCCAGGATTGTAGAAAGAAGAAGATGAAGATGGGAGCATGCTTTCAGTGTGGTGATACTGGACATATCAGCAGGAACTGCCCTAAGATGCAAGGGCAAGCCCCGCAAGCAGGACCTTATGGGGGTACATCTTTAACTTCTTCCCCTTGATGCTTTGTTTTATCTTTCTTATCTTCTCAATCCTATCTTGAGAACCATAGGTAGAACCCTTTTGGATGTAAACATGTGATTGAAACATGTTATGGTTGATGTTTGCAAATGGTCGCAAGTGGTCGCAAGTGGTTGCTCGTGGTTGCATAACACACTTTAGGCACTAGATCGGCTCAGACACATTTTCATATTGCATATGCATGAGTGTTTATACTTGTTTATGGATGAAATTGAATGTGTTATCATGTGGATGTTGTATATGGATGGATGTTTGTGCACACATATAGTGTTTATATAACTAGGACTATTTGCATATATGTTGGATTCATGGAACTAAACATATTTTGCATTAAGAAGATCAATCAGGCCTGATCATTTGCACTAGATAAGGAACATATACACACACTTTCTGCATATGTTCATATAGCATTAGAAATCTTTTAAGGACAATGGTTGCTTGTGGATGATGGTTGAGTAGATGGTTGATTGGATGATAGGATGCATTCTTCCTAACTTGAAGATTTCGGGGACGAAATCCTTTAAGGAGGGGAGAATGAAACAACCCGTATTTTAATAACATGTTAAAACCATAAATCAAGGCAGAATTAAATTTTAAAATAAGAATCAAGGGAAAAGGGTTATGCCATTCCGTTCGTCTCGAAATTCTGCTTGGAAACGAGTCCGAGTTTTCGAAAATCGGAGTCCGTATGAGGGAGATATGACCCTCCGAAGTTTCATAAATTTTCAGAATCGAAAACAGCTCAAAATTTTGAATTCAAATTCGAATTCAAAACCCAGAACAGGCTGGGCGGGAAATTTCCCGCTCAGGACCAGGTCGACCTGGGGGTCGACCATAGTGTCGACCTCCCAGGGACCAGGTCGACCATAGTGTCGACCTGGGGGTCGACCTGCCTCCCGAACCCAGTTCTTGAACCTGATGCATTCTGATGTATTTAGACTCGTTTCGTGACCAGATTCATCCGCCTAATCCTATATAAACAGCCTCCTAGCCTCATTCTCTTTACACCATTCTTCTCTAACCTTATGCTGCATAAACTCTTGATGATCATGGATTCTTCTTCTTCCTCTAAAATAAATTAAATTAAAATACAAAGACTATTTCTTGAAGACTACGGCTAGGAATTTCATATTGGAGATTTGCTTCTACAATCAAAGCAAGATTCAACAATTCAACGACTAATTTCTAGGCTTGACTTCTGCATCTAAATTTCTTAGACCATGATCTGTAAGTTCAAGTTACTTTTAGATAAAAACTATAAAATTAATATGGACATGTTGTAAATTGGAATTGGATCTATGTATGATAATTTATTCATTTCTATTCTTGTTCATCTTGGATCTTGACTTTTTGGGAATATTGCTTTGAAATCAGTTTGGGCCTATTCACGTTGTAAATCAAACTCTTTCATAAGACTATGCCTATGCATATGACTGTGTGAACATAAGACTATGTCTATGCCTATGACTGTGAACATAAGACTATGCCTATGCCTATAACTGTGAACATAAGAATATTGCCTATGGCTATGACAAGGACGATTGTGGCTAATCACCTATGATTCATGACCATGAGGTTATTGCCTAGGATTAAGACTATGAAATTGGATCTAAGCTTGATTTTCTATTCAGACCTATTTTCTTTATTTGTCCTTGGATCTTGATTTTGGAGATTTTTCTATTTAAGTTAGATCTATCCATGTTCTTGAACCTAGATTATTATTCAAACCTTTTCATGTTCATAATGTTATCAGATCTATATGCCTGCAATGTTTTACTCGATTTATTCAGTTATGTTATGCCTTGGAAATAAATTGATAATAGAACAATGTTTATATGTGAAATTGAATGATATTCTATTTTATTATCATGTTGAATTGGGAATTAATGAATAAGTCTATTCATATGTATATTGGAGTATAACCTGTTATGACAAGTTGTGTAGTTTATCATGTTATGCAAGTTTAGGTTGTAAAATCATATCAAATATGACCAAATGTTAGATCTACATGTTTATGTGTATATGTTAAACCTATGTCATATTTCAAGTTCACACTTATTCATATGCTCATGATTGATTTGCAAGTTCACATATATGTAAGTTGATTTAGTCTATGTTGCAAGATCACACCTATGATATTCATGTTGATTATTTTGCAAGTACACACCTATGGTGTTCATATATTGACTATGCCAAGAATGCCAAGTTTACACCTATGTCATGTTTATGTTAATGAATTTCTTCATGCAAATTTTGTGTACGTTAAATTAGGCTAAGTTTTTAGCCTAATATTATATGTCAAAAATCATGTGGACGGAAAATTAGGCTAAGATTGTTAGCCTAATATTTAGACGGGGTAACGTTGGGAAAAATTGGTAATTATAGGAAACTTGGCATGAAACTCGCCATGAAACTTGACACGAACTTGACATGAATCTTGAACATGGACATGACACTGGAATGAACTTGAAAATGGCCAACTCGAGGTTGGGTTGAGTTTGCAGTGTAATTCTTCCCGAAACCGCCCGGCAAATCCAATTACTGCAAACAATAGAATCCAATGTGGGTAGTTGGTCACATCGTACTTGAAAACCCGTGGTCAGACTGAGTTGTGGTGTAATTCTGGCCGGAACCGCCCGGCATATCCAGTGACTACAACAACAGGTCTGATATGAGAGGTTGGGGTGCATTAATGAATTAGTGCCATATGATAGGTTTTAGTCATGAACATGAAAGACAACACTTAACCAACTTGATACATGATTCGTAGGCGTGTTAAGTCACGAACTTGAATGACAACACTTAACCAACTTGACATGCTAGACTGATAAGGGTTAAGTCACGAATTTAAATGACAACACTTAACCTATTGGACGAAAACCCTAGTTATGTGGTCCATTTCAGCAGTAACCCACTAGATGTATCATGGTACCCTGGAACTAGGCAGGGTGGGGCACGATTACTGGGCTGATTGTAAGCGACCAGAATGATGGCTGTGTTGGTGTGCCAGTGTAGGTTCAGGCGGGCTATGGTCGTGCACGTGGTCCGGAGTTGAAAAAGCAGGCATTGGGCATCAGTAGGTTTATCTGTGCATGCTTGATTCGTGTCGGTGGTTGACACCCTAGGACTTGATACACCCTATGGTAGACCTAGCACAGGTGACTACATTCGTGATAGGGTCGTATGACACAGGCACATGACGAGCTAGAACTTGTAGGGAGCCGATCGATTAGTGGATCGTTCCGTTGGACCTAGTAATGGGTCATTTCATGATATTGGGCCAAGGGATCATTTCATGATTAAAATAAGACATGGCTTTGGGATTCTAGTACAGTTGATGCAGAGAACCTTGAATATGTGATGCTATACTTGATTTATACTTGATTTACCATGTTATCTTAGTCTATCTTGCCCATCTTGTCATCATCCTTATGTTTACTTTCAGTTGTACATGTCATGTTACCTTTACCTGTTTTTATGCTGAAAGTCACTAGGACTTACCAGTCTTTATGACTGACCCGTTTTCTTTCGCCTCTTTTCCTTTCGTTCCCCCCCCCCCTCCACAGGTTTTCAGGGAAGAAACTCTAGCACTTAGCTTGGATTTCGCTTGCTTTCGGTTCAGCTCATGTACGGTTTGATCTTGAGCTATGCTATGGCTGCATTTCTGCTACCTTTGAGGAATTAAGCTACTTTTGTTGTTTTAAGATTATGCTTATTTATTTATGCAAGACAGAATTTGTTGTAATGAAAAATAATGACTTTGACTATTTGGTACTTTGGATGTAAAAAGGCTTTGACTATTTTGAAAGTAATGAAATTTATCTTTTGATTCTTCCGCTGTTTTATTTATGTTCTGTCTTGTAATATTTCTTTGTTTGTTTACCTCGATAACGCTCCTCCAAAACTAGTGCATTCCCTTTATGAGTGACCCTAGCGGAGGTGGGGTGTTACACTTGTCATGCCTTTTGGCTTGACAAACGCACCCGCTTACTTCGTTGATTTAATGAGAAGGGTGTTCCGAGAGTTCCTCAATAAGTTTGCGGTGGTCTTCGTAGACGATATTTTGATCTTCTCAAAGAATGAGGAAAAGCATGCTCAGCATCTAAAAGAAGTCATGGATACTCTCTGTGCACATCAGTTGAAGGCGAAATTCTCCAAATGCCATTTCTGGAGAGAAGAAGTTAGGTTCCTTGGACATGTGGTGTCCAAAGAGGGGATAGTTGTGGACCCCGCAAAAGTGGTTGCTGTGCAAGATTGGAAGGTTCCTCGAAACGCAACCGAAGTCCGAAGCTTTCTCGGGCTAGCAGGCTTTTATCAAAAGTTCATCAAAGATTTTGCAAAAATCTCAGCACCACTAACAAGATTGACAAAGAAGAACCTAGCTTTCAATTGGGACTCGGATTGCGATATTGCTTTCCAACGTTTGAAAAGGGCTCTAACAACAGCCCCAACTCTGACATTTCCTGATGGAAGCAAGATGTTCACCGTATACACAGATGCATGCGGAACGGGACTAGGCGTTGTTCTAATGCAAGAAGGGAAGGTAGTGGCTTATGGTGGAAGACAGTTGAAAGTACATGAGAAAAACTACCCGTCCCACGACCTAGAGTTGGCAGCCATCATTTTTGCACTTAAGTCTTGGCGCCATTATCTCCTAGGTGAGAAATTTGAACTGTATACTGACCATAAATCGTTGAAATACCTATTCTCGTAGAAAGATCTCAACTTGAGGCAGCAAAGGTGGATGGAGTTCCTCGCCTCGTATGATTTTGAGATTTCCTACATGCCTGGCAAGGGCAATGCAGTAGCAGACGCCTTAAGTAGAAAGAAGCTAACCTTAAGCCCTCTCTTTGTGGAAAGGCAAAGCTTGGAGTTCATAGCAAGCTTTAACTTTAGACCCTCCACTGACTTTGTACCTGACTTGCTAGCAACATTAGAAGTGCGACCAACTCTATTAGACTCAATCGGAGTCGCGCAAAGAGAAGACCCTCAGCTAGCCGATGTGATGGACAAGTTAATTAGGGGTGAGACTTCTAGTCACCTCAATAGGTACTCCATTGATGCCAAGGGCTGGTTGAGACGAGATGGAAGACTATGTGTCCCACAAGCAAGGGGCTTGGTAAAGGTGGTTCTGGAAGAGGCACACCATTCCAAGCTGACCATACACCCAGGCGGAGACAAAATGTATAAATATATCAAAAGAGTTTTCTTTTGGAATGGCATGAAGAAATACGTAGCTGAATTTGTTTCTAAGTGTTTAATATGCCAACAAGTCAAGGCAAAGCAGAAGAAGCCTGGTGGTCTGCTCCATCCTCTAGAGGTCCCACAGTGGAAATGGGATAGCATCTCAATGGACTTTATAGATGGTTTGCCTAGGTCAAGAAGGGGCAATACTAGCATTTGGGTAATAGTGGACATGCTCACAAAAAGCGCCCACTTTATACCCGTCAAGAGTAGAAGGACTGCCTCATCTCTAGCATCCATATATCTTAAGGAGATAATTCGACTCCATGGGATACCCTCCAGCATAGTGAGTGATCGAGACCCTATCTTCACGAGCGAGTTTTGGTAGAGTTTACAAGAGGCTGTAGGCACACAGTTATGCTTAAGCACGGCCTATCACCCTCAAACTGATGGCCAGACGGAAAGAGTCAACAGAGTATTAGAAGACCTCTTGAGGTTATGAATTATTGACTTCAGAGGTACATGGGAGGATCATCTACCTTTGGTGGAATTCGCTTACAACAATAGCTGCCAAGCCACCATAGGCATGGCACCTTTCGAAGCTTTATATGGAAGACCGTGTAGGTCACCAACTTGCTGGTGGGAGTCAACAGACAAGCTCAAACTTGGACCAGACATGATTAGGGAGACTTCAGAGAAAGTAGACTTGATACGAAGAAGAATGAAGACCGCCCAAGATAGACAGAAGTCCTACGCAGACAAAAGAAGAACTGACCTTGAGTTCGAAGTTGGAGACAAGGTGTTCCTTAAAGTATCTCCCTTGAGGAACGTCGTTCGCTTTGGATCCGCAGGAAAGTTAGCACCAAGATTTGTAGGGCCATTCCCTATCATCGAGAAGATTGGGAAGATGGCTTATAGGGTACAGTTGCCCGAAAGATTTGCTGGGATTCATAATGTCTTTCATGTCTCTCACTTGCGGAAGTGCTTACACGAGTCTGTGGAAGTGGTAGAACCAAGTATGCTAGAAGAAGTTGAAGTTGAATGAGAAGCAACTATGAGAAGAGTTCCAACCCGTGTCTTGGGAACAGAGGTCAGAAAGCTACGCAACCGTGAAGTTAAGCTCGTCAAAGTTCAATGGAGCGACGCCGAGGAAGACGCGACTTGGGAAACTGAGGACCGTATACACGCAACCTACCGCTCTCTTTTTGAGGGTAATCTCTTTTTCCTCAAGTTTATGCTCGTATCTAACTTTTAAGTATATCTCCTCGATCCTATCCTTTATCCTTAGGTAGGAACCTATTTGGATATAAACATGTAATTGAAAAATGTTATGATTGATGGTTGCAAGTGGTTGCTAGTGGATGTATATACACACACATAAGGTACTAGATTGGCTCAGTCACTTCCATATTGCATATGCATATATGTATTGGTTTATGGATTAAAATTTGATGTGTTATCATATGGACGTTGCATTTGTATGAATGGTTGTGCACTCATGTAAGAAATTTTGAGTAGGAAAAATTGCATTCATAATGGACTCATGGCACTGACATAATTTGCATTAAGGAGGTCAACTGAATCAGTAGACCGCCTGATTTTGCATTAGATAAGGACATATACACACACTATGCATATGATCATGAAGCATTAGAAATCTTTTAAGGACATTGGACGCCTGTGTTTGATGGTTGAGTAGATGGTTGATTTGATGGTAGGATATAAGTTCTTCTCGACTTGGAGATTTCGGGGACGAAATCCTAAAAGGAGGGGAGAATGTAACACCCCGTATTTTCTATTCACGTTATAATAATGAATCCTTGAATACTTAATTTAAAATGTAAGAATTAAGGGAAACGGGTTACGCCATTGTGTTCGTCTCGAAATTTTGGTTGAGATAGAGTTCGAGTTTGCGTAAATTGGACTTCGTATGAAGAAGTTATGGCTGTTGGAAGTTTCCAGAGATTTCAAATAAATTCAAACAGTTTGAAAACGAGTTCAAGATTCAAACAGAAGCCAGAAGCAGGTTGGGCGGGAAAATTCTCGCCCAAGCAGGTCGACCAGGGGTCGACCCTAGTGTCGACCTCCCCCCTAGAGGTCGACCTCGGGGTCGACCTTAAGGTCGACCTGGGGGTTGACCTGGCCCCCGGCCAGATCTGAAATTTGAACGACTGCTGACTCGCTACTGAGTCACTAGGGTTTCTGGATGGTCCTGATCAGGTCTGAGTGGCTGTGATTAACCCTAGGTTCATCTAACGGCTATAATCAAACTGAAATTCTATATAAACAACTCAATGCCTAACCTAAAAACACACAGAAAAATAAACCTAGAACTGAAATGCCGTCAGTAGAAGACTTGGAGTAGTCGTCACCATTTCCAATTCAAAGACGAGTTAAAGAACTTGAATCAAGAATCAAAAATTAAAACTAGTTTAATTCAACGATCTTCATCAAAGGCGCGCATCTCCAATTTCAGAATTCAGATTTCAGAATGCAAGAATTTCTTTTAGTTTGTAAGTTAGTTGTTACGCAGATTTAAACATTCTTTCGCTTGAATCATGACATGTTGTGATTGGGATATAGAATGATGCTTATGTATAAGATTTGATTCTCGTGTATTTTAAAGTATCGTTGTAATTAATCATGTCTATATGCTTGTGGCGATGAACATGTTGTATATTTCATGTCTATATGCTTATGGCAATGAACATGTTGTATATTTCATGTCTATATGCTTGGGTGATGTACAACATTGTATGTTATTACGATTGGGTAAAGAACTTATTATGCCAACAAAATGGTGAAACATGTCATGTTGAAATTTGATGGTTATTTGCAAGTCTAGGATCTAAATCACATGCCTACATGTAGATTGACATTCATGAATAGTTAGAACCATGTCAAGTTGAATCTATTTATGTTGTAAAAAGTTGGAATTGCAATTTTCTTATGTTTAACACACATAAGTTATCATGCTAAGTTGCAATTTAAAAATGGTTAGAGTAGCTTTCTTATGTTTTGACATACATAAGTTAGCATGTTAAATTGCGGTTTAAATCTTTTTTATGTGTTAAACCTTCATGTTAGACCCATATCAAGTTTACATGACTCAGTCACAAGTTCACCTTTACCTGTTTAGTTGAGATAATGATACATCCATGCCAAGTTACATGTGATAAGTTTAATGTATGCTATTTTATGTTTTTGTCATGTTCCTTGATTTTTACCCCTTTTGTTTATGGGTTTGGGCTAATTTGTTAGCCCAACATTTTATGTAATTCATACATACGTTCTATGAGGATATCGATGGGGAAACATGAAAATTCATGGCATAGGATTGTTCGTAAAATGGTATACTTGATATACAATTTATTGTGAGCAATATTTGAAAAGATAATTATGGCATGAGTAAATTAAAATTAATTTACATAAAGAAATTTCACATATATAGAAAAATATGAATTTAGAAAAGATGAATATGCCTAACCTGAGGTTAGACTGAGTTGTGGTGTAAATCTGCCCGGAACCGACCGGCATATCCAGTGACCACAACAAGACCTGTCTAATGTGGGTGGTTAGTGCATCAAGCCCAAAAAGAACCCGAGGTTAGACTGAGTTGTGGTGTAAATCTGCCGGGAACCGACCGGCACATCCAGTGACCACAACAAGACCTGTCTAATGTGAGTGGTTGGTGCTTTAATAAATTAAAGCTAAGTCAGGATTGGTAGGGTTAAGTAAATTAGGAAAACACTTAACCGATTCAACATGTTAACTAAAACGAATAGGCTGGGTTAGGTAAACTTGGACACTTAACCAAATAAACATGTTGATTAGAAAACCCTAGTAACGGGGACCCATTTCAGCAGTAACCCACATAGATGTATCATGCTACCCTGCAACTAGGCAGGGTGGGGCACGATTACTAGGCTGAATTATAAGCAGTCAAAACGTCGGCGGTTAGTGGGCCAGTGTAGGTTCCGACGGAGTATGGTCGTGCACGTACTTCGGAGTGGAAAAAAATCAGGCACTGGGCATCAGTAGTGTACACTGTGAATCTTGAATCGTGTCGGGTTGCCACCAGAGGGACTGATACACCCCATGGTGGGACCACCACAGGTGACTACAATCAAGCAGGGCCGAAGGACACAGGACTTGAATACATGCGAGTAGGAGCCGATCATTTAGCGGATCGTTTGTTGTTGTAAATATGTGGACTGGTTGAACCAATGGTTAAGTAGGTGCAGAGACTATAGTAATGGGTGCGATCACACGTCCCTCTTATCTTATATTAAGGTATTGTCCTATGTGCAGTTATCACTGTCATGATCCCATTTCTTGTTTAAGTACTAGTAACCACCGAACTTTACCAGACTTATTGTCTGACCCGTTTTCTTTCGTCTTCTTTTCTTCCGTTCCCCCCCCCCCTCAGGTCCACAGGGAGGAAATACTCCAGCTTAATCAGACTCTTTACAAGCTTCAAGAAAGTAGATGTATGACTTGGACCCTCTTGCATTGGCTATGGCTTTGGAAATGATCCTTGGGGATTTATGCATTTTTACTTTTTGGTTTATGCTTCTTTATTGAATAATCAAGACAGAAATTATGGTGTAATGTTTTAAAGTTGTTTTGATTTGGTGTAATGCTTTTGTATTGAACTACGTATGAAATAAATATTTGGATTCCGCTGCTTAAATTTATTTTTCTTGTAAATTTTTCTGTGTCTTGTACCTATAACTCTCCACCAAAGTTAAGGCATTCCCTTTTTAAGTGACCTTAATGGAGGTGAGGTGTTTCAAGGATCCTCACTCTCTGGCGATCTCCCGGCCCTAATGTCACTGGTAATTCTACGTAGCCCATCAGAGCCGTCGACGCTCCGTTGAAGCCATGTATCCATCCTTCACATGGTTTTAGATCTTTTGCTTCAAGTATCATTTGTTCGAAAGCTTTCTTGAAGAGGATATTGACCGAGCTCCCGTTGTCCACTAACACTTTATGAACTAAAGCAGGGCCAATTGTCGTGGTAATTACTAGTGGATCTTCAGTTGGGGACTGAATTCCGGAATCATCTCTACTACGGAATATGACGTCGTCTGACATCGTCTTTTGTTGTTTTATTGGAGTAATATCTTCGAGGCTACTGCATTCTCCTACGTCGAAATGCTTAGTGGCGTTGACGTACTGGTCCATCGCCTTGAAACTACGACTAGCTAGGTGGGGTCCGCCTATAATGGTATTAATAACGACCCCATTACCTTTCTGTTGGGCTGTGGGTTTTGAAGTAGGCTGGTTTTGGTCCGGGGCTTGCCCCCTGTCCCTTGGGGCTACCTTGTACTCGTCCAACTTCCCTACCCGCAGCAATCTTTCAACTATATCTCTCAAATGATGGCATTCGTTGGTGGAATGACCGTGGGTTCCATGGAACAAACAAAACTTTCCCGTTGCGATCTCTTTCTCAGTGGAGTCTCTGGGTGGTGGTTTTTTTGTACTGCAATATGCTATATGTATCCAAGTAAATATTTTCCAACGTATCATTTAACGGCGTATAGTTTTCAAAAGTCTGGAATCTGGGTCTTTTACTAGAGCTATTCCCTCGGTTTATGTTCCTTCTATTGTCGTTCCCATTCCTGTTGCTATTACTCCTACTCTGGTTGCCAACGTTTACTTCAACCTTCCCTGAACTGTCACCAGATTGTTTCACAGCAACATTACTTTGGACACCTTCCCTCGAGGCCCCTTTGGACTTTCTCTTCCTATTTGCATGAGCTTCTTCTCGTCTCAAGCGAATGTTAGCTTTTTCATAGAACAATTCTCTGGTAGGAGGCGGTTTCCCGGACAAGTAATCCCCGAATTTTGTGTCAGGGTCAACCCCTTCTATCAGGGCTATCAGAATAGTGGGCTCGTGTGGGTCACTAACTTCGGTGACGGCCAGGTTGAAACGGTCTAAATATGACTTCAAAGATTCTCTTGGGGCCTGTTTAATCCGTGACAACTCTATGACGCTCTTGGACTTTCGGGCGTTAAGTCGAAACTGGTTCATGAAGCGCTCACTCAATTCTGTTAAATTTGATATCGATCGAGGAGGGAGTCGGGTGAACCATATTAACGCCACGTCTTCAAGATGAATTGGAAAGGCTTTGCATTTTTCAGCATCTGGAGTTGTTGCAGCATTCATGAACCATGCATACCTCATCAGATGCTGCCCTGGGTCCGTTCTTCCTGAATATCGATCCATCTGAGGCAAGTTGAATCGCCGAGGGAACTGGAAATCCAACATATCATTTGTGAAGGGGGTATGACTTCGCTCAATGCCCCAATCTTCATTAGTGTACCGTCGACTTTCGGACATAATCTAACTCACCATTGCCCTTACATCGACATTTGTTAACGTCCGCACAGGTTCTCTAGGTCTGATGTTCGGATTACCCCTGGGTTCCTGATTAGGGGAAAACCTCTTGTTTCTAGCGGTGGCTGCTCTACACTGCTCTCTGCGCTCCCGGTCGATCTCAGGAGGGAGAGGTTGAAGAAGATGTTGTTGCGTAGGGTTGGTAATATTAGGATCCCTGGGTAGGACGTGGGATCCACGCATGGGCAGCAACATAGGCTGTTGCAGGCTAGGGTCATCAGGCCCTAACACACGAGCGACGTCTTCTCGGGATCCTAAAGATCCAAAAGTTAACTGATCAAGGTTTTGAGGTCGTTCAAGCGGCCTTCTCTCACGAGGGCGTCCCTCGTCCGAAGAAGACGAAACATCTGCAGCAAGGCGGTGTGTTGGGGAAGGTGTCTTTTGCCTCCGGAGCTCCTTGAGTTCCCTACTCATGGTGATCATGTTCTCTTGCATGCGGAGACTATAGCGCTTATGGGCTTCCAATGCCTCCTTAGTACTCTAGAGCATGTCAAGAAAGCGTGAAAAATCTCCCTGTGTGACGGGTACAGATGGATCAGGTTGAACATTAGTCGTCATGGCTGGAATCAGAGCGTTGGTGGGAGCTCGAGTAGAAGTTCCAGCTTTATTCTGGTTCGGATCGGATCGGAGTGCAGTACCTTGGCCGGAGCGGTTCGGATGGGGAGAATGAGTGATCTCAACCTCATTGGACCGGCTTGGATAGGGGTCTTCCATCCGGTTCGGACCTTCCTGACCGGAGCGGCCTACTCCAGAGTCTTAAGCACGTGACCTCGTTAGCACGATGGCTTGTTGATTTTCTCTAGCATCGTTTCCCCTAGCGCCTTGCACTTCTTTTCCTTTTGTCTTGGCCATAATATTCGATTCTTCAACAGTTAGTCAACAAGTACTTAAAGATGTCAGAAACAGAGGATTAACTTCTTTGAACCTGAGGGTCCAAATAGTAGAATGATAATCCCAAAAAGCTGAGAATTCAAAGATCTCTCAATGAAAGCATCAAAATGTTAGATCCAAAATTGGCTCTAACACCCAAACTAGTAAAGATTCTAATGAAACGAAAGCGAAAACGAAGAAAATACACAATTTATAGTGGTTCGGCATTAAATAGCCTATGTCCACTTTCTTCTTTTTTGATTGATGCCTTGAATGCGAGTACAATAATGATTTTCACTCAATTCTCACTCATCTCATACATTGATTCACTCAATTTCCTTCACAATATGATTTGAAAGATGATTGTAAGCTAAATAAGTTGATGAAATTCGGGTTGCAAAGGAGTTTCAATTCTGAAAGTGCCAAAAGATCCATCCAAATGCCTCTTGATGTGGTATTTATAGGTGGAAAATCCCCCTGGAGTGGGATCGGTTCAGATCCACGTGTCATCAATCTCGCCACAATCGGGTTCGGATGGAATTTAATGATGACAGCACAACAGGTTAGTGGCAAACATGGGTAGATCATGGGTATAACCGCTCCGAGTATTAAGGCATCGTAGGGTGAAACCGTCACTGCAAGGGATTGGATCAGCTGTTCTATAGAGGATGGGATCGGATCAACCTATCCGAACCGATCCGGTCTTTGGAGAGGCTCTTCCTTCTTCCGCTCCCCTCTAATTTGATTTGGCAATAAGGATCTGATCCGATCCGGCTTGTTTTCCTTCCCTTTCTGCTTTGTGCTGATCTGTTTTTGCTTGAGGAAACCCGATCCGATCATCTGGCAGGGTACTCTTCATTGTTCGATTCTTTAACTTTGTGTAGCCTAGTTCACAAAGTAGGCTAACATCTGTAAAAAATGAAAACATTATTCAAAATAACAATAATGAAAGTATCATTTCTAATAATATAGAAAATGAAAGTATTAATCAAAATATTAATGAAAATAATATTCAAGATGAAAATAATAATACTAGAGAAAATGTAAACATTTTTATAAAACTAGAGAAGATGAAAATATCGTTCATAATAATAATGAAATAAGATCTCCACGGAGAATATTACAAGATCATCCAATTCAAAATATTATTGGAGAAATTAATTCAAATGTAAGAACTAGAAATCAATTAAATTTAGTAAGTCACCCAGTGCTTCTATCTAACATAGAACCCAAAAAATGCAAAAGAAGCTTCTACTGATGACAATTGGGTTATAGCTATGCAAGAAGAGCTTAATCAATTTGAATGCAATGAAGATTGGGAGTTGGTTCCTAGACCAAGTGATCAAGCAGTCATTAGTACGAAATGGGTATATAAAAACAAAGCTGCCGAATTAGGAAATATAACTAGGAAAGGTTGACCAGACGCTATTTATAACTAGGAAATGAGAAGATTATAGAAAGGGTGTACTCAAACTGTGACTTATCTGTGTTATCAAGAACACATGTACAGTCAAAACAACTTTTTGTTTTGTTGAAGTCTTGTTCCGTTGCTCGGGCAAGAAGTCTTTTTCGAATGTTGAGGCGAAATCATGTTCTGCTGCTCAAGTGTTGTAATACATGTTTCTTCAGGTTAAGTGAGGGTGTTGATTAGTTAAATTCCAGAATGAGTCTGGGATTGGACGTAGACGGTGCTCCGAACCAATATTAAAATTCTTGGTGTTCTTTACTTTTATTTACTACATTTATATTGCTTATCTGTGATACTATCTCTAAGTATTTATCTCATTAAATATTTACTTGTATATATCAAGAATAATATATCACCTTATCAAACTTCTGAATATACATGTATTTCCATATTATTCGATTCTACTTTTCTTTTCATAGCTATTTCATGGCAATTTACGGAGAAAATGATGACGACGGCATCATCCAATCATCCTGAAATACTAGCATTATATGAATCAAGTCACATAGGTATTTGTGCGTCAACTATTATTTATGAAGACATTTCATCTTGCATAGCTCAGATCCAAGCAGGTTACATCGAGTATGATTGAACACTACACATTTCTCCTAAATTTTTCTTCGCACGTGAAATATTAAATGATATTAAAATCGAGGAAAAATAAATCTAATCTCAAGAAAATACAACAGATCTATTCACAAAAGCACTTAATATATTAATTTTTTAAAAGACAATGTGTAAATTTATACATGATTGCATCAATAGACCACCTGAATAATGTATTATGGATTAAGAAAAGCATCTAAAAATATGGCTGTATATCGGACATGACAGTCCGTTGTTCGGCTCGGTCTTAGGCTATAAGGTGTTCATTCTGTGTTCGTACGATTATTTTATAGAACAGGACTAGGACACACCACCCTCCAGTCCGATCCGAAATTTTCGACTTTTTTCTATTGTTTGAATATTATCTGTCTGTTGTCCTGCTCGTACAAACAATGTCTGAACTGAATGTTTAGTCCGGGCGTGTCCGTCCGAATCTTTTATAGGACAGGAGTAGGATACACCTTCGTCCGGTCCGGTCCGACCTATTTACACCCCTATCTAAAAATATGTTATGTTGTACTTTTTCTCTTTAATGGTATTCCTTTCACCGGGATTGTTAGTAAGGTTTTAATAAGGCATTATCTCGATACAAAGTACCAACCCTTGTAAAAACATCATGAAATATATGTAACTAATGATAAAACAAAGTTGCACTCACTTCCTTTAACATAATTTTTAGTAGTGCAAATATTTTTTATCATCTTTACTATTCAAGGAGAAACATTGTAGCATGCATACAAGAAAAAACGATGAATATGCTAAATGTTAAATTGTGTAATTGAAATTTTGTTCCATATAGAATTAATAAGTAGAACTCACTTGTAATATACAATGTACTAAAATAAATAAAAACATGAACTTTCAAATACCTTCTAGTTCTATTTGTTTTATAACAAAACTTGAGATATTTAAATGTAGAACAAAGAATAAGAGTAAGTTAAGACATTCCTAACTAGGAGTATGCTCAAAAAATTTCTACTTCACTGTGCATTAGTGATTGCAAAAGGCTCATAATGCGATTGCCCTATTTTAACAAATTTCAATATTTTAATATGCTTCTCATCCATTTGTCGATAATGTAACCAGTAGTTTTCCTGCCGTTAAATTATTTTTCAACAGAGAAAGAACATATTGATGAAACAGCCATACCAAACTTTAAAAAAAAAAAAAAAAAAAAAAAAAAAAAAAATCAAGGTTTTAAGAAAAAAAATAAGTCTGATAAAAAGTAACTCGCTAAGCAAAATTCAACAAATCGATACCAAAAATATATTGCAACAGGCATTGCGCTCGTTTTAGCAGCAAGACATTTCTTGCTTCACAATGTTCCACAAAAATAAACCTAGCAAACCTTCAGTTATATCATAAAGTAATTCCTTTTCGTTTACATATCCAAAAGCACACAAGTGTAACAAAACTATTCCAAGATAAAAACACATTTAAAAAACATTATACAATAATAAAATGGTAAACGGTATGCAAGTTCCCAGCTCACAATATTATTACATGACCCACTGTCAAATGAAAACCCAAAATTTCTTAACAGAAATTTTCAAAATAAAAATCCAAATCAGACCACTATGCTTCATCAGCAACGACGCTAATTTCGCCCTTTTCAAGCATATCATAGAAAGCTCTGGTTTTCCTCTGCTCATTCCAGTGATGCATTTTCCAAAGACCACCTGCACAGAGGCCGAGTGTGATACCAATGATTATTTCCTTCACAACACTTGGTCCTTTCAGTGTGACATGTGCAACTCTTCCTCCTGTCATTTGCCTTCAAACTAATACCAACCTGAAAAAATAGTTAACATAATTTAACTATATAATCCTTTAAACAAGGTTGCTTTTATAATTTAATACATATCACCTCTAGCAGAAAGTATGGGCCTGTTTGGTTGTGATTTTTTATTTTAGATTTTCGTATGATTAAATGCATTAGATATTTAAAAACGATCAATCCTGAAAATGGTTTTAACATATAAATTTGAAACCAGTATTCATTTGTTTTTTGCCGTTTCCCTTCCTCTTCTTTTTTCTTCTTTCCAAGTCGTCCGCATCCTCCCATGCCCTGCACTTTTTCTTAACGCCGTCCTTGTATTCCACTCTTTTGAATACATACTAGAATCGCAAAATTCAAAAGTCTGTTTTTAAACCAAATATGCCCTAAAGTTTTTGTTTAGATATGATTGCATTACCAAAATCTTTAAATCTTAAGATTTTGATCTCATTTCAGATTAAATGCTACCAGTATGATTCGACTCAAAATACAATTGAAAGAGAAGGCATTCAAATAATTTCTAGATAAGGATACATCAAGTTGCTCGTTGCCGCATTGGTATCAAAAATTCAAATTTTATTCAAAATGATGATTAAAAAAAAAGGAAAAAACAAACTAAATGTAAGGTTTAGACCTAGCAGCTCAAAGTCAAAAATGGTTTTAAATACATAAATATTACTAGAAAAAGAAGAGTCAATGTATTAGCATAAGTGCAAATTAATATACACAGTGTGAACTTTCTAGCATAAAAAAGCATATATAATTTTAAAATATGATATGAATATGTAAATCACGATTTAAATTTAATTCAAATCTGAAGTTCAAACTTCGCCATGTAAATCCTGTTTTGAAAACCTTGCATATGGTTACAAAGAAATCCAAGTATGTTGAATACTGATTCCTTTCACAGGACGGCGCAAACCAGTATTATGTGGCATAACCAAAAAAAGGGGGTTATTGGACAATTTAGCAAATTAGTTTTAACGCCACTGGAAAAGAATCCCCATGTTGGTCAAATTAGGCTTTAGGAGTAAGCGGTAGCATCTGCATTATCTGACAATGGCAATTAACTTTAAGGAAGTATCTTTGGGCACATGGTAGGTTAATATTTTCAAATTCTTTTGCATTTACATGTTCATAGACTTTAGACTAAATAGAAAGTTGTAAGGTTGAATTATACACGTAGAGGCAAATTCAGAAAGTTTTTCCAGAGGGCTCATGAATTTAAATGGAAAAGGAAAATTCAACAAATATTTGTATTGATGAATTGATTAAGTTTACAATAAAATATAATTCCAAATATAACCGAATTTGTTTAATTTCAAACCAACAGACCCCATTGAATGGCAATGTTGAATGGGCTATCAGTCTTCTAATAATTGTCAAAGATCCAGTTTCATAATGTACTATGAAATACATAAATCAACAAAGTAAATTTTATTAGTAAAAAAAAATTGCTGATGTAACATCAACATAAAAATTGCAAATCTCTTAATGAACTTATTAAACAATGTTATATACTAAGTTTCTGGAACATCACAAGAGAAACCGTGTCATTATTGGTCTAAAAGACAGACGGATATTAGGTTTACGTTTTACTTATTTTTCAAATAGATATGGACAAGGGATTTGTATTACATGCAAATTAAAGAATAAAGAAAAATATATCAATATACCAAGATAGCTAAGCAAATAGGCACAAAGCAAACATAGCAATCTTATTTTGCGATACACATCCATGAAAATGAGGGTAGTTGATATCATCTTGTAAGCAACCAGATTTAATCAAAGTGTAGCTAAGAGATTAGAGTATCAATTGCAAGAGAAATCTTTCTAGTTAGCAACGTACTACTACTTTGAAAGAAGATCATTTTTAATGTTGTCATGGATTCAAAATAGGGAAAGTGTTGAAGGTAACCGGATAGTCACTTTGATAATCTAAGAGGGGTCTTACTAATAAATATCAACAAATTTTACGTCAGAAGTTCCAATATTCACAGCATCCTCTCGTATGATGTTCCATCCTTGACACTTTTATTCATTTATCGGATCCAGGCAATTTCTTTTGATTAAAAATGACCCAGTTCGATTTAGCTATACGCACAAGAAAATAAATTTGAGAAGCAACTCAGTTGAATTCGTGTTAGACCAAATATCAACCTTCTCCATATAACACTCTACAACAAAATGACAATAAGAGCATCTTCAACCCATTTCACAAATAATGTCATGTAAAGCTTATGTGTCAATTAGTTGTAGACAATGTTGATTCAATGTTTGCATATATGACAATAACATTTACAACTTCTCCCCAATGCAAATTTCAAAAATGATCATTTTTTAATAGGTGTCATTTTAACATTTGTAGATAATGAAAGTAACTTCTCCATATAACACTCTACAACGAACGGACAATAAGAGCATCTTCAGCCCATTTCACAAATAATGTCACGTAAAGCTTATGTGTCAATTAGTTGTAGACAATGTTGATTCAATGTTTACATATATGACAATAACATTTACAACTTCTCCCCAATGCAAATTTCAAAAATGATCATTTTTTAATAGGTGTCATTTTAACATTCGTAGATAATGAAAGTAACTTATATTGTTTGTTGATAATTGTTTATGGTTAACACTTCACATTGTAGAGTGCAATGTCTAGAACTAGACATTGCACTTCACAATGTCATCTAATAAATTATAATTACATTACCATTGGAGAAAATATTTTACAAGACATTTTCTAATTACTGATGTGTCTTGACATTACAATGGAATTAATTAAGGGTTGAAGATGCTCTAAGAAATAAGAATCACGTGTATTTAGAGATAATGAAAGAATATTTTCAACTTGAATTGGAAGAAAGAATCATAGATAACCACTTGGTACATTATTGTAGCAAGACCTCTTTCTTCCAAAATATATTACATTCCGCTAGGGTGGTGCTAACGAGATACAAGAAACAAGAAACACTAAGAGGAGTAGACTTTAATTGAAATGTATTACACCAAAAGGAGACTAATAAATAACAATTTCCTCTCAACACAAAAAGTTCCGCTCAGCTACCCATTCAACATCTTTTCCCTATTAAACCAAACTCATCGAAATTGAATTAGTCCATCTTTAACCCAGTAAACCATGTTTTTTTCCTTAACTCGGTGACTCAATCAAGTGATGAATGAATACAGACGAACGAGTTTAGTTGTGATGAAAGAGTTAGTAGATATAGATTCAAAAAACAAGAAAAAACTATCTATATGCAATGAAATATTAATGTCCAGGTTTCAGGTTTTACAGATAACCATCATACTTTTGTCTGTCATTTTCTTTTTCAATGGGGACTAGCCTTTCATCACAAGTAAACCATGTTTTTTTTTTTTTTTTCTTAACTCGGTGACTCAATCAAGTGATGAATGAATACAGATGAACGAGTAGTAGAAATAGATCAAAAAAATGAGGAAAACCCCATCTATATGCAATGAAATATTTATATGTCCAGGTTTTACAGATATATCATCATGCTTTTATCTGTCATTTTCTTCTTCAATGGGAATTAGTCTTTCATCACAAGTAAACCATGTTAGAAACTCTATTGTTGGATTTTGATAACAACTATACAATTATACCAAAGAACCTCTAAGCTAACCTACAGGTACATGGGTATCAAAAAGAGAAAAAGAAATAAGTTCAATACGAAGATACATAGTACAAAAGAGGATAAAAGCGTATATATTCGACTAATTCTATATTGCAGGAAGATACTTTTGACAATCTGACTCAAGGATACAAAATGAAGATCATTTATATGTTGTAAGAGTCTATTAAGTCCTATATTCATATGTTAAAGTCTTCCTTGATGATTACACACACATATTTTATATACATATTTTTTCATTGAAAAATAGGCAAGGAATAGGCTGATAACAGAAAACAGACGTCTGGTCTGAAATTTTCAAACGTCTGTTTGCTGAAACAGAATGTTTTTAAATACAATATTCAGACGTCTGGTTGATATATTTCAGACGTCTGAAATGCCCCCGAAATACACTATTTCCTTTCTGACTTGATTTTTAAAATAAAACAGACATCTGAATTTTATTTTCAGACATCTGAATTCCGAAGAGTTGCATCCTTTATGAAGAGATAGAACTATTTAATCCATATCTCTTCATCAAAACCTTTCGTGATCAGTTGTATCATTTTATATATTATAAATAGAGGGTTGATTAATTATTCCAATAACCGAATTTTATTCTAATTCTCTCTATCTTATTCAAAGCTCTCTAAGTTCTAAAAAGCTATCTACTTTCATACTTGAGACTTTTAAACTTCCATATTCCTTCACGCACTTCACGATTATCATCAAGGAAAGGCTATAGGAAGGGTGTACTTAATATTCGACAATCCGTGTTATCAAGAACACAAAAGAGTCAACAATTATTCTGTATTAGTGAAGACCTCTTCAGTGGTTGAGGCAAGAAATCTCGTTCAGTGGTTAGGGTAATTGTGAACCTATTCCTCCGGTGAAGTGAGGGTTTTAGTGTTAGTGAAATACCAGAAGTGAGTCTGGGACTGGACGTAGGACAGTGGTCCGAACCAGTATAAATCGACTGTGTGATTTACTGCTTTCTACTCTGCTATATAGATATTATATCCTATTCTCCATACTACACGATCTTATACTGCTGCATAGCCTCTTTCAATTGGTATCAGAGCAAGGTCATCCTATAACTGTAACACCGTTATTTGATATTTTGATAAAATGGAGAATAACCCAAATACTAGCTAAACTACTTTTGCCGAAGGACAATCCACTCAAAGACCAAACCACTATTCAACGGACTACACTACAACTACTGGGCTACAAGAATGAGAATTTATATGCAAACAAGTGGTTTTAGTGCATGGAATGCAACTCAAAAAGAGTTTACAGCTCCTACTACTGAATATGCAACTTAGACAACTGTTCAAAAAGATGAAGCAAATGCAAATGCAAAAGCTATGAACATGCTATACTGTGCCCTAGATCGAAATGAATTCAATCGTGTTAGCATTTGTACATCAGCTTATCAAATATGGGAGACACTAAAAACTATTCATGAAGGAACAAACAAAGTCAAACAAACTAAAATTTCAATGCTCAAAAATCAGTTCCAGAACTTCAAAATGAAGCAAAATGAAACTATCAACGAAATGTACTCAAGATTCCAAGATATCTTACATGCATTGATAGGACTTGGAGAAAAATACAGTGACTTTGACATCATTTCAAAAGTACTAAATTCTTTAACTGACGATTGGGAAAGAAAAGTACTAGCCATTGAAGAAGCAAATGATTTATCAGCAATGAAACCAGAAGAGCTAATAGGAAATCTTATGTCTTATGAAGTAAACCTTCAAGCAAAAAGGGAACTAGCTCAAGAAAAGAAAAATGTGGCCTTTCATGCTGATAAAGAGGAGTCTGAATCAGAAGACGAAGATCTAGCTTTACCAAAAACTTTAAGAAATTTCTGAAATATAGAAAAGGAAATTTCAAAAAGAATATTTTAAATAAGCCTTCATCTTCAAAACTAGAATGTTTCAATTGTCATAAGAAAGGTCACATGGTAAAAGATTGTCCAGAAATGAAAGAGAATCAAAAGAACTTCAATAAAAGCAAGAAAGAAAAATTCAAGAAGAAAGCCTTTTCTGTTACATGGGACGACTCAAACTCTGATTCATCAAGCAGTGACAGTGATAGTGATAGTGATAAAGAGCAAGCAAATGTGTGTTTTATGGCACAAGAATCTGAGGTAAGTGAATTATCTTATGAAGAACTAATAGATGTTAATGCTGAACTTTTAAATTTAATAAAAACTCTTAAAGAAAAAGATTAAAGAAACTCATGAAAATCAGAATAAAGCTGAATTCGAAAGAATATGTTAAAAGATGAAAAGATAATTCTAGAAGAACTTGAAAAAGTTCAAGAAACTCTTACGAATTCGAATAGTCAACTTTCTCTTTTGAGTCAAGAAATTGAAACTCAAAAGACGAAGAATGATGAAATTAGTTCTGAAAATCATTTGTTGAAAATTAGAGTAAAAGAACTAGAATTAGAAAACAAAAATATTCAAACTAAGTTAGAAAACATTTCAAAAAATGTTTCAAATTTTAACAAGGGTAGAGAAAATTTAACAAGAATCATAGAAAACTCTCAACCCTCTTCAAACAAAAATGGTTTAGGATTCGAAAATGAATTGAAATTTCCTCCAACAAAGTTTAGGAGGAAAATTAATGCAAAACCGAAATCCACAAAAACAATTAATAAAATTAAAATATGGGTTCCAAAAACTAACAATAGTTTGATTAGGGAAAAACACAACTCATTTATGGAATCTGTGCATAATAATGAAAATTATTTATATAAAAGGGATACTAAACCCAGTTGGGTTTGGCTTCCTAAAACCTAACTCCCTAGACCCTAACAGAGAAAGTGGATACCAAAGTATATATATAATATTTGTTGCAGGTACACCACAACAAAAGGAGGGTATTTCAGTATCTCTAATATCTTTAAAAACTGAGCTCAAAGCTAAATCAGGGAATTTGGAAAATAATAGTCACATACTTAGGGGGGAGAAATATTCATATATCACATATTCAGGGGAAGAAAATAAAGAGAAGACGACGATATTTATTACATTCCCTCATTCTTTTTGATAATGACAAAGGGGGAGAAATTCATATGTATATTGATAGAGGGAGATATTATACTAAGAGGAAGATGTTATAGAAAGAATATATTTTTAAATTGTATAGTTGTCATCATCAAAAAGGGGGAGAATGTTAGAAACTCTATTGTTAGATTTTGATGACAACAACTATACAATTATACCAAAGAACCTCTAAGCTAACCTGCAGGTACATGGGTATCAAAAAGAGAAAAAGAAATAAGTTCAATACGAAGATACACAGTACAAAAGAGGATAAAAGCATATATATTCGACTAATTCTATGTTGCAGAAAGATACTCTCGACAATCTGACTCAAGGACACAAAATGAAGATCATTTATATGTTGTAAGAGTCTATTAAGTCCTAGATTCATATTTTAAAGTCTTCCTTGATGATTACACACACATATTTTATATATATATATTTTCATTGAAAAATAGGCAAGGAATAGGCTGATAACAGAAAACAGACATCTAGTCTGAAATTTTCAAACGTCTGTTTGCTGAAACAGAATGTTTTTAAATACAATATTCAGACGTCTGGTTGATATATTTCAGACGTTTGAAATGCCCCTGAAATACACTATTTCCTTTCTGACTTGATTTTTAAAATAAAACAGACATCTGAATTTTATTTTCAGACATCTGAATTCCGAAGAGTTGCATCCTTTATGGAGAGATACAACTATTTAATCCATATCTCTTCATCAAAACCTTTCGTGATCAGTTGTATCTTTTTATATATTATAAATAGAGGGTTGATTAATTATTCCAATAACCGAATTTTATTCTAATTCTCTCTATATTATTCAAAGCTCTCTAAGTTCTAAAAAGCTATCTACTTTCATACTTGAGACTTTTAAACTTCCATATTCCTTCACGCACTTCACGATTATCATCAAGGAAAGGCTATAGAAAGGGTGTACTTAATATTCGACAATCCGTGTTATCAAGAACACAAAAGAGTCAACAATTATTCTGTATTAGTGAAGACCTCTTCAGTGGTTGAGGCAAGAAATCTCGTTCAGTGGTTAAGGTAATTGTGAACTTATTCCTCCGGGTGAAGTAAGGGTTTTAGTGTTAGTGAAATACCAGAAGTGAGTCTGGGACTGGACGTAGGGCAGTGGTCCGAACCAGTATAAATCGACTGTGTGATTTACTGCTTTCTACTCTGCTATATAGATATTATATCCTATTCTCCATACTACACGATCATATACTGCTGCATAGCCTCTTTCAACCCATGCTTTTTTTTCTTAACTCGGTAACTCAATCATGTAATGAATGAATACAGACGAACGAGTTTAGTTGTGGTGAAGGAGTAGCAAAAATACATCCAAAAATGAGGAAAAACCTATCTATATGCAATGAAATATTAATATGTCCAGGTTTCAGATTTTACAGATATATCATCATACTTTTGTTTGCCGTTTTCTTTTCCAACGAAAGAATATTTTCAACTTGAATTGGAAGATATAATCGTAGATAACCACTTGGTACATTATTGTAGCAAGACCTCTTTTTTCCAAAATATATTACACTCCACTAGGGTAGTGTTAAACGGATACAAGAAACATTAAGAGGAGTAAGATTTTACTTGGAATGTATTACACCAAAAGAAGACGATTTCCTCTTTACAAATAAACTCCCCTCAACTACCCATTCGGCATCTTTTCCCTATTAAACCAAACTCATCGAAATTGAATTAGTCCATCTTTAACTGAGTAAACCATGCTTTTTTTCTTTACCCGGTGACTCAATCAAGTGATGAGTACAGATGAACGAGTTTAGTTGTGATGAAAGAGTAGTAGAAATCAATGTAGTCAATAGCAAATAGTGCAAGACTTGCGCAATGAGCTATATTGTGCTATGCGCTATAGCACGAGCTATTGAGTTCTTTTTTTTTAAAGTAATCAATTTTATTTTTATTTTTTGCATATTTCGCGTTATATCCAAACCGTTCAAGACTCTAAGTACAAGAGCTGCTATATTTTATGCATGTATTAAATATTTTTTGATGTAAAATGTAATTATATTATAGAAAATTTGGTAAGTTCATATTGTACATGCAAAATAATTGATGAATATAATATATTTGTGTCTTACAAATTTAAAATTTATTCTTATAATTGTGAGTTACAATGAAATATATTCTTATTTATCAGTTATGGTGATATAAAACTCTAAGAAAAAATGTATGATACACTTTTGCATAAAATGTAAAAAAAAACTAATGACAAGTACTAACAAAGAAAAATATAAATAAGAAAAGCTGTAAAGTGAAATAAGATCAAATGAAAATAATATATGAAGTCTACAATAACAAGATTCAAATAAAGAAAGATCAAACTTGACTCAAGTGTACAATAACAAAAAGTATAAATTATATTATGCTTCTAAATTTTTAAAACCTAATCACTAGTTTAATCTAAATCAAAACTATTAATCATTATTTAAACAATCATCAGCTTCTTATTCCTAGTCATACTCTACGGCGTTCTTTGAGTCCATTATAAGTGCAATAGCGTAATATTTTGGACTCTATTCATTGTCCAAATATTTAAAAGAGACAAAACAAAATAGCGTGTTATTTAGAGTTATGCGCTATTTTGCGCTATGATAAAATTGCGTGCTACTTTTGCGCTATAGTGAACCCATGCGCTATTATAAGTTTGCGCTATTGCATCATGCGTCATTTATCGCTAAAGCGCGTGGCTTTGATACCACTGGTAAAAACAGATCCAAAAAATGAGAAAAAACCATCTATATGCAATGAAATATTAATATGTCCAGGTTTCAGGTTTTACAGATATATCATCATACTTTTGTCTGTCATTTTCTTTTTCAATGGGAACAAAAGAAACATAAATTGCAAGAATTTTGGTTGCACATAGTGTAGCAGCTTAAAATACTTAAATTTCTTATAGTACTTCCCCCACGCCAAAGTTTTTTATTAAAAAAATTTGGCAATAAAGATTTCACTTTCCAACTAAAGGAGAGAAGGTAGAAATCAGAAGACTGGAGATCTGATTTTCATTGATGAACTTTGTCAATTTTTTTTAAAGTATTAAACATGAGGTGCAGTTATTGCAAAATAGCAAGATCGTACATTCCAAAACGCGATTTAGCAGGAACCGCGACACTCCGGATCCAAGAGTTAAATTGGATCGCAACCCTTATAAAATGTGCGATTTTATTCGAGAACGAAAATACCGAAGTCCAATACTGGATCGGGATTTCAATTTAAACATCAAATTGAAAAAAGTAAGGGAGGTCAGCAGCAAACCTGAACTTTTCAGAAACCCTAAAGCTTCACGCAGGAAGATGACTGAACCAAGATTGGCTACGTCTTATATCCGCACGCCAAATTATCACCTTAGCCCATTTGTCCTCCTGCCCGCCTATGGACATCTTGTCACCTACAGTGTATATTAAGTTTTTTTTTTTTTTTTTTTTTTTTTTCACTTTTAGCCTTATTTTTTCAAATATATCGCATATAGTTCACTTCTGGCTAACTCAGCTCTGAGTTGGTCGGGTTGTACTGATGCACTTCAGGAATGCGTCTGTACACGTATACGCTGCCATATTTGTTGGAATGCGCCAGTACACAGAAATTTAAAATAAAAATAAAATAAATAAAGTATCGGGGTGCATTCCTGAAATGCGCCCCAATGGCGCACTTCAGGAATGTGTCCCGATGCTGTAGATAAGTAGTATAAAGAAACTCACTCTTTCTACTTTTATCAAGCCTCAACTCTCAACAAAAGAACCCAAAACCCTAGATAAGAAAAATTAACATTTTTCTCCAACAAAACAATAATCTTTTTTGCGGATCTATTTGTAAAGCAACGAGATTAGCTATTGTTTGGTTATCTAAAGGTATGCCTTTGTTTTTTTAGGAATTTTTTGTTTTCCATTTAACAATCCAAATTCTTTGTGTTTTGCGTTCAACATAGAATGACTCCAAATTATATTGCTACTATATGCTATATAGGATATAGTAAAGAGATCTAGTAAACCGGCAAAATATCATTACTCTACAAATAGATTTGGTTATTATGATGGAGATCTAGTTCCAAATTATGTTGCTCCAAATTATGAGATCTAGTAAACCGGCAAAAGTCTTAAAAGGATCAAATTTCGTACAATTGAAAACGACTGTTTTTAAAAGCTACTAGGATTAAATCAGAGGAGTTTGACATTGAATTGGTTTGCAATTGGCCAACTGATTCCGGATCTAAGGCAATAAAAATTGCATACGACAACGACGTTAAGATAATGTTTTTCACTATGTCAAAATCTATAAAATTATTTGTTTTGAAAGAGAGAAGATTGGTGGCAGAACAACATGTAACTCCAGACTCAGTGGCTCCTACAGCCAACCATCTGTATCCGCCTATGAATGTACCCAATTATGGGCAACAACAAATGTTTTTTAGGTATAATCCGTTCATGAATTTTCAACAATCACCGCAACCCTTCTATCCATATCCGACGCAGGATACCGATGCTTTATGCTTTTTTTTAATTTCTGTGTACTGGCGCATTACAAGAATGCGCCAGTGTACACATGTACATGCACATTCCAGAAGTGCGCCAGTACAATCTGTCCAACTCAGCGCTGAGTTGGCCAGAAGTGGGCTATATGTGATATATTTGAAAAAATAAGGCTTAAAGTAGATAAAATGTTAAAATGAGGCTAAAACGGGAAAAAAATCTGTATATTAATGATGACTGAACCAGGCGTACCTTTTCTAAATGGGTGCAAATCACCTAGACCAGAGGCTCCCTGTTCCCCTATTCCGCACCAATCAAATTGCTCCATTTTGGAGTAATTTGCAGTTTGCCTCCTTTACTCCGATTTATACTGAGGAGGCAAAGTGCAAATTGCCTCGAAATGGGACAATTTGATTGGTGCGGACCAGGGGAACAGGGAGCCTTTGGTCCAGGTGATCTGCACCCTTTCTAAATGCCAATTTGTTTTGGATGTGTAATTTTAATGTTTTTAGCTATTTACATTGAAGCAAGTAAAAAGTAAAATTTTAATAATTTAATAAAAAAATTACATGCATCTGCATCGTACGTGCCAAAAAAGCTCGTGATAATAATAGTTATAGTTGTTGTGTTGGTTTGAATGTTTATCCTCTTCTTCTCATTTAAGAATGAGTTATTTGAATATTAACAAACATCAACTCCAACGAGTATTAAAATATCATGTACACTTAAAGGGTTGGCGCTAATTCAGATTTACAGAGTACTGTATCCTTCTTATTATTTGAGCAGAATGAATTTCTAGTAGTTAGCACAAGATTGAAACAACTTTTATTAGACTGTGATAATCGTAGTGTTAGTGATTCTACTAGTGGAAAATCTTTGATTTCTGATTCATGTAGCATAAATATTCTATTTGATTTTGAAGAAATATTGAAAAGTAAATATAATATTTCAATTTTGGATTTTCTTGGATATCAATAGATGGAGCTTTGAAATTTAGAAATTTCTTAATAGCTTGTCAAATGAAAACGGATATAAGTTGAAGAATGTTTAGAATTGCAAAAAAAGAGTTGCTTTTATTTGTTCTTGGTTTTGTTGCAAGTTTAAAGTTCAGGCCGCTTGTTATTATGGAAGTTTTAATTGATTTTATATTAGAAGTTTGACTCAAATGCGTTCTAATGGTGTTGGATTACGTGATATTATCCATCGTCATATTTTTGGCATATTTGTTAAATGTATTATTATTGAACAAAGTAGAGATGAGTCTTTCAAATAATCGAAAGAACATTGTATTAAGTTCCAACAGTACCTTAGGACTGTGGAACAGGTCCCTACTGTCACTTCTAGCCCCAACAAAACCAGCAACTCAACCCACTGATGTCATTTTCAACTTTCCTCATCTCTGTAAAGATTTCGTAAATTTAGAAGGTAAGTCCTTTTTAGGAACCGAAAGCTTCCTTGAAGCTAAGGCATGGATAATCGAGTGTGAACGCATTTTCGAAGTTACAAGATGGGAAGACCAGCTGAAGCGTAGGATAATGGCTTGTCATCTGAAAGGAGAAGCGTTAGAGTGGTTGAACATGGTCTTTGAGGAGAATATGGGTAGATTATTTACTTGGAAGGAGTTTAAAACTCGCTTTGAAAATAAGTTCTTATCTAATGCCGAGACGAGTCTACAGATGGAGAAGTTTATTCGGCTAAAACAAGGAGAGTTAAGTCTGAGAGAGTATACAACAAGGTTTACGGAGTTATCCAAATTTGGGAGAGGATTGGTAGACACCCCTATGGATAAAGAATTAAGGTTTTTTAAGGGACTGAATTCTCCGTTGAGGGAAATGTTATTGGCTCTGGTGACTTTTGGAGCTACGTTTGAGGCGCTTGTTGAGATAGCTATCTTGTATGCAGCTGAGGAAAAGAATGAAGCTAAGAATGTGAAAGGGTAAGGTGCTTCTGGTTTTGGAAAGAACAAGAAGAAAAGCTTTTGGCTAAAAAAGAAGAAAGGAGGAAGAAATAAGAAAAAAGCTAAGGTGCGTTCGAGGTGCCACAAGAAGGGCTACTAAGCCAAGGATTGTAGGGTGAACCGAGCAACACTTGAATTCAAAGGAAAGTGCTTCAATTGCCATGAGGATAGACACTTGGCAACGAATTACCCTAAACCTAAATAAAGACAGAGTGGGAAGAATAATGCTTTGGGCGTAGCACCGCTTCAAATTTAACCGATAAGAGACCAAAGATAGCCATCTTTGGAAGGTATAATCTCTATTCTAGGAACTTCTGTGTGTGCCATGTTTGATTCAAGGGCCACCCATTCCTTCTTTGCTAAAAAGATTGTTGATTTCTTAAATCTTCCTTTGTTCTTTGCTAGTAATCCGATAGGGGTGTCTAACCCTATCGGAGGAGCTAAGAAACTTTTGCTCATTAGTAAAGACTTGATATTAGACATCGGCGACGTCGATTTCTTTTGTGATGCGTATGTATTTGATTTCAAGTGGTATGTTCTCATATTAGGGATGATTGGCTATCATTTATGGGACTATTCTTAACTGTGATAAAAGAGTTGTTTGCTTGAGAAGTCATGGAGGTCATAGCTTAGAGATCCCTTGTAGGACTGGAAAAGGGATTCAACCTTATTGCACATTTTACCATCTGAATTAGGAGGGCCATCTTCAGTGCCTATTTTGTGCAAGTTTTCAAATGTCTTCGAGGAAGTCATGGGACTTCCACCCCATAGAGAAATTTCATTTAGGATAGACCTCGAGAAGAATGTGAGGCTAGTAACAATACCATTAAGGCACATGGCTCTTAAAGAAAGGAGAGAATGGGACGAACCAAACTCTGAGTTGTTGTAGAAAGGATTTATTCGAAGGAGTACGTCTAAGTGGGGATGCGCCAATAGTATTTGCCACCAAATCCAATGGATCACTAAGATTATGTGTGGATTATTGGGAACTCAACATGCTAACGAAGAATAATAGGTATCCCCTACATAGGAATGATGACCTATTTGACCATTTGGGAGGTGCCCAAATGTGATGACCTGAACTCCCGGTGCCCTTTGAATCGACTAAAACAACACAAGTCCGACCCAAAGTGTACTAGAGACTCAAATGCCAAAAGAAAGAATTTAAAGGGTGAGAAAAAAATAAGAAAGGATGGTTAGAATAGAAGAAAAAGAAGAAGAACCCAACTAACCAACACAACACAGAATCTCACATTGCAACGGAATAAAATATAATATAGAAATAAATTTTTGTTGAGAGTTTGAAATAATACTTATAATCATCAGAGTGCAGTGAATATTCAATACATCTGTACAATTATAACATCATGTCCTCATATACAAAACACAGCGGAAAACACTAAATATGAATAATATATCTGAACCTCCTTAGCTCATCTCCTGAAGTTCATAGCATCCTAACCTGGACCTTTAAAACTCGGTCTGACCAGAGCATTGCCAACACCACGCATCGGTCTGGTGAAACCTGCGTGAGAAAACTCATAAAGTTTGTACGTATCATCCAACTGATTTTAAAGTTAAATTTTTTTTTTTGGAAAAAAGATAATTGTAAGACCAGTCCACATATAAACACGGACGGTTTTTTACCTTACGATAACCCAAAACATTCTTGATATCAAAACTAATCTGATATTATAATAGTGTATATATCAAATATATAACCGTCTAGCAGAACGCTTGCATCTCACGCTCCACATACATAGTATATAATCAAAAACCACGGGCTCTTATTGGAGAATGGATTTTTAACAATGGCAAGGTGTGGGGCCACCTTCCGAACAGTGAACCAACGGAGATGAATATACTGGGTTCAATAAGAACATCTTGCAACCCGGCTAAACATGACCGGCCAATCATTTCGCTTGAGTGTATTAAATATATCATCACCATGGTTGGGGGCCAACCAACCGAATCGAAAGCATACTAAAATAAAAGGGACAACCAAAGTATTTGATTTTTCTATATTAGGTAATGATATACCCTAATGGGTGCGACCCACATAGCCATTCGACCTACCTGATTTCTGTAATTTCCTAATTGATGAGGCTTGAGGTTACAGTTACCATTTTAAGGATATCAAATTAACTTTGAATGCCACATCGTCAGATCCGCCATAAATCACTAATTGATTTCCACAAAAATACTCTGGGTGTTAAGCTAGAGAAGTTGTCTTCTCTGCCATTAAACTTGATACGTTTGCATAAAGCAACATACGTGACCCCTTTGGAAATATTCTGTCAGACATCCGCCCATATAAGTCATCCAGGAACAGGATCAACCGATGGCACCTTCCTACCACCTCTTATATAGGAAACACCTTAAGGATTAGCAGTGAAAAGTCCTTGCAATCTGAAGATTTCAATCACGACCGAATCATTGTCAAAATATCTCTGGGCGCTAATCAAACAAATTCATCCAGTAGTTCTTCTGCTTATGAAGATCCACAGTCTTCACTGCTCCATCTTCAATCAACATCTTCTAATTTTACGTATTCGTTAATTCGGAATGGTTTTTCAAATATAGATTTGATTCCAGTCTTTCCGTACCAAAGCCAGATTTGATAGTCGGTTATTTAACTTTCAAATAAACAACCATTCATCCACAAAAATAAAATGGATCCATTAGTTTAGTACACATCGTCACTTGCCCTCTTTTAATTTACCAGTTGCTAATCAAAACTCTTAATTCTTCCAAAATTTGGAATACATCTTTACTTTTTATTCCAAAATAAGAATATTCTCAAAACTATTTTATTCAAATTATAAACTTGAAATTTAATGATCATAAATGGAAATAATAGATTTATTACCCTCGTCTACCATCGTTACCCAAACTTGTAATATTCTTTAGATAATCATGAAGTCATTCAAGTTGGGGAAGTTTTGTTTACCGCTCAGACGGTGATTTGACAACATTCATACCTTCAGAATAAATAAAAGTTTGTTAACAAAAAACCCAACCTTCAGTAAATATCATGAAATCTTCCATATATTATCCAAGTTAAATATAGTTTACCACACTCATCCTTTTAAAAGCTTTATTTCGATCTCAAACATGTTTACTTAATTAAAAACCGCATCTGTTACTTTAAGCATCCTTCCAACCTTATATACAACCCTTGATTTTATTATAAATAAAATCCTTCATAAAAATTCCTTATAAGTTTATTTTAATAAAACTTCATTCCATATTTGAAATATTCGTTTAACTTCCATAGCTAAATTCAATCCATATAGGTGTACATTTGATTTCAACTCATATCTCCTCACTTCTAAACTTAATCCCTATAGATTATTTCTTAAGTTAATAATTAAATTTTAACTTATTTCGCCAGTTGAAATCATTTACCACATTAACTCATTTGCAGCTTAGATTTATAACTTTACCTAACTTGGCTTTCGTAAAACCCATAGAAATTCTAAATAAGGATTTGTTTTAAATCCTAGCCTATTATTGATATAAATAAACGCTTAAACTTTCTTTCTATAATGACCCAGATTTTTGACTGTTAAGTTTGAACATTTAATTTGGTTTTAAATGTTGATTTGGAAATATTAAAAGGGTTTTATTTATTTATTAAACGAAGTTTGAACGTATAATTTATACTTAACTAAAAATGAACTCGTAATGTCGCTATAGTTCATAATATTACGTTTTGAACTTCAATTGAATATACATAATCCATTTTAAGTCAGAGTTCTTTGAAACAAGAATCGTTTGAATCTACTGGATTATAATTTTCTAATGAAAGAGAAAAATCGAGATTTCATATTGTAAATTTTGAGTTCTGTCCAAATAAAAATTGTAAATAGTCGTTATGGAATCGTTTATAAATCATAACGTTTTATTTAATGAAATAAAGGAGTTTTTAATGGAATAAATATCATTTTAATCCGAAATTTAATGAAAATGGTTTTTGTGTAGGCATACAAGCTATTGAAATATAATGGAAGATTATAGAGTTTTTAAATTTTAGTTTAAAATTGATATGGCAGAAATGTGAATTTTATATTAATTTAATTGAGTTAGAAAAATCAATTTTTGAAATAGTGACGGATTTCAACGAAATCAGTTTCATTGGATCTATATTAGTAAGTTATTATAAGATTTCAATTTTTGTATTGATTGGACTTACCGTTTGATCGTAAAAATGGTAAACACTTAGATCTTCATTTAATCGTTTATCGATTTAATATAAAATTTAAGAATAGCAAATTTTCTAACAACCTCGGTTTTCAACGAAACTAATTTTATTAAATCCGTAGTAATTAATTATTGTACGATTTCAAGTTTCAAGTCAATTATATTTATTTTACGACTGTGCGCGCTATAAATGCATATTATTTAACCGTTTAAAATTAAAATAATATTTTACAAACGTTATCGGAATTTGACGAAACCAGTTCCATCATGTCTGGGATATTAAACTATAGCAATATATCAATTTTCATCGAGGTCGAAGCACATATGTGATCATACGAATTAAAAACTTTGAGCGTAAATCACACGTTAAATAATAAGAGTCAACGTCAGCACATCATTTTGAAAACATGGCAAATCCTTACAAAAATCTTACGATATCTTGGCAAAATCTCGACAAGATTTGCTGCCGAGGCGAAATATCTCTCGCTGCAGTGCACACCCTTGACCACAACATAGCAAAAATATATTCAAATTCTTATCTAAATCTGGTCACATCTTTTCAAATCTCATCTTTTTTTCTTTTCTGATCTCCACAAAAAATCTCTAAAGATCATTTTGAAATTTCGGCAGGATTTAATGTGTGCTTTAGTCAAAAGTTTAGACAATCATTTGAATTCAAATATTGCGGCTCTTGACAAACTAAAAAAAATACTTCCTGACACCAACATGTGCGGTTTATTTCATTCGTCTACCATAGGAAATTAAAAATCACTCGTCATCTCTAATTAAAAACTTATGTCTTTCGCATGTTAGTTCTTTTTTTCCTTCTGAACGGTCATTGTAACCATGTGTATCTACAAATCAAACAAATATCTCTGCAGCGTTGTTACTATGTGCTTCTGCATACAGATAATATCTCTGTAGCCCACGTTACTCCAGTTGTTTATTTTTTCTTTTTGCATGTGCTTGGCAAGTTTGTTTTGACTAAGAGAAAGTGACGTATTCCCTTTTTCTTTATATATATATATATATATATATATATATATATATATATACGTACCTTGTATAGAAACATACAAAACAAAATTCTTCCATCCTTTGTAAAACCAAACGCCGCCAACCTTAAATAATCAACGACCAAGAATTCGCAAGCTTATTGCCCTAATAACACAAGATCCATGAATCAAATTAGGAAAACGTTCAACTAAAGAGGAGTAGAGCTCATCGAGATCTCCATACTGATCGATCATGATCAGATCTTATAGGCCGTGGCGACTGGATCATATAGGAAAGTGTTTGTGGTTTAGGGGTTCGCTGTAGGCGTTGGAGAGGACTGGCCTGGTGGCGCTGTTGGGGAAGGTAGAGGGGACTTAGGTGCACTTTTCGGTGATGTCGGATCATTGTCAGATCGATGTGGTTGGGCATGGCAACAGTGAAATGGTATCCTGCGTGGTGTGGGTTCATGACGTAGCGGAAGAATTATAACTTTCGAAATTCAAAACTCGGATAAATTCATACAAATCACAAATCATTAATGAAACTGTAACAACCCAATGCAAAGCAACAAAATAATTCCCAATTCTGTTGATCGAGATCGAAGCCAAAAAAGTATTCAGTATTGTAGATCTCGATGAACTCGAGATGAACAGAAAACACAAATTCCGCTGATCCAAAGATGCCAAAATCATGAGCACCAACTCTCCGTTGATCCGCTGAGGCCGGAAAGATAATCTTCCAAGTAGTTGATCCACAAATGGATATCGTAAATGGGGATAGAGAAACAAAGCTCCTAATAATGGCGAACGCCAATATTTCAATTTCGAAATCACTAATTGTTTACAAGTATTCAACCCGCCTATTTATAGGCTTCAGATACACAGGCCGACACCGACAACATCATAAATGAAAACAAAAATAGAACAAACGACAATACAAAGAAATGAAGGAAAGACACCGAAAGCAGTTGAAATCCGAACCAGAAACACTCTGCTTGAACTGATGCCGAAAGAAAAAGAACTTATTCCGAAAGCTTAACTCGAAGCCGGAAGCGGAAAGCAAATCCTGTTTGATTGTAACTGGTGTAACCGAAGCTGAAAGCTTCCTAGGAACTTTATTATAACAGTCGATAATAGAAACAAAAGAACTCTTGTGACACCCCACGTCTGTTAACGTCATTCGTAAGACAATGCGTTAAGTTCCGTGAATCGCAATAGGTAATCATTATAGAACATTTCCAAGACAGATAAAATAAGCAGTGGAAATTTTTTAACTTTACTAAAGAAAATAAAGCATTGTATCAAAAATACATCAAAACCCAGTTACAACTACCAAGCTGTCTCGAATCTGTCTTTTAAAATATCTCAGGAAATAAAATACCAAAGTACATAAAATCATATCCCATGCCACAAGCCAAACCAAAGTAGAGAGCGAGTCAAAATGATACATCTCAAGAAATCCAAGTCAAGTCCAAGCTGTCAGAGAAATCCTAGTCACTATTGAGTGCTTACACTCTGAGGACCTGGGGGGTAAGGAAGAAAGTGGCAAAAGAAAAAGGGTCATACATAAAGTCTGGTGAGTTCTAGTGACTCACAAATATGCATAAAATAGGAATGCCAAGACAGGTAAATAAGACTAGATAAGGAAGGTATAATACCAAAATAGATAAACTAAACAGAATAGCAGGATGAACAAAATAACAGGAATAAACTTATGATCGAGTAATGCTTCACATTTATATCCTAAAAACAGGTAATGTCTGAATGTATATGTCTACATCAATACTAGTATAACAAGTTCAAAATATTTTTATAACAAGAAAATTAACAGCTGAAATAAACAATGGGCTTAAACAGCGGGATTAGGCATACCTAATTACATAATAGGATTAGATGTTAACCTAATTTCAAAACAGCAGGGTTAGGTGTACCTTAATTACTATCCAAGCGATTGGCTCACTATTACGTAAATATTCTGTATCAGCCCCGGCCGTAGGGTGTATCATTCCCTAACCCAGCAATTATATAACACAAACCTATTTACTGGTGTTATAGCGTCTTATGTTCCCTAGTCGGATCCATGTACGCTCATGACTCCGCCGAAACGCACCCGTAACCATCCCCATGTGAACCTCTTGCTATCAAGTTCAGTCTAGCATTCCCTGACGCCTACCTAGTGCGTGACCCCCAAATAAGATACATATAGGGATACTGACTGATATGGGTTCCAAACAAAAGATTGACACAGGACAAACCCCCTAAGCTTGTGCCCCCAAATAACTAGGATATAAGAGTCACCAAAAACCCGATACAATAGCAGACGAGGGACCTCTTTGTTTATTAATTTTCATGTTTAACCTACTAGGTTCAGGTATACTAATAAGCACGGTTGTAATGTCATTGTGTATGTACAACCCTTTACTTAACATGTCATTTACTTAATGCCTGTTTAAGTCATATTTAACATATCTACTCCATATGCATATTATTCATTAACTACAGTTCCAAGTTACAGGTTTATGCATATTGTCCGTCTACAATAAGTATCTATAGCAAGTCTAAACACGTATATCTATCCTTTTCCCCAAATTATAATCAATTTAGTCTAAGTAAATAACATGCCTAGATTCCTCTTTAATATTATTCATTATTGCACCAAGTGTACTCCCATTCTAATCGGGTATATCCTAATCTTTCTAAGGCTTAGGCTTGGGATAAAATAAAAAGGAAAATAGAGTGAGAGGAATAGAATCAAATCACATATGTATATAGGCAATACTGGAAATAAACATAGAAAATGGGAAAAGGAAGATATATATATATATAACTTGTTAATCTTCCCAACATTGCAGGCAGATGTATAACTTGTTCGATTACAACATCATAGGCATACGTATAACATGTTCAATTAAAAACATCACAGGCATATGTATAAAAGGTTTATAACGACATCACTGGCATATGTATAACTGGTTTATAATGACATCACAAACATATGTATAACATGTTTATATCGGCCTAGGTGATACAATGAATGAGGTATATTTAGTTTACTGTAGATCCTAGCCAATTTTATTTAACTGTCATGTTCAAGGCCTAAGAAACCAGATATATAAATAACTGTAACTCACAGTGAGTCTTGGTGAAGACAATTATAAAACTGTGCCAAAGAAAGTCCAAATCTAATCCAAGTTGTATGTATGTTAGTCTTGATGTTGTCTCTGCTCAATCCAATCTCTAGCAGCATTCCCCCTATTATACGTATATACTTTTCAGAATAATTTTATGGAGACGGAAGAAGATATGAAGAAAATTTGTGTGAATTGTGAATGAGGGAAGCCATCTGTTTATAGAGTTACAGAGCCAATATCAACCTTAGATCTAGATTTTAAATCTGAACCATACAAGTCATGTTGAATTAGCATAAATAGAGACAAAAAACAATCCAGGTTCAAGCTTCAGAATTTGGCCAGATCATGTATGGGTCGACCCACCTACCTCATGGGTCAACCCAAGCTAGTTGGGGTCGACCCAACGGGTCTTTTTCCCGCCTACCCCGCTCATCTCGTTTTTGATTTTTTTAGAATTTTATTTAATTTATATTTACAGACAAGCTCCTTATATATATACACAAACTTCTAGAGCCTATAGCTTCTTCGTACATTGTCCGTTTTACGCAAACTTAGGGTCTATCTGAACCAGAATTCCGAGGCGAATGCAATCTAATAGCGATTTCAATTTATTCTAAATATTTATTATGGTTATAGTGTATTATATTTTGAGGTGTTACATTCTCCCCTACTTAAATTATTTTGTCCCCGAAATCTCCAAGTCTAGAAGAATGTTACTATCCTAACATCCTTCTACAACCATATGCTCATCCAATATCCACAAGCGTCCATTGTCCTTAAGAGATTTCTAATGCTTATATGTACTTATGCAAAGTGTTGTGAGTATATGTCCTTACACTAATGTGAAAATCAAGTGGTCGACTGATTCAGTTGACCTCCTTAATGCAATATATGTTTGTGCCATGAATCCAAAATGTATGTGAATAGTCTTAGCATAACATGTAAACTCTATATGTGTGTATAGTCATTCATCCAGATGCAACATTCGTATGATGATACATCCATTTCCATCCATAGAAAGTCTAAAATGCACACACATCCATATGCAATGTGTAAGTGATTGAGCCGATCTAGTGCTTAGTGTGTGTATATGAATCCTCGAGCAACTACTAGCAACCACTTGTTCCACTTCCAACCATCAGTCATAACATGTTTCAAACACATATTTCCAATCATTGGATTCTACCTAAGGATCGAAAGGTTCGAACGATAGGATAATTTAACTCAAATGGTAGAAGCAAATGCAAAATAAAAGCTTGGAAAGGAAGTCAAAAATGTACTCTAAAATAGAAACGGATAAGAAGCGTGAATCCTATCTTTTGGTTCCCACATCACATCTTCGCAGTCTTCTCCCCATTGCACTTTAACCAATCTGATTTCCTTGTTTAATAGTTTCTTGATTTCTGACCTAAGGATATGCGTAGGAACTCGTCTCACGGATGCTTCCTTCTCAACTTCCACACCTTCAAGAGTGCTCAGCTCTACTATCTCTGACGTATCATGGAGACGTTTCCTTAGATGGGAAACGTGAAATACGTCGTACACGCCCGCCAGTCTATCCGGTAACTTAATCCTATAAGAAATTTGTCCTATCCTCTCCACTATAGGGAATGGCCCTACAAATCTTGGTGCCAATTTCCCTACTGAAGACCACATCTCTTACTTCAAATTCCAAGTTGGTCCTCCCCTTATCGGCATAAGATTTCTAACTGTCTTGAGTGGTTTTCATTCTTCGACGGATAAGATCAATCTTCTCAGAAGTATCTCGAATCATATCTGGCCCAAGTAGAAGTCTCTCCGTAGACTCCCACCAATAAGTCAGCGATCTACATGGTCGTCCATATAATGGTTCGAAGGTGCCATGCCTATGCTTGATTGGAAACTGTTGTTATAGGCAAACTCCACCAAAGGAAGGTGCTATTCCCAAGTCCCTCTAAAGTCTAGAATACACAGTCTTAAAAGATCCTCAAGAACTCTATTCATCCTCTCGGTCTATCCATTTGTCTGAGGATGATATGTTGTGCCCAAACGTAGTTGTGTGCCTAATGCCTCTTGCAAGCTCTTCCAATAATCGCTAGTAATGATAGGGTCGTGGTCGCTTACTATACTAGAAGGTACCCCATGCAATCTAACTATATGTTTGAGATAAACTGATGTCAGCCAAGACGCTGTCCTCTTGCTCTTTACATGAATAAAATGAGCTCTCTTTGTAAGTCTATCCACTATCACCCAAATGCTCGTATTGCCCTTACATGATCGTGGTTATCCATCAATGAAGTCCATAGAGACTCTCTCCCACTTCCATTGCGGGATATCCAAGGGCTGAAGCAATCCGCCGGGTTTCCTCTGTTCAGCCTTTACTCTTTGGCAAGTCATGCATCGAGCTATAAATTCTACCACATCTTTATTCATGCCAGTCCAAAAGAAAACCCTCTTCTTGTCTCGATACATTTTATTGCCCCTCGGATGGATAGTCATCCAAGAATGATGAGCGTCCTCTAGCACTGCCTTAAGCAATTCCCCGATCTTAAGGACACATAGCCTTCCATCTCGTCTTAGTCACCCCTTATCATCCATAGTATATCTAGCAAGGTGACTAGAAGTATCTCCTCTATCAAGCATGTCCAAGATATCTGAAATCTACGGGTCCTCTTGTTGGCTAGATCTAATTCGCCCCAATAAAAAGGGTCGCACCTCCAGAGATGCTAACAATCCAACCGTAAAATCCGTAGAAGGCTTAAAATTAAAAGTTGAGATGTACTCCGAACTCCGTCTTTCTTTGAATAGAGGACTCAAAGTCATCATCTACCTATTCAGCGCTTCATCCACTACATTACACTTTCCACGGGTATAAGCTATCTCGGAGTCGTAGGACGCTAGGAACTCCATCCACCATTGTTGCCTCAAGTTGGGATCCTTCTGTGAGAACAAGTACTTGAGTGACTTGTGATCCGTATATAGCTCTAACTTTTCCCCAAGTAGGCAGTGTCGACAAGACTTCAATGCAAAAACTATAGCAACAAACTCTAGATCGTGGGTTGGGTAGTTCTTTTCATGAACCCTCAACTGTCTGCTTCCATAGCACACTCCTCTTTCCTCTAACATCAAGGCGGCACCAAGCCCTGTGCTACAAGCATTGATGTAAACCATAAACATCTTGTTTCCGTGGGAGAGTCAGAACTGGGGTTGTTGTCAGAGCCCTCTTTAACCTCTGAAAGGCATCCTCACAATTGATGTTCCATGAAAAACCCAAGTTCTTTTTCGTCAATCGGGTAAGCGGGGCTGATACCCTTGCAAAGTCCTTAATGAACTTTCTACAGTAGCCGCCAATCCATGGAAACTTCTCACCTCCGTTGCATTCTTTGGAGCCCTCCAACCTTGAACTGCAACGACTTTCACGGGATCCATTGTTATCCTATCCTTGGAAACCACTTGCCCTAGGAACTTTACTTCCATTCTCCAAAAGTGACACTTAGAAAATTTCGCCTTGAGTTGAAAGTGACCTGAGGGTGCGTAGAACCTCTCCTAAGTGTTGGGCATGCTCCTTCTCGCTCTTTGAGAAGATCAGGATGTCATCCACAAAGACCACCACAAACTTGTTCAGAAACTCCCTAAACACCCCACTCATCAAGTCTACAAAACATATCGGTGCATTGGTTAACCCAAAATGCATAACCAGCCATTCGAAGAAGCCCTATGGAATTCTGAATTCAGTCTTATCAATGTTGTCCTTTGCCGTTCTTAACTGATGAAACCACATGGCTAGATCCATCTGCGAGAAAACTGACGCGCCAACTAGCTGATCAAACAGGTCATCAATTCACGATAGCGGGTTTCTATTCTTCTTAGTGATCTTTTATAGCTCCCTATAATCCATGCATAGACGAAGTGAGCCGTCTACCTTAGTTGCGAAGACGACTAGAGCTCCCCATTCTGAAATGCTTCGTCTAATAAAACCTTTCTCGAACAGCTCCCCTACTTGCTTACTCAACTCCCTTCTTTCCCTTGGAGCCATGTGGCGCACTGATAAAGCAAATGGCTTCACGTTCTCTACCAAGTAAATTCATAAGTTTATCTCACGTTTTGGATGTAGTCCCTTAACCTCCTCAAACACATACAGGTAGTCTCTAACTATGGGAACAGATCGTAAGTCGTCAACAGAAGTATCGAGTGACTCTGAAAAACTGAGCATTACCAACCCCCGTGTGTTGTAGGAAGTTTCAAGAGTCCTACCATGACAAGAAAGAAGTCTAACCACTCTCTTTTCGCAATCAAGGATGGCACCATACATGGCTAGCCAATCCATTCCTAGAATCAAACCACAACCCATAAAGTCCAGTACATATGCGTCGCATTCAAATGCGACCCCCAAGATAGAAATTCTCAAACCCCTACACATCATGGATAAATGAGTCGATCCTCCTATGCGGTTTGAGACTATTACAGGTTCAGAGACTATACCAGTATTTAGGTGCAGACTATCTATTAAAAACTAGATATAAATGAACGTGAAGCGCCAGAATAAACTGGGTTCAAACAGGATAATCAAAAAGGGAAATCAAACCTTCGACCGTGACTTTTCTACCTCAATCAGGTCTACTCGCTTCCAAAGCATGCACTTGTCCAGAAGTCTCTGCCCCTTGCCCATGCTTGCTAGGGCATTTCTTTGTAAAGTGTCCCATCTTTCCATAATTGAAGAAAGCTCCCTTGGTCTTTCTGTAGTCTTTTACAAAATGGCCCATACCACTGAAAACATTACCAAGATACTTTACCTCCTTTTTGATTTGGGCTTTATCAGATTTTCCACCTTTCTTTTGTTGCTTTCCTTTCTTGGGCCACCGTTTCAGTTTTTCGCTCTTGGCTTAAGTTTCCTCAGTCTTAGTCTCTTTCTTTTCTACCTTACCATCCTAGTGCATAAGCGCCATCTCAACTAGCCTTTCAAAAGTTGCCCCCATCGGTATGTGGGACAAAGCAATTCCTTGGAGAGGTTCATTCAATCCTCTCGCAAATCGGAGTGCCTTCTTGTGGGGCGTATTCACCAACTCTAGTCCGAAGTTTTCTAATTTATTAAACTTATTTATATATTCCTTATTCGGCATGTCCCCTTGCTTTAAAGCCAAGAACCTTTCCATTTGCAGTCCCTCTTCTGTCTGAGATAGAAATTTCAGCTCGAACCTTTACCTGAAGTCATCCCAAGTCACCACCTGTTGTCCAGCTTGTGTTACTTCCCACCAGTAGGATGCTTCATCTTTAAGTTTCCGTGCAGCGTATCTTTCTTTGGTCGTCAACCTCAAAAAGTTTAAATAAGTTTTTCGTCTCTCTTAGCCATTTTCGTGCTTCAATAAAGCTCTCGGTACCGCAAAATGGCTTTCCTCCCATGGCGCAGAAGTCTTTACATAACTTAGAGAAATTATCCCCTTATGGAGGTGGAGGAACAACAACTGCAGCTAGGGAGAAGAAACCCTTTTGACCTCCGGCAGGTGCCATAGCCTCAAGATATCTACGGAACCATCTCGGTAATGGAATGCCCTCGGGAAGATTGGGTGCACTAGACATGCTGAAAAGAAAAGAAAAGAAAAAGGGTTCAACAAGAGATCCAGAGATTATTGACTATGGCTTGAAGGGATTTTTTTTCTTTTTTCAAAACAGATTTTTCCTTGAAAAATACTTTCTTTTAAAACAAATTTAGAAACTTTTTCTTTGATATTATATAACCTTCATCTTTGATGCCAAGTGTGATACCCCACGTCCGTTAACGTCACTCATAAGAGAATGCATTAAGTTCCATGAAACGCAATATGTAATCATTACAGAACATTTACAAAACAGATAAAATATGCAGCGGAAAATTTTAAACTTTATTAAATAAAATAAAGCATAGTGTTAGAAATACATCAAAACCCAATTACAACTAGCAAGTTGTTGTCTCAATTCTGTCTTTCAAAATATCTCAGGAAATAAAATACCAAAGTACATAAAATCATATCTCGTGCCATAAGCCAAACTACAGTTGAGAGAAAGTAAAAATGATACATCTCAAGAAATCCAAGTCAAGTCCAGGCTGTCAGAGAAATCCTAGTCACTGTTGAGTGCTTCCATTCTAAGGACCTGGAGGGAGGAAGAAAGATGCAAAAGAAAAAGGGTCAGACATAAAGTCTGGCAAGTTCCAGTGACTTACAAATATGCATAAAATAGGAATGCCAAGATAGGTAAATAAGACTGGATAAGAAAGGTACAGTACCAAAAAAAATAAACTAAATAGAATAGAAGGATGGACAGAATAACAGGAATAAACTTATGATCGGGTAATGCTTCACATTTATATCCTAAAAACAGGTATTGTCTGAACATATATGTCTACACCAATACTAGTATAACAAGTTCAACATGTTTTCATAACAACAGGATTAATAGCAGGATTAACAGTAGAAATAAACGGCATGCTTAAACAGTAGGATTATGGGTACCCTAATTACATAATAGGATTAGGTGTTAAACTAATTTCATAACAGTAAGATTAGGTGTACCCTAATTACTACGCAAGTGATCGGCTTCCTAGTACGTGAATATTCTGTGTAAGCCCCAGCAGTAGGGTGTATCACTCCCTAACCTAGAAACTATATAACACTGTAACACCCCACCTCCGCTAAGGTCACTCACAAAGGGAATGCACTAGTTTTGGAGGGGTATTATCGAGATAACATCACAGAATTATCACAAGACAGAACATTAAAAAAAAATTAAATAAACAGCGGAAGAATTTATGAGCAAAACAGAACTTCATTTATTCCAAAATAAACCATGTCTCTTACAAACATTTCAAATAACTACATTACAACTGTCTTGTAATAATAGCCAAAGAAGCAATAACTTAAAAACAGAAAAACAGCTTATTCCCCAAGTGCAGTAAAAAGAAGCAGCCATAGCAAACCGTACATGCTGAGCCAAATCAAGTGATATCCAAGCTAAGAGCTAGTGTTTCCTCCCTGAGAACCTGGGGGGGAGGGGACGAAAGAAAAAGAGGCGAAAGGAAAAGGGTCAGTCATAAAGACTGAGTAAGTCCTAGTGACTTTCAGTGTAAAAACGGTTAAAACAACCTGTCATGTATGAACTGGAACTAAACTTAAGAATGGTGTCAAGGTGAACAAGATAGACTAAGGTGATCAGGATAAGTCAAGACAAGTCAAATAAAGCATTGCATGTTCAAGATTCGTTGCATCGACTGTACTAGTATACTAAGCCCATATCACAAGTTAATCACGAAATAAATCCCACGGCCCAATATCATGAAATGACCCTGAAACGGGGTCTGACCCAAGTACGGGGTCCTACGGAGCGATTATCTAGTCGATCGGCTCCCTACAAGTTCTAGCTCGTCAAGTGTCCGTGTCATACGGCTAATCATGAATGTAGTCACCTGTGCTGGGTCCACCTTCGGGTGTATCAGCCCTAGGGTGTCAACCCCTGACACGATTCAAGATGCACAGATAAATCTACGGATACCCAGTGCCTGCCCCGGAATACGTGCACGACCGTAGTCCACCGAACCTACACTGGCATACCCCACTACCGTCGTTCACCTCTTACAATCAGCCCAGTAATCGTGCCCCACCCAGCCTAGCCCCAGGGTACCTTGATACATCTAGAGGGTTACTGCTGAAAAGGGTCGTGTCTAGGGTTTCGCCTAACAGATTAGGTCATGTAATTCGTGACCTAACCCGCCTAACCGATTAAGTCATGTAATTCGTGACTTAATCCTTTTCCAGTCTAGTCGTGTCAAGATGGTTAAGTATGTCATTTAAATTCGTGACTTAACCCGCCTACGTGTCATGTCAAGTTGGCTAAGTGTTGTCGTTTCAAGTTCATGACTTAGCCCTACAAATCGTGTTCAAGTTGGTTAAGTTGTCTTTTCATGTTCATGACTTAACCCTAATTGGCATTAATTGATTCGTTAATGCACCGAACCACTCACATTGGATCCTATTGTTCGTAGCCACTGGATTTGCCGGGCGGTTCCGGACAGGTTTACGCTACGAACTCAACCCAACCTCGGGTTTCAAGCGTGTGACCAACTACCCACATTGGATCCTATTGTTTGTAGCAACTGGATTTGCCGGGCGGTTCCGGGCAGGTTTACACTACAAACTCAACCCAACCTCGAGTTGGCCACTTTCTTGTTTTCTAAAGTCATGCCCATGTTCTTATCAGATTTGTGCTATTTTCATAGCATGTTCATATGTCAATTTCGTGCCCAACTAAGGCATGTTTCAAGTCAAGTTATGGCATGTTCAAGTCAAGTTTTTCGTGCCATATTTCATGTTCTACTTATGCCAAATTTCACGATTTATGATTATAATCAATTCAAGTTTTGCCTATTCTACCCAATCGTATCCCCAACGCATATAAACGTACTTCGTTCACAAGCATAAACAATTCAAGAGATAAAGGGGAATAACACCAAACATGTGATAGGCTTATGTGACAATTCCACCATCACTTGCATAATAAACAGGTTATAACATATCACATGGTTTCAATACTAGCATGATGATAACTTGGCATAGTAATGGTTCCAACTTAGTTCAACATGATGAATTCAATTTTACATCATAGACATAATAATCATTGCGGGCATAATAATAATTTTATTACAAACATGAAACATTAAAGGCATGGTAATTCTGATAGGCATAGGGGATTCCAATTTAGTATTTTTAACATAATGATTCTCATCTAGCATTATAAACATAATGATTCCAACTTTTCATCATGACCTAGCAATTCCCAATTTGTCATTAGCATGATAGGTATATTAACATCACAGGCATAGTTTCATTAATATCATAGACATGGTTTAATTAGCATCATAGGCATGATTTTAATCAACATGAGGATTTCAATGAACATAATGATTCCATGGACATGTATTTGTTCAACTTGCAATAAAATTAAGCCCAAGTGATTCATAACAACATCAACATCATGATAAGTTTAACTTGCAACATTAACATAGCAATATTCTCAAATTTTGATTCAAAGTTAAACAATATAAACATGGATTAATAATAGTTCCTAAATTCGGTTTCAATTCATAGCATGTCCACGTTATTTCAGTGTTTTTGCCTAAAAAGTGACATAGAACTTACAATATGAAGCAAGCAATCCAAATAAAAACTTTAAATCAAATAGCCCCAAATCCGTTGTCTAAAGTGTCGTAGTTGTTGTAGCTTCTAGTTGTAGCCTTCAAGAATCATCCTTCGTCTTATTTAATTTTTTTCTTTGTATTTTTAATTTAGAGTTCTAGGTTTAATGGCGGCTGCATGAGTGCTAAAATGAAATAGTATGATTTAGGCTAGGTCTTAGGGTCTTTAAATAGTTGTAGGCAACTCATTTAGGCCATTAGATCAACCCCAGAGTCAATCCGGACCATCAAAACACATACCGGGCTTCAAAAATGGGTTCTGGGCCAAACCAGGTCGACCTGTACAGGGGGGGTCGACTCTAGGGTCGACCTGGCCTGGGGAGGTCGACTCTAGGGTCGACTCTAGGGTCGACTCGGTTCTGTCTGCCAGAAAGTCTGCTGAAACTTGTTTTGGCCATATCTTGGTCATACGGACTCCGATTTTCGAAAACTCGGACTCTATTTCGCATATTTTTTCGATAGGAACGCAATGGTGAAGTCCATTTTACCTAATTCCTGATTCTTAAATTAATTATCCTTATTTTACTATCTTTTCCGTTACACACACCGTTACCGAACTAATTTTTCTTCTCTTCCAAATATTAATTAATTCTTCTTATGCATCACCATTATTTACCTGTCTAAACATATTTTTATATATTTTATTTCATTTTTAATTATACCTTGATTTCTTGTTTTCACATGTTGTTAAAATTCGGGTTGTTACATTCTCCCCTCCTTTAAGGATTTCGTCCCCGAAATCTCCAAGTTAGGAAGAATGCATCCTACCATCCATCATCCATCTACTCAAAACATCATCCACAAGCAACCATGGTCCTTAAAAGACTTCTAATGTTTTATGAACACATGCAAAGAGTGTGTGTATATGTTCCTTAGCTAATGCTAATGATCAAGCCTGATTGATTTTCTAAATGCAAAATATATTTAGTGAAATGAATCCAATATGTATGCAAAATTTTCCTATTATAATTCATAATTTCTACATGAGTGCACAAACATTCAATCATATGCAACAACCAAATGATAGCACAACCAAGTTTCCAAAATAAACACTCATGCATATGCAAGTATGAAACTGTGACTGAGCCGATCTAGTGCCTAATGTGTATTCATGCATCCACGAGCAACCACTTGCAACCATTTTGCAATCATAACATGTTTCAATTACATGTTTACATCCAAAAATATTCTACCTATGGTTCTCAAGATAGGATCGAGGAGATAACAAGATAAAACAAAGCATCTAGAAAAAGAAGTTAAAGATGTACCCCCGGAAGGTCCGGTCTGCTTGTTAGGGCAGTCCTTGCTGATGTGTCCAGTCTCCCCACAATGAAAACATTCACCTTGCTTTCTCTTCCTCTTTCTACAATCCTTGGCTATGTGCCCTTCCGTACCACAGAAATTGCATTTCCTTTTATCACGTGAGTTGTCGTTCTTGCCTCCTTTCTCAGAGTCTACCTTCTTATTCTGAGAATCGTTGGGCTTGACCTCTTTCTTGCCCTTCTTATCTTCCTCATACAGTAGGGCCATATCCACCAAGCTTTCAAAGGTCGCCCCCATGGGCACATGAGTCATGGCCAAACTATGTAATGGCTCGTTCAAGCCTCGTGCAAAACGTAGCGCCTTTCTCTGAGGAGTGTTGACTAACTCCAATCCGAAGCGAGCAAGCTGATTGAAACGGTTCACGTATTCTTTAACTGTCATATTTCCTTGTTTAAGGGCCAGAAACCGTTCCATTTGGAGACTCTCCTCTGCCGATGACAAGAACTTAAGCCCAAATCTCCCTCTAAAGTCCGCCCAAGTCTCAATGGGCCTAGTAGCGTTGGTGACTTCCCACCAATAAGAAGCTTCCTCTTTCATGAGCCACGCCGCCAACTGTACTTTCCTATTGTCCTCTACCTCAAAGATAACAAACAAGTCTTCGGTTTCCTTCAACCAATTCCGTGCCTCAACAAAAGTCTCAGTTCCTAGGAAATCCTTTCCGCCTATGGCCTTAAAGTCCTTGCATATCTTTGAAAAAGCGGTTTCTCGCGGAGGTTGAGGAGGATGAGGAGGAGGATTGGCTGGGCCTGCCACATTAGCCCGAGCCTCGAGGAAATGACGGAACCAAGTGGGTATATTGACACCCTCGGGAAGATTAAGATCGTCGGCCATGATAAGCTGAAAACGAAAAAGGAAAAGATTCAAACGAGGAAACAAAGATTGTGCTAATGGCTTTTTGGGGAATAGCCTTTTAAAATAAACCAACTTTTCTTGAAAAGTGCTTCTTTGTAAATGGTTTTGAAAAAAAAAAATTCAAAAGGTTTTCAAAACTTTTGCCCAGTCTTGGTAACCTTCTGCTCTGATACCAAATGTAACACCCCACTTCCGCTAGGGTCACTCACAAAGGGAATGCACTAGTTTTGGAGGGGTATTATTGAGATAACATCACAGAATTATCACAAGACAGAACATAAAAAAAAGAAGTAAACAGCGGAAGAATTTATGAGCAAAACAGAACTTCATTTTATTCCAAAATAAACCATGTCTCTTACAAACATTTCAAATAACTTCATTACAACCGTCTTGTAATAATAGCCAAAGAAGCAATAACTTAAAAACAGAAAAACAGCTTATTCCCCAAGTGCAGTAAAAAGAAGCAACCATAGCAAACCGTACATGCTGAGCCAAAGTAAGTGATATCCAAGCTAAGAGCTAGTGTTTCCTCCTTGAGAACCTAGGGGGGGGAACGAAAGAAAAAGAGGCGAAAGGAAAAGGGTCAGTCATAAAGACTGGGTAAGTCCTAGTGACTTTCAGTGTAAAAACGGTTAAAACAACCTGTCATGTATGAACTGGAACTAAACTTAAGAATGGTGTCAAGGTGAACAAGATAGACTAAGGTGATCAGGATAAGTCAAGACAAGTCAAATAAAGCATTGCATGTTCAAGATTCGTTGCATCGACTGTACTAGTATACTAAGCCCATATCACAAGTTAATCACGAAATAAATCCCATGGCCCAATATCATGAAACGACCCTGAAACGGGGTCTGACCCAAGTACGGGGTCCTACGGAGCGATTATCTAGTCGATCGGCTCCCTACAAGTTCTAGCTCGTCAAGTGTCCGTGTCATACGGCTAATCACGAATGTAGTCACCTGTGCTGGGTACACCTTCGGGTGTATCAGCCCTAGGGTGTCAACCCCTGACACGATTCAAGATGCACAGATAAATTTACGGATACCCAGTGCCTGCCCCGGAATACGTGCACGACCGTAGTCCACCGAACCTACACTGGCATACCCCACTGCCGTCGTTCACCTCTTACAATCAGCCCAGTAATCGTGCCCCACCCGGCCTAGCCCCAGGGTACCTTGATACATCTAGAGGGTTACTGCTGAAAAGGGTCGTGTCTAGGGTTTCGCCTAACAGATTAGGTCATGTAATTCGTGACCTAACCCGCCTAACCGATTAAGTCATGTAATTCGTGACTTAATCCTTTTCTAGTCTAGTCGTGTCAAGATGGTTAAGTATGTCATTTAAATTCGTGACTTAACCCGCCTACGTGTCATGTCAAGTTGGCTAAGTGTTGTCATTTCAAGTTCATGACTTAGCCCTACAAATCGTGTTCAAGTTGGTTAAGTTGTCTTTTCATGTTCATGACTTAACCCTAATTGGCATTAATTGATTCGTTAATGCACCGAACCACTCACATTGGATCCTATTGTTCGTAGCCACTGGATTTGCCGGGCGGTTCCGGGCAGGTTTACGCTACGAACTCAACCCAACCTCGGGTTTCAAGCGCGATGTGACCAACTAACCACATTGGATCCTATTGTTTGTAGCAACTGGATTTGCCGGGCGGTTCCGGGCAGGTTTACACTACAAACTCAACCCAACCCCGAGTTGGCCACTTTCTTGTTTTCTAAAGTCATGCCCATGTTCTTATCAGATTCGTTCTATTTTCAAAGCATGTTCATATGTCAATTTCGTGCCCAACTAAGGCATGTTTCAAGTCAAGTTATGGCATGTTCAAGTCAAGTTTTTCGTGCCATATTTCATGTTCTACTTATGCCAAATTTCACGATATATGATTATAATCAATTCAAGTTTTGCCTATTCTACCCAATCGTACCCCCAACGCATATAAACGTACTTCGTTCACAAGCATAAACAATTCAAGAGATAAAGGGGAATAACACCAAACATGTGATAGGCATATGTGACAATTCCACCATCACTTGCATAATAAACAGGCTATAACATATCACATGGTTTCAATACTAGCATGATGATAACTTGGCATAGTAATGGTTCCAACTTAGTTCAACATGATGAATTCAACTTTACATCATAGACATAATAATCATTGCGGGCATAATAATAATTTTATTACAAACATGAAACATTAAAGGCATGGTAATTCTTATAGGCATAGGGGATTCCAATTTAGTATTTTTAACATAATGATTCTCATCTAGCATTATAAACATAATGATTCCAACTTTTCATCATGACCTAGCAATTCCCAATTTGTCATTAGCATGATAGGTATATTAACATCACAGGCATAGTTTCATTAATATCATAGACATGGCTTAATTAGCATCATAGGCATGATTTTAATCAACATGAGGATTTCAATGAACATAATGATTCCATGGACATGTATTTGTTCAACTTGCAATAAAATTAAGCCCAAGTGATTCATAACAACATCAACATCATGATAAGTTTAACTTGCAACATTAACATAGCAATATTCTCAAATTTTGATTCAAAGTTAAACAATATAAACATGGATTAATAATAGTTCCTAAATCCGGTTTCAATTCATAGCATGTCCACGTTATTTCAGTGTTTTTGCCTAAAAAGTGACATAGAACTTACAATATGAAGCAAGCAATCCAAATCAAAACTTTAAATCAAATAGCCCCAAAACCGTTGTCTAAAGTGTCGTAGTTGTTGTAGCTTCTAGTTGTAGCCTTCAAGAATCATCCTTCATCTTCTTTAATTTTGTTCTTTATATTTTTAATTTAGAGTTCTAGGTTTAATGGCGGCTGCATGAGTGCTAAAATGAAATAGTATGATTTAGGCTAGGTCTTAGGGTCTTTAAATAGTTGTAGGCAACTCATTTAGGCCATTAGATCAACCCCAGAGTCAATCCGGACCATCAAAACACATACCGGACTTCAAAAATGGGTTCTGGGCCAAACCAGGCCGACTTGTACAGGGGGGTCGACTCTAGGGTCGACCTGGCCTGGGGAGGTCGACTCTAGGGTCGACTCGGTTCTGTCTGCCAGAAAGTCTGCTGAAACTTGTTTTGGCCATATCTTGGTCATACGGACTCCGATTTTCAAAAACTCGGACTCTATTTCGCGTATTTTTTCGAGAGGAACGCAATGGTGAAGTCCATTTTACCTAATTCCTGATTCTTAAATTAATTATCCTTATTTTACTATCTTTTCCGTTACACACACCGTTACCGAACTAATTTTTCTTCTCTTCCAAATATTAATTAATTCTTCTTATGCATCACCATTATTTACCTATCTAAACATATTTTTATATATTTTATTTCATTTTTAATTATACCTTGATTTCTGGTTTTCACATGTTGTTAAAATTCGGGTTGTTACAAACACAAACCTATTTACTATTGTTATAACGTCTTATCTTCCCTAGTCGGATCCACGCACGCTCACGACTCCGCCGGAACGCGCTCGTTACCACCCATATGTGAACTTCTTACTATCAAGTCCAGTAAAGCTTTCCCTCCCCCTACCTAGTGCGGGACCCCCAAATAAGATACCTACATGGATACCGAATGATATGGGTTTCAAATAGCAGATTGACACAAGGCAAACCCTCTACTGTCCCCAAATAACTAGGATTTAAGAGTCCTTAAAAACCCGATACAATAGTAGACGACATACCTTATTGCTTATTAATATTCATGTTTAACCTAGCAGGTTCACGTTTACTAATAAGCAAGGTTGTAACGTCATTATGTGTGTACAACCCTATTCTTGACATATCATTTACTTAATGCCCGTATAAGTCATATCTAACATGTCTAGTCCATATGCATATAATTCATCAATTACAACTCCAATTTCCAAGTTATAGGTTTATGCATATTGTCCGTTTGAAACAAGTATATACAGCAAGTTTAAACACTATATATATCCTTTTTTCCCAAATTATAATCAATTTAGTCCAAGTAAATAACATGCCTAGAGTTCTCTTTCATATTATTCCTTATTGCCCCAAGTGTACACCCATTCTAATCGGGTATAACCTAGGCTTTCTAAGGCCTAGGCTCGGCGTAAAACAAAAAGGAAAACAGAGGGAGAGAAATAGAATCAAATCACGTATGTATATAGGCAAGACTGGAAATAAACATTGAAAATGGGAAAAGGAAGATAGATATATATAGCTTGTTAATATTTCCAACATAATAGGCAGATGTATTACTTGTTCGATTACCACATCACAGGCATATGTATAACATGTTCAATTAACAACATCACATGCATATGTATAACAGGTTAATAACGACATCACATGCATATGTATAACAAGTTTATAATGACATCACATGCATTTGTATAACAGGTTTATATCAGCCTAGGTGATAACAATGAATCAGGTATATTTATTTTACTGTAGATCCTAGCCAGTTTTATTTAACAGTCATGTTCAAGGCCTAAAAATCAGATCTGTAAATAACTGTAACTTACAATGAGTCTTGGTGAAGACAATTATAACACTATGCCAAAGAAAGTCCAAATCCAATCCAAGTAGTATGTATGTAAGTCTTGATGTTGTCTCTACTTAATCCAATCTATAGTAGCATTCCCCCATTATACGTATATACTTTTTAGAATAATTTTATGGAGACAGAAGAATATATGAAGAAAATTTTTGTGAATTGTGAATGAGGGGAGACATCTATTTATAGAGTTATAGAGCCAACATCAACCCTTAGATCTAGGTTTTAAATCTGAACCATACAAGTCATGCTGAGTCAACATGGATAGAGACACAAAACAATCCTGATTCAAGCATCAGAATTCAGCCAGACCACGTATGGGTCGACCCACCTAACCCATGGGTCAATCCTAAGGTCAACCCAGGCCAATGGGGGTCGACCTATAACAGGCCTTTTTCCCGCCTACCCCACTCATCTCATTTTTTATTTTTATGGAATTTTATTTTATTTATGTTCGCACACAAGCTCCTTATATATATACACACAAACTTCAAGAGCCTATAACTTCTTCATACATAGTCCGATTTACGCAAACTTGGGGTCTATCAGAACCAGAATTCTGAGATGAACACGAGGTAATGCCAATTTCAGTTTATTCTGAATATTTATTGTTGTTATAGTGTATTATATATTGGGGTGTTACAATCTCCACTACTTAAATGATTTTGTCCCTAAAATCTCCAAGTCTAGAAGAATGTCATTGTCCTATTATCCATCTACAACCATCTACTCATCCATCATCCACAGGCGTCCATTGTCCTTAAGAGAATTCTAATGCTTGTATGAACTTATGCAAAGTGTTGTGTGTACATGTTCTTACACTAATGCAAAAATCAGGCAATCGACTGATTAAGTTGACCTTCTTAATGCAATATATGTTTGTGCCGTGAATACAAAACGTATGCAAATAGTCCTAGCATAACATGTAAAATCTATATTTGTGTATAGTCATTCATCCAAATGCAACATCCATATGATGGTACATCTATTTCCATCCATAGAATGTCTAAAATGTACACACATCCATATGCAATATGTAAGTGATTGAGCCGATCTAGTAACTAGTGTGTGCATATGCATCCACTAGCATCCACTTGCAACCATCAATCATAACATGTTTCAAACACATGTTTCAAATCATTGGATTCTACCTAAGGATCGAAAGGTTCGAACGATAGGATAATTTAACTCAAATGGTAGAAGCAAATGCAAAATAAAAGCTTGTAAAGGAATTTAAAAAAGTACTCTAAAAAAGAAGCGGATAAGAAAGCGTGAATCCTATCTTGGGTTCCCGCATTGCATCTTCGCAGTCTTCTCCCCATTTCACTTTAACCAATCTGATTTTCTTGTTTCGTTATTCCTTGATTTCTGATCTAAGGATAAGCGTAGGAATTCATCTCATGGATGTTGTAACGACCCTCATTTCTACGCATTGGAGGATCATAGAATATCTATTTCATTCTCATGCGTAGTCGTATAGTCATGTAACTTTGGGGAGCGACTATTGGCGTCATTTCCCATGTTCATGATTTTTGCCGAATTTTAAATGACCGTTTTATCCCTGGCGAATCTTGTTTCGCCTATAACTTTTGATTAGTAAGGAGTTTTGACCTGAAACCACTTCCATTGATTCGGATGATGGTTTACCTTTCCCTAGAGTTGTCACATTAATCAAACAGACTTACCGTTTGGGAGATATGGCTGAAATAAAGTTTGGAAGGTGAAAAACAGCATTAGCGGGCTTAATAGGGTAATTAGCGTATGAGCCCATAACCCATTTCAGGATTAAGGTTATAGGGAGGCTGATAGGGTTAGGGAAATCAGTTTTTATTATTTTTCTAGCCGCCACTTAAATCTCTTGAAACCTAACAATGGCCTCCAACCCCCAAATCACCTTCTAATCACATATTGGCCTAATCAACACCAAATTAAAGTGGATTATCATAGTGGTCGAGGTAGAGCTACTGTGTTGCATAGAGATTCGACCCAAATCAGAGATATATTCAGATCTGAGATTTTATTTGTGGCTAAGGTGAGTGATTAGCATGTTTCTACACTAATTACGGCTAATTAAAGATGATTAGTGTTAATTAACGAAATTATGCATTATAAAAATCTGGAAAAATATGTAGAAATTCTTAAATGTCATTTTATACCTCTGTTAGAAATTAGGGTTAATTTGGACATGTTTTGCTAATCGTACGGTTAAATCATGATTAAGAGGATTAAGGGGAAAACATGGGTTTTGGGTATGTTTGATCCATATTAACATGTCAGATTGTTGCTTTGATGTTTATGGTCGTTTTTACATGTTGCTATGACAGTTTGGAATGATTTATGATTGCATAGAAAAGTTAGAATGGTCGAAAACGCCGTCGTATGGCGAATATAGCTCGTTGGAAAAGTTGCGGGAATTGGTCATAGACCCGTTCGTGAAGCACATATGGCGACCCGACCCACTCGTGTGGCAACCCCCACTCACGAACGACTCCACTTCGAGGACCACGAGTCGCTCCACCACCACCATCAGGAGATCACAAGCCAAGAGGAGTCCACAAGCAGGTCACGAACCAAGATGGAGCATCATCACGAACCACTCACCACGAGTGCACCCTAGGACCTAGGTTAGGACTCACGAGCCATGATGGAGCAGGTCACGAGCCGGAGCAGGAAGTCACAAACCGACCCGGTGGTCATGAGCCACCACGAACCAGGAGTCATCACGAGCCGATGTCAGGAGGGGCGAGCCACGAACCGATGGCAAGAGGGATCACAATCCGGTCTTCGAGTCTGGACAGCGAACGAATTGAATGGAAATTGAAGTGCGAACGGGATTATGACCAAAACCCGAGATGCAAAGTTAGTCCAAATGAGAGGTTGTAGCTCAGGATCCAGATGGGAACCAACGAGTTAACTTCATTATTGGGATTTGCTGCGGGTGTGTGCAAAGGGGTTATCGATGTTTATAGCTTTGGTTCACCACTGAGGGATGGGTTTGGTTATGGATCAGTGCAGCGGAGTCGTCATGACTTCATGGGGCAAAGTGATCGTAGCAAGGCTATGAGTCAGTGCAGTGGAGTCTCCATGACACCAAAGGGGCAAAGTGGACATAACAAAGGATTGGTGGCTATGGATCAGTGCAATGGGGTCATTATGACGCCCAAGGGCAAAGTGATCGCAACAAAGTATTGGGTGATCAAAAGTGGTAGATATTGTATGCTTTATGCACTGACTGGGAGATGTGAGGTTGATTGCTATGTTTGATGTTTGCTATCACCTTGACACGCACACTCCCATTTTTCACACTTTATGTTAGTGTTACCTTAGAGTACTGTACATCCTGTTGTGCTAACTCTTTGGTTGTTGGTTCAGGTTCAGGTACGATTCTTATACATGTTATTTGTTCATCTTAGAAATTTATACTTGCTTCCACTCATAACAGACTGTTGTTTGACCCAGATTTTTATGTTTCTTCTTATTACTCTGGATGCTCACATGAGCAGACTAGAGACAGGTTAGGTGGTTGCACGAAAAGCTGTACCGGAGACGAGCAGGAGGCTTCCACATATTATATATATATATATTCTCCCTGTGTAGTTTCTGGTCACTGCTTTAGGCATTAGTAGTGCACCTTCCTATTTTGCTTTAGAGACAATATTTTGAAGTTGTAATAATGGTTTTTGATCATATGCTGTATTTTGGATTTCTGCTGCTATGATGGTTTAGTTTTCAGCTTATGCATTGTCTCGCCTGTTTTATGTCAACTTATGTTATTATTATATTTTATTCCATGCGCTGTGAGACATTCTACAGGTTCCTTGAGTAGTTCATCGTTATGTTTCCTTTCTTCTGACGACCGTCCCGTGCTGGTTGGACATTGGCGCAGCGCATTTCAGAGGAAATGTCGGCTGGTGCGGGGCGAGCCATCACATTTGGTATCAGAGCTCTAGGCTACGTAGTTAACCTGGGGGAAGACACTAGGGAGAGATAGTATACGTATATGAGAGCGCGTATTTGTGATATTTTGGTTTTCAAAAGCTATATATATACTACTAGTATATCTAAGGATGAAGACGCGATGCACTAGCACCACTATTGTAACACCCCACCTCCGCTAGGGTCACTCTTTCGGGGGCACTAGCTTCTGGGGGGCGTTAGAATTGGGTAAGCATGCATAATGATATATCAAGGCAGAACAGGAACATAAATATATATGTAAAACAGAGTAAGTGAGAATAAAACAGCGGAATATCTCAAACCATCTCAAAACAAGTCTAGTACATCATAAAGTCATCTGCCAAAATAAATATGTCTAGTACAACATAAACAGAAATACTGAAATACATAGTGCTATCCCCAAAAATAAAAGTGATAAACCATAGCGAGCTCAATGTCCAGGCATACATGAGCTATCCAGCAAACAAGCAAGCAATCCAAGCTAAGCACCACTGTTCCCTCCCTGAGAACCTGGGGGGGGGGGAACGGAAGAAAAGAAGCGAAAGAAAACAGGTCAGTCAAAAAGACTGGTAAGCCCTACTACGATCAGTCTATAAACTAATAAAGTTAACATCATGATGGAAACTGAGATGAACATACTGGTAATAGATAAAGGTGTCATCACATAAAGGAGATTAAGCTTTGCACCACAGTGTACTAGCAAACTAACATAACAGGTATTGATCCCTCAGCCCAAACTTTGGCCCAATAGCATGAGGTGACCTTAATGCAAGGTCCAGCCCAACGGTCTAGTCGATCGGCTCCCTATAAACCTAACACGTCAAGTGTTGGTGTCCATACGGCCCACATATGGTTGTAGTCAGACTGTGCCGGGTCCACCTTCGGGTGTATCAAGCCCTCGGGTGTCAACCCCAGACACCTAAGCAATAATGCACAGTCTAAACCTACTGGTACCCGTGCCTCGAGTTTGTCCAACACCGAACTACGTGCACGTCCGTAGCCCGCCTGGACCCGCACCGCTGTACCACTCAGCCGTCTCTTTGGTCGCTTACATCAGTCCAGTAATCGTGCCCCGCCCTAGCCTAGCCTCTAGGGTTGTGAATGATACCAAACTGGGATTACTGCTGGAACAGACCACGTTGCTAGGGTTTTCTAAGAGGGTTAAGTGTGGTTTAACCCCTCACTAATCATGGATTAAATTAGTTAAGTGTAACCAACAGTTCACCACTTAACCCCATTTAATCCCTCGTATCCCCAAAATTGGTTAAGTATTAGTGGGCCATGACTTAACCCTAATTACGAGGCATTAATTTAATTGTACCTTAACCTCTCACATTAGACTTTGTTGCGGTTACTAGTTAAGCCGGGCGGGTCCGGGTAGCTTTACACCACAACTTGGTCTAACCTCGGGTCCCAGGTACACATGACCAACTTCTCACATTGGGTCCTATTGTTTGTAGCAACTAGTTAAGCCGGTCGGTTCCGGGTAGGTTTACGCTACAAACTCAACCCAACCTCGAGTTGGCCACACATGTTTTCTAAGTGTCATGTCCACTTTATTTTCAAACATAATTACAAGTTTAACTTGGGTAGACCTAACTTAATAGGTAAATTCCCAAGGGGTAGACCTAACTTAATAGGTAAATTCCCAATCTTATATTTTCATGTATTTTAAGTTTTACCCAAAAACCCCCCCCCAACGTCATTCTATCGCTTACATATTCGTCATAACGCATAAAGGATAGAAAGAGGGAACTTGGCACAACATACATGATAAATCTTACATATCATAATAAACATGCATAACATGTTGGACTTGCATAACTTAGCATGGTGAACTTGCATAAACATGCATAACTTGTTAAACTTGCAAATCATGGCTTAGTGAACTTGCATAAACATGCATAACTTGTTAAACTTGCAAATCATGGCTTAGTGAACTTGCATAAACATGCATAACTTGTTAAACTTGCAAATCATGGCATAGTGAACTTGCATAAACATGCATAACTTATTAAACATGCATAACATAGCATAGTGAACTCGCATAAGCATGCATAACTCAATAAACATGCATAACATAGCATAGTGAACTCGCATAAGCATGCATAACTCATTAAACATGCATAACATAGCATAGTGAACTCGCATAAGCATGCATAACTCATTAAACATGCATAACATAACATAGTGAACTCGCATAAGCATGCATAACTCATTAAACATGCATAAATCCCAACTTTCATCACATATTAACTTTAGAGTTTCTAAAATGAAGGTAAGAGGGCTTACAAATATTATGAAGACACAAATCTACTAATAAAGATTGAGAAGCCCTTTATGCAAGCATATAAAACCCCAAAACAAAGCTCCAATTAACAAAAATCCCAAAAACTCTAGCTTAGCAAATAAAGCTTGCAACTTGATGATGTATGCAAGCTAATGATCATTCATACAACTTAGAAAAGCTTGTATGAACATCAAAATCTTAATAGAAATGATTTTTGAAGAGGGTGGAGGCTAGGGTTTTTAGGTGGAGGCCATTTGAGAATTCAATTTGACATATTTTGGTTGCTTGAATGAATAATGGGGTTTTAGGGTAGGATTAGAGGCTTATTTATAGAAGATTAGAGTGTTTTTAGCCCTAGGATTAACCCTAGGTTAGTTTAGGTCCGTCAGATTTAGGAATTCTCTAGAACCAAGCCACAAGACCAAGCCCCAAATCAAAATGGTGCGCCAGGCAAAACTGCCCGGCCACCCCGTGTCGACAGGGCTGTCGACAGGGCAGTCGACACCCTTAGACCCCTGTCGACATGCCTGTCGACATGGGGGTCTGGGCGGGAGTTTTCCCGCCTGACGCCAGTTAGCCCTTATCCTTGTTTTTTAATTTGAAATTTAAATCTGTTTTTACTTAGGAATTTTCTGAAAACTTCAATGGGCCTTAACTGGGTCATACGGACTCCGATTTTCGAAAACTCGGACTCTATTTCGCGTATTTTTCCGAGACGAACGCAATGGCATAGCCCGTTTCCCTTGATTCAGATTTTAGAATTAAATTCTGCCTCGATTTATGTTATAATGGGTTATTGAAAATACGGGTTGTTACATTCTCCCCTCCTTAAAGGATTTCGTCCCCGAAATCTTCAAGTTAGGAAGAACGTATCCTACCATCCAATCATCCATCTACTCAAAGCATCATCCACGAGCAATCATTGTCCTTAAAAGATTCTAAATGATGTATGGACATATGCAAAAGTGTGTGTATATGTACTTATCTAATGCAAAGATCAATGCAAAATATGTTAGTGAAATGTATCCATATGTATGCAAATCCCTAACGTAATGTATAATATCTACATGCGTGCTCAATCATACATCCATATGCAACATCCATGTGATTGCATACACATTTCATCCAAGAATAAGCATAAACACTCATGCACATGCAATATGAGGAGTGTGTGAGCCGATCTAGTGCCTAATGTGTATTATGCATCCACGAGTAACCACTTGCAAACACTTGCAACCACTTGCAACCATCAAACATAACATGTCCCAAACATATGTTTCATCCAAAGGGTTTCTACCTAAGGTTCTTATGACAAGATTAGCACGATAACTAGATAAACATGGATAGCAAAGAGAAAGATATGCTAACAAAGGAAAGAGATTGAGAGTGTACCCTCAAAAAGGAATGGATAAAGCCCACGCATCTTCTCCTCGGTTTCCCAAGTTGCGTCTTCTTCGGCTTCACCCCATTGAACCTTCACCAACTTGACCTCTCGATTCCTTAGCTTCTTGGTCTCCGTCCCCAAGATACGAATCGGAGCTCTCCTCAAAGTTGCCTCTTTCTCTACTTCCACGTCTTCAAGAATGCTAGGTTCAACCACCTCAGCGGACTCGTGTAGGCACTTTCGGAGATGCGAGACATGAAAGACATTATGCACTCCGGACAACTTCTCGGGCAATTGCACTTTATAAGCCATCTTCCCAATTCTCTCTATGATAGGGAAGGGTCCAACAAATCTCGGTGCTAACTTCCCAACAGCTCCAAATCGGACCACATTCCGCAAAGGAGAAACCTTTACGAAAACCATGTCCCCAACATCAAACTCCAAATCGGATCTTCGCTTATCAGCATAGGATTTCTGTCGGTCTTGGGCCGCCTTCATCCGTCTTCTAATCAACTCGACCTTCTCGGATGTATCTCTAATCATGTCGGGTCCAAGTATAAGCTTATCTGTAGTCTCCCACCAACATGTAGGCGACTTGCACGGCCTCCCATATAAAGCTTCAAATGGTGCCATCCCTATGCTTGCCTGATAACTGTTATTATATGCAAACTCAACAAGAGGAAGGTGGTCTTCCCAAGCACCACCAAAATCCAGAATGCAAAGCCTCAACAAGTCCTCAAGTACCCTATTCACCCTTTCTGTTTGGCCATCTGTCTGTGGGTGATAGGCCGTACTCAGGTTCAACCTTGTGCCCATAGCTTCCTGCAAACTGTTCCAGAACTGACTAGTAAAGATGGGGTCTCGGTCACTGACTATGCTGGAAGGGACTCCATGTAGTCGTACTATTTCACGAAGATATACTGATGCTAGTCCAGATGCGGTCCTTTTGCTCTTCACCGGAATGAAATGAGCACTCTTCGTAAGCCTATCTACAATGACCCAAATGCTCGTATTCCCTTTCCTTGACCTTGGAAGCCCATCAATAAAGTCCATAGAAATACTCTCCCACTTCCATAGCGGGACCTCTAGAGGATGCAATAGCCCACCGGGCTTCTTCGACTCAGCTTTTACTCTCTGACAAACGATACATCTAGAGACAAACCCTGCCACATCCTTCTTCATTCCAGGCCAGAAGAAAATGCGCTTCATATCCTTATACATCTTATCTCCCCCCGGATGTATAGTCAACTTGGAGCGATGTGCTTCATCAAGAACTTTCCTCACCAAGTCTTCTACCATCGGAACACAAAGCCTTCCGTCTCTCCTCAACCAACCCTTATCATCCATAGAATATCGAGCAAGGTGACTAGATGTCTCCCCTCGAATCAGCTTCTCCATAATCTCAATTATCTGAGGGTCTTCCTTCTGCGAAGCCCCAATTTGATCCAGAAGGGTAGGCCTGAGCTCAAGAGATGCTAAAGAACTGGTCATCGACTCCATTGCCAAAGAGAAATTAAAGGTTGCCAAGAACTCTAAATTCTTCATCTCAACAAATAGAGGACTTAGTGTCAACCTTTTTCTACTTAACGCATCCGCTACAACATTCCCCTTGCCAGGGGTATAGGCTATATCAAAATCATAGGACGCCAAGAATTCCATCCATCTCTGCTGCCTCAAGTTCAGATCCTTCTGCGAAAAGAGATACTTCAAAGACTTATGATCAGTATACAGTTCGAATCTTTCTCCCAGAAGGTAATGACGCCAAGCCTTGAGTGCATATACTATCGCTGCCAGCTCTAGATCATGAATGGGATAATTCTTCTCATGCACCTTAAGTTGCCTCCCCCCAAAACATATAACTCTGCCCTCTTGCATCAGAACGGCGCCCAATCCCGTGCCACAAGCATCAGTGTACACGGTAAATATCTTACCACCATCGGGTAAAGCTAGAACTGGTGCTGAGGTAAGGGCTCTCTTGAGTCTTTGAAAAGCAAGCTCACAGTCCATATCCCAAGCAAAAACTAAGTTCTTCTTTGTCAACTTAGTAAGAGGAGCGGATATCTTCGCGAAGTCCTTGATGAACTTCCGGTAAAAACCCGCAAGACCTAGAAAACTCCTCACCTCGGTTGCATTCCTTGGAGTCTTCCAATCCTGAACTGCAACCACCTTAGCGGGATCCACCGCTAAGCCTTGCTTGGATACGATATGCCCAAGGAATCTAACTTCCCTTCTCCAAAAGTGACACTTGGAGAATTTGGCCTTTAACTGATGCGCTCTAAGCGTATCCATCACCTCTACAAGATGCCTCGCGTGCTCTTCTTCATCCTTGGAGAAGACCAGAATATCATCCACAAAGACTACGACAAACTTGTTCAAGAACTCCCGAAACACCCTACTCATCAAGTCCACGAAATACGCGGGTGCATTCGTCAAACCGAACGGCATAACAAGCCATTCAAAGAATCCATCTGGAGTTCTGAATGCAGTCTTGTCTATACTATCTTCATCCACTCTGAGCTGATGAAACCCAGTAGCAAGATCAAGCTGAGAGAAAACAGAAGCACCAACAAGCTGGTCAAAGAGATCATCGATCCTCGGTAACGGGTGTCTGTTCTTCTTAGTCAGCTTATTCAATTCTCTATAGTCCACACAGAGTCGAAGAGAACCGTCTGCCTTAGTAGCAAACACCACAGGCGCTCCCCATTCGGATATACTTCGTCTGATGAAGTTCTTTTCAAGTAACTCCTTTACTTGCTTGCTGAGCTCCCGTCTCTCACGCGGAGCCATGTGCCGAACGGGCAAAGAAACAGGCTTAGCATTATCCACCAGATAAATGCGAAAATCAATCTCTCGTTTAGGGGGCAACCCCTTAACTTCTTCAAAAACATCTGGGTAGTCTCGGACCACCCTTACAGACTGAAGGGCTTCCTCTAAAGAGTCGAGAGATTCGAGATAGCACAACATGACGGGATTCTTCGGATTGCATGAAATCTCTAAGGTGTTGCCAAGGCGAGTCACAAGCCTCACAACCCTATGCTCACAATCAAGAATGGCTCCATATCGGGACAGCCAATCCATGCCCAGTATCAATCCGTATCCCCTGAAACCAAGAACATATGCACTACACAAGAACTCTACACTGAGTATAGAGATCCTCAGATCCTCACATATCATAGATAGATGAGCAGAACCCCCAATGGGATTCGAAACACAAACGAGATCATCCACTAAGCTAGTACTAAGGTGCAAGCTATCAACAAGATCAGATGAAATAAAGCTATGTGATGCACCAAAATCAAACAAGGTACGAACTGGAAGATCAGAAACATAAACAAGGTTCTCAACAGAAACACTACCTCGATCGGGAACTGGAGCGGTATTGAGAGCATGAACTTGCCCTCCTGAAGGTCCAGCCTATCCTTTCTTCTTCGGGCACTCCTTGCTGAAGTGTCCAGTCTCACCACAGGAAAAACATCCACCACTAAGCTTCCTTTTCTTCTTCCTACAATCCTTAGCAAAGTGTCCAGGCACACCACAGTAATTGCACTTTCCCTTGCCTTTGTTGTTGTTGTTGTTCCCCTTCTTGTTCTTGGCCTGATTCCCCTGGCTGCTTTGACCACCTTGATTGCCTTTGCCTTGAGAATCAGTCTTCTTTACTTGAGTATCACTCGTCTTGACCTCTTTCTTTCCATCTCCCTGAAGTAGAGCCATATTGACCAAACTCTCAAAAGTAGCCCCATGCGGAATATGTGACATCGCCAAGCCCTGCAGCGGCTCATTCAACCCTCTAGCAAATCGAAGAGCCTTCTTCTCAGGAGTGTTCACCATATCCAAACCAAAACGGGCCAGCTGATTAAACTTGTTCACATACTCCTTAACAGACATATCACCTTGCTTTAATGCAATGAACTTCTCCATCTGTAAATTCGCCTCAGCAGAAGATAGAAACTTGGCCACAAATCTTGCCCTCAAATCGGCCCAAGTCTCAACGGGCCTCGTCCCATTGGTGACCTCCCACCAATAGGCCGCTTCATCCTTCAAAAGCCACACTGTCAATAAGATCTTCCTCTCGTCATCAATCCCAAAGATAGCAAACAAGTCCTCAGTGTCTTTCAGCCAATTCCTAGCTTCAACAAAAGATTCCGTGCCTAGGAAATTCTTGCCTCCCATCGCCTTGAAGTCTTTACAAACCTTCGTGAACTCAACCTGAGGATGCTGAGGGAGAGGAGGAGGAAGAGGAGCCTCAGCAACGGGAGGGGGAGGAACATTAGCAACGGGAGGAGGAATATTAACTGCTGGAGGAGGGGGAACAGGAACCACCGGAGGAGGGACATTAGGGAGAGGATTCTCAACTACAGGAGGAGGAGTGGGAGTAGGGTTTGCGGGGCCGGCTGCCGCCCTAGCTTCTAGAAGCCTCCTATACCAGAGTGGCACATTTACTCCATCCGGGATGGCAAGATCCTCAGCCATACTGAAATGAAGGATAAGATAAGATTAGGTCAACGGAACGAAGGATAACGCTAATGGCTTTTTGGGGAATAGCCCTTTTTAAAATACTAGACTTTTCTTTGGAAAATACTTTATACTTGTTTTGAAAATAGTTTTTCAAAAGTCATTTAAAAACTTCTTGTTCTTTCTCGTAAACCATATGCTCTGATACCAAATTTGTAACACCCCACCTCCGCTAGGGTCACTCTTTCGGGGGCACTAGCTTCTGGGGGGCGTTAGAATTGGGTAAGCATGCATAATGATATATCAAGGCAGAACAGGAACATAAATATATATGTAAAACAGAGTAAGTGAGAATAAAACAGCGGAATATCTCAAACCATCTCAAAACAAGTCTAGTACATCATAAAGTCATCTGCCAAAATAAATATGTCTAGTACAACATAAACAGAAATACTGAAATACATAGTGCTATCCCCAAAAATAAAAGTGATAAACCATAGCGAGCTCAATGTCCAGGCATACATGAGCTATCCAGCAAACAAGCAAGCGATCCAAGCTAAGCACCACTGTTCCCTCCCTGAGAACCTGGGGGGGGGGGGGAACGGAAGAAAAGAAGCGAAAGAAAACAGGTCAGTCAAAAAGACTGGTAAGCCCTACTACGATCAGTCTATAAACTAATAAAGTTAACATCATGATGGAAACTGAGATGAACATACTGGTAATAGATAAAGGTGTCATCACATAAAGGAGATTAAGCTTTGCACCACAGTGTACTAGCAAACTAACATAACAGGTATTGATCCCTCAGCCCAAACTTTGGCCCAATAGCATGAGGTGACCTTAATGCAAGGTCCAGCCCAACGGTCTAGTCGATCGGCTCCCTATAAACCTAACACGTCAAGTGTTGGTGTCCATACGGCCCACATATGGTTGTAGTCAGACTGTGCCGGGTCCACCTTCGGGTGTATCAAGCCCTCGGGTGTCAACCCCAGACACCTAAGCAATAATGCACAGTCTAAACCTACTGGTACCCGTGCCTCGAGTTTGTCCAACACCGAACTACGTGCACGTCCGTAGCCCGCCTGGACCCGCACCGCTGTACCACTCAGCCGTCGCTTTGGTCGCTTACATCAGTCCAGTAATCGTGCCCCACCCTAGCCTAGCCTCTAGGGTTGTGAATGATACCAAACTGGGATTACTGCTGGAACAGACCACGTTGCTAGGGTTTTCTAAGAGGGTTAAGTGTGGTTTAACCCCTCACTAATCATGGATTAAATTAGTTAAGTGTAACCAACAGTTCACCACTTAACCCCATTTAATCCCTCGTATCCCCAAAATTGGTTAAGTATTAGTGGGCCATGACTTAACCCTAATTACGAGGCATTAATTTAATTGTACCTTAATCTCTCACATTAGACTTTGTTGCGGTTACTAGTTAAGCCGGGCGGGTCCGGGTAGCTTTACACCACAACTTGGTCTAACCTCGGGTCCCAGGTACACATGACCAACTTCTCACATTGGGTCCTATTGTTTGTAGCAACTAGTTAAGCCGGTCGGTTCCGGGTAGGTTTACGCTACAAACTCAACCCAACCTCGAGTTGGCCACACATGTTTTCTAAGTGTCATGTCCACTTTATTTTCAAACATAATTACAAGTTTAACTTGGGTAGACCTAACTTAATAGGTAAATTCCCAAGGGGTAGACCTAACTTAATAGTGAAATTCCCAATCTTATATTTTCATGTATTTTAAGTTTTACCCAAACCCCCCCCCCCCCAACGTCATTCTATCGCTTACATATTCGTCATAACGCATAAAGGATAGAAAGAGGGAACTTGGCACAACATACATGATAAATCTTACATATCATAATAAACATGCATAACATGTTGGACTTGCATAACTTAGCATGGTGAACTTGCATAAACATGCATAACTTGTTAAACTTGCAAATCATGGCTTAGTGAACTTGCATAAACATGCATAACTTGTTAAACTTGCAAATCATGGCTTAGTGAACTTGCATAAACATGCATAACTTGTTAAACTTGCAAATCATGGCATAGTGAACCTGCATAAACATGCATAACTTATTAAACATGCATAACATAGCATAGTGAACTCGCATAAGCATGCATAACTCAATAAACATGCATAACATAGCATAGTGAACTCGCATAAGCATGCATAACTCATTAAACATGCATAACATAGCATAGTGAACTCGCATAAGCATGCATAACTCATTAAACATGCATAACATAGCATAGTGAACTCGCATAAGCATGCATAATCCTTAAACATGCATAAATCCCAACTTTCATCACATATTAACTTTAGAGTTTCTAAAATGAAGGTAAGAGGGCTTACAAATATTATGAAGACACAAATCTACTAATAAAGATTGAGAAGCCCTTTATGCAAGCATATAAAACCCCAAAACAAAGCTCCAATTAACAAAAATCCCCAAAACTCTAGCTTAGCAAATAAAGCTTGCAACTTGATGATGTATGCAAGCTAATGATCATTCATACAACTTAGAAAAGCTTGTATGAACATCAAAATCTTAATAGAAATGATTTTTGAAGAGGGTGGAGGCTAGGGTTTTTAGGTGGAGGCCATTTGAGAATTCAATTTGACATAGTTTGGTTGCTAGAATGAATAATGGGGTTTTAGGGTAGGATTAGAGGCTTATTTATAGAAGATTAGAGTGTTTTTAGCCCTAGGATTAACCCTAGGTTAGTTTAGGTCCGTCAAATTTAGGAATTCTCTAGAACCAAGCCACAAGACCAAGCCCCAAATCAAAATGGTGCGCCAGGCAAAACTGCCCGGCCACCCCGTGTCGACAGGGCTGTCGACAGGGCAGTCGACACCCTTAGACCCCTGTCGACATGCCTGTCGACATGGGGGTCTGGGCGGGAGTTTTCCCGCCTGACGCCAGTTAGCCCTTATCCTTGTTTTTTAATTTGAAATTTAAATCTGTTTTTACTTAGGAATTTTCTGAAAACTTCAATGGGCCTTAACTGGGTCATACGGACTCCGATTTTCGAAAACTCGGACTCTATTTCGCGTATTTTTCCGAGACGAACGCAATGGCATAGCCCGTTTCCCTTGATTCAGATTTTAGAATTAAATTCTGCCTCGATTTATGTTATAACGGGTTATTGAAAATACGGGTTGTTACAACTATGGAGATGGTTAATCGTTTTCTCTTTACAGATTGAACGATGAGTCAAAACATGAGGAGTAAGGGCTCTGGAGCAAAAGATAGGAATGTTCCTGACATGAGGGCGATGCACTACAACAAAAACATTATATTACAACTTTAATTTTACAATTGTGGGAAAAGCACAATTGTAATAAATGTTTTTTTACAACAGTCAGCTCCCTAAAGTTGTAGTAAACATATTTTTACAACTTTTCATTTTACTAGTTGTAAATTGTAATAGATGCCTATTACAAACTTTATGTTTATAATATTTATATTTAGTAACTAATTTAATAATAATTAATAATTAATAATAAACTTAGGAATCGATAATATTTATTAATTGTTATTAAATAATTAATATTTAATAAGTAGTTACTTATTTTTAATAATTAATATCTAATAAATTTTTATAATAAATAATAATTAAAAGTTAAAAATCAGTATTAAATAATAATGATAAATAATTGAAATAATAATAACTGGTAACTAATAAAATAATTAATATTAGATGATAAATAATTAAATATTTAACAAAAATATTGTTTGTATAAAACCTTAATATAATTTCAATTTCAATTTCTTAACTATTTGTAATGAGTATAGAAATGATTTTATATCAATTCAAGGCTTCTCTATGTACAGAAATTTTCGTTTCCCCCCAAGCCTGCTTTCAACGTATTCTGAAATTTTCATCTTCCCTCCATATAGCGCGAAACCCACCTGTAAGCCACCAGAACCTAAATAAAATCACGTGACCCAGTCAAAAAGAAAATAAAATAAACCTAAACTCTTTCAATCTTCAATCGCCGCCTCAGGAAAACCCTAGTTCTCACGATCTGGAATTGCCACCTCGCCTCCATTTTGCCACCTCGCCTTCATCCTTTCGCTGCCACCGCGTCTTCGTTCTTAAGCTGTCTTGCTTCGCCTCCATACAGTAGGCATGTCGCCGCCGTTCTTCACTATTCGCTTTGAAGCATAAATTGAAATAGGATGGAGAGGAAGCAAAAGAGAAATTATGGTTTTTTGAGGGCAAAGCCGTGAGTTTGATATTCCGATCGAGTTATGAGAGTTCCTATCTCGACTAACAGTGATCGATCTACTGCATTTGTTCGTCTTTTAAAGCTTTAGCTAATCAGGTAAAACGTCGCTCAGTATTTGGCGTGATTTATGCCACTTTTCATTTTCATTACATTCTCAACTTTAATGGTTCCAACTGAAAATTAGTATACAATTTATTTAAATTTATGCTTGATTTTCACAAACTAGAATTTCTTCACTTAACCGATGAGGATTTTTGGGTTTATTTCTAACTTTAAACATTGGATATGGATTTCTGTCCAATTTCTAACTGGTTCTATCCAGATACTTGCTTTGATGTATACCCAAAGTTCATTATGTATCCGAATATTTCTTTTTAGCCTTGACTTGTTTAATTGTTGAGTTCTCCATAGTCTTGATCAAGACTTTGTATAGGAAACAAGGTTACAGACTTCAGAAAGAATAATATAAATAAATGGAAAGAACTTTTTGGGGGTTTTTTTAATTCACACTAGCTGTTGAAATATGCGCTAGCAGCTACAGTTTTATTAAATAAACTATCCAAAATTCATCCCACCTAAACTATTAGGTAGCAGGTTTTTATTTTATATTACTTTAATAGGTGAATGCCAATAGGAGCCATGTGTTTTTTATTTCTTCTGAAGCCAGCTACTGTTCTGAATCATCTAATCTCAAAGGCTTTGAACTGTTCTCTTTTAGTGATGATTTTTCAAGATGTCGGACTTTTTATAATTTCAGTTATGATATGTATCTGAGATTCTTTTATGGTTTATGTGAGCTTCAAATTGACCATCGGGACAAGGCAGTGGATGATATAAAGTTGCTTTTTGTTGGTGACGAAGAGTTGTGTTATGCTATGATTTCGAATGGTTTTGTGGATGCATTGATCAATTTTCTTGAAAAATCACATGACTTGTCTAAAGTTCATATGCTAAAAATAGGAGATGTGGTTTTTCTTGCATTTCTAAGCAACAATAGTTAATATCACCACTTTTACTACCTCTTGATACCTATATTGAGAGCTACATCATTGTATATTGAAGCTACTTCTTCATGCAAGCAGGGTTGAAATTCCATATCTAAATGAAGACACGATTCAGTTACTGTCTACTTTATTTAAATATGAGATAACCGTGGAAACCTTAATGATACTTCAAAAGCTCGCTTGTCGTCTGAATTCAAAGTCCATCGTTGCATCGTCTGGTTTACCTAGTGCCATTTCAAATTTTCTTGACAGTGGTAACTATGATATTCTACAATTTGCAACAGAAATCATTCTTAGTCTCTCAAAGCATAAGGAGCTAAAACCTCATGTCATATCAAGCGGTTGCATATAGAAAGTTGTTCCTATTTTGGCAAACCAAGGACTATCAACGTTTTGTCTACAAATCTTACTCAACCTTGTCAATTCTAAAGAAGCTTGCATCTTGATTGCTGAAACTAATGAATGCATTGCTTCAATATCCGAACTGCTTGAAATTGGAAGTCGTGAAGACAAAGAGTACATTGTAGCAATTCTTCATAGTGTTTGTTCTCAGAGTTTGCAGTATTGTTTACTGGTGATGAAAGAAGATGTGATTCCTTGTCTTATGGATATTTCTGTTAATGGTACTTCCAAGTCAAATGAGCATGCCAGGAAATTGTTTCATCTTTTCAAAGATATTCGCCTTAGTTGCAAAAAAATCGTGTCCGTGCTTTGGAGTACACTTTTAATTAAGAATGTTATGGTAATGGTTGTAATTCTATACATTTTTATGTGGTATATGATTTATAATTTGTAATCTGGATATAAAGTTGTGACTTTTATCAAAGAATGGATCATGATGCCTTTAAACTTACATCTATTTCTTATGTTATTTATTTATTTATTTATTGTTGCACATATAAAATATATATAGATTCTTATGAATATAATTTGTAGATATATTACAAATGTAAAATAAAAGTTGTAATAACATATATCACAACGGTTCTAAATAGTTGTAAAAATTACAACAACAACAGTGCGTAACTGTTGTAATAAAGGTTATTACAACGGTGGAAAAAAGTTGTAAAATATGCATATTACAACGGTGTTGCAACGGTGCAAAAAAGTTGTAAAAGATTTTAGTCTATTACAACTTCTTAATACACGACGGTTGGCCCACCGTTGTAAAATGTATATTACAACGGTGTTCCACCGTTGTAATATGGTCATTTTGCTGTAGTGATGTTTACTACTTTCATGAGACAGATGCGTAAGGATGTTCAGGGAGCAGCTCCTAACGCTGCTAACGGTGGTGGTGTAGTGGTGCAGGCGCTTAGAGCCGATTTCGCCAAGCTATGCAAGGATTATACTAGCCTTGGTGGGAAGCCGTTCCACGGAATGAAATCGGCTACGGAAGTTCAAGATTGGCTTGATAGCTGTGAGCGCATCTTCGAGGACTTGGGGATCGAGGATGCGATAAGGAGAAAGATAACATCCCGTCAGCTGCAAGGACGGGCAATAAATTGGTGGAATGCTATTAAGGCAGCTACTCCTGAAGATAAAGTTACTTGTAATTAGTTTAAGGCCCGATTCACTGATAAGTTTATCCCAGCTGCTCATAAATTGGAATTGTTTAGGAGATTTTTAGAGCTTAAGGATAATGGTATGGCAGTCTCTGAGTACACTGCTGAATTCAATACCTTATCAAAATATGGACTATCCCTTATCGATACTCCTAAGAAGAAGAATGAGAAGTTCATAACAGGCTTAGATCAGTACTTGGGGGAAAGGATTATGAACCATATTGATGAGACTTTTGAATCAATTATTGGGAAAGCATTGAGATCAGAGAGCCTTTATCCAAAGCCCAAGACTGAGGTCGCTGTTACATTTGCAGAGGGGCCAAAGCCGCAAGCAAGCGACGGAGGCAAGAATAATTCTCAGAATAAGAGGAACCAGAAACAGAACCAGACCAAGGATGGTCAGAAAAAGAAAGATAGGAAAGACGTAGAGTGCTATAGTTGTGGTAAGAAGGGCCACTATGCTAAAGATTGTAGAGCCAAGCCAGCGGACAGGAAGTGCTTCAACTGTGTCCAAGTGGGACATCTTAAGGATAAATGTCCACAACCTCCTAAAGAGAAGTAGTGAAAGCATATGCTATCGATGTTGTTCCTTCTTCGTCGAATGCCCCAACTATGGCGAAGAAAGTGAAGAATGTCGTTATTCAAGGTATGCTTTCTGTTTATGATGTTCCTATTTGATTATTGTTTGATACCGAAGCTTCCCGTTCCTTCATATCTACTGACCTGGTAGATAGGTTGGGATTAGAACCCGAGATAGTCGATAGACCTTTAGTTGTGACAAACCCGATTGGTGGTTCGACTAGCCTTAGTATGATTTGTCGTAATTTGGTCTTATCGAGTCATGGATGTATGTTTGTTTATGATTGCTTTGTTTTGGACTTTACTGGGCTTGGCATTATTTTGGGAGTCGATTGGCTCCAAAGATATGGGGTAGTGGTGACTATGAGAGGCCTTCGGTGACCGTTAGGGAGGATGATGGGCGGAGGGTACTGTTTGGTAGCCTACCTAGTGATAGGGTGATGGCTAGTTTTCTAAATTCCCTCGATATCCCGCATGATGAGTTGTCAGATGTGCCTATTGCTGGCGAGTATCCGGACATCTTCGAGGAAGTGACCGGACTTCCACCACACCGAGAGATCGAGTTTCGTATTGATTTAGTAAAAGATGCTAGACCTATAGTGATGCCACTTCGTTGTATGGTGCCAAGGGAGCAGAGAGAACTCGGGGTGCAAGTGAGCGATCTTTTGAAGAAGGGATTTATCAGAAGAAGTGTTTCCAAGTGGGGAGCACCAGTTGTATTTGCTACTAAGGCCGATAGTTCCCTTTGATTATATGTGGACTATCGCGAATTGAATAAGGTGACGAGGAAGAATAAGTATCCTCTTCTGCGGATAGATGATTTGTTTTATCAGTTGAGTGGAGCAAGAGTGTTCTCCCAGTTGGATCTCGCGACAGGATTTCATCAGCTTAGAGTGGCAGCTGAGAGTATTCCTAAAACGACATTTCGGACGCCGTCTGGATTCTATGAGTGATTGGTCATGCCATTCAAGTTAACCAATGCACCATCATATTTTGTGGATCTTATGAATAAGGTATTCAGGGATCAACTGAATAAGTTTATTCTTGTGCTCGTGGACGATATCTTGGTCTATTCGAGGACAGAAGAGGAACACAAGGAACATTTGAGGATAGTGACGGAGGTGTTGAGAAAACACCAGTTGAAAGAAAATTTTCTAAGTGTCACTTCTGGAGAAGGAAAGTGAGATTCTTGGGCCATGTTGTTTCATAGAATAGCATTGCAGTAGATCTTGCGAATGTGGCTATAGTGCAAGATTGGTCTATGCCCAAGAATGCAACGAACGTGAGAAGTTTCTTGGGATTAGCTGAATATTATCGTAAGTTTATCCAAGACTTCTCCAAGATAGTGACACCATTAACTCAGTTGACCAAGAAGAACCAAACTTTCGTCTGGGACGAAAGGTGTGAGAATGCGTTTAAGAGTCTATAGCAGAAGTTGATGTGCGCACCAGTGTTAGTTATCCCTAAGGGGAACGAAGAGATGACAGTATGCACGAATGCCTGTGATAACGGACTCGGTGCTCTATTGATGCAAGGAGGTAGGGTTGTAGCTTATGCTAGTCGGCAACTGAAATCACATGAGAAAAGATACCCTATGTAACGACCCGCCTTTTTGCCCAGTTCTTACCGGTAATTAAACCGACTCAAACCGTTCATAAAGACGAATTGTTATGGGTACATACATATATTGAACAAAATAACAGAACTTTTCATTGCAAATACAATGTTACATCAGAGTTACATAGAATATCAGAGTTACAACATATACAGCGGAAGAAAAGAAAATATACTCTCAGCGGAAGAAACCGTAAGATATAGCCGAAGCTCCAAAATCTTGCGTGAACTCCAATCCAAAAAGCGCTCTGAATCTTGCTCCAACGATCTATAACTGCAAAACTAAACACTAGCTGCCCGTGTGGAAATTAATGGGCACCTAGAGTTTAGAAAGGAACAATAAACTCTAGGTCAGTCGTGGGACTGGTGTGAGAACTCAAAACAGTTGTTATTTAGGATTCATTTTTAAAGTTGGGTAATTCAATGGACCACGCCGCTAACGCGGAACGGGTTAACTCCATATGAATTCCTGTGCATAGAAATTCGCTATGACTTTTGAAAATGAAGCTATCATAAGCTCGTCCCACATCACACAATGCAAGCGCACACCAGATGGGCGAGTTTTATCTTATGATAACCAGAATGTGCTTTCATACGTGAAAATCCTCTTCTAATATTATCATATAGTGTGAAAAGCAATTTCGCAAATAAATGTATTAATCCTAGACGACATAATACCATTAATATTATCTCGCCATATATATACAAACCAAAACCGTATGGCTCGTATTGGAGATTGAATTTCCAACTTGATGATTCCTGGCACGAAAGATCAATCAGGGATACAAAACGAAGTGCCTCAATGGCTTTTTCATCCATCATGCGGACACCGACTACACATCGTCAGGGCAGATCAACGGTTTTCGATCAGACTCAACCCCCCGAACATACCCAACTTCCCCAGGTTCATAAGTGGTTTCCCACTGCTGCACAGCTTCATCATCAATTCATATATAAGTATAAAACCTAACCGCCAGTTTCTCATCAATCCGGGGTGTGAGGTTTGTCGATGTCACGTCATACACAAAGCGATGCTTCGATAAGCCATTCTTTGATCATCATTAGCTCGTTTCATAACTCGGGTATGCCACATTGACAATTCACGACATATCACTGATTTCAATCAATGCATACCCTCTAAGTTCATATGACTTAGAGACGAGGATAATATATTGCCACAAATCCGATATACATTAACGGAAATCAGTGCTATGCGGTCCGTTCTGGGTCTGAACGGAACAACAACCCGAAAATACTTAAATATGTTCAGGTCTCATGTAACTCATACCTCGTATCGGTGGCCTACCTAACCGAGACATTAATCACAATCAATCTAAACAAATTTAAATATTCTCGGTCTTCATTCGTCGTTTACCGAGTCTTGAATTGCTTCATAACGTCGTATTATTACTTGGAATGGTTTTCGAACATATACTCGATCCCGGTCTTTCCAAGTAACAAGCGTACTTTAAAACAGTAGCTATGGTTTACACAGGCTTTTCAATTCAAATCTCCTTCCAAATATTTACCAATTCATTTACGACTCAAGATTTGAATTACTATAAATTTCATACATCTCGTTATCATCTTATCTCTTCTTTGAAATCAAAGATTACCCCTTCGCTTTAATTTCTTACCTTTAATTTCCTTGAATCAAAGATTTGATTAAATCCCCAATTACGATATGAGTTTCCACCATTCAATCTCATCGGGTTTCAAGAATGATATTACTGAAGATACGATTCACGACAAAACCCAATCAATCGATATTGAATCATAAATTACACAGAAATTTTTATCCACTTATATTCGATATAAATTCTCAAAATCAACGAATACTATAAGTGGAATAGCGATATAATAATATCTTCCAAATTCCCCAGATAGTATTTATTTACACCATGATATTTTTATACCGAATATCGAAGATTATTTCTATCTAACTTATTTCAATCAGGTGGAGAAACCCATGTCTTAATTAAAAGAATTATTCAACTCTTTGATATTTGATCTGGACAGAAATAACACCAACTTATCTTCAATATAAATCTCCATATCCCATTCATATTATAAGAGGAATAACGATGAGCTACCTTTTAAATTCCTCAAATAGTAAGAGTCATCATCGACTGAATTAATATTAAACATCGAAGATTTATTTCCCACCATATCCAATTATTCAAAATTGGAAAACTTATTTTACTATTTAAATAAATCAATATAAATCCCATATACAATATTTTGAATACTTCTAAACCTTTGAAAATATCCTGCAAATCATTTAAAAATGATTTCTCATAGTTCGGAAAATTGTTTATGGGTTAAAAACTTCAAAATAGATTGCTTTTAATGAAAGCGTTACAACAACGTTTCAAAAGTGTTACAAAAGCGTTACAAAACTATGCCCTTACAACGATTTTTTTCCAAAACGGTTTTAAACATAGCTTGAAAACTATAACCTGAAATTAAAATCTTCTTTCACTCATTTGAAAGCACTCGTAAATAGGAACCAAATGTTTTTCGTTTCGTGGAAATTCGATTTAAATTGGAAAAGTTATAAGCATTTACATATTGCCATAATGCGACAAGCTCTAATTTTAACCAAAATAATCACTATTCTTATATACTTCAAAATACCTTAAAATCATTATAAACTTATATAAATCATTTAAATTGACTTTTCAAATTATTCGGATTTAAAACACAACTTTTTTTTTACTAATAAATTACATCACCATTCAAATAATTTCAAATTAGATTTTTATTTAACCATCCCATCCGTCGGATCAGTTAGGGATAGCCAGGGAGAGCAGGAAACTGAATTTCCAAACCCAAGCCTAGACACCATCCTCTCTGTCATCCTAGAACGTTCTGGTGTATATTATATCATTATTATATAAAAACCATATTCAAATTAAAAATCTCATTTCGAATTTAAATTGAAAATATTTTTACCAAAACCAGTTTCACATAGATATAAAGATCGTTATACAAAATCGATACATAATTTAAATTATTTTCCAAATCCTAATTCAATATTTAAAAGTTGATATTAAATTCAAAACCAAATTTTTTAAATATTATTTGATAATTAAATAAAATCATATATATGAAGGAGAATCTAAATCGATCACCCATATATTCCACAACCACGGTGTGTGTAATATCATGCAATGCAATCATATTTATCCAAATGAACCATACGATCAGATGGATACGAATTCATTTTCACAACAAACATTTTAACTGTGCACAAGCGTTATAGTCAATAATGCTTACTCGTGTTCAGTGTATTACCTAATTACATGAGCATACATTCAAACATCAACATCCATCACACAAGCATCATCAACAAATTATAATTAATCTCAACTAATTATAATTAACTAATTTAAATAATAATTTAAATTAGAAGTTCTCACCAGACAAGCTCCAACGTCTTCATTACCAGAGCGAATAGACCAATCGAATACTGTCACTGCTACTCGTACTGTTTTCAGTTCACTTCCATTAGCGGTTGGAGATTTTTCTATTAACTAGGCCCAAAAGCCCAAATACTTCAACCCGATCCAAGCCCGCATCCCTTTCTTCTTCTTCCTCCTCCTATCTCATTATTCACGCTCCATGGAACCCAACACCTTGTGCATGGTAGTGCACATACACCATCCAAACATTCCATCATTCTTTGATCCGAGACCACCAACAATTTTCTCTTCGTCTCCTCATTCAATTACACCGCACCACCACCTCTTCGGCTCCAAACATCAAAATGCGATCCCCCCCATTTCTGAACCTGGAACGAAAAGTTGCGTGAACCCAAAAGAAGTATCGACACTTATTTTCTCCAATCTCCATCAAATTACACCGCTTCGAAGCTCTCTCTTCGCTCGTCACAACGCCATTCACCGATTCTTCTATCATCACCTCCACCCTTGATGAACTCCAACCCTAATTCCGACGATCTCAAGTTGTCGACATAGAATCGAACCAAAATCACATGAAAAATACTACATACACCGCTGATCTCAATGGCGCAGACGACATTGATCAATTTGAAGCGGATTGAGAGATTTGAATTTTTCAATGAAGAGAGGTGTAAATTTCATGTACAGGATATTTTAAAAACAAGGAGCAAGAAGAAAATGTCATGAGGAGATTCACCGCAAGTGATTAATGGATGAAGTGTGATGCAAAATGAACTTAGGTCCTCCTTATATAGAATGATTCAAGGGTATTTTAGACAATTTGTTCAAGGACACATGTCTTGTTTATGAGCCTTACTACATGCATGAATTCCACCTAAGGGGACACTTGGCTCATGGCATGAAATCTCCTCATGCATGATGACACTTAAGGGAACACTTGGTATGCTTCATGAAGGTAATTACATGCATGAGGACAACTCAATGGACACTTGGATTTGTCATGAAGCTTTGAACATGCATGGTGACACATAAGTGGACACCTCATTACTTAAGCCTTAATTAATTTATTTAAATTGGTTACACCTTTGTAACACTCATGAATGTAACCAAATTTTCATGCTTATATATTATTTAAAGTTTATCAAAAATGCTTATCACTTATTAATGTTCCAAAAATATTTATTATTCATCAAATATATTTATATATATACTTTACCAAAATTCATAAATGGTTAAAAATAAATAATTATCAATCCAAAATTTTTATAGATTTTATAACCACCATTATAATTTATTTAAGTAATAAAATAATCATTCTTGTAAAAATCTTATTTCAACTAAAAATCATTAAAGAATCTTTAAAATAACCTATAAATAGTTGAAATATTTATCTATATTACTTATCATATAATTTACCAAAGTTTATACTAACAAATGGTTTAGAATAAATGCCTATCAATCCTTATAAAATTTTATAAATGCAATTAAAATTTACCAAAATAAAATATAATAATCATTCTTGTAAAAAATCATAAAATAAATTATCCTTTACAAAAATCATTTACAAATCAATATTATCAAAATTAGAAAATATTATTACTTAAACATGAAATCTTATAAATTAAATATAAACTTTTTAAAATAAAATTTCCTTATACAAAATCATAATTTATAAAATAAAACATGATACTTTATTCAAAATTAAAAATTCACATATTCAAACCTTATAAAAACAAATATATATTCATAAAATCCAACATTATATAATAAAAATCCAAATTCATATATTAAAAATCCAAATTAACTTGGTAAAAATTATGGGATGTTACACCCTACCCATGATTTGGAATTGGTAGCGGACATGTTCGCGTTGAAGATGTGGAGACACTATCTCGTGGGAGAAAGATTTGAGTTGTTTACCGATCATAAGTCATTAAAGTACCTTTTCTCCCAAAAGGATTTGAATCTCCGTCAGCGGAGATGGTTAGAGTTTTTGGCTTCATATGATTTCAATATCGCATACACACCTGGAAAGGGCAATGCGGTAGCTGATGCATTGAGTAAGAGACATGCCAGTTTAGGGGCTATGTTTCTTGATTGGAAGCAACTGGAGTATATCGCAGGATATGATTTCAGACCTAGATGCGAATTAGCTCCAGGGATGTTAACAAATTTGACAATTAGACCGACTTTGATTGAGCGGATTGTTCCAACCAGAGGGACGATCCTTATATATTGGAAATCATCTCCAAGATAGAGATGGGTATAGACAGTGAAGAAATGAACAAGTATGGTCTCGATCGAGATGGATGACATAGAAAGAATGGGGGACTAGTTGTACCCAACGTGAATGGATTGAGAGATAAAGTGATGAGTATGTCATCACTCAAAATTGACTATACACTCCGGTGGTAATAAAATGTATCGAGACATGAAGCAAACCTACTACTGGGAAGGGATGAAGAGAGACGTTGGGAAGTTTATATCCAAGTGCATGAACTGCCAGCTAGTTAAAGCCGAGAAAAAGAAGCCTAGTGTTTTGTTACAACCATTGGAAATTCCCGAATGGAAATGGGAACAAGTTTCAATGGGTTCCATTGACGGTTTGCCAAAGACTAGATTGGGTCATGATAGTATTTGGGTGATTGTGGATCGATTGACCAAGAGTGCAAGGTTTATACCAGTCAAGTCGAATAGAACGGCAGCTAAGTTAGCAAAACTATATATGAAGTGGGTAGTGAGATTTCATGCCTAAAAGTATTGTGAGTGGCTGAGATCCATTATTTATTAGCAGGTTTTGGAAGAGCTTACAAGAGGCTTTGAGATCAGAATTACATCTCAGTACCATATGCCATCCTCAAACCGACGGTCAAACAGAGAGGGAGAATCATATATTGGAGGATCTCTTAAGAGCTTGCATATTGGATTTTTGAGGATCATGGGATGACCATTTGCATTTGGTTGAATTCGCATATAATAATAGTTATCAATCCAGTATGGTATGGCTCCATTTGAAGCTTTGTACGGAAGGCCGTGCAACTCACCGTCATGTTGGTTGGAGACCGGTGAGAAATTTGTGCTTGGGCCAGATGTAATAAGAGAAACTTCAGACAAGATCAAAGTTATTCAACAACGAATGAAGGCTGCCCAAGATAGGCAGAAGAGTTATGCTGATAAAAGATAAAAGAAAATTGAAATTCTTTGTTGGCGAATTGTTATTCATCAAGATTTCTCCATTAAAGAATGTGATTCGGTTTGGTAGGAGAGGTAAATTGGCACCAAGGTTTGTTGGTCCATTCCCAGTTCTCAAATAAGTTGGGAATTTGGCATATAAAGTTGGATTTCCTGACAAGATGGCGGGAGTTCACAACGTATTTCATGTTTCCGAGTTAAGGAAGTTCGTGCACGTTTCTAATATGACTATTTCCCCAGATCAGTTGGATGATATCGAAGTAGAACCCAAGTTGGTTGAAAACTGCAGACCGATTTGTATTGTTGGGTATGATACGAAGCGACTTCGGAGGAAGAAGGTGAATAGTGAAAGTCCAGTGGGGGTGATAATGAAAACGACTGTACTTGGGAAACAGAGGAGAACATAAGGAAGTCGCATCCAGAACTCTTTGCCTGGTAAGATTTCAATAGTGATAATTATTCCCTTGTTAGTAAACCGCATGCTAGGATAGGCTTGTTGTGATATCATGTATGTTTGCCTGTTTGCAAATGGTTGATAGGCATGCGGGATCCACTGTATGTTTTCTTAATTAAGGAATTTCGAGGATGAAATTTCTTAAGGGAGGGAGAGTGTAACGACCCGCATTTATACGCATTGGAGGACCATAGAATATCTAATTTATTCTCATGCGAAGTCGTATAGTCGTGTAACTTTGGGGAACGACTATTAGGGTCATTTCCCATGTTCATGATTTTTTCCGAATTTTAAATGAGCGTTTTTCCCTGGCGAATCTTTTTTCGTCCATAACTTTTGATTGGTAAGGAGTTTTAACCTAAAACCACTTCCATTGGATTCAGATGATGGTTTACCTTTCCGCAGAGTTGTCACATTAATCAAACGGACTTAACGTTTGGGAGATATGGCTGAAATAAGGTTTGGAAGGTGAAAAACAGTGTTAGCGGGCTTAATAGGGTAATTAGCGTATGAGCCCAGTACCCATTTCAGGATTAGGGTTATGGCGCGGCTGATAGGGTTAGGGAAATCAGTTTTTATCATATTTTTTAGCCGCCACTTACATCTCTTGAAACCTAGCAATTGCCTCCAACCCCCAAATCACCTTCTAATCACATATTGGCCTAATCAACACCAAATTAAAGCGGATTAGCATAGAGATCGAGGTAGAGCTGCTGTGTTGCATAGAGATTCGACCAGTCAGAGATATTTTCAGATCTAAGATTTTATTTGTGGCTAAGGTGAGTGATTAACATGTTTCTACACTAATTACAGCTAATTAGGGGTGATTAGTGTTAATTAATGAAATTATGCATTATAAAAATCTGGAAAAATATGTAGAAATTCTTAAATGTCATTTCATGCCTCTGTTAGAAATTAGGGTTAATTTGTACATGTTTTGATAATCGTATGGTTAAATCATGATTAAGAGGATTAAGGAAAAAACATGGGTTTTGGGTATTTTTGATCCATATTAACATGTTAGATTGTTGCTTTGATGTTTATGGTCGTTTTTACATGTTGCTATGACTGTTTGGAATGATTTGTGATTGCATAGAAAAGTTATAATGGTCGAAAACGCCGTCGTATGGCGAATATAGCTCGCTGGAAAAGTTGCAAGAATTGGTTATAGACCCATTCGTGAAGCACATATGGTGACCCGACCCACTCGTGGGGAAACTTCCACTCACGAACCGCTCCACTTCGAGGACCACGAGTTGGTCCGCACCACCATCAGGAGATCACGAGCCAAGAGGAGTCCACGAGCAGGTCACGAACCGAGATGGATCATCATCACGAACCACTCAACATGAGTGCACCCATGACCTAGGTTAGGACTCACGAGCCATAATGGAGCAGGTCACGAGCTGGAGCAGGAAGTCACGAACCGACCCGATGGTCACGAGCCACCACGAACTAGGAGTCATCACGAGCCGATGTCAGGAGGAGCGAGCGGCGAACCGATGCCAAGAGGGATCACGATCCGGTCTTCGAGTCTGAACAGCGAACGAATTGAATGGAAACTGAAGTGCAAACGAGATAATGACCAAAACCTGAGATGGAAAGGTAGTCTAAATGAGGGGTTGTAGCTCAGGATCCAGATGGGAACCAACAAGTTAACTTCATGATTGGGCTTTGCTGCGGGACATGTGCAAAGGGGTTATCGATGTCTATAGCTTTGATTCACCATTAAGAGATGGGTTTGGCTATAGATCAGTGCAGTGGAGTCGTCATGACTTCATGGGGGCAAAGTGATCGTAGCAAGGCTATGAGCCAGTGTAGTGGAGTCGTCATGACTCCAAAGGGGCAAAGTGGACACATCAAAGGATTAGTGGCTGTGGATCAGTGCAATGTGGTCATTATGACGCCTAAGGGCAAAGCGATCGCAACAAAGTATTGGGTGAACAAAAGTGGTGGATATCGTATGCTTTATGCACTGAGTGAGATATGTAAGGTTGATTGTTATGTTTGATGTTTGCTACCACCTTTACATGCACACTCACATTTTTCATACTTTATGTTAGTGCTACCTTATAGTACTGTACATCCTGTTGTGCTAACTCTTTGGTTGCAGGTCCAGGTTCAGGTATGATTCTTATACCTGTTATTTGTTCATCTTAGAGATGTATACTTGCTACCACTCATACCAGACTGTTGTCTGATCCAGAGTTTTATGTTTCTTCTTATTACTCTGGGTACTCACATAAGCATACTAGAGACAAGTTAGGTGGTTGCACGAGTAGCTGAACCGGAGACGAGCAGGAGGCTCCCACCAACAAGTCGGCCATCTACATGGTTGTCCATATAATGCTTCGAAGGGTGTCATGCCTATGCTTGGCTGTTAACTATTGTTGTAGGCAAACTCTACCAAAGAAAGTTTCTCTTCCTAAGTCCCTCCAAAGTCTAGGATGCACAGTCTTAGAAGATCCTCAAGAATTCTATTCAACCTCTCAATGCGAACACTTAGCAACCAACTCTAGATCGTGGGTTGGGCAGTTCTTTTCATGAACCCTCAACTGTCTGCTTCCATAGCACTACTCTTCCCTCTTGCATCAAGACGACACCAAGCCCTGTGCCACAAGCATCGGTTTAAACTGTATACATCTTGTTTCTGTCCGAGAGAGTCAGAACTGGAGCTGTTGTCAGAGCCTTCTTCAACCTCTGAAAGGCTTCCTCACAATCGATGTTCCATAAAAAAGCCAAGTCCTTTTTCATCAATATGGTAAGCGGGGCTGATACCCTTGCAAAGTCTTTGATAAACTTTCTATAGTGGCCTGCCAACTCAAGGAAACGTCTCACCTCCATTGCATTCTTTGGAGCCCTCCAATCTTGAATTGCAACGACTTTCGTGGGATCCACTGCTATCCCGTTCTTGGGGACCACATGCCCAAGGAACCTTACTTCCTTTCTCCAAAGGTGACACTTAGAAAATTTCGCCTTGAGTTGATGTGACCTGAGGGTGCGTAGAACCTCTCCTAAGTGTTGGGCATGCTCCTCCTCGCTCTTTGAGAAGATCAGGATGTCATCCACAAAGACCACCACAAACTTGTTCAAAAACTCTCTAAACACCATTCTCATCAAGTCCACAAAATAGGTGGGTGCATTGGTTAACCCAAAAGGCATAACCAACCATTCGAAGAAGCCATCTGGAATTCTGAATGCAGCCTTCTCAATGTTGTCCTCTACCACTCTTAACTAATGAAACCCGATGGCTAGATCCATCGGCGAGAAAACTGACGCGCCAACCAGCTGATGTCATCAATTCTTGGTAGCGAGTGCCTACTCTTCTTAGTGAGTTATTCAACTCCATATAATTCACAAATAGATGAAGTGACACTACACCAGAAATGCCAATTAGGCAGTGCTCATGATCGTATCTAATTTGATTTGGCAGTGCTATGGACCGTATCAAATTTTGGCGTCTTTGTCAATTTAATACGTCCATTAGCCATATCAAATTGAGAATTTGATACGGCTAATGACCATATCTTTTTTTAATTTGAAACGGCCATTAGTCGTATCAAATTCTCAATTTGATACGGGTAATGGTCGTATCAATTTTTTTTTTTAAAAAAAATACAATTAGCTACTTCATTACAGCAAATTCATACAATATATATTGCACATGATTCTTGACCAATACATATAGATAGTCTAAACAAAAACATAACGTCTAACTCAACATATAAGAAAACTAGACAAATTTTAAGAACATGTACAAAAATTAAAGAGGTTCCAGAAAACGTTTTTCAATCATGAATTTTGTAGCTCTGATAGAAACAAATTTTGGGCAAAAATTTACCAACTTGCATGCAAGCAAGCTTCTAGTCAGTTCTTATATGATCAGAGTGGTTTCCATTATCATGATTCACGACACGGATGCATGTTTCCATCTTAAATACACCCCTTTTTGCTGATATTTCTCTACTAACGAGTAAATCTAGATATGTTTGGAGAGTATGGACTCAACCACGCCTTGGGCTATGGGATGATACCCCTCCCAAGCTTCCTGGAAAATTCGGGTAGCCATCATCTTCTCTTCATCTTTTGATTTGGCAAGAGCTGTGTATAGCGGGCGAAGATGCATCATCCTTCCCACTTGTTTAGATGTCTTTTCAACCTCGTTGTAGTACTGCTTGCATTGTGACGAAATTGCTATTTGAAGAAATGCCGACTTTACTTCATAGTTCCTGCTCTCTAATAGCTTGTATTATGCATCATGGGCGGCAAGCTGCATTTACATGAACTGTTTTTAAGTAAACAAAGGTTTAGGAGCTGAAAATATTTGCAGATGCTATTGTAATTTAGTATGCATTTGCGAGTATGTGGTACTTTAGAATCATTACAAGATTTCTACCATCAGTCTCCACAAATGTAATTAGAACACCATGAAAAATGAATTTGAAAAATATAAACAATCCATGCCTAAAAAACATTAGGACTCCTAATTGAATCCACATCAAAATTTATAATCAATTTTCGCAAAACCACATTTACTATCAAAATTTCCAACTAAAAATAATAATATTTTTTTCATGGGTGAGATTCAAACCCATATCCTAATTTATACACCTTGATAACTTCGGGGAACTTATGATGAAGCGAAAAAATATAATAGTATTACAACTATTACTAAAGGAAAATTAATTTGGAAATCAGTGGTTGTTTTTTATAAAATAACTAACTTTCATTTGAACAAATACATAGAGTTGCAAAAAATTAAAAAATAAAATAAACTTTCTTTTGAACAAATACAAAAAATTTCAAAATGTCTCGCATCTATTAATCTATTATTATTACATTCTCCATCTTTGCTATTTATAATCGAAAGACAAAAATTCAAACAATTTAATAAGTTAATTTATATCCTGTATCGACTTTGTTTGAATTGTAAGAGGTGGAGCAATTCTATTCCCAGTATATCCAAGCAAGTTAATTTATTGCAAGAGGTAGAGCAATTGCTATGAGTCTCTTGGATATTATGACATCACTACTTCTATTTTGAGAACAAAAGTTTCAGGTAATTTCCTATACCAAATAAGCGTTAAATTAAAAATGATTAAAAAATACCTGAAGAAGTGGAGCAATTCTATTACCAGTATATCCAAGAAAGTTGATTTATTAAGAAAGGAAAATAATGATTTGTATACTTCTCTTCTCTTATGTCCCGATGATCAGAATCTGCTATAACAATATCAGAATGGTATTAAGGATTTGGAAGTTATGATTATTCAAATTAAATTAAAGTATGCACATAAAACGTAGGTTATAACTAAACGTAGGTTATGATTACTCAAATTAAGTTAAAAGTAACGTTGTTGAACTAATAATAACACTGATATCATTAGGTGGAATTACAGTGAAGTTTAAGACAAAAATACATACAAAAGAATGTTGAGCCAATGTTTCTTCTTTGTTGTTTCAAGTTTTTCGATCCAACAGTCTGTCTAAAAATGGATCACATTTTTTGATTGAAGGTGAATGATTATTGTCTTACGACAAAGTCAAAATATTTATCAATAACTAAAATGGGAAGAAGCTGATATTAGTTTGGATGGTAAAGTAACTGCAATAAAGAAATTGAAAATACAGTATGGAATCTGTAACGAAACTGTTATAACTATAGTAGTGCACGCATGGCAGAGATTAATTTTTCTTACATGGCGTGTATCAACTTCATGGTCCCTGTTATGGAAGTAATGAGAGTAAGAACACACTGGGAAGTCAGTATAAAAACTATAGGTGCGTATATCTTTTAATTATTAACATTTTGCAGTAAATGCAGCAAAAAACCATAGGATGGATCAAAGTTTTGAACTAAGTGACGCATATTTGGCACATGAATTAAACAAAAAACATAAAAAAGATCAGTCAACAATAAAATTTAATATAAATGAATGTTTTAAAGTTTTTAGTAGCAAAAATGATAAAAACTATTTGTATGTTACCTTTGTTGTTACATGGAGGTCAAATAAATCTGCTGATATTATATATAATTCATATTAAAAGTTGTATAATTTGATATATAAGAAAGAAAAAAACAAACAAATCTATTATATTAAGTCAATCTAGTAAAACAGAAATCATTCATTTGGTGATGTTTTAAACACATGATAGAGTGTATCAATGTTATGCATAGTCAAACTGACCATTAGGGAGGTTTCCCTAGTATAAAAGCCAAAAACAAATTGTCTAAGCTAATGAATTTCGGCGTAATTTTCGCTCAACCAGTATTTTCTCCGCTTTTTGCTTCTTCCTCAAATTTGTATAATTCCGACTCTTTCTCCTCACTAAAATTCTCTCTGCGTTTTTCTTCTGTTCATCTCCAGTCTACGAATTCTTTTTACCTCAAAATTAAATTCCACGTTTTCTCCTATCTACTTCATTTCTTCGCCGCTACACAAATCTGCAGTCGTTCCTCCACTACATAGATCTACGCCAATTCCTCCGCTACCCAATTCAGCGCATAAATTCCTCCTCTTCTCTCGCCGTTTCATTTTATCCGACAATTTGCGGATTCGCGAGACGCTGGACCTCCAGAAAAAAAGTCGAATTTTCATGAATTCGTTCAAAAATTAGCATATATTTTGACTGTCAATTGGACTTCGCCTGCTTCTATTTTGTAATTTTCGATCATCTGGGTATGCTTATTTATTTCCTTTTGCACTCTTGAATTTTTATTCCAATTCTCATCTTGCTATCCAAATTATAGCTTTGAGAGCTTTCAAGCATGGTTGTTCATCGTTTTTTTACATAATGGTAAGCCTTCCGATCTAATTATGGTTAAGAAACCTTTTTGTTATTTTACATGATATTCACATTAAGAACCATTTGAATTATGTTATTGATGTTACTTACTAATTGGTTTTGGTTGATTCTACTGTCACACCTGCGCATGCATAAACAAGAACGAATTTAGGATCCAAAATTCTCCAGTTATCCAAAATTGTTGAAGTTTGATTAGGTTACACTTTACACATATGGATTCCACTTCTTTGACAATATCGTCTTCATAGTTTATGTACCATGATTTTCCCTCATTATTTAAGTTAAAAGGAACTCATTTCATTGAAATTTTAATAGCTAACAAATAATTTTTCCATTGTTTTTTCCAATTTGATCTATGTTTTTGTTCAAAGGCGCACCTTGAAGTTTAGGATGGAAGAATACTTCGAAATTTTAGTCTTAAAAATACATTAATAATTTTGTGGGTTTGATGCCTTGACTTTAGTTGTATAGCCATAAAATGTTGGAACATCTCTGCCATAGTTCATTGGAAATATAATAAACAATAATCAATTAATTTCAACGTAAAATTGAACTTAAAATATAATAAACAATAATCAATATAATAAATAATAATGTTTTATTTTCTTTTTTCACTTGTGATATTTTAGCTGTAGTTCATTATGAAGGGACCGTTGCTGAGGCAGTAGAAGATTTTGATACTACAGATAAAGACAATTAATTCGATGTTTTCATTCGGAACAGGCTCTATGATTAAGGATTGGGACATTACCTTGAGAACTATGAAGGTAAAATTTTATTATATTGTTACATTCTAGTTATTCATCTTATATAACCCCCATTGAATTCAAATGTAACAGAGGTGCATAGCGAAAGTAACCTACAACCCAGAATATGCATATGAAGCGCTGCGACACCTCAAGAAGTACCCCTAGAATAAATTCTGAGTCCTTTTTTGTGTTGTTTTGTATGCTGGAAGATATACTGCAACTATTTTTCTGGAATATTGTTCCAGATTTTTTATTCACTCTCTATGTCTATTCCATACGATCACCTAAAGCAAATAAAAGTAATTTCATACATATCATTTATGACTTGGGAATGACTTCAAAAGGGTTTTAAAATAAAATTGGCTATACATGCTTTATAACACCCATATTTAGCAATTTAGTGATTGGAAAATGGTCTGACATAAATTTATTTTGATACTGTTCGAATGTGCAAGTGAGATTGTTGTCAATAATTTGGTCAAAAAATTGCAGAAAATAACACAAATTATCTAAGTGAAATTATGCCATTATTTTAAATTCAAACTCACACGCAATAGAATCTTCCTAGTATTGAATTTTATTCTTAAAGTGAAGAATGTCTCTGGGTCAATTGGTTAACTAGTTAAATTTGTAACTGCTATTTATAGAACATATCAGGGAAATATCAAAGAGGAGAGAAAATGGTACCTTGTGGCATTCCTTTAAAGAAAAGGAACAATTCAAGGAAATATCAAAGAAATCCGAAACTTTTTATCCGAAGGACGTGATGTTTTTCATGGCAATTCATCGTGGGGATCTAAATAGGTCGATGTCATTGGTGTTGGAAGGTAGGTAATGTCATCTGTTGAGGTTAGGATGCAGAAGAATGATGTGAGATTTAAAGCATGCGACTTTGATGATGATTAATAATATATTTAAAATGGACAGCTCAAGTGGGGGTGACGATTGAAAGTTTGACATGTGTGGAAGAACCATTCAAATTATGTTATTGATGTTACTTACTAAATTGTTTTGGTTGATTCTACTGTCACACCCGCGCATGCATAAACAGGAACGAATTTAGGATCCAAAATTCTCCAGTTATCCAAAATTGTTGAAGTTTGATTAGGTTACACTTTACACACATGCATTCCACTTCTTTAACAATATCATCTTCATAGTTTATGTACCATGATTTTCCCTCATTATTTAAGTTAAAAGGAACTCATTTCATTGAAATTTTAATAGCTAACAAATGATTTTCCCTCATTTATGACTTGGGAATGACTCCAAAAGGGTTTAAAAATAAAATTGGCTATATATGCTTTATAACGCCCATATTTAGCAATTTACTGATTGGAAAATGGTCTGACATAAATTTATTTTGATACTGTTCGAATGTGCAAGTGAGATTGTTGTCAATAATTTGGTCAAAAAATTGCAAAAAACAACACAAATTATCTAAGTGAAATTATGCCATTATTTAAAATTCAAATTCACACACTATAGAATCTTCCTAGTATTGAATTTTATTCTCAAAGTGAAGAATGTCTCTGGGTCAATTGGTTAACCAGTTACATTTGTAACTGCTATTTATAGGACATATCAGGGAAATATCAAAGAGGAGAGAAAATGGTACCTTGTGGCATTCCTTTAAAGAAAAGGAACAATTCAAGGAAATATCAAAGAAATCCGAAACTTTTTATCCGAAGGATGTGATGTTTTTCATGGCAATTCATTGTGGGGATCTAAATAGGTCAACGTCATTGGTGTTGGAAGGTAGGTAATGTCATCTATTGAGGTTAGGATGCAGAAGAATGATGCGAGATTTAAAGCATGCGACTTTGATGATGATTAATAATATATTTAAAATGGACGGCTCAAGTGGGGTGATGATTGAAAGTTTGACATGTGTGGTGGAATGCTGATAAGAGATAAATGTGTTTTGTGGAGAAGCAACAACACATTGGAGAAGGGGATAACCGACGCTACTGGCCGATCTATTGGAGCCTCTCACTTAGCAGCAGATGGTAGGAATACCTAACTTGCAGAGTCTTTTCAAGAAGCGGCAGTTACAATAGCCATTTCAGAGACCTAACATTTAGGTATCATGTTTGTACTAATTACCTTGTGCGAAATACGTACTGTAAATTAACTTTAGTATCAAACTTATTAATATGATTGGAAATATATATATGCATATATATATATAAATATATATATATATATATATATATATATATATGTGTGTGTGTGTGTGTGTGTGTGTGTGTGTGTATGTGTATATATATATATATATATATATATATATATATATATATATATATATATATATATATACATACACACACACACACACACACACACACACACACATATATATATATATATATATATATATATATATATATATATATATATATATATATATATATATATATATATATTTATATATTGTTAATAGGACAGTGTCTTGCTAGCTAACACATACTTTTGTATTATGTAAAACTATTCAACTTCATTAATTTATTTGATGGAGACGGTTATTTGGAAATGAAACACATATGGATGAAAGCTTGATGCTTGGATGTAGGTACATATACCTTGGGTTGTTGATAGTGAAGCAGAAGCTGCAAGGTCCTACAATGTTTTAAATTTGAATTGTCTTGCATTAAAACTCTTTAGTGCGTACTCTATTACTTGACTTCCAACATAAATTGTATTTATGATTTTTTTTTAATTTCATCAGGGCATCTGACAGAGCAACTATTAAATCCAATTGAACTGAAGTTGTTACCAATTATTGTGACTGTGTTCGTATAAAGGAGAAATTGGTGACTGTGAAGGTGATAATCTTCCTCTTTTAAGTCTCTTAAAGTACTGATTTAATCAAATATCATTCCACTTGAACATGTTGACTACTATTTCTAATTTTGATAGTTGTTGGCCATGAGCTTGACTTGAACTTGAGCATATCGCAACCCAGTGCGAGCAGACTGAAGAAAGGTGAAAACTATGTGCGTAATCCTTATCAATTAGGCGGTTTTGAGTCTTCTGATGCAAATATAGCTAGGGTAATGATCAGCTATCTTCTATGTGATTATTTCTTATTGTGTGCTTGTGTATATGAATGTTTGTGTTCAATACACTTCCATCTATAGATTTATGGTGTTCTGGATTACACGATTCAAAACTCAATAAATATTTGTATATATGTTATTACATGTTGCAAGTAAAAGGGTATGACATAAATTTATTATCATTTAGATAATAATTGACACTTGAATAAACAAACTATCGGCTTTAAAACTGGAAGCTCCAAACCTTATTGGAAATCTTTTTGAGTAGGGATTCTTTTTTGAAGATACTCATCAAACTCCAGTCCGAATCTATTTGCCTACTCGTCTAAATGTGCAAATACAAGTAAAATGTTAGTTCAGTTTCTAAATGAATTGGTAGGACTCCAATGGCGCTAGCAGCACCTAATTTGATTGGCAAGGAAGTAAAAAAGAGAATAAAAGAAAGAGCCAATAAGGCTGGCTTGATGCTTACTGCATCTGTCATAATATTGCTTTTAATACCTCTTTATCTAGCCTTTATATAGTGAAAAGATGTTGTCATGAGGACGTAATCATATTCATATTGAATAATAAAGCATAAGAGATTATTCAAATACTAATCTTTCCTGTATAAAGATGTTTGAAATAGGATGCTAAAGGGGAGGGAAATTGCAAGAGTAGACAAAACAGAGAAGAAAAAGAGGAGAGAAGCAGCGATAACTACTTGAGGTCATTTAAAGTTAGATTTGGTGTGTAACTGGTTTTTTAATATGTAATTGATTAAGAAAAGGATAAAGCATCATTGTGGCTATATTACCAGGTTTTTATTGTACTTATTTGACATTGGTTTATTTGAATACGATTTGTGTAAATGCAGCTGAATTGTGTATATTTCGTATCATTCTGGCATTAGTTTGTCAATTGTGGCTTATGGTTGTGCGCTTGTTATTTTAGTAATTCTGCCTTTTGGTTATGTGCAGTATACCATATAATTCAAGCTGTGCATGTTATCACATGTTGTCAATTGTTACCTAATTTCTCCAAAGATGAATCAACTAAACCAGTGATGCAAAACACAGTTTCTGATATATAAACTGTTGGAAATTTTATGAATTATTTAAAATATGAAATAAGTTTATGATTCCTTCTATTTGTGAATAGTCCCACATCATGGGATTATAAGAAAGATGCAAGTATTTATACTTGTTTCTAAGAAGTCATGTTGGGGTCTTGAGCTCCCAATGCATGTTTTGTTGTAAGGAGGGAGATCATGCATCATGACCACCACACACGCGCGCAACCGACTCGGCCCGGCTCGGTTCGGTTCGGGATTGGGATTGAGATTGGGCCTTGGCTATGTGGTGTAGACACCTATATTTTTTGTCTAGAAAACACTGCATTTTTCGAACCAGCTTTTTTAAATACGAAAATATTTCTGAGCCGTCTTTTATTATGAAGCGGTAAACTTTTGACCAAGTATTTCGCAGATCCTATTTTCCTCCACTGACCAGTATTTTCGTTCAGCCCTAATCCCGTAAATATAATATCATAAGTTGTAGACGAGATTGGTACACAGAAAAAAAAGCTGTTTTCTCTTCCTCCGCAATTAAAAAAAATATTCTTTCAGAAATTTTCGAGCAGTTAAACTCGAAAGTGCAAATCTGCACTGATTTGTTTGTGCAAAGCAAATCGGTTATCCATTTTAGAGAGGCTGTTTTATCCTAGAGGCGGCGGCGGAAGTACGAACTGGTTTTGCACCACCGACCAGATCGTCGAATCGTCTTCAAGAAAGCGACAAAGTACGTGACTCAGCCATTGTTTCCCAACAATTTGAAGACGATTAGAAACAATGGCTTCGACAACAACCATAGATGATGCTGCTCCTTCCTCTGCATTCCAGATCCCATTGGTGACTGCTGCCCCGTTTCGTTTCGAAGATTTGCACTTCAAACGATGGCGTCAAAAAATGGAGTTCTACCTGACGATGAGGAAGGCGGCCACTGCTTTGACCACCGACAAACCGCAGCTGCCAGACAAGCCTGACGGAGCTGATGAAGCGCAGATGACATCCTGAACTGAAAAATCAAAGCAGTTGCAGACCTGGACTGAACATGATTATCTGTGCAAGAATTTTATTCTGAACGGATTGAGCGATGATCTGTATGATTACTATAACTCAGAGGACAAGACAACAAAGCAGATCTGGGAAGCACTGCAGATGAAATACGATACAAATGAGGTAGGGGCAAAGAAGTATGTTGTAACCTGCAATCTCAAGTACCAGATGACAGACGATAGGTCAGTAGAGATGCAGTCTCATGAGCTGTAGAAAATAGCTCATGAGATCATCTCCGAAGGTATGGTTTTGGATGAACAGTTTCAAATTGCTGTTATTATTGACAAACTGCCCCCAGGTTGGAAAGACTTTAAAAATTTCTTACGGCATAAGACTAATGAATTTTCCTTAGAGAGTTTGATCACTCGCCTTCGCATTGAGGAGGCGGTACGCAAATAGGACCAGAAAGAGGAAGTGTTGTTTGTTTCAAACAACAACACTAAAAAGACCAAACCCGCAGTTCTGAAACCAAACCAGAAGCCTTTTAAGAATCAGAACAGACGCAACAAACAGAATGAGAATCCGCAAGGAAACCCAAAAGGACAGCAAAAATCAGCCCAAAAGAATGACTTTGGACAGTTGTTTCTATGTTACAACTGTGGAAAACCAGGTCATATGGCACGAAAGTGTCGGAACAAGCCTAGCTCTGTACCACAGGCTAACTTGACTGAGGAGGAGCCTCTTATGGCTATGATTACTGAGATTCACCTTGTTGGTGGATCAGAGGGTTGGTGGGTAGACACTGGTGCTTCTCGCCATGTCTGCTATGATCGTGCTATGTTTTCCACATACACAGCTGCTGATGATCAGAAAGTGTTGCTGGGAGATTCTCACACCACTAAATTTGTAGGGATTGGAAACGTGGAGATCAAGTTTACCTCTGGAAAGACTGTGATCCTCAAAGATGTTTTGCATACTCCAGAGATGAGGAAGAATCTGGTGTCTGACTACCTTCTTAATAAGACAGGGTTTACTCAATTTATTGGGGTTGATTTGTATACCATAGTGTATAAGGGAAACTTTGTAGGAAAGGGTTATACTTGTGAGGGAATGTTTAAATTAAATGTTGAATCTAATAAAGTGAATAATTCTGCTTATACGTTGTGTGATTTTAATATTTGGCACTCTAGATTATGTCATGTTAATAAACGGATAATTCATAACATGAGCACTCTAGATATGATACCTAAGATAGCAGAATCTGAATATGATAAATGTGAATTCTGTACACAAGCAAAAATCACAAAGAAACCTCATAAATCCGTTGATAGAGAATCTGAACCCTTAGACTTGATTCATTCTGACATATGTGAACTTGATGGCACATTGACTAGACATGGACATCGTTATTTTATCACTTTTACCGATGATTGTTCTGATTTCACATATGTTTATCTTATGAAAAATAAAAGTGATGCTTTTGACATGTTTAAAACATTCAAAACTGAGATTGAGAATCAAACAAATAGGAAAATCAAGAGATTTCGTAGTGATAGAGGAACAGAATATGAATCTAATTCAATTCTGGACTTCTATAAATTACATGGTATTGTACATGAGAGAACTGCACCCTATTCACCTGAAATGAACGGTAAAGCTGAAAGAAAAAATAGGACTTTTACCGAATTAGTAGTTGCTATCCTACTAAATTCTGGTGCAGCAAAACATTGGTGGGGGGATATTTTATTGACTGTATGTTATGTTCTAAATAGAATCCCTAAATCTAAGAATAAAATTTCACCTTATGAAATTTTAAAGAATCATAAACCCAATGTCTCATATTTTAGAACTTGGGGTTGTCTAGCATATGTTCGCATTCCAGACCCTAAGAGAATAAAATTGGCAAGTAGAGCATATGAATGTGTATTTGTAGGCTATGCTATTAATAGCAAAGCATATCGATTTTATGATATAAATGCATATAACATAATTGAATCAAATGATGCCGATTTTTATGAAACTAAATTTCCTTTTAAATTAAGGAATAGTAGGGGCACATTAAGTACGCCTATTAGAACAAAACTTAATAAAAGTTCTGAAGCTGAACCTAGAAGAAGTAAAAGAGCAAGAACCGTAAAAGATTTTGGTTCGGATTTTAGCGTTTTTACTATAGAGGAGGATCCCTTAAACCTCCAAGAGGCCTTATCTTCATTAGATGCCGATTTCTGGCGAGAGGCTATAAATGATGGGATGGATTCTCTTGAATCCAATAAGACTTGGCATTTGGTAGATTTACCCCCTGGTTGTAAATCTATAGGCTGTAAATGGGTACTTAAAAAGAAATTAAAACCTGATGGTACTATAGATAAATACAAAGCACGACTAGTAGCTAAAGGTTTTAGACAAAAAGAAAATATAGATTTCTTCGATACTTTTTCACCTGTAACTAGAATAACATCCATTAGAGTATTAATCTCACTTGCTTCCATTCATAATTTACTAATACACCAAATGGATGTTAAAACCGCTTTTTTGAACGGTGAATTAGACGAAGAAATTTACATGGACCAGCCTGAAGGATTTGTAGTACATGGTCAAGAACATAAAGTATGCAAATTAGATAAATCATTATATGGTTTAAAACAAGAACCTAAACAATGGCATGAAAAATTTGATAACTTAATCATTTCAAATGATTTTAAAGTTAATGAAAGTGACAAATGCATTTATTAAAAATTTGAGAATGACATTTGCATTATTATATGCCTTTATGTAGATGACCTACTCATCTTTGGGTCAAACATTCATGCCATAAATTCAGTCAAATCCTTATTAAGTGCCAATTTTGACATTAAAGATCTAGGTGAGGCGAGTGTAATCCTTGGTATTAAAATTACTAGGTCAGAAAAGGGAATTTCTTTGGATCAGTCTCATTACATTGAGAAGATACTAAAGAAATATAATTACTTTGACTGTAAACCTGCATGTACACCATACGATCCAAGTGTAAAGTTATTTAAGAACACTGGTGAAGGTGTAAGACAGTCTGATTATGCGAGCATCATTGGCAGCCTTCGGTATGCCATTGATTGTACTAGACCCGACATTGCCTATGTCGTGGGATTATTGTGCAGGTTTACCAGTAGACCTAGTATAGAGCATTGGCATGCTATTGAAAGGGCCATGAGATACCTTAAACGAACCATGAACCTTGGATTACATTATGAGAGGTTTCCAGCTGTACTTGAAGGATATTCTGATGCAGACTGGAATACCTTATCTGATGATTCTAAAGCGACCAGTGGCTATATATTTAGCATCGCTGGAGGAGCTGTTTCTTGGAAATCCAAGAAACATACTATTTTGGCTCAGTCTACTATGGAGTCTGAGATGATAGCACTAGCCACAGCTAGTGAAGAGGCAGAGTATTTGAGAAACCTGCTAGCTGAGATTCCCTTATGGGAAAAACCGATACCAGCTGTGTTGATACATTGCGATAGTACCGCGGCTATTGCAAAAGTTCAGAACCGTTATTATAACGGTGAGAGACGACAAATACGTCGTAAGCACATCACGGTTAGAGAACTGCTTTCCACAGGTACCGTCAGAGTGGATTACGTACGTAGTGAAGAAAATTTGGCTGATCCTTTGATGAAAGGACTGCCAAGAGAGAAAGTCCACAATTCTTCTAAAAGAATGGGACTATTGCCCTTAGATTGTTGAGTCACGCACAATGGTAACCCGACCTAAATGACTGGAGATCCCAAGAAATATGTTCAATGGGTAAAAACAAGTTGTGTAGTGATAGAAGTTGAACATGCTATATGAAAAAACTAAGAAGCTTGTATTCCGGAAGGGATAGAGGATGAGATAATAGAAACTCTTAATGAGATCTATACTCTATTTGGAGTGGAGTACCTACCTTCAGGAGTACTCTTGATAGACTCACCTATGTGAATGTGGAAATGTGGCCGTTTCCTATGGAGTTTTGGGCAAAACTTCTAGAGCGTTCACTAAACTGGGATAGACGTGCATGACCATAAACACACAGGCTTATTTGATTGCACTATAGAAAAGACTGTGTGTGGTTTGATGTCAGGAATAGAGTTCAAGACTACGTGTCACTCTAGTAAAAACTGAATCTTATTCACTACGCAAAGCTTCAAGTCGGATGACACCTTTGTTTATGCACAGTCTTACGTTTTTAGAAACTGCTTGATAATATTTTAAAAAATTCAAGCGGGGGATTGTTGGAAATTTTATGAATTATTTAAAATATGAAATAAGTTTATGATGCCTCCTATTTGTGAATAGTCTCACATCATGGGATTATAAGAAAGATGCAAGTATTTATACTTGTTTCTAAGAAGTCATGTTGGGGCCTTGGGCTCCCAATGCATGCTTTGTTGTGAGGAGGGAGACCATGCATCATGACCACTACACACGCGCGCGACCGACCGACCGACTCGACCCGGCTCGGCTCGGTTCGGGATTGGGCTTGGGCCTTGGCTATGTGGTTTTTTTGGTCCAGAAAACACTGCATTTTTCGAACCAGTTTTTTTAAATACGAAAATATTTCTGAGCCGTCTTTTATTATGAAGCGGTAAACTTTTGACCAAGTATTTCGCAGATCATATTTTCCTCCACTGACCAGTATTTTCGTTCAGCCCTAATCCCGTATATATAATATCATCAGTTGTAGACGAGATTGGTACATAGAAAAAAAAAAACTGTTTTCTCTTCCTCCGCAATTAAAAAAAATATTCTTTCAGAAATTTTCGAGCAGTTAAATTCGAAAGTGCAAATCTGCACTGATTTGTTTGTGCAAAGCAAATCGGTTATCCATTTTAGAGAGGCTGTTTTATCCTAGAGGCGGCGACGGAAGTCCGCCGAATCGTCTTCAAGAAAGCGACAAAGTACGTGACTCAACCATTGTTTCCCAACATAAACTAAAGCAGACAAAAAATACGATTTTACCAGTTCGTCGGTAGTTTATCGCTATGCAAACATTTTATTTTTCATCTATACGTCGCAAAATTAGTAGGGAAAATTTTCAAATGGATTAAAAAAATTGTCGCAAAAGCATCGGTAACGATTGACATTTTTTCCTCTAAAATTTTGGAAAATTGAGTCGGAAAATTTAATGATACTCTATTTACCGATGTTTTGTTTTCGTCGGTAGTTTCATCAATGGTTCATTTTACCGACGAAATACCGGCGTTATTGAGCATCGGAAAACATAGTTTTTCTTGTAGTGATATAACTGATATGTATGTTCTTGTAAATGCAGATTCTTAGGATCGAAGAGGAGTTGAGTGCCAATGCTGTGTATGCTAGAGAGAAGAAGTTCAAAGCACCAGTAGAGCCTTGCTAGATAGATTACCATGGTTTTTTCATAGATTTTGCTGGAGTGTTTCTTTCATTTTTTTTGTTAAAAACTCGGGTCAAGAGTCTCGTTGCTGGATGAGCAGAGTAGTGAATACAGGATTTCATGTAAAATTGTAATTGATCCTGTAACTGAACCTATTTTGTGTTTTTATTTTATCGAAAATTTTAAACTCTATGATGATGATCGTATGAGGGTTTTCTTAAATAATGTAATTCAATAATATGATTATTGTTAGTGATAATTGTACTTTGATGTTATTTATTTAAATAATGTAATTCAATAATATAGTTAATATGAATATCGACAATTGTACTTTGATGTTATTTATTTAAATAATGTAATTCGATAATATTTGATTTATTTATTACATTTATTCTTATATATTTCATCTTCTTTGATTAAATATTCACAAATATGATGATATGTTTTGAGCTAATATTTATTTGATTTGTCCTTTTATTATCAAATTGACTTACATGTTTAAATCTTAGCGTACTTTGATCAATAATTTTCTTAGTGTTTTCATTTTTTCAATGTAGTTAATTTTTCATCAAATTCAAAATTAAAAGGAAAAAATTAACAAAGACATTTTTCTTTGGTACTATGCAACTTAACGGTCGGTTTTTTCCACCGTTATGCGGTTATACTAGTACTTTGAGATTATAGTTTCTTTTTCTTGTTGTCCTACGTATATTCAGTATAATCACAATAATTATATAATAGTAATTAACGGTATGAAATAAACAATATTCATATTCGTTTCATAATTATTCATATAGGTCAAAAGGTACAACAAAATAGATGATTATTTCAATTATAATAAATTAAAAAATAAGCAACAAAAAACTCAAATTTACGTACTTACTGATTTAGAGATGGATAACATATCAACTTTTTGACCCATCAAACCTTCACCTTTCTTGCCTAAAGCTGTGATAATGATTGGCATGGTGGAGTTTAATATGTCAACCTTTAAATGATGCCTATTATAACCATAGTTAGGAAAATTGAGTAGATCACAAATTTATTTCATGAAACAATGTCATAATTTACCTATATGGTAGGTTCTCAATCATTCAAACACGGTTGCCACAGAAATATTGTGTTCTGTGAAAGTGAACCATGGATGAATAAAGTAGACAGGAAGGATAGCTCCCGGGGGAAGACATAATAAGTTTCATGGTAGTCGCATGTACTACATACTTTTTGCCCTGCATAAAACGTAGCCTTTACCGTAGTTATTAAATGATAATTGTAATTTCAAGCCAACGACCATCGAGTTATGAATTTAGTTGTAATCTTCAATAATTCATCATCTTTAGCTTATGTAAATTTGAAGTAGAAATGCTAGAACGACCGATTCCGCGTTAGTCATTTTATGCGGCAAGATTTTCTGCCGTGGATTACAGGTTGCCCCCGAATTTCGCTTCTGTCTAACCGTTGAAACCAAGATCCGTTCTTTTTTACTAAAAAACAATCGGTCGTTCTAGCAAATCCCAGTTTGAAGATATGCAGTTTGCATGCTTGAGGCAAAGAAAAGAATTGTGTGGGATGAGTTTAAAAGAAAATATATAAAATTTAATTCAATATCTATGTAGATTTATATGTCGCATGACAACATACCCTGCAGAACATAGCACGTACGTACCTCAGTTATTCACTGCGTGATTGTGCAGTCCACCTTTTATAATTGTTTAACTGGTTACGGAGCGGTCTAAATAAGCAATTTTCTTGCTTTCACAATGTTTGGATCTAACAGTAATAAAATCAAAAGTCATATTGTATACATAAATAAAACGCATATGACACGGAGAAACAATTTCAATGATATTATACCTGGCTTCAACATCCTCTAACGATGACGTTCCATTTTTGGTTCTTTTTCTCAATCTATTTCCTTTTCCTTAACCACTGTGATACGTTTAAGTTTAGGACTTCTGTGTCTCATCGATGTCTAGTTACGAAGCACGTAACCGTTAACTAATACTAAAATTTGCTGATATGCTAAAATTAGGTTTTAAAAAATATGATCATTAAGTTGTCATTATTTCATAAATAATCCCTACAACATTTCTGATGTACAATCTTTTTCAAATTACAGGATGAAAGAATAACACTGTCAATGGTGTCTAAGTTTGAATTTTTTGCAAACAAATCAATAATAGCAGAAGAAATATAAATTATTAAATACCATTGTCTGTGTAGACTTTGTTTTACAGACAATAAAACTACATTGCAGTTACTTGTGACTGAGACAGCAAATTTATAATGAATAATATAATATGACTACATGGAACTAAACTTTATAAACAGAAATGCTAAACAAACCGAAGGAAGGTCGGTCAGAAAATGCACCACAAACATAAATTTCGGATGGACACACTGCAATTGACGATTTTACCCTCTGAATTCCACAATTTTATACTAACCGCACATTTTGACCGGTGATTTCTTCGGTCCGAGTAGCAAATAGGTTAATTTGAAACAAAACGTAAGTTAAAACTCAATTACAGCACCAGTTAACAGAATTTTTGTATAAATTAAAATTTATGAATAGTACATTCATCATAACTAACCTGATAAACAATTTTAATAACTCACAATACCAATTATGGCATTAGTTTTACCAGAAGATGGCTGGTCACAGATGATAGATATTCAATAGTAGCACAATCTTTTCTTTCTGCTAACATATGAAATTCAAGGCTTGATGAATGCGCACGTAGCATTTCCCCAACCTAGATCATCACATCATCAATCTGAACATTATAATACACAAAATTATGGAATCAATAATAATATAGGTAAATAAAAAATCACTATCAATATATAGGTAAGACTTAATACATAATCTCAAAGCTACCGCAGATAGAAGACCGATGGCATGCTTGGAAGGAAATTAAAAACGTTCAATGAACCAATTCGGTAAATGTTCTGACCATTTAATCTGAAAATGTACGGACAACGATCGTTCTTAATTGTGTTGTCAGCATGTTCTCCCATTGATACAAATGCAAAAATCAAAATTTAAGCACGAACAATATGTCTAAACTTACCACATTCGGAACAGCCATTGTAGTCAAGAAGCTTCAGCAAACAATCCAGGAGTTTTTTGTAAATGGCAATTAAACCTTCCCCCTTTAAAAACACATTGATTTTTTTTGGATACCAATGGTACTACCTTTTTTAACCCTTTCTTCGAAACACTGCAATGTTCTGCAGAATGAATGAAGACACAATGGTGGTTCAAAGATGTGTTCTGCAGTGATTTTACCTGAAAGTTTACAGTATAAGACTGGATAAAACACATATTTTAAACCCTAAGTTTCATAATTAATATTAGGTAGAACTACTGATGGTGTCCAACATTAGCATATGAGGAGGAGGATGCACAGTGAGAAGCATCCAGGTGTAAGTATGGGTGGATGGTTTGGAGTACAGTAGTGGGCAAAGGGAACAAATCGGCAGGACAGCGAAACATCACAATATCTTATGCAAACAAAAAGTTGTAAGCTTACTTGGGAAAAAAATTACGGTAAGGCTAGTAAAAAATATTTTCTTCCAGCATAGCTGGTAGTAATTATTTATATATCCATAGCCAAGTATTTAATCTTTTGTGCTTCAAGTATCATGGTCTTAACTGATTGTTTAGCTGACAAACTAAGAGAAAAACAGCGAGGCGATGACATTTAAAATCCATTATACAGCAGTGAACTAAAGAATATATTGTTAAAACGATGCTCACATTGTTTGTTTTCTATATGATTGTTCAGTGCTTAAAGATTTTTCTAGCATCTACCTCATGCGGTCTCCAAAGAAAGACCTAAAAAAAAAATCTAGCGATGATTAGAAAAATCTCAATGACATTTGTTGCACCGTAGCCAATTTGTGGTATAACATTTTTATGCCTTTTCAAAGCAAGGACCAACTGACATATAAAGGATGACTGTATTGCTGACGAATATCTAAAAAGGATATAGATTAACTTATTAAAGCAAGGACCAACCAGCGTCCAGCAATTATTAGAGCTCTACAACCTCTACTTCGGCTCAACTGGCTAGCGTGTTATATTGGCAAACTCAAATGCTTCGATTCCAACACGGTAGCTAGGAGAAACCTTGTATCTGCGAGAGCATTGATTGAAGTTACTCCAGATAAGCCTCTTCCAACCCAGTTAAAGGTATGCATTGAAGATCACTTATATCATGTTGATGTTACATACAAATGGATCCTGGAAATATGCAGCATTTGCAAATCATTTAGTCATGTTATGGAGAAGTGTACTGCATCTAGTGACAACATACAGACTGTCAAAGTGCCTCTTCCTCGAGCGCCTCCTATGATTTGGGTTCCCAAAATCAAGCCAGTTATTATACCACCTTCTAGTGTTGTTGTTGAGGAGAGCACTGGTAAGGCTCCGACTGCTGGTCAAGCCTTTGATTGGAACAAAGCATAAAGGGTTCTGACTCACAGTAACACTGGAATGAAACACAATTTGAATACAGGATCATTTTACATTCATGTAGACAAGGAAGATGTAGCAAGGAAGTTGATATACCGAGTGGAAGGTGAAGGGCTTATTTTAGCTACGGAAGGTGATGATGGTATGAACAACGAGCAAATTCTTCTAGACGTTGTTTGGAACAGACGACATCTTTATACTAAGAGCTCATCCTTTTTCGTGTCTGATCTGGCTACCAATTTTACAGAGGCCTCATGGGAAGTTACTCCAGGTGATGCTGTTGGAGGCTAGTTCCTCGACAGCGCATAGTAGTCTAGGCAAATTTGCGTAGCTCCTGTATTTATATGTATGTGGACGTTCTACCTAAAAATCCATTAGCTGATTGTTAACCACAATCACCTATACTTCATGTATTTTATTATTGGTAATAATAAAAGGTGTTTGTGGTCACCTTAAAAACCGGTCGGCTTTGCCAAAAAAAACTTATTAAATTGTTTGGAATTGACGGGGAGCAAACAACGTTATCACGTGATTAACCATAGACTTCAAGTGCTGCAATAAACTGAGAATAGGTAGGAAACCATCCAAATTTGACCAATGGTTGGTCAACCTGCATGTATTAAGCAAAAAAAATTCAGGTTTGAATAACATGGCATAGTAATAGGTACGCGGAACAAAAAATTACCTTTTCTTTGATAGAAGAACCTTACACCAAAATTCACAAGCAGAAATCTGTAAGTCTTCATCTGAAGAGTACATCACTTATACCAGAAAAGAGTAGGATTGTTTAAGAAGGTGGAGTGAAGATAATAACAACATCAAGTTGAATGAAACTCACTCATGTAGAATTCCCAACATGCGATGGAATCCTCAACAGAACCAGACGTGAAAGCCAACCGTGAGAGCCATCCATTTCTCAGTAATCCTTCCATAAATCCTTCTAAACACAAACTAAATGCATATCATATCCAACATCCATAAAAATAGTTGGAATTCGGAAGTAACTCATAATAAAATGTATTTTATCTGTTGCAACCAAAATATTTTCAAAAAATAAAAAAACTTAGGCCTAGTTATATGTACCTTTGAATCCGAATGGACGAAAGGTGGATCGAGAATTTGAAGAGAAACAAAGAGTAGAGAAAAAGAAATGGATCAGAGAGAGAAAAGAGCATAAGAGCGTAAAAATAGCGGATTTAGGGGATTGTATAATACTAGGGATTGCGGGAAATGAAAAACAGCGGGGGACTGAAAATATGATGTGGACTTGACTTGTTGGGGGATTTTAGTTGTTACGGGAAACAAATATTTTGATACGGCTTAAAGCCTTGTCAAATGGACTGATCCTGGACTTTGAACATGTAGGGTTAGATTTTATGGTGCGGATCATAACCTGGTGTGCCAAATGAATTTGATACGGCTATGAACACTATCAAATTTGATACGACTTTAAACTGTATCAAATCTCCAAATCTTGGTGTGCCGGATTTGCTATTTTTGTGCAGTGTGAGCCGTCTGCCTTAGCTGCGAAGACGACTGGAGCTCCCCATTCTGAAATGCTTCGTCTAATAAAACATTTATCGAATAGCTACCTTACTTGCTTACTGAGCTCCCTTCTTTCCCTTGAAGCCATGTGACGCACTGGTTGAGCAACTGACTTCGCGTTCTCTACCAAGTAAATTTGGAAGTCCATCTCATGTTTTGGAGATTGTCCCTTAACCTCCTTAAACACATCTAGGTAGTCTCTAACTATAGGCACAGATCGCAAGTCATCAAACAGAAGTATTGAGTGACTTTAGAAAACTGAGCATTACCGACCCCCTTGTGTCGCAGGAAATTTCAAGAGTCCTACCATGACAAAAAAGAAGTCTAACCACTCTCTTTTCGCAATCAAGGATGACACCATACATGACTAGCCAATCCATGCCTAGAATTAAACCACAACCCATAAAGTCCAGTACATATACGTCGCATTCAAATTCGACCACATCATGGATAAATGAGCTGATCCTCCTATGCGGTTTGAGACTATTATAGGTTCAGAACTATATGTAATGGTCTAGAAATTTTGACAAGTTAAATGATAGATTTTATATATGCCAATGATTATTAAGTTTTTGATTTGTTAATACTATTTGTCGTTTGATCGGATTTGTCAACGATAACATGAATTAGTAACACTAGAATTAAGCGTTACTCTAAGTTTCCATAACGTTTTAAGGAAAATGCTACTAAAAGCACGTCCCTTCTCTTTATTATAAGTGTTAAGACACTTGTAATTTTTCATGCATGATTTACACATGTCCTAAGAGGTGTCATTACCATATTCTTCCATTCCATGTATAAATATACCTCATTTCCTCCCTTAAACACCATGCCACTCTTCTCTTCCATTTCTCCTCCTTCTTTATCTTAAATCCGTGGCTTCTTGAGCATTTCTTCCTTATTCCTCTCCTTGTTCTCCTCCCTCTTTCTCCCTAAATTCGGTCAAAGTTGCCTCCTCCTCCTCCAAAATTCTGACCTTTCCTCCTCTTGAAAAAGAAAAGAAAAGGAAGCTTAATAATTATTTTAGTTTATAAAGAATCGGCAAGGAAATTCTGTTAGTCCGGGATAGCTATAGTCAGTCTAGTGATCCTACAATAAAGATTGGTGAAGTGGAACCCCAAGGCGAGAACTCGACACTTATATTTGTTTACTTTTTAAACTATTGATGATATGGTTAATTAGTAATTATTGCAATATAAGCGTTTAGTGGAAAACGCTTGTACATACACTGTTATATATATATATATATATATATATATATATATATATATATATATATATATGCTCGTGTGACGGATGAATGGATGCTTCGTGGTTGTTATTAATGATAATATGTGCATTATACTTGTTATACACACATATGTGGATTTATATGGATATCAAATAAGTCTCGAACCAAGTCGATATTGTAAATGAATATTTTATTCAATTTGAAAGTTGAAAATAATTTTTCTATATTATTTTGAAGGAATTTATATTATTGTCAAAAATAGAGTTTATCAAAATAAATACCAGAACATTCTAGGATGACAGAGAGGATAATGTCTAGGCTTGAGTTTAGAAAATATAGTTTCCAGCTCTCCGTGGCTATCCATAACTGATCCGACGGATGCGATGGTTAATTCAAAATTTAATTTGAAATTTAATTTGAAACTATTTGAAATTATAGTAGAATTTAGCGTACTCTTGTTAAAATCTTTAAACGCTTATAACTTTTGCAACTTAAATCAGATTTCCAAGAAACGAAAAACATTTGATTTTCATCAGCAAGAGCTTTCAAATGAGTGAAAGCAGATTTTAATTTCGACTTATAATTTTCAAGTTATGTTTAAAACAATTTAGAAGAGTCAGTTAACTATAATTATAAAATGGCTGCTATAAATTATTTAAAAATATGGAATTTTTTTGTAAAATCATAATTAATTATTTAAAAATGATTTATGGTAAAATCATGAAGTTTTGGATAACACAAAAGTCATTTTACTTAAACTAGCCAATATTAGTATTTTGAAACACTTTGAAACACTTTTGTAACATTATTTGTTAAATACTGAGTTTTAAAATGATCTAGCTTTATAAATCTTTTCCAAACCTTAGTAAATGATTTCTAACAAGTAATAAAGTATTTTGAACTATAATTTGTGTTTACAAACATGAAGTATGAGTTGAGACTTGATTTGGTCCTATATATCCCCATGGCATTAAAGTTGCGTTTATTATTTGGAAAGACCGGGATTGGATTTATACCTGAAAACCATTCCAAGTAATAATACAACGTTGTAGAGAAATTGAAGGCATTGAAGACCGAAACTCTTCATATCATAAGGACGACTTGCTGAATGTCTCAAATGGGTAGCTCCCGTTTGCAGATGGATTTTATATCAGCTAAGTGGCAAGAAGCCTGAACGTATGTGAAGGAATTCTGGATTGTGGTTTCGTTCAGACCCAGAACGGACTTGTATGGATTGTGTGTCTGATATTGTAATTAACTGCATAGCAACTGATTTCTTTTAAATATATATTTGTTTGGTGGCAGAGGATTTCTTCTCTTGCTTAACACCCTTCTCTGAGATGTACGAGCTTAGAAGTTATATATGGATAAACATCAGTTATGTGTTGTGAATTGACAATGTAGCATACATAAGTTATGAGCTAGTGATGATCAAAGCAAGGCTTATTGAAGCGTAGACTTATGTATAACGAAACTTCGGCAATGTAACAACCCGTAAAATGCGAGCCAGTTTGAAATTTTTATTTTGGCAATTTTAGCGAATTTTGATTATTTAAAATAGATTATTTTAAATAATATCGACGTGAAATCTATTTTGAATATAATTCGAACGTATATATTATACGCGTCGTCGTTAGAATATAAATATTTATATATAATTATAAAAGGAATTGAAAATGGCGCGGTAGTTCGAAAATTCGATTTCTAATTTCAAATGAATATACAGAATTCAATATAAGTCAGAATTGAACGGAACAAGAAATATTTGAATCTGTATAACTATATCTTTGTAACGAAGTTAACAAACTGGGATTTCATCTTAGAAATGATAAGATATGTCCAGTTTAAAATTAGAAATAGTCGCTGTGGAATTTATATATATTTTTATATATATAAGGCCCTTAAAAATAGCCGTTTTGCAAACGACCTCGGATTTCGACGAAACCAGTTTTGTTGGGTCTGTGGTGTTAAGTTGTTGCTAGATTCCAAATTTCATAATTTTTCGAATCAATATGTGAGCGTAGCAAAGGAAAACGCGTTTGACCCGTTTCAGTTGATTTTAATCGACTGGAAATTGGCCATTTTTCAAACGGTCTCAGAATTCGTCGAAACTAGTTTTGTTAGGACCGTATCGTCAATACGAAGCTAGAAAATATTTTTCTGGAATTTTTCTAGTTAGTATGTGACCCCGGTAATTTGAAATGTACGTTTAAAATTCAATATAGTGATTTAAATGTAAATTTAACGGAAACTGATTCAAACAGACGAATCAGCTTGCGATACATATCCCATTGTGTTCGGAATGGGGGTTAAACGCTATGGACGACAGGCGGTGGACCTCGTTTCGAGGTCGTATGTAAAAGTCAACCCTTTGGCAAAAATAAATAATTAAATAATAAAATAAAATAATAATAATAATAATAAAAAAAAAAAATCCCTCCTATTCTTCTTCGTTGCCCCCCCCCCCCGATTCCTCATTCATACCAGATAAAAAAAAAAAAAAAAAAAACCTAATCTAAATCGCGCCGCCGCCCTGGGGCCCAGGAGCCACCGACGACCGCCTCGCCAGTCTCCACCGGAGCTCCCCTTCTCGTTTCCATCCATCTCCTCCACCCTCAGCTCGCGCGAGCCCCCTAGCCATAGCCGACATCGAATCCAAGCCCGAGACCCCTCGACGAAGCCGACGCCCCCCCTCCTCCGAACCCTCGACGAAGCCGACGCGTCCCCCCCTTCGAATGACGAACAAGCACAGCGCCCCCCCCCGTAAGTTTTTTTTATTTATTTATTTTTACTTTTGTTAAAACTAATTTCAAAAACTGATTTCTTTATATATTTCAAAAAAAAAAAAAAAACTGAATTTGGAAAAGATTGAAAAACTGATTTTGTTTAAATTATAAAAACTGATTTTAATTATAAAAAAATATATATAAAACTGATTTGTTTTTAAAAAAAAAAGTATCAAACTGTTTTTAATTTTATTTAAAGTGAAAACTGAATTTTATTTATAGTGAAAACTGAATTTTATTTAAAGTTAAAACTTATTTTGTTTAGGATTTTAAAACTGAAATTTTAATAAAGATTTAAAACTGATTCTTTATTTTAAAAAGGTTTTAAAAAGATTTGAATTTTTAAAAAGGTAAAAGATTTAAACTTTGAAAAGTAAAAGAAAAGATTAGATCTTTGAAATGGAAAAGGCGGAATCTATTTGAAATAAAAATTCGATTTTTATATATTGAACTTTGAAATAAAAATTCGATTTTTATATATTGAACTTTGAAATAAAAATTCGATTTTCATATATTGAACTTTGAAATAAAAATTCGATTTTTATATATTGAACTTTGAAATAAAAATTCGATTTTTATATATTGAACTTTGAAATAAAAATTCGATTTTTATATATTGAACTTTGAAATAAAAATTCGATTTCTATATATTGAACTTTGAAATAAAAATTCGATTTTTATATATTGAACTTTGAAATAAAAATTCGATTTTTATATATATAGTGGCCTTGGGCAACGAAGGTGACAAAAGGGCGAAACGACGAAGATTTCTATAAATGAAGAGTCAAGATGATTGGATAGCTATAGGTGAGAACTTCTCACTCAAATTCTATTTTTTTTGTTATATATATATACTAGGATGCAGACGGTGCTTATTAGAAGCACCCGACACCCGTCCACAGACCATGGACTTGTTTGTTTAGTTGAATGATTGGGTGATTGATTTATTCGTTTGGTTGAATTGGAAATTGATTGAAATTGATTTGTGAATGGCGTGGGCCTTCACTAGACCGGGGATAAGGCTAGGCCTCGTCCCGTTTCTAGTATCGTGCCGTTATGCCGCCGAAATTTTCTAAAACATGTTAGAAAAATAAAAATATCATTTTATTGAATAAATGAATTGAATAGAAATTCATAGGTTGAAATAAAATGTTTTATCGTTAAAAATATAATTTTTAACGTGAATATGAAAATAGTGAAGTGAATAAATAAATATTCATTTACAAACCAGATGGTTTGTTTATGTACACTTATTTGAATGATATTGATTGGGTCGATAAATTTCACACATCGCCCGACTGCACAAATAAAATCTGTGTTTGATTGTTTGAAACCCCACACGGGTGTTAGGATGAAATATGCAGTTCACTCATCCTGATTGATTAAATATGTCGATCGATTGATTGACAGGCTGATATAAGCGTTGAATATCTGTATTTGATGCTTATACAGTGTAGTGCACTTTGGTTGATGGTTGATTATTTTTCAAGGCTATTATACATGTGTTGTATGAAAATCCATATAATTAACTTTATATGGTAATTGATTGGGCCTCATTCCAGTTTTAAAATAGAAATATTTGAAAAAGAAATATTTGAAATAGAATATTTGAAAATAGAACTTTATGAAGCCGTGTTGATTAGATTGACGCCATTTTGACGTGAACGATATTTATATCGATTTTATCGATTTCGAATTGAATTGAAAACGATTTCGAAATGAATTGAATTGAAAACGATTTCGAAATGAATTGAATTGAAAACGATTTCGAAATGAATTGAATTGAAAGCGATTTCGAAATGAATTGAATTGAAAACGATTTCGAAATGAGTTGAATTGAAAACGATTTCGAAATGAGTTGAATTGAAAACGATTTCGAAATGAATTGAATTGAAAACGATTTCGAAATGAATTGAATTGAAAACGATTTCGAAATGAATTGAATTGAAAACGATTTCGAAATGAATTGAATTGAAAACGATTTCGAAATGAATTGAATTGAAAACGATTTCGAAATGAATTGAATTGAAAACGAATTCGAATTGAATTGAAAGCGAAGTGAAATAAATTCAAATTGAATTGAAATTTGAATTGAATAGAAATGGATTTTAAAACGAATTTATAAAGAAGAATTCAATTTTGATTTGAATTGAAATGGAAGTTGAAAATGTTTTTGAAACGAATTCAAAACTATTTATATAATTCGTTTTAAATAGAAATCGACGATATATATATTATATATATATTATATATAATATAATGGCCTGAATAGAACGCGCCGCGCCGCGGCAGTTCGCGAATTTCGACCATTTATTTCAAACGGGCATTACGGGAGATCCGACCGTCGGATTCTCCTAAAACCGGAACCGTTGGGTTCGTATCGAAAAGAGCTTTCTAGCGAAGGTTAGAAATTTGAAATCTAACGGTTGGATTTGGAATTATGTCCAAATCAAATTTGAAAAAGGTCGCTGTAAGTGCAGTTCGATGGCCATTGATGGAAATCGACTGTACGGGCCTTGATAAAATTATTAAAAATAGTAATAATTTGTGTAAAATCATAAGAAATGATTTGTGAAGATTTGGGATGAAAAACTCCATATTTGAAAAGATAAAAATAGATTTTTATCGAATTGAACTAGTTTTGAACTAGAATTATAATTCTATTTATTTTTAAATAAATAAATCGAATTCGAAAAGGGTTTTGAAAATAACCAAAATTTCCAATAATTGCATTGGGGTGGATTTGAATCGAAATTGTCTTCGGAATATTTCGATGTTGGAATTCGTGATTATACAAGTGGTGTTATGGAAATTTGAAAGATATATATTTATATCGTTATTTCCAATACGACATTTGTTAGTCGTAGAATTTGATATTGAATATAAGCCGATATATTTTCTATTCAGAGCCTTATATTGAATATCAAATGGGATTTGGGTTTGTCGTGAATGGTGTCTTCACTAACACTGTTCTTGAACCCAGCTGAGAAAAGATTAAATCTTTTTATTTAGATTTAATGAAGTGTACCAATTAAATGATATTTAATTGGAATTGAATTGATATTGATTTTTGGGTTTATCGTGAACAGTGTTTTAAATAACACTTGTTCTTTAACCCGATAATTAATGAATGTGATTTGGGTTTGTCGTGAATGGTGTCTTCACTAACACTGTTCTTGAACCCAGCTGAGAAAAGATTGAATCTTTTTATTTAGATTTAATGAAGTGTACCAATTAAATGATATTTAATTGGAATTGAATTGATATTGATTTTTGGGTTTATCGTGAACAGTGTTTTAAATAACACTTGTTCTTTAACCCGATAATTAATGAATGTGATTTGGGTTTGTCGTGAATGGTGTCTTCACTAACACTGTTCTTGAACCCAGCTGAGAAAAGATTAAATCTTTTGATTTAGATTTAATGAAGTGTACCAATTAAATAATATTTAATTGGAATTGAATGGATATTGATTTTTGGGTTTATCGTGAACAGTGTTTTAAATAACACTTGTTCTTTAACCCGATAATTAATGGGATGTGACTTTGGGTTTATCGTGAACCGTGTTTCAAATGACACTGATTCTATAACCCAGTCACAGATTAAAACTAAGTGGAGTTTTAATGAATCTTTAATTAGATTGAAAAGATCGAGAATGGAGTATCACTAGTTTTGCTCTAGGCGATAGTTAAATCTTTAATTAGATTTGAATGTGAAATTTAGAAACTAACTGTCGGTTAGCCAAGCAGAATGGTTTTCTGGATATTGATCTGATGTTGGTTTCGGCCTTCGGGGTTAATATTTGGGGAATTATTCTCTTGATTAATTTACGGTTAGTGACTAATGAATTGGAATGAGGCGTATGTTGTGTTTGTGTAACACTTTTATAATATATACGCGAGTTATTCGGAAAGACCGGGTTTATCCCATTCTGAGTAACTGATACGACGATAAGTCGAAGATGAAGACGATGGTCGAAGACCGGAGGTCTTCACGTCGTTTGGGTAATTACTGATGATCTTGATTGGGCAGTACACCCAAGAAGATGGAAACAGTTGGTGATCGTCCAGACGTACTTGGAGATCGATGGATATGCGGGGTACTAGGTGCCTCCGGTTTCGTTCAGACCCAGAACGGACTTGTAAATGGACTGTGTGTCTGACATCGGATTTCATTCTGTGTGACTGATATCGGTTGCATAGGATGGTTTGCCTGTGTGGCATGCTAAGATGCAAATGATCAAGGCTTCTATTGAAAAGCAAAGTCTTGTGGTGATGATCAAAGCACGGCCTTTGTGGCGTAGCTTTGTGTAACGTTTACCTCGCGTGTTTCACACCAGGTATGAACCAAAAACGGGAGACGGACCTCAGGGAGGACTTGCGTTTCTTTCTAGTTAGAAGTGGCGTCAGTGGTTTTACACGCCCTGACGAGTTTGACTTATGTGGTTGTTGCTGTTGCGAGGCGCCTCGGATTGATCGGTCGTTCTCGAACCGATGGAGTCATTTAGTTGGCTCGTTTACGCCCCAAAGGGCGGGGAAACGTAGTGTTCAGGCATTTTAATCCACATCGGTGGACCGGCCCTGACGATCCAAGGGTCGATGCGCTCTGACCCTGTGGCTCGGGCTAGAGAGTCACGAAGACGGTGAGGACTATCTTTTGCCTCGGTTCATAGACGGAAATCCAATTTCCAAATACGTGACATTTGCGATTTTGATTGTATAACCTATATATGGCGACATAGTGGTATGGGGCATTCATGCCGCCTATGATTGATACTTATGATTTGAAGTTGTTTCATACACTATGCACTCATAATAGTATCAAATGATTTGTTTTAAACGTATCAAGCATTCTTTGGCTGTTATAAGGGAAAACCCTATCCCCCGGCTTGCGTTGCATTGTGTGATAGGACCTGGGTCTTATAACAGCTTCATTTTTCTTTATTTAGCATTGCGCTGTTTGTTTTATGCACTGGTATTCTTGGGAGGAAACCCGTTCCGTGTTATACGGCGTGGTCCCTTGATTTACCTAGCTTTAAAAATAAAGATTAACTGTTTTAGTTCTCACACCAGTCACATGACTGACCTGGAGTTTATTGTTTTAACCTAAACTCTGGGTGCCCTTATTTTCGACACGGGCAGCTAGTAGTTTTGGTTTTGCAGATTTATATTCACAGGATCCTGGTTTATGGCTGGAACGATATCCGGAAAGCTTTGTATCCGTATATCTACTTCTAGTTGTGTATTGTATTATTTTCCGCTGCTATGTATTTAAATGTAATTTAAATCTCTGATATTTCTGTGTAATATTTATTTATACTCTGTATATTCTTGTAATCTGATGCATTGTTGTAATATACAATGAAATGTTCTTCTGTATGCGTTCTGCTTTGTCGTGTTCTCAAACGATAGGGCGTTTCGAACGGTCTGGGTCGGTTTAGCGACTGGTTCGGACCGAGCGAAATTCCTTGCCGTCACATTTGGTATCAGAGCTTTGGTTTACAAAGCTCAGAGAACAAGGCACATTAGAACCATACGAAAGAATTCATCAGATATTGGATTAGTAATATCCAATGAGAGTGACTCGTTAGAGATAGGATCAGTAGTATCCTAGAACGAGTGTGAAGAGTATATTTTTCAAATGAAAACAATTTTGTTTTGAAAATTTAAATCAATTATTCGTATTTGATTATTTACTTATATTGATATGGACAGTCCAGTATATAAATATTTTGCGTATACGTCTGATCCACGTGTATTTGGAATTTTAATATATTGGATAGATATAGCATCACACTCTAGTCGTCCGAAGGTGATATTGATGATGGTGCATCATCATCAGCATTTATATTCGAGTGTCGAAGGTGTGATATCTATATATTTCCATTAGACTGGTGTGAGAACCAAAACTTATATAGATAGATTTATTTGTTGTGATTTGGCATCAAAAACATGATTTTTGTATATATATCAAATTATGAATTTGAAACGTTAAATTCACTAATTGATTGATGTTTGTGTTGTTTGTTAAATTGTTTGATAATTTTTAACCAATTAGCCTGATTGAATCATATATTGACTTATATTGAGAATTGGTTGCGTTTGCTTGCATATACTTGCACTTATATTGAACAGGTCATAGCAAGGAGGCTAGAGCAGAGAATAAAATTTGTTTGCCCGACAAATAGGTACATGTTTACTACATAATTTCCTGTTTTGTTTGGGTGATGATGATTTTGTGAGCCTATTGGCTAGCCGCTTGGCTTTTTCTTTTTCTTTTTGAGATCTGAAGGACCGGGGAAGCTATTTGAAATTCCCCGATGCTCCCGGTGCAGGGGAGGTTATGGCGAAATTTTTCGAAAATTTAGGGTGTTAGCCAAATTTTTGAAATTTTGAAAATTCTCAGAAACTAAAGAGTTGGAGAATGGAAGCCTGATCGAGCGTAGAGTTGATTAATCAAACCACTTTCGACTTTGTTCCTTTTCGGGGACGAAAAGTTTTAAGTGGGGGAGATTGTAACAACCCGTAAAATGCGAGCCAGTTTGAAATTTTTATTTTGGCAATTTTAGCGAATTTTGATTATTTAAAATAGATTATTTTAAATAATATCGACGTGAAATCTATTTTGAATATAATTCGAACGTATATATTATACGCGTCGTCGTTAGAATATAAATATTTATATATAATTATAAAAGGAATTGAAAATGGCGCGGTAGTTCGAAAATTCGATTTCTAATTTCAAATGAATATACAGAATTCAATATAAGTCAGAATTGAACGGAACAAGAAATATTTGAATCTGTATAACTATATCTTTGTAACGAAGTTAACAAACTGGGATTTCATCTTAGAAATGATAAGATATGTCCAGTTTAAAATTAGAAATAGTCGCTGTGGAATTTATATATATTTTTATATATATAAGGCCCTTAAAAATAGCCGTTTTGCAAACGACCTCGGATTTCGACGAAACCAGTTTTGTTGGGTCCGTGGTGTTAAGTTGTTGCTTGATTCCAAATTTCATAATTTTTCGAATCAATATGTGAGCGTAGCAAAGGAAAACGCGTTTGACACGTTTCAGTTGATTTTAATCGACTGGAAATTGGCCATTTTTCAAACGGTCTCAGAATTCGTCGAAACTAGTTTTGTTAGGACCGTATCGTCAATACGAAGCTAGAAAATATTTTTCTGGAATTTTTCTAGTTAGTATGTGACCCCGGTAATTTGAAATGTACGTTTAAAATTCAATATAGTGATTTAAATGTAAATTTAACGGAAACTGATTCAAACAGACGAATCAGCTTGCGATACATATCCCATTGTGTTCGGAATGGGGGTTAAACGCTATGGACGACAGGCGGTGGACCTCGTTTCGAGGTCGTATGTAAAAGTCAACCCTTTGGCAAAAATAAATAATTAAATAATAAAATAAAATAATAATAATAATAATAATAATAAAAAAAAAAAATCCCTTCTATTCTTCTTCGTTGGCCCCCCCCCGATTCCTCATTCATACCAGATAAAAAAAAAAGAAAAAGAAAAACCTAATCTAAATCGCGCCGCCGCCCTGGGGCCCAGGAGCCACCGACGACCGCCTCGCCAGTCTCCACCGGAGCTCCCCTTCTCGTTTCCATCCATCTCCTCCACCCTCAGCTCGCGCGAGCCCCCTAGCCATAGCCGACATCGAATCCAAGCCCGAGACCCCTCGACGAAGCCGACGCCCCCCCTCCTCCGAACCCTCGACGAAGCCGACGCGTCCCCCCTTCGACTGACGAACAAGCACAGCGCCCCCCCCGTAAGTTTTATTTATTTATTTTTACTTTTGTTAAAACTAATTTCAAAAACTGATTTCTTTATATATTTCAAAAAAAAAAAAAAACTGAATTTGGAAAAGATTGAAAAACTGATTTTGTTTAAATTATAAAAACTGATTTTAATTATAAAAAAATATATATAAAACTGATTTGTTTTTAAAAAAAAAAGTATCAAACTGTTTTTAATTTTATTTAAAGTGAAAACTGAATTTTATTTATAGTGAAAACTGAATTTTATTTAAAGTTAAAACTTATTTTGTTTAGGATTTTAAAACTGAAATTTTAATAAAGATTTAAAACTGATTCTTTATTTTAAAAAGGTTTTAAAAAGATTTGAATTTTTAAAAAGGTAAAAGATTTAAACTTTGAAAAGTAAAAGAAAAGATTAGATCTTTGAAATGGAAAAGGCGGAATCTATTTGAAATAAAAATTCGATTTTTATATATTGAACTTTGAAATAAAAATTCGATTTTTATATATTGAACTTTGAAATAAAAATTCGATTTTTATATATTGAACTTTGAAATAAAAATTCGATTTTTATATATTGAACTTTGAAATAAAAATTCGATTTTTATATATTGAACTTTGAAATAAAAATTCGATTTTTATATATTGAACTTTGAAATAAAAATTCGATTTCTATATATTGAACTTTGAAATAAAAATTCGATTTTTATATATTGAACTTTGAAATAAAAATTCGATTTTTATATATATAGTGGCCTTGGGCAACGAAGGTGACAAAAGGGCGAAACGACGAAGATTTCTATAAATGAAGAGTCAAGATGATTGGATAGCTATAGGTGAGAACTTCTCACTCAAATTCTATTTTTTTTGTTATATATATATACTAGGATGCAGACGGTGCTTATTAGAAGCACCCGACACCCGTCCACAGACCATGGACTTGTTTGTTTAGTTGAATGATTGGGTGATTGATTTATTCGTTTGGTTGAATTGGAAATTGATTGAAATTGATTTGTGAATGGCGTGGGCCTTCACTAGACCGGGGATAAGGCTAGGCCTCGTCCCGTTTCTAGTATCGTGCCGTTATGCCGCCGAAATTTTCTAAAACATGTTAGAAAAATAAAAATATCATTTTATTGAATAAATGAATTGAATAGAAATTCATAGGTTGAAATAAAATGTTTTATCGTTAAAAATATAATTTTTAACGTGAATATGAAAATAGTGAAGTGAATAAATAAATATTCATTTACAAACCAGATGGTTTGTTTATGTACACTTATTTGAATGATATTGATTGGGTCGATAAATTTCACACATCGCCCGACTGCACAAATAAAATCTGTGTTTGATTGTTTGAAACCCCACACGGGTGTTAGGATGAAATATGCAGTTCACTCATCCTGATTGATTAAATATGTCGATCGATTGATTGACAGGCTGATATAAGCGTTGAATATCTGTATTTGATGCTTATACAGTGTAGTGCACTTTGGTTGATGGTCGATTATTTTTCAAGGCTATTATACATGTGTTGTATGAAAATCCATATAATTAACTTTATATGGTAATTGATTGGGCCTCATTCCAGTTTTAAAATAGAAATATTTGAAAAAGAAATATTTGAAATAGAATATTTGAAAATAGAACTTTATGAAGCCGTGTTGATTAGATTGACGCCATTTTGACGTGAACGATATTTATATCGATTTTATCGATTTCGAATTGAATTGAAAACGATTTCGAAATGAATTGAATTGAAAACGATTTCGAAATGAATTGAATTGAAAACGATTTCGAAATGAATTGAATTGAAAGCGATTTCGAAATGAATTGAATTGAAAACGATTTCGAAATGAGTTGAATTGAAAACGATTTCGAAATGAGTTGAATTGAAAACGATTTCGAAATGAATTGAATTGAAAACGATTTCGAAATGAATTGAATTGAAAACGATTTCGAAATGAATTGAATTGAAAACGATTTCGAAATGAATTGAATTGAAAACGATTTCGAAATGAATTGAATTGAAAACGATTTCGAAATGAATTGAATTGAAAACGATTTCGAAATGAATTGAATTGAAAACGAATTCGAATTGAATTGAAAGCGAAGTGAAGTAAATTCAAATTGAATTGAAATTTGAATTGAATAGAAATGGATTTTAAAACGAATTTATAAAGAAGAATTCAATTTTGATTTGAATTGAAATGGAAGTTGAAAATGTTTTTGAAACGAATTCAAAACTATTTATATAATTCGTTTTAAATAGAAATCGACGATATATATATTATATATATATTATATATAATATAATGGCCTGAATAGAACGCGCCGCGCCAGTTCGCGAATTTCGACCATTTATTTCAAACGGGCATTACGGGAGATCCGACCGTCGGATTCTCCTAAAACCGGAACCGTTGGGTTCGTATCGAAAAGAGCTTTCTAGCGAAGGTTAGAAATTTGAAATCTAACGGTTGGATTTGGAATTATGTCCAAATCAAATTTGAAAAAGGTCGTTGTAAGTGCAGTTCGATGGCCATTGATGGAAATCGACTGTACGGGCCTTGATAAAATTATTAAAAATAGTAATAATTTGTGTAAAATCATAAGAAATGATTTGTGAAGATTTGGGATGAAAAACTCCATATTTGAAAAGATAAAAATAGATTTTTATCGAATTGAACTAGTTTTGAACTAGAATTATAATTCTATTTATTTTTAAATAAATAAATCGAATTCGAAAAGGGTTTTGAAAATAACCAAAATTTCCAATAATTGCATTGGGGTGGATTTGAATCGAAATTGTCTTCGGAATATTTCGATGTTGGAATTCGTGATTATACAAGTGGTGTTATGGAAATTTGAAAGATATATATTTATATCGTTATTTCCAATACGACATTTGTTAGTCGTAGAATTTGATATTGAATATAAGCCGATATATTTTCTATTCAGAGCCTTATATTGAATATCAAATGGGATTTGGGTTTGTCGTGAATGGTGTCTTCACTAACACTGTTCTTGAACCCAGCTGAGAAAAGATTAAATCTTTTTATTTAGATTTAATGAAGTGTACCAATTAAATGATATTTAATTGGAATTGAATTGATATTGATTTTTGGGTTTATCGTGAACAGTGTTTTAAATAACACTTGTTCTTTAACCCGATAATTAATGAATGTGATTTGGGTTTGTCGTGAATGGTGTCTTCACTAACACTGTTCTTGAACCCAGCTGAGAAAAGATTGAATCTTTTTATTTAGATTTAATGAAGTGTACCAATTAAATGATATTTAATTGGAATTGAATTGATATTGATTTTTGGGTTTATCGTGAACAGTGTTTTAAATAACACTTGTTCTTTAACCCGATAATTAATGAATGTGATTTGGGTTTGTCGTGAATGGTGTCTTCACTAACACTGTTCTTGAACCCAGCTGAGAAAAGATTAAATCTTTTGATTTAGATTTAATGAAGTGTACCAATTAAATAATATTTAATTGGAATTGAATGGATATTGATTTTTGGGTTTATCGTGAACAGTGTTTTAAATAACACTTGTTCTTTAACCCGATAATTAATGGGATGTGACTTTGGGTTTATCGTGAACCGTGTTTCAAATGACACTGATTCTATAACCCAGTCACAGATTAAAACTAAGTGGAGTTTTAATGAATCTTTAATTAGATTGAAAAGATCGAGAATGGAGTATCACTAGTTTTGCTCTAGGCGATAGTTAAATCTTTAATTAGATTTGAATGTGAAATTTAGAAACTAACTGTCGGTTAGCCAAGCAGAATGGTTTTCTGGATATTGATCTGATGTTGGTTTCGGCCTTCGGGGTTAATATTTGGGGAATTATTCTCTTGATTAATTTACGGTTAGTGACTAATGAATTGGAATGAGGCGTATGTTGTGTTTGTGTAACACTTTTATAATATATACGCGAGTTATTCGGAAAGACCGGGTTTATCCCATTCTGAGTAACTGATACGACGATAAGTCGAAGATGAAGACGATGGTCGAAGACCGGAGGTCTTCACGTCGTTTGGGTAATTACTGATGATCTTGATTGGGCAGTACACCCAAGAAGATGGAAACAGTTGGTGATCGTCCAGACGTACTTGGAGATCGATGGATATGCGGGGTACTAGGTGCCTCCGGTTTCGTTCAGACCCAGAACGGACTTGTAAATGGACTGTGTGTCTGACATCGGATTTCATTCTGTGTGACTGATATCGGTTGCATAGGATGGTTTGCCTGTGTGGCATGCTAAGATGCAAATGATCAAGGCTTCTGTTGAAAAGCAAAGTCTTGTGGTGATGATCAAAGCACGGCCTTTGTGGCGTAGCTTTGTGTAACGTTTACCTCGCGTGTTTCACACCAGGTATGAACCAAAAACGGGAGACGGACCTCAGGGAGGACTTGCGTTTCTTTCTAGTTAGAAGTGGCGTCAGTGGTTTTACACGCCCTGACGAGTTTGACTTATGTGGTTGTTGCTGTTGCGAGGCGCCTCGGATTGATCGGTCGTTCTCGAACCGATGGAGTCATTTAGTTGGCTCGTTTACGCCCCAAAGGGCGGGGAAACGTAGTGTTCAGGCATTTTAATCCACATCGGTGGACCGGCCCTGACGATCCAAGGGTCGATGCGCTCTGACCCTGTGGCTCGGGCTAGAGAGTCACGAAGACGGTGAGGACTATCTTTTGCCTCGGTTCATAGACGGAAATCCAATTTCCAAATACGTGACATTTGCGATTTTGATTGTATAACCTATATATGGCGACATAGTGGTATGGGGCATTCATGCCGCCTATGATTGATACTTATGATTTGAAGTTGTTTCATACACTATGCACTCATAATAGTATCAAATGATTTGTTTTAAACGTATCAAGCATTCTTTGGCTGTTATAAGGGAAAACCTTATCCCCCGGCTTGCGTTGCATTGTGTGATAGGACCTGGGTCTTATAACAGCTTCATTTTTCTTTATTTAGCATTGCGCTGTTTGTTTTATGCACTGGTATTCTTGGGAGGAAACCCGTTCCGTGTTATACGGCGTGGTCCCTTGATTTACCTAGCTTTAAAAATAAAGATTAACTGTTTTAGTTCTCACACCAGTCACATGACTGACCTGGAGTTTATTGTTTTAACCTAAACTCTGGGTGCCCTTATTTTCGACACGGGCAGCTAGTAGTTTTGGTTTTGCAGATTTATATTCACAGGATCCTGGTTTATGGCTGGAACGATATCCGGAAAGCTTTGTATCCGTATATCTACTTCTAGTTGTGTATTGTATTATTTTCCGCTGCTATGTATTTAAATGTAATTTAAATCTCTGATATTTCTGTGTAATATTTATTTATACTCTGTATATTCTTGTAATCTGATGCATTGTTGTAATATACAATGAAATGTTCTTCTGTATGCGTTCTGCTTTGTCGTGTTCTCAAACGATAGGGCGTTTCGAACGGTCTGGGTCGGTTTAGCGACTGGTTCGGACCGAGCGAAATTCCTTGCCGTCACATTTGGTATCAGAGCTTTGGTTTACAAAGCTCAGAGAACAAGGCACATTAGAACCATACGAAAGAATTCATCAGATATTGGATTAGTAATATCCAATGAGAGTGACTCGTTAGAGATAGGATCAGTAGTATCCTAGAACGAGTGTGAAGAGTATATTTTTCAAATGAAAACAATTTTGTTTTGAAAATTTAAATCAATTATTCGTATTTGATTATTTACTTATATTGATATGGACAGTCCAGTATATAAATATTTTGCGTATACGTCTGATCCACGTGTATTTGGAATTTTAATATATTGGATAGATATAGCATCACACTCTAGTCGTCCGAAGGTGATATTGATGATGGTGCATCATCATCAGCATTTATATTCGAGTGTCGAAGGTGTGATATCTATATATTTCCATTAGACTGGTGTGAGAACCAAAACTTATATAGATAGATTTATTTGTTGTGATTTGGCATCAAAAACATGATTTTTGTATATATATCAAATTATGAATTTGAAACGTTAAATTCACTAATTGATTGATGTTTGTGTTGTTTGTTAAATTGTTTGATAATTTTTAACCAATTAGCCTGATTGAATCATATATTGACTTATATTGAGAATTGGTTGCGTTTGCTTGCATATACTTGCACTTATATTGAACAGGTCATAGCAAGGAGGCTAGAGCAGAGAATAAAATTTGTTTGCCCGACAAATAGGTACATGTTTACTACATAATTTCCTGTTTTGTTTGGGTGATGATGATTTTGTGAGCCTATTGGCTAGCCGCTTGGCTTTTTCTTTTTCTTTTTGAGATCTGAAGGACCGGGGAAGCTATTTGAAATTCCCCGATGCTCCCGGTGCAGGGGAGGTTATGGCGAAATTTTTCGAAAATTTAGGGTGTTAGCCAAATTTTTGAAATTTTGAAAATTCTCAGAAACTAAAGAGTTGGAGAATGGAAGCCTGATCGAGCGTAGAGTTGATTAATCAAACCACTTTCGACTTTGTTCCTTTTCGGGGACGAAAAGTTTTAAGTGGGGGAGATTGTAACAACCCGTAAAATGCGAGCCAGTTTGAAATTTTTATTTTGGCAATTTTAGCGAATTTTGATTATTTAAAATAGATTATTTTAAATAATATCGACGTGAAATCTATTTTGAATATAATTCGAACGTATATATTATACGCGTCGTCGTTAGAATATAAATATTTATATATAATTATAAAAGGAATTGAAAATGGCGCGGTAGTTCGAAAATTCGATTTCTAATTTCAAATGAATATACAGAATTCAATATAAGTCAGAATTGAACGGAACAAGAAATATTTGAATCTGTATAACTATATCTTTGTAACGAAGTTAACAAACTGGGATTTCATCTTAGAAATGATAAGATATGTCCAGTTTAAAATTAGAAATAGTCGCTGTGGAATTTATATATATTTTTATATATATAAGGCCCTTAAAAATAGCCGTTTTGCAAACGACCTCGGATTTCGACGAAACCAGTTTTGTTGGGTCCGTGGTGTTAAGTTGTTGCTAGATTCCAAATTTCATAATTTTTCGAATCAATATGTGAGCGTAGCAAAGGAAAACGCGTTTGACCCGTTTCAGTTGATTTTAATCGACTGGAAATTGGCCATTTTTCAAACGGTCTCAGAATTCGTCGAAACTAGTTTTGTTAGGACCGTATCGTCGATACGAAGCTAGAAAATATTTTTCTGGAATTTTTCTAGTTAGTATGTGACCCCGGTAATTTGAAATGTACGTTTAAAATTCAATATAGTGATTTAAATGTAAATTTAACGGAAACTGATTCAAACAGACGAATCAGCTTGCGATACATATCCCATTGTGTTCGGAATGGGGGTTAAACGCTATGGACGACAGGCGGTGGACCTCGTTTCGAGGTCGTATGTAAAAGTCAACCCTTTGGCAAAAATAAATAATTAAATAATTAAATAAAATAATAATAATAATAATAATAATAAAAAAAAAAAATCCCTCCTATTCTTCTTCGTTGGCCCCCCCCCCCCCCCCCCCCGATTCCTCATTCATACCAGATAAAAAAAAAGAAAAAGAAAAACCTAATCTAAATCGCGCCGCCGCCCTGGGGCCCAGGAGCCACCGACGACCGCCTCGCCAGTCTCCACCGGAGCTCCCCTTCTCGTTTCCATCCATCTCCTCCACCCTCAGCTCGCGCGAGCCCCCTAGCCATAGCCGACATCGAATCCAAGCCCGAGACCCCTCGACGAAGCCGACGCCCCCCCTCCTCCGAACCCTCGACGAAGCCGACGCGTCCCCCCCTTCGACTGACGAACAAGCACAGCGCCCCCCCCGTAAGTTTTTTTTATTTATTTATTTTTACTTTTGTTAAAACTAATTTCAAAAACTGATTTCTTTATATATTTCAAAAAAAAAAAAAAACTGAATTTGGAAAAGATTGAAAAACTGATTTTGTTTAAATTATAAAAACTGATTTTAATTATAAAAATATATATATAAAACTGATTTGTTTTAAAAAAAAAAAGTATCAAACTGTTTTTAATTTTATTTAAAGTGAAAACTGAATTTTATTTATAGTGAAAACTGAATTTTATTTAAAGTTAAAACTTATTTTGTTTAGGATTTTAAAACTGAAATTTTAATAAAGATTTAAAACTGATTCTTTATTTTAAAAAGGTTTTAAAAAGATTTGAATTTTTAAAAAGGTAAAAGATTTAAACTTTGAAAAGTAAAAGAAAAGATTAGATCTTTGAAATGGAAAAGGCGGAATCTATTTGAAATAAAAATTCGATTTTTATATATTGAACTTTGAAATAAAAATTCGATTTTTATATATTGAACTTTGAAATAAAAATTCGATTTTTATATATTGAACTTTGAAATAAAAATTCGATTTTTATATATTGAACTTTGAAATAAAAATTCGATTTTTATATATTGAACTTTGAAATAAAAATTCGATTTCTATATATTGAACTTTGAAATAAAAATTCGATTTTTATATATTGAACTTTGAAATAAAAATTCGATTTTTATATATATAGTGGCCTTGGGCAACGAAGGTGACAAAAGGGCGAAACGACGAAGATTTCTATAAATGAAGAGTCAAGATGATTGGATAGCTATAGGTGAGAACTTCTCACTCAAATTCTATTTTTTTGTTATATATATATACTAGGATGCAGACGGTGCTTATTAGAAGCACCCGACACCCGTCCACAGACCATGGACTTGTTTGTTTAGTTGAATGATTGGGTGATTGATTTATTCGTTTGGTTGAATTGGAAATTGATTGAAATTGATTTGTGAATGGCGTGGGCCTTCACTAGACCGGGGATAAGGCTAGGCCTCGTCCCGTTTCTAGTATCGTGCCGTTATGCCGCCGAAATTTTCTAAAACATGTTAGAAAAATAAAAATATCATTTTATTGAATAAATGAATTGAATAGAAATTCATAGGTTGAAATAAAATGTTTTATCGTTAAAAATATAATTTTTAACGTGAATATGAAAATAGTGAAGTGAATAAATAAATATTCATTTACAAACCAGATGGTTTGTTTATGTACACTTATTTGAATGATATTGATTGGGTCGATAAATTTCACACATCGCCCGACTGCACAAATAAAATCTGTGTTTGATTGTTTGAAACCCCACACGGGTGTTAGGATGAAATATGCAGTTCACTCATCCTGATTGATTAAATATGTCGATCGATTGATTGACAGGCTGATATAAGCGTTGAATATCTGTATTTGATGCTTATACAGTGTAGTGCACTTTGGTTGATGGTTGATTATTTTTCAAGGCTATTATACATGTGTTGTATGAAAATCCATATAATTAACTTTATATGGTAATTGATTGGGCCTCATTCCAGTTTTAAAATAGAAATATTTGAAAAAGAAATATTTGAAATAGAATATTTGAAAATAGAACTTTATGAAGCCGTGTTGATTAGATTGACGCCATTTTGACGTGAACGATATTTATATCGATTTCGAATTGAATTGAAAACGATTTCGAAATGAATTGAATTGAAAACGATTTCGAAATGAATTGAATTGAAAACGATTTCGAAATGAATTGAATTGAAAGCGATTTCGAAATGAATTGAATTGAAAACGATTTCGAAATGAGTTGAATTGAAAACGATTTCGAAATGAGTTGAATTGAAAACGATTTCGAAATGAATTGAATTGAAAACGATTTCGAAATGAATTGAATTGAAAACGATTTCGAAATGAATTGAATTGAAAACGATTTCGAAATGAATTGAATTGAAAACGATTTCGAAATGAATTGAATTGAAAACGATTTCGAAATGAATTGAATTGAAAACGATTTCGAAATGAATTGAATTGAAAACGAATTCGAATTGAATTGAAAGCGAAGTGAAATAAATTCAAATTGAATTGAAATTTGAATTGAATAGAAATGGATTTTAAAACGAATTTATAAAGAAGAATTCAATTTTGATTTGAATTGAAATGGAAGTTGAAAATGTTTTTGAAACGAATTCAAAACTATTTATATAATTCGTTTTAAATAGAAATCGACGATATATATATTATATATATATTATATATAATATAATGGCCTGAATAGAACGCGCCGCGCCGCGGCAGTTCGCGAATTTCGACCATTTATTTCAAACGGGCATTACGGGAGATCCGACCGTCGGATTCTCCTAAAACCGGAACCGTTGGGTTCGTATCGAAAAGAGCTTTCTAGCGAAGGTTAGAAATTTGAAATCTAACGGTTGGATTTGGAATTATGTCCAAATCAAATTTGAAAAAGGTCGCTGTAAGTGCAGTTCGATGGCCATTGATGGAAATCGACTGTACGGGCCTTGATAAAATTATTAAAAATAGTAATAATTTGTGTAAAATCATAAGAAATGATTTGTGAAGATTTGGGATGAAAAACTCCATATTTGAAAAGATAAAAATAGATTTTTATCGAATTGAACTAGTTTTGAACTAGAATTATAATTCTATTTATTTTTAAATAAATAAATCGAATTCGAAAAGGGTTTTGAAAATAACCAAAATTTCCAATAATTGCATTGGGGTGGATTTGAATCGAAATTGTCTTCGGAATATTTCGATGTTGGAATTCGTGATTATACAAGTGGTGTTATGGAAATTTGAAAGATATATATTTATATCGTTATTTCCAATACGACATTTGTTAGTCGTAGAATTTGATATTGAATATAAGCCGATATATTTTCTATTCAGAGCCTTATATTGAATATCAAATGGGATTTGGGTTTGTCGTGAATGGTGTCTTCACTAACACTGTTCTTGAACCCAGCTGAGAAAAGATTAAATCTTTTTGTTTAGATTTAATGAAGTGTACCAATTAAATGATATTTAATTGGAATTGAATTGATATTGATTTTTGGGTTTATCGTGAACAGTGTTTTAAATAACACTTGTTCTTTAACCCGATAATTAATGAATGTGATTTGGGTTTGTCGTGAATGGTGTCTTCACTAACACTGTTCTTGAACCCAGCTGAGAAAAGATTGAATCTTTTTATTTAGATTTAATGAAGTGTACCAATTAAATGATATTTAATTGGAATTGAATTGATATTGATTTTTGGGTTTATCGTGAACAGTGTTTTAAATAACACTTGTTCTTTAACCCGATAATTAATGAATGTGATTTGGGTTTGTCGTGAATGGTGTCTTCACTAACACTGTTCTTGAACCCAGCTGAGAAAAGATTAAATCTTTTGATTTAGATTTAATGAAGTGTACCAATTAAATAATATTTAATTGGAATTGAATGGATATTGATTTTTGGGTTTATCGTGAACAGTGTTTTAAATAACACTTGTTCTTTAACCCGATAATTAATGGGATGTGACTTTGGGTTTATCGTGAACCGTGTTTCAAATGACACTGATTCTATAACCCAGTCACAGATTAAAACTAAGTGGAGTTTTAATGAATCTTTAATTAGATTGAAAAGATCGAGAATGGAGTATCACCAGTTTTGCTCTAGGCGATAGTTAAATCTTTAATTAGATTTGAATGTGAAATTTAGAAACTAACTGTCGGTTAGCCAAGCAGAATGGTTTTCTGGATATTGATCTGATGTTGGTTTCGGCCTTCGGGGTTAATATTTGGGGAATTATTCTCTTGATTAATTTACGGTTAGTGACTAATGAATTGGAATGAGGCGTATGTTGTGTTTGTGTAACACTTTTATAATATATACGCGAGTTATTCGGAAAGACCGGGTTTATCCCATTCTGAGTAACTGATACGACGATAAGTCGAAGATGAAGACGATGGTCGAAGACCGGAGGTCTTCACGTCGTTTGGGTAATTACTGATGATCTTGATTGGGCAGTACACCCAAGAAGATGGAAACAGTTGGTGATCGTCCAGACGTACTTGGAGATCGATGGATATGCGGGGTACTAGGTGCCTCCGGTTTCGTTCAGACCCAGAACGGACTTGAAAATGGACTGTGTGTCTGACATCGGATTTCATTCTGTGTGACTGATATCGGTTGCATAGGATGGTTTGCCTGTGTGGCATGCTAAGATGCAAATGATCAAGGCTTCTGTTGAAAAGCAAAGTCTTGTGGTGATGATCAAAGCACGGCCTTTGTGGCGTAGCTTTGTGTAACGTTTACCTCGCGTGTTTCACACCAGGTATGAACCAAAAACGGGAGACGGACCTCAGGGAGGACTTGCGTTTCTTTCTAGTTAGAAGTGGCGTCAGTGGTTTTACACGCCCTGACGAGTTTGACTTATGTGGTTGTTGCTGTTGCGAGGCGCCTCGGATTGATCGGTCGTTCTCGAACCGATGGAGTCATTTAGTTGGCTCGTTTACGCCCCAAAGGGCGGGGAAACGTAGTGTTCAGGCATTTTAATCCACATCGGTGGACCGGCCCTGACGATCCAAGGGTCGATGCGCTCTGACCCTGTGGCTCGGGCTAGAGAGTCACGAAGACGGTGAGGACTATCTTTTGCCTCGGTTCATAGACGGAAATCCAATTTCCAAATACGTGACATTTGCGATTTTGATTGTATAACCTATATATGGCGACATAGTGGTATGGGGCATTCATGCCGCCTATGATTGATACTTATGATTTGAAGTTGTTTCATACACTATGCACTCATAATAGTATCAAATGATTTGTTTTAAACGTATCAAGCATTCTTTGGCTGTTATAAGGGAAAACCCTATCCCCCGGCTTGCGTTGCATTGTGTGATAGGACCTGGGTCTTATAACAGCTTCATTTTTCTTTATTTAGCATTGCGCTGTTTGTTTTATGCACTGGTATTCTTGGGAGGAAACCCGTTCCGTGTTATACGGCGTGGTCCCTTGATTTACCTAGCTTTAAAAATAAAGATTAACTGTTTTAGTTCTCACACCAGTCACATGACTGACCTGGAGTTTATTGTTTTAACCTAAACTCTGGGTGCCCTTATTTTCGACACGGGCAGCTAGTAGTTTTGGTTTTGCAGATTTATATTCACAGGATCCTGGTTTATGGCTGGAACGATATCCGGAAAGCTTTGTATCCGTATATCTACTTCTAGTTGTGTATTGTATTATTTTCCGCTGCTATGTATTTAAATGTAATTTAAATCTCTGATATTTCTGTGTAATATTTATTTATACTCTGTATATTCTTGTAATCTGATGCATTGTTGTAATATACAATGAAATGTTCTTCTGTATGCGTTCTGCTTTGTCGTGTTCTCAAACGATAGGGCGTTTCGAACGGTCTGGGTCGGTTTAGCGACTGGTTCGGACCGAGCGAAATTCCTTGCCGTCACAGGCAAGCCTCACACCCCGAAAATGACCAAAACAGGAAAGATGCAGCAAGGTTAAGGGTAGTCATTTCCTTCTAGATAAAAGGTATACAATGGTACGGAGCCCAAGTATTAACCTATGTGGAAAGCTTCTATTTATATGAATGTTGATGTTGCGAGGCCTCGGTTTAAAGGTCGATAACGACCGGGAAGTTGTACACTCAGGCGTGCTAAGTTACCTAGTTACAGAAGTAACTCGACCTTGTGTTGGTAGAGAGCCCGTTTGGTTCTCGCGGCGTCCCTCTAGAGGCGTACCCATTGGTTCAATAAGGAAGTTCATTTGCCTGATCATTTGTTGGAAATTCATTATCCACTACGAGCTTTTACGATTTCATTGGTATTGCCTACTGGTTACCAACAGGAATATGTCATCATAGTGGGATGGGGGCATTATGTTGGCTAAGATTGATAAATTTATTTGCGAAATTGATTTTCACACTATGCACTAATAATAATATGGAAAATGGTTTCCGTGTATCAAGCATGTTTGATTATCATAAGGAGAAACCTCGCCCATGTGTGCGTTTACCTTGTGTGTGTGTGCCGCGAGGCCTTATGTTAGTTTCACTTTCTAAAAAGCATTGCGAATTTTATTGCACATAACAAATATATATTGAGTTCTCACTCCAGTCCCATGACTGACTTGGAGTTTATTTGTTTTCCAACAAAACTCTGGGTGCTCATAATTTTCCACACGAGCAGCCTAGTGTCAGGTTTAGTAGCTGTGTTTGGAGCTTACATTTTGGAGCCTTTTGTAGTGTGTCTTTGCTTTGGTGAAGTTGCTATCGCCGTGGAGCATCTTTAGCTATTCCGTGGAGCGTTTGGTTTTTGTGGGCATCAGTAATTTGGAGCTATTCAAGTGAAGATGAAGTTTGGTTTTGGATTCATCGTGATTAGTTGTTTCCACTGCTTCTGTGATATCTTGTTATTTTAAATAATGTTGCACCTTGATGTTGTATCCGTTATAAACTTTGATATAATCTCATGTTATATAAATGAGAAGTTGTTTTTATTTCATTGTGATTGTTCTAATGTGTTATATTCCCAAAAAACTAGGAATCCGACATTTGAATCTGCGACATTTAAATACAAATAGGTATTAAATATCGATTTTCGAAGGTCGAAATTCCATATCGTCACACTATACAAGTATTTTGGTGCAGACTATCTACTAAAGAACTGGAAATAAATGAATGTGAAGCGCCAGTATCAAACAGGGTTCGACCAGGATAGTCGAAAAGGGAAATCAAACCTTCAACCATGACTTTCCACTACAACAGAAACAGTCATTTATAGCGGCATATAGCCGCTATTAAACAATACTATAGCGGCCCGAAAAGCGCTGTATATCGACACGTTATAAAAAACCGTTGAATAATTATAACACAGAAAATGTCGTTATAAAAGAGTATGATTTTATAGCGGCTATATGCCGCTATGATACTTAAAGATAATAGCTCGCTATTGCCGCTATAAAACATGTCGTTCTTCATAAAAATAACAAATTTCTATAACACTGTATAACCGCAATAAAATATCAATTCAATAGCGGGTTTATGGCGTTATAACACTGTATAGCTCCTGTAGTACATTATCTTTTATAACGCTTTTCAATATATTATAATAATAGCAATCAAATGAATCTTCACGACAAATTCAAAAGCACTACATGACCCAAAAAATTATAATACTCAACAAATGTTACACATTCATGATAGCAAGATAAAGGATTAACTGACAAAAAATAAGTTCATTATATATGTTTTTAATTTCATATTGATGTCAATTTAAGTTAACAAAAATAAAACATAGTCCAAATTTAAAGTCTACAATAAAACCCCAACCAACCGCTCTCCTTCATCCAACTTTTGTACTTCAACTTTGTATTCACCGCATTGTGTGTACACGCTTCTTCAAGACCATCGGTATGAGTTTCCGAGCACAACCTAAGATTTGGATCCTATGGTAAATTTGCATATTGAATTTTTTTTTAATATAAAACTAAATAAATCATATACCAGTAACATTCAGAAATAAGTTTACATAAAGGCTAATTCTTTTTGAACCCGTTGATTTGTTGAGTAAACCCATGAAGTTTTGAAAAAATGATAATACCCAACGTCTTACTGAGTTTACCCATATAATATTTAAAAAAACCCAATTTTACCCTCCCTCTAGAGACCCTACGAGGTTTTCTATGTAACCTCGTAGATCCCCTACGAGGTTTCATATGTAACCTAGTGGAGCTCCTACGAGGTTTTCTATGTAACCTAGTAGAGTCACTACGAGGTTTACTATGTAACCTAGTAGAGTCCCTACGAGGTATGCAGAAAATTTAAAAAATATATATAGCAAAACAGGGGCAGTTTGGTCATCAATTTTTCTGGGTTAACTCAGTAATTTGCTGGTTTTAAATAGAATTTGCCTTACATAAATAGTGTTAACAAAATATCATAATACATCCAACAATTGAAGTCATACCACGGACATTCACAAACAAGCTTAGTCTTCACTCCGAAGAAATTAATTACCCGTAGACAAAGCTAAGAAAGCAACCTCAGAAAGTCTTTTGCAGAACCTTTATTATCCTTGCATACGAATACTCTGATATCAACAAGTTATCACCATAATTTGAAGGCATCACAAACGAGATTGTCAGCTATCCCCTGCTCCGTTATCACGGGGGGGATGTCATATTCATTTTCTCCCCTTTTAATCCAGCCTTCCTGGTTGTAACTGGAGTTGTCATCTCCTTTTATTTGTTGCTTGTATTCCGTACCTTGGTTGAAATTTGCTCCATATTACCTTATTCAAAAAAATAAAAAAATAAAAAGAAAAAAACCTTTATTATCCGAATGGTCGAATGCTGATCCTAATTCTTGATCAGCAAAAACCATTATATGTTACCAATTGGCATTATATTAGCAATCAATTTGGTAACGAAATTCATTCTCGATTTTTCTTTTCATTTTTGATCTGGGCAGAAAAGAGTGTTGGGATGCAATTAACCCCACCCTTATACATATTACAGAAATCCTACTAAAGCTTGTGTACTCATAAACTTCATTCTGTGTTATAACGGATGCTCAATTTTAAAAAATTATGAATTGTTTAAGACGGGACAGAGACGACATATACGTTATCAACATTCTAGTCTTGACAATATATATACCGACCACATGTTTTACAATGTGATAATGCAAAGTTATCCAAATGAATTATATCTTCCTAGCTAAAATCAGACTATACATTATTCTAAATAAGTGGCTAAGCAAAAAATAAAAAGCTATTAACATATCTTGGCAATTTCTACTTGTGGTTACACATGAACCGTAAATAGCACAGGATGCTCAACTACTAACTAATATCATTCAAATGTATTGTGTGATAATGAGGATCCATGAAATCACATTAAACAGTACATAATTTAGGTAGAATTTTAGGTAGACACACCAAAGGAGTTAAAACAGACACAAATTGAATGATAATGGAAGTGTATATCGCAGATAAAACTTACACTGGAATGCCATAGTAGAGCATAAAATGCTTTAAATAATCATTGGGAAATGTTGAATCGACCGCTTCAAAAGCGGTTAAAATTTATGGTGCAGAAATAGATTATGGACTCCTGTATTTCCTCCGCTTTTTTCATTTACATCAGCTAATCTCCACCATTCAACTGTGCAATCATTTCTCCCTTCTCCATCTATTTTCAGATCCGACATTTTCCATCGCTTTTTGTTCGGTCGTATTTGCATATCCCATAGTCAATATATATATATATATATATATATATATATATATATATATATATCCCTGGATCACAGGCCATATAGTCTGACTTGCTGACAACCTAGAAGCTCAGCTCGCCCTACATCATGCATTCCACAACAATGGATATTTCATACCACCATTTTTTGGCAAATTTACCCAAGAGGGGAAAGAATGAATGTTGCCCCTATTACAAGAAGTTTTGGTGCTCAAGTCCTTGCTAATGCTCAAGCTGCAGCTGTTCCTAATAAGAAGCCTAAAAATATAAATGGCAAAGGTCTGAAGGAGAAGCTAGAAAAACTTGCATCAAAGAAGATAAAGGGAAGACAGTAGCCAATACGAAGCCTAATGTTTTCATTAAAAAAGACAAAGCGGAGGAGGTAGATAATTGTAAGCCTACTGTTTGCAACAATGACGATAAAGGGATAACCCATTCTAAGCCTATTGATCTCACCAAAGAAGATAAAGGGAGGGTAGTGGTCAATCCAAATCCTACTGTTGTGAGATTAGTCCAAAAATTGTTGCAAAAGTTACAAAAAGATCAGAAAGCGAGAAGAGTACAAAAAAAGTAAGTTAAAACTATGAGCCAAGTCATATCAATTCGTAGCAAGGCCGCTTGTGAGATTAAGAAGAAACTCAAGGATACAATTCCTGATATTGACGCATCACATGTAGCGGACCAATTGGCTGTTGTTGACTATGTCCAGGATCTTTACAAGTGTTACAAGCATGCAGAGAAGGCATGCCTTGCCACTACATGGTCACACAAGTTGAGATCAATGAGAAGATGAGGGCAATTTTGGAAGATTGGTTGATAGAAGTACATTTCAAACTAGAATTGATGCCAGAGTCTCTTTATTGCTTCTTTCCTTAAATCTGCATATTGATATTAGACAAGTCATTCATGATTTCCAAATGTTCAAATTTCCGATCAATCACGTGTATATTTGTGAATAGAAAAGAGATGCCTGACATACCATAAACTAGACATAACGTTCATGCACTACTTAAATATTTGGCAATCTAATATACTCATAGCACTATATAAATACTATTCAGGCGATCCAAGCATTTTAAAGCTTTGTATATATGTCCAGGTTCAGGCAACCATATAAATAATGTTCAAGCGACGATATAAATAAAGTCCAGGAAACTATATAAATAAAGCTTCTAGATGTTTCAGGCATTTGTGCATAAAATATTTCAGGCCACTAGATATATAATGCTTCAGGAAATTAGACATATATCCATGCAGTATCAACCCAAAGATATATGTTCATGAAATTCACTCTTGTAAACCTATATGTCTCTTTACATGGCAACCCATATACGTATGCGAACGTTACACAAAACCTGATTTATTACTAACATGAAAATATTAATTTGTCTAATGAACGAGTAATGAAAGTGGCGTATCAACAACAAGGGCTATCTTCATACATTTGTTTCTCCATCACGTAACCCTTTACGAGAGCTCCTAGCCATCCTTCCTTTTCTTCTCTTTTCACTTTCCCTCTTCATTCTTTTTCTATCACCTGCAAAATAAATATGTACACTTTATAAAGTTAATTGATACAATAAATATGGCAGTTTTGAGTAGCACCTGGCAACTCTGAAGAGGATGATATTTCATTTCATTTTTTCCTTCCATTCCAACAGAAAACTTGGGACGGAACAAGCATCAAACAAACGTAGCAAAAGTCCATACACCAATATCTAGCAATTGTAAGAAATTCTTGTGCTGTAAACTATGAGATGTACGTAGTATCATACCATTGTGCAAAAGAGAGCAGTGATAGCACTTGTAATCATGATTTCACTCCATCGGTGTAGTTCAGTATTGTGAGTAGAATTTTTGAACTGCATATTCATCAAAATATAGTTATCATTGTGTAAAAAATAAAATTATAAGCAAAATAAAGCATTAAGGCTAACCAGATTTTAATAAAGAGCAGCTGATACATCACCTCTCATCATTGTAATTTGTTTGAAGTCTATCTTTTCATCTGAAGTACTACGCAGAAACTTATTAAGTGAAAACCCATGGCCAATGTTAGGAAAAAAAAAACTACACCATAAGAGGAAAAATAGGTAAATATAAAATAAGACATGCTTTAAAACAAGTAATAAACTGTAGTCCATTCAATTCAATGTTTGCAGGTTACACTACCAAGGTTTAAAATACTAAAGGAAAAAATATTGCAGGTTTGTACCTTTATCCCCGAAGGTCAAGCCCAAAACAACTCTTATTCAGTTGATTGGGGACCAATTTTATATTAGGCAGACTTGCCATGATAACCTTTACATTCACAGTTTGGTCGAACCCATCCATCTGTAAAGAAATTAGTAAAGCAAAAGATGATTAAAGCACATTATTCAAATTTCACAATAACAAAATGAAGCATGCTTTATGCTCGATGGGAAAAAGAAGAGTTCTATTTCATAAGTATACTACAACATATTAATAACATAAACATGATAAAATTAAATTTGCACTTGAATAGGACATTAATACCCTTATAAACAAATCTAGCAATTTTTGTATATCTCTGAAATTATTCCCAACTTGTTAAAAAATTCCTTCAGTTTATTCTACCAGAAGTATGTCATTTTAGAACTAACCTCTACATTTTACCCAGACATACCTGATTCAATAATTCCAAAAGGATGCGCTGAACTTCCCTATCAGCTCCAGTTTGAGCATCAAAACATACTGTAGCAATAACATCAACCTCATCGATAAATATAATTGCACGCGCATTTTCCTTAGCCAAAAAAAAAAAAAATCTCTAACCATCCATGGACCCTGAGTTGAGCAATAAAAATCGTTATATTGTTATTTTTAATTACTATATCCGAACACGAGAGATGCAGTGCAGGTACCATAGAAGAAGTGTGGCCTGAATCATGCAAAAGCAGATACAGAGGTTAAACTTGCAAAATGAAATGCCTGTATTTTTTATTTGTGGGCATACTCTGTTTTCAATTACAATATACACTACAATTATAAGCGTGTAATGTAAATATTATGGTGGGTTTGTTACTTGCAGCATGTAATACACCAATTGGAAGTGAGTCAAATTTCATATTGTTTGACATTTAGTACTTAAACTTAAAAGAATTCAGTTATGAATTTTCAGATGAGTAACCGAAATAAAATTAATATATGAAGACAATGTCACTTTCAGGGAAAAAGCATCGTCATCTCTTTGCTGCTGCTTAACAGTTTTCTTTTATTACTAAACCAGTCATTTTCATTCCCATTAGTCATGATAAATAGTAATGAAACGGTATTAGTTAACCTTTATTTCAACAAGAATTGGCATACGTGTAAATCATTGGATTATTACTAACCTTGTTTTTTTGCAATTCCTATTACATAGCCACTTTCAGTGCAAAAGCATCGTCATCTCCATCTCGGTTCATTCAAAAACTTCAACCTCTTTTCCTTTTTGCCTCAAAAGATTCATTTATCAAAGTGGATCAAAGGACAAGGGCACTAACATGCCCAACCTGTTAATATATCATACAAGCATAAAAAATTATACATTGTTTGTAATTATTTACATGATATTATTATTATTATTATTTTGTACTTTGACCAAATGCCGCATCTTCCCACAAAGAGTAATTGAAGTCCATCCTGCTTTGAAGCTAATTTTGTATTTAGCATTGTCGAACATTAAAAAATGTAGTCTGAAATATCAATATTGATAACCAGTAAGTAAAGGAGATAATTAGAATCGTTGCCATGCCATGGTGAAATTAGAGGAAGAAGACCAGCTTGAAAAAGTATACGTCCTTTTTAACAAGAAGCTGAAAAAAGAGGGAAATAATGTTGTCGAAATAGCACCAACGCAGTTTGTACAAACCACTTTGCTTGTAGAACCTAGTCCGCTTGGTTTACGGCTGCGTAAAAGCCCATCTTTGTTAGATTTGATTCAGATGAGGCTCTCTTAAGAAAATTCTACTACATCTTCGTGCACTGCACGTAATCTTTGGCACGATGCTGGAAAACACAAAGATTTGAAATCTGCTACTATATCTGGAACTACCGACAAGTTAAAGGCATCAAATTTTCCTGCATCTATGTTGAGAACTGGCTCTTGGGAGTGTGTATCAAGATATAAAGGCGATAGAGTGGCCAAGTGCTACTATGCAAAACATAAACTCGTGTGGGAAATTCTCGATGGAGGTCTTAAGAGCAAGATTGAAATTCAATGGTCTGATATTACAGTTCTTAAGGCAACTTAATCTGATAACATACCAGAGACATTGAGCATAGTGTTGGCTCGACAACCTCTTTTCTTTAGAGAAATCAATCCACAACCTAGGAAACATACTTTGTGGCAAGCTACTTCAGATTTTACTAATGGACAAGCAACATGCATAGAAAGCACTTCTTAAAGTGCTCTCTTGGCATGTTAAACAGGAATTTTGAAAAAAGTTTATACAGTGTGATGCACACCTAAAGTTGCCGAGTCAACAATTAGAAATCATTTTAGAATCCCCATATTTTGATCCACGATCTTCCGTGTTTGAAGATCACGATGAATCCAACAAATGTCATGGATACAAAGATCTAAAAGGTGGTTTAGATTCGAAGTTGCGCATTTATGAGAAAGATAATGTATTGGCCTCACCTACTCCATTAGCTTCGTATAATTATGAAATAACTACACCTACAGCAAGAGCATCAGACAACTTGCCAATGGATTTTTTTTTCCACTCAACTCAGAAACCAACTCGACAGTTACCAAAATCAAGGACCAATCAATTAATCCCGGTTATAGGGATCAAATAAAAATCTCTAGCCATAACTCATCGACTTCAACAAGTGATCTAACAAACAACATAGTAGACTATAATTCTGACAAAACAACCCAAGGCAATCCATTATTTGAAATTGACTCTTCTGAAAGCAAATGCACTTTAGAGGAGGTAACATAGAGGCTTCTAAGCGAGTCTCAACTGAATTCATCTTCTGATGAGATGTCTTTAATGTCAAAGATCAACTCATTTTGTTGTCTAATACAGCACGAAGAGTTGGTAGTTGATGTTGATACTAGTGACAGTGATGATGAGAGCAGAGATAGTGGTGCAGAAGATTGTAAAGAAGAGGACAAAGACAACAAGCTTAGTATATCGAGAAAGGAATCCTACGATGAGCTATTGATGAATTTACCTATGATTCAATCCATGCCCCAATTCTTATGCAATATTTCAAAGGATTCCTAAACCTGTGCCCGGTAGATTTAACAGTGTGTGCAACTGTATTCTGTGAATATGAATAGTTAATGTCAATTAGAATAAATTATGATGGGTTCAAAAAATTGGGATTGTCTGAAGCCTAAAGATTGTTTTATGGTATTGTGTACATGCTAGCATCTTTGTTGTAAATGAGACTACTGGAACCCCCACCCCTCTTTCTCTTCCTTTTTATGTAGATTATTTGGTATTTCTTGTTATCTGCAAAAAAAAAAAAAAAAAAAAAAAAAGAGAAAAGAAAAGAAAACAAAAACCCAAAAAACAATACAAGCAAATGTCTTAACATCTTTGTTACTAGCTGTTTTACACTCTCTTAGCTACCATTTGTTTTTAATTGCTTAAGATGAACACATTCTCAAAATTTGACCATCTTACTTTTTTTATATAGTAAAAACAGAACATAACAATCGTAATCCTTGATTACTCAACAAAAAGCCAGCTAGAATTGTATAATAATAAACTAATGGATTACCTCAAGTTTGGTCCTTTCTTGTGGCACAGCTGAACACAAGTGGGCTTCTGTAGATAGATTTATAACATAAGTTCTGGCTTCTTCTGTTAGCTACAATCTCTTTTCCTTCAAATCCCACTCACCAGAAAGGAAAATAAAATGAACCTAACAGTGACTTATCAAAGCAAACTGGGTCTGTCTTATGTTTTCAAAAATAAATATATCAAGTTTGACAGAAATTGCAATAATCAACAAATCTTGTAGTTTGATTTGATTACAGTTTCACGTAAACAGAATGTTCCCTAACAAGTTTAACATACCCTCTTAACACAAAAAAATTAACTTAAAATTTAAGTAGGCACACGAACAATAACCGATATAAAAATAACACGATGGTCTATAAGTATTATTGGAATCAAACATTGTGTATCTTCTACATATAAAAGCATAAAACCATTTTATAACTGTAACAACAGTAGGATAATCGAGTGGAAATATGAATCTAACAAGAGGAGCGCTAATGAACAAAAGGCAAGTTACATCAGTATCATAATTAGTATTATTTATTGTTTATGCTATTAGCTAGCAAATATCATCTAAAGTGAAAACCCAACACTGTTACCCTTTTTATTTTAAATACTTCTATAGTCAAAGCAATTAATAAAGTACAACACTGAACTAAATCATTAAACAAAAACGAAATAAAATCAAGATTATACATTAAAGAGGAAACTTATATGAATATTTTTCTAGCACCTAAATTTGATTTAAGTTTAAAACAGGAAATGCCATTTACAGTTTTGACCTTTCTAGATACTTTCTTTTATTCAAATGCAAAATGCACGGAATAAATATAACTAGTATAATATAAAAATGCACGAGCATCCAATGAGCATGAACACAATCATAAGCATCAATTTGAAGAAAGAAAATAAAAACCAACAGCTTCCAAGTATAATGTCATCTACAAAAAGACCCAAGCAAACATCTACTTTCCAATAATTAACCAAACAACGGAAGACTGGAACTTCCCAATATGTTTACATGCTTTCTTCTTATACGTCAACATTCAAATCCCTTCAATTGCAGCAACCACTCTTTCAGCAACAAACACATAAACAAAACGGAAATTAAATTATTACTAGGCAAAGTACAATGTGTTTAGCATGTAAATCAATAGTATCATTTTGTTTAGCAAATGCAAATTAGTTGTTAAATTTGGGAGAACCTGTCAGTAGACTATCAATTTGACATAGAAATGTAAGTCAAAAAATACAAATCCACCCAAATATGGAAATAGTTTGGAATAATACACCTTATTAACAAATGGATCCAAAAACTTGTATCATCTTGGATGTAGTGGAAAATAACTAATGTCTGCTACAACCTGTGATACCAGCAATGGAGGAACGACACATTCTATTCGGCAATACCGAATCGGTCCAAAGAAGACCAAGTCTATCAAAGAACTGGTATAAGAAACACACCCATGTAATGGCGCGTTTTGTTAGCTATCGAATAATTAATTAATTTAATTATTTATATATCGATTTGGCGATATCGATAACTCAAAGTAAAACGTTCGAACTTATAATTTATAATTATAATTAAAATGAACCTAAAACGTCGCGGCAGTTCGCAAATTGGCAATTTGAACTTCAACTGAATATACAGGGACCGTTTGAAGTCGGATTTCTGTGAAACAAGAAACGTGTGGAGCTGGGGGAGAATATCTTTCTAGTGGAAGAGAAAAATCGGGATTTCATCGTGTAGATTTTGAGATATGTCCAAATCAAATTTTAGAAAAGTCGCTGTGGAATTCCTTTATAATTTGCAACGCTTTATTTACGTTATAAAAGGGTTTTCAATATATTTGAATATCGGGTTTGAATTTAGACAAGGTTCTTTTGGGAAGTAGTGATAATTTAATTTTTAGAATTTTACTTTAATTTTTAATTAATTAAATAAGCAACTTTTTATATGGAGTATTTTGCACCCTGAAATCAACATTTTGAGGTTTCAAAATATGAATTAATCTACCGATATTATTATGTTTTTGGGATCATGACACCGAGCTGATCACAACGGTATATTTATCTCTGTCTGGAGCAGCTCATATATTGATGAAATTTGACGTAAGTGGATATGTAAAACTTTATAACCCTTAACTAATTTATAAACTTATCCCTCATCCCCTTCGGTGATCAACAGAAGTCCACGCTCCTCTCTTCTCGACCATATCTCCTCTTACAAAAGAATGAACGAAAATGGACCAACATGAATTAAGGAAAGGAAAATTCGTGGTCCTCACACCAGAAACGTGGCCTCCAATTACTTACACAAATCAAAATATATATATAAATCCATCCTATAACTTAATTATCTCCTGTAAATGAAATTCCAAGCCGCCACAAAGTTTAATCCTTCAGGAAATTAAATCTCCCTCTATACTTAATAAAATCTCTTAACACCGGGTCCATTGGAGTCGTAAGGGAGAGAGCTTCATGCGAGTGGCCTTCGTATGGGGTGCGACGTCCATACTGGAGCTCGAGTTTTGACACAGCGAGCTAGGGTTGGGGCGTGCCATTGATTTGTGGAGGTGTAGGCAACGAGATGGACGAATCCAAATTCATAGAGGAAAGGCGCATCTAACGCCGGGAATGGGTGAAGTTCCGATAGTTTTTATGTCGATGTCTCCTATTGTGGTGGATGCGTTCATCTGGAACTAGGAGGGGGAGAATACGATGTCGAGTGTGCATTTAGGGGAGGAGTGTGGTACGAGTGTATAAAGGAGTGGAAGGGGGAACCGATGGGGCTGTTAGCTCTTGAAATGATGGTGGTTGGATGAAGTTTGAAATTTGTAAAGGGCAGCGGTTTCCAGCGAGGAGGAAGATGAGTGATGGTTTAAATGGGCCTGATGAGGTATTGGTTGTTGTTGGATCACGGTTTAAAGTGTGAGGATGGAGATTTCAATAGTGTTTTATGTTTTTGCGGGTTGGGTGTTACTGGAGTACGAGTTGTGTTTGTAAAGGAGTTAAGGCTTGGTGAAGGGCCATTTTACTGGAAGGAGCAGTTTGCGTCAGTAGTGGGTGTGAAGGGTAACTAAGTGGAGAACCCTGAGTAGTGGAGAAGCATCAAAATAAAACAACAACAACACAGACGGTGAATTTAAAAGGTAGGTGGTCTGGATGGGATTTGCTGTGTTCGGCCATGAACGGGATATACAGGGTGTTCGGTGATAGTGTGTAAAATTTGGCAGTGTTGAATAGCTATGTGGAGTTCATAACAAATAGAACTAGAGGAAATATAGGGGTTGCCTAAGTCCTTGGAATTGTTTTGGTGTATCGAGGAAGGCACCGAGTGTGATGAAGGGATAGTGATGACCGGTGTTGACAGTTCGAAATTTGCGAAGAAGAGGGTACTGTAGAAAGGATACCGTGTGGAGTTCGACTGAAACAAGAAGTAGAAATGGCCATAGCGAGAAGCAGTATGATTTTTACGGGGAAGAAGAATTGGGGAGAGGCCGATTAGGTATGAGGAGTTGGGCCGAGTATCGAGGGTGAGGTCCAGTTTCTTTTTAGTATAAATTCGGTTAAATTGAATAGTACGTTAACTTGTGAAACCAATAAGTTTTTCATATATTATCAGAATTCAACAAATCAAGATCCGCTGGGATCGTAGAGACGGACACTATACGATGGAACTGACCGCGAGTCAATTGGGGTCCGTCACAATTTATAGCAAAATAAATTGTCTGAATCAAGCGATGGTTATCGTCATTGACGATGATCGTCCAAATGTGAGTAAATCTCACTAACTCTGAACAGTTTATAATTTCATGTTGTATTGTTAGAACTGTTAAAATTGTCTGTTTGACTGTGCGTTGATTGAACTGCTAGTCAGTTAGTTAAATTTCTATATTGATTCTGTTTAACAGAATATATCATATGGAACTGAAAGTGATGTTATCTGTATTGTCTAACATCTGTGATGCAGGGAAACAGGTTGGAGGAATCTGACTGGATTCCTCAACAGCTATTTTTATTGTTTTTCATATATTGTTATATGATGTGATATAAAATCTGTGGGTGATTATATGTGCTTGGACGATATTGAACATCGTGATTTGACATGATTGAATACCATAACATACCGAATGTTGATAAGGGGATTTTCAATGTTTATATTGAAAATGAATCTTATTTATAAAATCGATAGGATTTTATAAAAAGGAAAACATTTATTTAATTTGAAAATAAATAAATGAAAAAGGAAACATTTATTTAGAAAATAAATGAAATAAAATAGAAACATTTATTTAGAAAATAAATGGATTAGAATATAAAGGGATATTTATTTAGGAAATAAATAAAGGAACATTTATTTAGATTATAAATAAATGGAATAAAGGAATATTTATTTAGGGAATAAATAAAGGAACACTTGTTCGGGAAATAAATAGAATTATACAAGGATAGATTTAAACACGTGCTTCGCACACGGTATAACACGATATGGATTTAAATGAGATATTAGATAGGAAATCTGTTTTAAACAGATAAATTGAAGTAGATTAATTTATAAATAATGTTTTTTAAATTAAATAAATTATTTATCGTTGATAAATGGAATATATATAAGTCTGGACTTATATAGAGAAGTAGAAACGTTATTAAAAGGACATTTATAAAGTGAAGAACCGTTACTAAAAGTAAATCTTTATAAATGAATAAACGTTGTTAAAGGAAATCTTTTAATGAATAAACGTTATAAAAAGGGAAATCTTTATAAGCAAATAAAGTATTCGAATATTAGTTATTCGAAGGTAAGTTATTTGAATTAGTTATTCGAATAGAGTTAAACAAAGTAATTTGTTTGGTTAACCAAGGCAAGATTAGTCGAGTTAATCAAAGTAATTGGTTAAGTTAACCAAAGTAAATTAGTTAAGATAAACTAAGCGGTTAATCGAAGTGAATTAGTTAAGTTAAACTAATTGGTAAATCAAAGTGAATTAGCTGAGTTAAACTAAGTAAATCGGTTAGAGTTAATCAAAGTGAATTAACTAAGTTAAACTAAGTGGATTAGTTCAGTTAATCGAGACAAGTAAATCAAGTTAGGTTAAACCATTTGAGTTAACCAGTTAAAGTTTACCAGTTAAAGATAAACAGTTAAAGTTGACCAGTTAGAGTTATCCAAGTGGAATTAATCGAGTAGAGTTGTCGAATATCACTTATTCGAAGTAGAGTTATCGAATATAGTATATTCGAGGGAAGAGTAATCGAATATAGTTTATTCGAGTGGAGAAATCAAATGTTATTCATTTGAGAAGAGTTACCGAATATTATTTATTCGAAGAGTAGTTATCGAATATTGGTTATTCGAAGTTAGTTAGTCCAAAGGAGTTATTCGAAGTTAGTTAATCCAAAGGAGTTAGTCGAAGAGTTAATCGAATATAGTTATTCGAAAGAAGGTGTTAATCGAATATAGTTATTCGAGTAAAGTTAAAAGAGTTAATCGAATTTAGTTATTCGAAATGAGTTATTCGAATTAGATATTTGAATAGAGTTAAACACATTAGAGTGATTCGAATTGCTTATTCAAATAGATTTAAACACATAAGAGTTAATTGAATATTAGTTATTCAATTAGAGTTAAATCGAATTTAGTTATTCGAAAGGAGTCAATCAATTTGAGTTAAGTTAATCGATTTGAATTAAGTTGAATCGAAATGGAGTAAATCGATTAGAATTAAGTTAATCGAGTTAGAGTAAATCGAATATTGGTTATTCGAAGGTAAGTTATTCGAATTAGTTATTCGAAGGAGTTAATCAAATGAGTTGATCCAAAGGAGTTAGTCGAATATTAGTTATTCGAATAGAGTTAAAGGAGTTATCGATCTTATTTTGATCGAAAGGAGTTATCGATTAGTAAATCGAAAGGAGATTTTCGAATATAGCATATTCGAAAGAAAGAGATCGAATATTGTTTATTCGAAAGAGAGAGATTTCGAATATGAGTTATTCGAAGAGAGATAATCGAATATAGGTTATTCGAAGAAGAGTTAATCAAATAGAGATTTCTCGAAAGAGAGTTATACATCGAATTCGATTATAGCGAATTCGGGAAAGTACTATTTACTTTCCAGGGTTTAAATCAAGATTTAGTTATTGATTTAGAAATTAGGTGTCTGTTAAATTATTCGAGTTAGGAGATAAAATTTAGGTTAGACATTGCAGAAGTAGGAATTATAACGTTATAGTTATAATCAAACGTTGTCATATAAGAAGTGGATTCGTAACCTGAATCCGAGAATTTGCGTAAACAGATGATTGGACAAAGTGAGTGACGAGCTTCATCTATTTCACAGTAAAGGACGTTGTTAAATTAAGGTCTGAGAGGTAATTATACCCCAACTTGATTGACTTCAGAATTGACAAAGGAATAGTTGTGGTTCGATCTAAAAGGTTGATTGGGAATAAAGCTAAGGAATAAACGATAAATGGATTAAGCGAAACGATGTTTTATACAACGTTGATTGGAAATCCGTAAATGAGTTTTGGAAACGTTTTCCAAATATAGTCAGATATGTTTTCTAAACATAGAAAATGAAATGTTTTCATGATAAGAATTTAAGAAATAGAGTTAAGCAAATTCAGAAACTAACTGGAGAGGGTAAGTTGAACGGTTTTCTAAGTGACGATCTGATGTTGGTTTCGACCTTCCGGATTGATACTTAGAGAATTGTTCTCATACTAGTTACAGTTAGGGACTGATAGTTGCGAAATAATAGTGATGTGAAAATAAGCTATGGAAATGTTTTCCAATGATTAATAACATATATTTTCTAAATATATGAAATAAGGAAATATGAACATATGATGATTGATCGATCGAATTTCCATTTGGAAATAAGATCGTTGTTTGTACACCGACATGTTTTAATTTGATAGTTGAATCACAGACTATCAAAGTTTTTACCATTTTAACGTTGTTAATATGGAGAGACCGGTTGGATTATTATCCAAAGAACCACTCTGTATTGGCATAAGCGTTACGAGCAATATATGCCAAAGATAAATTGAAGACGGAGTAAAGTGCAAGGGCTGTTGTATAAGTCTTAGATAACAGTGACTAAGATGGATATACTGAATAGTGCCTTCGGTTTGTCCAGTCCCAGGACAACGTATAGGGAAGAAGGTCTGACAGAGTATATTCAATGGATCGCGTAAAGTTGATCTGTTCAAACGTATTCATGTTGGGTGGCGGAGGAATTCGTTTCTCTTAGCTATATACCCGTGTTATTTTTGGATAAGTCAATTTGTGATTTGGCGGGTATGACGATGTGGCATTCAAAGTGAATGGTGATCAGATGTTCTGAAGATAGACGTAGCTTCTAGCCTCACACCGGGAAGTAACAAAAGTTGGGCTAGGCAGCATGGCTAGTTGGGTCATCCCCAAGCAGGGTGTATTGTCACAGATCTAGAGAATATTCATATTTATACTTCTTTTTGATTCTGTATCTTCGGATAACGGTTTGATGGCCTACAACCGTGGTGGCAATATATTCGCGACACTCAAGCTAAATGAGTGAGCGGTCATGTGTGGCCGGGTTACAAGACGTTCTTGTTGAACCCTGAGTGTATCACCTCTAGAGTACACTATTCAGAAGGTGCTCCCATACCTTGTCTGTTGGAATCCATTCTCCGATAAGAGCCCTGCGGTTTATGATTTTATACTATGTATGTAGAACGTGAGATGCAAGCGTTTCTGCTAGATTGATACCTATTTGTACTTAGACATTATTATAATATCACAATGATATTGCTTGTCAAAGTTGTTCAGATACTCATAAGGGAAAAACCCGTTCCGTATTCACGGCGTGGTCTTATGAGATATCCTATACCTGTTTTAAACTATTTTACTCATACCAGTCCCATGACTGACCCGGAGTTTACTTTGTTGTTTTCCCTAAACTCTTGGGTGCCTAAATTTGTACGGGCAGTCAAGTAGTCGGGATTTACAGATATACTTGGAGAGCTTGGAGCAGGAGGCTGCAAGATTTTATAGTAATAGTTATTTCCGCTGTGTTGTAAGTGTTGTACTCTGATAAGTGCTATTGTATATATATAACTGTTTACTTCAAAGTTATGTTATATATTATATGTTATTCGTTCCGCTGTGAGATTCGTGTTACTCTGATGATTCTGATGTTCTTCTTCTTCTTCTATTCTATTAGTTCTATCTTTTCTTCCTCACCCTCTACTTTCTTTCACTAACGTCTCGGAATTTCCGACTCTCGAGGAGTCGGAAATTTCCAGCCGTTACAGTTGGTATCAGAGCTTAAGTTAAGTGATTACCTTGGCTCTGTGGCATAACTCGATAGAGATGGGATTAGTAATATCCTAGATTGAGTTTGAGTGTATATATATGAGCGCGTAATTGTTATTCAATATAAAATGGTTTTATATTGTGGAGACTCATTGGTTGAGTGGCTTATGAATTCTGGTCGATCAGTTTGATCCACTGTATCGATAAGGGTTACTAAACACTCGAATACGATGAACCGTCATGGTATGTTTTGAAAGAGGGGAAATGAAATAATTTTTCCCAAAATATATTTGTTTATAGAAGAAATATATATCTTGAAATTATTATAGTATATTGATTGTGTTGGTTGTTATTATAATCGAATAAGATTATAAAAGGGTGAAATGGTTATAAATGACCAATCAGAATTCATATGAATGTAATATATGAAATAGTTTGAATTAAATATGAATTTAAATCAGAATTTGGAATTTAAAATAAGGAAATTTTAAGTTCCTGGGAGATTTTGAAAATGTTTTTCAAATTGAAAATGATATAGTATTGAACTCACTTCGATAGCTGGAAAATAGATTTTGATGATGAATCTAGACATCATCAGTGTTCATTTTCGAGTTCTAAGTGACGGATTACTACCAAAGGTTTTGTTTTTGAATTGTTTTGAGAAAACAAGTTGTTTTAGACATTCAAAGGTTTTGAATTGGCATTATGATTTCAAATTGAGTTGAAAGAAACCCAGGAACTTAAGTTCTGGAATTAAAATTTAACTAATGAAGTTAAATAAAATGAGATGGTAAAAAAATAAATTGAAATTTAACTTGAACCAAGTTAAATAAAATTGAATTGGATTAGAGATAATCTATAATGGAACCAAATTGATAAGTCGATAATTTGGAATTTGATATTAGAGTTCGAATGAAATTCGATTTGGATTTGAGGATATGAACTGATTGGAGATCAATTGGAATGGATAACATTGGTATATGTTGAAGTGGTAGCAGATGAAAGGGATAGAGTTAAATGCCCGACAAAAAGGTACAAGTTTATATCATATATGAGTATGGATTTTATGAGCCGAATTGGCAAGCCGCTTGGCTATTTTGATTTCCTTTTGGATTGGAGGAGGCCTAGAGAGGCGAGTTGTGGTTTGACGTATTGATCCGTACAAAGGAGGTTATGGCGAAATTTTTCGAAAATTTAAGGTGTTAGAAAATTTTCAGAATTTTTGAAAATTTTAGTTGGTCGGAAATGAATTAATAAATTAATTAAAATCAAATGAGTCCAGTCGAAACTGAAATTTAGAGGTAAACAAAAAGGGATTTTTAAATCTAGTTAGTAGAATTAGTAGCATTTTTCTAACTTAGCAATTTCGAGGACGAAATTATTTTAAGGGGGGAAGTCTGTAATGGCGCGTTTTGTTAGCTGTCGAATAATTAATTTATTTAATTATTTATATATTGATTTGGCGATATCGATAACTCAAAGTAAAACGTTCGAACTTATAATTTATAATTATAATTAAAACGAACCTAAAACGTCGCGGCAGTTCGCAAATTGGCAATTTGAACTTCAACTGAATATACAGGGACCGTTTGAAGTCGGATTTCTGTGAAACAAGAAACGTGTGGAGCTGGGGGAGAATATCTTTCTAGTGGAAGAGAAAAATCGGGATTTCATCGTGTAGATTTTGAGATATGTCCAAATCAAATTTTAGAAAAGTCGCTGTGGAATTCCTTTATAATTTGCAACGCTTTATTTACGTTATAAAAGGGTTTTCAATATATTTGAATATCGGGTTTGAATTTAGACAAGGTTCTTTTGGGAAGTAGTGATAATTTAATTTTTAGAATTTTACTTTAATTTTTAATTAATTAAATAAGCAACTTTTTATATGGAGTATTTTGCACCCTGAAATCAACATTTTGAGGTTTCAAAATATGAATTAATCTACCGATATTATTATGTTTTTGGGATCATGACACCGAGCTCATCACAACGGTATATTTATCTCTGTCTGGAGCAGCTCATATATTGATGAAATTTGACGTAACCGGATATGTAAAACTTTATAACCCTTAACTAATTTATAACCTTATCCCTCATCCCCTTCGGTGATCAACAGAAGTCCACGCTCCTCTTTTCTCGACCATATCTCCTCTTACAAAAGAATGAACGAAAATGGACCAACATGAATTAAGGAAAGGAAAATTCGTGGTCCTCACACCAGAAACGTGGCCTCCAATTACATACACAAATCAAAATATATATATAAATCCATCCTATAACCTAATTATCTCCTGTAAATGAAATTCCAAGCCGCCACAAAGTTTAATCCTTCAGGAAATTAAATCTCCCTCTATACTTAATAAAATCTCTTAACACCGGGTCCATTGGAGTCGTAAGGGAGAGAGCTTCATGCGAGTGGCCTTCGTATGGGGTGCGACGTCCATACTGGAGCTCGAGTTTTGACACAGCGAGCTAGGGTTGGGGCATGCCATTGATTTGTGGAGGTGTAGGCAACGAGATGGACGAATCCGAATTCGTAGAGGAAAGGCGCATCTAACGCCGGGAATGGGTGAAGTTCCGATAGTTTTTATGTCGATGTCTCCTATTGTGGTGGATGCGTTCATCTGGAACTAGGAGGGGGAGAATACGATGTCGAGTGTGCATTTAGGGGAGGAGTGTGGTACGAGTGTATAAAGGAGTGGAAGGGGGAAACGATGGGGCTGTTAGCTCTTGAAATGATGGTGGTTGGATGGAGTTTGAAATTTGTAAAGGGCAGCGGTTTCCAGCGAGGAGGAAGATGAGTGATGGTTTAAATGGGCCTGATGAGGTATTGGTTGTTGTTGGATCACGGTTTAAAGTGTGAGGATGGAGATTTCAATAGTGTTTTGGGTTTTTGCGGGTTGGGTGTTACTGGAGTACGAGTTGTGTTTGTAAAGGAGTTAAGGCTTGGTGAAGGGCCATTTTACTGGAAGGAGCAGTTTGCGTCAGTAGTGGGTGTGAAGGGTAACTAAGTGGAGAACCCTGAGTAGTGAAGAAGCATCAAAATAAAACAACAACAACACAGACGGTGAATTTAAAAGGTAGGTGGTCTGGATGGGATTTGCTGTGTTCGGCCATGAACGGGATATACAGGGTGTTCGGTGATAGTGTGTAAACTTTGGCAGTGTTGAATAGCTATGTGGAGTTCATAACAAATAGAACTGGAGGAAATATAGGGGTTGCCTAAGTCCTTGGAATTGTTTTGGTGTATCGAGGAAGGCACCGAGTGTGATGAAGGGATAGTGATGACTGGTGTTGACAGTTCGAAATTTGCGAAGAAGAGGGTACTGTAGAAAGGATACCGTGTGGAGTTCGACTGAAACAAGAAGTAGAAATGGCCATAGCGAGAAGCAGTATGATTTTTACGGGGAAGAAGAATTGGGGAGAGGCCGATTAGGTATGAGGAGTTGGGCCGAGTATCGAGGGTGAGGTCCAGTTTCTTTTTAGTATAAATTCGGTTAAATTGAATAGTACGTTAACTTGTGAAACCAATAAGTTTTTCATATATTATCAGAATTCAACAAATCAAGATCCGCTGGGATCGTAGAGACGGACACTATACGATGGAACTGACCGCGAGTCAATTGGGGTCCGTCACAATTTATAGCAAAATAAATTGTCTGAATCAAGCGATGGTTATCGTCATTGACGATGATCGTCCAAATGTGAGTAAATCTCACTAACTCTGAACAGTTTATAATTTCATGTTGTACTGTTAGAACTGTTAAAATTGTCTGTTTGACTGTGCGTTGATTGAACTGCTAGTCAGTTAGTTAAATTTCTATATTGATTCTGTTTAACAGAATATATCATATGGAACTGAAAGGTGATGTTATCTGTATTGTCTAACATCTGTGATGCAGGGAAACAGGTTGGAGGAATCTGACTGGATTCCTCAACAGTTATTTTTATTGTTTTTCATATATTTTTATATGATGTGATATAAAATCTGTGGGCGATTATATGTGCTTGGACGATATTGAACATCGTGATTTGACATGATTGAATACCATAACATACCGAATGTTGATAAGGGGATTTTCAATGTTTATATTGAAAATGAATCTTATTTATAAAATCGATAGGATTTTATAAAAAGGAAAACATTTATTTAATTTGAAAATAAATAAATGAAAAAGGAAACATTTATTTAGAAAATAAATGAAATAAAATAGAAACATTTATTTAGAAAATAAATGGATTAGAATATAAAGGGATATTTATTTAGGAAATAAATAAAGGAACATTTATTTAGATTATAAATAAATGGAATATAGGAATATTTATTTAGGGAATAAATAAAGGAACACTTGTTCGGGAAATAAACAGAATTATACAAGGATAGATTTAAACACGTGCTTCGCACACGGTATAACACGATATGGATTTAAATGAGATATTAGATAGGAAATCTGTTTTAAATAGATAAATTGAAGTAGATTAATTTATAAATAATGTTTTATAAATTAAATAAATTATTTATCGTTGATAAATGGAATATATATAAGTCTGGACTTATATAGAGAAGTAGAAACGTTATTAAAAGGACATTTATAAAGTGAAGAACCGTTACTAAAAGTAAATCTTTATAAATGAATAAACGTTGTTAAAGGAAATCTTTTAATGAATAAACGTTATAAAAAGGGAAATCTTTATAAGCAAATAAAGTATTCGAATATTAGTTATTCGAAGGTAAGTTATTTGAATTAGTTATTCGAATAGAGTTAAACAAAGTAATTTGTTAGGTTAACCAAAGCAAGATTTGTCGAGTTAATCAAAGTAATTGGTCAAGTTAACCAGAGTAAATTAGTTAAGATAAACTAAGCGGTTAATCGAAGTGAATTAGTTAAGTTAAACTAATTGGTAAATCAAAGTGAATTAGCTGAGTTAAACTAAGTAAATCGGTTAGAGTTTATCAAAGTGAATTAACTAAGTTAAACTAAGTGGATTAGTTCAGTTAATCGAGACAAGTAAATCAAGTTAGGTTAAACCATTTGAGTTAACCAGTTAAATTTTACCAGTTAAAGATAAAAAGTTAAAGTTGACTAGTTAGAGTTGACCAGTTAGAGTTATCCAAGTGGAATTAATCGAGTAGAGTTGTCGAATATCACTTATTCGAAGTAGAGTTATCGAATATAGTATATTCGAGGGAAGAGTAATCGAATATAGTTTATTCGAGTGGAGAAATCAAATGTTATTCATTTGAGAAGAGTTACCGAATATTATTTATTCGAAGAGTAGTTATCGAATATTGGTTATTCGAAGTTAGTTAATCCAAAGGAGTTATTCGAAGTTAGTTAATCCAAAGGAGTTAGTCGAAGAGTTAATCGAATATAGTTATTCGAAAGAAGGTGTTAATCGAATATAGTTATTCGAGTAAAGTTAAAAGAGTTAATCGAATTTAGTTATTCGAAATGAGTTATTCGAATTAGATATTTGAATAGAGTTAAACACATTAGAGTGATTCGAATTACTTATTCAAATAGAGTTAAACACGTAAGAGTTAATTGAATATTAGTTATTCAATTAGAGTTAAATCGAATTTAGTTATTCGAAAGGAGTCAATCAATTTGAGTTAAGTTAATCGATTTGAATTAAGTTGAATCGAAATGGAGTAAATCGATTAGAATTAAGTTAATCGAGTTAGAGTAAATCGAATATTGGTTATTCGAAGGTAAGTTATTCGAATTAGTTATTCGAAGGAGTTAATCAAATGAGTTGATCCAATGGAGTTAGTCGAATATTAGTTATTCGAATAGAGTTAAAGGAGTTATCGATCTTATTTTGATCGAAAGGAGATACCGATTAGTAAATCGAAAGGAGATTTTCGAATATAGCATATTCGAAAGAAAGAGATCGAATATTGTTTATTCGAAAGAGAGAGATTTCGAATATGAGTTATTCGAAGAGAGATAATCGAATATAGGTTATTCGAAGAAGAGTTAATCAAATAGAGATTTCTCGAAAGAGAGTTATACGTCGAATTCGATTATAGCGAATTCGGGAAAGTACTATTTACTTTCCATGGTTTAAATCAAGATTTAGTTATTGATTTAGAAATTAGGTGTCTGTTAAATTATTCGAGTTAGGAGATAAAATTTAGGTTAGACATTGCAGAAGTAGGAATTATAACGTTATAGTTATAATCAAACGTTGTCATATAAGAAGTGGATTTGTAACCTGAATCCGAGAACTTGCGTAAACAGATGATTGGACAAAGTGAGTGACGAGCTTCATCTATTTCACAGTAAAGGACATTGTTAAATTAAGGTCTGAGAGGTAATTATACCCCAACTTGATTGACTTCAGAATTGACAAAGGAATAGTTGTGGTTCGATCTAAAAGGTTGATTGGGAATAAAGCTAAGGAATAAACGATAAATGGATTAAGCGAAACGATGTTTTATACAACGTTCATTGGAAATCCGTAAATGAGTTTTGGAAACGTTTTCCAAATATAGTCAGATATGTTTTCTAAACATAGAAAATGAAATGTTTTCATGATAAGAATTTAAGAAATAGAGTTAAGCAAATTCAGAAACTAACTGGAGAGGGTAAGTTGAACGGTTTTCTAAGTGATGATCTGATGTTGGTTTCGACCTTCCGGATTGATACTTAGAGAATTGTTCTCATACTAGTTACAGTTAGGGACTGATAGTTGCGAAATAATAGTGATGTGAAAATAAGCTATGGAAATGTTTTCCAATGATTAATAACATATATTTTCTAAATATATGAAATAAGGAAATATGAACATATGATGATTGATCGATCGAATTTCCATTTGGAAATAAGATCATTGTTTGTACACCGACATGTTTTAATTTGATAGTTGAATCACAGACTATCAAAGTTTTTACCATTTTAACGTTGTTAATATGGAGAGACCGGTTGGATTATTATCCAAAGAACCACTCTGTATTGGCATAAGCGTTGCGAGCAATATATGCCAAAGATAAATTGAAGACGGAGTAAAGTGCAAGGGCTGTTGTATAAGTCTTAGATAACAGTGACTAAGATGGATATACTGAATAGTGCCTTCGGTTTGTCCAGTCCCAGGACAACGTATAGGGAAGAAGGTCTGACAGAGTATATTCAATGGATCGCGTAAAGTTGATCTGTTCAAACGTATTCATGTTGGGTGGCGGAGGAATTCGTTTCTCTTAGCTATATACCCGTGTTATTTTTGGATAAGTCAATTTGTGATTTGGCGGGTATGACGATGTGGCATTCAAAGTGAATGGTGATCAGATGTTCTGAAGATAGACGTAGCTTCTAGCCTCACACCGGGAAGTAACAAAAGTTGGGCTAGGCAGCATGGCTAGTTGGGTCATCCCCAAGCAGGGTGTATTGTCACCGATCTAGAGAATATTCATATTTATACTTCTTTTTGATTCTGTATCTTCGGATAACGGTTTGATGGCCTACAACCGTGGTGGCTATATATTCGCGACACTCAAGCTAAATGAGTGAGCGGTCATGTGTGGCCGGGTTACAAGACGTTCTTGTTGAACCCTGAGTGTATCACCTCTAGAGTACACTATTCAGAAGGTGCTCCCATACCTTGTCTGTTGGAATCCATTCTCCGATAAGAGCCCTGCGGTTTATGATTTTATACTATGTATGTAGAACGTGAGATGCAAGCGTTTCTGCTAGATTGATACCTATTTGTACTTAGACATTATTATAATATCACAATGATATTGCTTGTCAAAGTTGTTCAGATACTCATAAGGGAAAAACCCGTTCCGTATTCACGGCGTGGTCTTATGAGATATCCTATACCTGTTTTAAACTATTTTACTCATACCAGTCCCATGACTGACCCGGAGTTTACTTTGTTGTTTTCCCTAAACTCTTGGGTGCCTAAATTTGTACGGGCAGTCAAGTAGTCGGGATTTACAGATATACTTGGAGAGCTTGGAGCAGGAGGCTGCAAGATTTTATAGCTATAGTTATTTCCGCTGTGTTGTAAGTGTTGTACTCTGATAAGTGCTATTGTATATATATAACTGTTTACTTCAAAGTTATGTTATATATTATATGTTATTCGTTCCGCTGTGAGATTCGTGTTACTCTGATGATTCTGATGTTCATCTTCTTCTTCTATTCTATTAGTTCTATCTTTTCTTCCTCACCCTCTACTTTCTTTCACTAACGTCTCGGAATTTCCGACTCTCGAGGAGTCGGAAATTTCCAGCCGTTACAACCCAAAACATAGAAATTAGGAATTTACAGCAATTATTCGTTAAATTAATATGGATTTGTTTACCAGAATCTAAATCGAAGATTAGATCCAAAATGCCCTAGCTTCGACAAATCATGCTTTCTTTAATCGGGTGAGGAGATTAAAGAGAAACGACTTGCTTTTTTATGAAGGGAAATGGTTTTAGAGGGAGAAGGTGAAAATTTTGCGATGATGTGATGACCTCTGAATAGTTTCTACGAAAGAAGGAGCGTTACACGTTACACGGTCAAAACAAAGTTAACCGGTTAAGTGTAAATAATAACACTTTAGATTAATATGTTATTAAATAGCGTTATTAATGTCATATTTTGTTGTAGTGTTCCTACCTCGGTCAGGTCCACTCGCTTCCAAAGTATGCACTTGTCCAGAAGTCCATGCCCCTTGCCCTTGTTTGCTAGGGCATTTCTTTGTAAAGTGTCCCATCTATCCACAATTAAAGAAAGCTCCCTTGGTCTTTCTGCAGTCTTTTACAAAATGACCCATATCACCGCAACCATGACACTTTACCTCCTTTTTGATTTGGGCTTTGTTGGGTTTTCCACCTTTCTATTATTGCTTTCCTTTCATGGGCCACCATTTCTGTTTTTCGCCTTTAGCTTGAGTTTCCTCAGTCTTAGTCTCTTTCTTTTCTCCCTTACCATCATCGTGCATAAGCGCCATATCAACTAGCCTTTCAAAAGTTGCCCCCATCGGTATGTGGGACAAAGCAAGTCCTTGGAGGGTTTCTGTAACAACCCTAATGTTATACCTAGTTTAGCAAAGAACATTACAAGTAATGTCGTCTGTTAATCCGGAGAATACAACTTAATAGGGACGGTCGATTGTGAATATAGTCTTTATACCAATACTGATATGTCATTTATACCTTTTTCACTTAATGTCTAATCTGAGTTTGACGTGTTCAGTATTAATACAAAGTAATAGACACATCGATTCCACATAATAAGAAAAAAAATATCATCCACATAACAATCATAATTCACAATAGAAAAGTATACATTATACCATACATAGAGTATGTCCACAAATATGGTTCTAAATAAGTCACTACCTTAATAAGTACATCTCTTATTACATCAGATGAATATCCTACATAAGATTAACTTAGAATCTCAATATGTCTATCCATGGCTAGCTCACCTGTCCAGAAGTTTGAGCATCATGTAAACCTGAAAATTCCCGTCTGACCCGAAAACACAAAATTCCGGATCAGTCTACCTCTAAATATCCAAAAAGTGAGATCCATATATATATATATATATATATGTAACATGTAAATAAACTTTAGTTCAACCACAAAATGATAGTCACAATAATTTATTGTTTCACAATGATGTATGTCTGATTTCCAATCATGGATATTTATCTTTATCACAAGTTCACGTTATAAGCACGACAAGTTAACACGACTCATTCACGACCACCCTGATCAAGGAACTATTATAACCACGACTAGTTAACATGACTCATTCATGACCAACCTGATTAAGGAACTATTATAAGCACGACAAGTTAACACGAGTCATTCATGACCAACCTGATCAAGGAACTCTTTCTCAGGTAAATGACCAAGGAAGAACAAGAATCCACATTTCAAACAAACAAACATACATTCCAAAATCCAAGATGGTTTCGAGGCTTGGTGGTATCCCTCATACCGATCTGATACTAAAGATCATGAACTCATGCATGATCACTAAGATCAAGTAACTCATACCCAATCAACCTGATCAAAGAAACACAAGGAAACACAATGAAACAAGCAATCCGGAACTCATGTACGATCGCTAGGATCGAAGAAACATAACAAAACAAGCAATACTATCCATTTCTATAATTACCGAGACCAAGGAATTATATGCTCAATCTAATGGATTGAGGAAACATAGACATATGATCGTGTAGATTGAAATCTCACATGCTGGATCTAAGGGTTCGAGGAACCACATATCCGATCTCAATATTCAAAGAAACAAAATCTCAACTATAAAAATGATAGTGGTAACTACGACTTCATTACTCCTTATTAATCATTATTTTATTTAAAAAAAATTACTAACAAAAGTAGAAATAAAAGTCCAGTCTCTTATAATAATGAATTTCTTAGTCTTTTTATATTTATAAGTTTGAAAAGAAATCCAGAAGTTACCTTCTTAAGGATCTAGCAGCCTCTGCTTCACACCAAAAGAAAGTGGACTCTAAAGTGTCAAATACTATCACTCACAGTAACCACTATAGTATAACATAGATGTCCCGTGCCATCTACTGAAACACAAGTATTTACGGAGAATTAGTAAATTTCACTTATTATGGATATACTCGGAAAACCTGAATTATATTCTCTTACGGATCTAGAGAACACTTGTCGCACACCATAAAAGAATACAACCCTAAAGTATTAATTACTATCTCAAAATCGATTATAAGAATCTAACTTGAGCATCCCATACTACTTAGTTGGGTTCTAGTATTCGGTTAAGAATTAGTAAATTCCACTTCAACATTCTATTCATTGGAATATTACATTTTCGACAAAATGTTTCACATGAGCATATAAAACAATCAGTAACATTAAGTCGAAAATTAGTTCATTCCAGATTATAGAATTAAGATTCTCAAAACTACTATCTCTTTTGAATTCCAATTTTTAAAACACTTACTTAGTTGTTCACAAAACCATTTTGCTATTTCCAAAAGTTCATAATAAAGCTCTCAGTTTTAAATTGCAATTTCAGTTTGCTTAAGCATATAATTTAACAAAACTTGATCGATACAATCATAGCAAAAAATCTTAGCTTTCCAAAACATCAAAAACTATTAAATTTCGATACGTAAATCAAAAGTTGTGACCAAATCAATTTCGTACGTTTAAGTATTGACACAAATTCTCAACGACAGGTCGTCGACAAACAAATGGGTTTTTAACCATTTAAACTCCAAAATCACAAGAGACACCATAAATGAAAATTGTAGCTTAATCTTTTAACTTTCCATTACATTAAGAATTATCAAATTCCGATAAGTGGCTCAAAAATTATGACCAAGACAAATTCTCAGTTTTAAGCATTTTCATAATTTCCTAACGACAGCCAAGCGACAAACAAATGAGCTTTTCACCATTTAAACTTCAAAATAAACCGAAACACAACAAATGAAAGTTGTAGCTTATAATCATAGCTCTCCATATACAAAAATTTATCAAATTCCAATAAGTGACTCAAAAGTTATTCCCATAGTTAGTTATCAACACTGATTTTGAATACAGGCCTAAGCTATATGTTCAGTTTAAAACTCATTTTTGGCCACCTAAAAGGCATAATTTCCAAAAATAACTAAAGAGAAAAATTGTAGAAAATTGAAATAGCTTTCTATTGCAAAAAGATTATGTTAATTTGGATAATTTAACTACAAGTTATCACTGTTTTACACCAGGGGTATTATCACCAAAATTTCCAACACACAAAATCAAACAACCACTTGCATCCAAAACCATATTGCAACCCAATCAATCATCAAATCAACCATAGCTAAGCTAAAATTTGTAGCATTCAACAAAACACTATTTAGAGATAGAAGATGTGAGTCGAACAACTTACCTTAACCTCGTGAACTAGCATGCAAGCCTCAACTCATCGTCAATTTCCCCAAAAAAATTGCATTTTTACCCTCTGTTGCAACAAGGGTTTGACATAGCACCTGAATTATTTTCCTGTGAAATTTTTACAGGTGTGTTATTGAATTTTGAATAACATATCCAAAGTTCGGAAATTTTTTATTTTTCTGGAATTAGTTATTATTTTTATACTGACCTTCGTTTTCTGCTCAGATCTAATTCAAAAATTTCTTGCTGAAAGAAGACGTTTGATGCCTCAAACTAAACCAGATGCCACGAAAATTGGAGGAGAGATGCTGGAATGTGTTAGCAACAACATATCCAAATTTCAGAATTTTTGGAATTTTAGTTGATTTGTTATGAATTTCAGATTAGCTAGGATTTTGGGTTTGAGAGCAAGAAAAGCCATTGCCACTTACGGTGTTTTCTCTCAAAAGAAAGAAAATTGAACGAGAAAGAATAGAAACGTACCTTTCCTCAGCTACCCAGCAATCTAAGAGGATAAGTGGGCTTAACCTCCCAAGTAAGCCCATACCAAGATATCAATACCAATTAGCCCAAATCCACCATTTTAAGGTTTAAACACACATTAATATGTTAACTAAACATTAACATCTCATTCTCAAATACTTAACACACACAAACACTTATTAAGTTATGTTAATTTAACAATTTAACATACATATTAACACACAAAATACATATACACCATTTTACTTATCAAATTCAACGTAATGTATAAATATGTTTATCAAAATATCTTTATTTATACTTGTGTAATTTCATCAACACAAAAAACAAATGTCAAAATGTTCTATTTTAACAAAATAAATTATTAACATGCTAAAACACATATTCTAAGATTTATTATTTCTTCGCACCAATTAAGGTTTCTATAATAATAATTTATATGCAAAAATTATAATAATTGCTTTGTTAATCAAGTATTTGCAATTATTGCTATCAAACCATAATAAAATGGTTTTAACTCAATACTCTCCACATATTTTTATTTACTCTTTTTCTTATTTCAATGCTACAATACACATATTCATTTATATGCTTTGTTGATATTTAATAACATAAATTCCCAAATACAACAAGGTTGCTTTTTCCACTTTTACTATCTCAACAAATTAAATTTATTATTAACAATAATAAAATACACCAAGACTATGAATATCAATTCACATTAACATTTATATCCTCATACAATCAACTAACCAATTTATTCATTGATTCACATTTTAAAAGCCACATGTACACTTTAAATTCACAGATGTAAATTAAACACAATTCCTCTATTGGTATTATTATCAAAATACATCCTGTATTAAAACCCCAATTAAAAATTAATAATTAAATCAACAATTAAATCTAAAAAATTTAAAATATATTTTCCCTCTTTAAGTATTGATTCCCACTCAATATACGAAAATGTTTTCAATATGCCCTCAATTATTTTATTACAATCTTAAAAATAAAAAAATGCAGTAAATTTGAATTTTCTGGTTACCCGAAAATTCGGATTGTTACAGACTTCCCCCCTTAAATAAATTGCGTCCTCGCAATTTGTTAAGAGAAATAATCCAATTTTTTTTCTTTCTGATCCTCAAATGTATAGATATAAAATTCTTCCAATATCAGAAATAATATTGAACTGTGAATCATTATCATCGACTTCACAACTACAAAGTAGATTGCATAAGCTACCAACAATGTCTTCCAAAGCTCATCCATTGCACATAAATATTTCATGAGAAAATATTATTCCAATTTATTTTAACTCAAACATTTCCCTTTTTATTTCTCCTCCTCATGTTAAAATTTCACGTTTAAAGTTTAAGAATCTCTAAGGATAACATGGCGTCCCATGTATCGACAGATATCCTTAAACAACGTCCAGATAAGTCAAGATGATGGGTTAACCACATTTAGACGTATTATTTTATTATCTCTAGCATCCATGCAGCCAATTTTAAACAGTATAGCCAAACAAAACAATTACTAACATCCAATCACCAGGAAGCAGTCAAGCAAAAGAAAGCTATTTACCCTTAAACTAAATATTATGCAGCTAAACAAAAGGATAAAATGTTATCTTATCTTAAAATTTTACCTTTTAACTCAGAATTCTTTTGTTCATCTTATCTACTTCCCTATTAATTAAAACTTTGTATTTGCTTCTCATTAAATCCTATATTTTTTCATTAATTTCCTCATAAGCATACAAAATCCTGACAAAGCCGAACAAATTTAGATCGAATGGGTTAAACACTCACAACCTAAGTCTATACTGTCCTTATCATTTCAACTATTCACTCTAAATTTCAAAATACCGCCACAACACTATGACTACTGGTTCTCCCACATCAATCCTAGGTTTGCCTCTAGCCATAGTACTAATCCTTCACATCCAATTCTAATACTACTTTAAATATGTCAACCTTAGTAAAATAAACAGATGCCTTATCTTTATCCCAGAACTACGCTATACTTCTAAGCTACTATGGACTGTCCATGTCAACTACCTACATACTCTCTAAAGGATAGGATTTTAAGTCTTACTAGATCTCGGATCCATGATTTTATATGTAATATTGTTCTGACCACAACTCTGATACCAAACTGTAACAACCCCACTGTTATACCCAGTTTAGCAAAGAACATTACAAGTAATGTCGTTTGCTAATCTGGAGAATACAACTTAATAGGTACGGTCGAATGTGAATATAGTCTTTATACTAATACTGATACGTCACTTATACCTTTTTCACTTAATGTCTGATCTGAGTTTGACGTGTTCAGAATTAATACAAAGTAATAGACACATTGATTCCACATAATCAGAATAATATATCATACACATAACAATCATAGATCACAATAGAAAAGTATACATCATACCATACATAGAGTATGTCCACAAATATACTTCTAAACTTTTCATTCTACGCATTTCAAAATAAGTCACTACCTTAACAAGTACATCTCATATTACATCAGGTGAATATCCTACATAAGATAAACTTAGAATCTCAATATGTCTATCTATGGCTAGCTCACCTGTCCAAAAGTTTGAGCATCCCGTAAACCTGAAAATTCTGGTCTGACCTAGAAACACAAAATTCCGGATCAGTCTACCTCTAAATATCCAAAAAGTGAGATCCATATATATATATATATATATATAACTTTAGTTCAACCACAAAATGATAGTCACAACAATTTATTTTTTCACAATGATGTATGTCTAATTTCCAATCATAAATATTTATCTTATCACAAGTTCACGTTATAAGCACGACAAGTTAACACGACTTATTCATGACTAACCTGATCAAGGAACTATTATATGCACAACAAGTTAACACGACTTGTTTATAAACAACCTGGTCAAGGAACTCTTTCTCAGTTAAATGACCAAGGAAGAATAAGAATCCTTATATCAAATAAACAAACATACATTCAAAAATCCAAGATGGTCTCAAGGCCTAGTGCTATCCCTCATACCGATCTGATACCAAAGATCGGGAACTCATGCACGATCATTAAGATCGAGGAACTCATACTAAATCAACCTGATCGAGGAACACAAGGAAACACAATAAAACAAACAATCCAGAACTCATGCACGATCGCTAGGATTGAGGAAACATAACAAAACAAGCATTACTGTCCATTTCTATAATTACCGAGACCAAGGAATTACATGCTCAATCTAAGGGATTAAGGAAACATAGACATACAATTGTGTAGTAAGAAATCTCACTTGCTCGATCTAAGGGCTCGAGGAACCACATATTCGATCTCAATATTCAAAGAAACAAAATCTCAACTATCAAAAAGATAGTGGTAACTACGACTTCACTACTCCTTATAAATCATTATTTTATTTAAAAAAAAATTACTAACAAAAGCAGACATAAAAGTCCAATCTCTTATAATAATGAATTTCTCAATCTTTTTATATTTACAAGTTTGAAAAGAAATGCAGAAGTTACCTTCTTAAGGATCTAGCAGCCTCTGCCGCACACCAAAAGAAAGTGGACTCTAAAGTTTCAAATACTATCACTCACAGTCCACTATAGTTTAACATAGACGTCCCATACCATCTAGTGAAACACAAGTATTTACGGAGAATTAGTAAATTTCACTTATTATGGATATACCCAGAAAACCTGAATTATATTTTCTTACGGATCTAGAGAACGCTTGTCGCACACTATAAAAGAATACAACCCTAAAATGTTAATTACTATCTCAAAATCAATTATAAGAATCTAACTTGAGCATCCCATACTACCCATTTGGGTTCTAGCATTCGGTCAAAAATTAGTAAATTCCACTTCAACATTCTATTCAATGGAATATAACATTTTCGACAAAATGTTTAACAAGAGCATATAAAACAATCGGTAACAATAAATGAAAATTAGCTCATTCCAGATTACAGAATTAAGATTCTAAAAACTATTATCTCTTTTGAATTCCATTATTTAAAGCACATACTTAGTTGTTCACAAAACTATTTTATTGTTTACAAAAGTTCATAATAAAGCTCTCAATTTTAAATTGCAATTTCAGTTTTCTTAAGCACATAATTTAACAAAACTTGATACATACAATTATAGTAAAAACTCATGGCTTTCCAAAACATCAAAAACTATTAAATTCCGATAAGTAACTCAAAAGTTATGACCAAAACAATTTCGCATGTTTAAGTATTGACACAAATTCTCAACGACAGGACAATGACAAACGATTGGGTTTTTCACTATTTAAACTCTAAAATCACAAGAGGCACCATAAATGAAAGTTGTAGCTGAATCTCTTAGCTTTCTATAACATTAAGAATTATCAAATTCCGATAAGTGGCTCAAAAGTTATGACCAAAACAAATTCTCAGTTTTAAGCATTTTCAAGATTTCCTAACGACAGCCCAACGACAAACAAATGAGCCTTTCACCATTTAAACTTCAAAATAAACCAAACACACAAATAAAAGTTGTAGCTTATACTCTTAGCTTTCCAGATATAAAAATTTATCAAATTTTGATAAGTGACTCAAAAGTCATGCTCATTTTACTATCAGCTATCACCTCTGATTTGAATACGGGCTTGAGCTATATGCTCAGTTTAAAACTCGTTTTTGGCCTCCTAAATGGCATAATTTCGAAAAATGGGCTAAGGGAAAAGTTGTAGCAAATTGAAATAGCTTTATACTGTAAAAAGATTGAGTTAATTTGGATAATTTAACTACAAGTTATCACTGTTTTACAGCAGAGATATTATCACCAAAATTTCCAGCACACAAAATCAAACAACCACTTGCATCCAAAACCATATTGCAACCCAATGAGTCATCAAATCAACCATATCTAAGCTAAAATTTATAGCATGAAACAACACACTATTTATAGATGGAAAGTGTGAGTCGAACAACTCACCTTAACCTCGCGAACTAGCATGCAAGCCTCAACTCATCGTCAGTTTCCCTAAAAAAAACTGCATTTTTATTCTCTGTTGCAACAAGGGGTTGACATAGCAAACTGAATTATTTTCCTACGAATTTTTTACATAAGACGTGTTATTGAGTTGAGAATAACATATCCAAATTTCTGAATTTTTTAATTTTTCTAGAATTAGTTATGATTTTTATACTGATCATCGTTTACTGCTCAAATCTAATTCGAAAATTGCTTACTGAAAGAAGATGCCACGAAAATTGGAGGAGAGATGCTGGAATGTGTTAGGAACAACATATCGAAATTTCAGAATTTTTGGAATTTTATTTGATTTGTTATGAATTTCAGATTAGCTAGGGTTTTGGGTTTGAGAGCAAGAGAAGCCATTGACACTTACGTTGTTTTCTTTCGAAAGAAAAATGAACGAGAAGGAATAGGAATGTACCTTTTCTTAGCTATCCAGCAAACTAAAAGAGGATATGTGGGCTTAACCTCCCAAGTAAGCCCAAACAAAGATATCAATACCAATTAGCACAAATCCACCCTTTTAAGGTTTAAAAACACATTAATATGTTAATTAAACATTAACATCTCATTCTCAAACACTTAACACACACAAACACAAACAATTATTGAGTTATGTTAATTTAACAATTTAACATACATATTAACACACAAAACACATATACACTATTTTACTTGTCAAATTCCACGTAATGTATAAATATGTTTATCAAAATATCTTTATTTATACTTGTGCAATTTCATCAACACAAAAAACAAATGTCAAAATGTTCTATTTTAACAAAATAAATTATTAACATGCTAAAACACATATTCTAAGATTTATTATTTCTTCGCACCAATTAAGGTTTCTACAATAATAATTTATATACAAAAATTATAATAATTGCTTTGTTAATCAAGTATTTGCAATTATTTTTATCAAAGCATAATAAAATGGTTTTAACTCAGTACTCTCCACATAAAAACTTTTACTCTTTTTCTTATTTCAATGATACAATACACATATTTATTTATATACATTGTTGATAATAAAAAAACATGAATTTGCAAAATACAACATGGCTGTTTTTTCCACTTTTACTATCTCAATAAATTAAATTTATTATTAACGATAATAAAATGCACCAAGACTATAAATATCAGTTCACATCAATATTTATATCCTCATACAATCAACTAACCAATTTATTCATTGATTAACATTTTGAAAGCCATATGTACACTTTAAATTCATGGATGTAAATTAAACGCAATTCCTCTATTGGTATTATTATCAAAATACATCTTGTATTAAAACCCCAATTAATAATTAATAATTAAATCAACAATTAAATCGCAAATATTAAAAATATATTTTCCCTTTTTAAGTATTGATTCCCACTCAATATACGAATATATTTTCAATATGCCCTTAATTATTTAATTACAATCTTAAAAATCAAAAAACACAGTAAATCTGCATTTTCTGGTTACCCGAAAATCCGGGTTGTTACAGGTTCATTCAATCCTCTCTCAAATCTGAGTGCCTTCTTGTGGGGCGTATTCACCAACTCCTAATTACAACTAGCAAGTGGTCTCAATTTTGTCTTTCAAAATGTAACGGCCCGGAAATTTCGACAACTTGAATGTGAGATAAATCAAAATTTTAATTTAAAATTTAATATATTACTTTGTATGAATTGAATTCGATATTTAATCCAGAATAGTTAGTTTTGAATCAAATGTTTATCGTTGGATATTTGAAGTAGACATGAAAATCGATTGAGAAATACAAACAGTTGAAGTTAAAAATATACGTTATTATCGGTAAATAAATTGGAGTCTATGTTTGATAAATTATGTCGGAAATTTGTTGGGATACGTGTGTGTTCATATATAAAGAAATTAAAATTTAACATTTCAAGAATTAAAACTGAATGGGATTATATTGTGGACAGACAGTGAAATGACAAATAGTTTAAAATTAAAATAACGTCGTATGCGAACAGAGTCGGACTACAATCGAGATAATTTTATTGGATATAGAACATCGGGACATAGCAGCACGTTCAATTTCGTCGGGATTGAAGTTTATTTATGGTAATATAGAGATTTAAAAACATAGCAACCAATGGCGGTAGGATTTAAATTTTTGGGGATACAAACAAATAAGTCTCTCCTCATATGCCGCCTACCCTAGATATTATCTTCATCGCATAACATACACATCTCCTTGTCGTGCTTCCCACGGTTACTTGGCATCCACACTATCTAATGCCGTGATCCCAACGTTTCCTTGCTTCGCACGGTTTTTCTTCTATAAAAAAACCAGCGTATCCTTCCTACTTCCTTCAGCAAATTTTTCTCCCCAAATTCCAGAACACTCTTCAAATCATGGCCTCCTCGAAAATAAAAATCATTTCCCCTTTTTTTGAATTCCAATTCCTAAAATCAGTTTTCCTCAAATCTAAAATCGAATGGGTTCTGCCTAAATTGCCATGGCCTCCACTTTAAATTCGGATCTAAACCCACCCAACTTCTCCACCATAAAGATCATCTCCTTCCTTTTATTTGCCATCGACTTCAGATCCAAGCACCCAGTTGCTAGTGTCGGCATCATCGCTAAAAGCTGTCGCCTTTTCCTCTTCATCACTGTTGTTTTAAGGTGAGTTATATACTCACGATTGATTAATCTAGTTTCAAGTTTTACAATTTCGGTATAAAATAAAATAGAGAAGTAAGATTTGGGTTAGCTGCGGTACTTGGTTGTTGAATCCTTGTTCCTGGACCGTTAGATAATTGGGAATCGGATTTTAATATATGTGGGGGTCAGTTCTGTACATATACTTTGTATATGTAATGGACATAAGTATATCCGTAAATCAACCTTGTTATTGTGTGTATTCACCGCCCTGTTCTGGAGTGTGCTGCCTTTTGGTAGTTAATTTGGACACCCGCTTCACTGTATATATGTGGAGGCCAACTCGAATGTGTGTATACATGTACTTAGTATATGAATATTCATATAAGTTGGCATACATATATACTCAAGTTGGCATGCATACATCAGACTGATTGAGATGTTGTAATGAGGAAAAACAGGATCAGTTATATGTACATATTATTAAGTAACAGAGATTACACCATAATTTAGTGGGAGAATAAATGTCAAGCAACAGAAAATGTTGATGACTCCCAATATTGTTATTGAGAGGTGTAACAAGTTATGTAGGTTTGACTTCTAAGCAGTACTTAGTGTAGAACGGTAGAATCATTATATATATAAGGTTAGGAAACCTTCAAAAGGAATCCCCTTCATTTATGTGCGATTATAGGCATCAAGGTGTTGGCCATTCATAAGAACACTTTACCGGATGAATTATGACCATTCAACAATTCTGTCAATCATGGTTTATAGTTTATTTGATATGTCAGCCACTTGATTACTGTCGGATATGCTAAGTAGTATCAATTTTTATACAGTTGCATATTGAATAATTGTTATATAGTCTACAGAAACCTAGAATTTAAATTAGTTGTATTTTTTATTTTTATTTTAAAAAAAAACCCAGAAGCTCTAATACTGATATGATCCATGTTGAGTGGTATGACATTTTTTATATTAGACATTTTCTCTGAAATTGTGAATACCTGCATAAAATTTTAGTAAATAGTTGCATGCATCACTTTGGAATCATTGTTGTTTATTAAAGCTTGAGAAAAAATATATATGAGGATATGGTTTTGGGTAACATCACTTGGTTCCATCCCCTGTATTGCACCATTGGTCCACTTGAAAACCCCTGTAATTGTTGTACGTTGCCAATGTGGAGGATTGCCAGGTCTTATATGTTGACTATTAACATTTCATGTTGAGTTCAGTACAAGTATGTCCTATTTTAAACCGTAAATTTTCTAGCCATGTGGTATAACATTTGTGTGACCATTTATTTTCGGAAAAATCGAAATCTAGGTAGGACACCTGAACTGTTAGATCGCATTATGCCTTGGTTTGGAACCAGAAGTACGCTTTGTGTTGTGTAACTGCAGTTTGGCATTTATAATTCTGTTTATGGTTAAGTCTGTACACATGTCATTACTTTGTTTTGACACTCTTACTTCCCCTTATTTCAAAATTTAGGCATACACGGGATTTCGAAATTCATATAGGTCAGCATGTATATAAGTATATGCAGTTTTCTACATGTAGATAAGTGTTCAATGCAGTACCTACCAATGAACTGAAGCTTATACTGGTCAAAGTTGTACACGTATTGGTTTGGAAATATCATTCCTTGTTCGTGTAAAGTGGAAATATACGTACACCTTATGTTGATATTTAAGTCCATCCAGTATACATCTTAAGTTTATATTTTAGGTCCATCCAGTATACATTTATGTTGTCGTTTCAAACCCTTCCCGTATTTTGTTGTTGTGTTGCTATGAACACTGTTCCACAGGGCATTTTAACTTCTTCACTGAACCGACTATATGTTCAAACACTATGTTTCATGACTTGATTATGTAGGGTTCTGCTATCTTTGGCAAAGTCGTATTGTTCACCACTTGTACTTGTACCTTGAACTCATTTTATATGCATGTTGTTGGACAGTTTGAACTCAATACACTTTGATGCACCCTCTTTTTACATGTATATTGCTGAACCCTGACCATATATTTTGCCTGATATGATTTTCTTGTGACACATTTTTCAAGTCAGGAGCCTTGATTACTCCATTTACAACGTTTGAGCTACTGTACTTGTGTAGAGCTCATTTGCAGCTCTATATCCAAGTCATGCATGCCCAGACCATTGTTTCGGCATTTGTGTGTTTCCTAGATATTCGTCCTTAAACTAGTGTACTAACTTTTACTGCCTTGATGCATTGCCTTGCTGCATAGTTGCGCACGTGTTATGAATTTTATTGTACTTGATTATTTTGGTTGTGGGATGCTGGGGCAGTGCACATGTGTACCTGTACACGTGTGCATGTGCAGGCTTCCATGATCATTTGTCCCTGAAATGAAACTGATATGCACCTGATACTAAAGAAGACACTACATCTATATGCATATGATATGTTCGATATTGGGCGTAACTATTATATTTCAGTTTATATTGAAATTAATTTACTTGAACCATGATTAATCCTGACTCGAGTATTTTTATGTTTTTGCATGGAATGCTCGAGTCAGACCCGAGCATTTCAGATTTAGAGATTACAGCTGCGGATTCGAAGGTTGGCAAAGACTGGGAATTTTCCGAAGACGGCGCACTCTGAAAATTTCAAATAGTAAATATTTTCTTGTATTCAAGTTGTTTAAACTCCGCTGTATATAGAAAAATCTTGTATTTAAAGTTTTGATTAAATATAAAAGTTTATTTCGTTTTTCAATACTGTGTTATTTATCTATTCTGTGTTGATTCTGTCTTTAAACTCTGTAAGCTAAATAACGATCCGTCAATTTGGACGTATTAAATTGGTTTAATTACTGGTTTAAAGCGGTCAAAAAGGAGGGACGTTACAAGTGGTATCAGAGCTTTGGTTTATTCAAAGCTTAGCTTATTGAGTTTAAAAACAGATCTTGAAAATAAAGCGATTTTGAAAAATAATTATTTTTGAAATATCAAATATTTTGAAACTAGTGTTTTGAAATTAATACAGCGGAAATGAAAATTTATTTTGAGATTTAAAATTTTGTTCGGAATCCCCAGTCTTCAGAAGTCTTCGAATCCAGGTTTGCGAGAATTATTCTTCAATAAGTTCCCTTAGGATTTGAATCTAGAATCCATCATCGGATGGTATCTAGGATAGATAGGTGAGAATCAACGAATTAATTTCGTTAAGCGTGAATTTTAGAAATCAAAGATGACTGAAGTTGATTGTAAATGAGAATTCAATTTGAATAGAAAAAGGAAATTTGAAATCATTTCAAAGAAGAAACGATGAATTTTGTTAAGAATATAAGTTGATGAAAAATCAAATAAAAAGGGTTAAGTGAAGAGATGACGATGTTTTATTTAACATTTGTTTAAATCAAACTAACAAATTTAGAGATGTTGCAAGAATAAAGTATATTCTCGATAGAAAATAAAGCTTTGTGAATATATGGAAATATTTTCCGGTGACAATAAATGATTTTTAAGAATGGAGAAAATGAATAGAACAATTGGAAATATTTTCAAAGGATAGTGAGAGGTTAACATAATTCAGAATAACAAGAACTGAAGAACAAAGAGCTACGTCGAAGACGAAGGAGGACAGAACGTAAAGAGAAGTGGAATTGTAAATTGAATCCGAGAATTTCGTAAACAATGATTGATAAGAAATTAAGAAGTGGAGTTAAGGAATTTAGAAACTGACTAAAGATTAGTTAAGTTGAATAGTTTTCTGAGTATTGATCTGATGTTGGTTTCGGCCTTCGGGGTTGATACTTAGGAAATTGTTCGCTTGCTAATTGATGATCGAGGTGTGGACCTGAAGGAGTGATAATGCATGAAGAAAAAATTTGTGAAAAAAAATATGGAATTTTGAGAGAATAAAGTTGTGACTGGAGTGATGAATTTTTAATTAGAGGTTTGGAAGAAGAATTGGTTATAACCAATAGATTCATAAATTCGAGTTAAAGGAAATATTAGATATCTGAATTGGATAAGAGATCAAAACTGAAATTGAATGGAGATTTGAGGATGCTCGATGTGAGATAGTGGATATAGAAATTTTCAGAACTTATATGAGAAATGCATAAAAATATAGCGAAGTCGAGAACTATTGATTTGAAAGGTAATCGATTAAGATAAAATCTTATATAACGGAATTTATATAAGACGAGATGTTTGAAATATGATTTGGAAATTAAATCTTATGTAAGTTCACATAAGTATGATTTATGAGAAGTGTGAAATAAAATACTATATGTATATAGTATCGTGTGTTTTTCAAAATAAAGATAAGGGAAGTACCTTCCTTCTCTTGAATTTCGAACTTGGTTGAGATATGCTGCTGGTGGAAGTAGGTTGTCCGGACATAAAACTCATGAGTTGCCATTTAGCACGACTGCTAGCGTAATTCGCAGGGCTGCAGATAGCCTACAGCGGTCGGATATTTCTTGAGGGAATCAGGCGTAACCATTGTGATCGCTGCGATCTAGAGTCGTTGGAATTCGGCCGTGTAGCGAAATTCGCAGGGCTGTAGATAGCCTACGGTAGACAGATGTTTCTTGGGGGAACCAAGCGTAACCATTGTGACTGCTGCGATCTACAGTCGAATTGTAAGGGCGTAATCCGCAGAGCTGTGAAAGCTTACGGGTATGGATGTTTCCTGGGGGACTCAGGCGTAACCATTGTGTACCTGCGGTCCACAATATTTGAGATATCTTATTGATAGTGAGCCACCTGTTTGATGCAGCAGTTAGTCTTCATGACTTGATTGGTCTTCGTGACCTAATTTGTCTTGGGACTTGTTTTGTTCTCATGACTTGAAGTATCTTCATGTTTCCTTGATTTGTTTCCGTAATTCTGAGACAGAGCAGCCAACGCTCAACGACCTCAGATTGTCTTTAGATTCTTGAATATCTTCTGTTGATTTGTTTATGACGAAATTTGCAGGGAAGCGATTTCCTACGGATACAGATGTTTTCTGGGAGATCCAGACGGTACCATTGTGTTTCTGCGATTCATGAGCAATCAACATATCACATTGGTACTTTCCGTATCTGTTTTTAAAGGAAATTTTTAAATATTTTCACTGGGAGTTGAAGCAAGGATGTATGTAGTACTTGGAGATTTTAGTCATGCGCCTGGCCAGCGTATGTCTAACATCTGTAAGAACGACAATAGACTTGTCAAACTTCGAGTTATAAAGTATTTTCAATATATCATCTGATATACCTAACTAGATAAGTTAAAGAAGAGAATTTCGGAGTAAAGATACCAATATTTTCTGACAATTTTTTTTTAAATGATTTCGGATTTTGGAAATTTTCAAATTGATAATTTGTGACTTGAAGAGGAAATATTATTTACACTCTTTAATGAGTATTGGGAGGATTTATATGGATTGAATGTAAGGGGTTTGAGTCGAACTTGAATTTTAAGAGATAAATGCACACTGGATAAGGAAACGATACAGATTGAGAGTAATGTGAGATACATAAACCCAACTTATGCAGAAAATTGAAATTGAAGAAGAAATTAATTTGGAAAGGATTTGATTTTTTTCGAGTTAATTGGATATGATGACTAAACAAAGAAGGTCGATAATTTGAATATCGATATTTAAAATAGTTGTGAAAAGATTTCACACAAATGTGAAAATTTGAAGCATACATTGGTATAATTATAACGATCGCTCCTTTTCGAGGACGAAAAGTTTTAAAGGGGGGAAGAATGTAACGGCCAGGAAATTTCGACAACTTGAATGTGAGATAAATCAAAATTTTAATTTAAAATTTAATATATTACTTTGTATGAATTGAATTCGATATTTAATCTAGAATAGTTAGTTTTGAATCAAATGTTTATCGTTGGATATTTGAAGTAGACATGAAAATCGATTGAGAAATACAGACAGTTGAAGTTAAAAATATACGTTATTATCGGTAAATAAATTGGAGTCTATGTTTGATAAATTATGTCGGAAATTTGTTGGGATACGTGTGTGTTCATATATAAAGAAATTAAAATTTAACATTTCAAGAATAAAAACTGAATGGGATTATATTAGGGACAGACAGTGAAATGACAAATAGTTTAAAATTAAAATAACGTCGTATGCGAACAGAGTCGGACTACAATCGAGATAATTTTATTGGATATAGAACATCGGGACATAGCAGCACGTTCAATTTCGTCGGGATTGAAGTTTATTTATGGTAATATAGAGATTTAAAAACATAGCAACCAATGGCGGTAGGATTTAAATATTTGGGGATACAAACAAATAAGTCTCTCCTCATATGCCGCCTACCCTAGATATTATCTTCATCGCATAACATACGCATCTCCTTGTCGTGCTTCCCACGGTTACTTGGCATCCAGACTATCTAATGCCGTGATCCCAACGTTTCCTTGCTTCGCACGGTTTTTCTTCTATAAAAAAAACAAGCGTATCCTTCCTACTTCCTTCAGCAAATTTTTCTCCCCAAATTCCAGAACACTCTTCAAATCATGGCCTCCTCGAAAATAAAAATCATTTCCCCTTTTTTTGAATTCCAATTCCTAAAATCAGTTTTCCTCAAATCTAAAATCGAATGGGTTCTGCCTATATTGCCATGGCCTCCACTTTAAATTCGGATCTAAACCCACCCAACTTCTCCACCATAAAGATCATCTCCTTCCTTTTATTTGCCATCGACTTCAGATCCAAGCACCCAGTTGCTAGTGTCGGCATCATCGCTAAAAGCTGTCGCCTTTTCCTCTTCATCACTGTTGTTTTAAGGTGAGTTATATACTCACGATTGATTAATCTAGTTTCAAGTTTTACAATTTCGGTATAAACTAAAATAGAGAAGTAAGATTTGGGTTAGCTGCGGTACTTGGTTGTTGAATCCTTGTTCCTGGACCGTTAGATAATTGGGAATCGGATTTTAATATATGTGGGGGTCAGTTCTGTACATATACTTTGTATATGTAATGGACATAAGTATATCCGTAAATCAACCTTGTTATTGTGTGTATTCACCGCCCTGTTCTGGAGTGTGCTGCCTTTTGGTAGTTAATTTGGACACCCGCTTCACTGTATATATGTGGAGGCCAACTCGAATGTGTGTATACATGTACTTAGTATATGTATATTCATATAAGTTGGCATACATATATACTCAAGTTGGCATGCATACATCAGACTGATTGAGATGTTGTAATGAGGAAAAACAGGATCAGTTATATGTACATATTATTAAGTAACAGAGATTACACCATAATTTAGTGGGAGAATAAATGTCAAGCAACAGAAAATGTTGATGACTCCCAATATTGTTATTGAGAGGTGTAACAAGTTATGTAGGTTTGACTTCTAAGCAGTACTTAGTGTAGAACGGTAGAATCATTATATATATAAGGTTAGGAAACCTTCAAAAGGAATCCCCTTCATTTATGTGCGATTATAGGCATCAAGGTGTTGGCCATTCATAAGAACACTTTACCGGATGAATTATGACCATTCAACAATTCTGTCAATCATGGTTTATAGTTTATTTGATATGTCAGCCACTTGATTACTGTCGGATATGCTAAGTAGTATCAATTTTTATACAGTTGCATATTGAATAATTGTTATATAGTCTACAGAAACCTAGAATTTAAATTAGTTGTATTTTTTATTTTTATTTTAAAAAAAAACCCAGAAGCTCTAATACTGATATGATCCATGTTGAGTGGTATGACATTTTTTATATTAGACATTTTCTCTGAAATTGTGAATACCTGCATAAAATTTTAGTAAATAGTTGCATGCATCACTTTGGAATCATTGTTGTTTATTAAAGCTTGAGAAAAAATATATATGAGGATATGGTTTTGGGTAACATCACTTGGTTCCATCCCCTGTATTGCACCATTGGTCCACTTGAAAACCCCTGTAATTGTTGTACGTTGCCAATGTGGAGGATTGCCAGGTCTTATATGTTGACTATTAACATTTCATGTTGAGTTCAGTACAAGTATGTCCTATTTTAAACCGTAAATTTTCTAGCCATGTGGTATAACATTTGTGTGACCATTTATTTTCGGAAAAATCGAAATCTAGGTAGGACACCTGAACTGTTAGATCGCATTATGCCTTGGTTTGGAACCAGAAGTACGCTTTGTGTTGTGTAACTGCAGTTTGGCATTTATAATTCTGTTTATGGTTAAGTCTGTACACATGTCATTACTTTGTTTTGACACTCTTACTTCCCCTTATTTCAAAATTTAGGCATACACGGGATTTCGAAATTCATATAGGTCAGCATGTATATAAGTATATGCAGTTTTCTACATGTAGATAAGTGTTCAATGCAGTACCTACCAATGAACTGAAGCTTATACTGGTCAAAGTTGTACACGTATTGGTTTGGAAATATCATTCCTTGTTCGTGTAAAGTGGAAATATACGTACACCTTATGTTGATATTTAAGTCCATCCAGTATACATCTTAAGTTTATATTTTAGGTCCATCCAGTATACATTTATGTTGTCGTTTCAAACCCTTCCCGTATTTTGTTGTTGTGTTGCTATGAACACTGTTCCACAGGGCATTTTAACTTCTTCACTGAACCGACTATATGTTCAAACACTATGTTTCATGACTTGATTATGTAGGGTTCTGCTATCTTTGGCAAAGTCGTATTGTTCACCACTTGTACTTGTACCTTGAACTCATTTTATATGCATGTTGTTGGACAGTTTGAACTCAATACACTTTGATGCACCCTCTTTTTACATGTATATTGCTGAACCCTGACCATATATTTTGCCTGATATGATTTTCTTGTGACACATTTTTCAAGTCAGGAGCCTTGATTACTCCATTTACAACGTTTGAGCTACTGTACTTGTGTAGAGCTCATTTGCAGCTCTATATCCAAGTCATGCATGCCCAGACCATTGTTTCGGCATTTGTGTGTTTCCTAGATATTCGTCCTTAAACTAGTGTACTAACTTTTACTGCCTTGATGCATTGCCTTGCTGCATAGTTGCGCACGTGTTATGAATTTTATTGTACTTGATTATTTTGGTTGTGGGATGCTGGGGCAGTGCACATGTGTACCTGTACACGTGTGCATGTGCAGGCTTCCATGATCATTTGTCCCTGAAATGAAACTGATATGCACCTGATACTAAAGAAGACACTACATCTATATGCATATGATATGTTCGATATTGGGCGTAACTATTATATTTCAGTTTATATTGAAATTAATTTACTTGAACCATGATTAATCCTGACTCGAGTATTTTTATGTTTTTGCATGGAATGCTCGAGTCAGACCCGAGCATTTCAGATTTAGAGATTACAGCTGCGGATTCGAAGGTTGGCAAAGACTGGGAATTTTACGAAGACGGCGCACTCTGAAAATTTCAAATAGTAAATATTTTCTTGTATTCAAGTTGTTTAAACTCCGCTGTATATAGAAAAATCTTGTATTTAAAGTTTTGATTAAATATAAAAGTTTATTTCGTTTTTCAATACTGTGTTATTTATCTATTCTGTGTTGATTCTGTCTTTAAACTCTGTAAGCTAAATAACGATCCGTCAATTTGGACGTATTAAATTGGTTTAATTACTGGTTTAAAGCGGTCAAAAAGGCGGGACGTTACACAAAATATCTCAGGAAATAAAATACCAAAGTACATAAAATCATATCCCATGCCACAAACCAAACTAAAGCAGAGAGCGAGTCAAAATGATATATCTCAAGAAATACTAGTCAAGTCCAAGCTATTAGAGAAATCCCAGTCACTTTGAGTGCTTCCAGTCTGAGGACCTAAGGCGGGGAAGGAAGAAAGGGGCAAAATAAATAGGGTCATGCATAAAGTCTGGCGAGTTCCTGTGACTTACAAATATGCATAAAATAGGAATGCCAAGATTGGTAAATAAGACTGGATAAGAAAACAATACCAAAACAGATAAACTAAACAGAATAGCAGGTTGGACAAAATAACAGGAATAAACTTATGATCGGGTAATGCTTCACTTTTATATCCTAAAAACAGGTAATTTCTAAACATATATGTCTGCACCAATACTAGTATAACATGTTCAACATGTTTTCATAACAACAGGATTAACAATAGAAATAAAGAACAAGCTTAAACAACAGGATTAGGCCTACCCTAATTACATAACAGGATTAGGTGTTAACCTGATTTCATAACATTAGGATTAGGTGTACCCTAATTACTACGTAAGAGATCGGCTCCCTATTACGTAAATATTCTGTGGTAGCCCCGTAGTAGGGTGTATCACTTTCTAACCCAACAACTATATAACACATACCTATTTACTGGTGTTATAGCGTCATATCTTCCCTAGTCGGATCCATGCACGCTCATGACTCCGCCAGAATGCACCCGTAACCACCCCCATGTGAACCTCTAACTATCAATTTTAGTAAAGCGTGCCCTGGTCTCTACTTAGTGCGGGACCCTAAATAAGATACCTACAGGGATACTGACTGATATGGGTTCTAAGCAACAGATTGACACAAGATAAACCCCCTAAGCTTGTGCCCCAAATGACTAGGATTTAGGAGTCCCCAAAAACCCGATACAACAACAGACGGGGGACCTCTTTGCTTACTAATTTTCATGTTTAACCTAGCAGGTTCTGGTTTACTAATAAGCAAGGTTGTAATGTCATTATGTGTGTACAACCCTATTCTTAACATGTCATTATTTAATGCCAATTTAAGTCATATTTATCATGTTTAGTTCATATGCATCTTATTCATCAATTACAGTTCCAAGTTCCAAGTTACAGATTTATGCATATTGTCCGTTTACATCAAGTATCTACAATAAGTCTAAACACGTATATCTATCCTTTTTCCCAAGTTATAAACAATTTAGTCCAAGTAAATAACATGCTGAAATTCCTCTTTCATATTATTCATTATTGCCCCAATTGTACGCCCATTCTAATCAGGTATAGCTTAGGCTTTCTAAGGCCTAGGCTTGGCGTAAAATAGAAAGGAAAATAGGGGGAGAGGAATAGAATCAAATCAAGTATGTATATAGGTAAGGCTGGAAATAAAATAGAAAATGGAAAAAGGAAGATATATATATATATATAAATTGTTAATCGTTACAACATTACAGACAGATGTATAACTTATTCGATTACAACATCACATGCATACGTTTAACAGGTTCAATTAACAACATTACAGACATATGCATAACAGGTTTATAACGACATCACATGCATATGTATAATAGGTTTGTAATCACATCACAGGTTTATGTATAACATGTTTATATTGGCCTAGGTGATAACAATGAACCAAGTATAGTTATTTTACTATAGATCCTAGCCAGTTTTATTTAACTGTCATTTTCAAGGCCTAAGTAATCAGAATTGTAAATAACTATAACTTACAGTGAGTCTTGGTGTAGAAAATTATAACACTATGCCGAAGAAATCCAAATCCAGTCCAAGTTATTTGTATTAAGTCTTGATGTTGTCTCTGCTCAATCCAATCTCAATAGCATTCCCCCCGTTATACATATATACTTTTCAGAATAATTTTATGGAGGTAGAAGAAGATATGAAAAAATTTTGTGTGAATTGTGAACGAAGGAAGCCATCTGTTTACAGAGTTACAAAGCTAACATCAACACTTAGATCTAGATTTTAAATCTGAACCGTAAAGTCATGCTGAGTCAGCATGAATAGAGACACAAAACAATCCAGGTTCAAGCTTCAAAATTCGGCCAGATCACAAATGGGTCGACCCACCTACCCCATGAGTCGATCCTATGGTCGACCAGGCCAGTGGGGGTCGACCCATAGCAGGTCTTTTTCCCGCCTACCTCGCTCGTCTCGTTTTTTATTTTTTTAGAATTTTATTTTATTTATGTTGACATACAAGCTCCTTATATATATACACACAAACTTCTAGATCCTATAACTTCTTCATACATAGCAATTTAGCAAGCATAGTAGCGATTTTTGGAGCGTTTTCTGAGACTAGAATACCAAATAGGTTTGGGTTAACTTTTTGCTCTTTCGAGCATGATGCATGTGATGATGTGGGATCTTGCGACGTATTTTCCTACGAAACATAATATTATTTCCATCTTTTAAATAAACATTAAGAATTAGGACAAACATCTTATATCATAATATTAATCATATTTGTTACTGATTGTGTTCTCTATTACATTTCCACTCAACAATTCATAATCTTACTCACTTTGAAATAGTTAAAAGAAATAATAAAACCAGAATGGAGTGCGATCAAAAAGTGTAAGCCATGACATTCCAAATACATGCGATTCCCTGGTAAAAAAAGCATTCAAAAATTCATAGGTTAACACATGATTTTGGTTAGATCTTCTAGTTTTTCATTATCTTCAAAAGCTGATTGATAGACGGTAGGAGGCTCAATGTCATCCACATTTGCAATCAACCGTTTTGGTGTACGCAAAACCACAGACCAGCCGTCATTTTTGAAATCATTTGAGTAGAACACTTGACTCGCTTCTGATGCAAGAATAAACGGCTCATCATTCATGTTGTCTTTATTCTTTAATTTTCCTAAATTAATCATTGATCTTATCCTCGAATTTTACACAATCATAATAAAAACTGTTATTTGAAAATCCAACTCAAGTATCTACTGAATGACTCTGTAATACATTGTTCTGCTTCCTTTTAATTTTTATCTTTACCAGATGCTCTAAATTTTGTAATTGCTCTCATGCATACACCGTTATCCTGTGTTACCATATGGTCTTCGTACATTTTCGTGGAAAATAAAAACCCATTCACTTAGTAGTATACTAAGCGCTATGAACTTCGGTCCATGTATTAGCCATCAAAAATTTGGGTCTACATCGCTGCAATTCAACAACTACATAAAACACAAGAAGAAAATCAAGCATGTTCACGACGGTGCATTGAAAACTTATAAACATGTGAAATATTTTAGATGATGTAATACCTCATTATGTAATCATATAGTAAAAGGATTAACGACTTCGACAGTTGTACCTCTGACTCATGGTTGAAATTTAGTGCTTTTCACATAAGAGTTGTATCTTATATACGTACATAACACATATCGAAATGAATATATAAATTGAATTAAAAATTGGAAATTTGAAACCTACTTCATGAACTTACTTCTTCCATGGATCCAATCCATCATACTTATTTAGGACTCATCTACGCGCCTATTCAAATTGCACTTGGGTTAATGTTATATCTTTATCATTATCCAAATTTATCTCACCAGCAAACTCATCATCCTTTTCTAAAAATGCTTCGCGGGTATATTTATGATTGCCATAACCTCCATCTGGGATATATTCCATGCAATAAAGGCTAGTTTCTTGTATGATATATCCTTCTTCTATACACCCTTCAATTTATCTTTTGTTGCGCACATACCCTTTATATGTTTTCATCAACCTATGAATGTGATTAATTATATATTGCACACGATAGCTATTTATACCAAATAATAATGTACATAACTTAAACTAATTATTTACCGTTCAAAAGGATACATCCATCTATATATGATAGGGCCACCAACCAATGCTTGATCGTCTAACTGAACCATAACATGGATACTGATATCAAAAAATGCAAGTGAAAATGTTTTTCAAAAACACACATTGCTTCCACCAACATAGCCTTTGCTTTTATAAGGTGTTCCCTATTGATCACCTTTGAGCATAAAATGTAAAATAATAGACTAATACGTTGAACAATATTTCATAGATCCTTATGTTGTGTATAAGTATGTTGAAGCAATACCGGAAGCAAATGATGCATTATGACGTGGTAATCATGTGACTTCATATTTCTTAATTCGAGAGGATTGATATTACGTTGTTGCGGAAGTTAGAGGAGAATTTGTTAGGTACTTTCAAAATTTTCAATACGGTGCAAAAACTTATCTTTTCTTCTTTACTCAAGGTAAAAATTGCCTTTGGTATGATTATTTTATTTGTTTCGGGATATTCCATCACCCACAACATTTTTTTTATAGCTACGGTTTTCATATCCTTGCGTGCATTGATGCCATCTTTTGAATTCTCTTTATGGTCCATAATAGTGCTGATGAGATGTTATGTGACATTCTTCTCCGTATGCATAGCATCAATATTATGTCAAATCATATTTGCTTTCCAATATGGTAAATCAAAAAAATAGACCTCCTATACCAAGAAGAAACACTGTCACCTTCTTTAATGACCGACTTTTTTCCTTTTTCGACCAAATTCTTCTTTGTGTTTACCGATTTTCATTTTGACATTCGCTACTCTATTTTCAACTTCAAAACCATTCAATGGCCTTTTAGGATAACTAAGTTCTTGTTCATTGTTGAAATTTGTCTTGTCCTATTGAAACCTATGTCCGTTAGGAAGATACATTCGATGTCCCATAAAACACATCTTCTTACTTTTAGGAAGATGATAAGAACAAGTGTTTTCCCCACAAACGGGACATGCAAAGTAACCGTGAGTTTTACATCCCGATAAAGTCCCAAAAATGTGGATGATCATGGATCGCCACAGTACCCTAGCTCTCATAGTAAATTCAGATTTATTTGATGAATCATATGTAACAACTCCTTCCCATGACTGTTTTAACTCGTTTGTCAACAACTCTAAATAAACATCAGTATTCTTTCCCGGTTGTTTTGGCCCAAAATTCAACAGTGTTAACATTGAAAACTCCTGTTTTATGCACATAGATGGAGGAAGATTATACCGTACTACGGTTACCGGCCAACAACTGTAAGGGTTAGAATGAGAAGCATTCGGACATAAACCATCTGTTGTTATTCCAAGTGTGACATTTTGTGGCTCGACTGCGAATGTTTTGTCAAAAGAATCCATGTCTTTCCATTGAGAAGTGTCACATGGATGATGCATTACGTTTGGATCAGACTTGGCATGACCATGCCAGGTCATTGCATCTTCTATCCATGGTACAATATATAATCTCTTCAATCTATAAATTAATGGAAAATGTATTAATGTCTTTCGAGGTACTTTGGTTCCTTTTCTCTCTTTGCTAAAAGATGTCATATATCTTGGTTCATTGCAATTTTTACAAGAAGCTCTATTCACATCATCTTTCCGGTACAACATGCAATCATTGATGCATGCGTCATAAGTTTTGTAATTCATCCTAACTTGCTTAATAAACTTCTTCATGTCGTGGTATTTTGTCAGCAGCGTGTTACCTTCGGGAGTAACTCCTTCATTACTTCGAGTAGTGTAGTCACACCATTATCTGAGAAGCCATATTAGGTCTTCAAGCTAGTCAGTTTCACAATGGCATACACCTTCGTTATCCCTTTTGGACATGAAGGATACGATGGCTCTTTTGTGGTTTCATAAAGTGGTGTATGCTTCTTACTTTCATTGGCCTGCCAATTGCCATCATCCGTACACTCCTCTCCAACATTAGCATGATCAAACAACAGATTTTCAGGTTGAAAATCTTGAAATCTATTTGCATCATTGACTAGATCTTCCATCATAATATGTTCAGCCTCGTCAGTACTTGTGGCATTATTAATTGGTTGTTGTTTTCCCATCTCCACCCTTTTATCCATGAAAATACCACATGTTATATGATTGGATAAAACCCCATCTTAGCAAATGAAAATGAATTTCATCTAATTTGAACATATTCATATTTTGGCACTAGTTGCAAGGATATAAATACACTCCTTTCTTACCACCGTTTTCTTCAACAAAACAGATAAACATGTTCACCCCGTCAATATAGTATGGAGATCTTTTATTAGATTCACTAATCCACTTTTTGTCTATACTGAATGGCACGTTACCTGCCTATATATTCAAAAATTGTTACAACTTAAAAATCGCATCAAACTAATAGGCACACCCCTACACACATGCCTGTATCTTTCTTTAAATGTATGTTTCCATTATCAAGTTGGTTTTTTTCATCTGTCACTGGATCATAAATGGGCCCACCCCTTCACACATGCCCGTATCTTTCTCCGTTAAAACATCAAAGGAATTGTCAGGCCTTAGAGAGCCTAGTTTGCCTAGCTAGGTTCAGTACATTTGTCTAGATTGAGTACATTTTCAGGCCTTAGCAAGCTAGTTTCAGTACATTTGTCTAGGTTCGGTGCATGAAAAGTAAATAAAACCAGCTAATTCTTGTGTATTGTTCAGCACATGAATTAACTAGTTAACCTAAAACTAGTTTTATTTACCGGAATGAGTATGGAAGTTTAAAAAACAAAATTCAAGGTTCATATTCTACATATCCAGTATGACTAATACAAGGAAATATATCAAATAACGTGTGCACTAACCATGGTGAAATATGACAATTGTGAAAACCTTACTTTCTTCAACGTTCAACCTTGCTTTATGACCACCCTCAGGTAAAAACCAATAAATAGCTCTTTGGCCTAGAACATGTTGAGCATGAATTGAAACAATAGTGCAAAAAGTATATATTACTAGAAGCCGAATCAAACCAAAATGTTACCAGCAATAGAGATGCACGATTTGCAGACAATGGCAAAGAAGAAGATTTGAGAAGACAACTTTCAGTTTTTATAATTTTTTGGGAGTGATTTTTAGAAATGGAAATAGGGCACGGGATACAATATTAGACGATGGAAATAAAAAAGGGAGGGAGGGAGCCTGAAAGGATTAAAAATTTTGAGGAATGGGTGTGCATTTTCGGCTAAAAGTTTTAAACAAAAAAGGCACGATTTTGAAACGGCCAACACTCAAATCAAATTTAAATTAGGTTTAGAGCCTTATCTAACTATTTAGATACGACTAATGACCGAGTCAACTTTGGTATGGCTATAACCCGTATCAAATTTTGCAGATAGGGGGGGGTGTCAAAATTACTGTTTTGGTGTAGTGATGGGTTGACCCACCTACCCCATGGGTCGACTCTAGGGTCAATCCGACCCTTATTGGATCGACCCATAGGTCGATCCAGGCTAGTGTGGGTCAACCTTTGTCTTTTTCACTCCTACCCCATTCATCTCGTTTTTTTATTGAATTTTATTTGATTTATGTTTACCCAAAAGCTCCTTATATATGTACAAATTTTAGAGCCTATAACTTCCTCATACGTTGTCCGTTTTACACAAACTTGGGGTCTATCTGAACCAGAATTCCGAGACCAACGCTGGTAATGCCGCTTTCATTTTATTCATATTATTTATTATGGTTATCGTTTATTATATTTTGGTGTGTTACAACTCTTCACAACTGGTGATTTCGACACTAATAACCACACTTATGATAGCCGTAAACGATACCGTAGCTAATTCGAGGCCAAAAGCACGATAGCCTATGCTACATCATCCTCCCCAGTTTTGAAAAAATTCTCCCTCGAATTGGTAACAGCCTCTTCGATCAAATCTTCCTCGGACTACAACATCAAATGCTTGACACTGAAAAGATCGACAGTATAAATATTGTTTGGTAATCTCAATCGGTAAGCATTAGGATTGATCTTCGCAACAGTTTCTAAAGGTCTGATCTCTCTTGAAGCCAACTTGTTGTACGTACGATCGGGAAATTGTTCTTTCGTTAATATAGCCCACATGAAGTCACCCTTTTGAAATTCAACATGTCGACGTTTTGAAACCGCAGCTTGCTTGTATGTGTGATTTGTTTCAACTAACTGTTTTTGTACTACCCAATGGAGCTCTTGTAATTCTGATACATGGTCATTGGCTTTTCCCTACATTCCACCCTGTCGAGGTAATGGAGTTAAATCCAAGGGCCCCTTAGGTACCACGGGTACACAATTTTTAAAGACTGCACCTAGTACTGCGATTAGCGACATGATTATGCGTGAATTCAGCCTGACAAAATTTAGAATCCCAACTTTTCAAGTTATAATTAACAAGACTTCTTAGCAAACTTCCTAATGATTTGTTCACTACTTCGGTCTTCCCATCTGTTTGTGGATGGTAAGCATTACCAAATTTCAATTCTATTCCCACCATTTTCCATAAATTTAGCCAGAAAGGACTTATAAGGAGAGTGTCACGATCTGAAACAATTGAATCTGGTAATCCATGTAGTCGATATATCACTCGGAAGAATCTAATCGACTTACTACATATGTCGTCTTCTTGCATGCAATAAAATGAACCATCCTTGAAAATCGATCAACGATCATATAAATGGAGTCGTTGCCTCTTTATGTTCTTGGCAAACCCAATACAAAATCCATGCTCACATCAACCCACCGTAGATAAGGAACTGGCAATGGCATGTATAGTCTAGCATTAGTTGTGGTCCCCTTGTACACTTGACAAATGTGACATCTCTGCACAAACTTTTCAAATTCCTTCTGCATTAATGGCCAAAAATAAGAGTCTACAATCAGTTGTAGTGTACAGTCTTTGCCAACATGAACTTCACTATGTAGCTCCTGGATTATCTTCAATCGAAGACAACAATCTAGAATGCGTAGTCGATTTCCTTTGAAAAGAAAACCGTCTACCACTAAAAAATCTATCGTGTCTCCATTCTTGACTTTTTCAAAAATCTTCGAAAAATAAGGATCCGTAGTTTACAATTATGAAAGCGAGTCAAACCCTAACACTTCAACTCTCATTGTGGTCAAAAGATTGCTTCTCCGGCTTAATGCATCAGCTACTTTGTTCGTAACCCTTGATTTATGCTTCACCAAAAATGTGAACTTTTGTAAATAAGCAATCCATGATGCATGTCTAGCTGCTACTTTTTCTTGACCTTGGAGGTTCTTCAATGCTTCATGATCCATGTACAAAAAAAATTCTTTATGAAAAAGATAATGTCTCCAATGCTTGATAGTTTGTACCACATCATAAAATTCAATCGCATAAGTGTTGTATCTTATCTTCGCCCTTGACAATTTTTCACTAAAACAAGCAATTGGTCTCCCATTCTGACTCAACCCTCCTCCAATTCCGACCTTTGAAGCATCGGTATAAAGTTCAAATGGGAGATGAAAATATGGAAGCACTAGAATAGATTTTGAAGTCAATAGACTTTTAATTTGCTAAAAAGCAAGTTCTGCCTCCTCCATCCAAACAAACTGTTTCCCCTTCATGCAATATGTCAAAGGAACCATAATGCTACTAAAATGTGGATTGAATCTCCTGTAAAAAGATGCCAAACCATGAAAATTATGTACTTTCATAAATTTTTTCAGCTGTGGTTAGTCTCTGATTGCCGTAATTTTACTCATGTCAATTTGCAAACATTCCTTGGAAATAATGTATCCCAAAAATAGCGCACTAGGAGTCATGATCGTACATTTATTTATCACGGCGTAAAATAGTTCTTGACGTAAGATGATCAAGACTGCACGTAGATGTTGTAGATGTTCCTTTTGATTTGCACTATAGATAAGAATGTCATCGAAGTAAACAACTACAAACTTGCTAATATATGGCCTGAAATTTTGATTCACCGCTCTCATGAAGGTACTTGGTGCATTGACAACCCAAAAGGCCTAACGATCCAATCATATAATCCCTCACGAGTTTTGAAAGTAGTTTCCCACTCATCACCTTGTCTAATTCCAACATGATGATATCCACTCATCAAATCAATTTTTGGGAAAATAACTAATCCACTAATATGATCTAGTAAATCATCCAATCGTGGAATAGGAAAACGATATCTCACTACGATCTTGTTAAGAGCTCGACTGTCTGTGCACATCCTCTATGAACCATTTTTCTTTAGAACTAACAATGCAGGCACATCACAAGGACTAAGGCTTTCTCAGATATGGCCTTGATGTCGTAATTCCTCCACTTGTTGTCGTAAATTCTATGGTTCTCTAGGACTCATTCTATAATGTGGCTTATGAGCCAAAACAACGCCTGGTTCCAAATCAGTTTGATGTTAGATGTCTCTAAGTGGCGGTAAACCCTCTGGTAGCTCATTGGAAATACATGTTCGAATTCATATAACAATGGTTTATTGGTTCTGGAATTTCCCCATTCTCTATAGATTCAAATCCCATTAGAATATATACCTCTCTGTCTTCTTCGATATGGTCTACAAGGTCCTTTAATGAAAGCAAACTAACTGTCTCAGTCTTATAATCTGGTTTTGCTTCACTTTGAATACGCTTCTTTGGGACTAGAGTGATTTTAGTGCCTTTGAAAATGAAGTTGTAGCTGTTTGTGCACCCATCATGTTGTACAAACCTATCATATTGCCATGGCCTCCCCAACACAAGACGACTTACATTCATATTCACAACGTTACCCCAAATTTCATCTTTGTATTTTATGCCAGTAGAAAAAGGAGTAAAAGCTCATTTAGAAACTTTTACCACTCCTCCTTTCTTTAACCATGGGAGCTTGTAAGGTCAGGTTGCTTTTCTATTTTGATTCCAAGCTTTTGAATAGTCTCCTCTGAAAAGATATTGTCACAGCTTCCTACGTCAATCACGAATCGACACATTTATCCCAAAATAGCGCATGTAGATTGAAAAATGTTGCTTCTCAACCATTTTGATTCATCATTGGAGTTTGGAGTTAGACAAGTCCTCTTTATCATCAAATTATGTCCTTTATCACCAGTGAAAAATTCATCTGGCTCTTTATCAAATCACGGTGGATTTGAATAATCTAACTCTACCTCTTCATTGCACACTTCACTTTCGTCTGCGACCATAGTTCTCTTCTTTGGCTTGGTACATTCAGAACTTTTGTGACAAAATTCTTGGCAGTTGAAACACTTCATGTTACTGCCTACTTTTGGCTTGGTAGATTTTGGAATAGTAGGTTTGGTAGATAGAGCACTACTACCAACATTCTTCTCTAATTACTTGAAGTCGATTCACTACCTCCATGTTTACCCTGCTTCTCCCATGCAAGAGCTCTCCAATGTGCCGCAGCAATAGATTTCAGATCAGACATATATGTCATTTCCTAAATTTGAACCCGAAGTCCTCCTATATACCATGAAGGTAATTGTTCCTCGGTCTCTGATATATCATTACGGGCAATTAATTGAAAAAAATTCCTTTGTGTAGTAATTAACTGAATGAGTGCCTTGTCGTAGGTTCTGTAATCGTTGATACATTAGCGAATGATAGATGTAGGGTAGAAATGTAGCTCTCATTAACTTCTTCATCTTCTCCCATGTAACCACTTTTAGTTTTCCTATCCTTGCTCGAGTCAACTTAGTTTGTTGCCACCATGTTGTAGCTCTTCCTCTCAATCGTGTAGTAGCCAATCTAATTCGATGATCTTCTGGAACTCCCTTGTATTCGAGAATTTCATCGACGTTGGTAACTCAACCCAAAAATTCTTTAGCTTGCATACGCCCCTTGAATTCTGGAATTTTTGTTCTCATACCTGATTCCCATCGTCTATCCATTACTTGAGTTTGGATTAGCAATCGCATATCTTCACGATATTGAGACTGATAACTTCCTCAATCTTCTTCCTCACCAAACATATTTTCTGATACGGGTGGAGTCCTTTGCCATTGATTTTGATTCATGTCCAAAATCATCCTTTCCGGACGTCTGATACCATCATCGATTCTAGCATTAAGACATTCTTCCATTTGAGTTGCATTTTCTTGTCCATGAAAATCCTTAACATTACGATTTCTATTTGCACGTCTTGGCGGCTTTTTAATTTGAGACGGAAACAAATGTTCTAGTTTAAACTTCAACTTCGAAATTACTCACTATCGAAATCACTCATTGTCGAAAGCCTTTACTATCATACACAACTTTCTATCTGAACCAATTCACTGTCGGGACCCAACTTGTTATCACAACCATTTCACTGTCATTACTGGCTTACTGTTGCAATTGATTTGAACTCAATTCAAAATAATGTGGAGTAATACTCTGAAAGTAATATCGTGCTTTACACCAATTATAAAAACAAACACAATCTGAAATATACAATGATGATCCACTTCTCAAATCCGTGAGACAATTAACTAATAAATCCAATCTTCAACACGACACTTCGAATCTCTTTAAACAACAAACTAAACAACAACAGAACATTAGAGTTACTGTAGATCGATAATCCTCTTCGAAATACGAATCAACGATGTTCTCTAAATCCGATCTGAAACAATACCGAACCTAAGGATCGCTTTGGCACTGATACGAAACCGACGTAGTGGAAGACTTATGACATTCGAATTGGTATTCGAAACTTGGGTAAATTCATACAAATCACTAATGAAACCATAACAACCCAATGCAAAAGTAACAAAATAATTCCCAATTCCGTTGATCGAGATTGATGCTAGAAAGGTACACAGTACTTTAGATCTTGATGAACTCGAGATGAATAGAAAACACATATTCCGTTGATCCAAATTTGTTGGAATCGTGATCACTAACTCTCCGTTGGTCTGATGATGCCGGAAAGATAACATTGCAAGTCGTTGGGGGTGGAGAAACAAAGCTTCCACTAATGGAGGAAAGCAAACCCTGTTTGGTTGTAATTGGTATAATCGAAGCCGAAAGCTTCCAAGGAACTTTATTGTAACAACCGATACTAAAAACAAATGAACTCTTCGCAAGTGGTGATTTCGACACCGGTAACAACACATGCGATAGTCGAAAGGGAAATTGCAACTAATTCGAGGCTGAAAGAACGATAGCATGTAACACATAAGTTCATACGGAAGAGAGAACATGAGCAATAGTTTGAACAGCATGGAGTTGTGCATGTTGAAGGCAGAGGGATAGGGTTGGTTTGAACAAAGGTGTACTGAGTTGTGCTAGAAAAGTCGGGTTTCCTACTTCGGGTGATGATTGCGGGTGGTCATGTGGAAGTGCAGGGGTGATGGGGCAGCGTGAATTGAAGTCGACGTGGGTGTGTCGATGTCGAGTTCTGGGTGCAGGTTGGAACGAAGGAAATTTTAATTGACTGGCGAGGCCAACAGGGTGGTGCTCGGTGGTGATGACTGGTTTTGGGTAGGGGAGCATTGATCGGAAAAAATGGGTGGCTGGTGTGTTTATTCACAAGGGCACGAAGGAGAAAACAACATGAAGAAGGATCGTGCGTGCTTGGGGTATAAACGAAGAGAAGCAATATGTACGAAGAAGGCGGGGAAGAAATAATCAACCTGGGTCACAAAGTATAAGATGTAATTTGTTAAATTAATTATTTAATTAAGGAAATTTATTTAGTTTAATTAAGTCATATAAACTAAAACTTGTGTAACTCTTTTGTAACACCCCACGCCCATTAATGTCACTCATAAAGGGAATTCATCAACTTTCATGGAGCATTATAAGTGTATAGAATAAAACATCACAAGACAAATATGTAAAAATGGTACTTCAAAATTTAAAATAACTTCATTACAGCGAAAACGGAATATAGTTTGGTTACAACATCAAAACCAACTAATAAAACCAAGTACACAAATATCCATCTTGGTTAAATTATTACATGAAAACCAAAAGCATAATCCCGTTACAAATAGCCATAATAAAAAAAGAAGATAAAGCTGAACATTACTTTCAGCAACTCCAAGCACTTCCAAAAGAGAGAGAAAGAGATCCAAGTCAAGTTCCACTAGTCCCACCCTGAGAATCTAGAGGAGGAAAAGGAAAGAAAAAGGAGAAACAAACGAGGTCAGACATAAAGTCTGGCGAGTCCAATGACTTTAACAACATAATCATTAAAGTAACAGGATAAGAACATAAACTGGATATAAGAAATGACTGTAACATAAACAGGTATGACAAGGTAAGCAAGATGGACAAGATAAACATTGATTGCACTTCTAATCACTATAAGATAATTCCTACACCGCATCAATACTAGTTATACTGAAAGTTGTTCCCTCTTACTAATTATAATGATAATGATAATGGTAGTTTCGTGTACCCCTAGTTGCTATCATAGGTGCCGTCTGCTCCTATCTCCACTAGTTGTACCCAGTACCCTCCCCATTCAATCGGCTCCCTAACTCGTAGATATCCGTGCTGGTCCCATAGTAGGGTGTATCACTCCCTAAAGTGGCTACCCGATACGACTAAGGATGCACGACTTATACCTACACGATGCAACAACGTCTTACCTACCAGCCCGGACCCATGCACGCACATGAACCCGTTTGACCTCTTACAATCAGTCCCAGTAAGCGTGTCCCATCCTTGTTCTAGTTAGAGCTCACATAGATACTAAATGGTTTACTAGTTGAAAAGGGTCCCCACACTTGACACAAGCTTTCCCATCTACGATTGGTCCCCACTAGCATTTCCCACTTAACTCCTTCTTATTCATGTCTTCTTACATGTTTCAACTTGGTTAAGGGTTTCTAATTATATTTCACATGTCACCCACTTTACCCCATGTCCCACTACATGTCTTATCTTGGTTAAGTGTTATTTAATTCATTATAACCATAATCTTGCAAGACCTCCCACATTAGATTCTGTTTTGCGGTTGCTGGATTTGCCGGGCGGGTCCGGGCAGGCTTATACCACAATTTGAATCTAACCTCGTGTCTTTTCCTTATTACGCATTTAGTTTATGCCTTTGACCTCTCATATTAGACTGCCGTTTGCGGTTGTTGGATGTGCCGGCCGGGTCCGGGCAGGCTTGTACCGCAAACCAAGTCTAACCTCGTGTCTTAGGCGTTCATTATCTCATTCTATTATTCAAACCCAATTTGAATTAAAATCCATATGCCAATTTGTCCATAATTCCCAATTTAGGCTATGTTCATAATTCTCATTCTAATTATGTCAATAATTCCATGTACATAAATTATACCAATTTATGCCCCAAGTTAATTACATGATTACAGACCAATTTATGTCAATTACATAATATTCAATGTTTTTCCAAAACTTTTTGCCAACGTTCCTACGTCATTCGTACGTATAATTCACATAATATGTTAGGCTCGTCGTTAGCCTAACTCATAAGAAAAAGGAAAAGAAGAGGGAAAGAGACATCATCCACACATAATATAGATCTAATAATCATATGGAATATGAACTTGCATAGAATATGATAGATCTAATCAACATAAGCTTGCATAGATCTAACTGACATAAACTTGCATAGAATAGGATAGATCTACTCAGCATAAACTTGCATAGATCTAATTAACATAAACTTGCATAGATCTAATTAACATAAACTTGCATAGATCTAATTAACATAAACTTGCATAAAATAGAATATCTAATCAACATAAACTTGCATAGAATAGAATGGGTCTAATTAACATGAACTTGCATAGCATAGAATAGAGTAGATTTAATTACGCGTATGAATCTACAAAATAGATCCAATAACATATGATAACAGAACCGACATATCTCAACATAATAGATCTAATAGCATATGATACAGGCATAGTCATACAGTCTAATTCACACTTATCATCATTATTTTTAATTAATTATCGTGTGAAAGTAACTGTACTGACAGTGGTAGAAGAAGAAAGAATACAGATCTGAATTAAGCATTTGTTGTTGTTCTAGAATCGTTCCCCTTTTTCACAATTCCTATGCTTTGATTCGTTGAAGAAGAGAAACTAGTTTAGTTTTGGATGCAGCAGCATTGAGGCTTATGAATGAATTTAGTTTAGATTAGGGTTAGATTAGATGTGCTTATATAGATGTATTAGCTTAGTTAGAGCCTTTAGATTAACTAGGAGATCATCAGAACCACACCGCTCAAAGACACGTCATCCAGCCAATCAGAAGAAAACACGTCATCAGAACTCTCCAGAATCCTGTGTAGGTTTCTGGCTCGATATAGGCGCACTTCCCAAGTGTGCCAGTGCATTTTTGTTCTGGTGCACTTCCCGAGTGCACAAGTGCATTCTGGTCCATTTCCTGAATTTTCTGCCCAACTTCTATCATCCGTAACTCTTTCATACGACATCCTTTTTATGCAAATCGGACTCTATCCCAAGTAGAATTCCGAGATGAACACAACGGCGTAAACCGTTTTACTTATTTCTTCTTTTAATAATAAATTATTATTTAATGATCTCTTATGTCATGTTCTAAAATTATGGGGTGTTACATCTTTTGTATGCTAGCGGTATAGGACCAAACAAGGGACGTTGACCCGTACTATCGAACACTATATTCCGGAGCTAATTTGGACAAGACTAAAGTCAGTAGGAATTTCCAATTAAATTAAATGACTGTTTAATTTAACTGAAACCTGAGTCGCTCAACAACAAATGTAATCAAGGCGAGTATAACTCACTCGGTTTGACCCACTTATATTTCATATAAGTCGAGATCTATATTTGTTTGTTATGGTTGTTAATTATCTGTTGTGTGTTAAATAATTTTATATATAGATTAAATTAAATGTTCATTTAATTTAATTGAAATAAAATCGTTATTTTAATGATTATTTCCAACTAAGGTAACTTACCTTATTGGTTATGTTTATAAATATAAACGTATTAAAGTTTAAGATGGATGCTTGGGTTGCTATTATTGATTAATTGTTGAAAATTACATCTTGTATTTAAATGGGTGATTTTATTTTGAAGTAGCGTATTTATGATGCAGGGAAAATCGGTCAGAGGAATCCAACACGATTTCTCACTTACATTGATAATGTTCACCATATATGTTGACTATGTTTGATTGGATGTGAAATTGGAAATAAGCCCTTATTCCTCGGATTAGTATTTTAGCAGTAGTTTGACCCTTTAGTACTGTTAATAGAATAAAAATTATTTTTGGGATTAATTTTAAATAAAATCTGAAACTTTTTCAGATTCATGTTTTTTTGCTGTTGAATTGTAGTCAGGTGAATCAACGAAAATAGGTTATAAAATTTATTTTATAACTAGAGTAAGTTTTTTTTAATTATATTTTTTAAGTTGTATAAAATACAGATATTTATGAATAAGTCGATATTATGATTGGTTTTTTTTTTAAAAGTAATTATAAATATTTTATATTGTAAATTCTTATATTCTAAATAAATTTTAAGCAGTCAGTCAGATTGTTCAAAATAAACTCCAAAGTTTGAACTACGTCTTTATAATCATTTATTTATAATTATAGTTAAATTTTGAAATATTATCAGCCTATGGTTAAGTGCTTTAGAACTACTCGTTTAATAAATGAAAATGATATAATAATCATGCAAAGTACGTGAGAGTATTCATATCACTATTAAGAAATTGGTAAAGATGTGTTTTTATACCTAATAAAGTATTTTAAACGTCGTGCACAAGTAAAAATGAGATTTGAAAATAAAATGTATGAAATAATATATTCTGTCTTTTAGTGGAATATTTTAGATGGAATGGTAAACGGAATTTGAAATGATATTTTTAGATTACGAACTATTATCTATTTTCAGATAAGAACGTTGTCGATCAAGGTCTAAGAGGTAAATAGAATACCCCAACTTGAACGACTTCACTATTATCGAGAGATGGTATTAGTTGGTAATGGTAAAGCACGTTAGAAATAGTTTACACATTTCTATAAAAAGAAGTATTGCATGGTTTCGATTATTGAATTTTCAAAGTAAACAATGTTTTCGGCTTAGTATATAGCACCATTTTCTTAGTAATGAAAATAATATGGCTTTCCTTTCTAAAGGTAAGTTACAAATGAAGATTATTATATAAGTTGAATGATATGGAAATTATTATAAACTAGATTTCTTCTAATAAACGGAATTGTTGAATAACAACTTAAATATTGATATATTAAGGAAATGATTTAAGTGAATATTAATGAACATTCTAAGAAGGGTGTTACTATCATATTTCGACATCGAAACCAGATGCATGTGAAGGGGTATTGGAGCACAACTGACACTAAAAGAATGCTTCAGAAGCATACCTTAGACACCAAATTATTGAAGTAGTTGATACCGAAAGCAAGAAAGGAGAAATCTGGTCCACGTGTTATTGATACCAACAAAGGAAGTAGAGCTTGGTACCGATGCAAAAAGAAGATAGAGGCGAAGCGATCCAGACAGCAGAAGCAACCAACCCGGTATCAACTCCGAAAGCACACAATTCGACACCGGAAGTAAACAATGGGAGATAGCTAAAGGCATGTGATCCAATACCGGAACCCTGAACCAGGAAAGTAAGCATGAAACCAAGCAAGATGGAGCAAAGGGCTATCGGTACCAATACACTTTGTATCGATACCAAGAAGCAACATTCGAGTCACCGTAAAGAGTTCCGAAACCATGCCGTCGCAAAGCTGATACGAAGGATGGAAGTGCGAAAGCAACATTCAAAAGATAGTAAAGTAAGGCAGATTTCATGATTTACTATCAAAATAAAGAGTTGCCACCAAAAACGAAAGCAGCTAAGAGAAGCCATCAATACCAATTTTCTTAGTACCAATACATTATGAAGAGATGACATCAATTTCACAAGCAACGAGATGCCGAAACTCGGAAACCGGCAACGAAAGCAATGATGCAGCCGACATCGATTCCGAAAAAGGCTTGCCGAAGCCAATAGCACTCAAAACGGGCTTCTGCTGATCGGCACCGAAAGTGATCCAAATTTGTCTATAAATAAGACCACAATGGTCTCATTTTGGAGGAATTTTTGCTCATTCCCAAATCTTATAATCCTTTGCTATAGAGTTAACCCTAATTTCTAAATCATTTGGGGAATTTGCTTAAAAAATTCTATGTATTCAATAAAGTGATCAATAAAGAGAGAATTGATACTTGAGATTAATTCATGAGTTTCCTTGTTACTTGTGTTGATAATTCCTTATTTCTTCCCCATGACAAATCTTCATTCACAAGTCTAATTATTAAAGCACCCTTCCATAAGCCATTTAGCTTCTTAACTTGCATTGCGCATAGGGAACCCTTATCCCAAGGTAAATGTTGGTCCTTGAGTCTCGTTAGCGTGATACTTACCTGTTGAAGGAAGAGTTACTAATCTTTGGGCTTAAGACCTTGATATCTAGAGAACGGTGAACTAACTCAAGCTAGTAGGAAATAAATAATCCCTTTGATCCCCTTAGGTCCACATCCTTAGACCTAGTTCTGGTGTTGACAAGCAATATCTTTAACAAAGGGTCAATGATATTGGAAATGAATTTTATAACATTGTTTTATGAATATTAAGTTGAACTGAATTGGTTAATAAACTCATATTTCTATAAAAAGGAACTTTTTTTTCAGTTTTAGAAGATGAATAATGGTTTTATCAAACATTTTGAAAAGGATATTTATAACTGAATATTTGATGTCAATATAAGATTTAAATGGATATATCGCATTTGAGATGATATATGAAATATTTTCTAAGTATTATAAATGAAGTGGTTTTTAGAATACTCTTATTTTAAAATAAGAAGTAAACGTTGTGTTTCAAGCAGTAAAGGTTTGAAGTTTAGTTAGTGAATGATTAAGTACAAGGGCTAAGTGATGCTATGTACCGAACCCGTAAACCCCTTTTTTTTGCATAGCAAGCAGGATTGAATGGCCCTAACCATCTTTATTATAATACGAAAACAGGATTACACAGAAGCAACGTTACAACATCAAAAACTCGAAACAATAGAACGGATCAATACATGTAAAGGGGAAACAATCACATTAAACACCCTATTGTTCCATTCCATACATAACAAGTATATAGTCTTCTTAAAAAGTCTCAGTAGTAGAGTGCCACTCATGTTCTTCCATCTTGTAGACTTGAATACGATGAACCACTCCTCAGCAAACATAGAAGCAGGAACATGAAGACCAAAATTGAAGAGAATAGAAGAACAAACTTCATGTGAGAAAACACAGTAAAAAACAAATGGGGAATAGACTTACTTTGCACAGAGCAGAAAACACAAGCATCATCATCAATTATACCACAAGTCTTCAGTATGTTCTCGGTAAGAACGACATTATACAAAACTCTCCACATAAATAAGTTTACTTTAGGAATGTGATTAGAAAACCAAATCCTTCTATGCCACAGAAAAATACCATAATCATAACTCTTTATCATATTGTCATACACATCATGAATGGTATGAAGCTTCCCAATCCACAGTGCATGGTTAGAAGCATCTGGAGGTGGAGTATTATGTATTCTTTCCCATCTACTGCGAGCTAAAGTAGAGCTACAATAAGGTAAGGAAGGCGAGCCATTCACGCATACATTAGCTAAATAAGAATTTTCATTTATACCAGTCATGTGTCTAGTATTGTAATCTATTGCATGAGCCAGAATTACACCAGCCGAAGACCACAGATCGAACCAGAAGGATACATTCTGACTAAACTTCGATCCAGCTTGAACAAAAGGGAGAAACACAGATCTATGTTTTAACAAGTTTCTCCAAGTCCAACTACAATCCAAAGGGGCATCCATAGTCCAGAAGTGACAATCTTTAATTAGATTATTCCTATACCAAGTCGACCAAAGATTGCTGTCAAAATTCAAAAGTTTATCAATATGAGATGAAGTTGCTGCAATATTCCAAGTTTTTAGTTTCATAATACCCAATCCACCACAATTAACTGGTTTGCAAACCATGTTAAAAGAAATAGGAATCGTCTTTTTAGAATATGGGCTTCCATGCCATAGAAAATGATTCAAAGTAGCAGATATCATATCAATGAGCTTGCATGGCAGTATAAAAAGTCTGGCATAGCATATACACATAGAAAGAGCAACCGACTTGACAATGACCAGTCTGCCTGCCATAGAGAATTTAGAAGTATGCCAACTTGATAACTTAGAAATGATTCTTTCAAATAGAGGAAGGCAAAAGGCTGCAGACAGTTTAGTCACACACAATGGTATACCAAGATAACTTTCATTATCAAGAAAGGGAGATAGTCCGGACAATTCATAAATGAAAGATTGTTTATTTTGATTGTTAAATAACCGACTATCAAAATCTAGATTATTGTCAATTGTTGGTATAGAAAGACCGAGATCAAATTTATATTCAAAAACCATTCCGACCAGCAAATGCGTAAACGTGGAAGATATCAGAAGATGTTTGAAATGGAGCATTTGAAGACCCGTAGAATTTCATAAGCGGAAGAACTGCTTATAACCTTTGGGTAGCTCCCAAAAAGAGATACATTGTGATTCTGTCATGGTTGATATCTATTATTTTGCAAGGACTTCTCGCCATTGATCCTTGGGGTCATTCCTAAATAGCATGTAGTAGGAGGGTGCCTTAGGTTTGTCCTATTCCTGGATAACTTGTATAGATGAATGTCTAATAGAGTATTTCCTAAGGGTCACGTTCGTTGATTTTTACAAATATACCAAGTTTGGTGGCGAAGAAGGAAACTTCTCTTAGCTTAACAACCAAAGTGTATTTATGGATGTTAATTAGTGATTTGACGGATCTGACGATATGGCATTCAAAGAATTGATGTGATGTTCTAACAAGGTAATCGTGACCTCAAACCTTATCAACCGGGAAATGACAAAAAACGGGCAGGTATCATGACTAAGTGGCTCATTCCTATTAGGTTATATTTGTCACCATCTGGATAAAATTCATTATTGTTCTTCTTTCGCTTATGTATCTCCTGGGAAATGATTATGTTGGCGCCAACCGTGGGTGACAATATATTCAATACACTCAAGTTGAATGAGTGGTCAGTCATGTGTGGCCAGGTTAAAAGATGTTCTTGTTGAACACTAGTGTATTTTCTATAGAGATACACTATCGGAAGGTGATCTACCTTGTTATAGTTGGAAATTGTAATGACCCGAATTTTTTTAGCGACTTTGGTTATCTACATAAGCACGATGTCGATAACCAAAACACCGAAAAATCCTGGTAATTAGTGAAAGAAATTAGAGGGTGAGGAAAGATAAGATAAAAACTTAGAATAGAAGAAGAAGAACACAACATCAGAGTAACACGAATCTCACAGCGGAACGAATAAATATATTTCATAACATAACTTTGAAATACAAATCAGTACTTGAATATACATATCATTATCAAAGTACAACACTTACAACACAGCGGAAATAACTATAGCTATAACATCCTGAAGCCTCCTGCTCCAGCTCTTCAAGTGTATCTGTAAAATCCCGACTACTTGACTGCCCGTACAAATTTAGGCACCCAAGAGTTTAGGGAAAACAACAAAGTAAACTCCGAGTCAGTCATGAGACTGGTATGAGTAAAACAGTTAAAAACAGTTCGAACAAGTAAACGATATCTCATAAGACCACGCCGCATAACGGAACGGGTTTTTCCCTTATGAGAATCCAAAATATCTTTATATCAAAAACCTTTTTGATATTATAATAATGTCTATCAACACAATATAATAATCATCTAGCAGAAACGCTTTCATCTCACGTCCTACATATATAGTATACAATCAAAACCGCAAGCACGTATTGGAAAATGGATTTCCAACTATGACAAGGTATGGAACCACCTTCCGCTTGTGTACCTCTAGAGAGGAATACACTGGGTTCAACAAGAACATCTTGCAACCCGGCCACACATGACCGACCACTCATTTCGCTTGAGCGTATCAAACGTATATCACCAACGGATGGGATCACCAACCGTTTCCCGAATGGGACAACATCAACAATAGAATTTTAGAAGTAAATGAAACTCTAGATCAGGTGATTATACACCCTACTTCGGTGCGACCGACTTAGCCACGCTGCCTGCCTGATTTCTGTCATTTACCGAATGTGAGGCTAGAAGCTATGCTTTATCATTACACCAGATTCACTTTGAATGCCACATCATCAAATCCATCCAATCACCGATTGACGTCCTCAACCATACATTATGTGTTAGCTAAAAGAAGTTTCCTTCTCCGCTTCCACTCTTGGTACAGTTGGAGAAATCAATATACGTGATCGTCTGGAAATACTCTGTCAGACATCCGTCCATACAAGTCATCCAGGAACAGGATGAACCGAAGGCACTATTCTGTAAACAGGATAGCCCTTGCATAACTCCGTTTTCAATTTCCTTTGGCATATATGATTTCGCAATGCTTATGCCAATACAGAGTGGTTCTTTGGATAATAATCCAACCGGTCTCTCCATATTAACAACGTTAAAATGGTCAAAACTTCGATAGTCTGTGATTTAACTATCGAAGAAAACAGTTGTGCAAACAACGATATCATTTCCAAAATGGAAATTTATATCGATCAAACATCATTCGACATTTATCTCTTTATTTCATAAATTTACTTATCTCCTGTTTCCCTGTATTCAATATTTCTTATTTTCTAAATTTGGAAAATATACGTTATTAACAATGGAAAACATTTCCATTTCTTGTTTTCTTTATTAGAAAACATTTCTGGTTTCTTACTTGGAAAACATTTCCAAAGCTTCTTCATTGGACTTAGACAGATGTTTAAACAAACCATCGCGATGCCAACTCAAACCATTTCCTTTACTGCCGAACCTTAACTATTCCTTAGTTAAAAACGAAGCCAATCAAGTTGGGGTAGAACTACCTCTCAGACCTTAACTGAACAACATTTCTAACTTTGAAATAGACAAAGTTCACTTTAAATTTCTTTAACTAACTTCCTTACTTAACCCTCCTTCGAATAGCTATATTCGATTTACTCTTTTCACTTAACTCTATTCGATTAACCCTTATCAATTAACTCTATTGGACTAACACTATTGATTTACTCATTTCACTTAACTCCTTTCGAATAGACTATATTTGATAATTCCTTTTACTTTCTTCAAATAAACTATATTTGATTAACTCATTTGCTTTTGTTCGAATAACTATATTCGATTAACTCATTTGCTTTTATTCGAATAACTATATTCGATTAACTCATTTGCTTTTATTCGAATAACTATATTCGATTAACTCATTTGCTTTTATTCGAATAACTATATTCGATTAACTCATTTTACTTTCTACTTTAATCGATTAAACTAACATCGATTTACTCCTTTTACTTTACTCCCTAATCGATTAACTAACATCGATTAACTCCTTTTACTTTATTCTCTAATCGATTAACTAACATCGATTAACTCCTTTTACTTTATTCTCTAATCGATTAACTAACATCGATTAACTCCTTTTACTTTATTCTCTAATCGATTAACTAACATCGATTAACTCCTTTTACTCTATTCGAATAAACTATTCATTTATAAAGATTTACTTTTAGTAACAGTTCTTCACTTTACAAATGATTTCCCTTTTATAAAACTCTATTCGTTTTAAAAACATTTTTCCCTTTTATTTACTTTCGAAATATTTCCTTTAATAAAATCTGTTGATTTTATAAATATTTCTTCTGTAAAAATCCTTTTCCTTTTCTATATAAAATCCATCGATTTTATATAAATAATTCATTTTCAAAATACACTTTGAATATTTTCTTTTATCAACATTCGGTATGCTATGGTATTCAACATATCAAATCACGATGATCAGTATCGTCCAAACACATATAATCGACAATAGATTATATATCACATCATATATCACGATATATGAAAAACAGTAAAATAAATGTTGAGGAATCCAGTTGGATTCCTCCAACCTGCTTCCCTGCATCACAGATGTTAAACAATATAATATAACATCACTTTCAGTTCCATATGATATATTCTGTTAAACAGAATCAATATAGAAATTTAACTAACTGACTAGCAGTTCAATCAAACAGTCAACACACAGTCAATCAGTCAATATCTAAAAGTTCTAAAAATACAACATGAAATTATAAACTGTTCAGAGTTGGTGAGATTTACTCACATTTGCGCATTAGCCGTTAAATAACGGTTTGTGTTACTTGATTCAGTCGGACAATTTATTTCGCCATAAATTGTAACGAGCTCGGATTCGCTTCCAGTCAGTCTCATTGTGTTGCTCCCGTCCATACGATCCCAACGCAACTTACGGTTCGTGATTCTGATTATGTATGAGAGAGTTACGCATTATTAAATTTAATACACTTTAAATTTGAATTAAACACGAATTATAAAAAGAGATGGGCTTTGACTTAACTTCCCGGCCCATTACCACTTAAGGAATACCAGACCCGCCCTCTTCATTTAACCAGACCCGAACCCATTTCATTTCTATTCTTACTTCATGCCACCCTCTCCAATACTTTTAATACTCCACCAATCTACGCATGGAAATTCTCCTTTCATCTACTTCGAACCCATGTTTTAAAGCAACGCAACTGTTGCTCCTTCTCTGCCACAACTACCCTGACTGACCATGCTTCTACTAACTGACACTCCACTTTCAACCATATGAAAAACACGCCACTTATACCAGTGCCTTAGCACCCCCTCTTCTCCCATACACCACATCTAATTTCCTTATTTTTAGTTAATCGCCCCTTTAGTCCTTGTTTACCTTAACCATATCCTTCCCGGTACGTTTACCTTCCACGCTCCAGGTATATATACGAACCGCAAAAGCATACTTACAGCCATTTTCGAATTCAAGCCTCTCCAGTTAACTCCATCCTTGATTCACGAAAACTAACATAACCGAACCCTTGTGCTTTCACAAGCCCATCTCAACCCATCTTTGCATGAAACTCAACATTGAAACTTCCCTTCGCCCTTTCTGCTCTTCCATTTCCCACGCTACAAAACAACTTGTCACCATATCCTTCACTATTTAAATCACGCACCAGTCTCACTTTCACCATACTTTCTTTCCATACAGTTGTTTCACAGTACAGCTACCTACTTCCTCTCACACTCCATGTTTCGAACGTCTTACCGCTGCGACAAAGAATGGTTTCGAGGTGCTTCGAGATTCACGGTCAACTAGAGAGCGAAGTTCTAGCGTCTCGAAGATATATAATTTGTTCTCAGAATTTTTAAAGAGGTGTTGGATCCGAAAAAAAAAAAAAGAAACATTGGAGCTTCGGTTGGATCTGAAAAACGAAGAGAATAAAATGAAGACAGCTTTGTTTATTTATGGATTAGAATGCCTTAGCGACCAAGTAAATAATAGGATGTGTTGTCTATGAAGCAGCCACGAGTTTTCATTTGTGGTATGGTTGGCAGAACTATTTCTTGGTCCATGAAGCAGCCACGAGTTTTCATTTGTGGTATGGAAGGAGTGGTGGACGAGCCGTGAAGGATTACAACTATATACATTTTTATTTAGAAATATTAAAATTTTAGGGTACCGTGCAACATGAATTTTTATCCTTTAATGACCGCCATAGACAGAAATAAATATACCGTTGTGACGAATAAGGTGCCACTCTCCCAAAGATATAATAGTATGGGTCCGTTAACTTATATTGTGAAACACCAAAATGTTGATTTCAGGGTGCAATATACTCCAAATAAAAAGTTGTTTATTTAATTAATTAAAAATTACAGTAAAATTCTAAAAATTAAATTATCACTACGTCTCAAAAGAACCTTGTCTAAATTCGAACCCGATATTCAAATATAGTTAAATAACCGTTATGGCCACGAACGAATATACCGCTGTTTTTCTGAATATTTAATTTGGACATAAATCAAAATCTACACGACGAAATCCCGATTTTCCTCTTCCACTAGAAAGATATACTCCACCAGCTCCGTACGTTTCTTGTTTCACAGAAATCCGGCTTAAAACGAACCCTGTACATTCAGTTGAAGTTCGAATCGCCAATTTACGAACTGCAGCGCCATTTCGAGCTCTATTTTAATTATATTATAATTATACGTTCAAACTGACGTTGACTGAATATATTCGTTATTCAAATTCAATTCTAAACTGAATTATATATCACAGATGATCCGGTTCACACCATATCGTCATTTCAGCCAATTCTGATTATTTCAGAATTAAATATATTATTTAATTTATTATTTTAATTAAATATTCACCATTATTTAATTCCACGACCAATAAATTCACTATATCACTATTTATATAATTAAATAAATTAATTATAATACCTCTGCCAATGCGGGTCATTACAATCTTCCCCACTTAAAATAATTTCGTACTCGAAATTGCTAAAAGGTAGAGGACGACCCTATCGACTGGTTAGAACATATTTGTTCACTTCTTAACTTCAGTTTCAACTGAACCAATTTAATTTCAATTAAATTATTTATTAATTCTTATCAACGAAAATTTTCAAAAATCCTGAAAATTTTCTAACGCCTTAACTATTTGAAAAAAAATTCGCCAGCACCTCCTTTTTTACTGGTCAATACGTCAAACTCCAACTCGCCTCTCTGGGCCATCTCCATCCCAAAAGAAAATCAAACAGCCAAGCGGCTTGCCTATTCGGCTCATCATAATCTCATACCCAATGGAAATATAAACTTGTACCTTTTGTCGGCATATCATTATATCCTTTCCACCTGTTATCAATTCAGCGGATACAAGGGTCATCCCAGTCAAATTCCAATCTGCTTTTATCCACAACACAACCATTCGCTTATATCCGAGCCGCATCTCATTTCAACTCGAGTTTCTTCTCGATTCCCAAATATTAACTTGATTATCCCATTACACTTCAAATTTGAATCTCACAAATTCAATTTGTCTCGATATCATTCAAATTCAATTTCAGTTACCACTTAACTGACTTTACTTTAATTCAACTTTGCTTTCACAAATTTCTGTTAAATTTGTTTTTAATTCAAACAGTCTTTCCCTGGGAGTTTTTAAACAATTTACTCTTTCCAAAAATCAAATTTTCCTTTTTGAAATTCAACTGAGCCCTTAATCAATATTCCATTAGTTAAATCACTTCTCTATTTATTTATCAATATTTGTTAACTAAATATTTGCAATAACCATATTGGCCCTTTTATGTTATTGGGAAAACATTTCTGAATATCACCTTCCTTTATTTTCTAAACTTTAGAAAATATATGCTATTTATAATTGGAAAATATTCCAATTACTTATCTCTCTTCCGATCTCGTTTATTTCCATACTTAGGAAATATTCTTTATTATATTTCCAAGTTTACACTTATTTGGGTTAAAACGGATGTTGTGTAAAACATCGTTACGACAACCCAAACACTATATTCAACTAACTCTTATTCAACATTGATCTTCGAGCCTGAAATCTTACTATTTATTTGTTAATAATGAAATCAATCAAGTTGGGGTATAACTACCTCTCAGACCTTGACTGAATAACATTTATAACGTCAAAACAGATATGACTACTTACTCGAATAATCAATACCATACAACTTATTCCTCACTTTTAAACACGTATATGCTTCCTCTTTCTATTCTTACTAGATTTTATTCTAGACTTCCTTTTTGATTTTACTATTCTATTTCTAAGTTCGTTTCCTTATCGACTTCTATATATATATATATATATATATATATATATATATATATATATATATATATCGATACGTTGATTTCTAACCATCAAACTATCTTAAAAATATTATAACTCCTTAAATTCCCGGAAAAATTCGCCATAACCTCCTTTGTACTAGGAGCATCGGGATATTTCAAATAGCCTCCCATGGCCCTCCCAATCCAAAAGAAAAAGAAAAAGCCAAGCGGCTAGCCGATACGGCGCATAAAATCTCATATATGAATTAAATACATACCTTTTCGTCGAGCATTCTATCTATTTCACTTCTATACTATATTCCAAACCTGTCTCATGTATATCCATACATTTCAAATTCATTCCAACTTAATCCAATCGTTTTAACTTATTTCGTTAAGTGATTTTCAAATTACTAGTTTGCCCATTTCACCTTTTTATTTGAATATACATGTTCAAATATAGGTTTAACTTGTTTATCAACTAATTGAATTCCAAATTTCAATTTTAAGTTCTATATTCGATTTCGAATATCCATCTACAAATCCAATTCACCTTTCAAAGTTCAACTTCAAATTCCAAACTCGATTAACTAATTCCTCTTCGACTTAATTAATTCTATTCAATTTTTATATCACTTCTATTATTGAAATATATATATTCAAATTCTATTATTCAAATTCTATATATTCAAATTTTATGATTTAAATTCCAATTGAATTCTATATTCAAATTCCATTTGAATTTCTATACTCAAACTCTATTTCACTTTCAATATTCAAATCCTATATTCGAATTCCTTTATTCAAATTCTATTTTCAAATTCCATTTCAATCTATTTGAATTCTATATTCAAATTTCATTTCAAACTATTTGAATTCTATATTCAAATTTCATTTGAAACTATTTGAATTCTATATTCAAATTTTCCATTATTTAAGTCTTCTTTATTCAAATCTCATTTGAATTTCTATATTCAAATCCCCTTTGAATTTTCTATATTCAAATCCCCTTTGAATTTTCTTATTTACATTCTATGTTTGAACTTCCTTTATTCAAATTCTTTTTCAAACTTTCTTTATTCATTCTTTACATAAGTCTCAATTTCAATTCCTTTTGAAATCGATATTTCTACCTTTGGAAAATAGATTTCCCTTTCAATTTCACACTTGTATTTTTATTTCTGAATTATCCAATGATAACTCTTTTCATTTCATTTATAAACTTCGTTTATAAAAGAACTAATTATAAACTTCATTTATAAAGGAACTTCTCGTTTTATTTCTCTTAAACAAGTTAATATTTCAAACCTATTTAAAAATTCAAATTCTACATTTGAAATTCTATATTTGAATTCCCATTTTGAAATTCAACACAACTTGTCTTTCCCCAAAACAAATTCAAAAAACAGTATCTCTAGTAGTAATTCGTCACTTACAACTCGAAAATGAATACTGATGATGCAGCTGTCATCATCAGAATCTATTTTCCAGCGATCCAAGTGAGTTCAATACTATAAAACCATTTCTAAACATTTCCACCTTGAAATTCATTTCAAAATATAGTTCACCCTGTTTGTAAAACAATTTAAAATATCCCAGGATCTTAAATTTCCCTTACCTTTAATCCAAATCCATTTACAAACACTTATCCAATTTTCCAGAGTTTTAATTCAAATTTCTGGTTTAAATTTCAGATTTAAATTATCTGATTTCACGTATTTCACTTATATGAATTCTAATTGGTTATTTACATAACCATTTAATTTATAATCTTACTCGATTATAAAAACAACCAATATATCCAATATATTATAATTTTGATATATATATCTTCTCTATATCGAGATATACCTTGGGTAAACTTATTTTAATTTACCCTATTATCAAAACATACCGTGCCGACCCATCGTATTCAAGTGTTTAGTAACTCCTACCGATACAGTGGATCAAACTGATCGACCAGAATCCATAAACAACTCAACCAATGAATCACCACAATATAAAACATTTTTTTATATCAATAACAAATACGCTCACTCGTATATATACACTCAATCTCAGTCTAGGGTATCACTAACCCAATCTCTACCGAGTCACGCCACAAAGCCAAGTAATTCTTAACTTAAGCTCTGATACCAACTGTAATGACCCGGATTTTTTAGCGACTTTGGTTATCGACATAAGCACGATGTCGATAACCAAAACACCGAAAAATCCTGGTAACTAGTGAAAGAAATTAGAGGGAGAGGAAAGATAAGATAGAAACTTAGAATAGAAGAAGAAGAAGAAGAACACAACATCAGAGTTACACGAATCTCACAGCGGAACGAATAAATATATTTCATAACATAACTTTGAAATACAAATCAGTACTTGAATATACATATCATTATCAAAGTACAGCACTTACAACACAGCGGAAATAACTATAGCTATAACATCCTGAAGCCTCCTGCTCCAGCTCTTCAAGTGTATCTGTAAAATCCCGACTACTTGACTGCCCGTACAAATTTAGGCACCCAAGAGTTTAGGGAAAACAACAAAGTAAACTCCGGGTCAGTCATGGGACTGGTATGAGTAAAACAGTTAAAAACAGTTCGAACAAGTAAACGATATCTCATAAGACCACGCCGCATAACGGAACGGGTTTTTCCCTTATGAGAATCCAAAATATCTTTATATCAAAAACCTTTTTGATATTATAATAATGTCTATCAACACAATATAATAATCATCTAGCAGAAACGCTTTCATCTCACGTCCTATATATATAGTATACAATCAAAACCGCAAGCACGTATTGGGAAATGGATTTCCAACTATGACAAGGTATGGAACCACCTTCCGCTTGAGTACCTCTAGAGAGGAATACACTGGGTTCAACAAGAACATCTTGCAACCCGGCCACACATGACCGACCACTCATTTCGCTTGAGCGTATCGAATGTATATCACCAACGGCTGGGATCAGCAACCGTTTCCCGAATGGGACAGCATCAACAATAGATTTTTAGAAGTAAATGAAACTCTAGATCAGGTGATTATACACCCTACTTCGGTGCGACCGACTTAGCCATGCTGCCTGCCCGATTTCTGTCATTTACCGAATGTGAGGCTAGAAGCTACGCTTTATCATTACACCAGATTCACTTTGAATGCCACATCATCAAATCCATCCAATCACCGATTGACGTCCTCAACAATACATTATGTGTTAGCTAAAAGAAGTTTCCTTCTTCGCTTCCACTCTTGGTACAGTTGGAGAAATCAATATACGTGGTCGTCTGGAAATACTCTGTCAGACATCCGTCCATACAAGTCATCCAGGAACAGGTTGAACCGAAAGCACTATTCTGTAAACAGGATAGCCCTGCATAACTCCGTCTTCAATTTCCTTTGGCATATATGATTTCGCAATGCTTATGCCAATACAGAGTGGTTCTTTGGATAATAATCCAACCGGTCTCTCCATATTAACAACGTTAAAATGGTCAAAACTTCGATAGTCTGTGATTTAACTATCGAAGAAAACAGGTGTGCAAACAACGATATCATTTCCAAAATGGAAATTTATATCGATCAAAAATCATTCAACATTTATCTCTTTATTTCATAAATTTACTTATCTCCTGTTTCCCTATATTCAATATTTCTTATTTTCTAAATTTGGAAAATATACGTTATTAACAATGGAAAACATTTCCATTTCTTGTTTTCTTTATTAGAAAACATTTCTGGTTTCTTACTTGGAAAACATTTCCAAAGCTTCTTCATTGGACTTAGACAGATGTTTAAACAAACCGTCGCGATGCCAACTCAAACCATTTCCCTTACTGTCGAACCTTAACTATTCCTTAGTTAAAAACGAAGCCAATCAAGTTGGGGTAGAACTACCTCTCAGACCTTAACTGAACAACATTTCTAACTTTGAAATAGACAAAGTTCACTTTAAATTTCTTTAACTAACTTCCTTACTTAACCCTCCTTCGAATAGCTATATTCGATTTACTCTTTTCACTTAACTCTATTCGATTAACCCTTATCAATTAACTCTATTGGACTAACACTATTGATTTACTCATTTCACTTAACTCCTTTCGAATAGACTATATTTGATAATTCCTTTTACTTTCTTCGAATAAACTATATTTGATTAACTCATTTGCTTTTGTTCGAATAACTATATTCGATTAACTCATTTGCTTTTATTCGAATAACTATATTCGATTAACTCATTTGCTTTTATTCGAATAACTATATTCGATTAACTCATTTTACTTTCTACTTTAATCGATTAAACTAACATCGATTTACTCCTTTTACTTTACTCTCTAATCGATTAACTAACATCGATTAACTCCTTTTACTTTATTCTCTAATCGATTAACTAACATCGATTAACTCCTTTTACTTTATTCTCTAATCGATTAACTAACATCGATTAACTCCTTTTACTTTATTCTCTAATCGATTAACTAACATCGATTAACTCCTTTTACTCTATTCGAATAAACTATTCATTTATAAAGATTTACTTTTAGTAACAGTTCTTCACTTTACAAATGATTTCCCTTTTATAAAACTCTATTCGTTTTAAAAACATTTTTCCCTTTTATTTACTTTCGAAATATTTCCTTTAATAAAATCTGTTGATTTTATAAATATTTCTTTTGTAAAAATCCTTTTCCTTTTCTATATAAAATCCATCGATTTTATATAAATAATTCATTTTCAAAATACACTTTGAAATTTTTTTTTTATCAACATTCGGTATGTTATGGTATTCAACATATCAAATCACGATGATCAGTATCGTCCAAACACATATAATCGACAACAGATTATATATCACATCATATATCACAATATATGAAAAACAGTAAAATAAATGTTGAGGAATCCAGTGTTTCCCTGCATCACAGATGTTAAACAATATAATATAACATCACTTTCAGTTCCATATGATATATTCTGTTAAACAGAATCAATATAGAAATTTAACTAACTGACTAGCAGTTCAATCAAACAGTCAACACACAGTCAATCAGCCAATATCTAACAGTTCTAAAAATACAACATGAAATTATAAACTGTTCAGAGTTGGTGAGATTTACTCACATTTGCGCATTAGCCGTTAAATAACGGTTTGCGTTACTTGATTCAGTCGGACAATTTATTTCGCCATAAATTGTAACGAGCTCGGATTCGCTTCCAGTCAGTCTCATTGTGTTGCTCCCGTCCATACGATCCCAACGCAACTTACGGTTCGTGATTCTGATTATGTATGAGAGAGTTACACATTATTAAATTTAATACACTTTAAATTTGAATTAAACATGAATTATAAAAAGAGATGGGCTTTGACTTAACTTCCCGGCCCATTACCACTTAAGGAATACCAGACCCGCCCTCTTCATTTAACCAGACCCGAACCCATTTCATTTCTATTCATACTTCATGCCACCCTCTCCAATACTTTAATACTCCACCAATCTACGCATGGAAATTCTCCTTTCATCTACTTCGAACCCATGTTTTAAAGCAACGCAACTGTTGCTCCTTCTCTGCCACAACAACCCTGACTGACTATGCTTCTACTAACTGACACTCCACTTTCAACCATATGAAAAACACGCCACTTATACCAGTGCCTTAGCACCCCCTCTTCTCCCATACACCACATCTAATTTCCTTATTTTTAGTTAATCACCCCTTTAGTCCTTGTTTACTTTAACCATATCCTTCCCGGTACGTTTACCTTCCACGCTCCAGGTATATATACGAACCGCAAAAGCATACTTACAGCCATTTTCGAATTCAAGCCTCTCCAGTTAACTCCATCCTTGATTCACGAAAACTAACATTACCGAACCCCTGTGCTTTCACAAGCCCATCTCAACCCATCTTTGCATGAAACTCAACATTGAAACTTCCCTTCGCCCTTTCTGCTCTTCTATTTCCCACGCTACAAAACAACTTGTCACCATATCCTTCACTATTTAAATCACGCACCAGTCCCACTTTCACCATACTTTCTTTCCATACAGCTGTTTCACAGTACAACTACTTACTTCCTCTCACACTCCATGTTTCGAACGTCTTACCGGTGCGACAAAGAATGGTTTCGAGGTGCTTCGAGATTCACGGTCAACTAGAGAGCGAAGTTCCAGCGTCTCGAAGATATATAATTTGTTCTCAGAATTTTTAAAGAGGTGTTGGATCCGAAAATAAAATAAAAAAAAAGAAAGAAGAAACATTGGAGCTTCGGTTGGATCTGAAAAACGAGGAGAATAAAATGAAGACAACTTTGTTTATTTATGGATTAGAATGCCTTAGCGACCAAGTAAATAATAGGATGTGTTGTCTATGAAGCAGCCACGAGTTTTCATTTGTGGTATGGTTGGCAGAACTATTTCTTGGTCCATGAAGCAGCCATGAGTTTTCATTTGTGGTCTGGAAGGAGTGGTGGACGAGCCGTGAAGGATTACAAATATATACACATTTTTATTTAGAAATATTAAAATTTTAGGGTACCGTGCAACATGAATTTTTATCCTTTAAAGACCGCCATAGACAGAAATAAAAATACCGTTGTGACGAGTAAGGTGCCACGATCCCAAAGATATAATAATATGGGTCCGTTAACTTATATTGTGAAACACCAAAATGTTGATTTCAGGGTGCAATATACTCCAAATAAAAAGTCGTTTATTTAATTAATTAAAAATTACAGTAAAATTCTAAAAATTAAATTATCACTACGTCTCAAAAGAACCTTGTCTAAATTCGAACCCGATATTCAAATATAGTTAAATAACCGTTATGGCCACGAACGAATATACCGCTGTTTTTCTGAATATTTAATTTGGACATAAATCAAAATCTACACGACGAAATCCCGATTTTCCTCTTCCACTAGAAAGATATACTCCACCAGCTCCGTACGTTTCTTGTTTCACAGAAATCCGGCTTAAAATGAACCATGTACATTCAGTTGAAGTTCGAATCGCCAATTTACGAACTGCAGCGCCATTTCGAGCTCTATTTTAATTATATTATAATTATACGTTCAAACTGACGTCGACTGAATATATTCATTATCCAAATTCAATTCTAAACTGAATTACATATCACAGATGATCCGGTTCACACCATATCGTCATTTCAGCCAATTCTGATTATTTCAGAATTAAATATGTTATTTAATTTATTATTTTAATTAAATATTCACCATTATTTAATTCCACGACCAATAAATTCACTATATCACTATTTATATAATTAAATAAATTAATTATAATACCTCTTCCAATGCGGGTCATTACAGAAATCTATTCTCCAATAAGAGCCATGCAATTTTTTATTATATACTATATATGTGTGGAGCGTGAGATGCAAGAATTCTGCTAGATGGTTGTTTTTTTTGGACATTATTATAATATCATTGGATTTGATATCAAAAATATTTTGGGTTATCGTAAGTTAAAAACCGTCCGTGTTTATGTATGGGATTGTCTTACAATTATCCTTTTCTTTCAAAAGGATTTTCTAAGTTAAGCAAGTTGGATGTTACTTAAGCTTAGTAAGTTTACTCATGCTGGTTCACCAGACCGATCTGTGGCGTTTACAATGCTCGGATCAGACCGAGTTTTACAAGTTTAGGTTAGGATGATATGAATTTCAAAAGACAGGATGGAGGAATCCAGACGTATTAATATTTATTTCCCACTGTGAGTTGTATGTGAGGACAAATTGTTATAACTGTCCAGATGTATTGGTTGATTGTTGTACTCTGATAAATGGAAGTATTTATAAAAGTTCTTTATAAAATTTATTTCCATATTATATTTGTTCCGCTGCGATGTTAGACTCTGTGTTGCTGATCTTCTTCTTCTATTCTAATATTTCTTTCTTTCTTTCCTCACCCTCTAATTTCTTTCTATAAACTATCTAGTGTGTTCGATACTTTGGTTTTGGCAATTAATATAGGATTATGTATTATTGTCGAAATTCGAGTGTCGGATTTCTTTGCTCGGTTGTTACACTTTCCTTTAACTATAAACAAGGTTTTTAGACCTCATTAAACTCCAATAATTTATCCTAATCACATGATCATTGCTTTAATAATTAATTAAATAATATTCCATTTCAATGTCATAAAATAGTTTACTTTAACATTAACTATAACTTAATATTTAATCTTTTTTAAAAGTTAATATAATAATAATAATTAATTTCATTAAATAATTAATATTTCAGTAATTGTATTTAAATCAATCAATTAAAAAAGATTGTTTAATACCTTGAGAAACCGTATTAAGTTAATTTATATACTCTCACTTAATTGTTTCTTGAAAACAATTAATCCCAACTATTAATCCTTTGGTTAATTCCGAACTTACTTGCTTAGAAAACTTGTTTAAATACAAGAATTTTCCTTATAAAAGTAATTTATAATTAAAAATAATAAATATGGAATTTTCCTTTGATAAGTTTTCTATTTAAAATAACTTATGTAAAACCGACTTCAAAATATATTTTTAACTATAAAATAAATTTATGACTTCATTTCTATCAATTTACCTGGGTGATCAACATTTATAAAACGATGGAATTTTAGGCCATCTGCTGCTAATTATTTAACCATTACATCCATTCGTTAATAAAATAACAAATTTTGATTTTCAATTCAATAATTTGTAAACAAAACAATCATGCAATCACATTGGTTAAATAGTTCATATAATATGGAAGTAAATAAAATTCAATATATTTTAAAGAGTCCAGTTGGATCCCTCCAACCTGTTTTCTCTACATCCAAACAGGTTACCTAAAATAAAATCATCCATTCAATATGACAATATATTTATTGTTATTCATCACAATAAACAGAAATAATCAATCCAACTAATGAATTTCAATAATCAATTAAGAACACTGATATAAGCATTCATCTTTAAATTTGATACGTTTATATTATTATAAACATGACCAACAAGGTAAGTTATCTCAATTTGTTATAATTTTTAAACAATGATTGATTTCAATTAAATTAAATGAAACGTTTAATTTAATTAGTTCAGTCAATATATAAATATATTTTGAGTAATCATCTAACAATAAACAAGAATAGCACACAAATGTTAAACCCGACTTATGTAAAATATAAGTGGGACAAACTGAGTGAGTAAACACATCTTGATTTCCATTCGTCGGGATATCGATTATTCCAATTAAATTAAACACGCATTTATTTAATTGGATATTCCAGGTGCATCCGAATGCGTTCAAATCTGTGTCATGGCATAATGCTCGTCAAGACGAGTCCAACGCCTCCTGTTTTGTTAATATATGAGCAAGTTATTGAATATCATAAGTTCATGTAAATTTAATTAAATCTTTAATTGCGCTTAAATTATATATTAGTTAAATAAACTAATAAGTTTGTTTTAAACTATATGGGTCAGCCACGATTTCCTTCTGCTTCCTCTTGTTTTCAACTCTGCTCATTCGAAACCCAAAACTTACACATGAATACAACTCCACCGTTCCGCATACAATTCATCAAAATGCCAGTCAACACCACAGACATAAGCACCACTTTCCCTTCTACCTCCGACCCGCACCACCTCGAATTCAGTGCCTTCTGTGCTTTAGAAAACTCCCCCAAATGCCGCGACTTCACGTCCAACAATCACCCGCCTCAGGCCACCAAGTGGCGTCTTACAACCACTTCCCATAAGCAATCATCACCCTCTTCCCTTTCCCAGTTATCACTATCTCTTACCACCGCTTCTAGCCTACCCAAAAACGTGGCCCTAGGCCACGACTGAAGAACCCAGCAAGCATCACACCTTACGAAAATTGGATAAAGGCTAAGCACAACTTCAAACGTGTTAAATGAAATTTATTTCTTTGGATTTCATTAAGGTTAGGATTATTTTTTGAAGATCGGTTTCATTTTGTGTTGTTGTGTTTCGTATGTTACTGGAAGAAGAAAAATAAATGAGGCCAATGATTTTTAAAGGAAATATCGCTATTTGTAGAACAAGAAGAACACGAAAGGATCAAAGTCATTTTCAATAGACATTTTCATGAAGTAGGTTAGCAGAATGATAAGGGTTGACTCAGGCATATGCATAGGTAGCTGAAGAAAATATAGGGTAGGCTCATCCTTAATTTAATTTAAAGAAGAATTAAGGAGAAAGTAATAGGGTAAGGTAGGCTATGCATGTGTACCTTTCTTAGGGTGGAATTTTATTTAGTTTTATATGGTTAATTCATTCCATCATTATTTATGTTAAACACTCTATATTCATACCGACATACAAAAATTCCAAAAGCGATGAAAATGGACGTGCTGCTATGTCTTAACATTCTGAACCCAATGAAACTCGTTTGGTCGAAATTCGACTCTGTTTGCAAAACAACATTATTTTGATTTCAATTTATTGGTCCGTTCACATTTAAATTCTACACACTCACAAAACAACTTCGATTGGTTCCAAATCTGAAATCTAGCAATAATTAGCTATATGTACTTAATAAAATTTGTTTCATAAAAAACCAAGGTCGTTTGAGAAATAACTATTTCTAAGGCTTATATAATATCGATAAAATATTATCAATTCCAAAATGATTCAATTTAATAATAATAAATTATTATTAACATATATATATATATATATATATATATATATATATATCCAAATGAAATTATATACATCTTCAATATAAAAAAATATGGATTTTAAACTCAACATTAACATTTCTGAATTAAACGATACCTGTATTATATAGAAATCTTTTTAATTATATTACAAATTGTTATGGTTTATAAAGATTCCATGGCGACTTTCTAAAAATTTGATTTGGACATAACTCACAATTTACAAGATGAAATCTCAATTTTTCTTTCTCATTGGAAAATTATAATCCAATAGATTCGGACGATTCTTGTTTCATGGAATTTCCAGTTATATCGGATCCTGTATATTCAATTAAAGTTTAGAACTCAATATTACGAACTACCGCACTACTACGAGCTTGTTTTAATTAAATAATAAATTTATACGTTTAAACTTCATTTAATTAATAAATTCCATATAAAGAAATCCATTTATATTTTAAATATACCATTCAAAACAAGTTCGAATGTTCAAATTCAAATGACTGAAAAATCCGATTCGTTACACCAAAACTTTTCCTAGTTAGATCTGGTGATAAAATTTCATTAGTTGAGGATTTCTGAAGAGAGTAAACCTAATACATCATTTAGGACTTTAGATGGATTATTTGAGCAGGAGGTTATGCCTTTCGGTTTGACAAGCACCCCTATTTTCTTTGTGGATCTTATGAGTAAGGTATTTAGGGGCATTATCAACAAGATAGTTGTAATATTCATGGATGACATTATCAACCTTTCCAAGGACTATAAGGAGCATGAGGATCACTTGGGAAAGGTCCTAAAAATTCTAAGGGAGAATCTGCTAAGGAGAAGTTTTCAAAATGTCACTTTTGGAAGAAAGATGTCAGATTTCTTAGATGCATTGTTTCGGGGAAAGGATTGGCTATAGACCCAACAAAGTTAGAGGCTGTCCCAGAGTGGAGGATACCTCACAATGCGATGGAGATTAAAAGTTTTCTTGGGTTAGCGAGCTACTACAGGAAATTAATTATGGATTTCACAAGGATTGTAGCCCATATAATCTAGTTAATGAAAAAGGATCTTGAGTTCGTACATGGTGAGAAGTGTTGTATTGCTTTCGAAAGGTTGAAGTAATCTATTACGATGCGTCTAACCTTATTATTCCAGATGGAACGAAGACGTTCATAGTTTTCACCGATGCTTGTGGGCAAGTTTAGGAGCGGTTCTCATGCAAGAGGGTATGGTAGTTCCCTACGCAAGTATACAACTTAAGGACCATGAGAAGAGGTACTATGTCCATGACTTAGAATTGACAACTGTGGTTTTTTCCCTAAAAATGTGGAGACACTACCTTTTAGAAGAAAAGTCTTAGCTCTTTACCAACCATAAGTATCTTAGATATTTTTTTCTCGGTGATATTTGAATCTTCGACAACAAAGGTGGATGCGGTACCTAGCATCATTAGACTTCGCTATTCAGTATACCCCGACGAAGGGTAATATCATTGTCGACAATTTGAGTCAAAGGCATGCTACCTTAAGCGCGATACCGAGTGTAAGCGATTGGAGTTTCTTTTTAGTTTCAATTTGCAACTGCCATTTTGAAGTGACTCAAGTATTTCTCAGAGTTATGGAAGTGAGGCCAGTTTTGGTATAGAGAATTAAAAGCGAGCAAGATCTCGATGATGAGTTGAATACGTTAAAGGAAAGGATTTCTCGAGGAGATCCTTCTTTCTTGTTCGAATAGATATTCTATTGATATAGGTGGTAGTTTGAGGAGGAACAGATGACTTTGTGTCCTTAAGAATGGGGACATTAGAAGGGAAGTTCTAGAGAAGTGTCATCGGTCAAGGATGACATACACCCCGGAGGAGACAATATGTTTAGGGATATGAGAAGAGGTCTTTATTCGGAAGAAATGTAGAAGGATGTTCTAGAGTTTGTAGTTAGATGTTTGACTTGTCAAAGGGTTAAGGCAGAGCAAGATAAGTACAAAGGGTTGTTATTACCCTTAGAGTTTCCCACCTGGAAATGGGAACACATTTCAATGGATTTCATAGATGGGATTCCAAGGAGTCAAAAGGAAAATGAAGCTATTTGGTTTATTGTGGATCGACTGACGAAGAGTGCCCACTTTATCCCAATCAAGAAGAATAGGACTGCAACTTCATTAGCCTAGCTATACGTCAAGAAGATAGGTAGACTTCACGGAATCTCGACTAGCATAGTTAGTGAAAGAGACCTTTTGTTTACTAGTGATTTTTGGAGGAGCCTACAAGCAGCTTTGCGGATGACGCTGAGTTTGAGAACAACCAATTACCAATATATCGACGGACATACATAGTGTCAATAGAGTTCTTGAGGATCTACTTAGAACCTGCATCATCAACTTCAGAGGAGCTTGGGAGCAACATGTACCATTGATGGAGTTTTCGTATAACAATGTTTATCAAGCGACGATTTATATGGCCTCTTACGAAGCATTATATGGACAGCCATGAAAATCGCCTATTTGTTTGAGGGAAACTACTGGCAAAAATTTACTCGGACCAAACCTTATATGTGATTCTACGGAGAAAATTGTTTTGATTCGATAGAGGATGAACGTTTCCTAAGACCAACTGAAATCATATGCAGACAGAAGTAGGAAAGAACTTGAGTTTACTGTTGGAGACTTCGTATTTGTGAATGTTTCCTCTCTTAAGAAGACTGTCCGATTTGGAATGACTGGGAAGTTGGCTCATAGATTTATTGGGACATATAAGATCATGGATAGGATAGGGAAACTTTCACATATATTCAAATTAGGTTGTGTTTTGGGCTGTATCTATTTCAATTAGGCACACCGTATCGAAAAACGATGTGTTTAAATATTTAATATAGCCATAAGCCATATCAAATAATGACGTGTTTAAATATTTGATACGACCATAAGCCGCATTAAAATCAAAATTTGATGCGGTCTAAGTCGTATATAAAGTATATATAGACACGGCTGTAAACCGTATCTCAATGCAAATAACATATGACTTTAATCCATATCAAATCTATTATTAGATATGAATATACACCACATCTAAATTATCTATAGATATGAATGTATACGAAAGGCTATTAAATATCATGCAAACTCTATTTGACAAATTTTAATGGTAAACGAAACAATTGTACGATATATTTCATACCAATCCAACAACATATTTAACGATACATGTTGTTTCATTATATTACAATAAAGAAGGTAAACTCAATATTTTAGCAACTTTGGTGACCACTCTCTTCTTTCCAACTTCAGCGATCGACCATTTTGACCCTCTTTTCAGTTGAACTAATCCATTCACCAGGCTGAAGGTTTTAACTTTCTGGTTAAGAATTTACTGGGTGATCAACCAGGTGGATGCATTTTAGCTCACGCACCAGGATCAGGAATTCATGCTAACTTATGCATTTAACTAAGCGCGAAAACTAGGGAAAGGGATAATTATAAAGTCTCAAATGCTGCTTCACTTAACCTTAGGAAAAAGCATTTGACACTTGATATTATCCCCTTTGCTAGTCCTGGTGCTTAGTTAAATGCAAAAATTAGCATGAATACTTGACCAGGTGCATAAGCTAAATTACATCCACCTAGTGAATCACCCAATAATTCTTGACCACAAAGTTAAATCCTTCAGCTTAGTGAGGTTTCGTTGGTGGATCACCCAGTAATTTCTTAACCAGAATAGACATGCTTCATCTTCGTCTATACTCGCAACCTAATTTGCATTGAAACATTGAGTCATACGCTAACATAGACAGAGTACATATCAGATTTCATAGTAACAGGGATTTCAATTGTTCTGGCATGAAATATATATATGTATGCTTAGGGGACATATACAACACATACACATAGACATATACGACACACATACAAGCATAGACACACACATACACTGCATACATATACAACATACACACACATTGACATATACAACACATACACAGACACACACATACACTGCATACATACACAACACACACATAGACATATACAACACGCACACACATACACAACACACGAACAAACACACACATACACTGCATACATGTGCAACACACACAGAGACACACAAACACAGACACAGATATGCATAGACATAGACATGCACAGACACAGATAGATATATACAACACACAGACACACACACACATTGCATACATATACAACACACACACACAGACACAAACACACACATACACACAGACATAGACACACAGACCCAGACACACAAATACACACCAATTCAAATTAAATCACAATTCGAGCCAGCAAGCATGGAAGTGGATCATTGTTATCACGATGCTCAACTAGTCTACGACTAGTCGACTAATCGTGATCGAGCCATCAATTTGCCTGCCTCCTTTTAAGTGTACATATTGAATGGAAATACTGAATATTGAATTGCACCAAATACTGGGTCAAGCAGTTATAAGTGACAGTAACCAAGTCAGATTTTAGAAGGCATATGGAGAAAGAAGAGAATCCGAAGTTTATATGTAATAGGCACAAAAATGTTCAAGTACATATTTAATGGTTCAGACAACAAACAATACATCAAGCTCAGGTGAAATAACATACCAGTATCCAAGGTCAAGAACAAAGAAACAAATATTCACATGATAACAACTATAAACTGGATGACAAGGCAAACATGCAACACGCACAATGACATCAGTCACTTGCATGATGCAAGTACTAAGGATATGACAGATCCATATAGGTGCAACATGCACATAAGTGAGTGATATAACTCAAGTGATACAAGTCACAAAGAATGGATCAGTAGCAAGCAAGTGAACAATCAAGAAACATAAGAAGCAAGTATAATATCAGTTTCTATCATATGAATGCAAATACAAGACAGACGTGCATGTACATTACTAGTGCTGCAACAAGCAAAATACTAGTGTTGCGACAAGAAAAATTGCATGCACAAGACAGAGGACAAGCACAAACAATAAATTACTAGTGTTGCAGCAAGAAAAATTGGATGCACAAGGAAATGGCACCAATTAAGCAAAGGCAACAAGGAATGGAAATATGATACACATATAAAAGCATAGTGGCATCACAAAAAGCCAAGCAAGGTCAAGGGTTCAAGTACAAGTGGAACACTCGAAACCATGGACAGAAATGTAAACAGAAGTAGACAAGCCTCCAAGATTAAACCCAATTCAAATTAAATCCAAAATTAAAAGCAGGTAAAGGAGGTCAACAGTTCAAGCACAAGGTGCAGAAACATGTACATAAATGGTCTAAAAACTCAAAATTAAACCCAATTCAAATTTAAATTAAACCCAATTTAAATTCAAATTAAACCGTGAGCTAATACTCACCTTCAGTGGCGACGAGAAAGAAGAAGAAGGCTTATCGGTTTGCCGGTGAGCTGAAGACAGTGTAAGCTGACGATGGACAGTGGTGGACTGGACTTCGAGCAGTAGATGGTTTATTGACAAATCAATATGATGCGCCGAGTTCCAAAACCCTAATTTTGGTGTCGGTCACCATGGAAATTAAAATGAGGGAAGCCGAAAATTTTGTGAAGTGTCAAAGAAAGATGGTGCCAAAAAGAAAAATAGTGGAGGAAAAATATGATATGGATTTCATACGGCCCAAAGCCATATCAAATGAACTGATCTGGAGCTTTTTTGATCTATGGTTAGATCTTACATGTTTGGAGAGGTGCGGATCGCCAAGAGGAAAGTTGATATGGCTATGAGCACTATCGAATTTGTTACGGCTTAAAGCCTTATCAAATCTCCGCATCCTTATGTGCCAAATTTGCTATTTTGATGTAGTGTAAGGTAGGCTCAGCTTTAATTTAATTCAAAGAAGAATTAAGGACGAAGTAATAGGGTAAGTTAGGCTATGCGTGCGTACATTTCTTCGGGTGGAAGCTTATTTAGTTTTATATGGTTAATTTATTCCATCGTTATTTATGTTAAACACTCTATATTCATACCGACATACATGAATTCCAAACGCAATGAAAATGTACATGCTACTATGTCTTAATGTTTTGAATCCAATGAAACATGTTAGTCGAAATTCGACTCCGTTTGCAAAACAACGTTATTTTGATTTCAATTTATTGGTCGGTTCACATTTAAATTCTGCACACTCACAAAACAACTTCGATTGGCTCCAAATCGGAAATCTAGCAATAATTAGCTATATACATTTAATAAAATTTGTTTCATCAAAAACTGAGGTCATTTGAGAAATAGCTATTTCTAAGGCTTATATAATATCGATAAAATATTATTAATTCCAAAATGAGTCAATTTAATAATAATAAATTATTATTAACGTACATATATCCAAAAGAAATTATATACATCTTCAATATAAACAAATATTGATTTTAAACTCAACATTAACATTTCTGAGTGAAACGATACCCAAATTATATAGAAATCCTTTTTAGTTTATATAATAAATCGATATGCTTTATAATGATTCCATAACGACTTTAACTAATAATCTACAAGATGAAATCTCAATTTTTCTTTCTCATTGGAAAATTATAATCAAATAAATTCGGACAATTCTTGTATTAAAAAATTTCGACTTATATCGGATCCTGTATATTCAATTAAAGTTCAAAACTCAATATTACGAACTACCGCACTACTATGAGCTCGTTTTCATTAAATATAAATTTATACGTTCAAACTTCATTTAATTAATAAATTCCATATAAAAAATCCATTTATATTTTAAATATAACATTCAGAACAAGTTCAAATGTTCAAACTCAAATGACTGGAAAATCCAAGTCGTTACACCAAAACATTTCCTAGTTAGATCTGGTCATAGAATTTCACCAGTTGAGGATTTCTGAAGAGAGTAAATCTAAGACATCGTTTAGGACGTTAGATGGATTATTTAATAATGAGGTTATGACTTTCGGTTTGACAAATACTGTAACAACCCGTATTTCGATAACACGTTAAAACAAGAAATCAAGGCAGAATTTAATTATAAAACCTGAATCAGGATAAACGGGTTGCGCCATTGCGTTCGTCTCGGAAAAATACGCGAAATAGAGTCCGAAATTTCGTAAATCGGAGTTCGTATGACTGAGATATGGCCTCGCAAAGTTTCACGAAAATTCAAATCCGAAAACAGATTTGAAATTCAGCCCAATTAAGACACCACTCCGTTTTTAGGCCTGGTTAAGACACCACTCCATTTTTTAGACTTGACTTCTTCCCCAAGACATGCTTTGATGGCTTGGATTGAATCTAGGTTTAATCCTATGGCCTAAAACACTTGCCTAATCTATAAATAAGACCCTAACCTATCCTAAATCCTCGTTATTCATTCATGCAACTAAACTATGGAAAATTTTTACCTCTCATGGCCTCCACTCTCTTCATAAAATTTCTAAATGGTTTCTATGAGAGATTTTCCATGCATACAAGTGTTTTCAAGCTTGTATGAGTGTCATTAGCTTGCATTCAAGTCAAGTTTCTATCTTTGCATCATAAAGCAAGGGTTTTGATCATTTTGGCTCAAGGGTTTTTATGTTAGAGCTTGCATTTTGGGTCAATTTGATTGCATAAGGGCTTTGTCATATCTTTTGTGCCTTCATAGCAATGTAAGCCCTTTCCCTACTCTTAGATATTAACTATGAAGTTAAATGTTCATGTTGCAAGTTTGGGTTTGATCATTGAGTATGATACATGCTATCATGTCATGGAAGTTTATGAAGTCATTATCTTGATCTTGTGAGCTAAAAGCTACAACCTTTATGTTGAAATGTTGCATTAGGCAACATGAGAACCCTCATAACCTTTATGTCAACTTGCATATGAAGTCATAACCCTTATATGATGATATATGCGAGTTACTAGTCATCATTCCATATCTTTTGTCACCATGATTCGCTTATGTGCCAAGTTTGGGTTTATGCATGTTTTGAGGCTTAAGAATGTAACATACAAGTTAATGAACACATTTGTGCCTCATTTGCCACCATGATTAACTTGTGGCTTAATATCCATTTTTGTCATGCATTTGCCAAGTCTCTTCTTTTAATCCATTACGTTGTCGCGAACGTATATGCGAGTTTAAAAGCGTTGGGTTATGTTATGGGTAATTTCTAATGACATGAAAATACAACTTGAAAACATGACTTGAAATATAACATGGAAGTTGACATGTAAGTATGCATAAAAACATAAGCTTGAGAATTTACCTATTAAGTTAGGTCTACCCTTTGGGAATTTACCTATTAAGTTAGGTCTACCCAAATGCTTGAAAACTTGTAACATGTTTTGGGAAACATGATGGACATGACACTTAGATAATATAAGTGTGGCCAACTCGAGGTTGGGTTGAGTTTGCAACGTAAAACTACCCGGAACCGACCGGCCTAACTAGTAGTTGCAAACAATAGGACCCAATGTGAGAAGTTGGTCATGTTGTGCTTGAACCCGAGGTTAGACCAAGTTGTGGTGTAAAGCTACCCGGAACCGACCGGCTTAACTAGTAACCACAACAAAGTCTAATGTGAGAGGTGAAGGTGCATTAAGTAATTAATGTCACATGATAGGGTTAAGTTAATTTGATTAATGACTCTTAACCAAATATGACATGGACAAATGGGTTAAGTAATTTGATTAGGCTAATGATACTTAACAAAACATGACAAGGTTGGGTAGGTTAAGGAACTTGATTTGCCAAATGACACTTAACCATTTTTATATGACTAGTGCATGGGGTTAAGTTAACCAACACTTAATCAATCCAACGCGATAACCTAGTAAGGTTAAGTAAGTTTTCTTAATGACGCTTAACCGAAAAATACGGTTAACGAATGGGGTTAAGATTAGACTCAACTAGTCTAAACATGGAAATCGGATGGGGTTAAGTTAGCCTAGACTTAATTAATCCCACTTGGTAGTTTAATGGGGTTAAGTTAAATACTTAACTAATCTAAACATGATGAATTGATGTGGTTAAGTGACCTATACTTATCCAATCTAACTCGTTAATTTATTGTGGTTAAGTTAACATATAACGTGAAAACATGATAAGGCTAAGTCACGAATCGCTTGAATACACTTGACCGATTTGACTAAGTAAATTGATAGGGTCAAGTTAATATATACTTAACCAATCTAGAATGATAATTGGACGAGGTTAAGTCGTGAATTGCTTAATATACTTAACCAACTTGAGCATGGTTTGTAGGGTTAAGCCTTGAACTTGGATACTTAGCCAATTTTGACAGGATTTGTAGATGGGTTAAGTCATGAACTTAAGTGACACTTAATCCATTATGTAAACCCTAGTACTGAGGATTAGGTGGATAACCGTAGTTAACAAGGATAACGGGAACAATGCTAAGTGGTAAACCTTAGTTGAAGAATAACTAAGTAATGATTCTTAGTCAAGGAAATTTAGACCAGTTCATAGATAGATGAGTAACCTGATACGGTAGGTCATCGTTTAAGTATACGAGTAGGAGCAAGTATCTGATTTAGATAAAGGCTCCAGCGAACTGGGTAACGAAGCAGCGGCTTCGGGGAACGTGAGGATATTCTTGGTATCCCTCTATGAGCTGCCAGGTGATTATACTAGGCTCATGAGAGGTTAAGGTCTGCGTTAGAAGAACCAAGAGTATGCCTTGGTTGCTATACGAGCGACCTAAAGACGGGGATGGATAGGGTATAGTCGACGATACACGGTCGTACCCTAGATAGCATTTCGTCAGGTTACCTACCATCTTTGGTCAAGCGTGTACGTACGGAAAGGCAGAGAACACCCAAAAGACCATAATTGCTATCTAATTATGGTTGCGGTAAGGCTTGGATGTGGGTTGGCCAGTGTTGTGTTCTCATACAGGATTTATCATGTTTTGTCTTTCACTAGTTGAGGGAGTGGTCTCGTGGGACCATAGCCACGTATAAGAAAAACAGACCTTAGCATCTGCATCGGCAGATAAATCGAAAGCTCCCGACCGAGTCCTGTATTTCTTGATTTGCCCCGTGACAGGACTCGGATGGCACGATGTGATACATGTGCATACAGTCATGGAAAAGCGATTCACGATGAATGCGTGGGAAAAAAGGCGCGGTTGGCGGTTAGCTTAATCCCTAGTGGCCCTAGGTGGTTGAACCCAAACCGAGATACGAAAACGTGCAATAGGTAAGCATAATCCCTAGCAGCCCTAGGTAGCATAAGTCTTAGTTGTACAAACAATAATTCATGTTGGAAGACCCTAGCTAGGTTTAGGGTAACAGTCCAAACCGATCTTAAGGATCATGGAACTATGTTAAAGTAATATAGAATCTCATGGGAAAGCCCGTATGGTCTACGGCAAGGGACTGAACATTTACATGGAATAAAACATACAAGTTGAGTAACCTATATATGCGATATATTAGGTTGACATGGACCATTACACGACTTTTGAGTGAGGGTCATTCTTGGTTAACACATGACACGGTGGGGATACTAGTACGGTAGGTGCAGAGCTAAAATACAGAATAGATATCACGGGGCGTTATACGTGACAGATATCTTGGGGATATTATACTTGATAGAAACCTGACGATGTGATACCTTGTTTTATCTTGACATCGTAATTTATCATGACACCTTAGTTTATCTGAGTTCAGTAGTTCATCCTGTTATTTTGATTTAGCTTATCCATCTTGTTATCATGCTTATGTTCATCTCAGTTTCTCATGTCAGTTAACTTTACTAGTTTTTATGCCAATAGTAGATAGGGCTTACTCAGTCTTTTTGACTGACCCGTTTTGTTTCGCCTCTTTTCTTCCGTTCCCCCCCCCCCAGGTTACAGGGAGGAAATACTGTTGTTTAGTTCGGACTTCTTCTGCTTGAAGGTCATCATGGATGGCTTGGACTTTTCTTGGCTAATGGCTACTTTACTGTTTTTACTTGGGGAATAATTTATGAAAATGTCTTTATGCTTCTTTACTATTGCAAGACAGGTTTTGATGTACTCTGATGTAAAAGGCTTTAGACCTTATTTATTCATGTTATGAAAGTTTGATTTTAATTCCGCTATTTTATATGTTCTGTCTTATAATATTTCTGTGCATGTTTACCAATAATGCCCCTCTAAAGCTAGTGCATTCCTTTTGCGAGTGACCCTAGCGGAGGCGGGGTGTTACAAATACCTCAATTTTGTTTGTGGATTTTATGAGTAAGGTATATAGGGATATTCTAAGCAAGATAGTTGTGATATTCATGAATGACATTCTCATATTTTCTAAGGACTGTAAGGAGCATGAGGATCACTTGAGAAAGGTCCTAGGAATTCTAAGGGAGAATCTGCTAAGGAGAAGTTTTCAAAATGTCACTCTTGGAAGAAAGATGTCAAAATTTTTAGACGCATTGTTTCGAGGAAAGGATTGGTTGTAGACCCCGCAAAGTTAGAGGTTGTTCCAGAGTGGAGGATACCCCGCAATGCGACGGAGATTAGAAGTTTTCTTGGGTTATTGGACTACAACATGACTTCACAAGGATTGTATCCCCTCTAATCTAGTTAATGAAAAAGTATCTTGAGTTCATGTAGAGTGAGAAGTGTGGTATTGCTTTCGAAAGGTTGAAGGAATCTCCTATGGGTGTGTTTAACCATATTATTCCTAATGGAGCGAAGATGTTCATAGTTTTCACTGATGCTTGTGGGGAAGTTTAGGAGCGGTACTCATGCAAAAGGGTATGGTAGTTGCCTACGCAAGTAGACAACTTAAGGACCATGAAAAAGAGGTACTATGTCCATGACATAGAATTGACAACTGTGGTTTTTTCCCTAAAAATGTGGAGACACTACCTTTTAGGAGAAAAGTCTTAGCTCTTTACCAACCATAAGTATCTTAGATACCTTTTTCTCTACGAGATTTGAATCTTTGGCAACAGCGGTGGATGAAGTACCTAACATCATTAGACTTCGCTATTCAGTATACCCCGACAAAGGGTAATGTTGTTGTCGACGCTTTAAGTCAGAGGCATGCTACCCTAAGCACGATTACCGAGTGGAAGCAGTTGGAGTTTCTTTCTAGTTTCAATTTGCAACCGCCATTTAAAGTGGCTCAAGGATTTCTTGGAGTTTGAGCACAAACAATTACCCATATATCGACAGACAGACATAGTGTAAAATAAAGTTCTTGAGGATCTACTTAGAGCCTGCATCCTCGACTTCGGAGGAGCTTAGGAGCAACATTTACCATTAATGGAGTTTTCGTATAACAATAGTTACCAATTGACAATTTATAAGTCCCCTTACGAAGCATTATATGGATGGCCATGCAAATCGCCTACTTGTTGGTGGGAAACTACTAACAATATTTTACTCGGACTAAACCTTATCCATGATTCTATGGAGAAAATCATTTTGATTCCGCAAAGGATGAAGGCTGCCCAAGACCAACAGAAGTCATATGCAGATATAAGGAGGAAGGAACTTGAGTTTACCGTTGGAGATTTTTTAATTGTGGAAGTTTCCTCTCTTAGGAAGATCGTCCGATTTGGAAAGACTGGGAAGTTGACACCCAGATTTATTGGGTCTTTAGGATCGTGGATAGGATAGGGAAACTGGCATATCATGTGAATCTTCCAGAGCACTTATCGGAGGTTCATAATGTTTTTGATTTTTCTCATCTTGGGAAATGTCATCATGATTCCGCCATCAAACTCAAGCTAGATAAAATTGAGGACTTAGGAAGCTTCGAGTTGGAGTCTAGGGTACCCCATGCTACCGCAAAGATCATGGAGCATGGAATCAAAAGACTCCACTATAAATCTATTCCCCTAGTCCGAGTACAATGGAGAGACAACCTCGCGGAAAACTCCTAGAAAACCGAAGAGAAGATAAGGCAAACCCATCCAGGGCTTTTATCGGGTAATTATCTCCTATAAAATTCTTTTTATAGTTGCATTGCGTTTGCTAGACTGGATGGTGGAAGATGATTGCAACACGAATGCACCGTGCACACATGTAGAATTTTTTCCATATTAGCATGTTATGCATACATACATCATCACTTATTATACTTACGTGCTAGGACTAAGCTCATTTTGGAAAATCTGCGGTATATAATCACTTTGAGTTATGGATGTTTATAAATCACATGGGTTTGTAACATGGTTGTCAGAGCGATTTGTGTTTTTTGCCCCTTCAGAAAGATTTTGGGACAAAACCTCTTTTAAGGGGAGAAGAATATAACATCCCGTAAAATGTACCTCAAATAGGCATAGGATTATTAAATTTAAAACTAGTAATAGTGATCAATATTAAATTAATTGGCAAAAAAATAGAATTATTTGCAATTGAGAATTGGACCATTTGAAAGTGTTATTGTGGTATTCATGGCAAGATTCTGATCTGTATTCATATTTTATTTACCAAAAATGGAGTCCATATGTAAAAGTTATTAATAAAATAAGTTATATGCAAATTGTTTACAAACAAGACATAAAATCCAAACTGATTAAATATAAATCAGGAATATGATCAATTAATTGGCATAAAATAATATTCCATAAGGATTTGAATTTGTGTATATGTATGTGTGTGTGTATGCAGAGGGGGACAAGAATAATCAATAAACAGAAATTAATCAATCTCATTAATGAATAATTAATAAAAAAACATGTAGAGAAACAAAATCCCTTGCCTCAACCCCAAAAGAGGGCTCGACCGCCTCTGTAGATGGAGGGTCAACCACCCTTCTAAACAGGGGGTCGACCGCCCTTCGGGTATTGGGCGGAGAATGGATTTGTTTTTTGTAGGTTTATTTATAATTTCACAACAGAGCGACCATATTAAACTTAATTAATCTGACAGTCTATATACATACTTGCAACTATAAATAAAACCATTGATCCACTCCCTAAACCTACACCTCATTCTTTTGTGCCTCCAATTTGTCTCTCCATTTCTTAATTCTAGAATTAAGGTTAGGTTTCTCTTCTCTCTTCTAACCTTATTCTATCTTTCTAGATCTAAATTCTTAAATGTATAAACTTTGGAATTAAGTGGTATATATATACATGAGATTCTAAACTTTGGTTCTCTTATATATATATATATGTATATATATATATATGTATATATATATATGTATATATATATGTATGTATGTATTTAAGGGAGAGTTGGAATGCATTGATCCGAAGGCAGAAATCCACATTTTTAGTTGACTTTACACTATATTTCACTAATATATTCTTTTAATCCCTGTGAGTGGAATTTTCATAAGTTGTTATTTACTATATTATGATAGTGTAAAATTTAGATTATTGTGACTAAAAGGGACTTGGATTTATAGATAAACAAAACAATATCAGGTCCCTTATTATTTGTGTTTGCTTGCGAGAATGGTCAATCAATTGTATTTGGGTGTTTGTATAATTCTTGAAAATGGTCTAATTCACTTCGTTGTAAATCTGTAAATTCATATATATGTATTTCTGTTGCAAAAGCTTAAGTACTCGAGTATTGCGAATTAAATGTATTTAAACATCTATTTTCGAAATAGACTATTTGAATGTATTATTTGGAGCCCACTAAAGTATTAATATTTTGTAAACGAAAATTATACAAAAAGTTAATTAGTACCAAAAAGAGAATTTTACATATGTATTTGGAAATATTACACGTTGTCTCTATTTTGTTATTAAAATAATCATTCAAACCTCGGTTATAAGTTATGCTATGAATGTTTGTTATTTCCCTGTTATTGAATGACAATATACATTTTAGGTTATGATTGGAGAAATTAGATAAATAAACTTATATACCTTTATTATATCATTGGTATTGACATTTCAAACGACTTAGGACGTTTCTTTTTGTACGCTTGATTTACGCTTCATTTATTACTATATGCTTATAACATAATTTATGCAATATTAATACGTATTAAATGCATTCTAAATACATTTAAATTAGTTAATTATAAAACTAAATGTCCCCATAGGAATTTGTATGTGCGTGAGTCAATGACTTTAGTTATAATTAATGACATACAGACACAAGGTTAACCATTACTTGTAGTAGAAGCATGCCTAGAACCTACCGGCATATCCATCATCTATAAGTAAGACTGGTTAATGTGAGAGGTCTAGGTGTCATGGGCCATTATGATTATTACACAAAGACGTGAGGTGAAGCCAGTAAAAGCCTTCCCTGAACCACCTGGCAAATCTAACATCTATATGTGGTCTGTTTAATGTGAGATGTCTGGTGTACATGTACATATGTGTGAAGTAGGAATACTTAAGAAGGTATTAAGCGGTTGACTTATTTTGTTGGGTATTAAGTGGTTAGGACTAGGTCTGCTCCTAAGGTTCACTCTTTGGTTTAGGACCAAAGCCATGGGACATGCCCTTGATAGGCCTTAATTGGCTATTGGGTCCGCCTTTCTCTTATACAGTATTAAATGGTCCTAATAAACGAGGGCGCATGAGTTAGGTAGCTCTATGGAAGTGTCTGTTTCTTATCTAGGGGTTAAGTGAGGGCTGACCTAGGGATGAGCTACTAAGAGTTCTGTTGATAATGTAAGGGGAACCACATGTCTTAGAGAAGTATTGACTGGCTAGGAGCTCACCCATAGTACCAGTTAACAATAACGCATGGGTCCCTGGAGGGGTCTTAAACGACAAGTGCCTACATGAGCCCTGTATTAAGTGGCAAATTATCATTTCTTGTATTATAATGGATAGAATATTTAATAGTGTTGCGATTATAAAACGGGGTCTTAAGTGATTAGGGTCGGCTATAGGGTATTACGCAATAGTTAGAATCTGCCCAAGAATAAATATAAAGTGATGGCCTTAAGTGACCAGTGTTAGTTCGCCTCAAAGGGTACTAAGTGATCATAGAGAATTCGCTCTTAAATAAGCAGTGAAGTCCTTAAGTGACTGTAGGGCACTCCACCTTATAAATTAATGGATTTATTGTGTGTTGGATTACATAGACATAAATTAATGTATGTTTTAACAGCTTTATGAACTATTATTTATTTATTATATTTTGTCCTTCCGCTGCGAGATTATGTATTTGTTTTTTTTTCTTTTCTTTTTTTATTATATTAATCCAATAACTATCTGTATTTTTGATTTGTTTAAGTTAACACTTGAGGATTATTGTCGATTTGAATAGTCAAAAATGCCGGATGTTACATTTGGTATCAGAACTTTGGTTTAGTAAAAACCTTGGCTCTAATTGGTATTAACTCAGTAGAGATAGGGTAGTAATACACTACAATGAGTTTGTGTGTATATGAGAGAGCGATCTTGTAATTTTGATATAAAAATAGTTTTGTATTGTGTTGGTTTGTTCCGTTGAGTATTAATGAATTCTGGTCGGTACTTGGGACGCCAAGGCATCGATAGAGATTTCTAAACACTTGAATATGACTCATTAACTTAATATTGTTTTGAATTATAATATATATATATATATATATATAAAGAATTTTTTGAAAATATATGCATTTTGATTTTTGTTGATGATAATATTAGATTTTCATCATTTACTATTCAATTAATCAATAAATAGAACTACTGGTTATTGAATGGTTTAAGAAAAATGAAATGTTGACAACCAATTGGTAATAAAATAAGATAAATTTGAAAATGGAATTGAGGATTTAATTTCACGTAGTTTTGTAATATTGATTTAAAAATGGTTTTTAAAAAAATTATAATTATATTTTAAAAGTTGTTTCATATAGAAATTGTTTTCAAATGAATTTTATAAATAAGTATATACTCTCCTCTTTTCTTGGGAAATGACTTCGGTGATGAGTGCACACATCATCGACGTTTATTGTAACGACCTGGAATATTGCCCGCCTCGAGTCGGTAATTAAACCAACTCGAAACATTCAAAATGACAAATTGTTATTGGCTTACAGAGTTTAAACAGAATCAATACAAATCACATAGTACAATAATTGCAACAAAATAAAAATTTCATATAGATATCAGAGTTTATACAAAATTTGTACGGCGAAAAGATTATAAATGTATACATAATTTCTTAAAACAAGTTTACTTTTTCTTTTATCGAGCTTAGAACTCCATGTCTTCACGTCCTCTCTAGTTTGCGAGCTGATATCTCTAAACCTCGAACACTTAGGGCCTGACCCGAGTGTCCCATGCAAAACACACAAAACACTCGAGTCAGGATTAAACTTATTTCATGTTAGCAAACTTCGATAAACACGTAAATATAATCAGTTTAATCCTAACAAATGTATTTGAATAATTCGAGTATATCGATAAATGAAACTGGAAAAAAGTATATACTCATGTCATAATGTTCCAAAATATATGTGGGTCAACAATAGTATAAACAACAATTTCGGATCTAAGATGCAACAAGGTATAAAATCAAGAATGACAGCAGCGTATGCTTATGTGAAACGAGACTGCAGACGCATATTGGCAGCATGGCAAAAAGGATGGTATATTTATATTCCATTCGTATATACACTCGAGGATGTACTACAGAGACTGTCACGTATATAGTGATGAGATCTGAGCTAACAGCGACATGTAAGGACAACATGTATGCATGAGCAGAATTATTAATATGCAAACTAACAGGGAGACCATTGCATGCATTATGTAGGTGGAGGAGTAAGTTTAATGAGTCAAACTTGGTTAGCATGAGTGAATCACTATAACAGTAGCTTCAGTTCTTTAAAATAAGGTGAGTTATGGCAACTAAAGTATATGTAAGTTAATTACAAGTAGTTTAAACCCCAATAATTTATTAAATAGCTCGATCATAACACCTAGGACTGCGCCAATAAGCCAAATGGATTAACTACAAGCATGCACCAAAAGATAGCACCTTGCATGGAAATCTAAGTTGTAGCGTGTATGTGGATTAAATTCCATACATGAGTTGGTAGTAATAGCTAGACAAAGCAAGATCATACGTCAAAGGTGCTACAACAAGCATAAAGGTCATACATAAATGGGAACAGTGCAGCATGATCAATACACAAGTGTGCACATTTCCAGTTTAACATGATCGTGCTAGTATAATAGTACTTCAGCCTATGCATGTATGATATTTTTAGTATTAACGCTCAGTGGTATAGTGCATGCATAATCCTTTTAGTACCCAAGTGTTGGAGTTAATTGTCAAGTAAACAATTTACACAACAGGGAGCCCAAACTTACTTACGATACAAGTCCTTATGCAGTCCATGCACGTAACTACATCATGGAAACATAATAATATAATAATTTTACTGGAAATTTGATTGAACTTAATCCAAATAAGAAGGCCAAAATACCATAGCTTGCGCAAATTTGACAGTTAACAAAAATCTAAATACATTTAGCTTATGAGGCTCGGTAACCCAACAAGGCGTAACAACCATATTTTCAGGAAAAAGCTAAGAGGTGTTGTTTACTTTTATGAGTCCTATACGATTTAACACAAATGTAAATAACCAACACTGACTCACCGTATAACTAGAACAGAAAGGTTATATTTTAGAGTTGACAAAAGTGGAATACCCCTACAGCACTGGTCACCGTTTTAAGTCAGTGATGTCCCAAAATCAGCCGTTAAATTTTTGGAACTATTTTTAGCTGATGGTTGAAAACGAACAATTATATAAATCCGAGTTAAATAGAACTATATCGTTTTTACACAATTATAGACGGAAGTATTCAGCCATTAGAATTAAAAATTGCAAATTTATACTTGTGACCATGCAATAGGGGAAAGCAAAATAAACATGCGACAATAGACAACAAGAATTATCAACGATGAATGCATGCAAACCAAAAATAAATAAATGTTTTTTTTTGTTTTTTGCGGGACTAGGTGTCAAACTATACAACCAAATGTACAGCTAAGGTGACAAACAAAACCCAACAGTTATAACAAGATATCCAGGTAAATCAGCTAACCCAAACCAATTATATTTAATGAAATGTGAAGTTATATAACCTAAAATAAGTCGAATCGTAAGCATAAACTTACCTTGTATCGCTGGAGAAAACAACGAACTGGTAGTCTTGCGGTGGAAACAAGTGGGAACGACCACTGGTTTAGGTGACGACGTGCTGGAGCTAGGCATTCTTGAGCTAGGCACGAACGACGAGGGTTTGCTGGAAAAAGCAGTGAGATAGCACAGATTCAAAGATGACTCACGACTAAGGTAGACAGTGCTCGAGAGAAGGCACGACTGTCGCTATGGATTCATACTTGATGTTATGGGTCTCGGGTGTTCCAATGAAGTGGGGTTCGGTTTCAATTTAGGGCCGAGGAGGGTGTCGGGTTCACTTGCGGATTTGGCGACAACTACTGATGGACGCAGCGGTTCAGTTAGCAGGGAGAGGACACCGAACGGTGAAGGAGCTGTGCATGGAGCAGACTCCGGTGGAGGAAGTTGCGGTGGTGGAGTGACGATGGATTTGAACTGATTTTACATTTGGGGATAATGGATTTTTGTTTCGGTGGAGGAAGGATTAAATAGAGAATTGGGGAAAGAATGAAAACGGTGGCTGTCAAAATGATTAAGGGAAAAGAGTTCTGTGTACGAAAGCAAAGGAGCATACCTTATTTTATAACCCAAACATTGGAAACCAGCTACAGACGGGAGGAAACGCGTGTTGATAAACTTCATAAGGCAGTCAACTTGTGTTTAAAATTTTCAGAAGGCAATGACAAGTGTAGAAAACTTTACACGGCCCAAATCTTGAACAAGATTATAAGCCAGATATAGTTTCGAATTCAAACATTTGAACGATGAAGATGGTCTGAACGCGGTGATTACGGATGCAGTACACGGTTAAAAACCGTACAAGACAACGTTGTTCATGCTATTTCAAACAAGCTATAAAATTTAACAAATATTAAACGCTAAATTAAATTTAACGTAAAATTACACGAATTTTATTTCGTAATTTGATTATGTCCTTTTTATTATATCAAACGTATATTCAACTATTATCGTTTGAAATAAATTTTCACTTAATGGTTCATACAAAACAAAATAGTTAACGCTAAATTTTAGACATTCAACTATATACTTTGAAATTAAATTGCCAATGGAAAATCATATTTTAATTAAATTTTCAAAATATAAATTTTCAAAGTTTATTTTAGCTTTAAATGCAAAATTTCAAATATTTTAACAACTTAATGGTTGTTCTAACTAATGTTCTTATTGAAATTTAGTTTTTTTTTATTGTTATATTACAATCCAAATAGCACCGCTTAAAAAGTAATATAAACTTAGTGGTTAATTCAAAATTTAATCAACTACTTAAAGTAGAACTTCAGCTTATAATTTGAAATCATGTTCGACTATGATAAATTTTACCTTTCTTAAATTACAACCTAAAAATTCAAAGTTAAATTTGAGTACACCAATATATTCAAATCAGCTAAATAATGTTAACATTATTTGTTTTTGACAGAGTGTTTTATAAAATTTAATTTATGAAAAGAAATTATATTTACAAGTAACTTAAATTACGTTCAAAATAGATAAGTTCAAAATTTATGTCAAAATCTAAACATAATATTTTCCTCAACACTAAATCTTAACCCAATTTAAATTAGAAATATTGCAATAAATTTAAATTATTTAACAAATGATAATACATTTCTTTTAACAAACATTCATATTAGAAATTGAATCTTCAAAAAGGAGTTTTCCTTTAAAAGTTCAAAACAAAAATAAAATACTAAATTTAAGTTGAAAACCAAATATAAATATTATTTTTAACCTTAAATCCTAATAAATTTATACTTTTAACCGTTGAAATTCCTGTTTTGTTACAATCTACCCCATTTAAGCCTTTTCGTCCTTGAAAAGGAGAGCTGTAAAATTTATACTTAAGTAAAACAAATCTTACTTATAAAATGATAGGAACAAAATACTTACAATTTCTGGCAACTTGAAAATTTCAAACAATTCATTCAAACACAAAATTTCCATATAATTAAGTTCGCAAAGCTTTTTATATCAAACCTTTTATTTACCCAAAACTCAAGTCAATTCTTCAATGCGTAACACAAGGAGAATGGACAAAGGATCATAAATTTGACATATCAAATTTTTTCCCAAGCTCAGTCAAATCAAGAATAGTAAAGTTCTAGCGTCGACATGGTTACAAATGGCAAGATGGTCCAAGTTCAATATGTTCATTGATTCCTCAAACAAAGCTACTCAAGATCGAATAGTTCAGGAAGAATCACGGCAGTTCAACATGGGTTACTCGAATTAAGTTCAACCTTCATTTCGTAAATGTTTATTCATTATGAAATTCCTATTTGATTTATATGATTATTCAAGTGGGGCAAAATTTTCTTCTTCCCCACTTAAATACTTGTTATTATCATTTCTATAACCACTTAAGTTGGCATTTTAAAATCATCTTCAAATTTTCTCAAATAAGGTTGGATTGCCAAAACATGTCTTTGAGCAAATAGCTTAATCGCCTTTTATTATTTACATTCCACCCTACGCTTAACTTGATCGCCTTTTATTTTAACACTCATCGATGAATTTTTAAGTGTAATATCATTTTGGTTTGATTACGTATTTTTCCAAATTCGACGATTAACTTGATTCTAAAATTTCAAATTAAAATATAAGTAAAGCGGGAATTTTCTTATATATATTATTTCAGAGCTATGGATTTTGAAAAATCTAAAATTCTCTTTCTTAATTCATTAGGTTGCAGTTAATTTAGATTTTATTATTAGGTCATCGATTTATAAATTTAAAGTTTAAAATACTTGATAACTCGAAGTTGGACAAGTTATTGTCGTTCTTACAGATTTTAGTCATACGCTGGAGAGGCTTACAGCTAAAATCTCCAAGTACTTGAATATACTTGTTTCAACTCCCAATGAAAATACTTAAAATTCTTAAAAACAGGTATTGGAAGTTTCAACCGATGCCAATTGTCAAAACTACTTCACGAATTGCAGATACACAATGATTACGCCTGGGTCCCCCAGGAAACATCCGCACCCGTAGGAAGTCAATTCCCTGCAAATTTCGTCTAGAGGAAATCAACAGGAAGTATTTAACAAAAGAAAAATCTAACATCCTAACAGAAAGCAGCTAGGCAATCACTGCCACCTTATACCCTTATATCTCAAGTTAGACCGTAGATACACAATGGTTGTGCTGAATCCCCCAGGAAACATCAGTACACGTAGGCACTCCCAGCCCTGCGGATTACGCCATCACAAATCGACCATAAATCGCGGTAAACACAATGGTTTCGCCTGGATCCTCCAGGAAACATCTGTCGGCGTAGGCGCTCCCAGCCTTGCGAATTTCATTATGCAGTCGAAGGGAACATACAAATTTTACGTTTGGACAACCTAATCATCACATGAAATACCTGTAAAATAGATTCATTATTCGAAAGAAGGTACTTCCCATATCTTAATTTGAAAACATAGGATACTATTTACATAGTACTTCATTTCACGTTTCGATTTATCGCACTTACATAAGTGTCTATTTTCATGAGATTTCCAAATCATGTTTTCAAATATATCATTCTTGTATACCTTCCTTTGTATAAGATTTCATGTTCATATCAATTTCCTTCCAACACTAGTTTTCGAATTAATCGTCGTTCTTATATAAATCAATATAAGTTTCGAAAACTTTCATTCCACTTATCTTGAAATCCATATTTCAATCTCAAAATCGTTTTATCTTTAATTGACTCAATATCCAATGTTATTCCAAAATCCAATTTTTTTTTCAATTCGATTTGTTCTCAAAACATCACATTTGATTCGGATTTTTTTCCTTTCTGTCGTTCATGAATATCATTATTCATCGAGTCTTCATATCCAATCACTCGGACTAAAAATTGCTTAGATCAAAATGCATACATTTCTCAAATAATTACATTCGATAATATGAGTAAAATTGTAAGGTTAACAATAACATAAGTTGAAACAACAAGTTGGATAAAAGATAAAGTTTCACAATTTAAAATTGGCCAAAATGGTTAAGTACAAGATAATTTAGGAAAAATAGTTTAAGTAAAACAATAAGATAAAATAGATATTTTTAGTATACATTGGGCAACACAATAGTTTACAAAGAAATAAACTTGGATAAATAAGTAGGTTAAATAAGATAGAAAACACTATAAATTGTTAAATACAAATAATCAAGTTAAAATAGAATGCTAGGCATAAACGAAAGAGTTTAAGAAAAACAAAGAATACATTCTATAAATTTAGAAAACTTGGTATAAATACTAGTTTATGGAAAATGATGGAATAGTTTGAGGAATTACGGATTTAAAATACGAGTTACTAATAATTTAATAAGTTTTGATAGAATGATAAATCATAACATTTTTGATAAAATAAGTGGCTAGATATAAAGTAATTTGGATAAACTGTATAAAAACAAATTAAATGGCTAAGTCAACTAATTTCTAAATAAGGAAACAATTATTTTCAACAATTGGTAAACAAGTTTAAGTTCCACAAATGATTTTAGTAAAGATAGAACATTCTAAAACAGGCAGCACTAATTTTGATTAGATCCAAGCAAACCTTAGTACCGATTTAGCCTATCTTTTCTTACATCAACATAAATTTTAAATTCAAAAATCTAAATCAACACTCATAGACACGAGAATAAGCGTTTTACTGGAGTTCATTAATTAGGGTTCTTGATCCTCGAAGATCGTCTCTTTTTTGCTTGGTACCCTGCATCTTTGTAAAAGGGAATCCTTCGTGTTTACTCTTTCAGAGAACTCTGCGGAAGGATTTGTGCACTCTACATTGACATGTCCCCATTTCTTGCAATTCGTGCCGTGATAGGAGAGAGTGCCATCGTCATTAACATACTTCATCGTATTCTTTCTGGCGGGACACAATATGACTTGTCTTCCGCGCTGCCTTTCAAAACAATTTCGGGCTATGTGTCCCACCTATTTACAGTGATAAAGGTGATTGGTTCACCAGGCGTCACAACTTTGGCACACTTTTTCTTCTTCACCTTAAGGCAACGACTCGGAAAGAGCCCTTTCTCTCGACATTTAAAACAAAAGATGTTGGACCGACAAATCTTTCCTTCTTTCTTCTTTCCCTTATCTCTTTCTCCACACATAGCCGCGTAATGTCCTTTGTCGTGACATCGATAGCAAATGACATTTTCGTAGGAGTCAGGTCCTTGCTTTTCCTTATATATCCTTATCCATTCTGCAATCCTTTCGTCCCTCTCTTTACGCTCAGTTGCCCTTCGCTCATTACGCGCTGCTTTTCGTGCTTCAGTTCTAGCCATTTTGAAATAAGGTAGTTTTATCCGAGTTCCTGGCAATTATAATATGTTTAATGTCTATGATTTAAACCAATACATTTATTATAATTTCTCAAAACTATTCGTTAAATGGTGACTATTTCTCTTATTTCTTTGAAATTTTTCATTCCAATTCCAAAAGTTATCTTATGAATCGATTCGCTATTCAATATCCTTTCAGTTTAACTTGATTCAAATATATTCCAAATTCATATTTGCCAATCGACTCTTTAAAATTTCTAATTTTAATTTGGATTATGCGTCATGACTATCATCCTTTAATTCTCATACTCAACCTTTCAGACAAAATTTGTTTCGGATCTTCGTCAAATCGTAAGTAAAATAGCAAGTTTGAAAAATATTTTTATGCCATAGGTTAAATACAAATGATTTAGAAAGATAGTTTAACTAACATAGTAAGTGGATTTTTAGGAAATAGATAGCTTTGTATAAAATAGATTTGAATAAATTAGTAAAACAAATTTGGTATGAACTAAGCTTAAAATGAAAGGTTTTTAAAATAGATTAGTTGAAAAGTAAGCAAAATAAAGCATATACTGTATAAAAGCTAACTAATAAATATAAATAATTTATAAAAGTAGAAAGCTAGGTATACATGCAAAGCGAATTATTTTTTTAGTAAGGTAACAGGGAATAAACAACTAAGTATAAATAGTGTTAGCTCGAAATAATTTGCAGCAACAATATATATAAACAAAATAAAGATAGAATATGTTAAAAGTATTTAGTACCAATTTCAATCCGATCCGAATAAATTTTAGTGGCATTTCAACTCACGTTTCCAACCATCATTCCTTAAATCGAATATGGATCGAATTCCGCTTAGTTATGTTTTAGCTTTACCATGCTTAAAGTGTACTTTTTGAAGCCCATTCTAGTTGCTCGTCAAAATCCTTTCAGCAGATTTTGATTTAATCATTCATATGTTTCGAAAAACATTATTTCAATTACCACAAAATTTTCATTCTAGTTTCGAATTTTTTTCACTTCCTGAAACCCCCTAATATTAATTTGGCGAAACACTTGGAAAACCTATTTCATTTTATTTTTCCGATGATTCGAACGACTCATCGATGGATTCTGAAATCTTTATTACAATATGATTTTAAGTAAAAAGGAGCTTATATTTCAAATCATTTCTTTTAAAATATTTGTTTCCAAATCCTTTCAAAAATATTTTGTTTCCAAAAGTTTCTTCCATAAATTTTAGCTTCTTTGAAATTCGCTGATTTTGGCATCAAATCTGCTCATTCTAAGGTATTTTACCCTATATGCAATGATTTTTTAAACCGAATAAGCCAAGCTTTATATGAACCAAAGCTCTAATACCAACTGTAACGACCTGGCATTTTTACCGCCTCAAGTCGGTAATTAAACCCACTCGAAACGTTCAAAATGACAGATTGTTATTGGCTTACAGGGTTTAAATAGAATCAATACAGAATTACAGAGTACAATAATTGCAGCGGAATAAAAATTTCATATAGATGTAAGAGTTTATACAAAATTTGTATGGTGGAAAATTATAAATGTATACATATTTCTTAAAACAAACTTACTTTTTCTTTTGTCGAGTTTTGCACGAACGACCCTTCAGTAAATCAGATTAAATATACCAAAAAATGTTGCGACCAGTCATGTGGAAGCCAGTAATTATTTGTTAAAAAAAATTATAATGGACTTCAAGGGGCAAATGTTGATCCCTTAAAAATCCACACGCACACTGAGCTATCAAATATGAGCAGAAGCCAATGGAACGAACGTCATCAGGGTCGATCGTGCATAGTCCTGTCCGAGGCACTCAAAACAACTCACAAAAGGTAGGAAGTAACTGCACAGAACAAAGTTCAAATATCAAATCCAAAGCAAGACAGTTGCCCAGCACGGTCGGGGATGATGACGCAATGCATTGTGGACAATACAAATAATGCGTCCTAATGAAGATAAAGGTCGTATATCCTGTAAAAGTTGCTTATAATAATAGAAGACACTTGACCTAGTATCAAAATTTGGTCATACGTGTCAGAACAGAGGCCAAGGGTCGCGCATATATTCGATGACCGCTCATGGATTGCAACTCTAATCGCTCATATGTTTTATTGATCGAACACCAATACTTCGATCAGACATCATCTATTAGTCGGTTGGGTGCCCACTCTTAGAATAAGCACACTTACATCTCAAATCACAAATCTTGATCGGTCGCCTCTAAATTATAGAGAAAATCGCCCGCTCACTCATATTCATACATAGCCACATCAGAGAATCAAGATCGTCCGACCGCTTATTCAAATCACTCACTCTTTTGCTTGCGTATGACAACTGGATATATCTATCAACAGCTGGCTACAGTCGGGCGATGGCATATTTGTAATTAATGGGATGAGCGATCCATAGCCTGCATATACGAACTTCAGCTCACTTCTCCAAGGAGGCTCACCTATAAATAGGCCATGGCTGCCAACATAAAGGGGATCCAATTTTTTGAACCACAAGGTGCTGCTAAATTCTATCCTCGATCATTCCTTAAAGATTTGGACCATCTTCTCCATTCAAAGGTTCATCACCAGTTTGGACATGGAACCTAGTACAACCTTGTAAATGGAAAATCAAAGACATCCTCCTTCTCAATCATTCATCCGTCCTTCTCCTCCTCAAACTCTACCATTTTCTCATAAAATCCCTGGATTGATATGTATAAATGAGAGTATGTTGAGTGAATATAGAGATGTATAAAAAAGAGAGTTGGTATATTTTGTAATCTCCATTTTAAGAATACAAATAAACTTCATAGTGGATGTGGGTCTGGCATAAGGCTGAACCACTCTAAATCTCATCTCTATTTTTCCTTATTTGCATTTTTACTTTCAATTATTATTAAGTACGGCTCCATTTATTTCCTTACCGTATCGGTGAAGTACAATTCTAGTACCTTTGGTGTTTAAGCCATTTTTTGGTGAAAACAACAACGTTGTTTATGCTATTTCAAACATGCTATAAATTTTAACAAATATTAAACGCTAAATTAAATTTAACATAAACTTACATGAATTTTATTTCATAATTCGTTTCTGTCCTTTTTATTATATCAACCGTATATTCAACTATCACCGTTCAAAATAAATTTTCACTTAACGGTTCATACAAAACAAATTAATTAACACTAAATTTTAGACATTCTACTTTATACTTTGAAACCAAATTGCCGATGGCAAACCATATTTTAATTAAGTTTTCAAAATATAATTTTTCAAATTTTATTTTAGCTTTAAATGCTAAATTTCAAATATTGTAACAACTCAAAATTTATTAATAACGGTTGTTCTAACTAACGTTCTTATTGAAATTAAGTTTTTTTATTGTTATATTACAATACAAATAACGCCGCTTAAAAAAGAATTTAAACTTAGCGATTAATTCAAAACTACTTAAATTAGAACTTCAACTTATAATTTGAAATCAAGTTTGACTACGATATTTTATCTTATTTAAATTACAACTTAAAAATTCAAAGTTAAATTTGAATACACCAATATATTCAAATCAGCTAAATAATGTTAAAATTATTTGGTTTTGACAGAGTGTTCTTATAAAATTTAATTTACGAAAAGAAATTATATTTACAAGTAACTCAAATTACGTTCAAAATAGACAAATTCAAAATTTATGTCAAAATCTACATATATAATATTTTCCTCAACATAAAATCTTAACTTAATTTAAAATTAGAATATTGCAATAAATTTAAATTATTCAATAAATGTTAATACGTTTCTTTTAACAAACATTCATATTAGAAATTGAATCTTCAAAAAGGAGTTTTCCTTTAAAAGTTCAATTTTTTTTTTCTAAATTTAAGTTGAAAACCAAATATAAATATTCGTTTTAACCTTAATCTTAATAAATTTATATTTTTAACCATTGAAACTCCTGGTTCATTTCATTTATTTTCGAGAGTCTAAGTGGGGGAGACCAGTTAGAACTTTTATAATTTGTTTGAGAAAACTGAATTTCATTTAAATCTTTTATTGTTTGGTTTGATATAAAAGATATAATATATGAAATATTTTGAAATTTGATTTGTAAATTAATCCGAAGTTGAATTCTTAAGTTCTCGAATGATTGAAGTAATGAGCTAAACTTGAAATTTTAAACCTTTGAATTGTGAAATAAATAAAATGAATCGAAGAGGAATATGAAATAATTTAATCACTTAGTAATGTGAAATGGTAAAACTAAAACAAATTGGATAATACTGATTTTGTATAATATTAAACCTCTTCCATTATATATAACTTACTAAACTATATAAGAAGTTGAAATGATATATGAGTAATCAATTGAACAATATACAAGTATAAGAATGAATAATGAAGGGTGAAATTAAATTAATTGGTTGTAAATATAAATTAAAATTCTGATAATAAACGATATATTTAGCTATGTGATGGAATTGAATTCAACTAAAAAAGGGGTAAATAAATTAAACTAGTGTATAGTTTGTTAGATTTATTTAACTTATATAGACTAATGGAAATAAATAAATTTGATTAAAGGACTGAACGGGTAAAATAAGCCAAATTAAATGGAATTGATATAATATAGAAATGGATCTAATTTATTAAGTGAAATAAAAATAGTGAACATAAATGATTGTAAATAAGTCAACTGGATATAAGGTAATATGCATTAATTGAATGCGAATTGATTGTAAGAAATAAAAATATATAAAACAAATAAATTTAAATGAATCAAATTGGAAGAGAATGAAAACAACTAATGTGCAATAAAGTGAATGCTACCAATAAATGTTAATCAATTGTGTATTTGAAAAAAATGGTAGTGTAATAGATAAATGCTGATATTAGAAAGTATGAATTAAAAATATTGTTAAAATTTTGGATGAATACTAGTTGGAAGCTTGTTGGGTGTATTTGTTAAAATCATATATGATTTTCTGCATATATTGTTTATTTTATATATATATATATGATTTGATATATAAATTGACAACTTCCTTACTATGCCTTTTCGAGGACGAAAAGTTTTAGGTGGGAGAGAGTGTAACAACCCCTATTTTTCGACTATTTAGATTGCTAAACTTGATATGACTTTTGAATATATATTTTTGGTTATAAATAAAATTCATTGATTTAATTATACAAACTTTGTTGTGTGAACTTAATTAAAGAGAATTGGATAATGGATTTCAACTTATTATAACAATAATAAGCTGCATTGATTGTAAACTTAACTATGATTTTGTTTGTACTAATTAATATTGAAATTTGAAATCTTAAAGAAATTGAATGGATTTGAGTTAAAAATTTATAGTTGAAATTCAGTTGAATTGGTAAATAATCGGGGTTGGAATTAAATACAAGTAAAATCGATTTACAAAGTTAGTTTGAATTTTATTTCGATTTGAGTAAAATTAACATGTTTTGAAATTAAATTGAAATCAAATGTTTATTTGGAAGAAGTGGTTTAAATTGTTTATAAATGTATTCGGGAATTGATGGCAAGTTATTAAGACTTAAAATGAATCAATTATTTTAAATTTGATTGCTCAATTTAATTTGTTGAAAATCTTTGAAGTGAATTTATTGTATATGTAAACTACCCGTATTCGTAATATAAGTCCTAGTTTGGATAAGAATAAATTTATTAACATTTGGTATTGAATTTATGCTGATACTTTAATGATCTAGTTGTGAAAAATGGTATGGTATAAATTCAAGCAAATAGCTTAGGTAATTTAATGCAACTTATTTTGATACGTAGTGACTGGTATAACTTGCAAATGAACTTGTGATTTGTTTACATTGATTAACGGTGAAAGTCGGAATTTAATATTAATATATTTAATGAGATTGATGGGTGTAATTAATAATTAAAATAAAATTTGAATTTGTAAATAATGAAATTCGTCTTACTTGAACAATAGTAACTTTATTGATTATAATTGGGAATTTATAGTGAAGTGTTAATACTTAAAGTGGATCGAATATATACAAAAATGTTGAACAAAAATTTGTTGAAAAACTTAAATTGAGATTTTATTATGTGTAATTGATAAATATAATCAAACTGTTTTGTATTGCGACCAGATTTGTGTCAATTGGAAAATTGAATTATAAATGAATAAACGAAGTACTAAATATGGTATTTAATAAATTGACCATTGAAATCCATTGTCTAAATAATTGTTTTTTTCTTTCTAAAACGTAACTTCCAGCTCAATGAAAACAAGCCATCACAAAGAAATATTCATGGCTTTGTTTCCTCTTGTCTTCATAAATTATGTAATGGTCCAGTTTTTTTAACCTTTTAATTTAATATTTTAAATTTGTTTTAAATGTTGATTTGGATTTTTAAATGGTTTGAATTTAATAATTTTGAATGTTTTATTTGTTTAAATAATAAAAAATATGAGTTTAGCGTTGATTTAGGCAAAAATGTGGATTTTATACTATTATTATCTAGTCAATTAAGAAATGTCTTGAGTACTTCTGTTGAATCTTCGAAATAATATTTTCAACATATGAAAATATAATAAAGCACAATTCAAAATTTACAGCGTGAATAAACACCTTTGTTCTCTCCATATCCAAGTGACTCTATATGTGATAAACTAAAGTGAAATATCCCAAAGATATGTTGTCTGTTTCATTACGTATAGCTTGACTTTAAAACTTGCATTTCCGTTCTTCTTTTATATACAAACAAGAGGTCTATCGTTTTCAAAGCCCGTAAAAATATTAAACAAATCTTATAAAATCATTATATCACCGTAGCAAACATCACAAAATCCCTAGACAAAACAAGTCTGGAGTTAGCAGCGTATGGCATATCAACTTTCAACTATGCTTTGTCTCCATCCCAATCAGCATGGTATAAACATAGCTGGCCTCCTTAATAGATAAATATAAAAATAAATAAACTACATATCCTAGCGGTGTACTGCATATAAAAGAATCTTTATATATGACAGAAATCTTTGCAAATTTGGCAAAATCATGCTAAAATATTTCATTGATATTTACTCAAATCGAAAAAAAAATCATGCCAAGTCAAAAGTTTCGGCTGGGCTAACATATATAAATAAACAATGGTCCTTTGCTCGTTTCTACTCTACCGAGTAAAAGCAAATCCTTGTCCAATCTTATTCATCCCCATAACGTACAGCTAACTGCAAATCCGAATAGAAAAAAAGATATACCTCCTTATTCGTTTTCAAAGTTACCATGTGACTTCATTAAAATGAAAAGACAACACAACTTGACAAATCCACATAAAAAGAATGGAAAAAAACGCTGCTGCTCATGTTACTAGTTTCCAACAACCTAACAACGCAGAAGGAAACTTGGTAGAAGGGAACAATTAATTCCTGCCTACACTGTCATTTTCAACATGCCTATAGTACTTCTTTATATACCCTGAAACGGCTACAAATGAACCTATCTACTCATCTACTGATGGCGATGACTAGAACACATGCTTCTATTCGAAGAAACCCTGTATGTATAAATTCTCCACTTGGCTTTCAGTTTTAAAGGCAACTCCAACAAAATTTGAGATATCCAAATTTCTGAAATCCAACCCCATAATCAGCTCCAACGGTGTGTGGAAACACCACTTGGTTCGGATTTCTGGACTGAAAGTTTCCGAATGTGCAAACTCTTTCCGCGGTTGTTCAACAGGCGTGTAATACACGCGGTGGTTCAATAGGCATGGGTATACACGTGGTTGTTCAACAGGCGCGTGTATCATGCGTTTGTTGAACAACCGCGTACGTTTCAAGGTATCGACGCGCCTGTTGAACAAGGGCTTGGAGTGTTTTTCCCTATAATAAATTGTTTGATCTATTTAGAAATTTTGATTACTGATTTCTGAAGAAATAGTGTGACAAAAATAGAAATGCAGACACAAAAATGTAATTAAATTAAAACGATGAACGGTTATAAAAGCTTAAGATACACGATTTCACTAACAATAAACGGATACATAGGTTCAGATACTAAATAAAGGTTACAGAACACTATTACAACTACCAAAGCAACGAAATCACAACAACTAATGGTAAATAGTTTTACTGACTTCCAACAAAGTTCCATAGATGATCTGTAACAACCCGCATTTTACGTATCAGAAGATCGTAAAATATTTTTATTTTATTCCCTGAGGGTTGGATCATTCTCATCTTTTGGTATGTTGCTTATGGGGATGTGAGACATGTCCATAAATTTTACCAATTTTGTTTGTGACCAGTTTGCCCTTGTCAGTCTTGTACAGGGCATAACTTTTGACTCAGGTCGAATCAGAGGGTGAGACCTGTGCCATTGGAAAGGAATTGATGATTCTCTTTCCGTTGAGTGGTTACATGAAAGATTTGGTTCAGCGGTTTGGGAGAAATCGCTGCTTTAAGGTTTTTCAGTTGGCTGTTTAGGTTTTGGAAGGCTAATGGGCTGATTTGGAGAAGGCCCATTAAGGGGTTGGTGGAGGCTATAAATAGAGGGTAAGGGATATGGGGAAAGGTTGGATTTTCCATTCTCTTATGGGGAGGCTTTGATCTCCTTCTTCCTCTAACACCTTTCCACCATTAAAATTCCAAATCCAAGGAGGGAAATCGAAGATCTATACCATTCAAGGCTAGATCAACATCGTTTCAAGGGTGAATTCATCGGATTGAAGGGTTTGATTCGAAGTGTTCGCTATTCGGATTGCTTTTTCATCGCTTTTGCTTTGTTTTGGATAATCGGTGAGTGATTTACATCTCTCATTCGGATTCATGCAAGTATATGAGTTTTATGTTGTTAATTTCATCATTTCCGTGTTCTTTCTCTTAGATCTACACCATGCTATGTTTATATTACATATGAATCATCTTAGGATCTGATCTAGATAATTTAAATGGTTAATTTCATGATTTTTCACAAGTTTATGCAAGTTAGATCCGTTTTTATGTTCATATGTTCACTTATCATGTTTTGGTAAATTTATGTGTTTTGATGGAAATTGTTAGATTGATGATATTGTTGGTTGCATAACATGTTTGTGGTTGCGTTTGGATGAACCGGATAAGCCGGTTTCGTCGGATTCATCGTTTGGCGAAGTTTTGGTCGAAATCGAAGTCGAAATGGAGCTGTGTAGGAATCGGGTCGGTTCAGAAGGATTCTGGTCGGTCCAGAAGGAGCTGAGGGAGGTCGGGTTGGTTCAGGAGGGGTCTGATCGGTCCAGAAGGACCAGAAGGGGTCTGGTCGGTCCAGAATGGGTCTGGTCGGCATTTCTAGTGGAAATTTCTGATCGGACACTTCAAGTGATGTTATAACTTCGAAGTAGTTCAAGTGGGGAAGGTTCGAAGTGTTGAATGTGTTCGTTGATCAAGGTGGAACAACGAATGAAGTGACAACTCAAAGGTCGTGAGTTGGTGGATAATGGTGGCTCGAGAAGGTTGCTTGAGCTATGGAATATCGTCATGGTTGGACGACTAGAGATGCGAAGGCCGAGAGGTCATAGTTGTCGTAAGTTCTAGCAGGCTCAAAGCAGGGGTACGATGGAGGCACCCAAAAGATCAGAAGGTTGCTGGTCGAGTACCCTGGGTCTTGGGGAAAGGCCTAGTGTCAAGGTTGGATATTGTCGAGGTTGGACATATGGAGTTCATGCTAGAACTGGGGTTACCATTAGCCCTTGACATATGGCAAGGTTGGCCGTCATACGATAATGATGGTTTCGAAGCAGGATTGGCGGTGATAGCCAGAGTCTGTCATGTATGATGGATGTTTTGCTTGTGCCATCTCACGTGGGTTATCCAATATCAAAGTAGATGTTCCTTGAGTGCTTGTCTGATATTGGTTTCGGCCTCTGGGGCTTGTATTCGAGGGATGTTGAATTCGACTAGGATGATTTGCGTGATATATATATAATCTCGATGCCATGATTGTTGTTGTTGGTTGTTTCTGTTTTCCATGAACAAATGGTTGTTCTGGTTTCTTTGGATTAATGGTTGAAATGCTTGGTGTAAAGGCTATCACTGTCCGATGTAGGAAGATAAGGTTGAGTTCTTCTCTGGTGATGTGGGTAGATAAGTTGTTCATTTACCCATTCTCATATACTTTCTTGTTGAAGTTTGTTAGTTGTTTTATCGCTCACTAAGCCTATTGTCTGACTCAAGGTTTTATGTCTCCTCTTATTACCTTGGGCTGTTCATCCGGTTGTGGATGGGCAGACTAAGTAGCAGGTTACAGGTAATGGAGCTTAGTGAGACGGGGAAGCTGAGCGAAGACGAGCAGGAGGCTAGCGTACCAGTTTTATTACTATCTAGTATTTCTGTTTCCGCTGTTTGAGTTGCTTGAGAGTTATAGTGAGGCCTTATGTACAAACTTTGATATCAGTTGGATAATCTTTCTGGATGTTGAGAAAGTTTCAAAAGTTTGCTATATGATACCTCATTACTATTATCTGTTGTATATGTTCTATTATATTTCATCCTTGCGCTGTGAGTTCTACGACAGGTTTCGATGTGTTTACCTACTCTGATGATCGTCCATAGCAGCCTGAAACACCTTTCGGCGCATTATTCCACTTGTTTAGAGCGGGGGTTATGGGCGGTCATCACATTTGGTGTCAGAGCAAATAAAGGTTACAGAACACTATTACAACTACCAAAGCAACGAAAACACAACAACTAATGGTAAATAGTTTTACTGACTTCCAACAAAGTTCCATAGATGACCTGTTAAATCTTTCTGGAGTCTTCGATGAATTTGAGCATTACGGTAGGACATCTAGCTTTCAATGTGAAACTCAAGCTCTAGCTCGCTTTCAATCATATTTTCATGCCAAATCTCAGGTAAAGGAGCAGGGAAGTCGTAATTGAAATCATCCTCCACGTCTCCTTCATCCTCTATAATCATGTTATGTAAAATAACACCAGTATACATTATCCTAGTCATTTTATTTGGAGACCAAAGTCTGCATGGATTACTGACTATGGCAAATCTGGATTGTAGAACGCCAAATGATCTTTCTACATCCTTTCTTTGCCCTTCTTGCATTGCTGCAAACCTTGCTTGTTTGTTGTTTTGTGGGTTCGGTATTGTCTTGAAAATGGTCCTCCATAGTGGGTATATACCATCACCTAGATAATATCCATGGTCATAGTCGTGACTCTCTAAAGTAAAATGATATAGAACTGATATACCGTTCGCCAAATCGTTAAACAACATTGAGCGTTTAACTAGTTCAAATCGTTGTTGGAACCCGGCATTCCAAAAAAAGCATGCCATATCCACAAGTCGTACGATGCTACATCTTCAAGTATAATAGTTGACATATGAGACTTACCCTGATAAGCTCCAGCATATGCTTTTGGACAATTCTTCCACTCCCAATGCATGCAGTCTAAAGATCCTAACATCCCAGGCCATCCTCTACTACCGTGCATATCAATTAACATTGCAATGTCGGCTTCGTTTGGTCTACACAAGTATTGATTACCGTAAGCGTCTACGATAGCTTGGCAGAAATGGTACACGCATTCTAGTACTGTGCTTTCTGCAATTTTCAAATTTTCGTCTTGAGCGTCAGCAGGACCTCCATAGGCTAACATACGCAGTGCAGCTGTCATCTTTTGAATTCCGGTGAGCCCCATTGTCATAGACGAATTGCGTTTGTAGATGAAGTAGGAATCGTGTTGTTTAATACAGTCTAGGATTCGAAGAAACATAGGATGCCTCATTCGGAATCTCCTTCTAAACTCTGTAGTTGTATACCTTGGATTTGACACAAAATAGTCTTCCATTAGTCTCTTGTTGTGCCATGCATGATGACGATTTTTTACCGACGGCCAACACCAGAACCCCCAGGTTTTTTGCTAGATTCACCATCTCCTAACGCAACTATTAGCTGACTTTATCGATGAAAATGATCATCCACCATAATATCAAAGTCTTCGTCAGAATCATCGAACAACATACACTATTCGGTGGACATTGTGGAGTTTCGAGTTTTTTGAGCATATATACTAAAAATATTGGACTGTGTTTGAGTAGTGAATGCTGCAAGTTTTCCTCCTTATATAACATAGTTTTTCTACATTCTGGTCTTCATTTGATACCAAAATGTGGCATGCATTTGTTACCGCAGTATGATTGTCATTGGATACCGCATTTTATTATAAAGCATTAATGGCTTTCTTGCTGACATAAAGCAACACTTGCTGTAGTTCTGATATAAAGCATTAATGGCTTTATTGCTGACATAAAGCAACACTTGCTGTAGTTCTGATATAAAATAGTACCTTGTAATAATGGCTTTATTGCTAACATAAAGCAATAATGGTTATATTGTATTGTTATCTTTCTGTCTCTTTCTTTTGTGCCTTGTAACTTATCTTGTTATTGTTAATACTTGTATTGTTGATTTTTGACAATAGCACCAATAGATCCAACAATAAACTTACAAATTCCCCAACAGTACATCGAGGACGACCCCAACAGTACAAATTCCCAAGGACTGCACTATAATCCAAAAACTCTCGAAAAAGAGTGACATGACTCCACTCTGCCATAAAACGTGAAATGTGCAAGACTTGACCAGTCCCAACAGTACAAATTCCCAAGGAATGCACTATAATGCCGGTCGTCGATTTTTCGCTTGTGACTGTTGTTGTAGAAGCGCAACTGTTGTTGTAGAACATTTGCGGTTTAACTTTACACGTGACGACCGCATCCACTAAGAATATACACGGGGATGACAAGTCCACTTGTTTCTGGCTTTGCTTCATTAAAGGTTGACAAGTCCCCTTGTTTCTGGCTTTGCTTTATTAAAGAAGTAGTCAAGTCATCTTTAATCAGTACGAGTTGTCAAGTCATGTTGTTTCTATTCGGTGCAGAGTGTAGTAACATCAACTGCTAAAATGTAGAGCTGTAACAGCTCAACTGTTTAGGACAGAGGGTTGTCTTGTCATATGTTTGTATCCTACGGCTCAATTAATGATGACAGAGCTTTACCAAATAGCAACCCCCTTGTTTAAATAGTTTAAAATTCGTCCCCCCAAACATACCTACAGAATTGTGTGTTCTACATCAACCACGACGATAATGGACTGTGACTATAGCTAAGTTTAATTTACCACCCGCATTCTTCAGTCGACTGTGACTATTGTAACGACCCAGAAAATCTGAACCAATTTAAAAATTTTAAATTGGCTAAAATAATGGATTTTAAATATTTAAAATAAATATTTTAAATAATGGCAATGGAAAGTGAGTTTGAATCGACAATTGAAAACGAATATAATTAATTATAATTATAAACAAGGCCTAAAATGGCGTTGCAGTTTCAAAAATTGAATTCAAACTTTGTCGGACTGTACCGGGTGCAAAACAAAACGGATTTTAGCGAAACCAAAAATATTTAAATCTGTTAGTGAATACCTTTCTAACGAATCTGAAAAATCGAATTTTCATAGCGGAAAGCAAAAGTTATTGCCGAATGAATTTTCAGAAAGGTCGCTATGGAATTTATATAGCCCGTAAAATTAGCCATTTTGCATACGACCTCGGAATTCGACGAAACCACTTTGGTTGGATCTGGGATGTGAAGTTATTGCTAGGTTTCAAATTTCATAATTTTTGAAGCTAGTATGTGAGCGTGGCAAAGGAAAAGGGGAATTTAGAACAAAGGGGCGATTACTTAAATCGGCCATGTTTCCAGGATGCAGTTACAATCAAATTAATTTCCAGGACATGTAAAGGAAAATTACATAGCTACCCTTTTTTGTCACAAAACGCAAGGAAATTTTGCTAAATGGCCGATGTTACTGATTTCTCAGTAATTCCCTACATACTAGAACTGCTCCGCTCCTTCTCCAAATCCATCCAATCTTGACTAAAATGCTTCAGACCTACACAAAAAGGATAGCTAATCATAATCATTAGATTGGATGAATTTGGAGACCGAATACCAGAACCGATTTATCAGTAATTCCCCAAATTCCAGAACTGTTCCGCTCGTTCTTCTCCAAATTCCCTAAATACCAGAACCGGTTTCAGAGAAATTGAGCATGGTATGAAGACCGACTGCAATTATTTTTCTTGTCAAGTAAGGTAGAGTCCCTATTTTTTTTAAGTTTGCAATTATCAGTTAAATTTGTTGTTTTCCATGTATTTATAATCAATGATTAGTATAAATGATATGATTTCATTCAGAAATGTTGTATTTTGACGGTAAAATTTTACATAATTAAACACTAAAAGTACAATTGCTGATGTAAACTAGCGTCGTAAACTTAGGCCCTAAACCGAATGAAGTAAATCGAATAATGAAATGAAAGGAGATTAATCTCCATCTGAAACATTGTTTCTCAATCAAACATTTAATTGAAAATTTCAACATTGATTTCAATTTTGTAGCATATGCGCCTGTTTTAATTTGTATATGTAAGTCAAAAGATTCATCGTTCTTTTCTGATTTATGTTCAATTTCAGTACTAAAAACTCAGTTAGGTTGGTCCTGTTAGCATGCTTCATCATATTATTGATAAAAAAAACAATAAGCACTACTAGAAAACTCATAATATGGCTATGAAAATTTTCAATGCCATTCCGACGTTAGAAAAGCGGGGTGTCGTAATGGTGTTGGAAAATAATAAAATAGAATCAAGGTGTCGAAGAGACATCGGAGAATACAGGCACCACTTCGACAACCTGAATTAATCCAACGTATATAAAAAAGCCATCAAAAAGATGTCGGTATTTACGACTCCTTTCCGATGCCATCTAAACAACTGCAGATTTCATCCTCAGTATGCCCAACACTTCCTAAAGCAAATTGTTTTTGTCCGAATTGAGGGAAAAAAGAAAACTGTTCTTAACTTCGAAGCCTGGGATGAAGGATAATAAAAGACCAGCGGATGAGAAAAGAATTTGAATGGGATGCCCGAAAGCGAACGGCCCCTTGCGGTCAAAGTTCTGAGCAAATTAAACTGATGACATGCACTCTTCCATTTTCCACAGGGCTGAAACAAGTTATTTATATTCATTGCGTAGAAGGGGCTTGTTTGGGTCAGATTTCCTGACATATTTCTGATACTTGTAAGATTCTTTTTAGCATAGGGCATGTTGGTAGATTGAAAAAAGTGTTTTCCGTTTGTCTTTTTCTTCTTTTCCTTTCTTTGAATCCTCTTGAGTTTACCTCCGGTTTGGTAATTAAAGTATAAAGTGCATATCATTAAAGTTTCGGGTGGCAGATTAGAAAATGAACCTACTCATCGTAGTTACCAGAAGATTTTGCTGTAATACACATGTTTTCCATGTTTATAATCTTATAAAATGAGCTGACCGTGATGATTTGGTTTAACAAAATGAACTCCATTTTTGTAAGATAAGTGGACAACTCACATAGTGTTGCCTTTGATACCTGAGCGCTGATCGAAAAACTGCTAATCCAGAAAAAGTTTTAAGATATTTTAAACTGTTCTTATCATGCAAAGGTGTGATGTACTATATATATAGGGAAAATACATGAATGATGCACTACTTTACAGATACATGTGCGTTGTGGGACTCACTATGTGCTAAAGTGGCTAAATAGCGAGGGTTGTTTGTTTCGTTTAATTTGGTTATTAAGACGGGGACCTGGCAACAATGAGTTCAATTCCTATTTATGTTGATATGAAAGTCAAATGAATTCTGTCTTTGCAAACAATGCCATATGGAACGCATTGATGTCCCATGAAATAATCAATTCGTCCTTAGGTTAATGAATGAGGCGCATTGAATTTAACACGTTTTCCTTCTTTCCTTAAGTCCAAATGAAATGTAAGAAAAAGGTATTTGTCATTGAATTTCATTATACACATAAAAAGTGGGAAGCATTAACTGTGTTAAGGTATTTTTCATGGAATAATTTGGGAAAAAGAAATCTTCTCAATTACAATTTAAAGTGTCATATTTGTTTTGATTAGATTGAACCGTGTTCCATGTTTATTTTTGTTCAATTCGGCATATATATGGGGTTGGTAAAGTATTTTGAATTCTGATAAAGTAATTTGTTTTCAGTATTATTTTAGAATTCTGGTTCTTAATTTAATTGGTAAATGTGATTAGGTAAATACAGTTTTCATATCTGGTTGAAACTGGAACACAAATGAATGATCTTTTTGGATGCCATAAAGGGGCGATGCAGCTTGCCTTTTATACAGCTTGTAGCCTGAGGTAATAGCCATTGGTCAGATGATATTATGGATGATCCTATTCATTTTAGAAAATTATTTTCCAGTTTATTCGTTTATGTGAAAAGTAAAATTCCTTGAACTAAAATGTAGGTATTTATTGTTGTTGCAGATATATTTACTAATTTCGCTGCAACTCCACCTAGATGGATCAACTTGGCTAATGGATTGTTTCCTTTTCTCTACCAGGTTTTATCTTTTTCATGCTTCATTTTTGAATTTTAGTTAATCACTGTTTCTTATTAGGCTTTTCTGTTGCATTTTTAACTTGCTGCATAAATAGGACTCTAATATTGTCACATGTCATCAAACACCATAACTTTTGTGGTGAATCACATGTGAATGTTATTCAAGGTGATGGAACTTTGTATGTTCTTTCATAATTTTTAGCATGTTCAGTCATTGTCATTCATTCTAGTAAGTCTTGATGTCAATAGAATCATATGTTGATGGTTCAATTTACATCATAGTCTTGGAACGTGTATCTTAACGTAGGCTTTTAATAATGTGTTGAAATTATTATTTTGGTGAACCTTAATGCTTTAAGTTTGATATAATTAGGCATAGTTATATCAGAAAGGCATAATAGCATCATGTCATACATACTAAAAACGCCTGAGATGAGTTAACTTGACGATCTTTAAGGTTGGTTTGCAAGCGTAAAGCCTGACAAAACTGATAGTTTAAGTTTCTTGTGATAATGCGTATGTCAGAAGCATCAAAAATCTTGGGTAGCAAGCGAGTATTAGAAACAGAGTATCGGTGGAGGTGCTACTATGGGAATCTGAAAAGAAAGACAAAAATAATTAGCATGGTGATATTCATGTAGAATGTTCAATATTAATGCTATTTAGTTGAGAATAAGAACACAGGCACAGACATATGTACATACGTAATGGATGCACCATGTACGATTAACTATTTTTCTCTCTCTCTCTCTCTCCAAATCATTTATTAGTGTATCTTTTTTGATTGTGCACTATTGAATTGTGAGATGCATATGTAAAAAGATATTATAGGCTACCGCTATTTAATATATGGAATATGTGCACAGCACATATGAACTCATATTGCACATTTTTTGTTTAAATTACTGTAAGATGCACATGTAATCAAATTTTGAGTTTGTTTTACACATGCAATAAATTTTTAGGTACAACCGTATTGCTGAATTGCAGGTTGCAATATGAAACCTCATTTAGAAAGTCCTAAGAAACCTCATTTTTTGGTACAAATCGTATTGCACATGTAATAAAAATATATACTGGAAACCTCATTTAGAAAGGCCTAAGAAAATATGTAGGTTGCAATATGAATATAAAATGAATTATTATATGTAAGTTAATACTTACATAATGTGTGCAGGTCGAGAAAAGAATGTACTGTCCCATGGCAAAGAAGCTGGAGGGACAGACAAGCCATATCTAAAACAGAATCATGCAGAAAATGAGTTCAGTTTTCTTCATATGCATTTATAGCTTTTTTTTTCCTTCAGACATTGTGATGTATAAGCTTATTGACTATGTAAACATTGTTTTCGTTTAGATTTATATTTATGCTTGTATTTGATAATGTTATGAGTATTGGGTGTTATGTGAATATTTTATTGATTATAGTACTTGTTATTATATTGGATAATGTTATTCTCATCTTTTATATGCATGAACCTTTAATCTACGTATCTTTTTCATCATAGCAGGAATGTATAAATATGCAATATTTATTTATTTTGGGTTATATTCACCGTTGCTGTAGAGAAACAGTAAATTGTATCTTGGAAAGCTGTTAAACTATAAAAAAAGTTCATTTTCCATGTTCACTGAATAGAATGATAGAGCACTAAATTCTATCACTGAGGTTAGGCAATTTTCATTGTAATATTTATAATTTTCATTGTAACATTTATAATTTTCATGGGTTATATTGACTATGTAAACACAATTTTCATAGAATATTAATACTTTACGATTAGACAACAAGATATTTTGCTAAATAGTTTTGAGTCGTAAAAATAAATCTCTTACTTCCCATTAGAAAATTGTGTAACAAACACTATAGGGTGCCAGATGTACCATAGCACGTTGCATCGTAGAAGTTTTTTAACCCCCACCAAACAATAATGGTTGATGGTTAAGATACAACGATGGTTATGCCAAAAGTGATCGCTCTCTGATGGTTATGCCAAAGTTCTAATATCGGTTAAAAGCTAGATAATAACCTCAATTAAGAGCTAAGTTATAAATTTAATTAAAAGCTTGTTTAAGAGCTTGGTTATGGACTCGGTTATGGTATAAGCTATGGGTTTAATTTTGGCTCAGTTATGGTCTCGGTTATGGGCTAGATTAAAGATTTTGTTATGACCTTAATTACGACCGTGGTTATGAGTTCAGTTATGGGCTTAGTTACAAGCTAGGTTTAAATCTCGATTATGGGTTTGGTTATGACTTCAATTACAATCGTTGTTATGAGCTCGGTTATTACCTCAATAATAATCTACGTTTAGATCTCAATTATGGGATAAAAGTTAAAATATAAAATATATAATAAAAAAATATGAAATATAAAATATAAAATATGAATATAATATAAATAACTAATATAAAAATATATTATAAATGATTTAATATAAAATATCAAATATAAAGTAACTGTTATGGGCTCGGTTATTGGATTGGTTACAGAATAAAAGCTAAATTAGTAAACATAAAGTATAAAATATAAAGTATAAAATAAAAAAATAAAAAATAAAAAATATGAATAAAATATAAATAATTAATTTCAGTTACAAGCTAGATCATAATCTTGATTTAGAGATCTGGATTAAAATATAAAGTATAAAATATAAAGAATCAAATAAAAAATAAAAAATAAAAAAATTATGCAAGGTATAAAATATAAAATATAAACTATGAACTTAGTTATGGAATTTTACAAAGTATAAAATATAACATATAAAACATAAAGTATAAAATATAAAATATGAGCTCGATTAAAGGTTTGGCTAAGACCTCAATTATGACCTCGGTTAGGGTCTCAGTTATAGGCTTGGTTATGGACTCGCTTATGGGATACGTTATGGGTTAGGTTATAGGTTCGGTTGTGGTCTTGGTTATGGGTTTTGTTATGACCTCAAATATGACTGTGGTTATAAGCTCGGTTATTACATCAGTTACGAGCTAGGTTTATATCTCGTTTATGGGCTCGGTTATTGGGTCGGTTATGGAATAAAAGCAAAATAAAAAAAATATAATTAACTAATTTCGGTTACAAGCTATATCATAACCTTGATTTAGAGCTCAATTTTAATTCAATTACAAGTTTGTTTAAGAGCTCGCTTATGGGCTCAGTTATAGGATTAGTTATGGATTTGGCTCGGTTATGGACTTGGTTATGGGATTAGTTATGGGTTTGATTTGGGCTCAGTTATATGCTTAGTTGTGGGCTTAATTATGGACTAGTTTAAAGGTTTGGTTATAACCACAATTATGATTGTGGATATGAGCTCGTTTATTACCTCAGTAATGAGCAAGATTTAGATCTCGTTTATGGCCTCAATTATTGGATAGGTTATGGTAAAAATTCTAAATTATAAAATATAAAATATAAAAAAGTATAAATTACAAAATATAAAGTATAAAGTATAAAATATAAAGTATAAAGTATAAAATATAAAATATAAAGTATAAAATATAAAGTATAAAATATAAAATATAAAGTATAAAATATAAAGTATAAAACATAAAATATAAAGTATAAAATATAAAGTATAAAATATAAAATATAAAGTATAAAGTATAAAATATAAAACATAAAGTATAAAGTATAAAGTCTAAAATACAAAATATAAAATATAAAGTATAAAGTATAAAATATAAAATATAAAGTATAGTGTATAAAGTATAAAATACAAAATACAAAATACAAAATATAAAGTATAAATTATAAAATATAAATTATGGGCTTGGTTATGGACTCAGTTATGGGCTCGGTTATGAGATTCGTTACCGGAGTTATGAGTTTGATTTTATCTTAGTTATATGCTCAGTTATGGGCTCGGTTATGCACTAGTTTAAATGTTTGGTTAACCACAATTATGACAATGGTTATGAGCTAGGTTATTACCTCAGTTATGAGCTAGGTTGCAAAAAAAATTATTAATATTTTTAAGAACCCGGTTATGGGCTCGGTTATAGGATAAGTTATGGGTTTAGTTTTGGCTTGGTTATGGTCTCGGTTATGAGCTAGTTTAAAGGTTTGGTTATGACCACAATTATGATCGCGGTTATGGACTCAGTTATGGTCTTGGTTATGGGCTCGATTATGGACTTGATTATGGGTTCAGTTATGGACTCGGTTATGTGATCGGTTATGGGTTCAGTTGTGGTCTTGGTTCTGGGTTAGGTTAAAGGTTTGGTTATGGCCTCAATCATGACCGTGGTTATAAGCTCGGTTATTACCTCAGTTATGAGCTAAGTTTATATCTCTGTTGTGGGCTCAGTTATTGGATCGGTTATGGAATAAAAGCTAAATTATAAAATAAAAAATAAAAAATATAAAGTATAAAGTATAAAATATAAAACATAAAGTACAAAATATGAATACAATACAAATAAATAATTTCGATTACAAGGTAGATCATAACCTTGATTAAGACCTTAATTATACATTCAGTTACAGGCTTGTTTAAAAACTCGATTATGGATTATGTTGTGGGTTCGGTTGTGGTCTTGGTTATGGGCTAGGTTAAAGGTTTGGTTATAATCACAATTATGACCGTGGTAATTAGCTCGTTCATTACCTCAGTTATGAGCTGGTTTAGATCTCGGTTATGACCTTTTTTATTGGATCGCTAATGGAAAAAATTCTAAATTAGAAAATATAAAATATAAAGTATAAATTATAAAAAATAAAAAATAAAATATGAATAAAATATAAATAACTAATTTCGGTTACAAGGTAGATCATAACCTTGATTAAGACCTCAGATATAAATTCGATTATGACACGTAAAACACTTCCGCACGTAAGGCCTAATCGCGTACTCCAGCAATGATTCTACACCCAGTAGGAATTAGTTAACCAAGCAAGTACACGTGAGATGTAATTGACTTTCACACGCAAGGCCTAATCGGGTACCTACGACACATAAAAGTCTTCTGCACGCAAGGCCTAATCGGGCACTTATGGCACGTTAAAAACATTCGGACGCAAGGCCTAATCGGATACCTATTACACGTAAAAGACATCCGGATGTATGGCCTAATCGGGTACTTCATCAACGATTCTTCACCCAGAAGGAATTAATTAACCGAGCGGGTACCTATGGCACGTTAAAGACATTCAGACGCAAGGCCTAATCGGGTACCTATGGCACGTTAAAGATATTCGGACGCAAGGCCTAATCGGTACCTATGACACGTAAAGGACATCCAAGCGCAAGGCCTAATCGGGTACCTATGACATGTAAAAACATTTGGATGTAAGGCCCAATCGGGTACTTCATCAACGATTCAACACGCAGTATGGATTAATTAACCGAGCGGGTAACTATGAAACGTTAAAGGCATTCGAACGCAAGGCCTAATCAGGTACCTATGACACATTAAAGACATCCGGACGCAAGGCATAATCAGGTACTTCAACTATCATGCATCCGATAGGAATTAATTAACCAAGAGGGTACTTATGACATGTTAAAGACATTTGAACGCAAGGCCTAATCGGGTATCCATGACATGTAAAAGACATCCGAGCGCAAGGCCTAATCCGGTACCTATGACATGGAAAAAACATCCGGACGCAAGGCCTAATCGGGTACCTATGACACATAAAAGACATCCGGACGCAAGACTTAATCGGGTACTTCATCAACGATTCTACGTCCAGTATTGATTAATTAACCTAGCAGATACCTATGACACGTTAAAGACATTCGGACGCAATGCCTAATCGGGTACCTATGACGCGTTAAAGACATTCGGACGAAAGTACTAATCGAGTACCTGTGACACGTTAAAGACATCTGGACGTAAGGCATAATCGGGTACCTCAACTATTCTGCACCCAACAGGAATTAATTAACCGAGAGAGTATCTATGACACGTTAAAGACATTCAGACGTAAGGCCTAATCGGGTACCCATGACATGTAAAAGACATCTGAGTGCAAGGCCTAATCGGGTACCTATGACACGTAAAAAACATCCGGACGTAAGGCCTAATCGGGTACCTATGACACGTAAAAACCATCCGGACACAAGACCTAATCGGGTACTTCATCAACGATTCTACATCCGGTATTGATTAATTAATCAAGTGGGTACCTAAAGACATTCGGACGCAATGCCTAACGGGTACCTATGACACGTTAAAGACATTCGGACGCAAGGCCTAATTGGCTACCTATGACACGTAAAAGACATCCGTACGCAAGGCCGAATCAGGTACTTCATCAACGATTCTACACCCAGTTGTAATTAATTAGCCGAGCGAATATTTATGAATAGATATAGTAAATACACTTCATCTTTGTAGTGTTTGAATAGCCTTAAGGTATTTTAACACTGGGTTATAGACACCCCAGTTCCCTAACAAGGTTATATTTATTATATATTTTTTAAAGTTAATGACCACGATTATGGGTATTATGTTCAATTACGGGCTCAATTATGAACATAGCTAAAATTAGAAGTCTGCAAATACTGAAATAATAAATATAAAAGATAATATACAAAGTATAAAACATACAATATAAAACAAAACATATAAAATATAAACAAGTTGTAAAATAAAAAGAATTTCGATTAAGGGTTTGGTTATGAGCTCGGTTATGTGTTTGGACATGATCTGGATTATGGGTACTATATTTGGTTATGGCCTCGGTTATAGACTTTGCTACGTGCTCGGTTATGATTTCAGTTACGAGTAATCTGTCCACTTATGGGTATTGTTACGAGCATGGTTATGGCTTCATTTACGGGCTTGGTTAGACGATAAATTATTACCTTGGTTACGGAATCGGTTATGACTTTTGGTTATAGGCTTAATTACGGGCTCGATTATGGGTAATATGTTCCGTTATGGGCTCGGTTATGTAATCGGAAATGGGCATGGTTATCATCTCAGTTATGAGCTCGATTATGGATACTATGTTCAGTTATAGGCTCGGTTATGACTCTGGTTATGTGTTATGTACGCTTGATTATGGGCTTATTTATAACCTTAGTTATGAACATGGTTATGTGGGTTACATTCGATTATGGGCTCGATTATGATATCGGTTATAATTACTATGTTCAATTATTGGTTTGGTTACCAACTTGGCTGCGACCTCGCTTATGGGTTGATTACGATCTTGGTTACGAGCTCGGTTAAGGGCTCAATTACATCTTCGGTTATGACCTCCGTCATGAAAACAACTATAGGTACTATGTTTAGTAATGGACTCGGTTATGATCTTGATTTTGGGTGTTATGTCTGATCATGGGCCTAGTTATGAACACAATTATTGGTGTTACGTTCGATTATGGGCTCGATTACTACCTCGGTTATGGTATGTTCGATTATGGGGCCCAATTATAAGCTCGATTATGAATTAACGTATTAGGTTGTGTAAAAGCTTAATTATTACTTTGTTTAATTTGGTCACGTGGACGGTTATGAAATCTAGCTAAGGATGACATACATATTAAATATTAATCGTAAAATACAAGTAATGAAATAATAAATATAAAAGTTAAATTAGAAAATATAAAATATAAATATAAATACTAAATTAGAAAATATAATAAATATAATATAAAATGCAATGTTTTATTTCATTGTTTTTTATAACATTAGTATAAAAATTATTTTATGTTGATCCAAATTTTTTTATTGTACTCTTTAAATTTATTAATTACAGGCGGAGCGGAAAAATATTCGATATCCGTCCTTATTCTAAAATTAAGCAGATACAGATATCCGATATCCGAAAATTAAACGGATACGGATATTCGATACCTAAAAATAATTTCGGAAACGGATACGGATATGACACTATCAATATCCAAAAGCATCCGTTGACAGCCCTGGTTATGAGTATTATGTTCGATTATGAGCCCGATTAATACCCTCGGTTATGAACACGATTATGGGTATTATGTTCGACTATGGCCTCGGTTATAGGCAGTGTTAAAATTATTATTCATAAAATACAAATACTAAAATATTAAATATAAAAGCTAAAATATAAAATATAAAACATACAATATAAAATGTAAAATATTAAAAATAAAATGTAAATATAAATAAGTTATAAAAGCACGATTAACCATGAAAACCACAGAACGTGAAAGATGATCGATTCCAAAACTAATCGGGTACCTAATGGATGTAAAGCATGATCTTAGAAAAAGCATAACATAATACATGCGTAATTTGCATAAGTATATGCATATATTATATGACGAATGGCTTGAAACATTAATGGAATATCGAGCATGCTCACTAATTTATGGTCAGGCTTAATTTGGGAAATGATCATTGGAAACCAAAACACACAACTTCAACTATTATTTGAAATGCTGATAGGATGTTCCTATAGAAGCTGAGAACTATGAAAAGAAAAATAGAAACTAAAAAAGACAGAAAATGGAAAGTGAAACAATGATAGTCAAGGCTTTACGCATTAACATGAACAATGATTCCTTTTAGTGTTAACAAGTAGGGTTAATCTCTGCACCAGTTGATCGAAATTTATCATCCGTCTTGATCAAGCTCAAGCACACATAACAAGTACCCATTTTATAAAGCTTCCCAACGTGGATCAATATATGTCCATTGGCTATTACAGCTTCACAGTCTTGTCTTCTTCTCATAAACACTTTAACCATCCAAAAGCTGTATCCACGTATGAAAAAAAAGCAAACATTATATAATATAAACAGATAATGAAGATTTGTAAACTTGTAGGTTGAATTCATGTGCATACCAGGTACCACTCTTTGAATCATAGGTTTTAAGTCCTAACTGGTTAGTCTCTCACAGGTTTGCTTCCTGATAATAGTAACATAATATATATGTTAATCAAAAGTTGAAAACTTAAACAATATGTAAGTGTTCATGGCATTTCCTGTAAGGATTGGTTTTTTTTTTTTTTTTTTTTTTTTTTTTTTTTTTTTTTTTTTTTTTTTTTTGTCTGAAACATCTTGCTAGTTCAACAAAAATCATCAATAAGTCAATCTTCATTCTTTATGCAATATCTTAACTGCATTGCTTTACCTGCAGGTTGTTGTATCATTTACAAAATATGCACAGTAACCAAAACCGAAAAAAAAAAATCTTTTGTTGAATCTGATAATTAATGCTGCTCCGTCCTTTGCAACAAGAACTGAAAAGCTGTGTTTTCACGGATCAACAGCGGCGGATCAATATCAAATGCATCTATTTCTGTCATCATTTTTGAAATATCGCCTACTGTGAATGGTATGCTTGAATCATCATCCAGCAAGAACGAACTACTGACTGCGTTGTTTGAGTCCTCGGTCATCAGTACTCTCATACTTGAGATAACCTCCGATGAAACACTGTGTGTACCATATTTGTCATCCCAATACATAGTACTGATTTTGTACAGTTGTTGTATGCTAAGCACCAGGCATAAATCATTAGTTATCTCCTACAAAGACTTTTTTGGCTTCTGATGTACAACCTAGAATATCAAGATGAAGTCTGGCTAACCCAAATATAATTGCAGATGCTTATTTCCTGTAAGAATGTGAAGAAAAATATAACTGCAGATACTATGTAAACGTAGCCAAATAGATTTGTGCGTTATATGCCTCATTTTAAACAACAGGATGTAATGATGCTAACCCAAATAGTTTGTACCAAGAAAAATAATATAACGCAAAATTATAATGGTCGTTATTTCAGCTCTAACTGTCAAGCTAACAAAAATAAACAAAAACTTAACAATACAAAGAGTATGCATATGCTGCAAATAAAATTAAAATTCAAAGAATAACATGTTCAAGCAATGAAATATTTATTAACACGGTTACTGTCTTCCTTTTGCAGTCAACTGCTTCTGACCATATCATTTTGTGTTATTTTCTCTCTTTTTCCACAAACTAGCTTTATTTTCTTTTGAATGTGATGGAAATCAATGAGGTTAGAGGTGGAGCTAAGTTGAAGCGCGTGCACTCCTATGCATTGCATATGTGTTACTTCATTTTGATATAAATTATGAAAATATTGTTATATAACCAAGTTTTGTTCATTTGGCGGTTTGCAAATTAACTATTGAATGGTCTCAATAGGCAAGGTTTTGCGGAATGGTCTCACTAGGCAAGGTTTAATGTATAGAGTACAGTATGGTCTAATGAACATGGTAATTTTAAATATAAAACTTAATTGATGTTAGTACTTTTAAATCTGGCATTAGTAAAAAAAAAATATGAGGCCTTCTTAGCCAACACTGTAGCTAAGTTGAAGAAATGCATGCCATAACTAGCTGTTTTCCCCTGTATTCGATACATTAATGTTTTGCAATAGAACATGAAAAAAGTCATTTCAGCGATATTAATTGGATGCTACATTTATTCGGTTGTTAAGTGGGCTGTAGATTTGTCACAAGGGTCACTCATCAAATCCAGGCAGTTTTGGTAAAATAGTATGGTCATCAATTAGGTACCTAAGTAAATTTCATTATTCTCTTATACAAAAGAAAAAATGGTAATTTAAAATGAGCATTTACTCAAATCAGTAGATTCTTTAAGCATTCGTCTTTGTTATGGAATGCAGACGAAGCTAATTATCACATTGAAGTTACATGAATCACTACTTAATTAAAAATGGTACTAAAATGTAAGGAAACACATATGCAGACTGATGAAATATTAGTTATCCTTTTTTATGTTAGACACCATTTTATATATACTTCAAAGTAGTTCTGCTGCTCTGATCACTGCATCCTTTTTTCATGTAAAAAAATTAGTTTGCATGTACAACATAGCCTTCTGAAAATGCTCCCATAAACTAGTGCACTGACAAAGCTGAAAATTGTAGCATCAAATCATTGTATTTGTATATATTTCAGAAATGTGTTCATTATTTAATACAGATGCTCTGAGCTTGCCTCAAATCTTCTTCTTCTTTGTGCCTGCTCTTGTAGGTCAGCAGTAATATATGTTTGATTATTAAAGTTCAGATATTATAACAACAACAAAGATAACTGTTTTATATAATACTGTATCAGTTGACTGGTAATTTGTAGCTATTATCACACTAATAAGATCATCACACGGACTTTTTTTATGGCATTTGAAGTTTAGTATACTATATTGTGGCATGTGGTTTCAGTTCTTTTTATGCAGCAATCTTTTTGTTTTGTAGAGTAACATGCATTGAGCGTGTTTACATGTCCTTAGCATTGAATTATTTAGGGGATATTTTTCTTTTCCCTAACTTGTTACCAGCTCCATATCTAGTAATAGTACAGTTTTTGATCATTTAAATTTTTGTTTACCTATTGATCATTTAACCAACTTAGCAGTGCCTTAGCTTTAATTTCTAGACCAGTTGGCATTAAGCTTAATATATAATCAAATCAACTTTGATCCCTTAACCTTAAAAAAAAGGCAATTTAGGTACTCTTATGGAATCAAACCTGAAACGAAAGAACATAGTTTCATCTCAGAAGGTTCTGGACGTGCAAGAAGCTTCATGGACCCGTCTTTCGAAAGCACATGCGTTTTAATGCCATATCAAGTTACGTCATATATGTTGTCTAAAGAAAGTGTGTCTCTTCTACAGAGCAACTACTCTCAGTATCAACCGATGCAATATCTTGGTCAGGTAACTATTAGTTCGCTTCTCAAACCACAACAGCTTTCATTTTTGGGAACAGACTTTGCTTCTTCAGAAACAGGAAAGAATGAATGTCACTCTCTTCGACCTTTCTTTGATGAGTGGCCTAAAACATGAGATGCTTGGTCTGATCTGGAAGATGATAGGTTAAATCCAACTTCATTTTCCACCACTCAACTTTCAATGTTGATTCCTATGGCCTCTTCTGATTTTTCAACCACTAGTTCGCACTCTCCTAATGGTGAGTACTATATTTACATTGATTTCAATCTTACATTATGGATATATGTGTTGAATTTAGCCAAGTGGTTTTTTCCCTCCCTATTAGCAAAATTTATCATACGTTAAAAAACCAGTACTATAGTTATGAACAATTTACTAAAATTTAGTTGTAAAGGATGAACTAAAAGTTTAAGACCCCATTATGTAATTTTTAGTTGTGTGCTTTTGTCCAAGAAAAGCTTGTACATGGCAGGTATCTTTGGAAACAACTTGTTTGAAAAATGACGCTAACATATAAAGTAGAATAAAAAAATAGAACATATTGACATATTTTTCCTATTTTGAGAGATAATACAAAAAACAAAGGAAAACAATCCATTACCTCCGTCATCTCTCCTTCCACTCTTGTTGTTGTAATGCTTTAAAATTTTAAATTGCTATAAATGTTGAAAACACAAAACATAAAATGAAATCAAACATGTCTAAGTATTTACATTGTATTAATATATTAACTAGTTTAAAGCGGGGGGATTAATCTGCTGTTAAACTCTTGGAAGATAAGCTATTGTCAAACTCTTGAAAGTTAAATTACTTACGAGCCAATATTTATATTATAAGCTTATTGCAAACATCTTTATAATTGGTATAGATAGAAAAACAATGTTCTCTTCTTATTCCTGTTAAACCATTTTCATTTTTGCCTTTTTTTTTTCAAATGATTGAAGGGACTGGCTTTTATCGGTTCATTGGACTAGCTACGTGCATGTAGAACCTGTGCTTTTGCCTTTTTAAGTAAATTTTAAAACTGGCTTATTAAGTTAATTATGGTTTTTGTAAGACAATGAAAACAATTGCATGTATATGCAAAGCCTGAGTGAAATCTATCAAAAAAGAAAATCTTGTTGAATATCTATGTTTGTTGTATAGTACAATAGCTAAGAAGGAGCTGGATATCACCATGAAAATGATAGCATCCTACCATGTTGCTTTGTTCCTTACACAAGAATTATTGAATGGTGTCTTTGTTCTCTGAAATATATAGATGAGGAGTGTAAACCCAAAGTGGCAATATATTGACTACATGTTATCTTGTCATCAAGTATATCATAAATACCAAAATTCAAGAGCGAGAACCAAATACAACAAAAAAGAATACCGAATCCCATACAAAGTTTGTTGACAAATAATATTCAAAAATGCATTTAAGCATAGACTATTATGGCCTAACTATGATCAAGATGCAAGCTATTGGATCTCATTCAACATCATTTCTAGGTTCTGATACCGACACTTATTCTTGGAGTCTGAAAACAAATGGTAATTTCTTTGTTAAATCATACGACAAGGTGTTGCACTTCACATGTAAAACCTTCAGCCTAAATATCTTGTAGAAGAACACAATCCCACCAACGATTATTTTTCATATGTGAATTATTGTGCAAGGTAAAATAAACTCTACCATCTAACTTGCAAGAGAAATATACATTTTTATCACAAATGTTTCTTCTATGATTGCTGATGAAAGCATTCAACGTTTTTACTTAGACTGCGACACAACCTTTAGACTTTGGACCTTATTCGCCTTTAATCATATCAATCTATTGTCAGTTTCAACAATAGTTTTTCTTACTAGTCGTAATTTGGTAGGAATTACTTTGTTTTCTCAATAGACCACACTGTATTTTTTTTTATTTTTTTTTTTATATATATTTACATTTGGCAGATTGTGTGGAAAGAGAAGAAAATTAGATGCTTTTAACTTGGAACATAAACTCATTTATCAAACCTATGATAATATCGTCTCTCAATTTAACTGTTGAATAAGTGCTGGATTCGGGCCTTTGCAATACAAACTTGATTATAATGGAACAGATCATGACAAATCAGTAGGTAATTTGATCACTTTGTTCATAATATTGAATGTCTCTAATATGAAATGAAAAATAGATTAGAAAGTGCTTCAGAAACTATTACACTAAACATAAAATAAACCTCTTCAAACATCAAATTAGAACTATAAACAATAATTACCATTCTTGAACCTACTGGAAGACAAACTAGGTTCATAATGTTAAATAATATATATGAAAAAATCATTACCTTGGGTTTTCGAATCAGAACGATGATGGAGCACGCTTTAAGGACTAGTCATAGTTGAGTGTCTGATACTGTACTTGAACACGATGTTGAATCTCTAATTTTGGATCCCCAACTGAAACATAAATCGATGTAGCAAAATTGAAATCGATGTTGAAATCTCAGCTAAGTATTTGATTGAGAGACTGTATGGAGATTGAGATTAAATCTTTTACTGAAAATAAAGTTCGGCATGGGATTGTAATAGAGATAGGAACAAAAGAAACGGAAACGAAAGAGAGAAGAGAGGGTTATTCTGTGAAGTTGAGATTTTAGCCCGGTCCTTTAAACAAATTAAAATGCTTATTAAGCACTTAATTAGTAATAAATCTGTAATTATGTCATGTAAACTTATGATTTCGAACTGTTGTCCTGCGAACATATGTGGGTTCACGGAGAGGGACTGGAACACAATTTCCAGAAAGGAAAATGTGTTTTGGTCAATTGCAGTTAAATTGGATCGACCAGAAATGGGCCTTTTTGCAAACGGTCTCAGAATTCGACGAAACTAGTTTTGTTGGGACCGTATCGTCAAAACATAGCTAGATTTATTTTTCTGGAATTTTTCGAATCAGTTTGTGGCCCTGACAAATTGAAATGCACGTTCAAATCAAATATTGAATGTTTTATATTTTAATTTGAAGAAAAACTGACTGAAACAGTCGAATGGGCCTTCGAAACATATCCCATTGTGTTCGGAATGGGGGTAAAACGCTACGGACGACAGTCGTTGGGTTTCGATTGGTGGTCGTGCCAGAAAACCCCTTTAAAACCTCCCCGACCAATCAAAATTTTTATTAAAAAAAATCACTTTCTCTCTCCCGATTTGAACGGCGGCTAGCCTCCAAAGCTTCCCTCCCCATTTCCGATCGCCACAGCCACTTTCAGCACCTCCGCCAGTTGAACTTTTTGAAGCCCTCCTCACCACCTTCGAATCCATACCCAAGTTGGCCTCCACCGTTCAGTGTACGACGAGATCGAGGCCCTCAAAGACCGCAACTTCGACGCGCCGCCGAGCCCTCCTGGCTGCTTCGATCGGAACGCCACTGGTGGCGTTGGGTGCGTGCCTCGGAGCTCTATGACGCTGCGAAGTCTGATTCTCCTCAAGATTCACGGATTAGCCGATAATTGAAAACCTAGTTTTGAAGAAAACAAAGAGGTATACGACCATGTTAATTTTCAATAGTTTAAAAGTGTTGCAAACTTCGAAAAATCATATCTTTTTCGTTCGTTAACGAAATTCGATGAAACAGGAAACATCGTGTCCGTGTGGACGTCTTCTACATTTTAGAAGAGACCGCATATTTTTCTGAGTCTTCTGCTATTTTTGGTGGAGTGGAACCCAATGTGAGATTTCTAATTTATAAACGATATGGAAAACGACGATGTATAAATTATATGGTCGATGTATGAGTTATATAAGCGTTGTACACCTCATGTATAAGCGTTGTATAAGTTGTACGTTCGATGTATAAGTTATATATGCGTTGTAAAAATTATATATGTGTTGAAATAGAAGTGAATTGCTATATATATATATATATATATATATATATATATATGACCCTCGTCCACAAACCATGGACGATATTTATTGATTGTGATTGGTGTGAAAATTGATTGATAGCGAATGGTTGTTTGGGATTATTTGTGGTTGGTATTGATTGATTGTGGTTGAAAAATACCCATTTGTGGTTGAGAAATATTTGGTTGAAACCACATAGGATTAGTTTGTGGAAATGAAATAAATATATACATGCCGCCTGCGTGCGAACTAGATGCATGATTCCCATTGTAAAAAACCGCGAGGTTTTAAGGTAGAGCAAGGAGCCGTACTAGGGATGGTCCCGGTTTTAACTACCCTGCCGTTATGCTGCCGAAATTTTGAATAATATTCGTGTGTTTGAATTATTTTCATTTGTCGAAACTATATTTATTCACTGAATAGAAAACCTTCATGTGTTGAATCGATATTCATTCCTTGAATAGAAATTCATGTGTTGAATGGTATTCGTGTTTTAAATATAAAAATCCCATTTTTATCTATATATAGAAACTATAGAAAACCTTCATGTGTTGAATCGATATTCATTCGTTGATTAGAAATTCATGTGTTGAATGGTATTCATGTTTTAAATATAAAAATCCCATTTTTATCTATATATAGAAACTATAGAAAACCTTCATGTGTTGAATCGATATTCTTTCGTTGATTAGAAATTCATGTGTTGAATTGTATTCGTGTTTTAAATATAAAAATCCCATTTTTATCTATATATAGAAACTACAGAAAACCTTCATGTGTTGAATCGATATTCATTCATTGATTAGAAATTCATGTGTTGAATGGTATTCCTGTTTTGAAATAAATTGTTTTATAATAAAAATCACCTTTTTATCAACTATATGGACTATGTAAAATAATCTCGTTTTAAAAAGAAATTGTTTTACAATAAAAATCCTATTTTTATCACCTATATGAACTATATAAAATAATAGTGTTTTGAAATGAATTGTTTTACAATAAAAATTACATTTTTTATTATATACATGAATTATTAAAATGCGAAGTGTTAAAAATAGCCACTCGTTCAAATAAATATGCATGAGTTGAAATATTCATTAATTAGCTAATGATATGATTTTTGCCTATGCATACAACATTAGAATGAATGGTGTTTTTGAACCAAATGGAATCAAATATGAAGTTGAACGGAAAATGATAAATGATAAGAACTGTATATATGTACATGCATATTTATTGAACAGGTTATAGCAAAGGGGCTAGAGAAGAGGAATAAAATTTTGTGCCCGACAAATAGGTACACATTTACTGTTTTGTTTGGGTGATGATTTTATGAGCCTGTTGGCTTTTTCTTTTTCTTTTCGACATGAGACGCCCGTGTGGCTATTTGGGATTTTTCCCAGCCCCTCCCGTACAAATGAGGTTATGGCGAATTTTTCTGAAATTTAAAGGCGTTAGTGAAACATTTGAAATGAAAACGATATATGAATTTTTGAATGAACTATATTTATATAAATATATAAATATAAATAAAATTAAAACGAAACGTGGCCGTGCAGTTCGCATTTTGAAACCGTGATTGCAGACGATTATACCGGGAGATCTAACCATCGGATTTTCCTGAAATCGCAACCGTTGGGTTCACTTTGGGAAAATCTTTCCAACGGCACCAACTTTGTAAAAATCCAATGGTTGGATTGTCTGGAATGTTTAATTCAAATCTGAAGAAAAACAGCGCCAGAATCGATTATATTTATATATATATAAATATAATTATATTTAATCGAATAACGACGTTGTAGTTCGTATTTTGAAATCGAAACTTCAAACGATTGTACCGGGAGATCCGACCGTCGGATTTTCCCGAAACTGGAACTGTTGGATTCGTTTTGAAAAGATCTTTCTAATGATGTAAATTTTGTGAAGATCCAATGGCTAGATTTTCAGATATGTGTAAATCAAATCTGAAGAAAAACAGCGCCACGGCAGCGTTATGGCCCGAAGCGTCGTTTTGAATAAATTGGCTATTTTAAAATAAATAAAAATAGCGATAAATCGTTATAAAATACCATAAACAATATGGAATGGAAATAAACTGAATTTGCTCGATTTATGTGGTATTTGATGGTTGAATGTGTTTGGTGTGAAAATTACATTAAAGAGCGAAATTGCTATTGTCGAATGATTTAACCATTGAAATAAATTGATTTGAAATTCTAGATATACGTGAATTATTTGAAAAGGCCGAGTTAATTCTCATTTCAAATAATTGACCGACGATTGAAAGTCGAAGATGAAGACGGTGGTCGAAGACCGGAGATCTTCACCTCGTTTGGATGGTAACCGAAGTCCTGAGTGGGAGGCATCCCGAAATATGGATAATGAGTGGTGATCGTCCAGACGTACGTGGTGATCGATGGGTTTGCGAGGTATTTAGTGCCTCCGGTTTCGTTCAGACCCAGAACGGACTTGCAAATGGACTATGTGTCTGACATTGGATTTTATTCTGTGTTGATTGATCTCTATTAAATATACATCTGTTTGGCGGCAGAGAATTTATTCTTTTGCTTAACGCCCTTCTCTGAAACGCACGAGCTCAGAGGTTGTATATCGATGGACATCAGTCGCATGGCATGAATTGCTAGTGTGACCTGCCTAAGTGTCAAACAATCAGGGCTTCTGTTGAAAAGCAAAGTCTTGTGGTGATGATCAAAGCACCGCCTGTGTGGTGTAGCTTTGTGTATAACGTGAATTCGTGAGCCTCACACCCCGGTATGAACCAAAAACGGGAGAAGGACCTCAGGGAGGGCATGCGTTTCTTTCTAGCTAGGGTGGTGTCAGTGACCTACCAGCCCTGACATTTATATACTTTTCACCTATGTGGTTGTTGCTGTTGCGAGGCGCCTCGGTTAGATCGGACGATCCGGGTCCGATGGAGCCATTCGTTGGCTCATTTACACCCCCAAAGGGTGGGGAAACGCAGTGTTCAGGAATTTTAATCCACATCGGTGGACCGACCCTGACGATCCAAGGGCCCACCTGTGTCTGGGTCCTGAGACACGGGCTAGAGCGTCTCGAATTCGGTAAGGACTATCTTTTGCCTTGGTTCAGGACAGAAATCCAATTTCCAAATACGACATCGTGTGGTTTTGATTGTATACCTATATATGGCGACATAGTGGTATGGGGCATTAATGTCGTCTATGATTGATAGTTATGATTTGAAATTGTTTTCAAAACATATAAACATTAGCAATAATATCAAATGCCTTTGTTTTATTCGTATCAAGCATATTTTGGCCGTTATAAGGTAAAAAACTCTATCCTCCGGTTTGCGTTGCATTGTGTGATGGGAACCGAGTCTTATAATGGCTTCATTTTTATAAAAAGCATAGCGATGTTTAAAAGAAAGATTTGTTTTAAAGCACTGGCAATCCAATGGAGTAAACCCGTTCCACGAAAGTGGCGTGGTCCTGTGATTGGCCATATTATATATGTGTTAAGTAGATTTCTCATACCAGTCCCATGACTGACTCGTAGTTTGTTTCACTTTCAAACTCAGTTGCCCCTTTTTCTACACGGGCAGCCTTGTATTCAGGTTTAGCTGGTTCTTTCTGGATAGCTGGAGCTGAAGATGGATTCTATCATTTATCTCTTTTTATGCTGTTCAGCTCCTATTGTACATATTTTGTTTGTTTTCCGCTGTAGACAATTATGTATAGCTGAACTGTATTTTTACTAAGTATGATCCTATATACTGTGTAACTCTGATGATTACTCTTATCCAGTATATTCTATTGTTCATTCTCTGGTGTATTTATTAATCCTGTTCTGTTATTACCTGTTTCTGTGTTATATTCTATGGATTACCCTTGCCGCCGTCAGTGCGGGGTTTGGGGTCGTCTCATTTGGTATTAGAGCTTTGGTTAAGCTTAGTTCTGGAATATAACATTTGAACGAACTCGTCAGAAATAGAACCAGTAGTGTTCTAGGACGGGTAACTCTATACAGATAGGATCAGTATTGTCCTAGTATGAGTAAAGTAGAATGGAATACACCCCGGTAGACACATTTACATTGAAGTATTTGTCTCTATATTTTGAAATATCTTTTCTATGACCTGACACTTGATCTGCTAATTGCAGAAGTACTAGAAAAATGAGTGTCAGCAACAGGAGAAATGCAGAACCCGATCTGGAGGCTCTATTAAAGAGATATCGAAATCTGAATGGAGCACAGTTCTCGGGCAATGAATCTATAATTCAAACTCAAGCTTGGGTGAGCTCTGTCGAAAGAATTTTTGAGCGTATCCAGCTGAGGGATGACCAGAAACGGTTAGTAGCATCTTGGGCGCTCAAAGAAGAAGCTTTAATCTGGTGGGAAACAATCATCAAAGATAATCCAGAAGGTGATATCACCTGGGACAAATTTAAAGTGATTTTCCTAGAAAGATTTACTCCTCCCGAAGCGACGGAGCGATTGTGTGATGAATTTTCTTATCTAATACAAGGTGATATGACCATCCCAGAATATCATAAGAAATTCAACGAACTTGCTCACTTTGCCCCTCATCTGATTCGAGATCCAAAGAGGAAAAATTTGAGATTCATTCATGGCCTGCAAAGGAGATATCAGAATAGTGTACTGAGGAATGTAAAACTTCCTTTCTCTGAAATGATTTATATGGCTTATCAGTATGAAGATCTCCATAAGAAAGGAACGTTGCGCGACGAAGAAGAAGTCTGTTGTAGTGACAAAGAAGAGTCAGAAACTGATATTCCAGAAGCTAGTACGAGGTCTGAGGGCAATAAGAAGCCCAGTGCCAGGAGGGAAAGGGCCAGAGCTGAGAAAGAACCCGTAACGACCGCCGTACGCAATAACTGCCATCAAAAGGGGCATTTATCGATAAACTGTGGGCCCTTAAAGAAATGAAGCAAGGGTGGATTCAAACCCGGGGGGAAGTCTCGAGAAGGTAGGAAATGTCGGAAGTGCTATCATGCTGGTCATATTGAAAAAAACTGCCCGCTATTCAAAAAGCCTGGAATAGTTCAAGCGAATGAAGTAGCAAAAATTTCCGAGCCCTCAGCTAGTCAAGAAAGGGCTGATGTTTTAGAAGGAACGCTTACTGTCAAAAACATTCCAGTCAAAGTACTGTTTGACACAGGCACGTCACGAAGCTTCATTGCCAAAGATGCAGCTAAGAAACTGGATTTGAATTTGAAAAAGCTCATGGAACCAATGACTGTCCAGAATCCGGTTGGGGGTTCCGTTGATCTCAGTTGGATTTCTGTAGTGGCGGTTTCTTTCTCTCGTTATCGGTTTCCTACCATCGCGGTCGTCATGAATTTTAAAGAGTTTGATCTTATCTTGGGGTTAGACTGGTTGACCAAATATGAAGCTGAAGTTAAATGCGCCGACAGAGTCGTAAAGGCGAAGATTAAATCAGGTGATTATATAACCATTCCCTGTGAAGGTCAGAATTCTAATAGAAAAGACTTCTGGGCAGCTTTGAATGTTTCTCCAGCCCAAATAGAAAATGTCCCTGAAGTTGCAGAGAATATTCCTGACATCATCAAAGATATTCCTATCATCGAGAATTATGCGGATGTGTTTGAGGAAGTTGTTCTCTTACCTCCGCAGAGAGAAATAGATTTCAAGATTGCTTTGATTCCCAATGCAAGGCCAGTAGTTCACGCTATTCGAAGAATGTCCTTGAAAGAGAAGGAGGAATTAGACAATCAAACACGACAGCTAGTATGGAAGGGTCTGATCAGGCCTAGTTTCTCTGATTGGGGTGCAGCAGTGGTGTTTGTCCCAAAGTCAGATGGTACTCTACGACTATGTGTGGATTATCGGGATTTGAACAAACAGACAATAAAGAACAAATATCCATTGCCGCGGATTGATGATTTGTTGGATCGATTAAATGGCGCATAAGTATTTTCACGAATGGACCTAGCTACAGGCTTCCATCAACTTCGAATTGCCGAAGAGTGTGTTCCAATGACAGCGTTCAGAGGTCCCGACTTATTCTACGAGTGGTTAGTAATGCCATTCGGCTTATGTAATGCTCTTGCTTACTTCGTCGATCTAATGAACAGAGTATTCAGAGGAGTATTGAACAAATTTGTTCTGGTTTTCATTGACGATATTTTAATCTTCTCTAAATCAAAGGCCGAACATGAAAAACATTTAGGACAAGTGTTAGAAATCCTCAGACGGAATGTATTAAAAGCCAAATTTTCCAAATGTATCTTCTGGCAAGATGAAGTAAAATTTCTAGGCCACGTGGTATCGAAGGAAGGAATCGCTGTGGATCCAAGCAAAATCACAGCTATTCAGAATTGGAAACAGCCCAGTACCCCCACTGAAGTCCGCAGTTTTCTTGGATTGGCTAGCTATTACCGGAAGTTCATTAAAACTTTTCGAAGATATTTGGTCACTTGACGAAGCTTACAAAGAAGCATTCAAAGTTCAAATGGACTCCAGAAAGTGAGGAGGCTTTTGAAGAGCTAAAGTTGAGATTAACAACTGCTCCAGTGTTAACCATCATCGATGGCAACCAGGATTTAAAAGTCTGGACTGATGCTTCTAGAGAAGGCCTTGGCGCAGTGTTAATGCAAACGGGCCAAGTGATTGCTTATGCTAGCCGTCAACTGAAGCCGCACGAGAAAAACTACGTCACTCATGATCTTGAGTTATTGGCGATAGTATTCGCCTTGAAAATCTGGAGACACTATCTTCTGGGTGAGAGATTTGAACTGTTCACAGATCACCAGTCGTTAAAGTATCTGTTCACTCAGAAAGACCTGAATCTGAGGCAACAACGTTGGCTAGAGTTTCTTGCAGCATATGACTTTGAAATTATATACACTCCAGGGAAAGCCAATGTCGTAGCCGATGCGCTGAGCCGAAAGAATGTAATGATCGCCAGCTTTATTATCACGACTTCCTTGATTGACAAAATATCTATTCTTCAGAAGGAGGATAACTTTATTAAGGATATGATCAAAAGGATTCAGAAAGGTGAACCCTCGTGTTTTCAAATAGATAACGACGAGACCTTGAGGTTGAAAGGAAGGATTTGTGTTCCTGATATCCCAGAGTTAAAAAGGGAAGTGTTAGACGAGTGTCACAAGTCCAAACTGAGTATCCATCCTGGTGTGGCCAAAATGTACAACGATTTCAAACGAACATTCTGGTGGAAGGCTATGAAAAGGGACGTTTCAATATACGTTAGCCGATGCCCTACTTGCCAACTAGTCAAGAGCGACCAACAGAAATTGGCTGGATTGTTACAACCACTAGAAGTTCCTGGTTGGAAGTGGGAACATATTTCTATGGATTTTATTAATGGTCTGCCCAGGACCAGAAAAGGAAATGACAGTATTTGGGTGATCGTAGATCGCTTCACGAAGACCGCCCATTTTATACCTGCCAGATCAAACAGAACTGCTCAGAGTCTGGCGCAGATTTACTTCAGGGAAATAGTTAGACTACACGGAGTGCCGCTCAGTATAGTCAGTGATAGAGATACAATATTCACTAGCAAATTCTGGGAAGCATTTCAAGTCGAGCTGGGAACGAAGTTGAACTTGAGCACCTCTTATCATCCTCAGACAGACGGTCAGACTGAGAGGGTGAATCGTATTTTAGAAGATCTATTGCGGGCTTGTGTTCTAGATTTCGGTGGATCATGGGAAGAGCATCTGCATTTGGCTGAATTCTCTTATAACAACAGCTACCAGGCGAGTCTGACAATGTCGCCATTCAAAGCATTGTATGGTAGACCGTGCCGATCTCCTGCTTGTTGGGTCGAACTCGGCAATAGACTTGTGTTGGGCCCTGATATGATCCGAGAAGCCGCCGACAAAGTCGATTTTATTAAGAAGCGATTACTCGCCGCTCAAAGCCGACAAAATAGCTATGCCGATAGAAGAAGAAGAGATATATCCTTTGCTGTTGGCGATTATGTATATTTGAAAGTATCGCCAATGAGAGGAGTTATCCGGTTCGGTAAAACCGGAAAGTTGGCACCCAAATTCATTGGTCCGTTTCCTATTCTGGAACAGATCGGAACTCTCGCTTATAGGGTCAAACTGCCTGATTGGTTGCTTGGAGTTCATGATGTATTTCATATATCTCAACTTCGAAAGCACGTTCATGATCCAGACTTGATCGTGGAAGAAGCAGCTCAACAAGATATTGAAATTACTCCAGAATTAGCTATGAGAAGAGAGCCACTAAAGATTATCGGCAAAGAAACCAAAGAGCTGAGGAACAAGAAGGTTCACTTAGTCAAAGTGCAATGGAGCGGAGATCCGCAAGATTGTACTTGGGAAATTGAGGAGAGCATTCAGAAAGCTTATCCTAGATGCCGAGTGGATATCTCTGATTGACTCCGGTGCAAGGTATATTTACCATACTTTACATCACCATTTAATTCTCTATTCTATTGTTACTTTCTTTCCATGGATGTGCACTTTTAACTCTATAGTCTGAATGATTTTAAAAGGAGAATAGGAGTTAGTTTAAATGGTTTTGAAAAGTTAAAAACAAATTGCTTGTTGGTTGTGTTGTGTGTTAGTAAATTTGATTAATTAAAATTATTGAAACGATAGTTAACTGAATCAACAATAGGATAATGTTGTAATTTATTCGATTATATCACACATTGAACTGATTTAAAAATAGATGGAAATATATATACTTGTGCATTATATATGTTTGAACAGGAAAATGGATAGCTGTTGAGTAAAGATTTTATTTGCGTGCCCGACAAATAGGTAAACCTTAATGAGTTGGATGCGAAATATTATTATATCAACTCCTGTGAATGCCATTGGATGCGGAGTGCTGGTTTTTCTGTGTGAGATAATAAACGTCGCCATAGGATAGTAACAATTAATTTTGAACTACATTACATGGCATACTTCTGAAGATAGGCATACTTCATCATATACCACATAAGCATTTGGAGCTTGTGTGACGAGGTGGAAGATTTACCATACGAGCGAGAGGCTTGTATGGCGATGACTATATTTTACAGGTTGAACTGGTGACTGATATGGACTATTTAAATTGTAACGATTAAATTGCCAGATAAAAAAAAACCACATACGGGTTTGGAATTGACAATAATCACGTCTCTCTAGTTATTAGATACGACACATGGACTATTTATTTCTCACACGGGCAGGGTGACGAGAATTTATTCTCTGGAGTTATTATCAATACATGCTCCCCTGTAAACACCAGAATATATCACTATAAATATGTGTATGCTTATTAGGATTTATTAGGTACCTAATATGGCCCAACAAATTTCCAAACCCCTCCCCGTACAAAGGAGGTTATGGCGAAATTTTTCGAAAATTCCGGGTGTTAGCCAAATTTTTGAGGAATTTGAAAATTCTCAGAAACTGAAAGGTTGGAGAATGGGAGCCAGATCGAACGTAGGGTTGGTTAATCAAACCACCGTTGACTTTGTTCCTTTTTGGGGACGAAAAGTTTTAAGTGGGGGAGATTGTAACGACCCAGAAAATTTGAACCAATTTAAAATTTTTAAATTGGCTAAAATAATGGATTTTAAATATTTAAAATAAATATTTTAAATAATGGCAATGGAAAGTGAGTTTGAATCGACAATTGAAAACGAATATAATTAATTATAATTATAAACAAGGCCTGAAATGGCGCTGCAGTTTCAAAAATTGAATTCAAACTTTATCCGACTGTACCGGGTGCAAAACAAAACGGATTTTAAAGAAACCAAAAATATTTAAATCTGTTAGTGAATACCTTTCTAACGAATCTGAAAAATCGAATTTTCATAGCGGAAAGCAAAAGTTATGGCCGAACGAATTTTCAGAAAGGTTGCTATGGAATTTATATAGCCCGTAAAATTGGACATTTTGCATACGACCTCAGAATTCGACGAAACCACTTTTGTTGGATCCGGGATGTGAAGTTATTGCTAGGTTTCAAATTTCATAATTTTTGAAGCTAGTATGTGAGCGTGGCAAAGGAAAATGTGTTTTGGTCAATTGCAGTTAAATTGGATCGACCAGAAATGGGCCTTTTTGCAAACGGTCTCAGAGTTCGACGAAACTAGTTTTGTTGGGACCGTATCGTCAAAACATAGCTAGATTTATTTTTCTGGAATTTTTCAAATCAGTTTGTGGCCCTGGCAAATTGAAATGCACGTTCAAATCAAATATTGAATGTTTTATATTTTAATTTGAAGGAAAACTGACTGAAACAGTCGAATGGGCCTTCGAAGCATATCCCATTGTGTTCGGAATGGGGGTAAAACGCTAGGGACGATAGTCGTTGGGTTTCGATTGGTGGTCGTGTCAGAAAACCCCTTTAAAACCTCCCCGACCAATCAAAATTTTTATATAAAAAAAATCACTTTCTCTCTCCTGATTTGAACGGCGGCTAGCCTCCAAAGCTTCCCTCCCCGTTTCCGATCGCCACAGCCACTTTCAGCACCTCCGCCAGTTGAACTTTTTGAAGCCCTCCTCACCCCTTCGAATCCATACCCAAGTTGACCTCCACCGTTCAGTGTACGACGAGACCGAGGCCCTCAAAGACCGCAACTTCGACGCGCCGCCGAGCCCTCCTGGCTGCTTCGATCGGAACGCCACTGGTGGCGTTGGGTGCATGTCTCGGAGCTCTACGACGCTGCGAAGTCTGATTCTCCTCAAGATTCACGGATTAGCCGATAATTGAAAACCTAGTTTTGAAGAAAACAAAGAGGTATACAGCCATGTTAATTTTCAATAGTTTAAAAGTGTGGCAAACTTCGAAAAATCATATCTTTTTCGTTCGTTAACGAAATTCGATGAAACAGGAAACATCGTGTCCGTGTGGACGTCTTCTACATTTTAGAAGAGACCGCATATTTTTCTTAGCCTTCTGCTATTTTTGGTGGAGTGGAACCCAATGTGAGATTTCTAATTTATAAACGATATGGAAAACGACGATGTATAAATTATATGGTCGATGTATGAGTTATATAAGCATTGTACACCTCATGTATAAGCGTTGTATAAGTTGTACGTTCGATGTATAAGTTATATATGCGTTGTAAAAATTATATATGTGTTGAAATAGAAGTGAATTGCTATATATATATATATATACATATATATACGCCCCTCGTCCACAAACCATGGACGATATTTATTGATTGTGATTGGTGTGAAAATTGATTGATAGCGAATGGTTGTTTGGGATTATTTGTGGTTGGTATTGATTGATTATGGTTGAAAAATACCCATTTGTGGTTGAGAAATATTTGGTTGAAACCACATAGGATTAGTTTGTGGAAATGAAATAAATATATACATGCCGCCTACGTGCGAACTAGATGCATGATTCCCATTGTCAAAAACCGCGAGGTTTTAAGGTAGAGCGAGGAGCCGTACTAGGGATGGTCCCGGTTTTAACTACCCTGCCGTTATGCTGCCGAAATTTTGAATAATATTCATGTGTTTGAATTATTTTCATTTGCCGAAACTATATTTATTCGTTGAATAGAAAACCTTCATGTGTTGAATCGATATTTATTCGTTGATTAGAAATTCATGTGTTGAATGGTATTCGTGTTTTAAATATAAAAATCCCATTTTTATCTATATATAGAAACTATAGAAAACCTTCATGTGTTGAATCGATATTCATTCGTTGATTAGAAATTCATGTCTTGAATGGTATTCATGTTTAAATATAAAAATCCCATTTTTATCTATATATAGAAACTATAGAAAACCTTCATGTGTTGAATCGATATTCATTCGTTGATTAGAAATTCATGTGTTGAATGGTATTCGTGTTTTAAATATAAAAAATCCCATTTTTATCTATATATAGAAACTATAGAAAACCTTCATGTGTTGAATCAATATTCATTCGTTGATTAGAAATTCATGTGTTTAATGGTATTCGTGTTTTAAATATAAAAATCCCATTTTTATCAATATATAGAAACTATTGAAAACCTTCATGTGTTGAATCGATATTCATTCGTTGAATTGAAATTCATGTGTTGAATGGTATTCTTGTTTTGAAATAAATTGTTTTATAATAAAAATCACCTTTTTATCAACTATATGGACTACGTAAAATAATCTCGTTTTAAAAAGAAATTGTTTTACAATAAAAATCCTATTTTTATTACCTATATGAACTATATAAAATAAATGTGTTTTGAAATGAATTGTTTTACAATAAAAATCACATTTTTTATTATATACATGAATTGTTAAAATGCGAAGTGTTAAAAATAGCCACTCGTTCAAATAAATATGCATGAGTTGAAATATTCATTAATTAGCTAATGATATGATTTTTGCCTATGCATACAACATTAGAATGAATGGTGTTTTTGAACCAAATGGAATCAAATATGAAGTTGAACGGAAAATGATAAATGATAAGAACTGTATATATGTACATGCATATTTATTGAACAGGTTATAGCAAAGGGGCTAGAGAAGAGGAATAAAATTTTGTGCCCGACAAATAGGTACACATTTACTGTTTTGTTTGGGTGATGATTTTATGAGCCTGTTGGCTTTTTCTTTTTCTTTTCGACATGAGACGCCCGTGTGGCTATTTGGGAATTTTCCCAGCCCCTCCCGTACAAATGAGTTTATGGCGAATTTTTCCGAAATTTAAAGGCATTAGTGAAATATTTGAAATGAAAACGATATATGAATTTTTGAATGAACTATATTTATATAAATATAAATAAAATTAAAACGAAACGTGGCCGTGCAGTTCGCATTTTGAAACCGTGATTTCAAACGATTATACTGGGAGATCCGACCATCGGATTTTCCTGAAATCGCAACCGTTGGGTTCGCTTTGGAAAAATCTTTCCAACGGCACCAACTTTGTAAAAATCCAACGGTTGGATTGTCTGGAATGTTTAATTCAAATCTGAAGAAAAACAGCGCCAGAATCGATTATATTTATATATATATATATAAATATAATTATATTTAATCGAATAACGACGCTGCAGTTCGTATTTTGAAATCGAAACTTCAAACGATTGTACCGGGAGATCCGACCGTCGGATTTTCCCGAAACTGGAACTGTTGGATTTGTTTTGAAAAGACCTTTCTAATGATGTAAATTTTGTGAAGATCCAACGGCTAGATTTTCAGATATGTGTAAATCAAATATGAAGAAAAACAGCGCCACGGCCGCGTTATGGCCCGAAGCGTCGTTTTGAATAAATTGGCTATTTTAAAATAAATAAAAATAGCGATAAATCGTTATGAAATACCATAAACAATATGGAATGGAAATAAACTGAATTTGCTCGATTTATGTGGTATTTGATGGTTGAATGTGTTTGGTGTGAAAATTACATTAAAGAACGAAATTGCTGTTGTCGAATGATTTAACCATTGAAATAAATTGATTTGAAATTCTAGATATACGGGAATTATTTTAAAAGGCCGAGTTAATTCTCATTTCAAATAATTGACCGACGATTGAAAGTCGAAGATGAAGACGGTGGTCGAAGACCGGAGATCTTCACCTCGTTTGGATGGTAACCGAAGTCCTGATTGTGAGGCATCCCGAAATATGGATAATGAGGGGTGATCGTCCAGACGTACGTGGTGATCGATGGGTTTGCGAGGTATTTAGTGCCTCCGGTTTCATTCAGACCCAGAACGGACTTGTAAATGGACTGTGTGTCTGACATTGGATTTTATTCTGTGTTGATTGATCTCTATTAAATATACATCTGTTTGGTGGCGGAGAATTTATTCTTTTGCTTAACGCCCTTCTCTGAAACGCACGAGCTCAGAGGTTGTATATCGATGGACATCAGTCGCATGGCATGAATTGCTAGTGTGACCTGCCTAAGTGGCAAACGATCAGGGCTTCTATTGAAAAGCAAAGTCTTGTGGTGATGATCAAAGCACCGTCTGTGTGGCGTAGCTTTGTGTATAACGTGAATTCGCGAGCCTCACACCCCATGAACCAAAAAGGGAGAAGGACCTCAGGGAGGGCATGCGTTTCTTTCTAGCTAGGGTGGTGTCAGTGACCTACCAGCCCTGACATTTATACACTTTTCACCTATGTGGTTGTTGCTGTTGCAAGGCGCCTCGGTTAGATCGGACGATCTGGGTCCGATGGAGCCATTCGTTGGCTCATTTACACCCCAAAGGGTGGGGAAACGCAGTGTTCAGGAATTTTAATCCACATCGGTGGACCGACCCTGACGATCCAAGGGCCCACCTGTGTCTGGGTCCTGAGACACGGGTTAGAGCGTCTCGAATTCGGTAAGGACTATCTTTTGCCTTGGTTCAGGACGGAAATCCAATTTCCAAATATGACATCGTGCGGTTTTGATTGTATACCTATATATGGCGACATAGTGGTATGGGGCATTAATGCCGTCTATGATTGATAGTTATGATTTGAAATTGTTTTCAAAACATATAAACATTAGCAATAATATCAAATGCCTTTGTTTTATTCGTATCAAGCATATTTTGGCCGTTATAAGGTAAAAAACTCTATCCTCCGGTTTGCGTTGCATTGTGTTATGGGAACTGAGTCTTATAATGGCTTCATTTTTATAAAAAGCATAGCGATGTTTAAAAGAAAGATTTGTTTTAAAGCACTGGCAATCCAATGGAGTAAACCCGTTCCACGAAAGTGACGTGGTCCTGTGATTGGCCATATTATATATGTGTTGAGTAGATTTCTCATACCAGTCCCATGACTGACTCGTAGTTTGTTTCACTTTCAAACTCAGGTGCCCCTTTTTCTACACGGGCAACCTTGTATTCAGGTTTAGCTAGTTCTTTCTGGATAGCTGGAGCTGAAGATGGATTCTATCATTTATCTCTTTTTATGCTGTTCAGCTCCTATTGTACATATTTTGTTTGTTTTCCGCTGTAGACATTTATGTATAGCTGAACTGTATTTTTACTAAGTATGATCCTATATACTGTGTAACTCTGATGATTACTCTTATCCAGTATATTCTATTGTTCATTCTCTGGTGTATTTATTTAATCCTGTTCTGTTATTACCTGTTTCTGTGTTATATTCCATGGAATACCCTTGCCGCCGTCAGTGCGGGGTTTGGGGTCATCTCAACTATAGTTAAGTTCATTTGACATTGGACTTCGACACGCTTCAATGCAATTCATTCAACACGCTTCAATGTAGTTCAATACAATTCATTCAACACGCGTCAATGCAATTCATTCGATACAATAAAAATCATTCAAAGTTAAGTGCACTAAACACACACGTACAAACTTGTGGTAGTCGAAACACATATGTTCAATAACATTTTGGAGTCGTCTAATCTCGCGTTCTAGCTCGTTTGCATAAGCTATTGCCCTCGGGCTGAAAGGTTCGTCTACCCGTTCATTGTAGTTGCAACCATTTGGATAGGCTCGACATATATGAATGCGGCGACCTATATCGTTTCCATCAGCTCGAACAACAACGTCAAGCTCATAACCGCAATAACATCGTACGGGATAAGATTCAACCATGTGTTCTTGCGGTGGTTGAACTTGTTGAGGTGCTTGAACTTTTTGACGTGCTTGAACTTGTCGACGTACTAGAACTTGTTGATGTGCTTGAACTTGTTGAGCTGATTGAACTTGTTGACGTGCTTGAACTTGTTGAGGTGGTACATCCTGAAGTCCCAACAGGTTTAGCTCTGGGAATTCGTCCGCATACTGTTGAAGTCGCATTTGTTCATACGCTTCTTCTTCGAAGTCTGAGGAGGATGGCCAAGATGGGGTAAACAAGCGTCCCCAAATCACCGTCACCGGGTAAAGAAGTTTACCCTGACCCTAAAACATTTGACATGGTAGAACTCCCATATCATCTCGGCAGTGCACCCCAAACTCATTTCGTTGCGGTGCATGGGGTAAATATACTAATCGATACTGAGCTCTAGCAATCGATGAGGCAGTACCAAGAAAGCTTTGTTACTGCAGGCCGACCTGTTGCGTGGTTGTGAACAAAAATAGAAGGGTTAGTACAGGGCGTAGGCTATACAAATGTGCTAGATACGATATAAGCCTACTTTATCCGAACACCTTCAGAGTTCGTAAGTATACCGAGTGGGTTGATCCTCCGATGTGCCGAAGAGGACATGACTATACATTAGAAATGCAAGATGAGAACGATAGCCTGAAAAAGGAGATTTTCCATCTGAAACAACTTAACTCTGATTTAGCATCCCAGTTACCACTATATCCCAATGAGTAGGCAACACTTGTATCGTTGTACCTATGTATTAACGTATCCAAATGCTTATGTAGTATGCAACAATGTATTATTCATCGTATCCAAATGCTATTTTAACATTGTATTAATGTATCCAAATGCTGATGTAGTCTGCAACAATGCATTAATCATCGTATTCAAATGCTATTGCGTACGGGAGTAAAGAAATAAATTCGATTGCAATCAAACATTACTACAAATAGTTCAAACGTTATAAATTGTTGAAGAATTTTTAAAATTTTAAACGTTATAAAATATACTAATAACAAATTGGTAAATAAGAATTAGAGTAAGTTAAGCGTTTGTTTAACAAACGTGTAGACCACGCATTTGTTTAACAACCGGTGGATCCACACGGTTGTTAAACAAGCTCGTGGTCCACGCTGGATGGAAAACTGTTGTGTTTCCAAGATTTCCGGAGTGTGGATAATCACAAAATGAAAATCCACACTCCGGAACAGTTGGAGTTGCTCTAAGCACCTCATCATTGTTTCTCTTAATACCAGTAATAAAGTAATATAATATCTTATGCACCTGTCATGTGGATTATATACATAAAAAAAACCTTGCGTCCATCCTGTCCGCTCAGTCGAAGAACATTGCAAATGTATATATATGAACCAGATATGAAGATAACTTTGATATGTCACTTTCATGCATTAACTCACATGTCCTTATCCTGCCGTGACTGCTAAGTTTCACCAATTATAAAAACACCTACTGCATCTCTTTTCCGTATCCTCCATTCACAAATTATACCATTGTTCTCCCTCATTCGAACAAGCATAAAATGAAGGAAACGCGATTAAGTTACGCTCGCTTGCTTGTTGAAATTAAAGAGGATTCTAAGCTACCTAATGAAGTATCCATCTATACACATGATAGGGAGATTATTACACAACAGATTACGTATGAGTTAATTCCAGATAGTTGCAAATTCTGTAAATGCTTTGGTCATTCCACTGAAGCATGCTTGAATAATGAGAATCAGGGTGAACAGCCAAAACACGTTGCAATTACAAATAACTGCTCTGATGTTAACAAAGACGATGCTCATAAAGATATCAATAACATCGAAGCAGACTGTTCTGGAATTAACCCAGCAGTTACTGAAGATATCTGCCCTAATTCAGAGCAAGTCTACATGGAAACAAATGCAGAAGATATGAACATAGACGCATTCAATCTTCATTCAGATTCAGCCAAGAAAGCTCAACCTCAAACAACTCAAGACCCTCAGAGTACTGCCGGTCCTAAAGAGGATTTGCAGACTCGTTATGCTTTGGCTGAGATTGTGGAAACTCCATCAGGGGTTTCCACAAATACTAAGGAGCCCAACTATATAAAAGAAAATAGTATCATCACAAAGGAGGGATCCTACACTAAACAGGACATTGAGTCCTTCCCCCCCTTGAAGGACCCAAGCATTATTACAAATTCTACAAATAATTCAACAATAAATTTAGGGGATTCTTGTGAAGACCTTCTCGCTGCTGATCCCATTTATACTAATGCTTCACTGCTTGCAAGTGGCCTAGCACCAACTAAATCAGCCATTACTCTCGAAAATATCCAGGATGCTGTCAACCAAACCATAGCAGCAGCAAAGACTTCAAGACCTGTCTCACCTACATTAAAAAAGAAAAAAGGCAGGACCAAAAGCCTAACAGATATTGTAACCGTGGAGGATACTGAAGATGAAAAGGATCATGATTTCAGAAAGAAATATATTAGCAAAAATGCTAAATGGGAAAAACAATTAAAGCCTACTGACAAAAGTAGTTATAAGAGAAGTGGCAAGCAGTTGGGGGTAAAGGTGGATGGTAAAAAGATCAGGGGATCATCTTAGGTGATGTGTATCTTTTATCTTTCTTTCTATATCCTTTTTATTTTATTTTTATGGATATTATCACTTGGAATATCAGGGGACTAAACTCTCCAGAAAGACAGTTAGACTTAGCTAACTTCTTAGCTTATTACAAACCCTGCATTATGGGTTTGGTTGAACATAAACTCAGTGACCTGAAAATAGAGGAGTTGCATAATAGGCTATTTTCAAATTGGAATATTATCAACAATAATTTGAAGGGAGGGAATGGCATGATTATGGTCCTCTATAACTCTACCATTTGGACTCTCATCAGTCATTTTATTGATATGCAATATATTCATTGCACATTTAAAAATAAAGGAGGGTTGTATTTAAAAATTACTTTTATATATGCCTCAAGTTTAGAAAATGACAGAATTTTGCTTTGGAATAGTATTGTTCAATTTAGTAAAGTCATTCATACTCCTTGGTTGTTAATTGGAGATTTCAACACTGTTTTTCATTATCATGAAAAAAGAGGAGAAAACCCCATTCCTTTTTCTAAGTTAGAAAAAATTGACTGTTTTATGTTGAAATCTGGCTTAATAGAACCCCCCATAATTGGCAACAAATTCACTTGGAAATCAGGTGAATTCAGGAATATTCATTGCAAATTGGATAAGGTTCTATTCAATCAACACTTCATTAATCTATTCCCTAGTGTTAACTGTAGCACTTTGCCTCAAAACACTAGTGATCATACCCCTACTTTAGTTTCTATTAATTATGTGAATAAAAATAGCGGCAACTCCCCCTTTAGATTTGTAAATGGATGGGTGTATGAGAAGGACTACAAGGATGTTGTCTCTAGTTGTTTCACTAATAATTTCTTTGGTACTGCTCAATTCAAGTTTTACAAAACCTTGCATCTTGTCAAGTCTAATTTAAAAACCTGGAACAGCTCTAGAAATAGAAATGATATCAAAAACATTAGAGATGAATGTGATAGGGTACAAAATGAATTAAACATTGACTGCTCAGATAAGAATAAGGCTGAGAATTTTTTTAATGCTCAAGCTAAGTTGGTCAATGCTTTACACATCAGTTCTGTTAACATAAGGCAGAAAGCAAAAGTTGAGTGGTTAACAGCTGGTGATGAAGCTAGCAAATTTTTCTATTCTAGAATGTCAAACAGGAAAAACAGAAATCATATAGGTAAGCTAATAGATCCAGATGGTAGGATTATAAATGGTGCTAAGAATATTGAGGATGAAGCTATTAGCTATTTCAGTAGTCTGTACAACTCTAATAACCTCACCAACAATTTCCCTGAGATTGAGTTTAAATATCTAGTTAATTCTAATAGTACTGATGTATCACTTGCCCCTATTAGGCAGGAAGAGATCAAAAATGTCATATTTTTTGCTAATAATGATAAAAGCCCAGGTCCAGATGGATTTGGTGCCAAATTTTACAAAACACACTGGGGTGAGATGCAGAATGGTTTGTGTGACTCAATCTTAGAATTCTTTAATTCAGGTAAACTTCTGAAAAGCATTAACCATACATACATTACCATTATTCCCAAAGTGGAAAGTCCTACTAGTCTAGATGATTATAGGCATATTGCCTGTTGTAACTTTGTTTACAAAATTATTGCTTCTCTTTTGTGCAATAGATTAAAATGTTTTCTAAAGTTCACTATATCAGAGAATCAAAGTGCCTTTATCCCAGGTAGGTTAATATCTGAAAACTCTCTGCTTGCTCATGAGTTAATTAGAAATTTTAACATAAGGAATACAAATCTTATGTGCATTAAAATTGATCTGCATAAAGCATTTGATAAAATTAATAGAAATTTTATCATTCACATTATGCAAATGATGGACTTTGACAAAAAAAATTGTGCTTTAATTAAAGAGTGTATATGTAATGTGTCTTACTCTATCATGATAAATGGTTCTCCTAAAGGCTTCATTACTAGCAATAGAGGAATTAGACAAGGGGACCCACTGTCACCATACCTTTTCTCTATTGTTATGGAATACTTTTCTATGCAAATGGAATTGGAAGTACTTAAGGGAAACATTAAACCTATAAATAGAGTTAAACCACACATTACACACCTTTTATATGCATATGATATGCTCTTATTTTTGAAAGCAGATAAAGGGAGTGCTATTGCTGTTCACAAGATTTTAAAAAATATGGAGAACTATGATGGGTTAGCTGTCAATTTAAATAAAAGCAAAATCTATTTTAGTAAAGATGTTCTTATTAAAGATGAGATCTTACGCCTCTTGAATTTTAAAGAGGGCAATCTCCCTGTAAAATATTTAGGCCTCCCCTTAAGCATAAATCAGATCAGTGAAAAAGATTATTCTAGACTACTTGACCTGATTCAAAGTAAGCTTGAAGGGTGGTCTGGTAAACTACTTTCTCTATCAGGCAGAATGGAGCTCACTCACACAGTCATATCTGCTATGGTTATGTACTGGGTGCAGTCTCATAATATCCCCACAAATGTTATACTTAAGATTGATAGAATGTGCTCTAATTTTATTTGGAGAGGCAAATATCATAAAGTAGCTTGGGATACTGTGTGTAAACCTAAAAAATTTGGAGGTCTTGGGCTTAGAAGCATTAAGGGCATAATTGATGTTAGCAAATTTAAATTATTTTGAAAATTTCTGGTGGGAAAATCTCTTTGGGCTAGATGGATGTGTGCTAAATATTTAAAAAATAAAAACTTCTGGCTTGCTAGAAAAGAGGTGCACCATTCTTATGTTTGGAAAAGTATTTTAGATTGTAGGGAAATTGGCAAATGTCTAATTCAAAGAAAGCTAAAGGATGGTACTCAAACCAGTTTATGGTTTGATCCATGGATTAGTGGAAATTCACTAATCAACCTTTTAGGATGGAACAATTTATATATTTTAGGAGGGGATAATGATAAAGTTCAGAGCATCATTAATAATAACTGTTGGAGCTTTCATAACAATCCTACTGCCCATATTTTCAAAAATGCCATCAGTGAAATACAGAATGTGCAAAATAGCCTCAGAGACCATTGGTCTTGGAAGTTATGCTCAAATGACAAATTTTCTTTTAAAAAAGTTTGGGAATACTTGATAGGTAAAGAAGTAGAAGTTGATTGGTACAAAATAATATGGTGTAAATCAAACTGCCCCAAAATGGCACATTGTGCCTGCTTTGCTATTTTGAATTAATTACCAACTAGAGAGATTTGTAACAAATGGAAAAAGGACTCTGATAACATTTGCTTGCTTTGTAAAAAAGATAATGAGAGCTCCAATCATTTATTCTTTGACTGCATATATTCCCAGTACATTTGGTATAATGCCAAATGTACTTTGGGATTCAGTCAATCCTATGCTGCTTTGGATATAAGGGATAGCATTAAGTACATTTTAAAGTTTTTTAAGCCCAAGAACTTTAAATTTTCTAGAGCATGTGTTCTGCTTACTGCATCTATTTACTACATTTGGAGGGAAAGAAATCAAAGGCTTCATACTGGTAAAGAAAATAGTTGTTTCCAGACTTGGAGCATTATTCTTAATGATAGCAATATTGTTATGAAAAAAACTAACAGATTCAAGCAAGAGAATTTGCATAATCATAACATTCAGAAAAATGCTGACTGTGATAATCAAATTGAAGAGTTCTTACTGAATGGCAAGCTAATTACCAATAAAAAGTTCCCAGGTCACTTCTTTGGAGACAACTTGTCTAGCTTTGCAATCAACTCTCCTCTCTGCAAAGGGAGTTATCAAAACAATATTACTCCTAATGTCCCTAATCATTCAAATAAGAATAATAATGCTGTTATTTTACCTGATGCAGATCACCATTTTAAATCTCGCACTGGATGCTTTTTGGGTGATGTGAATAGGCCAGTCGAACATCCTGAGGATCTCATCACTTCTAATTTCTTAGCAAATCCTAGTGAGGGAAGTAGACATAATTCGAATCATTCTGTGCGTGTTTTAAATTATAATTTAAATAGTAATCATCTGCTTTTACCTGACACAGAGGAAGGAGCTCACAGAAGAGTTTCATAGAGAACTAATCACCTGAAAATGAGAAAATTAGAAGGAAAGTTTAATACTTTGCACAGAATTGGGAGCAACTTTTACAAAAGCGAGCTGAATAATATGATTTATCACTTATCTGCCTGGTCTGATGGTGAGAGCAGCAGTAGAAGGACTCCTGATGATGACAAAGGCACAACTAGACAAAAGAGAAGCTTTGACAACATGAGAAGCTCAGATCCATCAGAATCAAACTCCACCATGAACGTTGAGCTCGAGGGAAAGCACTTGAGAAGCCAAACCCATCTTCTGAGAAATTACGAAGTGAGACTGAAGCCTGATCCAAGCGAGAAGAGAAAGGAGATGATTGAGGATAAACTTTGGAAGCCACCGTGAAGGAAGAGGAGCTGTTTTTTGGCGGCGCGATCCGCCATTTTTGTGTATTTTGTACTTAGGGTTTCATTCTGGATAGAATGAGGCGGCTAGGGTTAAGTAATTGTTATTTGGATTGGGCCTTGGGCCTGTTTTTTCTTCTTTTCAAAAAAAAACAAGCATAAAACAAATTAAATCTCAAAAACTCCATCACCTAATATTGATTCGAATTACAAGGAGTTAGTTCATTATTTGGAGGTCGTTGGTGAGTTGATGGGTTCTGACGAGGTGCTTTGGGGCGGATCAGGAGGAGAATGGCGGTGGTTGGCAGCGGTGCTGATAGGGTTGGAATGTTCGGTGTAAATATGGGCCGCACTTTACTGTGCCAGGAGGTGGGTCTGTTGGAGTCACGATGCAGCAGGGAGCTACAATGCCAAGGTGTCTGACTGGGGCTAGAAACTCTGACATGGTGATGGGTTAACGATGGTTCATGATGATGGAGAGTCTAAAGGGGGAGAGGCGTTAGTGGTCTTGATGGTTGAATGGTGACGAGGAGGGTAAACGAGAGAAGTTCGAAACATGGCATGGCTGGAACGAGTATTTTGGACTGAACGAGGAAGATGGATTGGGTAAACGTGGTTAACGATTAATAATGAGGTAGGGTTCAAACTTTGGGAACGAAGAATTTGCTTAAAACCTGGTAAGTAAACCTTAAGAATTACTTATGTTAATTAATTAGTCTATTATGATTTCATTTTAACTTAAATATTATGATGAACGTAACTATTTCATACATACAGCAGGAGCTTGTTTTTTTAGGAAGAATGGAGTAGAGAGGACGGGATGGGCTATCTTTGAGGTTACAGGGCTTTGGGCCTAATCAAAGAAAAAAATGATGAACAAATAAATAAATATATAAACAAAAGATAGAAGACAGTGGGAAGGACGTTGGCAAGTTATAAACGCATGGTAGATTAGGCTAGAGGGATTGAATGGTAATGCGGCCTTTGTGAAGAAGCTGCATTGTGAATTTGCTCCTAGGAAGAATAGATTTAGGATCGGATTAATTAAATTAATTGTTGAGTTGCTTAAGGTAAGCTAATCACATATTAATAAGTTAATGGTATTTAATTTATATAATATAGGTCCAATCTTATAAAACATATATTCCGTTCATACGTATGCAGAATTCAACAAGGAAAAAAGGGTCATGGTGAGTTTGTATGAACGAAGCCTACACGATCAAGCTGGTTGGTTGGGATCGGGGCAACCGGGATTTCGTGTAATTTTAATTAGTTGTTTAAAATTAAACGAACGTTGAACCGTCAAATCGAAATAATTTGGTGAGTTAATTCTCACGCTTTCCTAGACTGCTATGATTTGTTAAATTCATATAACCATAAATTATAGTTAATAATATAATTTAAATGTTTGGACGTCATTGATTGTTGTTGACATCTATATTAGTATCGTATTGGATGATTTATTTTAAAATATTCATTTCATATGCATTTACTATATGATATGATGACCTGTGATGCAGGGAAGGACAGGTTGGAGGGATCCGACCGGATTCCTCAAATATAGTGTATGTGTAACGACCCGGATTTTTGATTGATTTATTTTAAATATTTAATATTGTTTTAAATATTTATTCGATAAAATAAATGAATTTTTATATTTAGTTATCGATTTAAAAATCAATTTCGATTTAATATCAAATATATTAAATTATCATAATATAAAGTATAATTGATATCGAAGTTAAAAACTGAATCAAAATGATTCAAATGATAAATAGGAATTTTATTTGACTATAAACAATAATAATATTTTATCATTGATAAATTGTTTAGTTCTGAATTTAAATTATATTATATTAATTTAATATGGTATATACGATCAAATTAAATTTCAGAATATATATTGTTCAATTCAGAATAGCGTTATAACATTTAAACGTCAGTCGTTATGTTAAAATAGTGGTTCATGAATTTATGTAATGGACCCTGAGATATTTTAACGGATAAGATCGAAGTCGAATCAACATCAAATCAGAATCCATTTAAAAAGAATGAAAATCTCTCTGAGATCAAATCGATTTCTGTTTAAAATAAAGTGAAAATCTCTATATATCAAATCGTATAAATTATAAACTCAAATCGAATTAATTAAACTGTACTCAACCTGTCATCTAGGCTGTACTTTACACAGACAATTCCTTCCTGCTTAAGGATCATCATCTATAAATTTCGTTTATTCCCTCTTCCGTTTATTTCTTCTATAAACTCGATCAAAGCTTCACACTTCAAAATCAAACTAAAAATGGTTGTGTGTCTTTCCATTCAAAACAACCTGTAGCCGAGCCCCTTTTCAATTTTTGAAACCCTGAATTTCTTTCTCAAATCAGAATCCAAAACCCATTCCGTTTTTTAAAAACAAATAAGCGATATTGAAACTCATACTCGCGATGGATCCAAAAGCTCGAGACGGAGCTAGAGCGCTTGCGAATCAGGGAGTAAAGGAGTGTCTTGATTTTGGTCACAAGGTCAGAGCGATTTAGGGTTTGCGAGTTCAACTCCACTGGTGTTTGGAAGTTCATGATACTGTGTTTGGGGACTGGGTAATTAGGAATTGGCGTGGCATTCAAGAGGATTCAGGCAATGGTATTTTCGAAGGATTCAAGGAAAAAAAATGGTGCGATGCTTCCTTTAGTACACTAGGGTTTATCGACTGTCGATGTCTGTCGGCAAGGCTCACCAACGGAGGAGATGAGGAGTTTATCGACAATGATTTTGGTGCATTGGGATTTGGCAGTGAAGTCCGGGAAGATCGACAGCTGGAAAATGGTAGGATTGCAGGACAAATCATGTCGCACCTTTATCTGGTGCATGCTGAAGCGATGTCAGGTCGTGACTTTAGAGGCGATGCTGAGCTCTGGTCTGGAATGGCGATTGGATGGAAGGAGAAGCGGTGAGTCAGATGATAGTGGCAACGTTGGTGAGTAGGGAATTGATTGGAAGAAGTTCGAATCAAACAAGAAGCAGTTACATGATTTTTTTTGGGTTTCTAGAACGGGTTTTGCATTCTGAATAATGGAAGAGGAAGGATCAGACATGAGATCATGGTAAAATTTCAGTTAGTTAAAATAGTTAACAATATTTATTTCATATATAAACAAACAATAGAGGAAAATATATAATAACAATAGTGGATGGAAAGCGGAATAATGGGAGTAAAATAACTCATTGTCTTTCCTGGATCGTGACTTTGGATAGTGGAAAAGGTGGTCTGATGGTGCGCAAGGTAAAATAAACTACTAATCATTTTTCTAGTTAATAACCACTTAAATTTTAGCAAGTTTATAGTGCGTTTATATGTTTCGTACATTACCAGAATCAAATAATATCAATTTCGTTGGATCTGTATGAGCATAGTCGACAATATGGAATTTGAGCGGGATATTCGACAAATAAAAATCAAGGTGAGTAAATCTCACTCACCTGTTATTTAAAATTATTTTATTCATTAAAAATAATTGTTTGTTGCTTGTTTGAATGCTTTCTAGTTGTTTTAAATATATTTGTTATTTATGGTGACTATTATATATATATATATATATTGGTTTGGTGGTTGGATGCCCGCAGTACCATTAGCGGATGCCCGCGGTACCATTAGCGGATGATTACCCTATGCGCCCCACACTATGATAGTGGATGACCTTCATACCGCGATATCCTGCCTCGTAGCAGGATGGGTATTATTTATGTTGGCTAAAGTCTGTGGATGCAGGAAAACAGGTTGGAGGAATCCAACGGGATTTGAAACACCCCACCTCCGTTAGGGTCACTCTCAAAGGGAATGCCCTAATTTTGGTGGAGGTTTATAAGTATAAGTCACAGATATACAAGACAGATATAATAACACATATTTTTGAACAGCAGAAAACAACAACTTTTATTTCATCAAAATACGTGTTACACAAACCATGCCATAATTGTCTTACAATACTTCCAAAATCATAACTGTCTTGATTACATTATTTAAAGAAGCATAAAGAAAACTTAAATAAACTGCAAAAGTCCCATAATTGATGTCCAAAGCCATAGTCCAAAACGGAAAAGATCCAAGCAATACATTCTTTCTCTTCAAGCTGGATGTGAAATCTGGTCAAGCTGCGATGTTCCCTCCCTGTGGACCTGGGGGGGAAACGAAAGAAAAGAAGGCGAAAGAAAAGTAGAGTCAGACATAAAGTCTAAGTAAGTCTAGGACTATTCAGTCTATGAATAAAGAACTGGGTATGATAAGTATAAACTGGAAATGGGAAAGCACCATAAACTAAGTTAAGTTGTCTAGGGTTGAATATACTATCGTACCCCATATTAATCTCTGTATCCATATAAACTAGTTCCCAACAGGCACCCCAAAATCTGGGTGAAGTGATCCATTTCTGATGATCGGCTCCTACTCGCATAGTTACATGTGTCTTACGGCCCCCGATGTTGTAGTTACCTATGCTGGTCCCACCATGGGGTGTATCAAGTCCCATGGTGGCGGCCCGATACAATTCTAGAATGCACAGGTATGCTACTGGTGCCCAGTGCCTTATTTTTCTGCGCCGGAGTGTGTGCACGTCCGCACCCCGTTAGAACCTACACTGCTGCACCACCGCCGTCGATTTGACCTCTTACAGTCAGCCCAGTAATCGTGCCCCACCCTGCCTAGTTCAGGGTATCCTGATACACCTTGTAGGGTTACTGCTGAAAAGGGTCCCCCGCTACTAGGTTTTCTATTTCTAGCCAACATGCTAAGTTGGTTAGGTGTTTTATAAACCTAACCCCCAATCAGTCTGTATAGTTTAGCATGTTCCATTTTGATTAAGTATTAATATAATTTACTTAATCCTATCAATCCTGACTCAGCCTTAATTGTCTTATTAAAGCCTTGACCTCTCACATTAGACAGGTATTGTTGCAGCTGCCTGTTGCCGGTTGGGTCCGGGCAGTCTTATGCCACAACTCAGTCTAACCTCGGATCCTTATTGGGCTCCGTGTTTAACCACCCACATTGGATAGGTATTGTTCTGACTACTGGACAGCCGGGCGGTTCCGGGCAGGTTTACATCACAACTCAATCCAACCTCGGGTTAAACACATCGTATTTTCTACATTTACATATTATGTCGCTTTTCTTTTTATATGTAAATATTTGCGGCCCATTATTCAAATTCATCTTTATTGATTAAAATTTTATTTATGCCACTTAATTGCTTTTCAAGATTGTTGGCATGCGTCAAACATGCCAACACATATGTTCTACATTTTAGCCCAAATGTCATTACCCTCGTTTTACACGTTCGCTCCAATGTAAGGTGTGTTGGGTTTAATACTTAAATCCAATTTAGCCAAATGAAAAGGGGAGGCTTATAACATGGTGTTTATAAGGTAACATGAAAAAGGGGAGTGTGAACGCATGAACTTGCAACGAACGATTCAATTAACATAAAGTAGGCACATGTGAACTTGCAATTGTAACATCATATAATCATGGCATAACATGAATCATTTTATTCATATAATCATGGCATAAACAATACTTAAACATGAATCATTCTATTCATATAATTACGGCATAAACAATACTTAAACATGAATCGTTCTATTCATATAATCATGGCATAAATAATACTTAAACATGAATCAAATTCATCTTTATTGATTAAAATTTATTTATGCCACTTAATTGCTTTTCAAGATTGTTGGCATGCGTCAAACATGCCAACACATATGTTCTATATTTTAGCCCAAACGTCATTACCCCCGTTTTACACGTTCGCTCCAATGTAAGGTGTGTTGGGTTTAATACTTAAACCCAATTTAGCCAAATGAAAAGGGGAGGCTTATAACATGGTGTTTATAAGGTAACATGAAAAAGGGGAGTGTGAACGCATGAACTTGCAACGAACGATTCAATTAACATAAAGTAGGCACATGTGAACTTGCAATTGTAACATCATATAATCATGGCATAACATGAATCATTTTATCCATATAATCATGGCATAAACAATAATACTTAAACATGAATCATTCTATTCATATATTTATGGTATAAACAATACTTAAACATGAATCATTCTATTCATATGATTATAGCATAGACAATACTTAAACATGAATCATTCTATTCATATGATTATGGCATAAACAATACTTAAACATGAATCATTCTACTCATATGATTATGGCATAAACAATACTTAAACATGAATCATTCTATTCATGTAATCATTGCATAATTAATACTTAAAAAAAAATGGAACATGCTAAACTAAACAGACGGATTGGGGGTTAGGTTTATTAAACACTTAACCAACTTAGCATGTTGGCTAGAAATAGAAAGCCTAGTAGCGGGGGACCCTTTTCAGCAGTAACCCTACAAGGTGTACCAGGATACCCTGAACTAGTCAGGGTGGGGCACGATTACTGGGCTGACTGTAAGAGGTCAAATCGACGGCGGTGGTGCAGCAGTGTAGGTTCTAACGGGGTACGGGCGTGCACACACTCCGGCGCAGAAAAATAAGGCACCGGGCACCAGTAGCATACCTGTGCATTCTAGAATTGTGTCGGGCCGCCACCATGGGACTTGATACGCCCCATGGTGGGACCAGCATAGGTAACTACAACATCGGGGGCCGTAAGACACATGTAACTATGCGAGTAGGAGCCGATCATCAGAAATGGATCACTTCACCTTGATTTTGGGGTGCCTGTTGGGAACTAGTTTATATGGGTACAGAGATTAATATGGGGTACGATAGTATATTCGACCCTAGACAACTTAACTTAGCTTATGGTGCTTTCCCATTTCCAGTTTATACTTATCATACCCAGTTCTTTATTCATAGACTGAATAATCCTAGACTTACTCAGGCTTTATGTCTGACTCTACTTTTCTTTCGCCTTCTTTTCTTTCGTCCCCCCCCCCCCCCCAGGTCCACAGGGAGGGAACACCGCAGCTTGACCAGATTTCACATCCGGCTTGAAGAGAAAGAATGTATTGCTTGGATCTTTTCCGTTTTGGACTATGGCTTTGGACAGCAATTATAGGACTTTTGCAGTTTATTTATGTTTTCTTTATGCTTCTTTAAATAATGTAATCAAGACAGTTATGATTTTGGAAGTATTGTAAGTCAATTATGGCATGGTTTGTGTAACACGTATTTTGATGAAATAAAAGTTGTTGTTTTCCGCTGTTCAAAAATATGTGTTATTATATCTGTCTTGTATATCTGTGACTTATACTTATAAACCTCCACCAAAATTAGGGCATTACCTTTGAGAGTGATCCTAACGGAGGTGGGGTGTTTCACTTGGTATCAGAGCTACACTGCTGCACCACCGTTATGATTTTGGGCATGTTTCATATAGCTCTGATACCAAGTGAAACACCCCACCTCCGTTAGGGTCACTCTCAAAGGGAATGCCCTAATTTTGGTGGAGGTTTATAAGTATAAGTCACAGATATACAAGACAAATATAATTAACACATATTTTTGAACAGCGGAAAACAACAACTTTTATTTCATCAAAATACGTGTTACACAAACCATGCCATAATTGTCTTACAATACTTCCAAAATCATAACTGTCTTGATTACATTATTTAAAGAAGCATTAATAAAACAAAAATAAACTGCAAAAGTCCCATAATTGCTGTCCAAAGCCATAGTCCAAAACGGAAACGATCCAAGCAATACATTCTTTCTCTTCAAGCTGGATGTGAAATCTGGTCAAGCTGCGGTGTTCCTTCCCTGTGGACCTGGGGGAGGGGGGGAATGAAAGAAAAGAAGGCGAAAGAAAAGTAGAGTCAGACATAAAGCCTGAGTAAGTCTAAGACTATTCAGTCTATGAATAAAGAACTGGGTATGATAAGTATAAACTGGAAATGGGAAAGCACCATAAACTAAGTTAAGTTGTCTAGGGTTGAATATACTATCGTACCCCATATTAATCTCTGTACCCATATAAACTAGTTCCCAACAAGCACCCCATAATCAGGGTGAAGTGATCCATTTCTGACGATCGGCTCCTACTCGCATAGTTACATGTGTCTTACGGCCCCCAATGTTGTAGTTACCTATGCTGGTCCCACCATGGGGTGTATCAAGTCCCACAGTGGCGGCCCGACACAATTCTAGAATGCACATGTATGGTGCCCAGTGCCTTATTTTTCTGCGCCGGAGTGTGTGCACGCCCGCACCCCGTTAGAACCTACACTGCTGCACCACCGCCGTCGATTTGACCTCTTACAGTCAGCCTAGTAATCGTGCCCCACCCTACCTAGTTCAGGGTATCCTGATACACCTTGTAGGGTTACTGCTGAAAAGGGTCCCCCGCTACTAGGTTTTCTATTTCTAGCCAACATGCTAAGTTGGTTAGGTTTTTTATAAACCTAACCCCCAATCAGTCTGTATAGTTTAGCATGTTCCATTTTGATTAAGTATTAATATAATTTACTTAATCCTATCAATCCTGACTCAGCCTTAATTGTCTTATTAAAGCCTTGACCTCTCACATTAGACAGGTATTGTTGTGGCTGCCTGTTGCCGGTTGGGTCCGGGCAGTCTTACGCCACAACTCAATCTAACCTCGGGTCCTTATTGGGCTCCGTGTTTAACCACCCACATTGGATATGTACTGTTGGGACTACTGGACAGCTGGGCGGTTCCGGGCAGGTTTACATCACAACTCAATCCGACCTCGGGTTAAACACATCGTGTTTTCTACATTTACATATTTTGTCTCTTTTCTTTTTATATGTAAATATTTGCGGCCCATTATTCAAATTCATCTTTATTGATTAAAATTTTATTTATGCCACTTAATTGCTTTTCAAGATTGTTGGCATGCGTCAAACATGCCAACACATATGTTCTACATTTTAGCCCAAACGTCATTACCCCCGTTTTACACGTTCGCTCCAATGTAAGGTGTGTTGGGTTTAATATTTAAACCCAATTTACCCAAATGAAAAGGGGAGGCTTATAACATGGTGTTTATAAGGTAACATGAAAAAGGGGAGTGTGAACGCATGAACTTGCAACGAACGATTCAATTAACATAAAGTAGGCACATGTGAACTTGCAATTGTAACATCATATAATCATGGCATAACATGAATCATTTTATTCATATAATCATGGCATAAACAATACTTAAACATGAATCATTCTATTCATATAATTACGGCATAAACAATACTTAAACATGAATCGTTCTATTCATATAATCATGGCATAAATAATACTTAAACATGAATCGTTCTATTCATATAATCATGGCATAAATAATACTTAAACATGAATCATTCTACTCATGTAATCATGGCATAAATAATACATGAATCATTGTAAACTTGCATTTGGGATGTAAATATAACTTAATTGTGTCACATATATTATCATATGATTATGATAACAACATAAGCCTAAAAACATGTTTTCAACTAGGCATAATAACGAACATAGTTTAGTCATGTTCATAAAATTAATACAAGTTCACAAAGATGCTTGCTTTTGTCACTATCACAAAAGCATGATTTTTATACTTGAACTATGATGCCAATTCCAACATAACTTCATATGAATCATAATACTCAAGTGGATCAAATTACACTAGAGATGACCATAAAATTATACATCATGTTGGCATAACAGTAAATCATATACTTGCATGAATCTCAAATAAACTATTACAACATATAGTTGTTACTTTCAACATGAATCATATTCTTGCAATTATCAAATGGGTGTTGTAAATAACTACCACAAACATGTAGTTTTCAATATGAATCATATGCTTGCGAATATCAAATCGTATACCACAACATTGCCAAATCGTTTAGAATCAAAGCAACATACAAATATAGATTATTATCGCCACAATTCCATTTCTTACTTTACACAAATCAACACAATTATTTAATTCACATCGGAATAGCACTCTACTTACAACGTATGACGAATCTTCAATTCAGGAATTTGAATTCTGAATTTGGAGATGCTATCCTTTGTTGTAGGCGTTGTTTTGATTGATTTGACGTTGCTTTAAGCTTTGAATTATCTCCTAATTGTCTCTCTATTTCTGACGGCTATCCTTAGTCTCTCCTCAGTAGCATGACGGTCTCATCTCCATTTTAGTTTGTGAGAATTAGGGTTAGTCTTAGGTCCTTTTTATAGAGTTTGTGAGTTAATTTAGACCGTCGATGGAGCTTGGTTCAATAATAGCCGTTCGTTTGAAGGGGAGACCAACCAGGAGCTGACACCTAGCCCTAGTGACAAGGCAAGGCTCAGAAAATCGACCAAACACAGACCAGGCCAGCCTAGACCTGACCAGCAGGTCATTCTGGCCTGGGCGCACTTGGCAGGTGCGCCAGGCTAAAAATGTACTGGCGCACTTCCCAAGTGCGCCAGTTCATTTTTGTTCTGGCGCACTTCCCAAGTGCGCCAGTGCATTCTGACCCGTTTTTTGGTTTTTCGCCCAATTTCGTTCGTCCATATCTTCTTCATACGATACCCGTTCTACGAAAACTCGGACTCTATCTCAAGCAGAATTCCGAGACGAACGCAATGGCGTATTCTGTTTCCCTTAATTATTTGATTTGAAATTAGTTATACTTTATTTTGTGAATCTCACTGTTATAGAATACATGGGGTGTTACATTCTCCCCCACTTAAAAGGATTTCGTCCCCGAAATCTTTTAGTTCAGGAAGAATGTACATCCTAACATCCAAGCATCCATCTACTCATCCATCAAACACACGCATCCATTGTACTTAAAAGACTTCTAATGCTATATGATCATATGCGAGATGTGTGTGTACATGTACTTATCTAATGCAAAATCAGGCGGTCTACTGATTCAGTTGGCCTCCTTAATGCAAATTATGTAAGTGCCATGAATCCATTATGTATGCAAATTCTCCTATTCATGATTCTACATGAGTGCTCAACCATTCATATAAATGCAACATCCATATGACAACACATTAAACTTCAACCATATACGAATGCAAACATATATGCATATGCAATATGAAGTGACTGAGCCGATCTAAAACCTAAATTGTGTGTGTATATGCAACCACGAGCAACTACTAGCAACCACTTGCAACCACTTGCAACCATCATCCATAACATGTTTCAATTACATGTTTTCATCCAAAGAGTTTCTACCTAAAAGATAAGGTCGAGGAGATATACCTAAAAAGACAGATAAAAGCGCAATTTAAGGAAAAAGAAAGATCAAAGATGTACCCTCGAAAAGAAAAGGGTAGGCAGCGCGTATTCTAGCTTCAGTTTCCCAAGTGGCGTCTCCCTCGGTGTCACTCCACTGAACTTTGACGAGCTTGACTTCGCGGTTTCGTAGCTTCTTTACTTCCGTTCCTAATATGCGGGTTGGAACTTTCCTTACGGTTGCTTCGCGTTCCACTTCAGCTTCTTCTAGGATATTTGGCTCTACCACTTCAGCAGACTCATGTAGACATTTTGGGAGGTGCGAAACGTGAAAGACGTTGTGGATTCCGGCCAGCTTTTCGGGTAGCTCTAATCTATAGGCCATTTTCCCAATTTTCTCAATAACAGGAAATGGTCCTACGAACCTTGGTGCTAGCTTTCCTGTGGTTCCAAAACGAACAACGTTCCTTAGCGGAGATACCTTCAGAAAAACTCTATCCCCAACCTCAAATTCAAGGTCGGTCCTTCTCTTGTCGGCGTAGGACTTTTGTCTGTCTTGGGCTGTCTTCATCCTTCTTTGTATTAAGTCTACTTTTTCTGAAGTCTCTCGGATCATATCTAGTCCAAGTATGAGTTTATCAGTAGACTCCCACCAAAAAGTGGGTGATCGACACGGTCTTCCATATAAAGCTTCAAAGGGCGCCATTCCGATGGTTGCTTGATAGCTGTTGTTGTAGGCAAATTCCACCAAAGGAAGATGGTCTTCCCATGTCCCTCCGAAGTCAAGGACGCACAGTCTTAAGAGGTCCTCCAAAACTCTTTTCACTCTTTCTGTTTGGCCGTCAGTTTGGGGATGATAGGCTGTGCTCAAGCATAACTGTGTGCCTACCGCTTCTTGCAGACTCCGCCAAAACTCACTTGTAAAGATAGGGTCTCGGTCACTAACAATGCCGGATGGTATTCCATGGAGTCGAACAATTTCCTTGAGGTAAAGAGATGCTAGGGATGAGGCAGTTCTTTTACTTTTGATAGGTAAAAAGTGGGCGCTTTTAGTAAGCCTATCCACTATTACCCAAATACTAGTGTTGCCTCTCCTAGACCTAGACAGCCCATCGATGAAGTCCATTGAGATGCTATCCCACTTCCACTGCGGGACCTCTAGAGGATGTAGCAGACCGCCAGGCTTTTTCTATTCCGCCTTAACCTGTTGGCACACCATACACTTAGAAATGAATTCTGCCACGTCTTTCTTCATGCCATTCCAAAAGAAAGTTCTTTTTATGTCCTTGTACATTTTTTCTCCGCCTGGGTGTATCGTCATCTTGGAGTGATGTGCTTCCTCGAGAACCGTCTTTACTAAATCCCTTGTCTGTGGGACGCATAGTCTTCCGTCTCGCCTTAGCCAACCCTTATCGTCGATGGAGTATCTGTTGAGGTGAATTGAAGTCTCACCCCTAATTAGCCTATAATTCGTTTCCACAAGCTGAGGGTCTTCGCGTTGTGCTGTCCTTATTGAGTCCACTAAAGTTGGGCGTACTTCGAGAGATGCTAGTAAGCCCGGTACAAAATCAGAGGAGGGCCTAAAGTCAAAGCTGGCTATAAACTCTAGGCTTTGTCTTTCAACAAACAGCGGGCTTAGGGTCAGTTTCTTTCGGCTCAACGCGTCTGCCACTACGTTGCCTTTGCCCGGAGTGTAGGAGATCTCGAAATCATACGAGGCAAGAAACTCCATCCACCTCTGTTGCCTCAAGTTAAGGTCCTTCTGCAAGAAAAGGTATTTCAATGATTTATGATCAGTGTAAAGTTCGAACTTCTCACCTAGGAGATAGTGTCGCCAAGACTTGAGTGCAAAGACGATGGCGGCTAATTCAAGATCATGGGTCGGGTAGTTCTTTTCGTGCACTTTCAACTGCCTCCCGCCATAAGCTACTACCCTTCCTTCCTACATTAAGACGGCACCTAGCCCTGTCCCACATGCATCTGTATAAACGGTGAACATCTTGCTTCCATCTGGCAACGTCAAAACTGGGGCTGTTGTAAGAGCCCTTTTCAGTCGCTGGAAAGCAAACTCGCAATCCAAGTCCCAATTGAACACTAGATTCTTCTTGGTCAACTTTGTGAGCGGAGCTGAGATTTTCGCAAAATCCCTTATGAACTTTCGATAGAAACCTGCTAGTCCTAGAAAACTTCGGACCTCAGTTGCATTCCTTGGTGTCTTCCAATCCTGTACCGCCACTACCTTAGCAGGGTCCACAGCTAACCCTTGTTTGGATACTATGTGCCCAAGGAACCTCACTTCTTCTCTCCAAAAGTGGCATTTAGAGAATTTGGCTTTTAGCTGATGGACTCGCAGAGTTTCCATGATTGCCCTTAAGTGCTGAGCATGTTCCTCTTCACTCTTTGAGAAGATAAGAATTTCGTCTACGAAGACCACTACGAACTTATTGAGGAAATCTCTGAATACCCTACTCATCAGGTCCACGAAGTAAGCAGGTGCATTTGTCAAGCCGAAAGGAATGACAAGCCATTCAAAGAAGCCGTCTGGGATTCTGAATGCCATTTTATCGATGCTATCTTCAGCCACCCTTAGCTGATGAAAACCGGTCGCTAAATCGAGTTGGGAGAAAACAGACGCCCCTATAAGCTGATCAAACAGATCGTCAATTCTGGGAAGAGGGTGCCTATTCTTTTTCGTTAGCTTGTTGAGCTCCCTATAGTCAACACATAGACGGAGAGAACCATCCGCCTTTGTAGCGAACACCACTGGAGCGCCCCATTCTGAAATGCTCCTTCTAATGAACCCCTTCTCTAGAAGCTCTTTAATCTGTTTACTGAGCTCTTTCCTTTCCCGTGGAGCCATGTGTCTAACAGGCAACGCAACGGGCTTTGCATTATCTACAAGATATATGCGGAAGTCTATCTCCCGCTTCGGAGGCAAGTCCTTCACCTCTTCGAAGACATCCGGATATCCAAGGACCACTCTAACCGATTGCAAATTTTCAACGGAGGCATCTAGCGATTCAAGATAACTAAGCATAACCGCATACGAGGGATTACAAGAAATTTCCAAAGTGTTACCGAGCTGGGTCAGGAGCCTAACAACCCTTTTCTCACAATCAAGGATGGCCCCATTACTGGATAGCCAATCCATGCCCAAAATCAAACCATATCCTGAAAAGCCCAAAACAAAGGCACTACATTTAAATTCTACGCTTAGAATAGAAATTTTGAATCCCACACAAATCATAGACAAATGAGCTGGGCCCCCAATTGGGTTTGAAACAATTAAGGGGTCCTCTACCATACTAGTTTTTAGGTGCAGAGATTCCACTAAAGCAGACGAGATAAAGGAGTGTGATGCGCCGGAATCAAATAAAGTGCGAACGGGGTGATCATAAAGATAAACTACACTTTTTACAGAAGTATGTATACCTCGCTGTTGCAGAGGTGGCGCTTCTAGCACATGAACCTGCGACCCCGAGGTGGATCCAGCCCTCTGCCCCTGTCCTCGTTTCTTTGGGCAGTCCTTAGCCATGTGGCCTGTCTCACCGCAAGAAAAGCACCAACCATTCATCTTGGCCTTCTTTTTCCGGCAATCTTTCACTAAGTGAAACACCCCACCTCCGTTACCAACTTAGCATATGAAACACCCCACCTCCGTTAGGGTCACTCTCAAAGGGAATGCCCTAATTTTGGTGGAGGTTTATAAGTATAAGTCACAGATATACAAGACAGATATAATAACACATATTTTTGAACAGCGGAAAACAACAACTTTTATTTCATCAAAATACGTGTTACACAAACCATGCCATAATTGTCTTACAATACTTCCAAAATCATAACTGTCTTGATTACATTATTTAAAGAAGCATAAAAAAAACATAAATAAACTGCAAAAGTCCTATAATTGCTGTCCAAAGCCATAGTCCAAAACGGAAAAGATCCAAGCAATACATTCTTTCTCTTCAAGCTGGATGTGAAATCTGGTCAAGCTGCGGTGTTCCCTCCCTATGGACCTGGGGGGGGGGGGGGGGGAGGGGGGAAACGAAAGAAAAGAAGGCGAAAGAAAAGTAGACTCAGACATAATGCCTGAGTAAGTCTAGGACTATTCAGTCTATGAATAAAGAACTGGGTATGATAAGCATAAACTGGAAATGGGAAAGCACCATAAACTAAGTTAAGTTGTCTAGGGTTGAATATACTATCGTACCCCATATTAATCTCTGTACCCATATAAACTAGTTCCCAACAGGCACCCCATAATCAGAGTGAAGTGATCCATTTCTGATGATCGGCTCCTACTCGCATAGCTACATGTGTCTTACGACCCCCGATGTTGTAGTTACCTATGCTGGTCCCACCATGGGGTGTATCAAGTCCCATGGTGGCGGCCCGACACAATTCTAGAATGCACAGGTATGCTACTGGTGCCCAGTGCCTTATTTTTCTGCGCCGGAGTGTGTGCACGCCCGCACCCCGTTAGAACCTACACTACTGCACCACCGCCGTCGATTTGACCTCTTACAGTCAGCCCAGTAAACGTGCCCCACCCTGCCTAGTTCAGGGTATCCTGATACACCTTGTCGGGTTACTGCTGAAAAGGGTCCCCCGCTACTAGGTTTTCTATTTCTAGCCAACATGCTAAGTTGGTTAGGTGTTTTATAAACCTAACCCCCAATCAGTCTGTATAGTTTAGCATGTTCCATTTTGATTAAGTATTAATATAATTTACTTAATCCTATCAATCCTGACTCAGCCTTAATTGTCTTATTAAAGCCTTGACCTCTCACATTAGACAGGTATTGTTGTGGCTGCCTGTTGCCGGTTGGGTCCGGGCAGTCTTACGCCACAACTCAGTCTAACCTCGGGTCCTTATTGGGCTCCATGTTTAACCACCCACATTGGATAGGTATTGTTGTGACTACTGGACAGTCGGGCGGTCCCGGGAAGGTTTACATCACAACTCAATCCAACCTCGGGTTAAACACATCGTATTTTCTACATTTACATATTTTGTCTCTTTTCTTTTTATATGTAAATATTTGCGGCCCATTATTCAAATTCATCTTTATTGATTAAAATTTTATTTATGCCACTTAATTGCTTTTCAAGGTTGTTGGCATGCGTCAAACATGCCAACACATATGTTCTACATTTTAGCCCAAACGTCATTACCCCCGTTTTACACGTTCGCTCCAATGTAAGGTGTGTTGGGTTTAATACTTAAGCCCAATTTAGCCAAATGAAAAGGGGAGGCTTATAACATGGTGTTTATAGGGTAACATGAAAAAGGGGAGTGTGAACGCATGAACTTGCAACGAACGATTCAATTAACATAAAGTAGGCACATGTGAACTTGCAATTGTAACATCATATAATCATGGCATAACATGAATCATTTTATTCATATAATCATGGCATAAACAATACTTAAACATGAATCATTCTATTCATATAATTACGGCATAAACAATACTTAAACATGAATCGTTCTATTCATATAATCATGGCATAAATAATACTTAAACATGAATCGTTCTATTCATATAATCATGGCATAAATAATACTTAAACATGAATCATTCTACTCATGTAATCATGGCATAAATAATACATGAATCATTGTAAACTTGCAATTGGGATGTAATTCTAACTTAATTGTGTCACATATATTATCATATGATTATGATAACAACATAAGCCTAAAAAAATGTTTTCAACTAGGCATAATAACGAACATAGTTTAGTCATGTTCATAAAATTAATACAAGTTCACAAAGATGCTTGCTTTTGTCACTATCACAAAAGCATGATTTTTTATACTTGAACTATGATGCCAATTCCAACATAACTTAATATGAATCATAATACTCAAGTGGATCAAATTACACTAGAGATGACCATAAAATTATACATCATGTTGGCATAACAGTAAATCATATACTTGCATGAATCTCAAATAAACTATTACAACATATAGTTGTTACTTTCAACATGAATCATATACTTGCAATTATCAAATGGGTGTTGTAAATAACTACCACAAACATGTAGTTTTCAATATGAATCATATGCTTGCGAATATCAAATCGTATACCACAACATTCCCAAATCGTTTAGAATCAAAGCAACATACAAATATAGATTATTATCGCCACAATTCCATTTCTTACTTTACACAAATCAACACAATTATTTAATTCACATCGGAATAGCACTCTACTTACAACGTATGATGAATCTTCAATTCAGGAATCTGAATTCTGAATTTGGAGATGCTATCCTTTGTTGTAGGCGTTGTTTTGATTGATTTGACGTTGCTTTATGCTTTGAATTATCTCCTAATTGTCTCTCTATTTCTGACGGCTATCCTTAGTCTCTCCTCAGCAGCATGACGGTCTCATCTCCATTTTAGTTTGTGTGAATTAGGGTTAGTCTTAGGTCCTTTTTATAGAGTTTGTGAGTTAATTTAGACCGTCGATGGAGCTTGGTTCAATAATACCCGTTCGTTTGAAGGGGAGACCAACCAGGAGCTGACACCTAGCCCTAGTGACAAGGCAAGGCTCAGAAAATCGACCAAACACAGACCAGGCCAGCCAAGACCTGACCAGCAGGTCATTCTGACCTGGGCGCACTTGGCAGGTGCGCCAGGCTAAAAATGTACTGGCGCACTTCCCAAGTGCGCCAGTTCATTTTTGTTCTAGCGCACTTCCCAAGTGCGCCAGTGCATTCTGACCCTTTTTTGGTTTTTCGCCCAATTTCGTTCGTCCATATCTTCTTCATACGATGCCCGTTTTACGCAAACTCGGACTCTATCTCAAGCAGAATTCCGAGACTAACGCAATGGAGTATCCCGTTTCCCTTAATTATTTGATTTGAAATTAGTTATACTTTAATTTGTGAATCTCACTGTTATAGAATACACGGGGTGTTACAGGATTCCTCAAAATTTACTATTTGCTTGTTCTCATATATATATATATATTATCACATATGACGTGTTGATTGAATTGGTTGGTTGATTTTTTAAATATCACTACGGGCCAAAATGTTGATTTATAAAAATATCGTGAAAGAGATTTTCATATTTAAAAGGGAAAATTCTATTTTCAAAAATAGAATTTGAATTTAGAATGGGCTAACGATATTTTCTTGTTTTAAATAAATAAAATAAGTATTGAAATTATAAACAATGTTTATAAACTAAATAATATGGGAAATTGAAGTAAATTTATAAATAGTGTTTGTAAATAAAGTGGAAAAATATCATTGAATAATTTGAATAATTAAATTCAAAAATGAATTTAAAAATAAAAATGGGGAAAACGTTTTAAAGAAATAAATGATGGAATTTATTCTGATGTTCAGAATATAAATTAAACTAAAATAAATCGGTAAGAATTTATGGTTTGAATTCGATTAATTCAAATTTATTTAAATGGAAGCTAAATAGAATTGAAAATAGAAGTTGAATATAGAAAATTCCAATAGAATTTGTATATATAGAATTCAAATAGAATTTGAATGTAGAAAATTAAAATAGAATTTGAATATAGAAATTTCAAATAGAATTGAAAATATAATTTTAAAATAGAAATTTGAAATCATTTCGAAATGGGAACAATGGAATATATTTCAGAATGCGGATTTTTAAACAGAATAGAAAATAAATCCAAAGGATTTGTAATTTGTAAAAAAAAGTTGGAATTTAATATAAAAGATCGAAGTATAAATATATTACCGAGTAAGGAAAAATCGACAATTATAGATAATCGAAAATATTATGTTGGATTGGGAAAATTGGTTTGATATATATTAAAAATATATTAGAATGGAGTTGAATTTATTTTAAACAAATATAAATAAAACGAACTCGCCGCAGCACGGTAGTTCGTAAATTGGCGTTTCGAACTTCAATTGAGTATACATAACTCAATTGAAGTCGGAATTCTTTGAAACAAGAAATGTCAGGACCGATTTGATAATAATTTTCTAATGGAGGAGAAAAATCTAGATTTCTTCGAATAGATTTTGAATTATGTCAAAATCAAATTTTCAGAAAAACAACGCCAGAGCCATTATAAAACCATAACGGTTTATTTAAATAAATAAAATGATTTTGAGCAAATAAAATCCGAATTTCATTTAGGAAAAATTTAGATTTGAGTTATAAATAATATCTGAACTCGAGTGAAGTAATGAAATGATTTTTAAAACAAAATCAAATCAGATGTTTAATTGTTGAGTAGAATTAACTAATATAAGGAAAAATTAGTTAATGGAATTTTAAATCGAAATGTGACTTTGGATCTGAAAAAAAGGGTTTGTAAATTCATATTCGAAATCGAATATGAAACTTGAATTAGAAATGGCATTCGATTGTTTTGACAATAAATTAATTTATATTTAAACGTGATATGTTCAAATAACAAGTGAAATAGGCTAAGAAGCTAATTAAAGAATAAACGGGTGAAACTGAATTCAGACGATTGGATTGAGTTGAATTGAATTGAAAACAGGTGAACATGTGCTAAACAGGTATGTAATGAAGAGAATGACGTTTATAAATTTAGTGCCCGACAAAAAGGTACATGTTTAAATTCCATATGAGGTTTTATGCCCCGTATCGGCAAGCCGCTTGGCTTTTTCTTTTTCTTTTAGATTGGAGAGGCCTGTATGGCGGTTTAGGGATTTTCCCGATGCTCCCGGTACAAAGGAAGTTATGGCGAAATTTTCCGGTAATTTAAGGAGTTAGAATATTTTTAAGAAAAATTGATAGATAAAAATCAATGTATCGATATATATAGAATTCGATAAGGAAACAAACTTAAAAATAGAATATTATAAACAAAAAGGGAAATCTATAATTAAATCTGGTAGAATTAGAAGAAAGAAATGTTACGGGTTTAAAATGAATAATTGGTTTTTATAATGTTGACTATTCAAGATAAGTGGTATTGTCCGTTTTGAAGTTAAGGATGTTTTCAGTCAACGTCTGAGAGGTAGTTATACCCCAACTTGATCGATTTCATTTTTAATTGATAAATAGCAAGTTCCAGTCTCGATGAGAAATGTTTGAATAATAGTTAGTTGAATAAAATATTTTGGGTTATGGTAACGATGTTTTACACAGCATTCATTTTAAACCAAGTGATGGAATTTTGGAAATATAAAAGTAAATATTTCCTGAGTATAATTAAAGTAGTCGGGAAAGAGATAAGTGATTGAAATTGTTTTCAATTGCAAATAGAATATATTTTCTAAGTATAGAAAATAAAAGAAGGTGATATAGGGAAATGTGTTTTTCAAAGAGCGTAAGAGACCAACAAGATCACTGAAAATATTTGGTGAACGAATAATGACAGGGAAATGAAGAAGTGAATTAATTAATGAAATATTAATTAACAGGCCCAGCGATTGATTGATGTTATGGATGAATGGAATGTTGTTTATTTTTCTTCGATAGTTAAATAACCGACTATCGAAGTGTTTGCCAATATCGTTGTCAATATGCAGAGACCGGTTGGATTATTATCCGAGAACCACTCCGTATTGGCAGTAGCGTTGTGAATCAGATTATATGAAGATAATCAAAGATGGAGTGAAGTGCAAGGACATTTTCAATTAATAGAAATTATGCCTTCGGTTTCCTTCAGTCCCAGAACGAACGTATATGGACGAATGTCTGACAAAATATTTCCAATGGTCGAATAAGTTGGTATGTATAAATATATATGGTGGCAACGAATTTATTCCCTTAGCATAATATCTAGAATATATTTGTGCAAATCAATTAGTGATTAACGGATCTGACAATGTGGCATTCAAAGTGATTGTGCTAACAATGAATGATAAGAAATTGTAGCCTCAGGTCTCAACAACCGGGAAATGACAAAAATCGGGCAGGCAACATGGCTATGTGGGTCGCTATCATTAGGGTGTATAATCACCTACCAAGAGATTCATTTAATTCCTTACTCTATTCGATGCTATCCCATTCGGGAAACGGTTGTTGATTCCAATCGTTGGTGATGTACATTCGATACACTCAAGCGAAATGAGTGGTCGGTCATGTCTGGGCTGGGTTGCAAGACGTTCTTGTTGAACCCAGTATATTCCTCTCTAGAGATACACTATCGGAAGGTGGTTCCATACCTTGTCATGTTGGAAATCCAATCTCCAATAAGCGCCCTGCGTTTTTTGATTTTATGTTATATATGGAGCGTGAGATGCAAGCGTTCTACTAGATTGTTATTTATTTGATTAGACACTATTATAATATCACTGGATTTTTGTATCAAAATATTTTGGGTTATCGTAAGGTAAAAACTGTAACACCTCGTATTTTTAATGTAATTAAAAATGTATATATATCCATAGATAGGATTAATATGGTGATGTATAATGGAAATTAATTAATATATGAAAGAAACAAAGGATTGGTTGCATGCGATGTAAATATGTTGCATGCACTGATTTGCAAACATAATGCATTAACATTAAAAGAAAATTAAAGAAAAAGATTCATGCATTGGTTTAATTTAAGTATTGTAACTAACATGAAAAAGAGAAGTAAGGAGAGAACAATAATTATCATTGTTCTAAGACTTATTAACAAAAGACTTTGTAGCTCGGTTGGTTAAGGCATTGGATTTGTAACATGGAGGTCGAGGGTTCGAACCCCAGTGGCAGCATAATTTTTATCTCTGTTTTAAAGAGGGCCAACTGAACATGCAAATATATGTACATATACAAATTCAAAATTTGAAAGGATAAGAATGTACATATAAGGAAATAAAGAAAATATATGTATATACATGAGGATATATATATATATATATATATATATATATATATATATGCAGAAATATATGTATACGAAAGATAAAATTTAAGATAAGGCTATAGTAAATGAAATATGGCAAGAATTAAATAACGGTGCAACATCGTTTGAATTTTGAAAATAAAATGAAAGTTGTGCGTATAGCATAAAATGGTCGTTAAAGGAATTGTATACATATAAGAATATTTCATGTGAATAAAACAGTTAAATAAATTCTAGAAATTCAAAAGTTTGAAAATCAAATTTCTACGCCAAAACAATTCAAACATTCGAAATTCAAATTTCTGCGCCAAAACAGCTTGTGGGACCCAATGTTGACTTAGCACTGCATGTACGATTAGATTTGGCTAGATTCATCTGCGAACCTGGTATATTTTCTTAACTAGGTTCAATGCTGACTCAGCGCTGCGTGTACAATAAGGTCTTGAGCAGCTATATAAACACCCCTAGGCCTATTGTAATCTTCACTAAAGTCCATGGCAACGCCATGGCTCTACTCTAACTCATATTCTTCTTCTTCCTCACTAAATCTATGATCTATTCTTCTCTCCTCTCTCCTCACAAAACTATTCTTAAATTTAAAAAGAATTAGATTGAGGAATTCTATTACTACGAAAAAAATAAAGGGGAGATTCAAGTATTGCGCAAGAACATAAAAGAAATCCAGATCTGAAATTCAAGCTATGCAACACAAAAAGGAGGAAAATCATTCCAAGATCTACAGATTAAAGCACAAAAATCATCGTGAGTGGAATTCTGATAAAATTTTGTATAATAGTATTATTATCGTTCATCATTTCCCCAGTTATAAATTCAATGCAAAAATTTATGTTAAAATAATTGTTCCTTTATTCTCTTGTCCCTTTTTATTTTTGAGATCTAGGTTATCTCGAACCTAGATGAAATCTTATTATGTACACGTACGGTTGAAATACGAAAATATTGGGGCATAACTTATTTTATGCGAACGAAGAACATAATTCGTAATTTTGGGGTTTGTGGCATAACAATTGTTATCTCATATATTGGGCATAATCTATTTTATATAGTCAAGGAATGTAATCTATAATGTTGGATTTAAGTAAGTTTGACACATTTGTCATTGGATATGGATTATATGAAATTAGGTATAATTGGACATTGGAAATTTACATGTTTGGGCATAACATGGATTGGAAGGATTTGTGTATGATTTGGAATATGGACATAATTATATTGCAATATTAAATTTATGCAAATTGGGAAAAATTCTAATTGGCCATGGTGTTGGTATAATTTAATATTAATAAATTGGTATGAACGGCATGTAATTTGATAACATTGATTTCATGAAAGTGAGTATTATTGGATATTTTGGATAATTGGAATATATGTATATATGTGTGTGAAATTGGCATATTTGGGTAGGAATTACATGGAATTGATGAAATTGCCTATAATCGGAAATTTGTAATTAAGGCTAATTAATATGTAATTAGTGACAAGTTGGAATAGGCAAAATTGTAAACATGACTATATGTTGAATTGGAAGCACATAACATGAAAATTGGGGTTCGGATGAAATACGATGTTAATGAACCTTTGACACGAGGTTAGGCGCAATTGTGGTGTAAGACTGCCCGGAACCGCCCGGCAAATCCAGCTGCCACAATTGGACGTCTAATGTGAGAGGTCAAAGGCATGAATTGTAGGCGTAACGGTTGGTGACACGAGGTTAGACCCGCTTTGTGGTGTAAGACTGCCCGGAACCGCCCGGCAAATCCAGCAGCCACAAAATGTTCGGTCTAATGTGGGAGGTCATGCACCGTTCGTCATAATGAATGAATTAAGGAATACTAACCATAATAAGACATGTGGGTGACATGGGTATGGTTAGAGGGTTAAGTGGGTGACATGTAAAATAGGACATGTAAATATGGACTTAACCATAGTAAGACAAGACATGTAAAACATGTAATTGTGGACTTAACTATAGTAAGATACGTAAAGTAAAACATGAATAAGGTGGACTTAACCGTAGTACAGCATGTGTAAGACAAGGATACAATAATAAAAGAGGTTAAGTGGGACATGGGAAACATTTAAGACATACGTACATAATGCTTAACCAAAGGGGACCCGTTATGGCATTACAAATTAATTGAATTGGGTAAAGTTTAAGTAGCGGGTTAAGTAAAAGGAAAGGTTAAGTCAAACCTAAAATTAACGACATAGTAATGGGGGAATGATAACTACCTATTATAAACTTGAATTAAATATGTAAAACTTGTCCTAGGGACAAGGGAAGATTATGACTTAAGATATAATACAACACTTGAAGGGTGGGACGACTTATACTATGAAATAAGTTAATCTAAGTTGAAAATGTGGGAAAACACCCGTACGCTATCGTTTGATAAAGAAAACTTAAGTCATGTTTGAATTCGTTGAAAAACCTTAGTTAAAAAGGAACTAAGTAACGAACCTTAGTTGAAAAAGAACTAAGTGACAGAAACTAAGTATCAAACCTTGGTTAAGAGAACCAAGTAATAAACCTTAGTTAAGATAACTAAGTAACGAGAATGAGAACTAAGTAGTAAACCTTGGTTAAGAGGGCTAAGTAGTAAACCTTAGTTAAGAAAACGAACGATTCAGGAAACTAAGTGGTAAACCTTAGTTAATAGAACTAAGTACTAAACCTTAGTCAAGAAACTCAAGTAGAACACGAGAAGGAGCGAACGTCCGTCTGATCATGAAAAAGGCTCCAACGTCTTGGGTTACGAAGCATGTAGCTTCAAGGGGACGTGAGGGTACTCTTGGTATCCCTCTGTGAGAATGCAGATGATCCGCCTGGGCTCACAGAGGTTAAGGTCTGCGTTAGAAGAACCAAGAGTATGCCTTGGTTGCAATATAGGGCAACCTAAAGACTAGGATGGACCAGCGTGATTCGGCGAGACAAGTGGCCCTGTGATAGCGACTCGTCGTCTACCTACCATATTGAGTCAGTCGACATACGTAAAACGGAAAGGTGGAGAACTCCAAAAAACCATATACTTGCTATCTAGTTGTGGGTGAGGTTGGCCAATACGTTTGTGGAGGCATATGGGGGCCTGCGTATAGTTCTCATTTTTCAAGATGTGCCTTTCATTAGTTGAGGGAGGAGTCAAGTGGGACCATAGCCATTGGAAAAATAGACCTTAGCATCTGCATCTGCAGATAACTTAAAGCTCCCGACCGAGTTCCGTGTTTCTTGATTAGCCCTGCCACGGGACTCGGGCCGCACATATAGAGGACATGTGCAAACTAGATATATAGCACGTTTACGATACGATTGGGACGTCAAGTCTAGGAACACTTATCACTCTGGGTAGTGTGTTCTAGACTAAGGGACATCGTTCGATAGGTAACATAATCCCTAGTTGGACCTAGGTCGCATAAACCCTAAATCCGAGAAGCGTTCAATAGGTTGCATAAACCCCAATGACCCTGGGTAGCGTAAACCCTAGTTGAATCTAAGAAGTGCTCGATAGTATACCTTAGATTCGATATAGATGATACACGGAATCTAGCAAGATTGAGAGCGGCAGTCCAAACGATTTCAAGAATGGTGGCACTACACTAAAGTAGTATATATTTACATGATGAAGCCCGTACGACATACAGCAAGGGGCTGTATATATACATGGAAAAGGATTAGATGAGTTGGGGGTATCTACATATACGTTGTATTAGGTTAACCTACTAGTGAGACATGAGTATTGCCTAGAGAGCTAATATAGCGAATAACCTAATAAGCAAGAAAATATAACTGAACGGTATATGTAGTATTACATAGAAGTTTATTATAAGTTCACTCACACAGAACTTATGTTCTGACCCCCACCTCATTACATACTTCCAGGTTAGGTTAAAGGAAGAGATGGTATAACTATGGATACCGGTTAGACAGTATGATATATAAGGTAAAGCTATTTTTGAATATAATATATTTTAATTCCTTCCGCTGTGAGATGCTTTACGAGTTCTGACATATTTCTTTTCCTCTGTCTTTTTCTGCAGGATACCAGAGCACCCAACTCAGGTCTCGATGGATCGAATTTGAAAAATTCGGTCTATCGAAATTCGGGTTGTTACATCTGGTATCAGAGCTTCGGTTTAGTGATCTTAGGGAGATAATGAGTGAACGTATTTGTATTTTCTAAAATATAAATATATTATATATAAACCTAAATCCATAAAGTAGCCCACTAGGTATGAAGAGAGTTGGGATATTTAGTTTGTACACAAAAGTAATAAACATTGAATTTTTTGAGACCATTAGGTGGTTGGGAAAGTGTACAATATGGCTTAGAGCTAAAAAAAGAAAAGTACCCCATAGGGTGGAAACTGAAATATTAGTATTTCAGATTAGTGAGTTTAGAAATGAAACCTTAGAAATTAGAAAATGGTTAAAATGTGGAAAATGGATTAGGAATATATATATAGTTGAGAGAATTGGTTTGGAAAGTGCCTAGGAAAGCCTAGTTGAGTTGAAAGACCCACTTTGAGTTTAACCCAATAATAAACTTTTAAGAACTTGAATTTGTAAAAGAGTTTGTGGTGTTTTTCAAGTTTTAATCCTAAAAGTAATTTATGATGTTTGAAAAATTATTTAGTGCATGTTGGGTTTTGAAAGTAAAGTGGGGTATAAAACAATGATTTTAAAAAAAAATCTCTCATTTAAAACGTGCATAATATAGAGCATATATAGCTCGCTAGTTTTCATATTATAATATATGAAAGGATTGAAAAGAAAGTGTTGCGTTTTGTAAAAAAAAATTCTATTCTCTTAACAATAAATTTTGATTATTGTTTTAAAAAGAAATTTTGTTGGGTGAACAAAATAAGCGGTAAAGTGTAAGAATAGAGTAGATATTTGCACCTTAGCAGCCAAAGTTAACATTAGGAACAATGTAACCCATTAGTTGTCCTTGTCTACTCTAGTTTCATGATCTGAAGAAAATGTTTTGCATTTTATTTTGTGACATGTTTTTTTGGGTTTGGCAAAAGCAAGTTTTTGAGAAAAGAATAAAAGTTTTACCACTTTTAGTTTTTGGAAGAAGAATGTAATAAAAAAGAAGAAGGCCAAACCGTGTTTTAAAAATGGAGTAGTTAAGAATTAAGGCCTAGAAAGAACGAGATAAAGTTAAAGCAATTAGAACCAACTGGGGATTGGTTGAGTGGAGTAATTCTTTGAGTGTCAATCTGATGTTGATTTTGGTCTTCGGGGTTGATACTCAGGGAGTTATTTTCTTGCCAATTTACAGTCAAGGATTAGCCAATGTTGAACTAATGGAAAATTCCCGTAGAATGCAAAAGCCGTGTGAGTCTAGGATTGTTGCTTGAAAATAGAAGTATAGTCTAGTAATACACAACATGGACTAGTAGTGACTACTAGGTAGTGAAGGGCAAACAAGTGTATAGATCCTGTTGAGTGGACTCGTGGCATAGTCCTAAGATGCATGGCCCATAGCTGTTGCTGTGTAGGATACAGTTTGAGTTTAAAACAGAAGAGCTTGGTTGAAAAATAAACTTAAGAAGAAGACTAGCCTAACTAACAAAGAAAACAACTGAATCAATCAAGCAACAAAGAAAGATGGGAAAAGAAAATGAAAATTTTAAGAAAAAGATGAATAAATATGAAATTACTCCATGATAAGTTAAAATAGAAAAGGAAGCGTTCTAATGTGGTTCTACTTGGACAGGAAAATAGGAAATCTTTATAGAATAGTTATGTAAAAATCCAAGTGCAATTAGAAAAGAAAAACGGAGGATGTGGATTTTTCCATTTTCATAACATAAGAAATCGAATTTGGAAAATTAGATTTTTCTAAATTTCGAATTTAATGATGGTTGGTAGGTTTTTGGATGCGACAATTGGATGAACTATGCTCTTATTTTGTAAGAGTATGGGAAAATTTGGGTGAAAAATGTTTTGATTTTTCAAAAATATTGCATTCATATAGAACTGCAAGTATATTTAGGATGCGAGCATCATGATTTGAAAGAGTTTTTAAAATTTGCATACATATAGGTGGATCCAAATTAGGCATACATGCTTTGCTATGATATAATTCACTTTGCACATGTGCACAATGCTGCAATAATTGGATGAACAATTATTGGATGTTGCGAGAGATTATCTATTTTACTCTTATTGAATTTCGGGGACGAAATTCTTTAAGGGTGGGAGAATGTAACACCTCGTATTTTTAATGTAATTAAAAATGTATATATATCCATAGATAGGATTAATATGGTGATGTATAATGGAAATTAATTAATATATGAAAGAAAGAAAGGATTGGTTGCATGCGATGTAAATACGTTGCATGCACTGATTTGCAAACATAATGCATTGACATTAAAAGAAAAATAAAAGAAAAAGATTCATGCATTGGTTTAATTTAAGTATTGCAACTAACATGGAAAAGAGAAGTAAGGAGAGAACAATAATTATCATTGTTCTAAGACTTTTTAACAAAAGACTTTGTAGCTCAGTTGGTTAAGGCATTGGATTTTTAACATGGAGGTCGGGGGTTCGAACCCCAGTAGCAGCATAATTTTTATCTTTGTTTTAAAGAGGGCCAACTGAACATGCAAATATATGTACATATACAAATTCAAAATTTGAAAGGATAAGAATGTACATATAAGCAAATAAAGAAAATATATGTATATACATGAGAATATATATATATATATATATATATATATATATATATGCAGAAATATATGTATACGAAAGATAAAATTTAAGATAAGGCTATAGTAAATGAAATATGGCAAGAATTAAATAACAGTGCAACATCGTTTGAATTTTGAAAATAAAATGAAAGTTGTGCGTACAGCGTAAAATGGTCGTTAAAGGAATTGTATACATATAAGAATATTTCATGTGAATAAAACAGTTAAATAAATTCCAGAAATTCAAAAGTTTGAAAATCAAATTTCTACGCCAAAACAATTCAAACATTCGAAATTCAAATTTCTGCGCCAAAACAGCTTGTGGGACCCAATGCTGACTTAGCACTGCATGTACGATAAGATTTGGCTAGATTCATCTGCGAACCTGGACTATTTTCTTAACTAGGTTCAATGCTGACTCAGCGCTGCGTGTACGATAAGGTCTTGAGCAGCTATATAAACACCCCTAGGCCTATTGTAATCTTCACTAAAGTCCATGGCAACGCCATGGCTCTACTCTAACTCATATTCTTCTTCTTCCTCACTAAATCTCTGATCTATTCTTCTCCCCTCTCTCCTCACAAAACTATTCTTAAATTTAAAAAAGAATTAGATTAAGGAATTCTATTACTACGAACAAAATAAAGGGGAGATTCAAGTATTGCGCAAGAACATAAAAGAAATCCAAATCTGAAATTCAAACTATGCAACACAAAAAGGAGGAAAATCAATCCAAGATCTACGGATTAAAGCACAAAAATCATTGTGAGTGGAATTCTGATAAAATTTTGTATAATAGTATTATTATCGTTCATCATTTCCCCAGTTATAAATTCAATGCAAAAAATTTATGTTAAAATAATTGTTCCTTTATTCTCTTGTCCCTTTTTATTTTTGAGATCTAGGTTATCTCGAACCTAGATGAAATCTTATTATGTATACGTACAGTTGAAATACGAAAATATTGGGGCATAACTTATTTTATGCGAACGAAGAACATAATTCGTAATTTTGGGGTTTGTGGCATAACAATTGTTATCTCATATATTGGGCATAATCTATTTTATACAGTCGAGGAATGTAATCTATAATGTTGGATTTAAGTAAGTTTGACACATTTGTCATTGGATATGGATTATATGAAATTAGGTATAATTGGACATTGGAAATTTACATGTTTGGGCATAACATGGATTGGAAGGATTTGTGTATGATTTGGAATATGGACATAATTATATTGCAATATTAAATTTATGCAAATTGGGAATAATTCTAATTGGCCATGGTGTTGGTATAATTTAATATTAATAAATTGGTATGAACGGCATGTAATTTGATAACATTGATTTCATGAAAGTGAGTATTATTGGATATTTTGGATAATTGGAATATATATATATATATATATATATATGTGTGTGTGTGTGTGTGTGTGTGTGTGTGTGTGTGTGTGAAATTGGCATATTTGGGTAGGAATTACATGGAATTGATGAAATTGCCTATAATTGGAAATTTGTAATTAAGGCTAATTAATATGTAATTAGTGACAAGTTGGAATAGGCAAAATTGTAAACATGACTATATGTTGAATTGTAAGCACATAACATGAAAATTGGGGTTCGGATGAAATACGATGTTAATGAACCTTTGACACGAGGTTAGGCGCAATTGTGGTGTAAGACTGCCCGGAACCTCCCGGTAAATCCAGCTGCCACAATTGGACGTCTAATGTGAGAGGCCAAAGGCATGAATTGTAGGCGTAATGGTTGGTGACACGAGGTTAGACCCGCTTTGTGGTGTAAGACTGTCCAGAACCGCCCGGCGAATCCAGCAGCCACAAAATGTTCGGTCTAATGTGGGAGGTCATGCACCGTTCGTCATAATGAATGAATTAAGGAATACTAACCATAATAAGACATGTGGGTGACATGGGTATGGTTAGAGGGTTAAGTGGGTGACATGTAAAATAGGACATGTAAATATGGACTTAACCATAGTAAGACAAGACATGTAAAACATGTAAATGTGGACTTAAATATAGTAAGATACGTAAAGTAAAACATGAATAAGGTGGACTTAACCGTAGTACAACATGTGTAAGACATGGATAAAATAATAAAAGAGGTTAAGTGGGACATGGGAAACATTTAAGACATACGTACATAATGCTTAACCAAAGGGGACCCGTTATGGCATTACAAATTAATTGAATTGGGTAAAGTTTAAGTAGCGGGTTAAGTAAAAGGAAGGGTTAAGTCAAACCTAAAATTAACGACAAAGTAATGGGGGAATGATAACTACCTATTATAAACTTGAATTAAATATGTAAAACTTGTCCTAGGGACAAGGGAAGATTATGACTTAAGATATAAAACAACACTTGAAGGGTGGGATGACTTATACTATGAAATAAGTTAATCTAAGTTGAAAATGTGGGAAAACACCCGTACGCTATCGTTTGATAAAGAAAACTTAAGTCATGTTTGAATTCGTTGAAAAAACTTAGTTAAAAAGGAACTAAGTAACGAACCTTAGTTGAAAAGAGAACTAAGTGACAGAAACTAAGTATCAAACCTTGGTTAAGAGAACCAAGTAATAAACCTTAGTTAAGATAACTAAGTAACGAGAAAGAGAACAAAGTAGTAAACCTTGGTTAAGAGGGCTAAGTAGTAAACCTTAGTTAAGAAAACGAATGATTCAGGAAAATAAGTGGTAAACCTTAGTTAAGAGAACTAAGTACTAAACCTTAGTCAAGAAACTCAAGTAGAACACGAGAAGGAGCGAACGTCCATCTGATCATGAAAAAGGCTCCAACGTCTTGGGTTACGAAGCATGCAGCTTCAAGGGGATGTGAGGGTACTCTTGGTATCCCTCTATGAGAATGCAGATGATCCGCCTGGGCTCACAGAGGTTAAGGTCTGCGTTAGAAGAACCAAGAGTATGCCTTGGTTGCAATATAGGGCAACCTAAAGACTAGGATGGACCAGCGTGATTCGGCGAGACAAGTGGCCCTGTGATAGCGACTCGTCGTCTACCTACCATCTTAAGTCAGCCGACATACGTAAAACGGAAAGGCGGAGAACTCCAAAAGACCATATACTTGCTATCTAGTTATGGGTGAGGTTGGCCAATAGGTTTGTGGGGGCATAGGGGGGCCTGCGTATAATTCTCATTTTCAAGGTGTGCCTTTCATTAGTCGAGGGAGGGGTCAAGTGGGACCATAGCCACTGGAAAAACAGACCTTAGCATCTGCATCGGCAGATAACTTAAAGCTCCCGACCGAGTTCCGTGTTTCTTGATTAGCCCTGCCACGGGACTCGGGCCGCACATATAGAGGACATGTGCAACTAGATATCTAGCACGTTTACGATACGATTGGGACATCAAGTCTAGGAACACTTATCACTCTTGGTAGTGTGTTCTAGACTAAGGGGCATCGTTCGATAGGTAGCATAATCCCTAGTTGGACCTAGGTCGCGTAAACCCTAAATCCGAGAAGCGGTCAATAGGTTGCATAAACCCCAATGACCCTGGGTAGCGTAAACCCTAGTTGAATCTAAGAAGTGCTCGATAGTATACCTTAGATTAGATATAGATGATACACGGAATCTAGCAAGATCGAGAGCGGCAGTCCAAACGATTTCAAGAATGGTGGCACTACACTAAAGTAGTATATATTTACATGATGAAGCCCGTACGACATACGGCAAGGGGCTGTATATATACATGGAAAAGGATTAGACGAGTTGGGGGTATCTACATGTACGTTGTATTAGGTTAACCTACTAGTGAGACATGAGTATAGCCTAGAGAGCTAATATAGCGAATAACCTAATAAGCAAGAAAATATAACTGAACGGTATATGTAGTATTACACAGAAGTTTATTATAAGTCAACTCACACAGAACTTATGTTCTGACCCCCTCCTCATTACATACTTCCAAGTTAGGTTCAAGGAAGAGATGGTATAACTATGGATACCGTTTAGAAAGTATGATATATTAGGTAAAGCTATTTTTGAATATATTATATTTTAATTCATTCCGCCGTGAGATGCTTTACGAGTTCTGACATATTTCTTTTTCTCTGTCTTTTTCTACAGGATACCATAGCACCCAACTCGGGTCTCGATGGATCGAATTTGAAAAATTCGGTCTATCGAAATTCGGGTTGTTACAAAAACCATCCATGTTTATGTGTGGATCGGTCTTACGATTATCTTTTCTTTCGAAAGGACTTTCAAAGTTAAACAAATGATTGGAGTTTACTCACACCTGTCCCATGACTGACCCAGAGTGTATTTTGTTTGTTTTCCCTAAACTCTTGGGTGCACAAATTTGTGCGGCCAGTCAAGTAGTTGGGATTTTTCAGATTCACCTGGAAGAGCTGGAAGCAGGAGGCTTCACCAGTTAGTTATAGACTATCATATTTCTGCTGTGTACTATGTTGTATTTGGAAACAAGTGTTTATAACTGTTCTAGGAATAACTGTTGTGCTCTGATAATGGTATGTATATATAGTTACTGATTTGTATTTCAAAAGTTATGTTATATAATATATTTTATTCGTTCCACTGTGAGATTTGTCTTCTTTATTTTCTTCTATTCTAACATTTCTTTCTTTCTATTTCTCATCCTCTAACTTCTTTCTAATAATGATTCGTATTTCTGTGCAATTTGGGTTGGACGTGTGGTGTTATTAGTCAACTCAGATAGTACGGATTTGTGGGCCGTTACAATTGGTATCAAAGCTTAGGTTGAGCGAATACCTAGGCTTTGGTGGGATGTGCTCATTAGAGATAGGGTCAGCAGTACCCTAGAATGAGTTGAGTGTGTGTGCGTATATATATATATATATATATATATATATATATGAGAGTGTATTTGTTAATTGATATAAAAATTATTTTATATTGTGTTGGCTAGTCTGTTAAGTGGTTTATGAATTCTGATCGAATCGTGGGACGCCACGAAGTCGATAGGAATTTCTAAATACTTGAACAGAAAATTTCGACATGGTATTATTTTAATGTGGGTAAATGGAATAATTTTACCCAAAATTCTATTTTGATATAGAAAGAATAATTTTCTGAAATTATTATATTATATGGATGTGTTGATTGATATCATTATAATCAAATGAGATTATAAAATTGGAATGGTTATATATAACCAAAATAGAATTTGTATATGAATTAAATATACAAATGAGATGAATTAAAATTGAATTCAAACCAGAATTTGGAATTTAAATCCTGGGAAGTTTGAAAATATTTTCTGTAGTATATCAAAATAATATAGCTTTGTTTTGAAAGGATTTTAATTAAATCATTTTTGAATGGATTTTGAAAGTGATAAAGCACTGAACTCACTTCAGTGGATGGAAAATAATTCTGATGATGACTGCAGCATCGTCAGTGTTCATTCTCGAGTTTCTAAGTGATGGATTGCTACCTTAGAAAGGTTTTTGATGGAAATTTGTTTGAAAAAGTAAACAAGTTGTTTTGAAAAATTCAAATGTTTTGAATTTAAGATGGAAATAAATATATGTACATATTTAAGTGATTTCAGAAGCGATTCGAAATGAAAACCCTGGGATTTGGATTTCGGAATTGAAATTTAACCTGGACAAGTTAAGTGGATTGAAGTGAATAAATTGATCAAATTTAATTTGAATGAATTTGAATTGAATGGAAATATGTTGATTTAAAATCATTCAAATGAATGAAAACCAAAAGTTTTGGCAAGACTTAGAAATATGAAAAGTTGAGTTTAAACATAATTGAATTGTTGAAAAGTAATGGGTTCGTACTATTTTTCCTACCTTAGAAATTTCGGGGACGAAATTTTTTTAAAGGGAGGGGGGGAGAATGTAATGACCAGGGTTTTTGATCGATTTATTTTAAATATTTAATATTGTTTTAAATATTTATTCGATAAAATAAATGAATTTTTATATTTAATTATCGATTTAAAAATCGATTTCGATTTAATATCAAATATATTAAATTATCATAATATAAAATATAATTGATATCGAAGTTAAAAACTGAATCAAAATGATTCAAATGATAAATAGGAATTTTATTTGACTATAAACGATAATAATATTTTATTATCGAAAAAATGTTTAGTTCTGAATTTAAATTATATTATATTAATTTAATATGGTATATACGATCAAATTAAATTTCAAAATATATATTGTTCAATTCAGAATAGCGTTATAACATTTAAACGTCAGTCGTAATGTTAAAATAGTGGTTCATGAATTTATGTAATGGGCCCTGAGATATTTTAACGGATAAGATCGAAGTCGAATCAACATCAAATAAGAATCCATTTAAAAAGAATGAAAATCTCTCTGGGATCAAATCGATATCTGTTTAAAATAAAGTGAAAATCTCTATATATTAAATCGTATAAATTATAAACTCAAATCGAATAAATTAAACTGTACTCAACCTGTCATCTAGGCTGTACTTTACACAGACAATTCCTTCCTACTTAAGGTTCATCATCTATAAATTTCGTTTGTTCCCTCTTCCATTTCTTTCTTCTATAAACTCGATCAAAGCTTCACAGTTCAAAATAAAAATAAAAATGGCTGTGTGTCTTTCCATTCAAAACAATCCGTAGCCGAGCCCCTTTTCAATTTTTAAAAACCTGAATTTCTTTCTCAAATCAAAATCCAAAACCCATTCCGTTTTTTTTAAAACAAATAAGCGATATTGAAACTCATACTCGCGATGGATCCAAAAGCTCGAGACGGAGCTAGGGCGCTTGTGAATCAGGGAGTAAAGGAGTGTCTTGATTTTGGCCACAAGGTCTGAGCAATTTGGGGTTCGTGAGTTCAACTCCGATGGTGTTTAGAAGTTCGCAATACTGTGTTTGGGGACTGGGTAATTAGGAATTGGCGTGGCATTCAAGAGGATTCAGGTGATGGGATTTTCGAAGGATTCATGAAAAAAAATGGTGCGATGCTTCCTGTAGTACCCTAGGGTTCATCGATTGCCGATGTCTGTCGGCAAGGCTCACCAACGGAGGAGATGAGGAGTTTATCGACAATTATTTTGGGGCATTAGGATTTGGCAGTGAAGTCCGGGAAGATCAACAGTTGGAACATGGTAGGATTGAAGGACAAATCATGTCACACCTTAATCGGGTGCGTGCTGAAGCGGTGTCAAGTCGTGACTTTAGAGGCGGAGCTAAGCTTTGGTCTGAAATGGCAATTGGATGGAAGGAGAAGCGGTGAGTCAGATGATAATGGCAACGATGGTGACTAGGGAATTGATTGGGAGAAGTTCGAATCAAACTAGAAGCAGCTACATGATTTTTTTTTGTTTCTAGAACAGGTCTTGCATTCTGAATAATGGAAGAGGAAGGATCAGACATGAGATCATGGGAAAATTTCAGTTAGTTAAAATAGTTAACAATATTTATTTTATATATACACAAACAACTGAGGAAAATATATAATAACAACAGTGGATGGAATGCGGAATAATGGGAGAAAAATAACGCATTGTCTTTCCTGGATCATGACTTTGGATAGTGGAAAAGGTGGTCTGATGGTGCGCAAGGTAAAATAAACTACTAATCATTTTTCTAGCTAATAACCACTTAAATTTTAGCAAGTTTATAATGCGTTTATATGTTTCGTACATTACCATAATCAAATAATATCAATTTCGTTGGATCCGTATGTGCATAGACGGAAATATGGAATTGAACGGGATATTCGACAAATAAAAATCCAGATGAGTAAATCTCACTCACCTTTTATTTAGAATTATTTTATTCATTAAAAATAATTGTTTGTTGCTTGTTGAATGCTTTCTGGTTGTTTTAAATATACTAGTTATTTAGGGTGACTATTATATATATATTGGTATGGTGGTTGGATGCCCGCAGTACCATTAGTGGATGCCTGCGGTACCATTAGTGGAAGATTACCCTATGCGCCCCACACAATGATAGTGGATGACCTTCATACCGCGATATCCTACCTCGAAGCAGGATGGGTATTATTTATTTTGGCTAACGTCTGTGGATGTAGGAAAACAGGTTGGAGGAATCCAGCGGGATTCCTCAAAATTTACTATTTGCTTGCTCTTATATATATATATATATATATATATATATATATATATTATCACATATGACGTGTTGATTGAATTGGTTGGTTGATTGTTTAAATATCACTAAGGGCCAAAATGTTGATTTATAAAAATATCGTGAGAGTGATTTTGATATTTAAAAGGGAAAATTCTATTTTCAAAAATAGAATTTGAATTTAGAATGGGCTAAAGATATTTACTTGTTTTAAATAAATAAAACAAGTATTGAATTTATAAATTAAATAATATAGAAAATTGAAGTAAATTTATAAACAGTGTTTGTAGATAAAGTGGAAAAATTATCATTGGATAATTTGAATATTTAAATTCAAAAATGAATTTAAAAATAAAAATGGGGAAATCGTTTTAAAGAAATAAACGATGGAATTTATTCTGATGTTCAGAATATAAATTAAACTAAAATAAATCCATAAGGATTTATGGTTTGAATTCGATCAATTCGAATTTATTTAAATAGAAGTTAAATGGAATTGAAAATAGAAGTTGAATGTAGAAAATTCCAATAGAATTTGAATATATAGAATTCAAATAGAATTTGAATGTAGAAAATTCAAATAGAATTTGAATATAGAAATTTCAAATAGAATTGAAAATAGAATTTGAAAATAGAAAGTTGAAATCATTTCGATATGGGAACGAGGGAATATATTTCAAAATGCGGATTTTCTAACAGAACGGAAAATAAATCCAAAGGATTTATAATTTGTAAAAGAAGTTGGAATTTAATATAGAAGATCGAAGTATAAATATATTACCGAGTACGAAAAAATCGACAATTATAGATAATCGAAAATATTATGTTGAATTGGGAAAATTGGTTTGATATATATTAAAAATATGTTAGAATTGAGTTGAATTTATTTTAAACGAAGTTTAAAAGTTTATATAAATATAATTAAAACGAACTCGCCACAGCGCGGTAGTTCGTAAATTGGCGTTTCGAACTTCAATTGAGTATAAAGAACTCAATTGAAGTCGGAATTCTTTGAAACAAGAAACGTCAGGACCGATTTGATAATAGTTTTCTAATGGAGGAGAAAAATCTGGATTTCGTCGAATAGATTTTGAGTTATGTCAAAATCAAATTTTCAGAAAAACAGCGCCAAAGCCATTATAAAACTATAACGGTTTATTTAAATAAATAAATTGATTTTGAGCAAATAAAATACGAATTTCATTTAGGAAAAATCCAGATTTGAGTTATTAATAATATCTGAACTCGAGTGAAGTAATGAAATGATTTTTAAAACAAAATCAAATCAGATGTTTAATTGTTGAGCAGAATTAACTAATATAAGGAAAAATTAGTTAATGGAATTTTAAATCGAAATTGGACTTTGGATCAGAAAAAAAAGGGTTTGTAAATTCATATTCGAAATCGAATATGAAACTTGAATTAGAAATGGCATTCAATTTTTTTGAAAATAAATTAATTTATATTTAAACGTGATATGTTCTAATAACAAGTGAAATAGGCTAAGAAGCTAATTAAAGAATAAATGGGCGAAACTGAATTCAAACGATTGGATTGAGTTGAATTGAAAACAGGTGAACATGTGCTAAATAGGTATGGAATGAGGAGAATGAAGTTTATAAATTTAGTGCCCGACAAAAAGGTACATGTTTAAATTCCATATGAGGTTTTATGCACTGTATCAGCAAGCTGCTTGGCTTTTTCTTTTTCTTTTTGATTGGAGAGGTCTGTGTGGCGGTTTGGGGATTTTCCCGATGCTCTCGATACAATGGAGGTTATGGCGAAATTTTCTAGAAATTTAAGGAGTTAGAATATTTTTAAGAAAAATTGATAGTTAAAAATCAATGTATCGATATATATAGAATTCGATAAGGAAACAAACTTAAAAATAGAATATTATAAACAAAAAGGGAAATCTATAATTAAATCTGGTAGAATTAGAAGAAGGAAATGTTACGGGTTTAAAATGAATAATTGGTTTTTATTATGTTGATTATTCGAGATAAGTGGTTTTGTCCGTTTTGAAGTTAAGGATGTTTTCAGTCAAGGTCTGAGAGGTAGCTGTACCCCAACTTGATCGATTTCATTTTTAATTGATAAATATCAATATCCAGTCTCGAAGAGAAGTGTTTGAATAATAGTTAGTTGGATAAAATATTTTGGGTTGTGGTAACGATGTTTTACACAACATTCGTTTTAAACCCAATGATGGAATTTTGGAAATATAAAAGTAAATATTTCCTGAGTATAATTAAAGTAGTCGGGAAAGAGATAAGTGATTGAAATTGTTTTCAATTGCAAATAGAATATATTTTCTACGTATAGAAAATAAAATAAGGTGATATAGGGAAATGTTTTTTCAAAGAGCGTAAGAGTCCAACAAGATCACTGAAAATATTTGGTTAATGAATAGTGTTAGGGAAATAATGAAGTGAATTAATTAATGAAATATTAATTAACAGGCCCAGCGATTGATTGATGTTATGGATGAATGGAATGTTGTTTATTTTTCTTCGATAGTTAAATAACGGACTATCGAAGTGTTTGCCAATATCGTTGTCAATATGGAGAGACTGGTTGGATTATTATCCGAGAACCACTCCGTATTGGCAGTAGCGTTGCGAATTAGATTATATGAAGATAATCGAAGACGGAGTGAAATGCAAGGACTTTTCTATTAATAGAAATTGTGCCTCCGGTTTCGTTCAGTCCCAGAACGAACGTATATGGACGAATGTCTGGCAAAGTATTTCCAATGACCAAATATGTTGGTATGTATAAATGTATATGGTGGCAACGGATTTATTCCCTTAGCATAATGTCCAGAATATACTTGTGCAAATCAATTAGTGATTAACGGATCTGACAATGTGGCATTCAAAGTGATTGTGCTATCAATGAATGATAAGAAATGGTAGCCTCAGGCCTCAACAACCGGGAAATAACAAAAATCGGGCAGGCAGCATGGCTATTTGGGTCGCTCCCATTAGGGTGTATAATCACCTATCTAGAGATTCATTTAACTCCTTATTCTATTCGATGCTGTCCTATTCGGGAAACAGTTGTTGATCCCAACCGTTGGTGATGTACATTCGATACACTCAAGCGAAATGAGTGGTCGGTCATGTATGGGCTGGGTTGCAAGACGTTCTTGTTGAACCCAGTGTATTCCTCTCTAGAGATACACTATTGGAAGGTGGTTCCATACCTTATCATGTTGGAAATCCAATCTCTAATAAGCGCCCTGCGTTTTTTGTTTTTATGTTATATATGGAGCGTGAGATGCAAGCGTTCTACTAGATTGTTATTTATTTGATTAGACACTATTATAATATCACTGGATTTTTGTATCAAAATATTTTGGGTTATCGTAAGGTAAAAACCATCCATGTTTATGTGTGGATCGGTCTTATGATTATCATTTATTTCGAAAGGACTTTCAAAGTTAAACAAATGATTGGAGTTTACTCACACCTGTCCCATGACTGACCCAGAGTGTATTTTGTTTGTTTTCCCTAAACTCTTGGGTGCACAAATTTGTGCGAGCAGCCGAGTAGTTGGGATTTTTCAGATTCACCTGGAAGAGCTGGAAGCAGGAGGCTTCACCAGTTAGTTATAGACTATCATATTTCTGTTGTGTACTATGTTGTATTTGGAAACATGTGTTTATAACTGTTCTAGGAATAACTGTTGTGCTCTGATAATGGAATGTATATATAGTTACTGATTTGTATTTCAAAAGTTATGTAATATAATATATTTTATTCGTTCCGCTGTGAGATTTGTCTTCTTTGTTTTCTTCTATTCTAACATTTCTTTCTTTATATTTCTCATCCTCTAACTTCTTTCTAATAATGATTCGTATTTCTGTGCAATTTAGGTTGGACGTGTGGTGTTATTAGTCAACTCAAATAGTACGGATTTGCGGGCCATTACAGTATGTTGTTTATTTTTCCATATTATCCAAATATGAACTGTTTACACCAAACAACATTATACTCTGATTGAATGTTGATGATGGATTATATATTGAACGTTGAATTGATATTCAATGTCGGTGTGATATATTTAATCAATAGACGGTATTGATTAAGTTATTGGCAGTAAATGATTTAAAACACTATTTTTAAGCCACTAGTTCGCCGTTAGGCGAACCAAGTATTTTAAGTTATAAATTACTTTACTTTAACTAAAGGAAGTTTTGAAATTTCTTTTAAAATAATTGTTAAGTTTAAAATTGTCGATAACTATAAATAGTTTTAATGTTTTAATAAATTTCATATGCATAGAAGCTTGAACTCAACCTATGAGTCAATATTAGAGAATTAGTGTTTTCTGGAATAGTTAAGCATTATAATTAGATTAATTTATATTAATCTAATGAGGGGAGTAAATTGGAATTAGTTAATAAACAATGGATGTTTAAGCGGACGAAGTCAACTATTTAATTCAAGCTGATAATTAGAATTGATTGTCCTTTGATTAAATGGAAATTGTCTAGCAAATAATTGTTTTTATTTTAATAATATCTCTTAAATATTAATTATCTTTTATTTTAATGACATTTAAAGTTGCTTTTCGATGGAAAAATCATTATTGAAGTATTATTGTTTAATAATATTGGTAAGTGATTAGCTGATTTATTTTCAATGAAGTAAATTATTTCACCTCAATTAATATTGGAAATAATTAATTTAATGGATAAAGATTAAAGAAATTCACTTTTAAATGAAGTAAATTAAGAAGTGAACCTGCTTTAAAATGAATCATGTAAGAGGAATGATATACCAAAGTTATAAAATAAGTTGTAAAGCTAATATGCCACTTAAAGTAAGCGTACTTAATAATTTGAATGAAATATAAGCAAGGGAATTGGAAAGAGATTTTTATAAAGATTGGATATTAAAAATACAAGTTATAATTGGAAGTTCATAAAGAGACGAGTAATGCAAAGATTTCAATCAGATTTATTTTCACTTAATTCTTTAATTAAGTAAATTAAAGCGGGATATGATTTCAAAAACGAAATGATTAATGGCTTCCATAGAAGATTTAGGATTTTAATTCAAGTAAATCAAAGAGGAGATTAGTAAGTGAATATCAAAATTTTAAGAGGTATAAATCCAGGTGATGGACTTAAGGATTTGGACTAAATAAAACGGGTCGCAAGGGTATAAGGTGTGGTAGAATTTGGGTAAAAGACATAATAAATGGTTCTGAAGCAAAACCAAACGAGTTATATTATAGGGGTTCATAGTTAAAGAGTTTTACGGTTAGTTAAAAATGTTAAATAGTTAAATGGGAATAAATGTGATAAATAGAAGGAATGGTTATTCAAGCCATATTTTTGAGTAAATAGTAAACGGAATGATAGGTTTGGTGTTTCAAACTTTTATCCATTCTGAGATAAGAAATTCGTCGATCAAGGTCTGAGAGGTAATTAGAATACCTCAACTTGAACGACTTCACTATTATCAAGGGATGATATTAGTTTATGACGGTAATGGTGTTAAGATTTGTTTAAGAGGATATTGCAACATTTAAAACGATGTATAAATAAACATCGTTTGATTCAAGTTTTGAAGCAGAAATATTTTGGAATTAAATATATCTATATGTGGTTATTTTTCCGAAGTAAAGGAAAAAAAAATTTAGTGAATATAGTGATTTTTTCAAATCAAAGTAGTGGAGTGGAGTCAAAGATATATTATCGTTTTTCAATGTAACAAAAACAATGGAAACTGAAATAAGAATATAAATCAATTTTTAAGAATCGACTATATAAATTTAATGAACAAATCAGAGCTGCTAATATACTTGACCGTACTGTTTTGACATTGATAGTTAAAGCACCAAACTATCAATGAAATATATTATACCTTTTTGACGTGTTGTTTCGAAGAGACCGGGATGGGAACTAGACCCAAAACCACTTCGATTCAACGTTAAGTACGAGGCTAAATTGTAACAAATGAAGATGGAGCAATTGAAGACCGTCTTTCTTCATGAAATGGAAGAACTACTTATAATCTCTAGTTCGCTCCTGGAGATAAATTGTGGTTCTATCGTGATTGAAATCTACGGATCTGCAAGGACCACTCGCTGTTGATCCTTTAGGTGATTCCTAGGATGCGGTAGGAGGGTGCCTTCGGTTCATCCTGTTCCTGGATGACTTGTATGGATAAATGTCTGACAGGGTATTTCCTTAAGAGTCACATACGTTGATTTTTACAAATATATCAAGTTTGTTGGTGGAGAAAATCTCTTGCTTAACACCCAGAGTATATTTGTGGACGTCGATTAGTGATTTGAAGTATTTGACAATGTGGAATTCAAAGTGAATGGTGGCCAGATGTTCTAAGAAAATAAACGTAGCCTCAAGCCTCATAACCGGGAAATGAAAAAAATCGGACAAGCAATATGGCTAGGTGGGTCATTCCTAAGCAGGGTATATTGTCATCAATCTAGAAAAGATTCATATTTGTTACTTCTTTTCATTTCTGTATCTTCCAGAAATTTCGGTGGTCGCGACAAAAAGCCGAAAGGGTGACAATATATTCGATACACTCAAGTTAAATGAGTGGTCGGTCATGTGTGGAACGGGTTGCAAGACTTCTTGTTGAACCCAGTGTATTCCCCTCTACAGATACACTATCGGAAGGTGGTTCCATTAGTCGGAATCCAATCTCCAATAAGCGTCCTACGGTTTTTGATTTTATAGAAATATGTAGAGTGTGAGATGCAAGCGTTGTACTAGATGGTTATTTATATGTGATTTGATAGACACTATTATAATATCACTGGATTTTGATATATCAAAAATGTTTTGAGTTATAGTAAGGTAAAAACCATCTGTGTTTATGTGTGGGCTGGTCGTACTATTACCTTTTCTTTTAAAAAGGATTTTCAAAGTTAAACAAGTTGTTGCGCTATGAATTTATCACTGAAAGTATTCCAGACTATCCGGGTGAAATTTTGCTTTGCTTCAAATGTGCTTGGGTCAGACCGAGTATATTACAGGTTAGGTTTCGCTTGGAATTTTTCATAAGAGGAGTTGGAGCCGAGACGCATTTCACGTATTTACTAGTACTAGTTTATTCCGCTATGTGCATTGATTGATGTAAATGTATACTCTGATGTTGTAATCATATATATACTGTTTCAGTTTGTACAAAGAATTTTGATTTATTATATTTTGTTTGCTTCTTATTCTTCTATTCTAATATTTCTTTCTTTCTTCTCACACCCTCTAATTTCTTTCTATTAACTTTCTGGGATTTGATACTTGGATTTTTGGCAAGTAATACGAAGTTATGTGTTATGTCGGAAATTCAAGCGTTGAATTTTCCGAGTCATTGCAAATTAGTTTGTTAATTTGATGAAAATAGTTAATGGTGAAGTAAACCAATTTTAACTTTAACAAATGTTAAAATTTGATTATTATTTATCTAATAATAATCAAAGTAATAATCTTGGAATTTAAAATTTATTAATGGAGGTTTATGAAGTCTTGAAGCTCTGTTTATAGTTTAATGAATTTTTAAGTGATTTGATATTAATAATAATATAAGTTAAGTTTGAATTACAGTTTAAATAGAATTCTTATTGGAATCCTATTCAATTGGATTTTATAAAATCCAAGTTGGACGAAGTTATTAATAACCGAGTTTTATTGAATAAGTTGTTGGAATGAGTTATTAAATTATAAAATTAAAATGGCCTATGAATGGAATAAAAGCTCAATATGAAATTAAGAAATTGAAACCTAACTAGAGATCGGTGGAGTTAAATTATTTTCTAAGTATTGATCTAATGTTGATTTCGGTCTTCAGGGTTGATACTTAGAGGATTATTCTCTTACCGATTTACAGTCAGGGACTGATGAAGGCATTAAATGGAAATCGAAACGGAAACCAAAATCTAAAATAAAGTGGTTAGGCGAGTTAAGTTATAAAGATGTGATCTAAATTCGCTATATTAAATAAGAGATGTGGTTTTACTGAAATATAACTAAAAATGGGTTAGAAATAAACTTATCAGAATTTTATAAAGGTATCTATTTATAGTAGAATTGGGGGTTATATATAATGTTTAAAAAGATTGTTAAAGTTAATAGAATTTTTTAAATAATAGTTTACTTAATACTAAATTAAGTAAACATGTTTAAGATTGAAATAAGGTTTCCAAAGAGAGAGTATGATGTTAAAACCATGTTTTAAAACCAATAGTAAATGGAAATTTTGGTGACAATTACTAGGATGGAGTTTCATTAATAAACTTCTTTCTATTCTGAAATAAGAACAATGTTGACTCAAGGTCCTAGAGATAAATAAAATACCCCAACTTGAATGACTTTATGATTATCCATGGATGATATTAGCTTAGAAACAAGAGTAGTCGAAAGTAATAAAATTAGTATTTCCATGAATGATATTATGAAATATAATTTGAAATGTTTATAAGTTAAATAGGATGATTTTGAGAATAATCTCATGTTTGAAATAATAAGTAAAAAGATGTTTTCCAATATTAGGAGATTTAAAGGTTTTGATTAACAAATGGAAAATTAAAAAGGCCAAGTGACGTTGTGTACTAAACCGGTGGATCTATTTTATTTTTATGGTTGTTTATTTTGATAGTTAAATAACCGACTATCAAAATCAGGTCTAACTCATTGTTGACACGGAAAGACCAGGATCGAATTTATATTCGAAAACCATGAACCAGCGAATACATAAACAAAGAAGATATCTAATGTTGATTGAGTTAGAGCAATTGAAGTCCGTAAATCTTCATGGGCGAAGGAACTATTGTTAAATTTCTCTGGCTAATCCCTAAAGACATTTTGATAGAAATTCTATCATGAGTGAAATCTACGGATTGCAAGGACTATACGCTATTCATCTATAAGGCGATTCCTAGGATGTGCTAGGAGGGTGCCTTTGCTTTGTTCAGTCCGATAACAACTTGCATGGACGGATGTACGTCAGAATATTTCCAAAAAGGCCATGTACATTTATTCCCTCAAATATAATTGGTGGCGGAGAAGACACCTTCTCTTAGTTTAACATCCACAGTATTTTTTGGACATCAACTAGTGATTTTCTGGCGATGATGTGGCATTCAGGTGAATGGTGATCAGATGTTATAAAAGGTAATTATAACCTCAAGCCTCATCAACTAGGAAATGGTATAAAATCGGGTAGATCGCATGGCTATGTGGGTCGCTCCCATTAGGGTATTGTTACCATTTAGAAAAAAAATCATTTATTCCACTTTTCGTTTCTATATCTTCCATAAAATGCAATGGTTCACGACCGTAAGCTGACGATATATTCGGAATACTCTAGCAAAGTGAGTGGTCGATCATGTTTAGCCAGGGTTACAAGATTTTCTTATTGAACCTTAGTGTATTTTCCCTACAGGCATAATGTCGGAAGGTGGTCCTATACCTTACGATAGTTGGAAATCCATTCTCCAATAAGAGACCGCGGTTCTTGATTATAGACTATGTAGGTAAAGCGTGAGATGCAAGCGTTATGCTACATGGTTATTTATTTGTTTTAGACATTATTATAATATCAGAATATACATGATTTCAAAATGTTTTGGGTTATCGTAAGGTAAAAATCATCCGTATTTATGTGTGGAATGGTTTTACGAGCCTTTTATTTCAAAAAGATTTTGACTTTAAAATCAAGTTGGATGACATCTATAAACTTAATGAGTTTTCTAATGCTGGTTCACCAGATTGATCCGTGGTGTTTGTAATGCTCGGGTCAGACCAAGTTTTATAGATTCAGGTTTTTATATGCTGTGAAGTCCAGAAACGAGCTGGAGAAGTCCAAATGTATGACATTTAGTGTGTACTTCATTGTGTGTTGCATATGAGGATATGTTAATATAACTATCCAGATGTATTGATGTACTCTGATGTTTGTAAGTAATATTTTAAGCTCTCAATAAATTTTTATTTCAATATTATATTTTGTTACAATGATATGTGAGACTCTGACTCTGCTGTGTTGTTCTTCTTCTTTTCTTCTATTCTAACCTTTCTTTCTCATCTTTTCCTCACATTCTAATATTCTTTCTTTTAGCTTTCTGGATTTTCGGTACTTGAGCTTGGACATTGGAAGAATTAGTGTCGGAATTCGAGCATCGAAATTCCCAGGTCGCTACATTTGTAAATCTCGCATCCCAAAAATCCATTAAAACTCGTGTTGATCACATAAAACTATGTGATTCACATGTGCCAACCCGTGTTTTCTAAAGCCACTTTCCACTTGCTAATAAATCGTATCCCATGCTAATCCAGAAATCCGCATTTGATTCACCGTGTTGCAAAAGATTAAATTCCCGAGTCCCCTAGTGCGATCACCAAACTTTGTATTGCCAAAAATAGAAATCTCACTTCCTTGCCAAATTTTCGTATCTCTTAAACTATGATGCAGAGTCGAGGAAAGTTTTGTCGGGGCCGAGTGGTGATGTGGAAAATCTGGATTCAAAGTGGGATACAAAACTGGGGTTGCGGTTTTTCTACTGTACCAAACCGGTTTTGAGCCAAATTTCCTGGGTGATCTGGCTGTGTTGCGAACGCACTTTTGCATGATCCATCTGAGTCGATCACTGTTTTTTACCATACCAAACTTACTAAACTTTTGAAAGTGCCAAAGTGACCAAGCTAAGCTGCGCACGTGAAAATGATGTGATCCACCGTGCTGATCCATTATTTTGAACATGTCAGATCTTGAGACTTTGCTAAATGCCAAATCCTACTAAACCAAGTTGCGCAAGTGAGTTTTCATGATCGACGTGTGTCAATCATCTGTATTTGAGTGCGCGAGACTGTTTTTTCTTTTTAACCAAAACCTGTATATTTTTCCATGATGAGTTTTGCCACATTATCAGACCGACATGCTCAAGTGTTTTGAGTTGACCAGACTAAGTCGATCATGTATTTTTACTATGCCTGTTTTTCTAAGTCCGTCGACGATGATTTTACAAATGGACACTATTTTCAATCCCTTTCAGAACACGTTGCGACTTCGACCAAATCGCTTTGTGTTATCTAACGATGTTATTGACGCTTGAGCGCGTCACCAACCAAAACCTTTACATGTGACAACTTTACAAAAATGCATGTAGACACTTTTCCCTCCAAAACTTGTCTTACTTGATCGAAGGAAGATGTTTTCCGAGAAGACCAGAAATCTAAAAATCCAAAAACGAAAGTCGGGAGACGTCAAAAGCGAACTTCTATAGTCAGAAAACTAAAGACCCACGATCACGCCAAATCGTATTAACAAGAAATCCAAAGCCAATAAACCAGAAATCCGTGATCGCTGTGGGTCGTATTCGTAACACCCCGTAATTTTGTTAACATTAAAGAGGATAAATTAAATAATAATTAATTTAGTTTTAGGAATTAAGGGAAGCAGACTACATCATTACGTCCGTTTCGAAATTCTGGTCAGGATAGACAACTAGTTTGCATAAAACAGATAACATATGAAGAAGTTACAGACGATAAAATTTTGACAATCAAACCACGTATAACTGGCGCACTTCACAAGTGCGCCAAGGCAATTTTATATTGGCGCACCTGTAAAGTGCGCCCATAGGATTTTTTGGGTATTCAGGCCTTTTTCAATTGGGTGGTGACCCATGACCTGATTCACTCTGGGGCTGAGGTGGCATTCGAATTCTGGACATTAGCAGCTATAAATATATCTCAATTCTCTTGTTTTCTTCACAAAGAATCAATGGCGGTCAAACCCTGCAAGTGTGTGAATTGAACTGGATCCTTTATCTTTTTCTATCAACTAAGTCAAATCAAATCCAAAAATTCAAGATCCAATCTTTTCTAGTTCTATCTTTTAAGCCAAACTTAGTGAGTATAGTTACTTTTGGAATTAAATATTTAAAAGTAAACTTGATAGGATTATAGTTTGGATTTTTTTCATATATTATATTGGATCCATTGTAAATTATGAACATATAACATTTTGGATTGATTATAACTTGGATCTAAATTTCTATGATGTAGATCTTAATCCCTATTTGTGTCAGATCTACTTTTATCTATAGATCTGAATTATGTGGACATTCTATGATGTAGATCATAATCCCTCTTTTTGTTAGATCTACATTTATCTATAGATTTGAATTATGTGGACATTCTATGATGTAGATCTTAATCCCTATTTGTGTTAGATCTACCTTTATCTATAGATCTGAATTATATGGACATTCTATGATGTGGATCGTGTCCCTATTTGTATTAGATCTACTTTTATCTATTAGATCTGAATCATGTGGACAATCTATGATGTTAATCTTAATCCTTATTTGTTAGATCTACTTTTACCTATTAGATCTGTATTATGTGGACACCTAAATCATTAATCAGATCTAGTTTATTATTTCGATCCCCTTGTGCTTCTCATATTAGATCTGAACTTGTTGGATATCTAAATTAAAATCTAGATCTTGTCATGTTCATCTTATCACACTTGCTATGTTACAAATAGTTAACTGCCACAAGTTCATTAGATCTATGTTTATATGCTCACCATTTTAGTATATGTTTATGCTAGTTATGTTAGAACATTCACCTTTGTCATATTTCCATTACCTTCCCTTTTTATCGTTTATGGTTAGGCTATTATTTAGCCTATACATGTCACAAATTATGAACACGTTAGTTAGGGAACGAGGAGGGAAAAAGGTTAATATTGGCATAATTCTAATGTGAACATTAGTTGGACGTATAATTCAATAATTGGGTAAATGGGCATAAATACCTAATAAGGCAAAGGTATAATTAATTGGACATATAATTCAAAAGGGGGAAAGTGGGGACATAATTACCTATAAAGACATAGGTAAGAATTGGATAAAAACGGAATGTTTAATAATTACAATTAGAAATTGTAATTGGACTTATGACACAATGTTAGGTTGCATTACTGGTGGAACTCTGCTCGGATCCGACCGGAATATCCAGCAACCACCAATGTTAAACCTAATGTGAGAGGTCTAAGTGCGTGAATACGAATCGGGCTAAGACACGAGGTTAGGTCCAACTTATGGAATAAGACTACCCAGACCCGACCGACATATCCAACATCCACAAGTTGTAGGCCTAATATGGGAGGTCTAGCCTATTATAAACCATAGATGGACATGGCAATAAATTGGACTACTTAAACTAATCTAATCCATAAGGGATTGTATGAATATGAACTAAAGTTGGGGTTAAGTAAAATTGATTGGACAGTGAGAGGGTTAAGTAAATCTTGGGTAAGTGGGTAATATTAGTATGTATAGGCCCACAAACTTAATCATTAAATAAACATGCTTGAATTAGTGGGAGGGTTAAGTAAATCTTGGGTAGGTGGGAAATATTTACATATAGGCCCACAAACTTAACCCGATAAGGTTATGTAATTAAAGACACCTAGTGGTATACATAACTGGAGGAAATTATAAAAAGGTTATGTAATTAAAGACACCTAGTGGTATACAAAACCGGAGGAAAATATAAGAAGTTATGTAATTAAAGACACCTTTCATGGTAAGCATAACTAGTGGAAATGAATAGGGCTATGTAATTAAAGACACCTAGTGGTATACATAGTCAGTGAAAACCTAGTGGGGGATACAAGACAAAGGGGAGAGCTTGTATCATATTGTGCGGGACCCATTTCAGTCAGTAACCCGGAGTAGGTACCAAACAAAATACTCCATACTAGGCAGAGAAGGGACACGCTTACTGATTGATTATAAGAGATCCAAACGTGGAGGACGATGTAGGCGGCGCAAACCGACCAGGCCATGTGTGTGCATGAGCCGGGCAGAGGGGGATAAGACGACCGTGACACCTGTAGATATGGGGCTGTGTATATCAGTGAGGGGTTTCCACTTTAGGACGTGATACATCCTATTGTGGGTTCGACATAGAGTATCTACGGAGTAATGAGCCGATCGATTAAGGTAGTGGTTAGGGTACATTTGGATGTATGCCTAAGTCTACCACCTTATAGTGGAAGGGATCATCTCATTCTGGTTATACTAGTAATAATGCAGAGTAATCATTAGAGAAGTGTATACACCTTACCTTGTCTACCTTGTCACACCTGCCATTTATGTAGTGACCTCTCTTATCCACTTTGTATGCCTATCATGTTACTTTTATTTATTTACTAGCTAAAAGTAACTAGACTCGCCAGACTTTATGTCTAACCCTTTTGTTTCTCCCTCTTTCTTCCATTTCCCCCCTAGGTTCTCAGGGTGGAAACGCTCGGGCTTAGTCATGACTCAAATATCATCTTGGTAGGAGCTATTCTGAAGTATGGCTCAAGTTCTTGTCTCTACTATGGCTTAACTCTTTCAATTGGGGAATTATGTTTTTTTATATTCTTATGTACTCTAATGATGCAAGACAGAATTTATTTTATTGTAATGGTTTTTATGACTTATGGTAGTGGACCATGGTATTATAATTTATATTGAAATAAAAATTTAAATTTTCACTACAATCTTATTTATATCTGTCTTGTAATTACTCTGTGATGTTTACCTATAACGCTTCATGAAACTTAATGCATTCAATTATTGAGTGACATTAACAGACTTGAGGTGTCACACATGGTATTAGAGCTGAAGGTTACCAGATTTGATAAAGTTTTTGAAAATTATTTTCAAAAAGGTTTTAAAAGAAAGCATTTTCAAAAAGAAAAGTCTATTTTGAAAAACATATTCCCCAAAGCCATATGTAATATCTCTCGATTCTCTGCTTGATTCCTTTTTCCTTTTTGTCTGGGGAATCGATTCTTCCTGAAAGGTGTCCTCATTCCGGCATAATGTCGTAGGCATGTTTACACTGCGACACGCGTCGAAGGGAAATGAAGTGCCTAACCTCCAACTGTAGCCGCAGTAGTTTCACCTGCTGCAAAATTTCTTGAGCTCCGTAAGGATTTCTGTGCGATGGAGGCAGCTTTCGAGAGACTAGTTAGCTTGTTACACAAATATGGTAAAAGGAGAATAAGGGAGTTTGGGTTAAGGAGCACAGCCCAAGGATGAGAAAAATGATGGCCCAGGAAGGGAACATAGATAAATTTCAAAAAAAGGTGAAAAGGAAAAGGTTAAGGTTAAGGAAAAACAAAATAAAAAGGTATGGCCCAAGAAAGGACGGCAACAACAGAAGAAGGGCAGAAAGAATGAAAAGGCTAAGTGTAAGAGGAAGTGCCATAGTTGCGGGCGAGAGGATCACTTGGCCCAGGACTGCAGGAAATGGAAGAATGTTTGCTTCATTTGTGAAGAGGTTGTACACTATTCTAGGGAGTGCCCAAGGAAGCAAGGGCAAGGTCAAAGGAGAGGAACATCTGGAGGGCAAGCGAATGCTCTCGTGGCTAGTGCACCAGATAGAGGTAGGAAAGTTTCTATGGAAGGTTTGATTTCTCTTTCCAATCATCCTATAAGAACTCTTTTTGATTCTAGCGCTTCACACTCATTTATATCTAGTTCTGCAGTTGAATCTTTGCACTTAATTACTAGTATGGTAGTGGATCCCGTAGTTGTCTTAAACCCCAATGGTGGTTCGGCTCATTCATCCATGATTTGTCGGGGTTTGATAATATCTGCATTAGGTGTCGAGTTTGAGTGCGACGCACATCTTGTTTCATGGGATATGGTTTGATTCTAGGATAGGTTGGCTAGCCATGTATGGTGCCATTCTAGATTGTAAGAGGAGGGTCGTTAGACTGTTGACTTGCCAAAGGAGGACCCTCAAGATTTCTTGTGACCCCAAGGGGTCTGTTATGTTGAGATTCCTAGAGTCACTTGACGCATCTATCGATGATCTAAAATATGTTCCAATAGTCCGTGAGTATCCTGATGTCTCTTATGAAGTTCGGGGTTTACCCCCAATGTGCGAGATCCATTTCCGCATATATTTGATAGACAATGCAAAGCCAGTTGGATAGCACGTGCGCCATATGGCTCCAAGAGAAAGAAGGGGACTCAACAAACAAGTAGGGGAGCTACTTGAGAAAGGGTTTTCTTTTGGGATGGGATGAACAAAGATGTAGCGGAGTTGTTTCTCAATGTTTAGCTTGCCAGCAAGTCAAAGATGAGCAAAAGAAGCCCGGTGGATTACTTTATCTGTTGGAGGTTCCGCAGTGGAAATGGGAGAGCGTCTTTATGAATTTCATAGATAGTTTTCCTAGATCGAAGAAAGGCGACACTAGTATCTGGGCGGTAGTGGATAGACTCACTAAGAGCGCTCACTTTATTCTAGTTAAAAGTAAGAAGACGACATCGTGGTTGGCAGCCATTTATGCACGTGAGATAGTTTGTTTTCATGGAGTACCTTCCAGCATCGTGAGCGATCGTGACCCCATCTTTACAAGCGAAATTTGGAGGATCTTGCAAGAAGCATTAGGTACACAGTTGTGTTTGAGCACCACTTATCATTCTCAGACCGATGGACAGACAGAGAGGGTGAATAGGATTCTTGAAGATCTTTTGAGGCTGTGTATCCTAGACTTTGGAGGGACTTGGGAAGAGCATCTTCCTTCAGTAGAGTTTGCCTATAATAACAGTTATCAAGCTAGCATCGGCATGGCACCCTTCGAAGCATTGTACGGCCGACCCTGTAGATCACCAACTTATTGGTGGGAGTCTACAGAAAGATTATTACTTGGACCGGATATGGTTAGGGAAAGGTCCAAAAAGGTTGACCTTATTCGACGGTGGATGAAGATATCTCAAGATAGGCAGAAATCCTATGCAGATAAGAGAAGGACTGACCTCGAATTTGAAGCAGGAGACTTGGTTTTTATCAAAGTGTTACATCTGAGGAATGTGGTTTGCTTCAGATCAGTAAGGAAGTTGGTACCTAGGTTTGTGGGACCATTTCCCGTAACCGAGAGAATTGGCCAAATGGCCTATAGAGTAAAACTCCTAGACAATCTATTTGGCGTTCATGATGTTTTCCATGTTTCCTATCTGCGGAAGTGCCTACATGACACCGTAGTAATCGACGAGCCGAGTGTGTTGGAAGAATTCGAAGTGGAACGGGAGGCGACAGTCAGGCGAGTCCCTACCCGAATTCTGGTATCAGAAGTTAAGAAGCTACGCAATAAAGAGATTAAGTTGCTAAAGGTTCAATGGGGAGATAACCCAGAGGATGCGTCTTGGGAGATCGAAGACAGATTCGTGCTTCGTACGCTTTTCTTTTCGAGGGTATGTTCTTAACTCCTTTTTCCAAAGCTCTATCAATACTTTCTTCTATCATTTGAGTATGTCCTATCAATAGTATTATCGACCTTTATATAGGAATCTTATGGATGTAAACATGTGTTTGAGACATGTTATGATTGATGGATGCAAGTGGATGCAAGTGTTTGCTAGTGGTTTCCTATGGATGCATATACACACACATTAGGCATTAGATCGGCTCAATCACTCTCATACTGCATATGGATATGTGCGCATTTTCTTTTCTTTTATGGATGGTAATGGATGAACTAGCATATCGATGTTGCATTTGGACGAATGAGTGTGCACACATATAGAGCTTACATGTTATAACAGGATTATTTTCATACATATTAGATTCATGGCACTAACATACATTGCATTAAGGAGGTCAACTGAATCAGTAGACCGCCTGATCTTCGCATTAGAATTAGGACATATACACACACCGTTGCATATATTCATGTAAGCATTAGAAATCCTTAAGGACAATGGATTCCAGTGATTGATGGATGATGGATGGTAGGATATGCATTTTTCTTAACTTGGAGATTTTGGGGGCGAAATCCTTTAAGTAGGGGGAATGTAACACCCCGTAATTTTGTTAACATTAAAGAGAATAAATTAAATAATAATAAATTTAATATTAGGAATTAAGAGAAACAGACTGCGTCATTACGTCCATCTCGAAATTCTGGTTAGGATAGACACCTAGTTTGCGTAAAATAGATAACATATGAAGAAGTTGCAGACAATAAAAGTTTGACAATCAAACCATGTATAGCTGTCGCACTTCACAAATGCGCCAAGGCAATTTTATACTGGCGCACCTGTAAAGTGCACCCATATGGGTTTTTGGGTATTTGGGCCTTTTTCAAGTGGGTGGCGACCCATGACCTGCTTCAATCTAGGGCTGAGGTAGCATTCGAATTATGGACATTAGCAGCTATAAATATACCTCAATTCTCTTGTTTTCTTCACAAAGAATCAATGGCAACCAAACTCCGCCGGTGGGTGAATTGAACTGGATCCCTTATCTTCTTCTATCAACTAAGGCAAATCAAATCCATAAATTCAAGATCCGATCTCTTCTGGTTCTATCTTCTAATCCAAACTTATTGAGTATAGTTACTTTTAGAATTAAATATTTAAAAGTAAACTTGATAGGATTATAGTTTGGGTTTGTTCAAATATTATATTGGATCCGTTGTAAATTATGAACATATAACATTTTGGATTGATTATAACCTAGATCTAAATTTCTATGATGTTGATCTTAATCCCTATTTGTGTTAGATCTACTTTTATCTATAAATCTGAATTATGTGGACATTCTATGATGTAGATCTTAATACGTATTTGTGTTAGATCTACTTTTACCTACAAATCTGAATTATGTGGACATTCTATGATGTAGATCTTAATCCCTATTTGTGTTAGATCTACTTTTATCTATAGATCTGAATTATGTGAACATTCTATGATGTAGATCGTATCCCTATTTGTATTAGATTTACTCTTATCTATTAGATCTGAATTATGTGGAAATTCTGTGATGCAGATCTTAATCCTTATTTGTTAGATCTACTTTTACCTATTAGATATGTATTATGTGGACACCTAAATCATTAATCAGATTTAGTTTATTATTTGGATCCCCTTGTGCTTCTCATATTAGACCTGAACTTGTTGGACGTCTAAATTAAAATTTAGATCTTGTCATGTTCATTTTATCACCTTTGCTATGTTATAAGTATTTAGCTGCAATAAGTTCATTAGATCTATGCTTAAATGTTTACCATGTTAGTATATGTATGCTAGTTATGTTAGAACATTCACCTTTGTCATAATTCTATTACCCCCTTTTTATCATTTATGATTAGGCTATTATTTAGCCTATACATGCCGCAAATTATGGACACGCTAGCTAGGGAGCAGGGAGGGAAAAAGTTAATATTGGCATAATTTGAATGTGAACGTGAGTTGGACGTATAGTTCAATAACTGGGTAAACGGGCATAAATACCTAATAAGGCATAGGTATAATTAATTGGACATATAATTCAAAAGGGAGAAACGGGAACATAATTACCTGGAAAGACATAGATAAGAATTGGATAAAAATGGATTGTTTAATGTAATTGCGCTTATGACACGAGGTTAGGCTGCATTAGTTGTGGAAGTCTGCTCGGATCCGACCGGCATATCCAGCAGCTACTAATGTTGAACCTAATGTGAGAGGTCTAAGTGCGTGAATACGAATCGGGCTAGGACACGAGGTTAGGCCCAATTTGTGGAATAAGACTACCCGGACTCGACCGACATATCCAACATCCACAAGTTTAAGCCTAATGTGGGAGGTCTAGCCCATTATAAACATAAATGGACATGGTAATAAATTGGACTACTTAACCTAATCTAATCCATAAGGGATTGTATGAATATGAACTAAAGTTGCGGTTAAGTAAAATTGATTGGATAGTGAGAGGGTTAAGTAAATCTTGGGTAGGTGGGTAATATTAGTATATATAGGCCCATAAACTTAACCGTTAAAAAAACATGCTTGAATCAGTGGAAGGGTTAAGTAAATCTTAAGTAGGTGAGTAATATTTACATATAGGCCCACTAACTTAACCCGATAAGGTTATGTAATTAAAGGCCCCTAGTGGTATACGTAACCGGAGGAAAATATAAAAAGGTTATGTAATTAAAGACACCTAGTGGTATACATAACCGGAGGAAAATATAAAAGATTATGTAATTAAAGACACCTTTAGGGTAAGCATAACTAGTGGAAATGAATAGGGCTATGTAATTAAAGACACCTAGTGGTATACATAGTCAGTGAAAACCTAGTGAGGGATACAAGAAAAAAGGGAGAGCTTGTACCGTATTGTGTGGGACCCATTTCAGTCAATAACCCGGAGTAGGTATCAAACAAAGTACTTCATACTAGGCGGAGAAGGGGCATGCTTACTGACTGATTGTAAGAGATCCAAACGTGGAGGACAGTGTGGACGGCGCAAGCCGACCGGGCCATGTGCGTGCATGAGCCGAGCAGATGGGGATAAGATGACCGTGACACCTGTAGATATAGGGTTATGCATATCAATGAGAGGTTGCCACTTTAGGATGTGATTCATCCTACTGTGGGGCCAGCATAGAGTATCAATGAAGTAGGGAGCCGATCGATTAGGGTAGTGGTTAGGGTGCATTTGGACGTATGCTTAAATCTACCACCTTATAGTGGAAGGAATCATCTCATTCTGGTTATACTAGTATTAGTGCAGAGTAATAATTAGAGAAGTGTATACATGAAACACCCCTTGTCCGTTAATGTCATTAACAAAGGGAATGCATTAACTTCCATGAAGCATTATAAGTAAACAGAATAGAATATTACAAGACAGATACGTAAAGTAGTACTTGAAAAATTTATAACTTTATAACAACATAAACAAAATAAGTTTGGTTACATCCTTCAAAATCACAATACCAAAACCCAAATACACAAGTATCAGTCTTATACCAAAATCCTTTATAATGCATAATTTTAAAACCATAATCCCCAACATAAACTGCCACAAGAAGGTAGAGTCAAAGCCAAGCAATACTTCAAGTAGAGAGAATATGAATCAAGCTCCTATGTTTCCACCCTGAGAACCTGAGGAGGGGTGGGGTGGAAGGAAAGAAAAAAAGGTGAAAACGAATGAGTTCAGACATAAAGTCTGGCGAGTCCGGTAACTTTCTGCATATAAACAGATAGTAGTATCATGACATGTAAATAAAACTGGATGAGAGATTATAGGAACAGGAGTAGCAGGTATGCTTAAGTTAAACAGAAGAAACATAATGATATAGACCAAGATATGCTTCTTACCTATATCTTACTTCTCTGCACTAATACTTAGTATAACATGATTAGGTATTATCCTACTATTAAAACAGAAACATAAACAGAATAATCTCTACAGAAACATAATGCTAGTAATGGGCCTTTACCACCCCAACAGAGACAGAAGGTACAGAAACAGAATTCTAATAATGGGCCTTTACCACCCCCAACTAATGAGCCTTTACCACCCCAATAAAGACAGAAGGTACAGAAACAGAATGCTAATAATGGGCCTTTACCACCCCAACAGAGACATAAGGTATACCAATAGAAACAGACAGAACTAGGTGTACTCTAAATTTTACCCAAAGCGATTGGCTCCCTAATACGTAAATACCCTGTGCCGGCCCCACAGAAGGGTGTATCATTCCCTAAAGTGGCAACCTATAGACACAGACCTATTTACAGATGTCACGGTCTAGACATCCTCAGAGCAGACTGGATCCATGCACGCACATGAACTTGTTGAAATGCACCATTTACACCCCTCACCATTATCAGAGTGAACCTCTTACAATTAGTCCAGTAAGCGTGCCCGGACCCCTCCTAGTGTTGGGTCATAGTTTTGATACCAGAAAAGGGTTACTGACTAATATGGGTCCCACACAACAGATGACACAAGTAATTACCCCTCCTAACCTTGTGTCCCCAGACTAACAGATTTCAGATTAACTTGCTTACAGATTTCAGATGTACAAAGTTCAGATTAACTAGTTCTCAGATCAGACTATAGGTTAACAAGTTTTCAGACTAACGAATCAGATATACATATTAACAGACTTACAGATTGTTTCGCCTAACCATGTATTGGGCCTACAGATTTACAAAACGGGTTTATTAGATTCATCCGCATAGTTGATTTAACCTTGTCCACCCAACACGTTTTAGGCATCATATTTATCCTAGATTTGCATTAATTAATTACTAATGCACAGACCTCTCACATTTGGTCGGTAGCTTATGGCCACTGGATGTGCCGGGCGGTTCCGGGCAGACTTCTGCCACAAGCCAGACCTAACCTCGTGTCTAAGCATCTTTTAGCTATTCCTACGTCCTCTCACATTAGACTGACAGTTTGCGGTTGCTGGTTAAGCCGGTTGGGTCCGGGAAGGCTTCTACCGCAAACAGGGTCTAACCTCGTGTCTCAGAATTCTTATTTTTAGCTAAAGTATTTATTCATAGATTATGCCAATATCAGACTAATTATGCCAATTCAAAAAATTAAACTTCTTTATAAGTTACAACAGATTATTCAAAGTTCTATTAACTTGTTTTACTCAATCTTAGATCGAACCTACAGATTTTCATACCCCAAATTACCGTATTCAGTTTAAACATATTTAGCAGATTAGGCAATTTAACAGATTTAATCATCCCTTAAATTTCCATTGACATACCTCGCTTAATCATAAAATTAAGCCTAATTTTACATGCCTAAATTATGGTCATAATTCATAACATAACATATGCTCCTAATTTTAGTTAAATTTACACAGTACAGAATATTCTCCAAAAACCCCAAATCATGATATACAATACGAAATATGCCAAATTATAGCTTTTTATTTTAGCATATGCCTAATATCCAAAATCTCCATTTAGGCGTATTCACATGCAATAGTTATCCTATTATAATATAGATCTTTGCGCCTAAGTCATATGCACAATAATTCTCCTTCTTCTAAATCACATACTATCATATATAGTATGCCTAGATCCAGATCTTAAATTACAACATATGTTCTTTTCTCAAATCAGTCACAAACCAGTCATGTCTAATTATGCATCATTCACTATTTTTCCCAAATTTAGTGTTCGTGCATCAATCTTTTATGAGATTTGGCTCAGGCTGGTGGTAGCCTGGCTATAGAATAGAAGGAAGGAAGAGATACAAAATAGTTACAATAATATAAATAAGATAGATCTACATAGAAAAACAGATCTGATAAACAAGAATATGCATAATCTCAAATTTATATTTATAACCATGTCAAGATCATAACTAAATTTCATATCTGAAAATAACTGTACTCACCTTGGTTGGATTATAAAAGAAAAGGGTTGTAGTTGTTCTCTTTTAATCCTATTCAGATTGGAAGAAGAAGAAACACTAGTTCTAGCTTAGGTTTCAGCAGAGTAGAGTGGAGAAAAAGTGGGGTTTGAGGGTGTTTAAATAGCATAAGGATCAACGAATCTGGACGGAGCGAGCATCTAAATGCAGAAAAACGAACCAGTCCTCGGATCTGGAAATAGGGGAGAGGACGACCCCCAGGTTGACCCTCTGGTCGACCTATGTGACCCAGGTCGACCCCTTGGTCGACCCGGGTCCTAGGCGGGAAATTTCCCGCCCAGCCCGGGGTTGTGGTTTGAATTTAAAACCTAAATCTGAGCTGTTTTAATTTATTTAAATTCCTGAAACTTCTGAGGGACAAAACTTCTTCATACGGAGTCCGGTTTACGCAAACTCGGACTATATAGTGACCCGAAATTCTGGTCCAATTTGAGCTGACCAAATAACGCAAGTCCAACCCAATTTGCACTGAAATCCAGAAAACTATTAGAAAGAATATAGAAGGTGAGGAAAGATAAGATAGAAATTTAGAATAGAAGAAGAAGAAGAAGAAGAACACAACATCAGAGTAACACGAACCTCATAGAAGAACGAATAACATATAATAGATAACATATCTTTGAAATATAAATCTGTATTTGTATATACATTTCATTTCAAAGTACAGCACTTACAACACAGCGGAAATACACTATAGCTATATGATCCTGAAGCCTCCCGCTCCAGCTCTTCAAGCATCTGTAAATCCCGACTACTTGACTGCCCGTACAAAATTGGGCACCCAAGAGTTTAGGGAAAACAAAACAAAATAAACTCCGGGTCAGTCATGGGACTAGTATGAGTAAAACAGTTTAAAACAGTTCGAACAAGTAAACGATATCTCATAAGACCATGCCGTATAACGGAACGGAGTTTTCCCTTATGAGAATCCAAAATATCTTTGTATCAAAAACCTTTTGATATTATAATAATGTCTATCAACCACAATATAATAATCATTTGGCAGAAACGCTTCCATCTCACGTTCTACATATATAGTACACAATCAAAACCGCAAGCACGTATTGGGTAATGGATTTCCAACTATGACAAGGTATGGAACCACCTTTCGCTAGTGTACCTCTAGAGAGGAATACACTGGGTACAACAAGAACATCTTGCAACCCGGCCACACATGACCGACCACTCATTTTGCTTGAGAGTATCGAAGGTATATCACCAACGGTTGGGATCAGCAACCATTTCCCTAATGGGATAGCATCAACAATAGATTTTTTTTGAAGTAAATGAAACTCTAGATCAGGTGATTATACACACTAATAGGTGCGACCTACATAGCCATGCTACCTGCCCGATTTCTGTCATTTACCGGTTGATGAGGCTTGAGGTTACATCAGATTTACATCGAATGCCACATTGTCAGATCCATCGAAAATCACTAATTGACGTCTACAACAGTACATTACATGTTAGCTAAAGAAATTTCCTTCTCCGCTTCCACTCTTAGTACCGTTGAAGAAATCAATGCACGTAACCTTTCTGGAAATACTCTGTCAGACATTCATCCATACAAGTCATCCAGGAACAGGATGAACCGAAGGCACTATTCAGTACATCCATCTTAGGCACTGTTATCTAAGACTTATACAATAGCCATTGCACCTTACTCCGTCTTCAATTATCTTTGGCATATATGATTCGCAACACTTATGCCAATACAAAGTGGTTCTTTGGATAATAATCCAACCGATCTCTCCATATTAACAACGTTAAAATTGTCAAAACTTCGATAGTCTGTGATTTAACCATCAAAGAAAAACAGGTGTGCAAACAACGATATTATTTCCAGGAGGAAATTATATCGATCAATCATGATTCAACATTTATTTCTTTATTTCATTAATTTACTTATCTCCTGTTTCCATATATTCTAAATTCTTATTTTCTATTATCAGAAAACATTTCTGATTCTCGTTTGGAAAATATTTCCAAAACTCCATAATTGGGATTTAAACAGATGTTTAAAACTATATTGCGATGACGAGTCAAACCACTATACTAAATTACTAAATCCACTTAACCACTTCACACTAAACCGTAACCATTTCTTAATTAAAAACGTAGTCAAGCAAGTTGGGGTATAGCTACCTCTCAGACCTTAACTGAACCGCCTTTCAAATCTCGAAATAGATAAGATTCACCTTTTTAACTCTTTAACACTTCCTTACAAACCCTCAGATTCTATTTACGAACCCCCCTTCTTTTACAAACTTTACGTGATTATAACAATGGTGTTATAATCTCCTGCATCCGAAATATATTATCTTTAATATGACTTTTATTTCCTAACTCAAATAATATAACAAACAACTAATTTATTAACTCTTATTCGGTTAATTCTAATCTGTAATTCTTATTCGAATACCTTTAATCTAGTAACTCTTATTCGATTAACTCTTGTTCTAATAACTTATATTCGAAAAACTTATGTTTGATTTACTTTTCGCAAATAACTAATATTCGATAAACCTCTTCTTTGAATAAACTATATTTGATTTAACCTCTGTCGAATAACTAATTCGATCAACTCCTTCTGAATAACTAAATTCGATTAACTCCCCCGAATATCTCTGATTCGATTAACTCACTTCGAATATTTCTATATTTGTTTAACTTCTCTCTTTGAATAGACTAATATTCGATAACTTCTTTCTTCGAATAAACTAATATTTGATAACTTCTTTCTTTATTAACTCAACTTAATTGACTTGTCTTATTTACCTCAACTTATTTTACTCAACTTATTAATTGTGACTGACTAACTCTAACTGATTAATTCTAACTGATTAATTCTAACTGATTAACTCTAACTGATTTACTCTTCTAATTTACTCTTCTGATTTACTCTTCTGATTTACTCTTCGCCGTTATTCAGTTTCACATATCGATGTTGAAATCGATTCTTACTTCTCTATATAAGTCCTGACTTATATAATATATTTACCCAATGATAAATATTTTACTTAATTTATAAATCCTTTTTTATAAATTAATCTTCTTACTTTATCTGTTAAAACAAATTTCCCTTGAATATTCACTTTATATTCATATTCTGATTATACTCGTGTGCGAAGCACAGGTTTAAACTTACTTAGTGTAAAATTCTCTTTTTATACTATTCTATTCATTTTCAAGTATTCATTTATAACCTGTTTATCTTCTAAATGATATTCTTTTGTAATCTATTTGTAAATGGTTTTACAAATATTCTCTTTAATAACTTATTTATTTTTCTAAATCAATATCTCTTTCAATTCTATTTGTAAATGGTTTTACAAATATTCTCTTTTCTATTCTATTTGCAAATAGTTTGCAAATATTCCTCTTCATCCTATTTGTTATATCCTATTTATAAATATTCTATTTATAAATATTTCCAATTTATAAATATCCCATTTGTAAATATTTCCTATTTAATATATTCCACTTTATAAAACCCTTTGATTTTATAAAAATCTATTTCCAATATTCATTTTGGAAATTCCCTTTTTAACACTCCAGTATTTCTATGGTACTTAACCCATCAAAACACGATGACCAATAACGTCCAAATACATATAATTGCCAACATATTATATAGCACATCATATATTCAATTATATGATAACAATAAAATAACTGTTGAGGAATCCAGTCAGATTCCTCCAACCTGTTTCCCTGCATCCACAAATGCTACACAATATGATTATTATCACTTTCAGTTCGATATGAACTATTCTGATAAACAAGAATCAATATAGAAATTCAACTAACTAACTAGCAGTTCAATTGAACAGTCAATACATAGAATCAACCATCATTTATCAGTTCTAAATATACGTTATAAAAATATAACTGTTCAGAGTTGGTGAGTTTTACTCACATTGGACTATCATAGTTAATAACGATAACCATCGCTTGATTCAGACGGACAATTTATTTTGCGATAAATTGTGACGAACTCTGATGGACTTCCACTCAGTTCCATGGTGTAGCCGTCGTCCAAACGATCCCAATGGATCCTGTTTTGCTGATTTTCATTCGCATATGATAAAGTTACAAAGGTTACAAGTTATACACAATTTAATTTACATTAAACAATATATATTTTGTTTTAATTAATTTGGGCCTATACCCCTTAAACGCCGGCCCACCCAAACCTTTCTTCCCCAAAAATCAAATTTCGTCACGTCCTCCTGTACACCACTCACCATAGTCGCCGTTTCAACCTCCAATTCCTCCTTCTCCGCTTCACTGATTTCTAAACCGACACCACCGGCTTTCTCCTCTACTCGAGCTCTCTCTCCTCATATGCCTTCCGCCCAACTCGCACGCTTCGTCTGAATCGTGTCCTTGCGCTGCTACAGTTCGTTATCGAACTGTTTAAGCACCGAACCACCCAATACTTTGCTAAGACGACCTCCTCACCACCAGAATCTCAAATACAAACTCAAATCCACCCCTTACTCAACCAATTCACCGAAATACTGAACCCTATTTTCACTGTAAAAACCCAGCACCGGAAAAAGGGCGTCGAACTCCACCACATTCATACCAACGCGAAGAGAAATGCTTCAGCATCGTGAATATACCTTTGGTTTGATTTATAACATCCTATTTAATTCGTTTGGAAATTTTAAAAGAGGACCATTTCACGTTTGGTTTTCCGGAAAGCAAAGTGGCGGCTTGAGAGGAAGCTATATAATGAGGCTAATATGTTTGTGTGGTTGGAAAGGATGAAGATGTGGCTCCTTTAATGTTCACACATTTGTTTTAGATATTATATTTTTATTTATTTTTTCTTTCTAAAAATTCGTGTGATCACATACGATACCCAAAAATCACGAAACTGGACATGCACCTTCATCTTGACATTAAGGTCCCAACGAAACTGGTTTCGTCGAATTCCGACTCCGTTTGCTCACACAGCGTATTTTTAACCATCCAAATACTGATTGTTTTTCACTCTAAAAATCCGTACGGCCATATATTGACTTCAAGAATCACACAAATTGAAATTTAGCAATAATTTAATATTGCAGATCCAACAAAATTGGTTTCGTCGAATTCTGAGGTCGTTTGTTAAACTGGATGTTTTTACAGCTCTGAATGACCCATTTAAATATATAAATATATTTAAATATAATTAAACTAAATATTTGTAATTAAATATTATTGTGTATATCCACAACAGAATATCATACAGCTCTAGAATATTCCTATATGAATTTCTAACTTGATATTTCAAATCCCGGTTAAATCGATATTCGATTTATAATGAAATTCCTTTTATATATCGTTATAAATTATAAAGGAATTTCACAACGACTTTTCTAAAATTTGATTTGGACATAAATCAAAATCTACATGATGAAATCCCGATTTTTCTCTTCCACTAGAAAATTATACTCCACCAGCTCCACATGTTTCTTGTTTCACAAAAATTCGGTTTAAAACGAACCCTGTACATTCAGTTGAAGTTCAAATCGCCAAATAGCGAACTGCCACGCCATTTCGAGCTCGATTTTAATTATAATATAATTATACGTTCAAACTATCATTCAAATAATATATTCGTTATTCCAATCCAATTCTAAACTGAATTAAATATCACAGATGATCCAGTTCACACCATATCGCCATTTCAGCCAATTCTGATTATTTCAAAATTAAATATATTATTAAATTATTATATTAATTAAATATTCAAAGTTATTTAATTAAATGACCATTAAATTCTCTAATCACTATATAAATAATTAAATAAATTAGTTATTATACCGTTGGAAAAATGCGGGTCATTACATTCTTCCCTACTTAAAATAATTTTGTCCTCGAAATTGATAAGGTAGAAAATAGCTCTTTTAACTCGTTATAACTTATTTGTTCACTTCTTAACTTCAGTTTCCAACTGGACCAATTTATTTTCAATTAAAATATTAATTAATTCTTATCAACGAAAATTTTCAAAAATTCTGAAAATTTTCTAATGCCTTAATTTTTCGAATTTTTTTGCCAACACCTTCTTTGTATTGGTCAATAGGTCAAATTCCAATTCGCCTCTCTGGGCCATCTCCATTCCAAAAGAAAATCAAACAGCCAAGCGGCTTGCCAAATCGGCTCATAAATCTCATGCTTATACTAAATATAAACTTGTACCTTTTTGTTGGCATATCATTTTATCCTTTCCACCTGTTATCAATTCAGCGGATACAAGGATCATCCCAATCAAATTCCAATCTGCTTTTATCCACAACACAACCATTCGCTTATATCCGAGCCAAATATCATTTCAACTCGAGTTTCTTCTCGATTCCCAACTCTTAACTTGATTATAACATTACACTTCAAATTTGAATCTCACAATCCAATTTGTCTTGATATCATTCTAATTCAATCTCAGTTACCATTTAGTGGCTTTACTTTAATTCAAATTTACTTCCACAAATTTTTGTTAAATTTGTTTTTAATTCAAACAGTCTTTCCCTGGGAGTTTTCAAACAGTCTATTCTTTTCAAAAATCAAATTTTCCTTTTTGAAATTCAACACAACTTGTCTTTTCCAAAACAAATTCAAAACAGTATCTCTGGTAGTAATTCGTCACTTACAACTCGAAAATGAATACTGATGATGCGGCTGTCATTATCAGAATTATTTTCCAGCTATCGAAGTGAGTTCAATACTATATCACTTTCAAAACCATTTCTAAACACTTCATTTTGAAATTCATTTCAAAATATAATTCACACTGCTTGTACAATAATTTAAAATCTCCCAGGATCTTAAATTTTCCTTATTTTTAATTTAAATCCATTTACAAATGCTTATCCAATTTTCTAGAATTTTAATTCAATTTCTGGTTTAAATTTCAGATTTAACTCATCTGATTTCACATATTTCACTTATATGAATTCTGGTTAGTTATTTACATAATCGTTTAATTTATAATCTTACTCGATTATAATAACAACCAATATATCCAATATATTATAATTCCAACATATATTTTCTCTATATCAAAATATACTTTGGGTAAAATTATTTTCATTTACCCTTTTTTCAAAACATATAGTGTCGACCCATCGTATTCGAGTGTTTTAGAAACCCCTATCGATATTGTGGTGCCCCACCATAGACCAGAATCCATAAACAACTCCACCAATAAATCTACTCAATATAAAACCATATATATTAAATAACAAATATGCTCTCTCGTATATGTACACTCAACTTAATCTAGGGTATTACTAACCCTATCTCTACCGAGTAACGCCATAGAGCCAAGGTAATTCACTAAACCTTATGCTCTGATACCAATTGTAGTGATCCGAAATTCCGGTCTAATTTGAGCTGACCAAATAACGCAAGTGCAACCCAATTTGCACTGAAATTCAGAAAAATATTAGAAAGAATATAGAGGGTGAGGGAAGATAAGAAAGAAACTTAGAATAGAAGAAGAACACAACATCAGAGTAACCCAAATCTCGCAGCGGAACGAATAATATATAATAGATAACATATCTTTGAAATATAATTCTGTATTTGAATATACATATCATTTCAAAGTACAACACTTACAACACAACGAAAATACACTATAACTATATGATCCTGAAGCCTCCTGCTCCAGCTCTTCAAATATCTATAAATCCCGACAACTTGACTGCCCGTACAAAATTGGGCACCTAAGAATTTAGGTAAAACAAAACAAAATAAATTCCGGGTCAGTCATGGGACTGTGTAACAACCCGTATTTTTATAACATGTAATAACCATAAATCAAGGCAGAATTAATTTTTAAAATAAGAATCAAGGGAAACGGGTTACGCCATTGCGTTCGTCTTGAAATTCTGCTTGGAAACAAGTCCGAGTTTTCGAAAATCGGAGTCCGTATTACCAAGTTATGACCCTTCGAAGTTTTCAGAAGTTTTCAAGTTCAAAACAGCTCAGAATTCGAATTCAAATTTCGAAATTCAAACCTCAGTATGGACTGGGCGGGAAATTTCCCGCCCAGGACCAGGTCGACCTGGGAGTCGACTATGTAGTCGACCTGCCGAGGACCAGGTTGACCATAGTGTCGACCTGGTGGCCGAGCCCACTTTTGAAGCTGGATTCACTCTGATGTTTCTGGCCTCGTTTCTGTCTACATTAGTTGACCTGACCCTATATAAACAGCCCATAGCACTAGTCTCTCTACACAAAATTCTCTCTGACCTTATGCTGCTCTGATTTTGGTTAAAAAGTTAGAGAAAGGGACTACTTCTTCTACGTCGAAACAACGTTAAGAGAATTGCTGATTTGAGGGTTTCTGTTAGGACTTGACTAAGCATATAAAGATTCAACATCGACTCTCTTTTTTCTAATTCTCAAACCACGATCTGTAAGCCCCAGTTACTTTTAGATTTAAACTGTAAGTGTAATATAAATATGTTGTAAATTGAAATTGGACCTGTGTATGATGACTGTTTTACATCCATTCTTGTTCATCTTGGATCTTGACTTTTGGGTAAATTACTATGACATTGATTTGGGGCCTATTCATGTTGTAAGTCAAAAAGAAAACCCCCTCATATTATCGTGTTGAATCTGCTATTTGTCACAAGTTTATGACTATCACCTTATGTCAATCGTTACCATGACTATACTATCACCTTATGTCAATCGTTACCATGACTATACTATCACCTTATGTCAATCGTTACCATGACTATACTATCACCTTATGACAACTGTTATCTTGACTAGTACCTTATTTTGAGAGATTTGGAATCTTTTTCTTTGAGGCCAATATTCCATATGCCAGTAATGTTATAATCATTTATCTCAAGTCATACCATGCTATGCTGGTAATCACTTTTGCCACCTTATACCCTTCCCTTTTTATGTTATTCCCTAATCAGATTTATTTGTATCAATTCGAGTTTATGTGCGATGGGGATACGATTTGGGTAGATTAGGTAAAACATGAATTAACTTTGAACGTGAACGTTATTATTATAACTTGAACCTGGATATGGACATGAACTTGACACGATTTGACATGAAACATGACCTGAAAACTTGACATGAATTTAAACTTGAAAACTGGAACATGGACATGACACTTAGATAAACTTGAAAATGGCCAACTCGAGGTTGGGTTGAGTTTGCAGTGTAAATCTGCCCGAAACCGCCTGGCAAATCCAGTGACTACAAACAATAGGATCCAATGTGAGTAGTTGGTCATATCGCACGTAAAACCCGAGGTTAGATTATGTTGTGGTGTAAATCTGCCCGGAACCGCCCGGCAAATCCAGTGACCACAATAATTAGTCTAATGTGAGAGCTTGATAATGAATTAATGCCACATGATAGGGTTAATTCATGGACCACTTGAATATACTTAACCAACTTGACACGATGATTTGATAGGGTTAAGTCATGAACCACTTGAACACACTCAACCAACTTGATACATGATTTGGATAGGGTTAAGTCACGAATTTGAATGACAACACTTAACCCATTAGAAACCCTAGTTACGCGGTCCTTTTCAGTAGTAACCCACTTAGATGTATCACGATACCCTGGGACAAGGCAGGGTGGGGCATGATTACTGGGCTGATTGTAAGCGACCAGAACGACGACTGAGTAGGTGCGCCATTGTAGGTTTAGGCGGACTATGGTTGTGCACGTGGTCCGGAGTTGAAAAAGCAGGCATTGGGCACCCGTAGGTTTACACTGTGCGTGCTTGATTCATGTCAGCGGTTGGCACCATAGGGATTGATACACCCTATGGTGGACCTAGCATACATAACTACATTTCAGGATAGGGCCGTATGACATAGACACATGACGAGCTAGAACTTGTTGGGAGCCGATTGATTAGTAGATCGTACCGTAGGACCCAGTAATGGGTCACTTCATGATACTGGGCCAAGGGATCATTTCATGGTTAATACTTGACATGGGTTAGAATACTAGTACAGTTGGTGCAGCGAATCTCGAATATGCGATGCTAGACTTGACTTATCATGTTATCTTAATTACCCTACTAGTTCTGTTATCATCCTTATGTTTAATTCCGGTTTTCACATGTCATGTTATCTTTACTAGTTTTTATACTGAAAGTCACTAGGATTACCCTTCTTATGACTGACCCTTTTTCTTTTGCCTCTTTTTCTTTCGTTTTCCCCCCAAGTTCTCAGGGAGGAAAGACTAGCTCTTAGCTTGGATCTAGCTTGCTTTCTGACAGCTCATGTATGGTTTGGTCTTGAGTTATGCTATTGCCGCTTCTACTATTTATGGGGAATAATTTACTTTTTTTATCTTAAGTTTATGCTTCTTTATTTGGAACTTGATGTAATGGAATAATTTGTATCTTGGATATGTGAGGTTTTGACTCTTTTCTTGAAAGCAATAAAAAGTTGGTTTTTAATTTCTACCGCTGCTTTATTTATGTTCTGCCTTGTGATATCTCTGTGTATGTTTACCTAGATAATACACCACCAAAACTAGTGCATTCCCTTTGTGAGTGACCCTAGCGGAGGTGGGGTGTAACACTTGGTATCAGAGCAGAAGGTTACCAGGCTGGGCAAAAGTTTTAAAAACCTTCTGAAACTATTTTCAAAACCATTTAGAAAGAAACATTTTTCAAGAAAGGTTTTATGTTTAAAAAGGTTATTCCCCAAAAAGCCATTAGCACTTTCCTTTGTTTCCTCATTTGAAACGTTTTCTTTTTGTTTTTCAGCATGGCTGATATTAACCTACCTGAAGGAATACCCGTGCCTGGATGGTTCCGAAGGTACTTAGAAGCCAGGGCCAACGGCGCGGGCCCGGCAGACATCCTTCCTCCTCCTCCCCCAGTGGTCGCGGTTCCTCCTCCTCCTGGTACCGCCTTTGCCAAAATATGCATAGACTTTAAAGCAATGGGTGGCAAGAACTTCGTTGGAACTGAAACCTTTGTTGAGGCATGGAACTGGCTAAAGGAGACTGAAGACTTGTTTATTATCTTTGATGTGGAGGACCATAGGAAAGTTCAGTTAGAAGCATGGTTGTTGAAAGAGGAAGCTGCATTTTGGTGGGAAGTCACCAACGCTACCAGGACAGTTGAAACTTGGGCAGACTTTAGAGAGAGGTTTGGGCTTAAATTCTTATCATCAGCAGAAGAGAACCTTCAGATGGAGAGGTTCCTAGCACTCAAGCAAGGGGACATGTCTGTTAGGGAGTACGTGAATAAGTTTAATCAGCTTGCTCGGTTCGGTTTGGATTTGGTCAACACAGCCCAAAAAAAGGTTGTACGCTTTGCTTGAGGATTGAACGAGCCACTACACAGTGTGGCCATAACTCATATACCCATGGGGGCGACCTTTGAAAGCTTGGTGGATATGGCTCTACTTCATGAGGAAGACAAGAATAGCAAGAAGGAGGTTAAGCCTAATGAGACTCAGAATAAGAAAGCTGACTTCAAGAAGGGGGGCAACAAGAATAACAAGAGCAACAACAAACCACGTGAGACGAGGAAGTGCAACTTCTGTTGTATTACTGGACATCTAGCTAAAGACTGTAGAAAGAAGAAGAGGAAGTTGGGTAAATGCTTTCATTGTGGATATACAGTACACATCAGCAAGGATTGCCCTAAGAAGCAAGGGCAGGGGCAAGGGCAGACCCAGCGAGCAGGACCTTCTGGAGGGAAGTTGCATGCTCTCAACACCACTCCAGCTCTTGACCGAGGTAGTAATATTTCTGTAGAAAGCCTTGTTTACATTTCTGAATTTCTTGTTCGAACCTTATTTGACTCTGGCGCATCGCATACTTTTATTTCTTCTGATATTGTTAAAAATCTGCACCTAAGTACTAGTCTGATTGAGGATCCCGTTATAGTTTCAAATCCAATTGGTGGCTCAGCCCATTTATCTATGATGTGTGTGGATTTGAGGATCTCTATCTTAAGCGTAGAATTCACGTGTAATGCTTATGTTCTCGGATTTATGGGATACGGTTTGATCCTAGGTTTGGATTGGCTGGCCAATTATGGAGCCATTCTTGATTGTGAACGAAGAGTTGTGAGGCTCATGACTCGCCTCGGTAATACCCTTGAAATTTCTTGTAACCCTAAGGGTCCGGTCATGTTGTGTTATCTTGAATCCCTTGACTCGTCCGATGATAATTTGCAATATGTAAGAGTGGTCCGAGAATATCCAGATGTCTTTGATGAAGTGAGGGGGTTACCTCCTAAACGCGAGATAGACTTCCGAATTTATCTTGTTGATAATGCCAAGCCAGTTTCATTGCCCGTTAGGCACATGGCCTTGCGAGAAAGAAGAGAGCTCAGTGAACAAGTTAACGAGTTGCTTGAGAAAAATTTCATAAGACGAACCATTTCTAAATGGGGTGCTCCAGTGGTATTCGCTACTAAGGCGGATGAATCGCTTCGTCTGTGCGTAGATTATCATGAGTTAAACAAGCTGACAAAGAAGAATAGGCACCCACTACCAAGAATCGACGATTTGTTTGACCAGCTTGTGGGAGCATCAGTTTTCTCTCAAATCGATTTGGCCACAGGATTTCATCAGCTTAGAGTGGCTAAGGATAGCATAGATAAAACTGCGTTTAGGACTCCAGATGGGTTCTTCGAATGGCTCGTCATGCCGTTTGGGTTAACGAATGCACCCGCATACTTTGTAGATTTGATGAGTAGGGTGTTTCGGGAGTTCCTTAACAAGTTTGTGGTAGTTTTCGTAGATGATATTTTGATCTTCTCAAAAGATGAAGAAGAGCATGCTAGACATCTCAAGGAAGTCATGGAAACACTTAGAGCACACCTGTTAAAGGCTAAGTTCTCCAAATTCCATTTTTGGAGGAAGGAAGTTCAGTTCCTTGGACATTTAGTTTCTAAGCAAGGCATAGCCGTGGACCCCGCAAAGGTAGTTGCGGTACAGGGCTGGAAAATTCCTAAGAATGCAACGGAGGTGAGGAGCTTTCTCGGTTTGGCGGGCTACTACAGGAAGTTCATTAAGGACTTCGCTAAGATTTCAGCCCCTCTTACTAAGTTAACAAAGAAGAACCTAGCTTTTACATGGGACATAGAGTGTGACGCTGCTTTTCGGAGACTTAAGAGAGCCCTCACCACAGCTCCCGTTTTGGCATTACCCGATTGAGGTAAGATGTTTACCCTGTACACAGATGCGTGCAGCACGGGATTAGGCGCTATCCTAATGCAAGATGGAAGAGTAATATGCTACGGGGGCAGACAACTTAAAGTTCATGAGAAAAACTATCCCACGCATGACTTGGAGTTGGCCGCGATTATTTTGGCACTTAAAGCTTGGCGCCATTATCTTCTATGGGAGAGGTTCGAGCTATATACCGACCACAAATCGCTTAAGTACCTCTTCTCACAGAAAGATTTGAATCTGAGACAACAGCGGTGGATGGAGTTCCTGGCATCATATGACTTCGATATAGCTTATACCCCTGGCAAGGGTAACGTGGTGGCGGGCGCGCTAAGTAGAAAAAGGTTGACTTTGAGCCCAGTGTTGAAAGGAAAAGCCTTGAGTTTATAGCAACCTTTGATTTAACACCTGTTGTTGAGTCATTGACTTCTACGTTTGCATCTCTTGAGTTAAGACCTACACTTCTAGATCAAGTAGGGACTTCACAGAAGGAAGACCCACAGATAGTCAAAATCATAGATAAGCTGATTAGTGGTGAGACATCAAGTCACCTCAGTAGGTATGCCATAAATGACAAGGGATGGCTAAGGGACGATGGAAGGCTATGTGTCCAACAAGTGGGAGACCTAGTAAGGAAAGTCCTCGAAGAGGCGCACCACTCGAAGATGACTATACATCCCGGAGGGGATAAGATGTACAGGGATATGAAACACATTTTCTTTTGGGCTGGAATGAAAAAGGATGTGGCAGAGTTCGTTTCGAAGTGCATGGTGTGCCAACAAGTAAAGGCCGAGTCGAAAAAGCCGGGTGGGCTATTACATCCTTTGGAGGTTCCGCAATGGAAATGGGAGAGTATCTCGATGGATTTCGTGGATGGACTACCTAGGTCAAGGAAGGGAAATACTAGCATATGGGTCATAGTTGATAGACTCACGAAAAGTGCTCACCTCATTCCGGTGAAAAGCAAGAGGACCACATCATGGCTAGCGTCTATTTACCTTCGAGAAGTAGTACGGTTGCATGGGGTTCCTTCTAATATAATTATTGATCATGACCCGATTTTCACTAGGCAGTTTTGGAATAGTCTGCAAGAAGCCATGGGTACACGGCTGAGTTTAAGCACGGCCTATCACCCACAGACGGATGGACAAACCGAAAGGGTAAATAGAGTACTAGAAGATCTCCTAAGGCTATGTGTTCTTGACTTTGGTGGTACTTGGGAAGACCATCTTCCTGTCATGGAGTTTGCATATAATAATAGTTACCAAGCTAGCATCGGAATGGCACCGTTCGAAGCCCTGTATGGAAGACCGTGCAAGTCGCCAACTTATTGGTGGGAGACGACAGACAGGCTTATACTTGGCCCTGACATGATAAGAGACACTTTTGAGAAGGTTGAGTTGATACAAATACGGATGAAAACGGCCTAAGATAGACATAAATCTTATGCGGACAAGAGAAGGACAGACCTAGATTTCGAAGTCGGAGATATGGTCTTTATAAAAGTTTCTCCGTTACGCAATGTAGTTCGTTTTGGGGCAGTTGGAAAGCTAGCACCAAGGTTCGTAGCACCGTTCCCTATCACTGAGAGGATTGGACGGATGGCCTATAAGGTAGACTTACCCCAGAAGTTAACTGGAGTACACAATGTCTTTCACGTATCGCATCTCCGAAAGTGCTTGCATGAGTCGGCCGAAGTGGTTGAGCTATGCTTCCTTGAAGACGTAGAAGTGGAAAAAGAGGCAACATTGAGGCGAGTTCCGATTCGTATCTTGCGGACGGAGATTAAAAAGCTAAGGAATCGAGAAGTCAAGCTAGTTAAAGTGCAATGGAGTGTGGCCCAAGAAGACGCAACTAGGGAAACCGAAGAAAAGATACGCGCGCTTTACCCATTTCTTTTTGAGGGTACATTCTCGATCTCTATTTCCTATAAACTTGAAAACCTTTTCGTATCATGCTCCTACTACCTACGTTTGTCTTGTTATCTTCTCGATCTTATCTTGAGAACCTTAGGTAGAACCATATGGATGTAAACATGTAATTGAAACATGTTATGGTTGATGTTTGCAAATGATTGCAAGTGTTTGCAAGTGGTTGGCAGTGGATGCATGACACACATAGGAACTAGATCAGCTCAGTCACATTTTCATGTTGCATATGCATGAGTGCTTATACTTGTACATGGATGGAACTTGTTATGCTATCACTTGGATGTTGCATATGAATGAATGTTTGTGCACTCATGTAGAGATTATAAACTATGTTAGGAATCTGCATACATGTTGGATTCATTACACTAACATATTTTGAATTAAGGAGGTTTACCGAATCAGTAACCGCCTGATCTTCTGCATTAGATAAGTACATATACACACACCTTCTGCATATGTTCATACAGCACTAGAAACCTTTTAAGGACAATGGTTGCTTGTGGATGATGCTTTGAGTAGATGGATGATGTATGGTAGGACACATGCTCCCTAACTTAGAGATTTCGAAGACGAAATCCTTTAAGGGAGGAGAATGTAACAATCCGTATTTTTATAACATGTAATAACCATAAATCAAGGCAGAATTAATTTTTAAAATAAGAATCAGGGGAAATTGGTTACGCCATAGCGTTCGTCTCGAAATTCTACTTGGAAACGAGTCCGAGTTTTCGAAAATTGGAGTCTGTATGACCAAGTTATGACCCTTCGAAGTTTTAAGAAGTTTTCATGTTCAAAACAGCTCAGAATTCGAATTCAAATTTCGAAATTCAAACCTCGGTATGGACTGGGTGGGAAATTTCCCGCCCAGGACCAGGTCGACCTGGGGGTCGACTATGTAGTCGACCTGCCGAGGACCAGGTCGACCATAGTGTCGACCTGGTGGCCGAGCCCACTTTTGAAGCTGGATTCACTCTGATGTTTCTGGCCTCGTTTCTGTCTACATTAGTTGACCTGACCCTATATAAACAGCCCCTAGCACTAGTCTCTCTACACAAAATTCTCTCTGACCTTATGTTGCTCTGATTTTGGTTAAAAAGTTAGAGAAAGGGACTACTTCTTCTACGTCGAAACAATGTTAAGAGAATTGCTGATTTGAGGGTTTCTGTTAGGACTTGACTAAGCATATAAAGATTCAACATCGACTCTCTTTTTTCTAATTCTCAAACCACGATCTGTAAGCCCCAGTTACTTTTAGATTTAAACTGTAAATGTAATATGAATATGTTGTAAATTGAAATTGGACCTGTGTATGATGACTGTTTTACATCCATTCTTGTTCATCTTGGATCTTGACTTTTGGGTATATTACTATGACGTTGATTTGGGGCCTATTCATGTTGTAAGTCAAAAAGAAAAACCCCTTATATTATCGTGTTGAATCTTCTGTTTGTCACAAGTTTATGACTATCACCTTATGTCAATCGTTACCATGACTATACTATCACCTTATGTCAATTGTTACCATGACTATACTATCACCTTATGTCAATCGTTACCATGACTATGCTATCACCTTATGACAACTGTTATCTTGACTAGTACCTTATTTTGAGAGATTTGGAATCGTTATGTTTGAGGCCAGTATTCCATATGCCAGTAATGTTATAATCATTTATCTCAAGTCATACCATGCTATGCTGGTAATCACTTTTGCCACCTTATACCCTTCCCTTTTTATGTTATTCCCTAATCAGATTTATTTGTATCAATTCGAGTTTATGTGCGATGGGGATACGATTTGGGTAGATTAGGTAAAACATGAATTGACATTGAACATGAACGTTATTATAACTTGAACCCGGATATGGACATGAACTTGACACGATTTGACATGAAACATGACGTGAAAACTTGACATGAATTTAGACTTGAAAACTGGAACATGGACATGACACTTAGATAAACTTGAAAATGGCCAACTCGAGGTTGGGTTGAGTTTGCAGTGTAAATCTGCCCGGAACCGCCCGGCAAATCCAGTGACTGCAAACAATAGGATCCAATGTGAGTAGTTGGTCATATCGCACGTAAAACCCGAGGTTAGACTATGTTGTGGTGTAAATCTGCCCGGAACCGCCCGGCAAATCCAGTGACCACAATAATTAGTCTAATATGAGAGGTTGATAATGAATTAATGCTACATGATAGGGTTAAGTCATGGACCATTTGAATATACTTAACCAACTTGACACGATGATTTGATAGGGTTAAGTCATGAACCACTTGAACATACTTAACCAACTTGATACATTATTTGGATAGGACTAAGTCACAAATTTGAATGACAACACTTAACCCATTGAAACCCTAGTTACGCGGTCCTTTTCAGCAGTAACCCACTTAGATGTATCACGATACCCTAGGACTAGGCAAGGTGGGGAACGATTACTGGGCTGATTGTAAGCGACCAGAACGACGGCTGAGTAGGTGCGTCATTGTAGGTTCAGGCGGATTATGGTCGTACACGTAGTCCGGAGTTGAAAAAGCAGGCATTGGGCACCCGTAGGTTTACACTGTGCGTGCTTGATTCATGTCGGTGGTGACACCATAAGGCTTGATACACCCTATGGTGGACCTAGCACAGGTAACTACATTTCAGGATAGGGCCGTATGACACAGACACATGACGACCTAGAACTTGTAGGGAGCCGATCGATTAGTAGATCGTACCGTAGGACCCCGTAATGGGTCACTACATGATATTGGGCCAAGGGATCATTTCATGGTTAATACTTGACATGGGTTAGAATACTAGTATAGTTGGTGCAGCGAATTTCGAATATACGATGCTAGACTTGACTTATCCTGTTATATTAATTATCCTACCAGTTATGTTATCATCGTTATGTTTAATTCCAGTTTTCACATGTCATGTTACCTTTACTAGTTTTTAAACTGAAAGTCACTAGGGCTTACCAGTCTTATGATGGACCTTTTTTCTTTCGCCTCTTTTTCTTTCGTTCCCCCCCAGGTTCTCAGGGAGGAAAGACTAGCTCTTAGCTTGGATCTAGCCTGCTTTCTGACAGCTCATGTACAGTTTGGTCTTGAGCTATGCTATGGCTGCTTCTGCTATTTAGGGGGAATAATTTACTTTTGTTATCTTAAGTTTATGCTTCTTTATTTGTAACCTGATGTAATGGAATAATTTGTACCTTGGATATATGAGGTTTTGACTCTTTTCTTGAAAGTAATAAAAAGTTGGTTTTTAATTTCTACCGCTGCTTTATTTATGTTCTGCCTTATGATATCTCTGTGTATGTTTACCTAGATAATACTCCACCAAAACTAGTGCATTCCCTTTGTGAGTGACCCTAGTGGAGGTGGGGTGTTACAGACTGCTATGAGTAAAACAGTTTAAAACGGTTCGGACAAGTAAACGATATCTCATAAGACCACGTCGTATAACGGAACGAGTTTTTCCCTTATGAGAACCCAAAATATCTTTGTATCAAAAACCTTTTGATATTATAATAATGTCTATCAACCACAATATAATAATCATTTGGCAGAAACGCTTCCATCTCACGTTCTACATATATAGTACAAAATCAAAACCGCAAGCTCGTATTGGGTAATGGATTTCCAACTATGACAAGGTATGGAACCACCTTTCGCTAGTGTACCTCTAGAGAGGAATACACTGGGTTCAACAAGAACATCTTGCAACCCGGCCACACATGACAGACCACTCATTTTTCTTGAGAGTATTGAATGTATATCATTAACGGTTGGGATCAGCAACCGTTTCCCGAATGGGACAGCATCAACAATAGATTTTTTTTGAAGTAAATGAAACTCTAGATCAGGTGATTATACACCCTAATATGTGCGACCTACAAAGCCATGCTACCTGCCCGATTTCTTTCATTTACTGGTTGATGAGGCTTGAGGTTACATTAGATTTACTTCGAATGCCACATTGTTAGATCCATCGAAAATCACTAATTGACGTCTACAACAGTACATTACGTGTTAGCTAAAGAAGTTTCCTTCTCCGCTTCCACTCTTGGTACGGTTGAAGAAATCAATGTACGTGACCTTTCTGGAAATACTCTGTCAGACATTCATCCATGCAAGTCATCCAGGAACATGATGAACCGAAGGCACTATTCAGTACATCCATCTTAGGCACTATTATCTAAGACTTATACAATAGCCATTGCACCTTACTCCGTCTTCAATTATCTTTGGCATATATGATTCGCAATGCGTATGCCAATACATAGTGGCTCTTTAGATAATAATCCAACCGGTCTCTCCATATTAACAACGTTAAAATGGTCAAAACTTCGATAGTCTGTGATTTAACCATCAAAGAAAAACAGGTGTGCAAACAAGGATATTATTTCCAGGTGGAAATTATATCGATCAATCATCATTCAACATTTATTTCTTTATTTCATTAATTTACTTATCTCCTGTTTCCATATATTCTAAATTCTTATTTTCTATTATTAGAAAACATTTCAGATTCTCGTTTGGAAAATATTTCCAAAACTTCTTAATTGGGATTTAAACAGATGTTTAAAACTATATTGCGATGACGACTCAAACCACTATACTAAATTACTAAATCCACTTAACCACTTCACACTCGAACCATAACCATTTCTTAATTAAAAACGCAGTCAATCAAGTTGGGGTATAGCTACCTCTCAGACCTTAACTGAACCGCCTTTCAAATCTCGAAATAGATAAGATTCACCTTCTTAACTCTTTAACACTTCCTTACGAACCCTCGGATTCTATTTACGAACCCCCCTTCTTTATCAAGCTTTACGTGATTATAACAATGATGTTATAATCTCCTGCATCCGAAATATATTATCTTTAATATGACTTTTATTTCCTTACTCGAATAATACAACGAACAACTATTTTATTAACTCTTATTCGGTTAATTCTAATCTATAATTCTTATTCAAATAACTCTAATCTAGTAACTCCTATTTGATTAACTCTTGTTCTAATAACTTATATTCGAATAACCTATGTTTGATTTACTTTACGCAAATAACTAATATTTGATAAACCTCTTCTTTGAATAAACTATATTTGATTTAACCTCTGTCAAATAACTAATTCAATCAACTCCTTCCGAATAACTAAATTCGATTAACTCCCTCGAATACCTCTGATTTGATTAACTCACTTCGAACATTTCTATATTCGTTTAACTTCTCTCTTTGAATAGACTAATATTTGATAACTTCTTTCTTCGAATAAACTAATATTTGATAACTTCTTTCTTGATTAACTCAACTTAATTGACTCGACTTATTTACCTCAACTTATTTAACTCAACTTATTTAACTCAACTTATTAATTCTAACTGATTAACTCTAACTGATTAATTCTAACTAATTAATTCTAACTGATTAACTCTAACTGATTAACTCTTCTGATTTACTCTTCTGATTTACTCTTCGCCCTTATCCAGTTTCACATATCGATGTTGAAATCGATTCTTACTTCTCTATATAAGTCCTGGCTTATATATTATATTTAACCAATGATAATTATTTTACTTAAATTATAAATCCTTATTTATGAATTAATCTTCTTACCTTATCTGTTAAAACAGATTTCCCTTGAATATTCACTTTATATTCATATTCTGATTATACTCGTGTGCGAAGCACGGGTTTAAACTTACTTAGTGTAAAATTCTCTTTTTATACAATTCTATTCATTTTCAAGTATTCCTTTATAACCTGTTTATCTTCTAAATGATATTCCTTTATAATCCATTTGTGAATGGTTTTATATTTATTTTTCTAAATCAATATCTCTTTCAATTCTATTTGTAAATGGTTTTACAAATATTCTCTTTTCTATTCTATTTGCAAATAGTTTGCAAATGCTCCTCCTCTATCCTATTTGTTATATCCTATTTATAAATATTCTATTTATAAATATTTCCAATTTCTAAATATCCCATTTATAAATATTTCCTATTTAATATATTTCGCTTTATAGAACCCTTTGATTTTATAAAAGTCTATTTCCAATATTCATTTAGAAAATTCCCTATTTAACACTCCAGTATTTCTATGGTACTTAATCCATCAAAACACGATGACCAATATCGTCCAGACACATATAATCGCCAACAGATTATATAGCACATCATATATTCAATTATATGATAACGATAAAATAACTGTTGAGGAATCCAGTCAGATTCCTCTAACCTGTTTCCCTGCATCCACAGATGTTACAAAATATGATTATTATAACTTTCAGTTCGAAATGAACTATTCTGATAAACAGAATCAATGCAGAAGTTCAACTAACTGACTAGTAGTTCAATCAAATAGTCAATACACAGAATCAACCATCATTTATCAGTTCTAAATTTACGTTATAAAAATATAACTGTTCAGAGTTGGTGAGTTTTACTCACATTGAACGATCATCGTTAATAACGCTAACCATCGCTTGATTCAGACGGACAATTTATTTTGCGATAAATTGTGACGAACTCTGATGGACTTCCAGTTAGTTCCATGGTGTAACCACCGTCCATACGATCCCAATGGATCCTGTTTCGCTGATTTTCGTTTGCGTATGATAAAGTTACAAAGGTTACAAGTTATACACAATTTAATTTACATTAAACAATATATATTTTGTTTTAACTAATTTGGGCCTATACCTCCTTAAACGTTGGCCCACCCAAAACTTACTTCCCCAAAAATCAAATTCCGTCGCTCCTCCTGTACACCACTCACTATAGCCGCCGTTTCAACCTCCAATTCCTCCTTCTCTGCTTCAATGATTTCTAAACCGAAACCGCCGGCTTTCTCCTCTACTCGAGCTCTCTCTCCTCATATGCCTTGCGCCCAACTCACATGCTTTGTCTGAAACGCGTCCTTGTGCTGCTACAATTCGACATCGAACTTTTTAAGCACCGAACCACCCAATACTTTGCTAAGACGACCTCCTCACCACCACAATCTCAAATACAAACTCAAATCCACCCCTTGCTCAACCAATTCGCCAGAATACTGAACCCTATTTTCACTGTAAAAACGCAACGTTGGAAAAAGGGCGTCGAACTCCACCACATTCATACCAACGCGAAGAGAAATGCTTCAGCATCGTGAGTATACCTTTGGTTTGATTTATAACATCCTATTCAATTTGTTTGGATATTTTAAAATAGGACCATTTCACGTTTGGTTTTCTGGAAAGCAAAGTGGCGGCTTGAGAGGAAGCTTTATAATGAGGCCGATATGTTTGTGTGGTTGGAAAGGATGAAGATGTGGCTCCTTTAATGTTCACACATTTGTTTTAGATATTATATTTTTATTTATTTTTGCTTGATAAAAATTCGTGTGATCACACACGATACCCAAAAATCACGAAACTGGACATGCACCTTCAGTTCGACATTACGGTCCCAGTGAAACAGGTTTCGTCGAATTCCGACTCCATTTCCTCACACACATATTTTTAATCGTCCAAACACTGACTGTTTTTCACTCTAAAAATCTGTACGGCCATATATTGACTTCAAAAATCACGGAAATTGAAATCTAGCAATAATTTAATATTGCGGATCCAACAAAATTGGTTTCGTCGAATTCTGAGGTCGTTTGTTAAACTAGTTATTTTTACAGCTCTGAATGACCCATTTAAATATATAAATATAATTAAATTAAATATTTATAATTAAATATTGTTGTATATATCCACAACAGAATATCATACAGCTCTAGAATATTCCTATATGAATTTCTAACTTGATATTTCAAATCCCGATTAAATCGATATTCGATTTATAATGAAATTCCTTTTATATATCGTTATAGATTATAAAGGAATTTCACAGCGACTTTTCTAAAATTTGATTTGGACATAAATCAAAATCTACATGATGAAATCCCGATTTTTCTCTTCCACTAGAAGGATATACTCCACCAGCTCCACACGTTTCTTGTTTCACAAAAATCCGATTTGAAACGAACCCTGTACATTCAGTTGAAGTTCAAATCGCCAAATAGCGAAGTGCCGCGCCATTTCGAGCTCGAATTTAATTATAATATAATTATACGTTCAAATTGTCGTTCAAACAATATATTCATTATTCCAATTCAATTCTAAACTGCCATATCACCATTTCAGCCAATTCTGATTATTTCAGAATTAAATATATTATTAAATTATTATATTAATTAAATATTCAAAGTTATTTAATTAAATGACCATTAAATTCTATAATCACTATATAAATAATACCGTTGGAAAAATGTGGGTCATTACAGACTCTATCTCAAGCAGAATTCCGAGACGAACGCAATGGCGTAACCCGTTTCCCTTAATTATTCTTTTAAAAATTAAGTATTCTTTAATTTGTTCTTTTAATATTATAAGAAAATACGGGGTGTTACATTCTCCCCTCCTTAAAGGATTTCGTCCCTGAAATCTTTAAGTCAAGAAGAATGTGTCCTACCGTCCAATCACCCATCTACCCAACCATCATCCAGAAACATCCATTGTTCTTAGAAAATTCTAATGTTGTATGAACATATGCAAAAGTGTGTGTATATGTCTCTTTTCTAATGCAAAGATCAGGCGGTCTACTGACTCAGTTGACCTCCTCAATGCGAATTATGTTAGTGCCATGAGTCCAATGATGTATGCAAGAAATCCTATTTGATACACATCATTTCTATATGAGTGCATAACCATTCATCCAAATGCAACATCCATGTGATGAGTTAATCATTTTGCATCCATAAAAATTGAAAAAAATGCGCACACATCCGTATGCAGTATGAAAGTGCTTTTGAGCCGATCTAGTGCCTAGTATGTGTATATGCATCCACGAGCAACCACTTGCACCCACTTGCATCCACTTGCAACCATCAAACATAACATGTCTCAAACACATGTTTACACCCATTAGTTTCTACCTAAAGGTCGAAGACTCGGTCGATAGGATACAACCGAGTGATAGAAGCAAGCACAATTAAAACAAAAGTTTAGTTCCCATTAGACATCGGTTAAGAGAATAAATCTCTAAGTATCAACCCCGAAGACCGAAATCAACATTAGATTGATACTCAGAGAATTACTCCCATTAAACAATGTCAAAACTGGAAATCTACTTCACGCTTCAAGTGAAAACCCCTATCCTTTTCAGAAATATTCAGATACTTACAGATTACTGGTACAGATCAGATTATCAAATGATTCTTAGGAATCTAAGCATGATAAAACCCCACCATATCCCACAAAACCCAGAATGTATGCATTATAGTCAACTTAACGCCCAACACAGATACTCTCAAACCCCAACCTACCACAAATAGATGAGTCATAACCCTTATGGAGTTTGAGACTATAGCGGGATCAGAAACAAGACCGGTATTAAAGTGCAGAGTCTCATTTACAGAATCAAAATGCCAGAATCAAAAAGAGTTTTAACTCAATAATCAGATAAGGAAATTAAAACCTTCTACAGAAATTTTCCTATCTCTATCCTATCCACCAGCCACGTGAGCATTCACCTGCCCTTCAGAAGTAGGTCCTTTCCTCTGCCCTTGCCCTCGTTTCTTCGGGCAGTCCCTAGTGAAGTTTCCCATCTCACCACAGTTGAAGCAAGTGCCTTTCGCCTTTCCTCAATCCTTGTTCAGATGAGTCAAGCTTCCACAAGTAAAGCACTTTTTCTCCTTCTTATCTTCAGACTTTTCATCCTTCTATTATGTTTCCTTTTTGGGCCACACTTTCTTGTTCTGTGGTCCTTCGAGCTTTTCCTCTTTTTTCTCACTTTTGGCTTCCTCTTCATGCATCAATGCCATGTCAACCAATTTCTCGAAGGTAGCCCCCATAGGAATGTGGGTCATAGCCAACCCGTGTAGCGGCTCATTCAAACCTTTAACGAATCTCAGGGCCTTCTTTTCAGGTATGTTCACCAAGTCTAAGCCAAATCTAGCCAACTGATTGAACTTGTTATTGTACTCCTTTACTAATAAATTCCCCTTCTTCAATGCCAAGAACCTCTCCATGTATAAATTCTCTTCTGCTCGTGAGAGAAATTTCATCTCGAACCTATGCCTGAAATCCATCCATGTCTCCACTGGACGCTCTCTATTCGTGACCTCCCACCAAAATGAGGCTTCGTCCTTCAATAATGAAGCAACTAATTGGACTTTCCTTCCACCTTCTATCTCGAAGATACCAAACAAATCTTCCACCTCCTTAAGCCAATTTCGAGCTTCAACAAACATCTCTGACCCACGAAAAGGTTTCCCACCCATTGCGCGATAGTCTTTGCATATCTTCAAAAAAGTATCAACACGAGGAGGGGGAGGAGGAGCGGCTGCAGTTGGGGGAGGAGGAACGTTCCTGGGCCTAAGGCGGTGGCCCTAGCCTCTATATACCTTCTGAACCAGGTTGGTATCGGTATGCCCTCGGGTATCTCAGGTACCCTAGACATACTGAAAAGAAAAGGAAGAGATTCAAAATGGAGAATCGAAAGATAGATATATGGCTTTTGGGGATTATGTTTTTTTTCAAAATAAACTTTACTTTTGAAAATACTTTTTTTTTGAAAACCTTTTTGAAAATAGTTTTCAAAAACTTTTTATCAAATCTAGTAACCTTCAGCTCTGATACCAAGTGAAAAACCCCATATCCGTTAATATCATTCACAAAGGGAATGCATTAACTTCCATGAAGCATTATAAGTAAACAGAACAGAGTATTACAAGACAGATACGTAAAGTAGTACTTGAAAATTTTAACTTTATTATAGTAGAAACAGAAATAAGTTTGGTTACATCCTTCAAAATCACAATACAAAAACCCAAGTACACAAGTATCAATCATATACCAAAATCCTTCAGAATGCATAATTTTAAAACCATAATCCCCAACATAAACTGCCATAAGAAGGTAGAGTCAAAGCCAAGTAATACTTCAAGCACTTCAAGCATAGAGAATATGAATCAAGCTCCTATGTTTCCACCCTGAGCACCTTGGGGGGGGGCGGAAAGAAAAAGAGGCGAAAACGAACGAGATCAGACATAAAGTCTGGTGAGTCCAGTAACTTTCATCATATAAACAGATAGTAGTATCATGACATGTAAATAAAGCTGGATGAGAGATTACCACAACAGGAATAGCAGGTATGATTAAGTTAAACAGAAAAAACAGAATGATATAGACCAAGATATGCTTCTTACCTATATCTTACTTCTCTGCACTAATACTTAGTATAACAGGATTAGGTATTACCCTACTATCAAAACTGAAACAGAAACAGAATAATCTCTACAGAAACTGAATGCTAGTAATGGGCCTTTACCACCCCAGTAAAGACAGAAGGTACAGAAACAGAATGCTAATAATGGGCCTTTACCACCCCAACTAATGGGCCTTTACCACCCCAACAGAGACAGAAGGTACAGAAATAGAATGCTAATGATGGGCCTTTACCACCCTAACAGAGACAGAAGGTATACCAACCGAAACAGACAAAACTAGGTGTACTCTAAATTCTACCCCAAGCTCCCTAATACATAAATACCCTGTGCCGGCCCCACAGAAGGGTGTATCATTCCCTAAAGTGGCAACCTATAGACACAAACCTATTTACAAATGTCACGGTGTCTTACATCCTCAGAGCAGACCGGATCCATGCACGCACATGACCCGGTTGCGCCATTATCAGAGTGAACCTCTTGCAATTAGTTCAGTAAGCGTGCCCGGACCCTCCTAGTGTTGGGTCATAGTTTTGATACCAGAAAAGGGTTACTGACTAATATGGGTCCCACACAATAGATGACACAAGTAATTACCCATCCTAACCTTATGTCCCCAGACTAACAGATTTCAGATTAACTTGCTTATAGATTTCGGATGTACAAAGTTCAGATTAACTAGTTCTCAGATCAGACATAAAGGTTAACAAGTTTTCAGACTAATGGATCAGATATACAGATTAACAGACTTACAAATTATTTCACCTAACCTTGTATTGGGCCTATAGATTTACAAAACGGGTTTGTTAGATTCATCCGCCTAGTTGATTTAACCTTATCCACCCAACATGTTTTAGGCATCATATTTATCCTAGATTTGCATTAATTACTAATGCACAGACCTCTCACATTAGGTCGGTAGCTTGTGGCCGCTGGATGTGCCATTCGGTTCTGGGCAGATTTCGGCCACAAGCCAGACCTAACCTCGTGTCTAAGCATCTTTTAGCTATGCCTACGACCTCTCACATTAGACTGACAGTTTGCGGATGCTGGTTAAGCCGGTTGGGTCCAGGCAGGCTTCTACTTCAAACAGAGTCTAACCTCGTGTCTCAGCATTCTTATTTTTAGTTAAAGTATTCATTCATAGATTATGCCAATATAACACTAAATATGCCAATTCAACAAATTAAACTTCTTTACAAGTTACAGCAGATTATTCAAAGTTCTATTAACTTGTTTTGCTTAATATTAGATCGAGCCTATAGATTTTCATACCCCAAATTACCGTATTTAGTTTCAACAGATTTAGCTGATTAGGCAATTTAACATATTTAATCATCCCTTAATTTTCCATTAACATACCTTGCCTAATCATAATATTAAGCCTAATTTTTCATGCCTAAATTATTGTCATAATTCACAACATGACATATGCCCCTAATTTTAGTTAAATTTACACAGTACAGAATACTCTCCAAAAACCCCAAATCATGATGTACAATATGAATTATGCCAAATTATAGCTTTTGATTTCAGCATATGCCTAATATCCAAAATCTCATTTAGGCGTATTCACATTTAATAGTTATCTTATTATAATATAGATCTTTTCTCCTAAGTCATATGCACAATAATTCTCCTTTTTCCAAATCACAGACTATCATATATAGTATGCCCAGATCCAGATCTTAAATTACGACATATGTTCTTTTCTCAAATCAGTCACAAATCAGTCATGTCTAATTATGCATCATTCAATATTTTTCCCAAATTTAGCGTTCGTACGTCAATCTTTTACGAGATTCGGCTTAGGCTCGTGGTAGCCTGGCTATAGAATAGAAGGAAGGAAGAAATACATAATAGTTACTATAATATAAATAAGATAAATCTACACAGAAAAACAGATCTGATAAACAAGAATATGCATAATTTCAAATTCAGATTTATAACCATGTCAAGATCATAATTTAATTTCGTATCTGAAAATAACTGTACTCACCTTAGTTAGATTCTAAAAGAAAAGGGTTGTAGTTGTTCTCTTTTAATCCTATTCAGATTGGAAGAAGAAGAAGCACTAGTTCTAGCTTAGGTTTCAGCAGAGTAGAGATGCCATTGATTTATTTTAATTAGAATTGAGGCAGCATAAAATTGCAATTTGGGGTTTGGGGGTGTTTAAATAACATAGAGATCAACGAATCTGGTTAGAACGGGCGTCAAAATGCAGAAAAACGAACCAGTCCTCGGATCTGGAAATAGGGGGGAGGTCGACCCCCTAGTCGACCTGGGTCCTAGGCGGGAAATTTCCCGCCCAGCCTGGGTGTGTGGTTTGAATTTCAAACTTAAATCTAAGCTGTTTTAATTTATTTAAATTCCTGAAACTTCTGAGGGCCATAGCTTCTTCATACGTAGTCCGATTTACGCAAACTCGGACTCTATCTCAAATAAAATTATGAGACGAATACAATGGAATAACCTATTTCCCTTAATTCTTCTTTTAAAAATTAAGTATTCTTTAGTTCGTTTTTTTAATATTATCAGAAAATACGGGGTGTTACAATACACCTTACCCTGTTTACCTTGTCACACCTGCCATTTATGTAGTGACCTTTCTTATCCACTTTATATGCCTATCATGTTATTTTTATTTATTTATTGGCTAAAAGTAACTAGACTCACCAGACTTTATGTCTGACCCTTTTGTTTCTCCCTCTTTCTTTCGTTTCCCCCTCAGGTTCTCAGTGAGGAAACACTCAGGCTTAGTCAGGACTCCAATATCATCTTGCTAAGAGCTACTTCTGAAGTATGGCTCAAGTTCTTGTCTCTACTATGGCTAAACTCTTTCAATTAGGGAATTATGTTTTTTTTATATTCTTATGTACTCTAATGATGCAAGACAGAAGTTATTTTATTGTAATGGTTTTTGTGACTTGTAGTATTGTGGACCACGGTATTATGATTTATGTTGGAATAAAATTTAAATTTTCTTTGCTATCTTATTTATATCTATCTTGTAATTATTTTGTGTTTGTTTACCTATAACGCTTCACGAAACTTAATGCATTTTGTTAATGAGTGACATTAACGAGGTGTCACAGTATTATCCAAAGAAACTAGAAAGACTGAAATCCAATGAAAGTTGGCAGTCACCTTGGGTCATTTTTGAGGTAACTAGAATACCAAAATAATCGGAGGACTGCAAGAGTCCAATAACCTGAATAACCAGAAAATCCGTAATCGAGAAATCCGGGAAACCCGAAAATCATAAATCCAAAATCACCAATAACCATTTAGCCAGGTATCCATATGAGTTCGTGGCAGCCTTGGCAAGGCAAGACAACCAAGAACAAGCTTGTGAGGTCCAAGACGACCTTGAGAGTCAAAACGACCAAGGACAAGCTAGAAAATTCCAATATAGCCTCGCCGAGGCAAGATGACCGAGGATAAGCCAGAGAGTTCCAAGGCAGCCTTGTTGAGGCAAGGTGACCAAGGATAAGCAAGAGAATTCCAAGGCGGCCTTAATGGAGTAAGACGACTAAGGATAAGCCAGAGAATTCCAAAGTGTCCTTACCAGAGTAAGACCACCAAGGATAAGCTAAAAATTCCAAAGAGGCCCTACTAGACAAAGACGACCAAAAACAAGCCATGGTCTGGGGTCCTTAGAGTTCGTAATCCAGTTTCAGATTTCATACTCCACAATCAAGCATCCTTACTTTACGAAGTAATCTTATTAAATTTTGAAACTTTGGAGTTTTTCGTAAAACCAAAAGGAAAGCCTGACGTTTTGTCATATGTAAAAAGCATGCCTAAGGGATCGCCTGTCCTCGTACATAGGTAGGTGGATTTAGATCTCTATGATTTCAAATTCATTTGCGAAGGAGATTAAATGGTTATTGCTTGCCAAGATCATACCGAGGGATACTTGTTCCTGTACATGGGTAAGCAAACTTAGCCACTCAGGTTCCAAAACCAGAGTTATCTTAAGACGACCTTGCTAGGGGAAAATGACCAAGAAAAACTAGAAAATTTCAAGGTAGCCTTACCAGAGTAATACAAACAAAAAATGCTAGAAAAATCCAAGGCGTCCTTACCGGAGTAAGACGACCAAGGAATACCAAATTGTCCAAGGCGGCCTTACCGAAGTAAGACAACCAAGGAATGCCAGAAAAGTTCCAAGATGGTTTTAACAGAGTAAGATGACCTAGGAAAAGCTAGAACCAATCTATTTTATTAATAACATAGGGGTGATGGTTTCTTGTCGAGCAAAGAGAATGCCTACGGCTTATAACATGTAACAACCCGTATTTTGATAACGAGTTATAACCATAAATCTAGGTAGAATTAAATTTTAAAATAAGAACCAAGGGAAACGGGTTGCGCCTTGCGTTCGTCTCGGAATTCTGGTTGGAAACGAGTCCGAAATTTCGTGAATCGGAGTCCGTATGACCGAGATATGGCCTCTAGAAGTTTCACGAGAAATCAGAAAACGAAAACAGATTTTCAAATTTCGAATTTAGCCCCAAACAGACTGGGCGGGAAAATTTCCCGCCCAGCCCTAGGTCGACTGGGGAGTCGACCCCTCAGGACCAGGTCGACTGGGGAGTCGACCTGGGTGTCGACCTGGGGGTCGACCTCCTTGGTCGGGCCAGGTTGGCCTGGTGCACCTGCTTGCTCCTTTGGGTCTGTTCTGTTGGCCTGTGACGAGATTGGATGGTTCAGATCGATTCTAGGGTTTATCCTAGGGCCTAAACTAGTCCTAACTTCTATAAAAACACCCTAAGACCTAGGTAATCCACAACAAATCTTTCTAACACCATTATGCTGCTAAGTCTCCTCTTGAACCATGGCCGCCGCCTCCAACTTGAAGCTTAAACATTCAAACTAGATCTAAATCGAAGGCCAACGTTTCTACAAAAATTCAAGGGAATAGATCAACATCTCAACAATGATTCTACGACAATTTCTGTTCTTAGTTCTCAAAAACCACGATCTGTAAGCCCCAGTTACTCTTAGATCTAAACTCTAAACTTAATATGGACATGTGTAAATTGAAGTTGAACATAAACATGATAACAACTTGAGACCTACTCTTGTATATCTTTGATCTATGACTATTCCTTTTTGATCTATTATTTTAGATCTACTCTTGTTCACCCTAGATCTATTCACCTTGAACCTAGTACCGTTCATATTGAACCTTGATTTGTGGAATACTGATAAGAACTTGATTTAGGGGCATGTTCATGTCATAACCTAAACCCTATCATTATTTTAACATGCCTGTGATGTTGTGATGTTGAAACTATTGCTAGTCACAAGTTTAGGATTATCATCTTATGTCATTTATTGCTATGTTTATCACCCTATTTCATATGCCAGTGATGTTATGATCATATCTCAAGTTACGCCATGCTTGCCTTGAAATCACCTTTGCCACTTTATACCCATCCTTGTTATGTTATTCCCTAGTTACATCTATTGCCTTGATTCGAATTCACGAGCGTTGGGGATGCGATTTGGGTAGTTTAGGAAAACCTGAATTTAGTATGAACTTGAAAACATGAATATCGTTATAACTTGAGCTTGGATAGGAACATGAACTTGACATGAAATTATACTTGAAAATATGAATTTGGGACATGACACTTAGATAACTTGAATGTGGCCAACTCGAGGTTGGGTTGAGTTTGCAGTATAAATCTGCTCGGAACCGCCCGGCGAATCCAGTATCTGCAAACAATAGGACCCAATGTGAGTCATTGGTCATATCGCACTCGAAACCCGAGGTTAGACTACGTTATGGTGTAAAACTGCCCGGACCCGCCCGACACATCCAGTAACCATAACCAAGTCTAATGTGAGAGGATAGGGGTGCATTAAGTAAATTAATGCCACTGGATAGGGTTAAGTCATGGACCACTTGAATATACTTAACCAATTTGACAGGTTGATTTGATAGGGTTAAGTCATGAACCGCTTGAACACACTTAACCAACTTGACACATGATTCGTAGGGCTAAGTCTTGAACTAGAACGACACACTTAGTCAATTTGACATGACACATAGATGGGGTTAAGTCTCGATTTTAAATGACAACTTAACCTGCTGAACGAAACCCTAGTTACGCGGTCCTTTTCAGCAGTAACCCACAAGATGTATTGTAACACCCCATAATTTTATAACATTAAAAATTCACAAATTAAAGTATACTTAATTTTTAGAAAAGAATTAAGTGAAATGGGTTGCGTAGAGAAATATATATATATATATTGATATATATATATATATATAAATTAAAAATTAAATAAATAAATATGCGAAAAAGTTCAAAACAGCGAATTGGGAGGGGAAATAACCGAACCGGCCCATTTTTGAGGTCGACCCGAGCCTCGCTGGGTCGACTAGAGGTTAATCCAGGGTGTTTGGCTGTCAACCCGTGGGCCGGTTTGATTGGTTCTCATGGTTCAGGGTTAATCTAATGGTCCTAAATAACTTCCTACACCTATAAATACATCCTAATGCTAACCCTAAACCTAATTAAAATAGAATAGTTATCGTCATATCATCGCCATGGAAATCAATGGAGCCGCCGCCAACTAAGAAAGAAGAAAAGAAAATTCAATTCTAATTCTCTAAACCCTAAAGCAAAGCAAAACTCTCTCTTTTCTTCTCTAAATTGTGAGTATGATGATCTTAACAAGATTATTATCATTTTAATTAGGTTGAGTTATGAATGGATTATGAGTAGATGATGTGAATTATCATATATGTTGTTGTAAACCCCTTTTGCTATCATGTATATTGTAAATCCAATGTTATGTGATGATGATATCTTAAATGTTGTAAATCATGCTATGATGATGTTATGTATGTTGAAAGTTTCTATGCTAAGTTGTGATGAATCATACATGTTAAAAAGGCCATGATGTTACCATCTATGCTAGTTAGTTCATATTAATTAAATTATCATGTTTGGGTTATGTTGATCTATATGACAAGTCACATATGCAAGTTAGATTGATTAGAAAAGTTATGAACATATGCCAAGTCATCTATTATGACATCTAGAGTTATGCTATGACATATGTGATATCCTATGCTAGTTCACACCATCATTATGTTGCCTAAAAACCCCATATGCAAGTTTATGTATAGATTTGGGCTATGATCATATCATGTAAATTGAGACATTTAACAAGTTGACACCTTTTGATCCTTAACATGTGTAGTTTATGCAAGTTTCACCCCTATTATGATTAGATTTATTTTAATTGTCTATATGTTGTGATAATTTATCTTTGTGCTAGGTGTTAGACTATACAAGTCTAGCCTATATTATGCGTTGAATAAGCGAACGTATAAATGTGGGGTAGGGGTAATATTAAGGATTTAAAAAGTTGGGGTGCAATTGATATGATTTTGCATGCCATAAGTGGATGGCCATAATTGAGTCAATTATGGACATCATTAAAAGTTGACTTAATTAATAATTTGAATAGGGAATTATTAAAACTGGGGTAAAAGATTTTAAGTGTTAATCAATGCTTAGGACACGAGGTTGGACTCGTTTGTGACGTAAACCTGCCCGGACCCGCCCGGCAAATTCAGTGGTCACAAATGTCAGCCCAATGTGAGAGGTCCTAGGCCTAAACTAAAGCATAACGGTTGTAAAGACACGAGGTTAGACTCATTAATGGTGTAAGACTGCCTGGACCCGCCCGGCAAATCCAGCTGCCATAAGTGCCAGTCTAATGTGAGAGGTCTTTATGAGGTTATGGCCTGAATGAATTAAGAAATACTTAACCAGATAAACATGTAAGGTGGGACATAGGGGTTAAGTAGGTGCCTTGGGTGGCATGAGGAATCTAGGGGGTGCCCTTAGTGGCATGTGAAATACGATTAGTAAAACTTAACCAAACACACATGTAAATGAACATGACTAAGAGGGTTAAGTGGGATATACTAGTGACAAGCTTAGGTGGGTAGCTTGTGGGGGCCTATTTTGACCAGTATCCCAAACGTATCTTTGTGGGCTCGACCCAAGTCGAGGACGGGACACGCATGCTGGGTTCGACTGTAAGAGGCCAAAACGGGGAGCGGTGGCAACGCAAGTCCAACGGGTTTCGTATGCGTGTGTGGACCCGGGCTGGTAGGTAAGACGTTGTTGCATCGTGTAGGTATAAGTCGTGCATTCTCAAGTTGTATCAGGTTTCCACTTTAGGGGAGTGATACACCCCACTGTGGGGCCAGCACGGGTATCTACGAGTAGGGAGCCGATCGAAAGTGGGTAGTGGGGTACACCTAGTGGAGATAGGGGCAGACGGCACCTATGTAGTCAGCTAGGGGTACGTAAGGCTATTTATAAAGTTTCTGTGTGAAGCAAGTGGGATCAGACAATAGGGTGACTGGTGTGGTGCAGTGTAGTAATGTGCGGTGCAGTGTAGTAATCATTCGTTAGTAATTAGGTGTGCCTTTACCGTTATCTTTAACGCTATCTTTATCTTCCTAAGAGTTCATAGACATTTACTTGTCTTCCAGCTTATGCCTTAGTCTAGTTATTTTGATAATAGTATTGTTAGAATTATCATACTCGCCAGACTTTATGTCTGACCCCCTCTATTTCTATCCTTTTTCCCCCTCCAGGTCCTCAGGTTGGGCCCAGCTCTAGTGGAATTTGATTGAATTGCTTCATCTCTCTTTCGAAAGCTTGGATCGTTGAAGTAAAGTCCAGCTTGTTGTCTTTTTAATGGCTATTTATGTAATGGGATTATGTATTTTGTTTTTATGAAGATGGATATTGTACTTGGTTATGATCTATGGTTTTATGATGTAACAAACATGTTTAATTTCCGCTGCAATAAAATGAAGTTTTAGATTACCAAGTACTATTTATTATATGTCTTGTTGTAATTTTTCTGTTCTATATTCACTTATAACCTCCATGGAAGTTAATGCATTCCCTTTGTGAGTGACATTAATGGACGTGGGGTGTTACACGTGGTATCAGAGCCAGGTTACCAGAACAGATAAGATATTTTGAGAAACTATTTTTCAAAAGCATTTTTATAAAGAATACTTTCAAAAATATGTTTGTAGAAGAGTATTTTTGAAAGAAAGGTTTGTTTTAAAAAAACATAATCCCCAAGAGCCATATATCCTTCCTTCGACTCTCCGTTTTGAATCTCTTCCTCTTTCTCTTTTTTGGATTTCCCCTCCGCGTATAGATGCTTTTTCTAAGATAAATAGGGACTTCGATACAAAGGACGAAAAACCACTTCAAGGGACTTAGACGTTTGACGGGCTAGAAGTTAGTTCAAGGAAGTGGAGGGCTTATTGATACCTTTAAGGTAGACGATGGGAGGAAGGTTCAAATAGCTGTTGGTTAATGAAGGACGAAACCTCATCTTGGTGGAAGGTCACGAATGGGGAATGTGAACAAGAAGGCTAGTAGTTATCCTTTTGGAGAAATAGGACACCTTATTAGGATTGTCCAAAGAGGCAAGGGCAAAGTACAGGATCTTCTGGAGGGTAGTTATATTCCCTCATGGCTGGTATACCTGATAGGGGTAGGACCGTCCAGGTAGAAATTTGGTTTCCTTTATCATCCTGTTCGAACTTTATTTGATTCTGGCGCTTCATACTCGTTAGGATCTGCTTCGTTAGTTGAAAACACTGCACCTAAATACTAGTCTAGTTAAGGATCCCATCCTAGTCTCAAATCTTTTTGGTGGTTCGGCTCATCCTTCAATGGTTTGTCGGGATTTGAGAGTGTCTATCTTGGACGTTGGATTTGAATGCAACGGCTTCGTCCTTGGTTTCACGGGCTATAGTTTGATTCTAGGGATGGATTGGCTACCCAGGCGGGGTACCATCCTAGATAGTGAAAGGAGGGTAGTTAGACTATTGATTTATTATGAAAAGACCCTCATATTTCTTGTGACCCTAGGGGTTCAGTGACGTTTAGCTGTCTCGAATCTCTTGACGTATCCAACGGTGATTTGGAATCTTTTCGTGTGGTCCGTGAGTATAGTGACGTCTTCGATGAAGTGCGGGGTTTACCTAGAGGCACGAGGTATTCGTGTGTGCTTAGGGGATAATGCAAAGTCAGTTAGGTGATTAGTGATGGTTTTGAAGCAAGACTGGCGAGGACAGCCAGAGTCGGTTAAGTCCCCAATTATTTGTTTTGCTAGTATCATCTCACGTAGACTGTCTGAAATCGGAGGAGGTATTCCTTGGGTGCTTGTCTGGTATTGGTTTAGGCCTTTGGGGCTTGTGCTTGGGGGATATCGAGTTCGAATAGGACGGCTTGCGTGGGAGATGGATAGTTGCGATGAGTTCACATGGATAGTATCTCGATAGATTTTGTTGGTGGATTACCAAGATCGAGGAAGGGTAATACGGGGATTTGGGTTATAGTAGATAGACTTACTAAGAGCGCCCATTTTATTCCCGTGAAGAGTAAGAGGACTGCTCCATTGTTAGCTTCTGTATACGTCCGAGAGATAGTTCGTTTGCATGGTGTTCCTTCTAGCATAGTAAGCGACTGCGATCCTATCTTCACTAGCGAATTTTGGAGGAGCTTACAAGAAGCGGTAGGGACTCAGTTATGTTTGAGCACCGCATATCATCCTCAGACGGACGACCAAACTGAGAGGGTGAATCGTATTCTAGAGGACCTTTTGAGGCTATGTATCCTAGACTTTGGGGGTACATGGGAAGAGCATCTTCCATTGGTGGAGTTCGCATATAATAATAGCTTTCAGTCTAGCATTGGCATGGCACCTTTTGAAGCTCTTTATGGACGACCTTGTCGTTCACCTACACGTTGGTGGGAATCTACGGATAAGATCTTACTTGGGCCTGATATGATTAGAGAGATTTCGGAGAAGATTGATTTGATTCGAAGAAGGATGAAGGCAGCACAAGATAGGCAGAAATCTTATGCGGATAAGAGGAGTTGCCTGAGCGACTTAGTGGTGTACACGACGTATTCCATGTATCACATTTGAGGAAGTGCTTACACGAGACCGCGGAGGTAGCGGAGCCGAGCTTTCTTAGAGAGGTGGAAATAGAGCGTGATGCGACGATTCGACGAGCTCCTACATGCATTCTTGGGTCGGAGATCAAGAAGTTGAGAAATCGAGAGGTCAGACTAGTCAAAGTACAATGGGGAGACGATGAGAGTAACGCTACTTGGGAGACTGAAGAGAAGATGCGTTCATTGTACCCTTTTCTTTTCGAGGGTATGTCTTTTAATTTCTCCTTTATCGCTTAGCTTGTGCTTATCTTATCTTTAGTATGTCCTCTCGCTAGTATCTTTGACCTTCAGTTAAGGAAATCCTATGGTTGAAACATGTGTTTGAGACATGTTATGTATGATGGATGCAAAGTGGATGCAAGTGTTCGCTAGTGGTTGCTCGTGGATGCATATACACACACTATTAGGCACCAGATCAGCTCAGTCACTTCATATTGCATATTGCATATATGTGGATGTATTTAGTAAAATGGATGTATAATGGTTATATTATCATATGGTTGCTGCATTCGGGTGGATGGTTGTGCATGCATATAGAATTAATATGTATCATTAGGAATCTTTTGCATACATATTGGACGCATGGCATTATCATGAATTGCACTAAGGAGGTCGACTGAATCAGTAGACCGCCTAATTTTGCATTAGATATGGACATATACACACACTGTGCATATAAACATTAAAGCATTAGAAGTCTTTTAAGGATAATGGATGCTGGTGTTTGATGGTTGAGTAGATGGACGAATAGATGGTAGGATATACATTCTTCTTGACTTGGAGATTTCGGGGACGAAATCCTTTAAGGAGGGGAGAATGTAACACCCCGTAATTTTATAACATTAAAATTCACAAATTAAAGTATACTTAATTTTTAGAAAAGAATTAAGTGAAATGGGTTGCATAGAGAAATATATATATATATATATATATATATATATATTGATATATATATATATATAAATTAAATAAATAAATATGTGAAAAAGTTCAAAACAGCAAATTGGGAGGGGAAATAACCGAACCGGCCCATTTTTGAGGTCGACCCGAGCCTCGCTGGGTCGACTAGGGGTTAATCCAGGGTGTTTGGCTGTCAACCCGTGGGCCGATTCGCTCAAATGCAGATTTTGCATTTGATTGGTTCTCATGGTTCAGGGTTAATCTAATGGTCCTAAATAACTTCCTACACCTATAAATACATCCTAATGCTAACCCTAAACCTAATTAAAATAGAATAGTTACCGTCATACCATCGCCATGGAAATCAATGGAGCCGCCGCCAACTAAGAAAGAAGAAAAGCAAATTCAATTCTAATTCTCTCAACCCTAAAGCAAAGCAAAACTCTCTCTTTTCTTCTCTAAATTGTGAGTATGATGATCTTAACAAGATTATTATCATTTTAATTAGGTTGAGTTATGAATGGATTATGAGTAGATGATGTGAATTATCATATATGTTGTTGTAAACCCCTTTTGCTATCATGTATATTGTAAATCCAATGTTATGTGATGATGATATCTTAAATGTTGTAAATCATGCTATGATAATGTTATGTATGTTGAAAGTTTCTATGCTAAGTTGTGATGAATCATACATGTTAAAAACGCCATTATGTTACCATCTATGCTAGTTAGTTCATATTAATTAAATCATCATGTTTGGGTTATGTTGATCTATATGACAAGTCACATATGCAAGTTAGATTGATTAGAAAAGTTATGAACATATGCCAAGACATCTATTATGGCATCTAGAATTATGCTATGACATATGCGATATCCTATGCTAGTTCACACCATCATTATGTTGCCTAAAAACCCCATATGCAAGTTTATGTATAGATTTGGGCTATGATCATATCATGTAAATTGAGACATTTAACAAGTTGACACCTTTTGATCCTTAACATGTGTAGTTTATGCAAGTTTCACCCCTATTATGATTAGAATTATTTTAATTGTCTATATGTTGTGATAATTTATCTTTGTGCTAGTTGTTAGACTATACAAGTCTAGCCTATATTATGCGTTGAATAAGCGAACGTATAAACGTGGCATAGGGGTAATATTAAGGATTTAATATTAAAAAGTTGGGGTGCAATTGATATGATTTTGCATGCCATAAGTGGATGGCCATAGTTGAGTCAATTATGGACATCATTAAAAGTTGACTTAATTAATAATTTGAATAGGGAATTATTAAAACTGGGGTAAAAGATTTTAAGTGTTAATCAATGCTTAGGACACGAGGTTGGACTCGTTTGTGACGTAAACCTGCCCGGACCCACCCGGCAAATCCAGTGGTCACAAATGTCAGCCCAATGTGAGAGGTCCTAGGCCTAAACTAAAGCATAACGGTTGTAAAGGCACGAGGTTAGACTCTTTTATGGTGTAAGACTGCCCGGACCCGCCCGGCAAATCCAGCTGCCATAAATGCCAGTCTAATGTGAGAGGTCTTTATGAGGTTATGGCCTGAATGAATTAAGAAATACTTAACCAGATAAGCATGTAAGGTGGGACATGGGGGTTAAGTAGGTGCCTTGGGTGGCATGAGGAATCTAGGGGGTGCCCTTAGTGGCATGTGAAATACGATTAGTAAGAATTAACCAAACAAACATGTAAATGAACATGACTAAGAGGGTTAAGTGGGATATACTAGTGACAAGCTTAGGTGGGTAGCATGTGGGGGCCTATTTCGACCAGTATGCCAAACGTATCTTTGTGGGCTCGACCCAAGTCGAGGACGGGACACGCATGCTGGGTTCGACTGTAAGAGGCCAAAACGGGGAGCGGTGGCAACACAAGTCCAAAGGGTTTCGTATGCGTGTGTGGATCCGGCCTGGTAGGTAAGACGTTGTTGCATCGTGTAGGTATAAGTCGTGCATTCTCAAGTTGTATCGGGTTTCCACTTTAGGGGAGTGATACACCCCACTGTGGGGCCAGCACGGGTATCTACGAGTAGGGAGCCGATCGAAAGTGGGTAGTGGGGTACACCTAGTGGAGATAGGGGCAGACGGCACCTATGTAGTCAGCTAGGGGTATGTAAGGCTATTTATAAAGTTTCTGGGTGAAGCAAGTGGGATCAAACAATAGGGTGTCTGGTGTGGTGCAGTGTAGTAATGTGCAGTGCAGTGTAGTAATCATTCGTTAGTAATTAGGTGTGCCTTTATCGTTATCTTAAACGCTATCTTTATCTTCCTAAGAGTTCATAGACATTTACTTGTCTTCCAGCTTATGCCTTAGTCTAGTTATTTTGATAATAATATTGTTAGAATTATCATACTCGCCAGACTTTATGTCTGACCCCCTCTATTTCTATCCTTTTTCCCCTTCCAGGTCCTCAGGTTGGGCCCAGCTTTAGTGGAGTTTGATTGAATTGCTTCATCTCTCTTTGGAAAGCTTGGACCGTTGAAGTAAATTCCAGCTTGTTATCTTTTTAATGGCTATTTATGTAATGGGATTATGTATTTTATTTTTATGAAGATGGATATTGTACTTGGTTATGATATATGGTTTTATGATGTAACAAACATGTTTAATTTCTACTGCAATAAAATGAAGTTTTAGATTTCCAAGTACTATTTATTATCAGTCTAGTTGTAAATTTTCTGTTCTATATTCACTTATAACCTCCATGGAAGTTAATGCATTCCCTTTGTGAGTGACATTAATGGATGTGGGGTGTTACATGTATCACGGTACCCTGGGACTAGGCAGGGTGGGGCACAATTGCTGGGCTGATTATAAGCGACCAGAACGACGGCTGAGTTGGTGCGCCATTGTAGGTTCAGGCGGACTAGGGTCGTGCACTTAGTCTGGAGTTGAAAAAGCAGGCATTGGGCATCAGTAGGATTATCTGTGCATTCTTGATTCGTGTTGGTGGTTGGCACCCTATGGCTTGATACACCTTATGGTGGACATAGCACAGGTGACTACATTCGTGATAGGGACGTATGACATAGACACACGACGAACTAGACTTGTAGGGAGCCGATCGATTAGATCATACCATTGGACCCCGAATTGGGCCACTTCACGATATTGGGCCAAGGGATTATTTCTTGATTTATAGTTGACACGGGATTAGTATACCAGTATAGTTGGTATGGCGAACCTTGAATACGCAATGTTAGAATTGAGTTATCTTGTTAGCTTAGTTATCATGTCAGACTTATCATCATTCCTATGTTTAATTCCATTTTATTCATGTCTTGTTAACTTTACTAGTTTCTATGCTGATAGTCACTAGGGCTTACCAGTCTTTTTGACTGACCCGTTTTCTTTCGCCTCTTTGTCTTTCGTTCCCCCCTAGGTTCTCAGGGAGGAAACTCTAGCTCTTAGCTTGAACTTTGCTTGCTTTCTGACAGCTCATGTACGGTTTGGTCTTGAGCTATGCTATGGCTGCACTCATGCACTTTTTGGGGAATAATATTTTACTTATGTTGTTTTAAGTACTTTGCTTCTTTAGAACTTGATGTAATGAAATAATGACTTGGCATTTTGATGTAAGAGGTTTTGACTTTATTTTTCAGTAATGAGATTTGGTTTTAAAGTGTAACACCCCACCTCCGCTAGGGTCACTCACAAAGGGAATGCACTAGCTTTGGTGGAGTATTATCTAGGTAAACATACACAGAAATATTACAAGACAAAACATAAATAAAACAGCGGAAGAAAAACCCAAATTTCATTGCTTTAAAATCTAGTAAGGTCCAAAGCCTTTTACATCAAAATGCTATTAAGTCAATTACATCGAAATCTGTCTTGCAATAGTAAAGAAGCATAAAACCATAGTTATAAATCATTCCCTAATAAAGCAAAGCAAGCCATAGCCAAGAGAAATCCAAGCCGTACATGAAAGAGCTTTAGAGCTTGGTAAGATCCGAACTAAGCTGTATTCCCACCCTGCGAACCTGGGGGGGGGGGGGACGGAAGAAAAAGAGGCGAAACAAAACGGGTCAGTCATAAAGACTGAGTAAGTCCTAGTGACTTTCAGCATAAAAACAGGTAAAGATAACATGCCATGAATAAACTGAAAGTAAACGTAAGCATGTTGAAAAGATAAGCTATAGGAAAGATAACTAAGAATAACCTCATATGGTTTTTGTCAAGTATAACATCGCCAGGTTTCCATTCAAGATAAACTAAGTATAATTTCGCAAGATTTCTATCAAGCATCGCAAGATTTCTGTGCTTTACCATTAAAATATTTCTATGATATCTATTTGCTCTGCACCAGCCGTACTAGTATCCCAACCCGTGTCATGTGCTGACTATAAAATGATCCCTTGCCCAATGTCATGAAATGATCCATTACTTGGTCTCACGAAACGATCTATTAATCGATCGGCTCCCTAAAAGTCCTATCTCGTTCATGTGTCTGTGTCATACGGCCCTATCACGAATGTAGTCACCTGTGCTAGGTCCACCATAAGGTGTATCAAGCCCTAGGGTGCCAACCACCGACACGAATCAAGCACGCACAGTGTAAACCTACTGGTGCCCAATGCCTGCCTTTTCAACTCCGGACTACGTGCACGACCGTAGTCCTCCTGAACCTACAATGGCACACCAACTCAGCCGTCGTTCTGGTCTCTTACAATCAGCCCAGTAATCGTGCCCCACCCTGCCTAGTTCCAGGGTACCATGATACATCTAGTGGGTTACTGCTGAAAAGGACCGCGTAACTAGGGTTTCCGTCCAGTAGATTAAGTGTTGTCATTTAAATTCGAGACTTAACCCCATCAGTCTAGCATGTCAAGTTGGTTAAGTATATTCAAGCGGTTCATGACTTAACCCTATCAAGTCATCGTGTCAATTTGGTTAAGTATATTCAAGCGGTTCGTGACTTAACCCTATCAAGTCATCGTGTCAAATTGGTTAAGTATATTCAAGAGGTTCGTGACTTAACCCTATCAAGTCTTCATGTCAAATTGGTTAAGTATATTCAAGCGGTTCATGACTTAACCCTATCAAGTCATTGTGTCAAATTGGTTAAGTATATTCAAGCGGTTCATGACTTAACCCTATCAAGTCATCGTGTCAAATTGGTTAAGTATATTTAAGTGGTTCATGACTTAACCCTATCAAGTCATCGTGTCAAATTGGTTAAGTATATTCAAGCGGTTCATGGCTTAACCCTATCACGTGGCATTAATTCATTAATGCACTTCAACCTCTCACATTAGACTAACTGTTGTGGTCACTGGATTTGCCGGGCGGTTCCGGGAAGATTTACACCACAACATAGTCTAACCTCGGGTCTTACGTGCGATATGACCAACTACCCACATTGTATCCTATTGTTTGCAGCCACTGGATTTGCCGGGCGGTTCCGGGCATATTTACACTACAAACTCAACCCAACCTCGAGTTGGCCATTTTCAATTTTTTCTAATTGTCATGCCCACATTCGAGTTTTCATGTCAAAATTCATGTCGAGTCGTGTCAAGTTTTCAAGGCAAGTTTCATATCAAGTAAATGTCAGGTTCGTGTCCAGGTTCAAGTTATAACGACGTTCATGTTTCATGTTTTGCCTATTATCGAGTTCATAATACATGTTCATAACCAACTCATGTTTTTGCCTGTTCTACCCAAATCGTATTCCCATCGCACGTGAACGCGAATCATTCTATACTACGAACAAATCCAAATCTCGAAATAGAGGGAATAGCATCAAAACTATGATAGGCAAAAAAGACGAGCATAATCCGATAAAAAGGGGGTTACAAGACTAGCATGACATAACTTGAGATAATTGGTTACCACATCACTGGCATATAGGATTCCAAATCTAGCAAGATAAGGCGATGTTCATGATAAACACCGACATAAAAGAATAGGCGTGTAAAAGCAAGCCAAATACAAGAATAATGGATTCAGTGGTTTTGGTGTACATAATTGCGAATAAACTAAGCAAGTCACACCCTAGGTATATGATTCAACAAAATGTCAATTCGGTGCACAACATGGTTTTCAACTATGGTGTCATGGGCATGAACAATCAACTATAATAGTCTTAGGCAATTAACCCCAACAGTCATAGGTACAAATCTCATAGCTATGAATCATAAGCGACTCATCACATGATCATGGATAATTATCAAAAATAGTTCTAGGCAAATAGTCATGGATAATTAACAGTAATAGTTTCAAGGTCCCATAGACAATGGTCTTATGTTCATAATCATAGATAATAATTCTCATAGTCAAGAGTCATAGGTGATTAACCACAATTGTCCTTGTCATAGTCATAGGCAACAGTCTTACGTTCACCGTCATAGGCATAGGCATAGTCTTATTAGTCATAGGCGGTCTTATGTTCACCGTCATAGTCATAGGCATAGTCATACTAGTCATAGGCAGTCTTATGTTCTCAGTCATAGTCCTTGTCCATTAACAATACATTCAACGTCATAGGCATGTTAAGGTTATAGACACGAGAGAGTTTAATTTACAACATGAATAGGTCCGAAAGTCAAGATCCAAGACGAACAAGAATAGATAAGAATCAATCACCATACATAGATCCAATTCAAATTTACAACATGGATATTAAGTTTACAGCTTTTATCTAAAAGTAACTTGAACTTACATTGATTGGCTAAGAGAGGACAAATAGATTCGTTGTCGCGTTGAAACGTCTAACTTGATTAATCTTCTGATTTGATTCAATATGGTCTAGGCGTCGTTGTAGAAGCTTCAATCTCTAGTTTGAATTGAGTTGCTTAGGTTGATGTTGATTAGCTTCTAGTTTTGATTCCAGCAGAGTAGCGACGCCATTTTTATTTTTATTTTTATTTAGAACAGAGGCAAAGTAGAAGCAGAATAGAATTGTGTGTAGAGAAGGCTAGGTTTGGGGCTGTTTAAATAGGTTTAGGCGGACGAACCTAGGCAGAAAACGAGACCAGGTACATCAGAATGCACCCAGGCCCAAAAGCAGATTCGGGGAACAGGTCGACACCCAAGTCGACTGCGCAGTCGACCTGGTCATGGGGTGTCGACTGCCCAGTCGACCTGGGTGCTGGGCGGGAAATTTCCCGCCCAGTCTGTCTGGGTTTTGAAATTCGAATTTTGAACTCGAATTCGAGCTGTTTTGAACTCTGAATATTTCTGAAACTTTGGAGAGCCATAACTTGGTCATACGGACTCCAATTTTTGAAAACTCGGACTCTATTTTATGTAGAATTCCGATACCAACGCAATGGCGCAACCCGTTTCCCTTGGTTCTTATTTTAAAATTTAATTCTGTCTAGATTTATGGTTATAACACGTTATCGAAATACGGGTTGTTTCATTCTCCCCTCCTTAAAGGATTTCGTCCCCGAAATCTTCAAGTTAAGAAGAATGTGTCTTACCATCCAGTCATCCATCTACTCAATCATCAATCACAGGCATCCATCGTCCTTAATAGATTTCTAATGCTGTATGAACATATGCAGAAAGTGTGTGTATATGTTCCTTGTCTAATGCAAATGATCATGCCCGATTGATCTTCTTAATGCAAAATACGTCTAGTGCCATGAGTCCAACATGTATGCAAATAGTCCTAGTCACAATAACACTACATGTGTGCACAAACATCCATCCATATGCAACATCCATATGATAACACATTCAATTTTATCCATAAACAAGTATAAATGCATATGCAATATGAAAGGTGATTGAGCCAATCTAGTGCCTAATGTGTAAATGCATCCACGAGCAACCACTTGCAACCATCAATCATAACATGTCTCAAACACATGTTTACACCCAATTGTTCCTACCTAAAGGTATAGCCGAATGATAGAAGCAAGTAAAAACCTTGTGCCCCTTAGGCCATGTCAAAACTGGAAATATATGTCACATATATACTGATCAGGAGAAGAACTCCCTAAGCACCAGCCCCGGAGACCGAAATCAACATCAGGCTGACACCCAAAGAATTACTTAATCAAACCAATATACGTTTCGAGGAAACTAATCATGATGGACTCCTTTTAGGTCACAAGGCATTCCCTTCCTGAAACCAATCTGTATCCTATAAAACCCAAAGAGTTTAGTCAACCCAACGGACACTCTCAAGCCCCAAAATGTATTACTAATAGATGAGCCATACTCCCTATGGGGTTTGCAACAGAAATTTTATTGAGAATAGGACCGAGAGGAAAAAGATAACATGCAAGTAAGCTCTACATGAAAAGAGGGACCAAGGATATACTCTTAAAAAGAGATATGATGCACGTATCTAGTCTTCAATCTTCTAAGTCGCGTTTCCTTGAGCTTAACTCCATTGTGCTTTGACCGTCCTTAACTTCACAGATTCTTAATTCTTGTTTCCAAAATATGAGTTGGAACTCATTTCACTGTTGCCTCTCGTTCCACTTTCACTTATCCTCCTTCTAGTATACTCGGCTCAAACTTAACTACGTACTCATAATTTCATGCAAGCTTTCCAAAATTCCCTAGTGAATCTTGGATCTCATTCACTTACTAGGAGGTATTCCACGCAGAAGAACTATCTCTTGAAAATAACAAATATCAACCATGTTACCAAATGTACTTACTAAGGTGACTTTCTACAACTCATGCATAAGTGAAAGGAACCATCTGCCTTAGTGGTGAACACTACTCGAGCGTATCAATAAATGTATCAAGAGATTCTAGGTAACTAATCATGAGAGAACCCTAAAGGTTACACGTGACTTCGAGGGTATTACCGAGGCAAGTCAAGAGTCTAACTACCCTCTTTTCAAAACCGAGAATGTCACCCTTACTGGATAACTACTCCATCGCTAGAATCAACCCATAGACCAAAACATAAACATAAGCATTACGTCTAAACTCAACACTTAGCATAGACATTCTTAAATCCAAACAAATCATGAATACATGAGCCGATTTCCCAACAGGATTAGAGACAAAAATGGGATCCTCTACTACGCTAGTACTAAGGTGGAGAGACTCAACTATCGAGGCAGAATTAAAAGGATGCGATGTATAAAAACAAAGTTTCCATGGTATGATAGAAAAGAAAAGCTAAACTTTTAACAAAAACGTTACCACTTCTCTTAGGTATGCTAGTAGTGAGAGCATACAATTGCCCTCTCGACGATCTTGTTCTTTACCCTTGTCCTTGTCCTATGATACTTAACTACATGTCCCTTTTTACCATACCAACGATGTTCTTTCTTGTCATGGGTTTGTATTATTCTTTTACTTTGACCTCTTCCCTTTCACCTTTTCCTCCTTCGTGGATTACACCTTATCAACAAGTTTCTCGTCCTTAGGCTTGCGTTCTTTATCCTCGTTCTTACTATCCTTGTATAGCTTGTTGACAAGTTTCTCGAAAGCTACCTCCATCGCACGGCAACCCTACAAAGCTTGAAATAAGATTAGTCGCCAGTAAAACTACTGCGGCTACAGATGGAGGTTGGACACTACTTTGCCCTCCGACATGTGTCACATGCCTACAAACTATGGTGAAAAAGAAAGGGAGAAGGGACTCAAGGAGAGAATCAAAAGATAGTGCATATGGCTTTGGGAAATAGCCTTTAAATAAAACAAGATTTTTCTTGAAAAATGCTTCTTTGTAAACGGGTTTGAAAATAATTTCAGAAGGTTTTTAAAAACTTTTGCCCAGTCTGGTAACCTTCTGCTCTGATACCAAATGTAACACCCCACCTCCGCTAGGGTCACTCACAAAGGGAATGCACTAGCTTTGGTGGAGTATTATCTAGGTAAACATACACAGAAATATTACAAGATAGAACATAAATAAAACATCGGAAGGAAAACCCAAATTTCATTGCTTTAAAATCTAGTAAGGTCTAAAGCCTTTTACATCAAAATGTTATTAAGTCAATTACATCGAAATCTGTCTTGCAATAGTAAAGAAGCATAAAACCATAGTTATAAATCATTCCCCAATAAAGCAAAGCAAGCCATAGCCAAGAGAAATCCAAGCCGTACATGAAAGAGCTTTGGAGCTTGGTAAGATCTGAACTAAGCTGTATTTCCCACCCTGCGAACTTGGGGGTGGGGGGGACGGAAGAAAAAGAGGCAAAACAAAACGGGTCAGTCATAAAGACTGAGTAAGTCCTAGTGACTTTCAGCATAAAAACAGGTAAAGATAACATGCCATGAATAAACTGAAAGTAAACGTAAGCATGATGACAAGATAAGCTACAGGAAAGATAACTAAGAATAACCTCATATGGATTTTGTCAAGTATAACATCGCCAGGTTTCCATTCAAGTTAAACTAAGTATAATTTCGCAAGATTTCTATCAAGCATCACAAGATTTCTCTGCTTTACCATTAAAATATTTCTATGATATCTATTTGCTCTACACCAGCCGTACTAGTATCCCAACCCGTGTCATGTGTTGACTATAAAATGATCCCTTGCCTAATGTCATGAAATGATCCATTACTTGGTCTCACGAAACGATCTATTAATCGATCGGCTCCCTACAAGTCCTATCTCGTTCATGTGTATGTGTCATACGGCCCTATCACGAATGTAGTCACCTGTGCTAGGTCCACCATAGGGTGTATCAAGCCCTAGGGTGCCAACCACCGACACGAATCAAGCACGCACAGTGTAAACCTACTGGTGCCCAATTCCTGCTTTTTCAACTCCGGACAACGTGCACGACCGTAGTCCGCCTGAACCTACAATGGTGCACCAACTCAGCCGTCGTTCTGGTCTCTTACAATCAGCCCAGTAATCGTGCCCTACCCTACCTAGTTCCAGGGTACCATGATACATCTAGTGGGTTACTGCTGAAAAGGACCGCGTAACTAGGGTTTCCGTCCAGCAGGTTAAGTGTTTTCATTTAAATTCGAGACTTAACCCCATCAGCCTATCATGTCAAGTTGGTTAAGTATATTCAAGCGGTTCATGACTTAACCCTATCAAGTCATCATGTCAAATTGGTTAAGTATATTCAAGCGGTTCGTGACTTAACCCTATCAAGTCATCGTGTCAAATTGGTTAAGTATATTCAAGCGGTTCATGACTTAACCCTGTCAAGTCATCGTGTCAAATTGGTTAAGTATATTCAAGCGGTTCGTGACTTAACCCTATCAAGTCATCGTGTCAAATTGGTTAAGTATATTCAAGTGGTTCATGACTTAACCCTATCAAGTCATCGTGTCAAATTAGTTAAGTATATTCAAGCGGTTCATAACTTAACCCTATCAAGTCATCGTGTCAAATTGGTTAAGTATATTCAAGCGATTCATGACTTAACCCTATCACGTGGCCTTAATTCATTAATGCACTTCAACCTCTCGCATTAGACTAACTGTTGTGGTCACTGGATTTGCCGGGCAGTTCCAGGCAGATTTACACCACAACATAGTCTAACCTCAGGTCTTACGTGCGATATGACCAACTACCCACATTGGATCCTATTGTTTGCAACCACTGGATTTGCCGGGCGGTTCCGGGCAGATTTACACTACAAACTCAACCCAACCTCGAGTTGGCCATTTTCAAGTTTTTCTAATTGTCATGCCCACATTCGAGTTTTCATGTCAAAATTCATGTCGAGTCGTGTCAAGTTTTCAAGGCAAGTTTCATATCAAGTAAGTGTCAGGTTCGTGTCCAGGTTCATGTTATAACGGCGTTCATGTTTCATGTTTTGCCTATTATCGAGTTCATAATTCATGTTCATAACCAACTCATGTTTTTGCCTATTCTACCCAAATCGTATTCCCATCGCACGTGAACGCGAATCGTTCTATACTACAAACAAATCCAAATCTCGAAATAGAGGGAATATCATCAAAACTATGATAGGCAAAAGAGACGAGCATAATCCGATAAAAAGGGGGTTACAAGACTAGCATGACATAACTTGAGATAATTGGTTACCACATCACTGGCATATCGGATTCCAAATCTAGCAAGATAAGGCGATGTTCATGATAAACACCGACATAAAAGAATAGGCGTGAAAAAGCAAGCCAAATACAAGAATAATGGATCCAGTGGTTTTGGTGTACATAATTGCGAATAAACTAAGCAAGTCACACCCTAGGTATATGATTCAACAAAATGTCAATTCGGTGCACAACATGGTTTTCAACTATGGTGTCATAGGCATGAACAATCAACTATAATAGTCTTAGGCAATTAACCCCAACAGTCATAGGTACAAATCTCATAGCTATGAATCATAAGCGACTCATCACATGATCATGGATAATTATCAAAAATGGTTCTAGGCAAATAGTCATGGACAATTAACAGTAATAGTTTCAAGGTCCCATAGATAATGGTCTTATGTTCATAATCATAGATAATAATCCTCATAGTCAAGAGTCATAGGTGATTAACCACAATTGTCCTTGTCATAGTCATAGGCAACAGTCTTATGTTCACGGTCATAGGCATAGGCATAGGCATAGTCTTATTAGTCATAGGCAGTCTTATGTTCACCGTCATAGTCACATGCATAGTCATATTAGTCATAGGCAGTCTTATGTTCTCAGTCATAGTCCTTGTCCATTAATAATACATTCAACGTCATAGGCATGTTAAGGTTATAGACACGAGAGAGTTTAATTTACAACATGAATAGGTCCGAAAATCAAGATTCAAGACGAACAAGAATAGATAAGAATCAATCACCATACATAGATCCAATTCCAATTTACAACATGGATATTAAGTTTACAGCTTTTATCTAAAAGTAACTTGAACTTACATTGATTGGCTAAGAGAGGACAAATAGATTCGTTGTCGCGTTGAAACGTCTAACTTGATTAATCTTCTGATTTGATTCAATATGGTCTAGGCGTCGTTGCAGAAGCTTCAATCTCTAGTTTGAATTGAGTTTCTTAGGTTGATGTTGATTAGCTTCTAGTTTTGATTCCAGCAGAGTAGCGACGCCATTTTTATTTTTGTTTAGAACAGAGGCAGAATAGAATTGTGTGTAGAGAAGGCTAGGTTTAGGCGGACAATCCTAGGCAGAAAACGAGACCAGGTACATCAGAATGCACCCAGGCCCAAAAGCAGATTCGGGGACCAGGTCGACACCCAAGTCGACTGCGCAGTCGACCTGGTCTTGGGGCGTCGACTGCCCAGTCAACTCCCAAGTCGACCTGGATGTTGGGCGGGAAATTTCCCGCCCAGTCTGTCTGGGTTTTGAAATTCAAATTTTGAACTCGAATTCGAGCTGTTTTGAACTCTGAATATTTCTAAAACTTTGGAGAGCCATAACTTGGTCATACGGACTCTGATTTTCGAAAACTCGGACTCTATTTTATGTAGAATTCCGAGACGAACGCAATGGAGCAAACCGTTTCCCTTCGTTATTATTTTGAAATTTAATTCTGCCTAGATTTATGGTTATAACACGTTATTAAAATACGGGTTGTTACATAAAGTTTATATCCGCTGCTTTATATACTCTATTTTATCTATGTTCTGTCTTGTGTTATCTCTGTGCCTGTTTACTAGATAATACCCCTCCAAAACTAGGGCATTCCCTTTGTGAGTGACCCTAGCGGAGGTGGGTTGTTACATTTGGTATCAGAGCAGAAGGTTACCGGACTGGGCAAAAGTTTTAAAAAAAACCTTCTGAAACTATTTTCAAAACCGTTTATAAAGAAGCATTTTTCAAGAAATGTTTTATTTTTAAGAAAAGGCTATTCCACAAAAGCCATTAGCACTTTCCTTTGTTTCCTCGTTTGAATCTTTTTCCTTTTCGCTTTTCAGCATGTCTGATCTTAACCTTCCTGAGGGAGTACCTATACCTGGCCGGTTCCGAAGATACTTGGAAGCTAGGGCCAACGGCGCGGGCCCGGCAGATATCCCTCCTCCTCCTCCCCCGGTGACCACGGTTCCTCCTCCTCCTCCGGGTACCGCCTTCGCCAAAATATGCAAGGACTTTATAGGAATGGGCGGCAAGAACTTCGTTGGAACTGAAACCTTCGTTGAGGCGCGAAATTGGCTAAAAGAGACTGAAGACTTGTTTGTTATTTTCGATATGGAGGATCATAGGAAAGTTCAGTTTGCAGCATGGTTGTTGAAAGAGGAAGCTGCATTTTGGTGGGAAGTCACCAACGCTACCAGGCCAATTGAGACTTGGGCAGACTTTAGAGAGAGGTTTGGGCTTAAGTTTTTATCATCCGCAGAAGCGAGTCTTCAGATGGAGACGTTCCTGGCACTCAAGCAAGGGGACATGTCAGTTAGGGAATACGTGAATAAGTTTAATCAGCTTGCTCGGTTTGGTTTGGACTTAGTCAACACGACTGAGAAGAAGGCTCTACGCTTTGCTCGAGGATTGAGCGAGCCACTCCACACTATGGCCATGACTCATGTACCCATGAGAGTGACCTTTGAAAGCTTGGTGAATATGGCCCCACTTCATGAAGAAGACGAGAATGGCAAGAAGAAGGTCAAGGCGAATGAGTTTCAAGACAAGTAGGTAGACTCTGAGAAAGGAGGAAAGAACAGCAACAACAAGAATGACAAGTCACGTGAGAAAAGAAAATGCAACTTCTGTGGTATTGATGGGCATATAGTACAGGACTATAGGAAGAAGAAGATGAAGATAGGAGCATGTTTTCAATGCGGTGAAACTAGACAAATCAGCAAGAACTGCCCTAAGAAGCAAGGGCAAGCCCCGCAAGAAGGACCTTCTAGGGGTACATCTTTAACTTCTTTTCCCTAGATACTCTGTTTTATCTTGTATATCCTTTCGATCCTGTCTTGAGAACCTTAGGTAGAATCCTATGAATGTAAACATGTATTTGAAACATGTTATGCTTGATGTTTGCGAATGGTTGCAAGTGGTTGCAAGTGATTGCTCGTGGTTGCATAACACACATTAGGCACTAGATCGGCTCAGACACATTTTCATATTGCATATGCATGAGTGTTTATACTTTTTTATGGATGAAATTGAATGTGTTATCATATGAATGTTGCATATGGATGAATTTTTGTGCACACATATAGTGCTTACGTGACTAGGATTATTTGCATACATGTTAGATTCATGACACTAAACATATTTTGCATTAGAAAGATCAATCAGGCCTGATCATTTGCATTAGATAAGGAACATATACACACACTTTCTGCATATGTTCATACAGTATTAGAAATCTCTTAAGGACAATGTTTGCTTATGGATGATGTTTTGAGTAGATGGATGATGGATGGTAGGATACGTTCTTCCTAACTTAGAGATTTCGACGACGAAATCCTTTAAGGAGGGGAGAATGTAACAAACCGTATTTTGATAACGTGTTATAACCATAAATCTATGCAGAATTAAATTTTAAAATAAGAACCAAGGGAAACGGGTTGCGCCATTGCGTTCGTCTCGGAATTTTTGTTGGAAACGAGTCCGAAATTTTGTAAATCGGAGTCCGTATGACTGAGATATGGCCTCTAGAAGTTTCACGAGAAATCAGAAAACGAAAACAGATTTTCAAATTTCGAATTTAGCCCCAAACAGACTGGGCGGGGGAATTTATCGCCCAGCCCCAGGTCGACTGGGGAGTCGACCCCCCAGGACCAGGTCGACTGGAGGGTCGACCTGGGTGTCGACCTGGGGGTCGACCTCCTTGGTCGGGCCAGGTTGGCCTGGTGCACCTGCTTGCTCCTTTGGGTCTGTTCTGTTGGCCTGTGACGAGATTGGATGGTTCAAATCAATTCTAGGGTTTATATAATGGCCTAAACTAGTCCTAACTTCTATAAAAACACCCTAAGACCTAGGCTAATCCACAACAAATCTTTCTAACACCATTATGCTGCTAAGTCTCCTCTTGAATCATGGCCGCCGCCTCCAACTTGAAGCTTAAACATTCAAACTAGATCCAAATCAAAGGCCAACGTTTCTACAACAATTAAAGGGGATAGATCAACATCTCAACAACGATCCTACGACAATTTCTGTTCTTAGTTCTCAAAAACCACGATCTGTAAGCCCCAGTTACTCTTAGATCTAAACTCTAAACTTAATATGGACATGTGTAAATTGAAGTTGAACATAAACATGATAACAACTTGAGACCTACTCTTGTATATCTTTGATATATGACTATTCCCTTTTGATCTATTATTTTAGATCTACTCTTGTTCACCCTAGATCTATTCACCTTGAACCTAGTACCGTTCATATTGAACCTTGATTTGGGGAATACTGATAAGAACTTGATTTAGGGGCATGTTCATGTCATAACCTAAACCCTATCATTATTTTAACATGCCTGCGATGTTGTGATGTTGAAACTATTGCTAGTCACAAGTTTAGGATTATCATCTTATGTCATTTATTGCTATGTTTATCACCCTATTTCATATGCCAGTGATGTTATGATCATATCTCAAGTTATTCCATGCTTGCCTTGAAATCACCTTTGCCACTTTATACCCATCCTTGTAATGTTATTCCCTAGTTACATCTATTGCCTTGATTCGAATTCACGAGCGTTGGGGATGCGATTTGGGTAGTTTAGGAAAACCTGAATTTAGTATGAACTTGAAAACATGAATATCGTTATAACTTGAGCTTGGATAGGAACATGAACTTGACATGAAATTATACTTGAAAATATGAATTTGGGACATGACACTTAGATAACTTGAACGTGGCCAACTCGAGGTTGGGTTGAGTTTGCAGTATAAATCTGCCCGGAACCGCCCGGCGAATCCAGTAACTGCAAACAAAAGGACCCAATGTGAGTAGTTGGTCATATCGCACTCAAAACCCGAGGTTAGACTAGGTTATGGTGTAAAACTGCTCGGACCCGCCTGGCACATCCAGTAACCATAACCAAGTCTAATGTGAGAGGTTAGGGGTGCATTAAGTAAATTAATGCCACTGGATAGGGTTAAGTCATGGACCACTTGAATATACTTAACCAATTTGACACGTTGATTTGATAGGGTTAAGTCATGAACCGCTTGAACACACTTAACCAACTTGACACATGATTCGTAGGGCTAAGTCTTGAACTAGAACAACACACTTAGTCAATTTGACATGACACGTAGATGGGGTTAAGTCTCGATTTTAAATGACAACTTAACCTGCTGAACGAAACCCTCGTTACGTGGTCCTTTTCAGCAGTAACCCACTAGATGTATCACGGTACCCTTGGACTAGGCAGGGTGGGGCACGATTGCTGGGCTGATTGTAAGCGACCAGAACGACGGCTGAGTTGGTGCGCCATTATAAGTTCAGGCGGACTAGGGTCTTGCACTTAGTCCGGAGTTGAAAAAGCAGGCATTGGGCATCAGTAGGATTATCTGTGCATTCTTGATTCATGTCGGTGGTTGGCACCCTAGGGCTTGATACACCCTATGGTGGACCTAGCACAGGTGACTACATTCGTGATAGGGCCGTATGACACAGACACACAACGAGCTAGACTTATAGGGAGCCGATCGATTAGATCATACCATTGGACCCCGAATTGGGTCACTTCACGATATTGGGCCAAGGGATTATTTCCTGATTTATAGTTGACACGGGATTAGTATACCAGTATAGTTGGTACGGATAATCTTGAAAACGCAATGTTAGACTTGAGTTATCTTGTTAGCTTAGTTATCATGTCAGACTTATCATCATTCCTATGTTTAATTCCAGTTTATTCATGTCTTGTTAACTTTACTAGTTTCTATGCTGATAGTCACTAGTGCTTACCAGTCTTTTTGACTGACCCATTTTCTTTCGCCTCTTTGTCTTTCGTTCCCCCCCGGGTTCTCAGGGAGGAAACTTTAGCTCTTAGCTTGGACTTTGCTTGCTTTCTAACAGCTCATGTACGGTTTCTTCTTGAGCTATGCTATGGCTGCACTCATGCACTTTTTGGGGAATAATATTTTACTTATGTTGTTTTAAGTACTTTGCTTCTTTAGAACTTGATGTAATGAAATAATGACTCGGCATTTTGATATAAGAGGTTTTGACTATATTTTTTAGTAATGAGATTTGGTTTTAAAGTTTATATCCGCTACTTTATATACTCTATTTTATCTATGTTCTATCTTGTGTTATCTCTGTGCCTGTTTACTAGATAATACCCCTCCAAAACTAGGGCATTCCCTTTGTGAGTGACCCTAGCGGAGGTGGGGTGTTACATAACAACTCCAGTGCATGGGTAGGTCGACTCAATCCTCTACAATCCATAAAGCCAAAAGAGATAAATCCAGTGGGTCGGAGCCCGAATATCCATAATCCAGGGAAAGCCAATACCGTAGGCTCAAGAAATCCATAAGCCGGAAAACCAAGAATGAGAAAACCATGAGTGGGGAGCTCATTATCCGAGAGACATAAAATCCAATGGCCAAGAAACCAAAGAAAGCCACATCCATAGCCTATGCACCAAAGGCCATAAAACCAAAATCCAATAATCCAAAGAACCAAGACCAAGAATCCGTAAGAACTAAATCCAGTATGCAGAAGACTAAGAAAATCCAAAACTAAGAATCCAATCCCAAAAGACCAACATTCAGAATATCCACAAAGCCAGAAGAAAAGAATCCACAAGTCACAAGATAATGATGCCCGGGAGACTTGCATCCGAGACACCAATGCCAATATGGGATTTAATTGATAACAATGCCACCGCATTGAGTACTAGTCCTATGCCTATCCTGATTTCCATAAGGGGTTTGTGCCTGTCCTCGCACAATAGCCTGATTCCGACCAAACCGTGTCATCTCTCCATGTCTGACACGCTCTTCAATCATATCCTTAAGATATTAATATTCATTTGAGTCAACTCTTTTGCGGGAGGCTTTTTGAAAGGAGCACTGGGATGAACTTCCAAATAAATTTCCTCGAGGGTGCGAGTAAGTTCTGAGTAAGTCGAGAACTTAGGTTGTCTCCAAGCCATGCTACGATCATTCCCCGAAGAAGGTTTACTAGCAGTAGAATCCTTTGCTTTCCCAAAGTCGGACGGTATCCTGGCCTTAACCACATTAGGCTCGAGAACCTTTTTTATGAGTCCTCGCATTCTCTCCAAAAGGAATCTTCCAGCTTCAAAATAGAACTTCCTAAGATCCATCGGCAGGTCCCGATTCAGTGAAGCCTTGAAGTCAGATTTATCCAGAACTCTAGATACTATAGCCATCAAAACCATAGATGGGTCGAGCCTGCCGACCGAAGCAACCATATCATTGAAACATTTCAAAAACTTACGCAGAGTCTCGCCAGACTTACTCTTAATGCCAGTTGAGTCATAACGCTTTTTGGACAAGCAATGTGAACTTTGAACTATTCCACAAACCTACTAAACAAAACATTCCAACAAGTGACAGAGTTCGTCTCCAGGTGCCTGAACCACATAGCAGCAATATCTGTCAAGTAAAGCAGAAAACACTTTGCCATGACACCTTCTGAAGTGGAGAGAACTTCCATATGTCGAATATACCACATCAAATGAGAAATTAATCCTTCTGATCATCATAATCTTCCAACACCGATAGCTTAAAGTCCAGTGGGTTATGAGAATTCCTTATATCTAAGGAGAACAGACTGCGAGTCACACAATCCAAGTCTAAAGAAGAGGCACTACCTTAAGTGAATCGACAAATAACATCCGCGATTTTAGAACCATTACCGAAAGTAAGCAACTAATTCAAATTTTCCAAAGTGACACTGGTGTTCCCAGTGTTTAAGTCCAAATTAGGAATCAGTTGATTAGCGAGAAGAATATTCGGTTGAATTCTAACCTGAGGATCCAAGTCAGGCACAATCCTAACTCCCAGAGCCGTAGGAGTACTACCATTCAAAGCTGCACGCACTGGCGTTTGAATAACAATACCAATAGTGGGCCCCGCAACCTGACCAACCAAAGCATCATTGGCTGGAGTGATGTCAGTATTAAGGGTCCTCCTAGTGTAGCGGGACCGGCACCATTCTGAGGATTGGCGTCGGCCCGCTGATTAGTTTGCGGGGTTGCCTCCAAGTCCCAAGTCGAGGCTTGAGGAACACTAGTACTAGTTCTAATAATATTAGCCTGCCAATTGACCTTCCTGAATTCCTTATCCTCTACTCAATCCAAGCGATAAAGGTAGTGAAAGCTTCTTCCTATCTCTCAAGTCAAGCGTTCAAATCCATAACCAAGTTCTTAATCATCCCATCGACATCTTTACGAGTGACATAATTTGAGGGAACTCTAGTTGAAGAAAGTTCTTGACTTCCTTCACCTCCTACACCTTAAGCTTCAGCAATAGCGTCGAGCTTCTTGCGCTTAACCATGACAAAAAGAAAGTAGAAAAGTCGAAATCGAAAATTGAAACCAAATCCGAAGACGAATCCGAGAATCCAATCCGAAGCAGAAGTCAAAGCTATGGGCCCCTTTCCTAACGTGCCAAAGTGTTAACATGGGGAATCGTTGTTGATTCACGCATGCCAACCCCCGAGTGTATGATATGTTGAAACACAATAATCCAAATCTAAAATAAAGAAGTACAGAGGGAACACAGCTTTTTACAGTGGTTCGGCACTAACGTCTACGTACACTTTATAGTAATCATTTAACATATAATAGTTGATTACAAGAGTTGTACAAGCTCGGATAGTATTTGTGTACAAAGTTGTATAATAAAACAACAAAATATTTATTAATCCTAAACTTTGACCAAAATGCCCTTCTTCTTCTTCGTTGAGTGAAAAATATGTTGACTTGGTCAACAATGTCGAAGATGAAGCTCTAATGTCCATGAAATACAAAACAGTCCAAAAGCAGTGAAAGAGTCCTTGTAATTGTCCAAAAGTTAAAGGAAAACGTTTATGCAATGTTTAGAGTCTAAGCTATGCCCAATAGTTATGGAGAAGAAGGTGGCTATTATTAATGATGCTTGAGAGCTCCAAGAAGTCCAAAGATACCAAATGAGAACTAAACCCTTTGAATGCCAAGTAAGGGGCTATTCATAGGTGAGTTTTACAGGTAGCTACAGGAATTTCTTATTCAAGAGGGATACGAAATTCACATCCCAAAAATCAGAACAGAAAACCATGCCAAAAAAAGGTGATTGACACGGTAAAAACTCATGCCAACTTGATATGGCACGTTACCAAGTTTTTAATTCTCGTATCCCAGAAATCTAGTGAAAACTTGTGTTGATCACATAAAAATGGTTGATCCTCATGTGCCAACCCGCGTTTGCCAAAGCAGCTTGGCATTTGCCAATAAATTGTATCCCTCACTGCATTCGATCCTTCGTATCCCGCATGGGAAATTCCAGAGTCTCCCGATGCAATCACCATACTTCGCATTGCCAAAAATCTGAATCTCACTCCCTTGCAAAATTTCATATCCCTCAAACCGGGATGCGGAATCGACGAAAGTTTTGTCGAGGCCGAGTCGCAATGTGAAAAATCCACATCCCAAGTAGAATATGGAAATGAGGCCGGTTGGAGCCAAATTTCCTGGCTGATCTGTTCATCCTACGTGCGCACTTTAGCGTGATCCATCTGAGTCAATCAATGTTTATTGGCAAGCAAAACTTACCAAATTTGCCGAAGTGCTAAAGTGACCAGGTTGAGCTGCGCATGTAAAAATGAGGATATCCATCATGCCGATCCATTGTTTTGAACGTGCCAGATCTTGAGACTTGGCCAAATGCCAAATCCAACCAGACCGAGTTGCATAAGTGATTTTTCATGATCAATGCGTGTCGATTATTTGTTTTTAAGTACACGGCACTATTTTTTACCAAAACCCATGTAATCTTCCATGACGAGTTTTGCCACATGATCGAACAGACGCGCTCAAGCGTTTTGAGCTGATCGAACCGAGTTGATAACGTATTTATACTATGCCAGTTTTTCCAAGTTCATCGACGATGATTTTACGCGTTGACGCCATTTCAATCCCTTTCCGAACACGTCGCGACTTCGGCTAAATTGCCTTATGTTTTCTGGAGACACTATTGACGCAAGGACATGTCGACAAACAAAACCTTAACGTGTGACAGCTTTACCAAAAAGTGTCAACAAGTATTTTCTTTGACGCTAAGATTGGACTATCGAGTATTTAGTGATTTTGGACATATGCCTAGCTAACGTATGTACTAAATCCTGTACGCACTAGACATACATAGAATCACACTCTAGTCATTTGAAAACGATTCTGGTGATGATTGCAACATCATCGGTGTTTTTTTCGGGTTTCATAAGTGAGACAAATATATAGCGCCAATTAAGACATCGAGCATATACTTATAACTAATTTTGAAATTTTAGAATAGATTTAAATTGGAAGTTTTGATTTAATCATTTAATTATATACAATCAGAGTAAGCATTTAACGTGTAAACTTAATTTTTAAATATATTAAATTATTTGATTTCTATTTTTCCCTGCCTCATTCCCATTCATGGACAAAAAGGTTCGAGTAGGGGAGATTGTAACGATCTAAAAATTTAGATGATTTTAAATAATGTGTTTAATGTAATTTTACTTTAGAATTTAAAATTTAATTAATTTTGAAATTTTAAGAAATGTGTAAATATCTAAATGTAAAAAAAAATACATATGTATAATTTGAATAACAAAAACCAGATCGATCATTATTTTAGGAGTTATTTGTTTTACAACTAACGTGAAATCGGTTAATAATGAAATATTGAAATAATGATTCGTAAAACATAATATCTTTATATGAAATCGATCAAAATAATTTTATAATGATAATGCCAAAATTCGCTTGTTCTATTTAAATCGATTTATACGATCGATTTACGGTAGCGACAACGGATACAATTAACATTAAAAACTTAAAATTTGAATTAAATTCCAATATTTTATATTTGAAATACGTTTAACAAGATATTACGTAGGAATAACAATTTTAGAAAAAATACAGAAGCCCATTCGGTAGCGTTATTTCAGCGGAAGTCATTTCAATTATTGAACGAACAACATTATTTTTGAAACCTTAATGTCCCAACATGATAAAAAATTGCTCGTTCTGCAGTCAACAGCGCAAATCATTTAGACAAATTCGAACGTTTCCATATCTGTAGGGATTTTTCCACACGAATTAACAATGCACCATCATTAAAAATTGAAGTTTTATAGAAGAGTGGCAACACTGATATCTTTATACCATCGCGCTATCGTGTCGTGCTGATCAACGCAATATATTTATTTGTGCATTTTGGTGTCCGACGGATGCCCGAATCAATAAAACAACGTATCATATCGGTACCCAATGTTGTGTTATCACTGAATTTTGTGTCCCTGCGTGTGTCTTATTGAAATGGTGATGTTCCCTATACTGCTACCCTATCCTGTATGGACCCCACAATCCTTTCCACTTGCAACAAATTTAAAATTTTCTTACTGGTGATCCTATGTTCATTCATAGGAATCTAACACGTTCTATATGTATCCTATCCTTCCACTTGCAAACTCTTCCACACTCCAACATTACCACCACTAAACACAACATTTTCCATGCTACCTTCCTCCTCTATTTCAAACACCCTTCAAAACTTCGCAGCTCTTCTAATTTTCCAAATTCTTGTGTCTTATCTTTGTGCAAATTTACAAAACACATAGAAAAAAGGGAGATAATTTGGACCAATGATAAAATTAAAGGTGATAAGGAAGTTGTAAATAGCATAGTGAATAAGCTTAGGTTGCTCCGCCAAAATAGTGGAAAGATTGGAAGATATTTGGCTTTCGTAGTTTGTATAGGGGACGATACATCAAATATTATCAGAAAGTATGAGTTTGAGGTTTTCATACTTGTTGCACTAAAGTCATTGAAGGTTTTTAATAACAGTGATACTGCTCCAAATGGTTTTTTTTTAATGTTGTGAATGAAAGTCACTCTAGCTTAACCTAGAAAGTGAAAGGAAAAAAAAACTTGGTTTTGCTGATTAGAAAAAAATGCTTGGTTTTTCTATTTGGATCCGAGTTGGTTGATCTGATATTCAGTCGTATTTGATTGTCATAGCCTCTGTCCCATTTCATCATTTTTATTATCTATTCGTTGTCACATCCTTTCCGTGCCACAAAAGGTAAGTTTATCTCACACTTAACTGACATTTTTATGAAATATATTTCAACACATTTGAATTGATTAATTGAAATGTTAGGGTTTCTTGTAGAAACCCGTACTATATGACATGTATATTGTGCACATATAACACACATTATTAACACGCGATATATGACACAATTTTGCATTAGTGATATATGTTGTTATGTATATTATTTGACATGTTTTAGTATGTTACTAACACACTACAAGTTTACGTAGATTTAGGAAAATCAGTATGGCTTGAGATGATATATACCCAAATCACTATACCAATTTGATATTAAATTGGGATGCGGGTTGAAATGATATATATCTAGAAATTTAATTTAAACGGGTTGGGAAGATACATACCCGATTCACTTAACCATAGGTTAGAAAATTATATACTAACATCGTTGGTCAATAAAAATGATTTCCCAAATTTATGAATTTAAATTGAATTTATGAATATAAAGTTAATTTTATTTGAATGGAATTTGAAATCAGAATTGAATGATAAATTGAATTTTTGAAATATGTAAATTTGGTTTGGATGGGATCGTTATATTTAAATTGTTTTATATTATTGTTTATATCAAATATTTTACTTAAACTAAATTTATCTTACTAAATTTTTTCGTAACTATTATTTTGATAGATATTTAATTTTAACTATTTTATTTATTAAATTTTATAAGTATTTCAAATAAACTACTATATATATTTTTACCTATTATAACTTTTATAACTATTTTAATAAAATACGTTCACAAAACTATTTTATATTAAATTCAAATTTAATATACATCTTAACTATTTTTAATTTAAAATATTTTCAAATACAATTTACTATTTTAAATATTGTTTATTCCCAATCCGAGCTATTAAGTCCCAATTGTTTTACGATAACGATTTAAATCAGCAATGATATTTGTGAAGTAGAAATCTAAATCGGAATTTTAATATGATAATGAACCGTTTGATAATATAAAATTTGAAATCCGAATTGAATCCAATACTTAATTGTTTAAGTAAATGATTATTAAGAAATCAATGCATGAAATTAAACCGATTCATGGCTCTTAAATATGATTTTAAATTTAAACGACCACGGTATGAAATAAGCGTTTGGTTGTTAAAGAGATCGGGATCGGATATTGTCATACTCTCTGCTAATACCGAAAACCACTTTTACAACTATGTATATGGTGAAGAATCTAGAATAAAGTAAGATGGATTTGTCGAACGCTACTGGAATGAAGTAAGAGAACGATGATGGATATCCTTGATCTTCGGGTCATAATTGAAATGACTAAAACAGGAGCCATGGTCGGGCCAATGGATGGTAGTTCCTTCGATCAGACACACTTCTTCGATACCATATCCATTACTTCGTGATTTGATTGGAGGCCACCCGCGCTTTTTTTAGAGTGTTGTTCGAGATGGACGGTAGTAGCTGCTATGCGTTATCACCAGCCCATTCTCGCAATCCGGTAGATCCAACCATTGGTTATTCCTTAGTTCCTTATCATGTTACCCTAATCGCGCCAACTACTATTCTGACTTACGTTGTACCTATGGAGTGCTCCCTGATAGCCTACCGATTTGGTGGAGTTTACAGTACTATATAGACTACAATGTTTATAAGAGATGTAAGGGTAAAAATGTTATCCTGCTTACGCTATTCTTAATAGTATATATACCGTATACACTATTATAATAGTGTATTATATTATATGTATCTAGTCTCACAGATCCTTAGAGGATGTTAATCCCAAACATCCTTTAAGTTACTATTGCATTTCATTTGATTAGTTCACTTGAGTCGATATATTTTAATGAGAATGAAAGTCATGATCTGAGTGTTTTGTTTTTAGCATTTTGCTCGTGATAGACCGAGATTTACAGTTTGAGATTATTTCACCTTTCGAAGCTGGAAATCTGCTGAAGATTATATCTCTACCTACTTATTTACTTCTGTTATTTGTTTAGTTCAGTCAGTTGATTATGCATTAGTGAGATCTTTTGTATTTAGACTTCCGTTGTATCTGATTCTGTAACTCTGATATTATGTACTATTTTGCGATTTTGTATATGGTAGCTTTATGAACTACCATTGTATTTTATTTTATTGCATTACAAGGTATTTTGTTTTCTATGTCTGTGATTCTGTGATGATTTTTATATTTAATCCCACAATAATAACAATATGCTATTTCAAACGATTTGAGTTGAATTTATTATCGACTTGAAATGCTTCAAAAGGCGTGTTTTTACAGAGTAGGCTATATTTATGAGTTTAAGCAAGTTACTTTGGAAAGACAAAACTGAATACAAAGATAAGAAGGAGGAATGGATAATAATAACTGTTGTTGATATTTCACTGTATAAATGCTCGTGTTGGCATCTTTATATGTCAGACATGACACCATTATTTATGTTTCGTGTATCTCCTTTCTTTTTGTAAGCACGATTAGGGATATCGTACTTTTGAGCATGTAAAAATGGTTATTTATGACATCTTTTTGGTTGCTCTTTTGTTAAATTTATAATTATCCTCGTTCTATCATCAAAAAATAATCTCAAGATGAGCGTATCATACAAAACTATAGTCTTTGAATTTTAAAATGGAAGATGATACGCCCTTTAAGTAAAATTACTAATTTACTCTTAATACAGTAATTAAATCTACTGCTCAAATTGTAAAGCAGAAACTTGTCACCATATTTATGTGGACATCTCCTGAGGTTTTATTTCAAAATAGACGATAATACTTACTCCCTCCGGTTCATAATATAAGTCGTTTTTGAGATATGCACAAGAATTAAGAAAAAATTTAAATGCTTTGTTTTGGTGGGTTGGCTCCTTTTTTTCATACAAAATTAAGTTACTTTCTCTATTTTCAAGTACAAAAAAGTGGTTGTTGGGATTTCCCAAGGAGCCGCCTACCCACATAAGCCAATTGAATTACTTCATGACTAGTCAATAAAGTAGGTACAATTTATTATAGCTGAAAATGTCTTATATTTTGAATAATAAAAAACTTCATAAAACGACCTATAATATGAACTGAAGGGAGTATTTAACTGGCAATTTAAACGAGGCAGCACTTGAAGCCGTTTGATTTTCTCCCTTCGTGAATTGCGTTTCTCTCCTACCACATATTTAGGATCAGGTGAATTTCGCTGCAAATACTTTGGTTCTTCTAGCGTTGTCCCAAAATAGAACTATGTCCTGAAACAACTTTTTTTCCTCGCTTCCTCGATAAATGCTGATTAAAACAACGATCTCGTCCATACGTCTATATACCACTAACCTTCGGTCCTCCTTCCCAGGTTCAAATTTTGTTTCGCTATCACTGTCTCAATTTCCATTCTCCTCCTTTCTTCACAATACTGTATCCTTGTAGACAGTCTTATTTATCGTTAGACTGACTTACTACTGCTAAATTTAGTACAGATGTCTATCTTACTACTGTCATCAAGGTTGCCCCAGACAACACGAAACTCTAAATCTCCTATACTAATTTTGAAACTTCTGAACCATTGTCCTCTATATCTCCTGGATTTGCATTTTCAGGTTCTTCCTTCCTCCACTCCCTGAGCCCATCGGATCAAATCCCTATGTTTAGTTTATTTTCTACCACTCTACCAGTTTCTCTATCTATTTCCATCTCATATCCTTTTTAATTCTTAAGGTATTGCAATATTCATTTCTTCAATTTAACTTATGTACATCATACATTCCCAAATTCAATACTAGGAATTTCAGATCCTACGGCTCAATCCACAAAATTAGACGATGAAGAGCATATGTTTATGAAAGTCAAATTCAAGTTGCAAATCATTAAAAGTTCAACTTGCTCGCTGCTATTCAAATGAAAGTTTTTTTCTTTTTAAATTTGCTTCGGGGGAACCGACTAAAGTCGTAAAACCCCTTTAGCACCTAGCCCGATCTGCGAGCACCACATAAGTGGTTGATCTTAGTGTATGCACAAGGTAAGCTTTTAACATGTCATTTTCCTCTGTTTTCGTGAAATCATGAATATAATATGTTGTAGAATTAATTTTTTTTTTTTCATGAAATGTATACATATTAGACATTTTTATTATTTTCCAGATTTTTACATCTATTATGTTGTAGAATATAATATGTTCTTTTTTCTCATTAGATTAGAGTCACTGGTGTTTGTACTAAAAACAGAGCATGAAATTTCTTTGATTAAAGTAATGCCTACTATATGGATTTTGCTTATGCTTTTTCATTTTTTTGGTTATTTAGTAACCAACTTTCTTCCATGTTGATTTTTATATACCAAAATTGCCATAAATTCATAATATAGCGGCACTTCCTTTTTTCCAAGTCAGTTGGACTATTCTTCGGGCCTTCAACATGTTAACTATATACAGTTATAATGAGATGTGCAACACGTGTAGTGATATTAAGTCCTGCGGTCCACATTTTATGCAAGTAATAGTCTTATCCTAATCTTGCTGCAATTTTTTTCCCTTTTATAATCATACTGGTTGGATGTGAGATTTATGCTACCAATATTTTCCTATCATTAAATTAGCATATTATGATTTCAAGCTTTATATGAGTTCTATTTTAGAAGTCGTATTGGCCTAGTTTTGACTGTATTATAAATACATTATAGTAGACAAGCATAAACATTGAATAAATAAATAAAAATTGTATTAAACTTGATTTTTCTTAATTTGTTTTCACCTTATTAATGCAAATGAATTTATTGCTTTCCTTCGCTCAACTATAGTAACTTGCACTTACAATAAGATTCAGTGATGTCTCATCTACGTTTTGATTGCTTTAAAAAGGTATTCAGTATTTGTTTCCATGATATACTATTTTGGGGGATTTTGTGGTTCGAGACGATAAGGAGGATGATATTGTCGTAACTTCAAGGATCTATGAAATAGATTCTTTCAGACAATAGTTCAACCCACCAAGTACAAAAGGATTATGGAAATATTAACTTTCGGGATTCAATAAAGTTTTGGAATAATGTAATAGAATTCAAAGTTTGTACGATAATTATCCGACCAAGAACTCTCTAGAAATTGATTTCTGATGATGTAAGAAAAGAATATAAAGAAGAGGAGTAAGAAGAGGAGTAAGAAGAAGTTTAAATTTGCAACGGTTCTGAAATTTGTAACACCTTGGAGGCGTTACAATGGCGCAATGTTTGTAACGCTTTAACGACGTTGCAAATTTGAGAGGAAGACGAAGTAGTTTTAAGAATGATTTGAAACATATTATGTCGTGGCTTTTATAGGAAGAGGAAGCATTTGTTGGCCAAATGTCACGACCGTTTATAATGGTCGCATCCCTTCGTTTGCAATGTTCTGAAGAGTTGCAAATTTCAAACGTCGCTCCCTTTTGTTTGCAACAGTCAAAAGCGTTGCAAAAATGTTTTCGCCAGTATTTAAATTTAGTTCTAGGTCTGTGTTCTCAATAGGTTCAATCATGCCCATTAAAGTTTAAATTCTTGATCCAAAAATATTCTTATTGGATCTGAAACCCAAAACCTATACCTGGTCCAGTCGGACGGACAGCGGCTGCACATGCGCGTGTGGTATATATGCATGGTCTCCTTACTCACAACAAAGTACATATTAGGGTGCTCCAAGGCCCCAGCACTCTTATGACAACACTCTTTAAGTACTTTGAAACTTTTTCCAACTTTCTTGATGTGGGACTAATCCCCTCATCTTCCTTCTTCCTTCCCACTTCAAAAACGAACTCCAAAACCCAAATTTGTTTTGAAAATTTCTAACAATCCCCTCCATTTTCAAAATAAGAAAAATACATAATTGGACGGTTGAATCACTAGAGTGACTTCGTGTATACCCAAGTGGGATTCAAGTTGCAGATCATTAAAATTTATTCGTCGGTTTTGAGGGGGGGGGGGGGCTAACCAAGATTGTAAGAGCAACTCAACACATAGCCTGATCCGCAAGCACCATGTTCTTATTGTATGCATAAGGTAATCTTTTAGCATGCCTTTTTACTCTGTTTTCGTGAAATCGTGAATACAACAATTTTTGGAATCAAGATTTTTTTTCGTGAACTGAAGACATATTAGACTATTTTTTCTTGATTTTTGCATTTGTTAGTATGCTCATCAATTTTTTTTTCTGCTACTAAAATTGTGTGGTTCATTTTTATCAATAGATTAGAGTCTTTGGTGTTTGTACTAAAAATAGAGCTTGAAATTTATTTGATTAAAGTAGTGTCTACTGTATTGCTTTTGCTTTTTCATTTTTCTTTTAGTTATCTATTAACCAAACTTTCTTCCATGCTGATTTTTATATACCAAAATTGCCATAAATGCACAATATAGTTGCGTTTCCTTTTTTCAAGTCACTTGGACTATTCTTCAGACCTTTAACATGTTTGCGACAATATGCAGTCATAATGAGATGTGCAACACGAATGTTTGTTTGTGTTTTTCATAATGATATTAAGTCTCGCTGTCCACGTTTTATGCAAGTAATAGTCTTATCCTAGTCTTATTGCAATTTTTTTCCTTTTATAATTATAGTGGTTGGATGTGAGAATTATGCTACCAGTATTTTCATATCATTAAAATAGCATATTATGATTTCGAGCCGCAGCACTCTTAAATTATTACAAATTTCATTCATTTTGTTTATATGAGTTCTGTTTTAGATGTCGTTTTGGCCTGGTTTTAGCCATATTACAAATACATTATAATAGATAAGGATAAACTTTGACTAAACAGATATTTTTTTGTATTAAACTGGATTTTTATTATTTTTCTTTCACATTAATTATTAATTCAAATGAATTTATTGCTTTCCTCCTCTTGACTATAGTAACTTGCACTTACAGTTAGATTCAATGATGGCTCATGTTGTTTTTATTACTTTAAAAGGGTATTCAATATATATTTCCATGAAATACTATATTTTGGGATTTTGCGGTTCGAGGTGATTAGGAGGAAGATATTGCCGTACATCAGAATTCAAGGATCTATGGAACAGATTCTTTCAAAAAGTAGTTCAACCCACTAGGTATAAATGGGTCATCGAACTATCAACTTTCAAGATTCAATGAAGCCTTGGAACAACGTAATCATATTCAAAGATTGTACGACTTTGATCCAACTAAGAACAACACTGTAGAAATTGTTCTCTAATGATGCAATAAAGGAATAGAAAGAAGAGTAGAAAGAAGAAGTTCAAATTTGAAATGGTCGAAAATTTGTAACACCCTGGTGGCCTTACAATGGCGCAACGTTTGCAATGCTTTGATGGCGTTGCAAATTTAATAGGAGGAAGAAGTTGTTTTCAGAATGATTTGAAACAGATTCTGACATGGCTTTTATACGCAGAGTAAGCACCTGTTGGCCAAGCGTCGTGGCTATTTGGAACGGTTGCATCCCTTCGTTTGCAACATTTTGAAGAGTTGCAAATTTCAAACGCCGCACCCTTTGTTTGCAATGGTTAGAAGCAGTGCAAAATTGTTCCCGTTAGTATTTAAATTTAATTTTTGGGTCTGGGTTCTTAATGAGCTGAATTCGACCCGTTACAATTTAAATTCTTGATCCAAAAATATTCTTATTGGATCTTAAACCCGTACCCGGCCCGAACAGGTCGGACGGTGGCGATGGCACGCTCGTGTGTGGTGTAGATGCATGGCCTCCCTCCTCACAACAAAGTACATATTTTGGTACCCCAAGGCCCTAATACTCTTATGACAAAGCCCCTTGAGTACTTTGAAACTTTTTCCAACTTTCATGATGTTGGTCTAATCCCCTCACCTTCCTTCTTCCTTTCTTTTCTCCCTCTTCAAAAACAAACACCCAAACCCAATTTTTTTTTGAAAATTTCTAACAGTCTTCCCCTATTTTCAGAATAAGTAAAATAAATAATTAGACGGTTAAATCACTAGAGTGACTTCCAACATACCCAAGTGAGGTCAAGGCAATGTACTTCTAAGATCATGTTTTGCATCATCGTGGGAACTACACATAAATAAAAGGTACCTTTTTTTATTTGAACCTTTACTTGGTGTAAACCATTCAAATATTTATCAAGATTCTATGGTGAACGAATCTTAAACTAAGTATCCCTTAATGATAAAACCGAAACAATCACACTTGTTGAGTTCCTTAGTTAGAGGGTTCTGCGTTGCTCAACACATTAATGGCCATATGCTTTTAATCCTGGTTCATGAATCTTCTTTAGAAAGTGGTCTTACTTTCCTAGGAAACAACCTTATTTCCATACTCATATAAATAAGTCTCTTAAGGTTTATACGATACACCTCTAAGGTTTCTAGACTTATTACGGACATTTATCCATCCTTTATTCTTGCAGAATCCAACACTAAATATTATGGGTTGATTGATTTAGTGTTCCAAAATCATTATCTTGACTTGTTGATACCCATTAAATTTTGTTTATCCTTTTTAAGACTTAAGTTGGGTTTCTATCAATGATGATCAATCTACATTTACAGACCTCAGTCCCATTTCTTTTGGCTTTATAAAACCCATTGTCTTTAGAAGACCTTTTGTAAGTGGGCCAGCCAAGTTTTTCTTTGTTTCTATGTAGTCAATAGTTATGATTCCACTTTTGACTAACTATCTCACCATTTGACATCTTAGACTCACATGTCTAAACTTCTTATTATATGTCTTATTAGAGACATTATATACCGTTGCTTGATTGTCACAGTTAATCAAAACTGTTGGAGATAACTTCTTTTATAATGGAATTTTCATTAACAAATTCCTAAGCCACTCTGCTTCCTTACATGCATCTGCTAATTTAATCAGTTCTGACAACATTGTTGAGTCAGATATACAGGTCTGTTTCTTGGAAGACTAAGATACATCAGCGCCACCTAATGTAAATATACATCTAGTCGTAGACCTGGATTTGGACTCTACACTGTTCTAGGTTGCATCACTATATCCTTCTATTACAGTAGGATATCCTTTATAAGATAAACGATGATTGATAGTTCCTTTCAAATAAGCTAAAACTTTGGAAATAGCTTTCCAGTGTTCGAAACCTAGATTACTCATAAATCGACACAATATGCTTATATCTTGTGCGATGTCCAGTCTTGTGCAATGCATAGCATACATAGAATCCTAATAGCACTATAATACTCTAGTTAGGACAAGGTACGTCTAGTGTTCTTTTCTAATTTAATACATGGATCTAAAGGAGTTGGTGTTGGTTTGTCAATATGATGACCATATTCTTTAGGAACTTATCAATGTAATGAGACTGAGTTTGTAATAACTCTCTCTCTCTTTCCTGATGATTTTAGTTCCCATAATTACATCATCCTCTTCTAGGTCTTTCATATCAAATTTAGAAGATAGAAACTTCTTAGATCATTAACACAAGATATATTGAAACCAAATATCAACATGTCATCAACATATAAACATATTATAACATAACTGTTGTTATCTCATTTGGTATAAACAATGAATCCATATGACAGTGCAACATTATCAAATTTCTCATGTCATTGTAAGGGTGCTTGCTTCAGGCCATAAAGAGACTTTACTAATTTACAAACTTTCTTTTCTTGGCTTAGGGTTACGAAACCTTTAGGTTTTTCCACATATATATATATATCTTCTAAATCTCCATTTAGAAAAGTTGTCTTTATATCCGTTTGATGCATGAACAAATTATGAATTGATGCAAGTGCTATTAAATAGCAAATAGAAGATATGCGAGCAACTGGAGCATATGTATCGAAATAGTCTACTCCTTTTCTTTGTTTATATCCTATAGCAACTAATCTCGCTTTATATCAATAGATCCATTTGTATTCAACATTTTCTTGAATATCCATTTACATCCTATGGGTTTGCACCAGGAGGTAAATCACTTAAAATCCAAGTTCATTTAACATTATGGAATTCATTTCATCATTGATAGCTTCTTTCCATAAATTAGAATCTCTAGAGCTCACAACCACAAAAAAAAATTTGGGATGGCCATCAACGTTCATTACATATCTTGTCACATTAAGGACTTCTTCCTTACTGTCTTCTACAAGATATGTTATAAATTCAGGACCATGGTCCTTCTCTATTCTCGCTCTTTTACTTCTCCTATGTTCAATACTATAATCTGGTACTGATACTTCCTTATAGTTTTGAGCAGGAGCGTATTCATCATCATTGATATCATTATTCAAATTAGGTTTTGGATTAGATGATCTCGGTGGAACCTCAACTATTTGATTTTCAAATAATTCTACATCTACAAATTCTATAACTTCTAAGGTATTAAGAATAAGGAACCTATAAGTTATACTATTAAGAGAATATCCTATGAAAATACATTTAAATACCATATTTCCTAACTTTGTTCGGTTAGGGTTTGGTTTTCTAACATATGATAAGAAATCCCAAACTTTAAGTCTAGTAAGAATATGTTTTCTGTTAAATCATAATTCATAAGGGGAATTTTTTAAGTGGTATTCTATTTAAAATGTAACATGCAGATAACATAGCATCACCCCTAAGGTTATAAGGTAAATTCAAACTTATGAGCATGGCATTAACCATTACTACTAAAGTTTTATTTTTCCTCTAAGCGACACCATTTTGTTATTGTGTATATGAGGCGGTAAACTGGTGAACTATACTTTGTTTTTTTACAAAACAAGGTAAATTCATTTGAAAAATATTCACCATCACGATCTGAATGTAACACTTTATTTTTAACTCCTAATTGTGTTCCGACCTCTGTTTTGTAAATTTTGAATTTATGAAAAACTTCATTTTTAGTTTTCATTAGATATACATATGCATATCTAGTATATTTATCAATAAATGTCATATAGCATCGGTTACCACCATAAGTGATATGAATTTTAAGTCACCCACATCACTATATACTAAGTCAAGCAAACCAATTTCCTTTATACAGATTTAAACGATTTCCAGTGTATTTTTTCTTGAACGCATATTTCACATTTAGCAATAGTATCGAAATCACAATCAGGAAGTAATCCTAATTTATGCATATTTTTAAGAGATTATAATTAACATGTCCTAATGTATCATGCCATAACAACATAAACCAGAATATTTCTTTATTAAATTCAACTTAACCATGTTGTTACAAGAATATCCATATCCAGTGAATTTGTTGTTCTTGGACAACACTAACTTATAAGACCCATACACCATCTTGAATCCTCCTTTGCTAAGAAGGTATCTGGAAACAAAATTCTTACACATATCGAGTACATAAATTACATTGACTAATGTAAGAACTTTTTCAGAGGTGAATGTAAGTTCAATTGTGCCTTTCTCCATAACTTCATTTGCAACTTTGTTTGTGCCAGTAACTTTGCTTGTTTCTCCATTATTCTCATCATAAGTCTTGAACAAATTATGTTCTTTGCAGATATAAATGATTGCTCCAGTATCAAGCCACCAACCATTATCAATGCCACTAACAGAGCTTGCCTCTTATACAACAGCTACAAGCTTTTCTTTGACCACATTCACTTTTTGTTGTTGCTTCCGTAGACGACAATCTTGGATATAGTGGTCGTGTTTGTTACAATAGTAACAGGCACCCTTCTTTTTGTTGTCCTTAGAATTATTTTTCTTCATAAACTGTGTCTCATTCTTAAGCTTCAACTTTTCAGTAATTTCAACATTATTTGCCTTCGAATGAGACTCTGTTTGCGGATTATCATCCAGTTCACGTTTACGGAAATCCTCTTTAATACAAAGAGGACACTCCATTTTCGCATGTTTTAATTTTTTCTTATAATCATTCCAAAAATTTGGGAGTCTCAAAATAATAACTCCAACAACAAAAGATTCAGCAAGATCTATTCCAGCATCTTTAAATTGATTCACCAACATTAAGATTTCATTTACTTGTTCAAATATGGATTTGTTGGTGACTATTTTGAAATCCATATAATTAAGAATAAGAAACTTTTTATTACTTGCCTCAGATATGCGGTACTTTGTCTCTAATTCAGTCCAGAGTGCCTTTGAAGATTCCAAAGTCCTATGAGCATTGTAAACTGGAGTAGACAATGCATTCAAATTGTACCCTCTACATAGAAAATTGTCCTCTTTGCACTTTGCCATTTTTCCTTTAGAGAGACATCATCCTTATCAGTTTCCTCTGATATCAACTCCAGTCATTCTTCCAAGATGCATAATAATTTGATGGTGATCAGAAAGAAATTCATTATCTCTTGTCAATAAGTAACATTGTCGCCGTAAAAATGCTCTGAACGAGTCATATGCTGATTCATAACCTATAGCGCGTCTGAAGCTTCCATGGTTGAAGATTATTGTCTAAAAATTATTTAGGGATTTTTCATTTTGAGATGATTAAGAAGAGGATATTTCCATACTTCAGATTTCAAGGACCTATGGAATAGATTCTTTCAGACATTGTTCAACCCACCAGGTGCTAACGGGTTATCAAACTTTGACTTTGAGGATTCAATGAAGCCTTAGAACTGTGTAATCGAACTCAAAATTTGTACAACTTTGATCCAAATAAGAACACTCTAAAAATTGATCTCTGATAATGCAATAAAAGAATAGGAAGAAGAGGACGAAGAAGAAGTTCAAATTTGCAACTGTTCTGAAATTTGTAACACCTTAGTGACGTTATAATGGCGCAACGTCTGTAACACTTTAATGGCACTGCAATTTCGAGAGGAAGAAGAAGCAATTTTTAGAATGATTTAAAATAGATTCTAGCATGTGCTTTATAGGCAGAGGAAGCATTTGTTGGCCAAGTGTCACAACTGTTTTGAACGGTAGCATCCCTTCGTTTGCAACGATCTAAGAGTCTCAATTTCAAATGTCGTACCCTTTCGTTTGCAATGGTCAGAAGTGTTGCAAAAATGATTCCGCCAGTATTTAAATTTAACTCTTGGGTCTGGGTTCTTAACATGCTGAATCTTGCTCATTACATTTCAAATTCTTAATCCAAAAGTATTCTTATTGGATCTGAAACCCAAAACCTGAAACCCGTACCTGTCCCGGCCCGGTCGGATGATGGTGGCGGCACACATGTGTTGGTGTAGATGCATGGCATCCCTCCTCACAACAAAGTACATATTTGGGTGCCCTCAAGGGCAAACACTTTTATGACAAATTCCCTTAAGTACTTCGAAACTTTTTCCAACTCTCATGATGTGGGACAAATCCCCTCACCTTCCTTCTTCCTTTCTTTCTTCCCATTTTAAAAACACACCCCCATACCCAACTTTTTTTTTTGAAATTTTCTAAAAACTATTTCATGTACTATGGATGTCCACATTTTTGTTTAATATTTAGCAAGAAATTGTATTGTGTACATCAGGAATTTTATGCTATATTTTTGTTGAAGTATGTTTTACATATATGTAGACTAAGTAAGAACCCATATACGTTTCTGAAGGAAACAAAAGTAATATTATACAACAGAATATTTATTTCGCAATTGGTAATATCAATTGTAATAACCAGCAACCGCCAGTCTTTATATGCGAAGTTGCAATAAAATAATTATACCTTAAAACTGTTCCTAACAATTGCAAAAAATTATTGTGATAGAAATATTTTGCAATGAATATAAGTAGTTGCTGTAAAAGAAGTATAGCTGATATATCGGTTGCAAGTCTGTACCATTTAACTATTACTCACATATTATAATACATATGTAACAGTATTTAGTTATTGATGATTAAAAAAATATTATAATAAATAACCAATAATATTGTACAATATGTTTTTGATCCCCAATAATATTATCATAAAATGCTTTTTTATATTCAATATTTAATTCCTTCTAAATTACAAATTTTAACTTCTACATTTATTTATTTTCTAAAACTATGATATCATTCTTTTTCTCAAAAATAAAATTTTCAATGTTGAATTGGAATGGCAGATATGTTCAATCCCTTTCAATCATTTGATTGGATGAACAATTCAGCGGTGAATCGCTCAAAATCGCTAACTTCTGGTCCTTCTTCCCTGCTTTGATTTTTTATATTATTTTTGCTATCGTTGTTTCAATTTCAGTTTTCCTCTTTGCTCACATTTTAGTTTTTCAAAACTATATCACTGTAGACAGTCTTATTCATCGTTAGAGTGACATGCTGCTGCAAAATTTAGCGAAGATGTTCATCTTACTACAATCATCAGATATTGCAATATATAAGCTTAAGGACATGCTCAACATGGTAATAGAATTAATGTTCGATTTGTTAATAAGGTGAACTAAATCGATGCATTACCATATCATAGTTTAAGTACATATTCTACTCAAATTTTGTTTTATTTGATTATGATTTTATTCCTACTATATGTAACCATCAATTTATGCCCTAAAATTAAACAAACTATCTCATTTTAGCATAGTTTTCTATCTTGCACAATTTTTTTTCATGCAATTGCAAAATTACATTTCTTCTTTTCGAGAAAATGGAGTAGATGAAGAACATCCTCACAACGGCTGTTTGATTTCTACGCTGTGTCAGTCCTTTGATTTTAGGCAATACAATATTCATTATTAATACTCTAGAAATTCATAATTTGTCCCTTGTTCCAGCCATTAGCACATATGGTGAATTCAAACTGGTCTGTGTAATAAGATTACGAATATATGTTAGTTTTAATTTATACAATGTAACATGCCCTTACGATATTTATTACTGACATTAAGCGTCGATGGTTAGGTTTAGAGCTGTTATGGTATTGGTTACCATTACTGTTGATGTGGAGAATTGATCATTCGCACACGGCAACACCCGATGGGTTAATGTTAAGCGAAATATCCAAATTAATCCAACAATACGAACACAAAGTTGCAGAAAAGTAAAGAACACTGAGTTTATAGTGATTGGGCACTAACGCCTACGTCCACTTTCATGTAACTATTCATCATCATTGTTACAATTACAAGAATTATCCGAGTTTCAACCCTTTGAGTTTGCAAAGTTGTATTAGAGAACAACAAAGTCTATGTTAATTTCCTATTAGGCCGTAATCATCTTGCACGAGCCAAAAATGTGTAAAATATGCTTCTAAGTCCAAATATGTCTAAAAAGCAAGCCAAGTGTCATTCCAAATACCATATTTAAGTTAAACTTCTACATGAAGTTTATTGGTCCAAAAGAGCTTCCAAAACCATGAAAGAAGCCAAAAACAAGATCCAAGAGGAAGGTTCCCACGTGATGGAAATGAACACCCAAAGATCTCCTCAAGTGTCAAATTAGTTTGGTATTTATAGGTAGAGTTGGTGGCCTAAAGCCTAAAATTTCATAACCTAAGAGTTGTACAATTCTCGGGACTTAGCCAAAATCCAAGTAGCTATTCCAATTTCCATACCCCGGTTGAGCTTCAGGAACTAGGTGATTTTCATGTGTTGACCACACGAAAATGATTATCCACTCATTCTAGGAACATATGCCAGCTTGCCAAGCCCAGGTGTAAATATTTTGTATTGCAAATATATCGATCCCAGCACATACTTCGTATCCCGAAGTATAAATGCAAAGTATAGAATCGAGTGATCAAACCATGTTGATCACCCAAAAAGCAGTTGCAACAACCTGGAATTTCTGGGCTAATTTAATTTTTTTTATTTTAGCTATTTTAACAGATTTTGATTATTTAAAATGATTTATTTTAAATAATAACAAACTATTATTTTCTTTAAATCGAAGTTAGAATGTATTAATTTATTTTAAATATAAAATGAATTGGAACTGGCGTGGTAGTTTGAAAATTCAATTTTAAATTTCAATTGAATGTACAGAATTCAAAATAAATCGGATTTCGGTAAACTAGAAATATTTGAATGTGTTTAATAATATCTTTCCAATAAATGTAAGAAATTGAGATTTCATTTTATAAATTGAAAGTTATGTCCAGTTTAAAATTTAGAATAGTCACTATAGAATTTATATTTTTTTAATAAATTATATAACCCTTAAAAACAGCTATTTTGCAAACGACCTCTGTTTTCGACGCAACCACTTTTGTTGGATCCGAAATATCAAATTATTGCTAGATTCCAATTTTTGTAATTAATATGTGGGCGTGGTGGATTTAAACGCATTTGGCAATTTTAGTTTGAATTTAATCGACTAGAAAAATGCCATTTTTTAAATGGACTCAGAATTCGATGAAATTAGTTTTGTTAGGACTGTATCGTCAAATGATAGCTAGATTTATTTTTCTAGAATTTTTGGAGTTATTATGTGGCCCTAGTAAATTAAAATGTACGTTGAAATCAATTTTGAACGTTATGTTAATTTATATTTGAATAAAAACTGATCAAAACAGTCAAATTGGCTTACATGACATTTCTTATTGTGTTCGGAATGGGGTAATTAGCTGGGGATGACATTCGGTGGGTTCGATTTGGAGGTCGAATGAAAAGTATTATATATAGAATTTCAAACCCTAGATTTTCATATAAAAAACCCGTTACCCTCCCCTTTTCTCAGATGCCGTCACCCCTCAGCCTAGGCCATCGCCACCTTTGATCGGCCGCCGCCCCACTCCCCAGTCACCGCCGCCGAAGCGCAGTCGTCCCCCTTCCTCGGTCGCCTCCTCCTCCTTCTACTAGCGAACCCCAAACCTTCCTCCGCCCAAATCGAGCCGCCGCCACACCCTTGGGTCCACCACCGGCCAGCCGCAACCTCCCTAGATAACCAGCGACCCGTCGCCAGCCATCCCCATCCCCACCTCTGGCCATAGGCCCCATTTCAACCAAAAATCCAATTTTTAATAATTTTAATATTTACAATTAAGAAACTGACCTCTTTTACCTAATAACTTCCAATCCAAGCCCCTATAGTCAAAATTTCATTATACCAAGATCGAAGAGCATGATTTTATCTTCATTTGGCTATATGGAAGTCATATTTTGGATTATGGAGTTGTTCAGAAAACGCGTCCAAAGTCTGCTGTCCAAATTATGTCTTTTCGCGAATTCCGGCGAAATTGAGCATTTTCGGAAAAAAGGCCACTGGGTGAAAGTTGTTCGAAATGGCGCGTTTAAGCTAGAAAAAAAGTCAGCGTGAAGATTGGAGCTCATTTGCAAAGTCTGAAATCAGAACGTCAGAAAATAACGGTAGAGTGGATCCCAATGTGAGAACTCTTCTCACTTAATTTATTTTACGGTTAAATCTATACTATGTTGCAAACGAGGCTTAGTAGCCCCCGATACTATTTATTATACAAACCATAGTTGCTTGTTTTGATTGTATTGCGGAAATTTGGATTGTGGTTAAAAAATTGATTGTGAATTGATTGGGGTTTTGTTATTTGGACTGATTATTGTGTACGGAGCGAGCCAATATTAGGAGAGGGGTAATGCTAGACATTACTCCGGTTCTAATATCACGCAGTTGTAATGTCGAAATTTTCTGAAATAAATATTTATTCATTAATAATATCATTTTTAATGTGTTAATGAACTGTATAAAATATTCTTGTATTGAATAAAATGTTTGAACAATAAAAATATCATTTTTATTGAATGTATGAACTAGTAAAAATAGTCAAGTGTTGAAGAAAATATTTTATTGTTAAAAATATAATTTTTAATGTATATATGAACAACATAAAATTCTCCTAGAATAAATATTCATTTACAAATTGAACGATTTGTTTATGTACACCCATTTAACTGACATGGATTGGGATAATAATTTTTACATATCGCCCAACTACACAAATAATATTCAGTATTTGCTGGTCGAAATCCCACATGGGTATTGGGATGATATTTGGTGTACACTAATCTCAATTGTTTGGTTGAATGTCAATCGATTGGTTGACAGACTGTTGTAAGCATTAATTATATATATTTAATGCTTATTCAATTATATAATGCACTCTGGATGATGGATTATTGCTTATTGTTGTTGTTGTGTACATGTGATGTATGAAATCAATATAAATAAATTATATGGTAATTGATTGGGTCTGATTCGAATTCAGAAAGAATGAATATTTTAAAAAATGAATATTTTGAAATAACGAATATTTTAAGATAATATTCAGGAAAGGATAAAAATGTGAATTTGATGTTCGATTTTGGATGGACTCGACAACAATGAAGTACGTGAAGCCGTGTTGATTAGTTTTGTGCCATTTTAACGCGAACGATACTTATATCGATTTTATACATTTTCATCATGAATATAAAAAAGGAAATGATTTCAGAATCTAATATTTTGAAAATATTATAATGATAAGGAGTAATCAATTTTGATTTAAAATTGAAATGGAAGTGGGAATTGTTTTTAAAATGAATTTACAAAATACTTTTTGAATGAAATATATAATATATATATTTATTAATGGCTTGAATAGAACGCGCCGCGACTGTTCGCGAATTTCGACCTTTGATTCCGAATTGACATTACGGGAGATCCGACCGTCGGATTCTCCTAAAACTGGAAGCGTTGGGTTTGTATCGGAAAGAGCTTTCCAATGAATATAAGATATTTGAAATCTAACGACTGGATTTGGAATTATGTCAAAATCAAATTTGGAAAAGGTCGCTATGGATGCAGTTCGGTGGCAGTTATTGGAAACCGGCTGTACGGGCCTTGATAAAATTATTAAAAATATTAATATTTTGTGTAAAATCAAAATAAATGATTTGGAAAGAGTTGGGATGAAAAATTCCATATTTGAAAATATAAAAAATATAATTTTATCAAAATGAACTAGTTATTAACTAGAATATTAATCTAATATTTTTAAATAAATAAATTGGGTTTGAAATGGTTTTAATCTAACCAGAATTTTCCAATATATGAATTGGAATGGATCTGAATAGAAATCATCTTCGGGATATTTTGATATTGGATTCCGCGACTATACAGATATTGTGGAGGAATCTGGAAGATATATATATATATATATATATACATATATATATATATATATATCGTTATTCCCCATAGGATATGTGTTGGTTTCCAAATTTGATATTGAATGTAAGCCGATATAATTTCTGTTTAGAGCCTTATATTCAATGTCAAAGTGGATTTCGGGTTTGTCGTGAATGGTGTCTTCAGTAACACTGTTCTTAAATCCCGTGGTGAAAAGAGTAAATCTTTTAATTAAGATTATTAGAGTTTCCAGTTATATTTAGTTATTGGAATAAAATGGAATGTGAATTGGGTTTATTTTGAGTTGTGTTTTTAACGACATTCATTTTTTAGCCCGATTAACAATGAAATGTGATTTGGAATTTATAAATCTTTTAATTAAGATTAATGGAAATTTTCCAAAGTAAAGTTTTCCAATTTAATATATTAAATTGGAATTGAATGGTATTCGATTTGGTGATAATCGAGATATGCTTCACTGGAGGAAGATTGTTACTATATGCAAATTTAAAAGGCTTTGCTGTTATTCCATTTATATTATTAGTTGGATACGGAAATTGATATAGATTATATATTGATCTATTTCCTGCCATAATTAATGGAATATGATTTTGGGTTTATCATGAACTATGTTTTAAATGACATTGGTTCTTTAACGCAGTTAAAGACAGGATTACACATCTAACATTGTATTTCGAACTGTATTGTTGATCTTTGCTAAATATATATATCTGTTTGGTGACCGAGAATTTATTCTCTTACTTAACACCTTCTCAAAGACGTATGAGCTTAGAGGTTATATATTGGCGGAAATCAATGGTACGGTGTAGATTTGTCGATGCAACATTTTTGATTTCCCAATGTTAAATAATCATTAATAATGATTTTGGGATGGTTAAAACTAAGTGGAGATTTAATGAATCTTTAATTAGATTAAAATGTGAATATGATAATTGAAATTATCAAAATTGGGAAATGATCGAGAATGGAGTACCACCAGTTTTACTCCAGGCGATAATTAAATCTTTAATTAGATTTGAACGTGAAATGGTAATTAAATTTACCGATAACACCGTGGATGTTAGATATGGAGTATTACCAGTTTTGCTCCATGGGATGAATAGGTTGGGATTGGGATTGATAAATAAATGATTACTTCGGTAAGGCTCTATAATCCCAACTAGTTGATAAACTTAATTTGGTTTAGAATTGATATACAAAGGAAGATTAAAGAATAAATTTAAAAGAATTTATCTTTGATAAAATTAATGGGAATCTATCCCTAAAGATGTGAATATTTGAATAAAAGAATATTTTGGATTGGAATGAGGGGTATGTTGTGTTTTTATAGCACTTGATTGTAAGATAGGTGAATTATTCAGAAAGGCCGGGTTTATACCCATTCTGAATAATTGATTCAACGAAAGTCGACGATGAAGACGGTGGTTGAACACCGGAGGTCTTCACATAGTTTGGATGATTACTGATGTCTTGATTAGGCTGTACACACAAGACAAGGTAATAAGTGGTGATCGTCCAGACGTACTTGGAGATCGACCGGATATGCGAGGACCTCTCTCCTGTATTGGACATATGGGACGAGGAATAAGGTGTCTCCGGTTTCGTCCAGACCCAGGATGTGTGTCTGACATTGGATTTTATTTTGTGTTGATTGATTTCTATTAAATATATATCTGTTTGGCGGCGGAGAATTTATTCTCTTGCATAACGCCCTTCTCTGAGACATATGACCTTAGAGGTTATATATTGATGATATTAGTCGCATGGTATGGATTGTCAGTGTGGCATGTTGAGATGCAAATGACCAAGGATTTTGTTGAAAACCAGAGTCTTGTGGTTGATGATAAAAGCACGGCTTTAAATAGCATAGCTTTGTGTATAGTGTTAATTCGCAAGCCTCACACCTCGGTATGAGTCAAAAATGGGATAAAGGACCCAAGGAGTGCACGACGTTTCTTTCTAGCTATGGGTGGTGTCATGGTATGGAGCCCAAACATTTATTTATTTTTACCTGTGTGGATGATGGATAGCGAGTCGCCTTGGATATATTGGTCACTATGGGGCCAATAGATAGGTCTGATAGGACGTGGAAACGTGTGTTCAGGAATAATAAATCCTCAAACATATGGGAGGATCAGCCTTGGAGGATCCAAGGGTTCAATGCGGGGGATCCTGGGTCATCTTGGTGGAGGAGATCCAAATCAGTGAGGAGACCATCCCTGGCCTCGACTCATGACGGAAATCCAATTTCCAATACGTGACATTTCGGTTTTAATTGCAAAACTAGTATGGCGACATAGTAGCACGGGATACTATGTCGTCTTTGGTTGATACATTTATATTTGATGTTGTTTTGACACTATACTCTTATAATAGTATCAAATGAGTTGTTTTAAAACGTACCAAGCATGTTTGGCTGTTATAAGGTAAAACTCTATCCTTCGGCTTGCATTGCATTGTGTGATAGGACCTGAGTCTTATAATAGCTTCATTTTTCCAAAAAGCATTGCGCTGTTTTTTTTGTGCATCGGTATTCTTGGGAGAAAACCCGTTCCGTGTTATATGGCATGGTCCCTTGATTTACTCTATTTTAAAGTAAAGATTTAATAACTATTTTAAGTTCTCACACCAATCACATGACTGACTCAGGGTTTATTGATTATACCTAAACTTTGGGTCCCATATTTCCACATGAGCAGTCGGTAGTTTTTGTTTTGCAGATATTATTTTCCTAGGATCCTGTATATTTTCCTAGGATCCTAGATCTACAGCTGGAGCTATATTCGGAAAGATTTGTATCCATGTATCTCTTTTAGTTGTGTTATGTATTATTTTTCCGCAGCTATGTAAATTATTTTAATCTCTGATATTTTTCTGATGTATATTATTTATTCATACTGTGTTATATTTTTATACTCTATGTAAATTGTTATAATAACAATGAAATGTTATTATATCTGTATTCTAATTAGTCGTGTTCTCAAGTCAATCCGGGCTTTCCCTTACGGGCGAGTTTGGGTCATTTCATCGTGGTATCAGAGCTTTGCTTTATAGAGCTCGAGAACAAGACACGTTAGAACCAAACGAAAGAATTCATCAGATATTGATTAGTAATATCCAATGAGAGTGACTCGTTAGAGAAGGGATCAGTAGTATTCTAGAATGAGTTTCAAAGAGTGTTATTTTTAAAATAAAAATGAAATAAATTTTTTTTTTGAAAATTTAAACCTTATTATATGCATTTGAGTATTTTATTTTAAATTGATTTTGGACTATTGGGTATAGATTTTAATATACGTCCGATCTGCGTGTATTTGAAGTCTCAAATATACTAGATAGATATAGAATCACACTCTAGTCGCCCGGAGATAATTCTGATGATTGACGCATCATCATCAGTATTTATGTTCGAGTTTCGAAAGTGGGATATCTATATATTTCCAATTGACTGGTGTGAGAACCAAAACTAGATAGGGTTGTTATTGTGATTTGGCATTAAAAATATGATTTTGAGTATATATATAAGATATAAGTTTGAAAAGTTAATCGACTAATTGATTGCTGGTTGTGTTGTATGATTATTAATTTAACTAATTAATAATATTGGAATAATTAAACCAACAGGATAATGAGAGGTAAATTTAGGCCAAATTGAATCAAGTATTGAACCAAATTGAATCAAGTATTGAACCAAATTGAATTTGATTGGAATTGCACATATGTACATGTTTATATAATGAGCAGGTCATAGCATGGAGGCTAAGAAGAGGAATAAAATTGTATGCCTGACAAATAGGTATATGTTAACTATATTCATTAGGTTTAATGATTTTATGAGCCGATTGGCTAGCCGCTTGGCTTTTTTTTTCTTTTGGATTGATGAGGGCCCTATGAGGCAAGTTGCGGTTTTAAAGGTCTCCCTGTACAAAGGATGTTATGGTGAAATTTTTCGAAAACTTAGGGTATTAGCCAAATTTATGAAGAATTTGAAAATTCTTAGAAACTGAAAAGTTGAAGAATGAAAGCCAAAATGAAAGTTGAGTTGGTTAATTAAACAACTTTCCACTTCGTTCCTTTTCGAGGATGAAAAGATTTAAATGGGGGGAGATTGTAACAACCCAGAATCTTTAAACCAATTTAAAACTTTTATTTTAGTTATTTTATTGGATTTTGATTATTCAAAATGGTAATTTTAAATAACAGCGAACTAAAAATTTATTTAAATCGAAGTTAGAACGTATAAATTTATTTTAAATGTAAAACGAATTGGAAATGGCGCGGTAGTTTGAAAATTTAATTTTAAATTTCAATTGAATGTACAAAATTCAAAATAAATCGGATTTCAGTAAAACCAGAAATATTTGAATCTATTTAATAATATCTTTCTAGCGAATGTAAGAAATTGAGATTTCACTTTATAAATTGAAAGTTATGCCCAGTTTAAAATTTAGAATAGTCGCCATAGAATTTATATATTTTAATATAATATTTAGCCCTTAAAAATAGCCATTTTGCAAACGACCTCCGTTTTTAACGTAACCACTTTTGTTGGATCCGGATTGTCAAATTATTTCTAGATTCTAATTTTTGGAATTAATATGTGAGCATGGCGGATTTAAATGCGTTTGGAAATTTCAGTTTGAATTTAATCACCCATAAAAAGGCCATTTTTCAAATGGACTCAGAATTCGATGAAATTAGTTTTGTTAGGACCATATCATCAAAACATAGCTAGATTTATTTTTTTTGCAATTTTGGAGTCAGTATGCGGTGCGGTAATTTAAAATGTATGTTGAAATCAATTTTGAATGTTGTATTAATTTATATTTTAATGAAAATTGATCGAAACAGTCGAATTGTCTTACGGGATATATCCCACTGTGTCCGGAATGAGGGTAATTAGCTAGGGACGATAGTCGGTGGATTCAATTTGGAGGTCGAATGGAAAGTATTATATATAGAATTTTAAACCCTGGATTTTCATTAAAAAAAACCACTACCCTCCCCTTTTCCCAGAACCTATCGCCCCTCAACCCAGGCCGCCGCCACCTTCTATCGGCCATCGCCCCACTCCCAGGTCGCCACCACCGGAGCCCAGACACCCCCTCCCCCAGGTCTCCTTCTCTTCCTCCTTCCACCAGCGAACCCCCAAACCTTCCTCCGCCCAAATCGAGCCGCCACCACCCCCTTGGTTCCACCACCAGCCAGCCGCGACCTCCCTAGACAACCAGCAACCCGGCGCCGACCATCCCTACCAACACCTCTGGCTGTGGGCCCCATTTCAACCAAAAATCCAATTTTTAATAATTCCAGTATTTGCAATTAAAACCCTGGCCTCTTTTAGCCAATACCTTCCAATCCAAGCCCTTATGGCCAAAATTCCACAATACCAAGATCGAAGAGCATGATTTTTTCTTCGATTTGGCTATATGGAAGTCATATTTTGGATTGCGGAGTTATTCAGAAAATGCGTCCAAAGTCTATTGTCCAAATTATGTGTTTTCGTGAATTCCGGCGAAATATAACATTTTCGAAAGAAAGGCCACTAGGCGAAAGTTGTCCGGAATGATGCATTTAAGCTAAAAAAAGACGGCATGAAGATTGGAGCTCCTTTGCAAAATCTGGAATCAGAACAGCAAATCCAAGCATTAGAAAGTAACAGCGGAGTGGATCCCAATGTGAAAACTACTTCTCACTCGATTTATTTCACAGTTAGATATATACTAGGTTGTAGACGGGGCTTAGTAGCCCCCGACAATATTTATTATACAAACCATAGTTGTTTGTTTGGATTTTATTGTGGAAATTTGGATTGTGTTTGTAAAATTGGTTGTGAACTGATTGAGATTTTGTTGTTTGGACTGATTATTGGGTATGGCGCGAGCCAGTATTAGGAGAGGAGTAATGCTAGACATTACTCCAGTTCTAATATCACGCCATTTTAATGTCGAAATTTTCTGAAATAAATATTTATTCATTAAAAATATCATTTTTAATGTGTGAACTATATAAAATATTCATGTGTTGAATAAAATGTTTAAACATTAAAAATATAATTTTTATTGAATGTATGAACTATTAAAAATTGTCAAGTGTTAAAGTAAATAATTATCGTTAAAAATATAATTTTTAACATATATATGAACCACATAAAATTCTACTTGAATAAATATTCATTTACAAATCGAATGATTGGTTTATGTACACCCATTTAACTGACATGGATTGGGACGATAAATTTTACACATCGCCAAACTGCACAAATAATATTTAGTATTTGTTGGTTGAAACCCCACATGAGTATTGGGATGATATTTAGCATACACTAATCCAAATTGTTTAGTTGTATGTCAATCGATTGGTTGATAGACTGTTGTAAGCGTTAATTATTTATATTAAATGCTTATTCAGTTGTGTAATGCACTCTGAATGATGGATTATTGCTTATCGTTGTTGTTGTGTACATGTCGTAACACCCCACACCCGCTACGGTCACTCACTAAGGGAATGCCATAACATCGGTGGAGTATTTTAAGTGAATATAGAACAGAAAAATTACAACAAGACAGATATAAGTAATACTTGAGAATTTAAAACATCATTTCATTTCAGCGGAAAGTAAAACATGTTTGGTTACACCAAAACCATAAATAAGAGTCAAGTACATAATATCCATCCTGATAAAAACGAAAGTACATAATCCCACTACATAACCTAATAGCCATAATAGAAAAGGTAAACTGAGCTTTACATCCACGGTCCAAGCTCCAAAAGATAGATAAAGCAGTCTGATCAAAGCCCACTAGTGCTAGGCCCACTCTGAAAACCTGAGGGTTGGGAAAAAGATAAAGAAACAACGGGGTCAGACATAAGTCTGAGTGAGTCCTATAACCCTAACAATACAATCATTAAAGTAATTAGGGTATGATATAAACAAGGTACGGTACCTCTGAGGATAATGACTACACTAAGTAGCCAACTAAACACAGGATGTACTAAGATAACCGAAAAGACGCATTTATCCACCCAAGGATAATTACTGGATTACACCACCCCAGATCTACCCACCCAAGGGTAATTCCTACACTGCACCACACCAGTCATTCCTAACTTAAAGGTTGATCCCACCCATGGACTTATAAAATTAACTCAATAGTTCTCGCGTACCCCTAGGTGGCTAAGTAGACGCCACGGGGCCCTACAATCCACTAGGTGTACACACTACTCCCCATTCGATCGGCTCCCTAACGTAGATACCCGTGCTGGCCCCACCGTGGGGTGTACCATTCCCCAACGTGGCAACCTGATAAAACTAACGGTGCACGGCTTATATCTACACGATGCAACAACATCTTATTTACCAGCCCGGGTCCACACACGCATATGAAACCCGTTGGTCATGCTTTGCCACCGCTAACCCATTTTGGCCTCTTATAGTCAAGCCCAATATGCGTGTCCCGTCACTCGACTAGAGTCGAGCCCACTAAGATACGTTTGGGATATTGGTTGAAATGGGCCCCCACAAGCTACCACCTAAGCTTGTTATTTCTAGTGAATCCCGCTTAACCCTTTAACCATGTCCACTTACATGTTATAAATTCTGGTTAAGTCATTAATCATATTTTAATTGTCATTCAAGGCACCCACTAGATTTCCACATGCCACCCAAAGCACTTACTTAACCCTTTAACCATGTTTTAATTACATGTTCCACTTTGGTTAAGTATTCTAATCGTATTTTCTATTGCCACCCAAGGCCCCCACTAGATTTCCACATGCCACCCAAGGCACCCACTTAACCCCTCATGTCCCTCTACATGCTAATATGGTCAAGTGTTTCTTAATTAAATAAGATCATGACCTCATAAAGACCTCTCACATTAGACCATCTTTTATGACTGCTGGATATGCCGGTTGGTTCCGGGCAGACTTCTGTCATAAAAAGGTCTAACCTCGTGTCTTTACTTTAATCACGTATTTAATTTATGACTAAGACCTCTCACATTGGGCCAATCATTTGTAGCTGCTGGATGGCCGGTCGGTTCCGGGCAGACTTCTGCTACAAAAGGGTCCAACCTCGTGTCTTAGTTGATTAATTACACCTAATTAATCACCCCCATAATTTGAATTAATTATGCCTAATTAATTACACATTTTTAAGAATATGGGTAGACCTAACTCAATAGGTAAATTCCCAATTCCATAGTATGGGTAGACCTAACTTAATAGGTAAATTCCCAACTCCATAATATGGGTAGACCTAACTTAATAGGTAAATTCCCAATTACGTACATTTAATTTGTGGTATGATTAATCATACCCATTCACATCATTTTTTTTTTACATGCATATTAACCCCATCGTTCCCCACGTAGTTCGTTCTCATAACACGACATAATAAAGGGAAGATTCATCACAAAGGTCATGGGTTTAGCCAACATAGCATGTAACTTTATCATGGGTTCAAAAGGTGTCAACTTGCATATATGAACATACATTAAACCCAACTAGTATTTAACCCAAACTTGCATTATGCATATCATAAAAGAGACAACTTGCATATGAACTTGCACATAAACTTGCATATGAACTTGCATCATAACTTGCATATGAACTTGCATCATAACTTGCATATGAACATGTATCATAACTTGCATATGAACTTGCATCATAACTTGCATATGAACTTGCATCATAACTTGCATATGAATATGTATCATAACTTGCATATGAACTTGCATCATAACTTGCATATGAATATGTATCATGACTTGCATATGAACTTGCATAACATGCCATACTTAGAGACAAACTTGCATATATTATGCATATCATAAAAAGAGACAAACTTGCATAAAACCAAACACTTAGCATGCATAAAACCAAATACTTAGCATGCATAAAACCAAATACTTAGCATGCATAAAACCACATACATAGCATGCATAAAACCAAATACTTAGCATGCATAAAACCAAATACATAACTTGCATAACATGTTACATATAGACTTGCATATAATCTCCCATATAGCTTGCATAACATGTTACATATGAATCAATGTTCAACATAGTGTTTTGCATCATAAAACATAGCATTAAACTTGCATATAGCACACAACATACACTATACTAAACTTGCATAAACACATTGATTCCACAAACATAGCCATATCTTATCATATCCTATCATAATCAATTTAACAATTGATTGTTAAGTCTATAGAAACTCACCACTAAACTCCAATAAGCAAACCCTTGCCACAAATCACCCAAAAACTCTAGCCTTGAACATAAAGCTTGCAACTTGATGATGAATGCAAGCCCATGATCACTCATACAACTCAAAGATGCTTGTATGCACATGAAAGCCTTCATAGAAATAGTTTAGAAATAGGATGGAGGCTAGGGTTTTGAGTGGAGGCCATGATCATAGAAAATTTTGGCATAGTTTAGTTAGGAGATAGGATTATGACCATTTAGGGCTAGCTTAGGGTCTTATTTATAGGATTAGGCAAGTGTTTTAGGCCATTAGATTAACCCTAAATTAGATTAGGACCATCCGATCTCGGAAGCTTCCAGAAACCAGCCCCAAAACACAGCCTAAACCCTAAAATGGTGCACCAGGCCAGCCAGAAAGCTGTGCAGGTTTCTGGCTCGACACGGGCGCACTTCCCAAGTGCGCCAGTGTAAAAATGTGTTGGCGCACTTCACAAGTGCGCCAGTGCATTTTTGTGTTGGCGCACTTCACAAGTGCGCCAGTGCATTCTGGCTAGTTTTTCGGTTTTTTCTGCCTAACTTCGTTCGTCCATATCTTCTTCATACGGACTCCGATTTTCGAAAACTCAGATTCTATTTCGCGTATTTTTACGAGACGAACGCAATGGTGCAACCCGTTTCCCCTAATTCCCACATCTGGGATTAGTTATTCTTTAATTTGTGAATTTTAGCATTAACCGAAATTCGGGGTGTTACATTCTCCCCTCCTTAAAGGATTTCGTCCCCAAAATCTCTAAGCTAAGGAAAATGCATACCCTACCATCCAAACAACCATCTACTCAATCCATCAAACACGGGCATCCATTGTCCTTAAAACAGTTTCTAATGATGTATGAGCATATGCAAAAAGTGTGTGTATATGTTCCCTATCTAATGTATGAACATATGCAAACCATGATAGTGCCATGCATCCATTATGTATGCGAGAGAACCCTATCGACACATACAATATCTACATGAGTGCACAATCATTCACCAAAATGCATCATCCATATGATAACACAATCATTATACATCCATAAATATAGCTTCCTACACACAATTTTATGCAATATGCCATATGAAGTGATTGAGCCGATCTAGTGTCTAGAGTGTGTGTATATGCATCTACGAGCAACCACTAGCAACCACTTGCATCCACACGCATCCATCAACCATAACATGTTTCAAACACATGTTTCAACCATAGGTTTTACCCTATCTAAAGGTCATAGGTACTAGCGAGAGGATATACTAAAGATAAGATAAGTACTAGACAAGCGATAAAGGAGAAGTTAAAAGACATACTCTCAAAAAGAAATGGGTACAAAGAACGCATCTTCGCTTCCGTCTCCCAAGTAGCATTGCTTTCGTCATCTCCCCATTGCACTTTAACTAGCTGAACTTCTCTGTTCCTCAACTTCCTAGTTTCTGACCCAAGGATGCGAGTAGGAGCTCGTCGAATCGTCGCATCACGCTCTACCTCTACATCTCTAAGCAAGCTCGGCTCTACGACCTCTGCGGTCTCATGTAAGCACTTCCTCAAATGTGATACATGGGATACATCATGAACACCACTAAGTCTATCGGGAAACTCCACCCTATATGCCATCCGTCCAATCCTTTCCTTAATAGGAAACGGCCCAACAAACCTCGGTGCTAACTTCCCAATGGACCCAAAGCGAACAACATTTCTCAACGGAGATACTTTGACAAAAACCATGTCCCCAACCTCAAACTCAAGATCCGTCCTTCTCCGATCCACATAAGATTTCTGTCTATCTTGCGCTGCCTTCATCCTTCTTCGAATCAAATCAATCTTCTCTGAAGTCTCTCTAACCATATCTGGCCCAAGCAAGATCTTATCCGTAGATTCCCACCAACATGTAGGAGATCGACAAGGCCTTCCATAAAGAGCTTCGAAAGGTGCCATGCCAATACTAGACTGAAAGCTGTTATTGTATGCGAACTCCACCAAAGGAAGATGTTCTTCCCATGTACCTCCAAAATCCAAGATACAAAGCCTCAAGAGATCTTCTAAGATACGGTTCACCCTCTCGGTCTGACCGTCCGTCTGAGGATGATATGCGGTGCTCAAACACAACTGAGTCCCTACCGCCTCTTGCAAACTTCTCCAAAACTCACTAGTGAAGATAGGATCTCGATCACTCATAATGCTGGATGGTACGCCATGCAATCTAACAATCTCTCTAACATAGACTGAAGCAAGCCATGGAGCGGTCCTCTTACTCTTCACGGGTATAGAATGGGCACTCTTGGTAAGTCTGTCTACCACAACCCAAATTCCTGTATTGCCCTTCCTCGATCTCGGTAACCCATCGATGAAATCCATCGAGACACTATCCCACTTCCATTGCGGAACTTCCAATGGGTGTAGCAACCCACCGGGTTTCCTTTGCTCCGCTTTAACTTGTTGGCACACTAAGCATCTAGCCACATACTCGGCCACATCTTTCTTCATACCGGCCCAGAAGAAAACTCTCTTCATGTCTTGGTACATCTTGTGCCTACCAGGATGAATGGTCATCTTTGACCGATGTGCATCATCAAGTATAGCCTTCCTCAGACCCTCGTCTTGCGGTACACAAAGTCTACCGTCTCTACGCAACCACCCCTTACCATCTAGGGTGTACCTACTCAAATGGCTGGAAGACTCCCCCCCCTTATGAGCTTCTCTACTAACTCAACCAACTGTGGGTCATCTCGCTGTGCCTCGCCAATCCGCCCCAAAAGAGTAGGCCTAACCTCCAAGGAGGCTAGCAAACCGGGTACAAAGTCAACGGAAGGTCTAAAGTCAATCATAGAATTAAACTCCAAGCTTCGCCATTCCACGAACAATGGACTCAAAGACAGCCTTTTTCTGCTCAAGGCGTCTGCCACCACGTTACCCTTGCCAGGGGTATACGCTATCTCAAACTCATAGGATGCTAAGAATTCTATCCACCTTTGTTGTCTTAAGACAATGCACTCAAAGAGTCTCCAACACTTCCCTAGGATGTAGGGCATGCTTTTTCTCCACTTCTAGAGAAAATCAGGATATTCTCCCATGCAAAATCGTCACAACTATCCATCTCTCACGCAGACCACCTTAGTCGAACTCGACATCCCCCAAATGCAAGCCCCAAAGGCCTAAACCAATATCAGACAAACACCCAAGGGATACCTCTTTCGAATTCAGACGACCTACGTGAGGTGATACTAGTAAAAACGGCTAAATAATTAAGCCCTTGTCCAACTCTGGATGTCCTTGCCAGTCTCGCTCCAAAACCACCGTTTATCCCATAACTGGCTTTGCTCAACCTATTGAGCACATACGAAAACTTATTTCGCTCCTAGAAAAGACCAAGATGTCATCCACCAAGATCATCACGAACTTATTTAGGTACTCCCTGAACACCCTTCTCATTAAATCAACAAAGTATGCGGAGGCGTTCGTCTAACCAAATGGCATCACCAGCCACTCATAAAACCATCCGGAGTCCTAAAGGCAATCTTCTCTATACTATCCTCAGCCACTCTCAACTGACGAAACCCCGTGGCTGAGTCCAACTGCGAAAATACTGAGGCGCCAACCAACTGATCAAAGAGATCATCAATCCTCGGCAATGGGTGTCTATTCTTCTTTGTGAGTTTATTTAGTTCTCTTTAGCCTACACAAAGTCTGAGGGACCCATCCGCCTTCGTAGCAAAAACTACTGGAGCACCCCACTCCGATATACTTTGTCTTATGGACCCCTTCTCAAGCAACTCCCCTACTTGCCTATGGAGTTCCCTCCTCTCGCGAGGAGCCATGTGGCGCACTGGTAAAGATACAGGTTTAGCATTGTCTACCAGATATATTCGGAAGTCAATCTCCCGCTCCGGAGGTAAGCCCTTCACCTCCTCAAACACATCCGAGTATTCCCGGACCACTCTAACAGATCGCAAACTCTCGACCGACGTGTCAAGCGATTCTAGATAACTTAGCATAACAGATTCCATGGGATTACAAGAGATCTCGAGAGTGTTACCCAAGCGGGTCATAAGCCTAACAACTCTCCCTTAAAAATCAAGAACGGCACCCCTACTGGATAACCAGTCCATGCCCAAAACTAACCCATAACTCGTGAAGCCCAAAAAGCATCACATCTACTCTCAACGCTAAGTATAGCAACTTTCAAACCCAAACACTTCATGGAGCCCCAATTGGGTTTGAAACAACTAAGGGATCATCTACTAACTGGTGTCTAAGTGCAGTGACTCAACTAAAAATGATGAGATAAACGAACTCGATGCGTCAGAATCTAATAAAGTTCGAACCGGAAAATAAAGAAATCCAAATTCCAACCTAGACGGTCCTATCTCCATCTGGTACACTAGCCGCGAGGGAATACAACTACCCTCCAGGAGATTCCATACCTTGCCCATGCCCCTTTGGACAATCCTAATACGGTGTCCTATTCCTCCCAAAAGGATAACTACTCGCCTTCTTCATCCCATTCTCCACTCGTAACCTCCCACCAATGAGGTTTCATCCTTCATTAACCAAACAACTATTTGAGCCTTCCTCCCTTCGTCTATCCAATAGATACCTACCAGTCCTCCTCCTTCTTGAACCAACTTCTAATCTGACTAACGTCTAAGTCCCTTGAAGTGGTTTTCCATTCTTATCTATCTTAGAAAGGTCATCTATACGCGGAGGGGAAACTCAAAACGAGAGAGGAAGAGATTCAAAACGGAGAATTCGAAAGATATAGATATGGCTATTGGGGATTATGCTTTTCTTTCAAAAACTTTTCTTTTAAAAGACATGTTTTTGAAAATACTCCTTTCAAAAATATTCTTAGAAAATAGTTTTTCTAAAAATTTTATCTGTTCTGGTAACCTTAAGCTCTGATACCACGTGTAACACCCCACACCCGCTACGGTCACTCACTAAGGGAATGCCATAACATCGGTGGAGTATTTTAAGTGAATATAGAACAGAAAAATTACAACAAGACAGATATAAGTAATACTTGAGAATTTAAAACATCATTTCATTTCAGCGGAAAGTAAAACATGTTTGGTTACACCAAAACCATAAATAAGAGTCAAGTACATAATATCCATCCTGATAAAAATGAAAGTACATAATCCCACTACATAACCTAATAGCCATAATAGAAAAGATAAACTGAGCTTTACATCCACGGTCCAAGCTCCAAAAGATAGATAAAGCAGTCTGATCAAAGCCCACTAGTGCTAGGCCCACTCTGAAAACCTGAGGGTTGGGAAAAAGATAAAGAAACAACGGGGTCAGACATAAGTCTGAGTGAGTCCTATAACCCTAACAATACAATCATTAAAGTAATTAGGGTATGATATAAACAAGGTACGGTACCTCTGGGGATAATGACTACACTAAGTAGCCAACTAAACACAGGATGTACTAAGATAACCGAAAAGACGCATTTATCCACCCAAGGATAATTACTGGATTACACCACCCCAGATCTACCCACCCAAGGGTAATTCCTACACTGCACCACACCAGTCATTCCTAACTTAAAGGTTGATCCCACCCATGGACTTATAAAATTAACTCAATAGTTCTCGCGTACCCCTAGGTGACTAAGTAGACGCCACGGGGCCCTACAATCCACTAGGTGTACACACTACTCCCCATTCGATCGGCTCCCTAACGTAGATACCCGTGCTGGCCCCACCGTGGGGTGTACCATTCCCCAACGTGGCAACCTGATAAAACTAACGGTGCACGGCTTATATCTACACGATGCAACAACGTCTTATTTACCAGCCCGGGTCCACACACGCATATGAAACCCGTTGGTCATGCGTTGCCACCGCTAACCCATTTTGGCCTCTTATAGTCAAGCCCAATATGCGTGTCCCGTCACTCGACTAGAGTCGAGCCCACTAAGATACGTTTGGGATATTGGTTGAAATGGCCCCCCACAAGCTACCACCTAAGCTTGTTATTTCTAGTGAATCCCGCTTAACCCTTTAACCATGTCCACTTACATGTTATAAATTCTGGTTAAGTCATTAATCATATTTTAATTGCCATTCAAGGCACCCACTAGATTTCCACATGCCACCCAAAGCACTTACTTAACCCTTTAACCATGTTTTAATTACATGTTCCACTTTGGTTAAGTATTCTAATCGTATTTTCTATTGCCACCCAAGGCCCCCACTAGATTTCCACATGCCACCCAAGGCACCCACTTAACCCCTCATGTCCCTCTACATGCTAATATGGTTAAGTGTTTCTTAATTAATTAAGATCATGACCTCATAAAGACCTCTCACATTAGACCATCTTTTATGACTGCTGGATATGCCGGTTGGTTCCGGGCAGACTTCTGTCATAAAAAGGTCTAACCTCGTGTCTTTACTTTAATCACGTATTTAATTTATGACTAAGACCTCTCACATTGGGCCAATCATTTGTAGCTGCTGGATGGCCGGTCGGTTCGGGGCAGACTTCTGCTACAAAAGGGTCCAACCTCGTGTCTTAGTTGATTAATTACACCTAATTAATCACCCCCATAATTTGAATTAATTATGCCTAATTAATTACACATTTTTAAGAATATGGGTAGACCTAACTCAATAGGTAAATTCCCAATTCCATAGTATGGGTAGACCTAACTTAATAGGTAAATTCCCAACTCCATAATATGGGTAGACCTAACTTAATAGGTAAATTCCCAATTACGTCCATTTAATTTGTGGTATGATTAATCATACCCATTCACATCATTTTTTTTTACATGCATATTAACCCCATCGTTCCCCACGTAGTTCGTTCTCATAACACGACATAATAAAGGGAAGATTCATCACAAAGGTCATGGGTTTAGCCAACATAGCATGTAACTTTATCATGGGTTCAAAAGGTGTCAACTTGCATATATGAACATACATTAAACCCAACTAGTATTTAACCCAAACTTGCATTATGCATATCATAAAAGAGACAACTTGCATATGAACTTGCACATAAACTTGCATATGAACTTGCATCATAACTTGCATATGAACTTGCATCATAACTTGCATATGAACATGTATCATAACTTGCATATGAACTTGCATATGAACTTGCATCATAACTTGCATATGAACTTGCATCATAACTTGCATATGAATATGTATCATAACTTGCATATGAACTTGCATCATAACTTGCATATGAATATGTATCATGACTTGCATATGAACTTGCATAACATGCCATACTTAGAGACAAACTTGCATATATTATGCATATCATAAAAAGAGACAAACTTGCATAAAACCAAACACTTAGCATGCATAAAACCAAATACTTAGCATGCATAAAACCAAATACTTAGCATGCATAAAACCACATACATAGCATGCATAAAACCAAATACTTAGCATGCATAAAACCAAATACATAACTTGCATAACATGTTACATATAGACTTGCATATAATCTCCCATATAGCTTGCATAACATGTTACATATGAATCAATGTTCAACATAGTGTTTTGCATCATAAAACATAGCATTAAACTTGCATATAGCACACAACATACACTATTCTAAACTTGCATAAACACATTGATTCCACAAACATAGCCATATCTTATCATATCCTATCATAATCAATTTAACAATTGATTGTTAAGTCTATAGAAACTCACCGCTAAACTCCAATAAGCAAACCCTTGCCACAAATCATCCAAAAACTCTAGCCTTGAACATAAAGCTTGCAACCTGATGATGAATGCAAGCCAATGATCACTCATACAACTCAAAGATGCTTGTATGCACATGAAAGCCTTCATAGAAATAGTTTAGAAATAGGATGGAGGCTAGGGTTTTGAGTGGAGGCCATGATCATAGAAAATTTTGGCATAGTTTAGTTAGGAGATAGGATTATGACCATTTAGGGCTAGCTTAGGGTCTTATTTATAGGATTAGGCAAGTGTTTTAGGCCATTAGATTAACCCTAAATTAGATTACGACCATCCGATCTCGGAAGCTTCCAGAAACCAGCCCCAAAACACAGCCTAAACCCTAAAATGGTGCACCAGGCCAGCCAGAAAGCTGTGCAGGTTTCTGGCTCGACACGGGCGCACTTCCCAAGTGCGCCAGTGTAAAATGTGTTGGCGCACTTCACAAGTGCGCCAGTGCATTTTTGTGTTGGCGCACTTCACAAGTGCGCCAGTGCATTCTGGCTAGTTTTTCGGTTTTTCTGCCTAACTTCGTTCGTCCATATCTTCTTCATACGGACTCCGATTTTCGAAAACTCAGACTCTATTTCGCGTATTTTTCCGAGACGAACGCAATGGTGCAACCCGTTTCCCCTAATTCCCACATCTGGGATTAGTTATTCTTTAATTTGTGAATTTTAGCATTAACCGAAATTCGGGGTGTTACACATGTGATGTATGAAATCCATATAAATAAATTATATGTTAATTGATTGGGTCTGATTCCAGTTCAGAAAGAACCAATATTTTAAAATAACGAATATTTTAAAATAACGAATATTTTAAAATAATAATCAGTAAAGGATAAAAATGATTTTGGATGGACACGAAAATATTGAAGTACGTGAAGCCGTGTTGATTAGATTTACGCCATTTTAACGCGAATGATATTTATATCGATTTTATTCATTTTTATAATGAATATCGAAAAGGAAATGATTTCAAAATCTGATATTTTGAAAATATTATCATTTAAATATTATAACGATAAGGAGTATTCAATTTTGATTTAAAGTTGAAATGGAAGTGGGAATCGTTTTTAAAACGAATTTATAAAATACGTTTTGAACAAAATATATATTATATATAGTAATGGCTTGAATAGAATGCGTCGTGCCGCGACCGTTCACGAATTTCGACCATTGACTTCGAATTGACATTACAGGAGATCCGACCGTCGGAGTCTCCTAAAACCAGAACCGTTGGGATCGTATTAGAAAGAGCATTCCAATGAATATAAGAGATTTAAAATCTAACGATTGGATTTGGAATTATGTCCAAATCAAATTTGGAAAAGGTCGCTATGGATGCAGTTCGATGGCCATTATTGGAAACCGACTACACATGCCTTAATAAAATTATTAGAAATATTAATAATTTGTGTAAAATCAAAATAAATGATCTGGAAAAAGTTGGGATGAAAAATTCCATATTTGAAAAGATAAAAATATATTTTTATCAAAATGAACTAGTTATTAACTAGAATACTAATCCAATGTTTTTAAATAAATAAATTGGGTTTGAAATGGTTTTAATCTAACCATAATTTTCCAATATATGAATTGGAATGGATTTGAATAGAAATCATTTTCGGGAGATTTCGATATTGGATTCCATGAATATATGGATATTGTGGACGAATTTGGAAGATAGATATATATCGTTATTCCCCATACAATATGTGTCGGTTTCAGAATTTGATAACGAACGTAAGCCGATATAATTTCTGTTTAGAGCCTTATGTTTAATGTCAAAGTGGATTTTGGGTTTGTCCTGAATGGTGTCTTCAGTAACACTGTTTTTAAACCCCGTGGTGAAAAGAGTAAATCTTTTAAATAAGATTATTAGAGTTTTCAGTTATATTTAGTAACTGAAATAAAATGGAATGTGAATTGGGTTTATTGTGAACGGTATTTTTAGCGACATTCATTCTTTAACCTGATTAACAGTGAAACATGATTTGGAATTTATAAATCTTTTAATTAAGATTAATGGAAAATTTCTAAAGTAAAGTTTTCCAGTTTAATATATTAAATTGAAATTGAATGGTATTCGATTTGGTGATAATCGAGATATGCTTCTGTGGAGGAAGACAATTACTATATATGGAATTTAAAAGGCTTTGCCATTATTACATTTATATTATTAGTAAGATACGGAAATTGATATCGATTATATATTGATCTATTTCCCATGAAGATTCCATAATTAGTGGAATGTGATTTTGGGTTTATCGTGAACTGTGTTTAAAATGATGTTGGTTCTTTAACCCAGTTAAAGACATGATTACATGTCTAACATTATATTCCGAATTTTATTGTTGATCTCTGCTAAATATATATCTGTTTGGTGGCGGAAAATTTATTCTCTTGCTTAACAACCTTCTCTGAGACGTATGAGCTTAGAGGTTATATATTGGCAGAAATCAATGGTACGGTGTAGATTTGTCGATGCGACATGTTTGATTTTCCAAAGTTAAATGATCATTAATAATGATTTTTGGGAAGATTAAAACTAAGTGGATTTTTAATGAATCTTTAATTAGATTGAAATGTGAATATAATAATTTAAATTATCAAGTTTGTGAAATGATTGAGAATGGAGTACCACCCGTTTTACTCCAGGAGATAGTTAAATCTTTAATTAGATTTGAACGTGAAATGGTAATTAAATTTACCGATAACACCGTGGTGTTAGATATGGATCATTACCAGTTTTGCTCTATGGGGTGAATAGATTGGGATTTGGATTAATAAAAAAATGATTACTTCGATAAGGCTCTATAATCCTGACTAGCTGATAAACCTTAATTTGGTTTAGAATCGACATCCAAAGGAAGATTAAAGAATAAATTTGAAAGAATTTATCTTTGATAAAATTAATGGGAACCTATCCCTAAAGATGTGAATATTTGAATAAAAGAATATTCTGGATTGGAATGAGGCATATGTTATGTTTTTATAGCACTTGATTATAAGATACGTGAATTATTCGGAAATTCCAGGTTTATACCCATTCTGAATAATTGATTCGACGATAAGTCGAGGATGAAGACGGTGCTTGGAGACTGAAGGTCTTCACATCGTTTGGATGCTTATTGATGTCTTGATTGGGCTGTACACCCTAGACAAGGTAATAAGTGGTGATTGTCTGGACGTACTTGGTGATCGGCTGGATATGCGAGGACCTCTCACCTGTATTGGACATATGGGACGAGGAATAAGGTGCCTCCGGTTTCATCCATACCTAGAACAGACTTGTAAATGGATGTGTGTCTGACATTGGATTTTATTCTGTGTTGATTGAGTTTTATTAAATATATATCTGTTTGGCGACACAGACTTTATTCTCTTGCTTAACGCCCTTCTCTAAGATGTATGGGCTTAGAGGTTATATATTGATGGATATTAGTTGCATGGCATGAATTGTCAGTGTGGCATGTTGAGATGCAAATGATCAAGGCTTTTGTTGAAAAGCAGAGTCTTGTGGGTGATGACCAAAGCACGACTTTAAATAGCGTAGCTTTGCATATAGCATTAATTCGCGAGCCTCACACCTCGGTATGAGTCAAAAACGGGATAAGGGACCCAATGAGTGTACGACGTTTCTTTCTAGCTATGGGTGGTGTCATTGTATGGAGCGTAGACATTTATTTATTTTTACCTGTATGGATGATGGATAGCGAGGCGCCTCGGATATATCGGTCACTACGGGGCCGATAGATAGGTCTGATTGGACCGGAAAATGTGCATTCTGGAATAACTAATCCTCAAACGTAAGGGATGACCAGCCTCGGAGGATCCAAGGGTTCACTACAGGGGATCCTAGGTCATCTTGCTGGAGGTGATCCGAATCGGTGAGAATACCATCCCTAGCCTTGACTCATGACGGAAATCCAATTTCCAAAACATGACATTTCAGTTTTAATTGCAAAACTAGTATGGCGACATAGTAGCATGGGATACTATGCCATCTATGATTGACGGATTTATATTTGAAGTTGTTTTGACACTATACTCATAGTATCAAATGATTTGTTTTAAAACGTACCAAGCATGTTTGGCTATTGTAAGGTAAAACTCTTTCCTTTGGCTTGCGTTGCGTAGTGTGATGGGACCTGAGTCATAATAGCTTCATTTTTCCAAAAAGCATTGCGCTGTTTGTTTTGTGCACTGGTATTCTTAGGAGAAAACTAGTTCCGTGTTATACGGCGTGGTTCCTTGATTTATTCTATTTTAAAGTAAAGATTTAATTACTGTTTTAAGTTCTCACACCAGTCTCATGACCGACTCGGAGTTTATTGTTTCTATCTAAACCCTATGTGCCCATATTTCCACATGGATATCCAGTAGTTTTGGTTTTGCAAATATTATTTTCCTAGGATCCTGGATCTACAGCTGGAGCTATATTCGGAAATTTTTGTATCCGTATATTTCCACATGGACAGCTAGTAGTTTTGATACTCTTATAATAGTATCAAATGAGTTGTTTTAAAACGTACCAAGCATGTTTGGCTGTTATAAGGTAAAACTCTATCCTCCGGCTTGCATTGCATTGTGTGATAGGACCTGAGTCTTATAATAGCTTCATTTTTCCAAAAAGCAATGCGCTGTTTATTTTGTGCATCGGTATTCTTGGGAGAAAATCCGTTCCGTGTATATGGCGTGGTCCCTTGATTTACTCTATTTTAAAGTAAAGATTTAATAACTATTTTAAGTTCTCACACCAATCGCATGACTGACTCAGGGTTTATTGTTTATACCTAAACTTTGGGTCCATATTTTCACATGAGCAGTCGGTAGTTTTTGTTTTGCAGATATTATTTTCCTAGGATCCTGGATCTACAGCTGGAGCTATATTCGGAAAGCTTTGTATCCGTGTATCTCTTTCAGTTGTGTTATGTATTATTTTTCCGCAGCTATGTAAATTATTTTAATCTCTGATATTTTTCGGATGTGCGGTATTTATTCATACTCTGTTATATTTTTGTACTTTAATGTAAATTGTTGTAACAACATTGAAATATTCTTATGTTTGTATTCTGATTTGTCTTACTCTCAACTCAATCCGGGCTTTCCCTTACGGGTGAGTTTGGGTTGTTTCAGCAGTGATCCGTGCGTCCCTGGAATGCTGCCAAATTGTGCCAAGTCCATGCGTATGTATATCGTATCCGAGAAATACCAATCTCGAAACATGGTGGAAGATCCACGTTTTCCACTGATTACCTTGATGCGATCTCCTGTTTGAAGTTGCCAGATCAAAATAAGAAATGCCATTCCAGATCCTTGAAGTGCACCGCCTATTTTATGTGATCTGAACAAGCACATCACATGTTTTGAGTAATATATATCCCAGGGTATACGAAGCTGCCTAAAAGCGATATGTATCCATAGAATACAAAAATTGTTGATCCGATCCACTTAGAAATGCAGATACGTGCCATGTGATCAAACACGAAGTGTCTGATCCGACCTTGCTTTTACCTCCAGCATGATGTGATCCGAGCTTTTTCCTTAATCTGCTCAGTGCGATCAATGATTCTAGAGCGATTACACTTGGTCCGAGATTTTGCCAAGTATGAAACATAATTTATTATTCGATCCAAACCATTGCCACTTTGTATCCATGTAGGATACGATAATTCGAACACCATGCTAATACCGATCTGAAGATCATCGATCCAAAAATTCCGATCTGAGAATCAACTAGATTTCCAAGGTTTTTTCCAAACATTTTGTGACTTCGGTCAAATTGTTGTGCGCTTGTTTTAGTTTGTACACAAGTCCTGGGTACTTCGATAACCGTGAATGCATCATATGACAGCTTTGTCAAAAAGCAAGTCAACACTTTTTTAGTGTGAAATGGGTGTGCAGCGTGTTGCTACATAGCCAATTAGCATATTAATATAAATAAGATAATAGTATGGTTGACAGACCCAACTAGTGGAACAAAAGTCTAGGACATATCTAGTCCTTTAGGTTTACCAAATGCATAAGTCCGCCAAAATATCTGATAGTAAAAAGCATAAAGAAGTCAAAAGCATGATAATATATAAAAGCCATGCAATGAAAAGCTGATGTGGAGGAACAAAAATCCTAGAACTGGTGCAATCCGTCAACGAGCGAAGGCAGAACTGCTTATGTGAGAGCCTGGAGATGATGGGGATGGAAGAATAATCCTGAAGCATGCGAGACAAGCAAAACCTATCCAAATATCAAATAAGTATATGATGTAACTACAAACTCCATTAAAACGTTTCTTGGGTTTGCCGAAAACTTGTGCATTTCTTTCCTTCAAATGCTCCAGGTGAAGATAGTTAAGAGAGAATCAAGTCTGTGGCCAGGGGTATTACATTGCCAGTGCCCGAAGAAGGAGAAGAGCGAGTGGATGTAGCCATGAAAAAAAGGAGCTGGTTGTTGCCTAAATAACATAGGAGAAACCACATTCCAGAAAGAGGTGATCAACAGATTCTTCTTGCAGAGCACACAGAGTATGCATCGAATCAACGATGATATTCATGCGCCTAAGTCTGCCTTTAGTGTTAATGAACGAAAGAATAAGACACCATTGGAAGACAATAATGTGGGGAGGCAGATGGAACTTCCAAACGCGAGAGAAGGAGAAACAACGACCAGGGCGAGAAATAAATTTAAAATAAGCTGACACCGAAAAACTTTTGGTTGGGCCCAAAGCCTAAATGTACCGATCTGGATGATCCGTTAGTTGTGTGGATTGAAGAATTGTGCCAACCTAAGAGGCTTCGTCTAGGATTTCAAGCCCAAAGAGGATAGGTGGACAGAGGTCAATGGGCCCATGCCCATGACATTTGTAACTGAAAGATCAAATGAAAAATTGGTTGAAAACAAAATTGATGAGAGCGAGAAAAAGGGAACTGTTTGTGCCAGATGTCAAACCAAAAAAGGCAGTTTTCTCCATTGTCAAGCTTCACATGGAAAAGAGATTGACATAAGGAATAGTGGGAAGGACATCGGCCTATAAAGGAGAGGGTTTGGAATTCGGCATGAAATGGAGAATAAGATTAGGGTTGGAGTTGTAGAGACGAAGCAAGATCCAATATTTACAGATGAAATCAGCAGGTGTAAGAAGACGCCATAGCCACCCTTACCATTTGATTGAAGTGTAGAGATTGATGAGTCGGAGTTAGAGAGATTGATGACTGAAAATAGGTTATTTATGGTAGCTACCCTTACCATTTGATTGAATACATCCGCGATTAGAACAAAGATTAGTGGCGATTGTATGCTCTCACTACTAGCGTACCTAAGAGAGGTGGTAACGTTTCTGTTAAAGGTTTAGCTTCTCTTTTCTATCATACCGTGGGAACTTTGTTTTGTACATCGCATCCTTTTAATTCTGCTTCGATAGTTGAGTCTTTGCACCTTAGTACTAGCGTAGTAGAGGATCCCATTTTATTCTCAAATTCTGTTAGGGAATCGGCTCATTTATTCATGACTTGTTTGGATTTGAGAATGTCTATGCTAAGTGTTGAGTTTAGAAGTAATGCTTATGTTTTTGGTCTATGGCTTGTTTCTAGGAATGGAGTGGTTATCCAGAAATGATACCATTCTCGAGTATGAAAAGAGGGTAGTTAGACTCTTGACTTGCCCCAGTAATGCCCTCGATGTCTAGTGTAACCCTTAGGGTTCTGCCATGCTTAGTTACCTAGAATCTCTTGATACATCTATTGATCCCAAGTAGTGTTCGCCACTAAGGTGGATGGTTCATTTCGCTATGCATGAATTATAGGAAATCACTTTAGTAAATACATTTGGCAACATGGTTGACATCTGTTTATTTGCTAGAGATAATCCTTCTGCGTGGAATACCCTAAAAACAAGATCCAGGATTCACTAGTGAATTTTGGAAAGCTTATATGAAACCATGAGTACGTAGTTATGTTTAAGCCAAGTATACTAGAAAAAGAATAAGTGAAAGTGGAACGAGAGGCAACAGTGAAATAGGTTCCAACTCATATTTTGGAAACAAGAATTAAGAAGCAACGAAATTGTGAAGTTAAAGAAGGTCAAAGCACAATGGAGTTAAGCTCAAGGAAATGCGACTTAGAAGATTGAAGACTAGATTCGCGCGTCATATCTATTTTTAAGAGTATATCCTTGATCCCTCTTTTCCTGTAGAGCTTACTTGTATGCTATCTTTTAAGTATAACCTCTCAGTCCTATTCTCAATCCTATTTCTGTTGCAAAACCCCATAGGGATCATCTGTTAGTAAAACATGTTGGGGCTTGAGGGTGTCCGTTAGGTTGAGTAATTCTTTGGGCGTCAGCCTGATGTTGATTTCGGTCTTCGGGCCTGATGCTTAGGGGGTTCTTCTCCTACAGTATATATGTGACATAGATTTCCAGTTTTGATGTTAGCTAATGGGCACAAGGTTTTTACTTGCTTCTATCATTCGACTATACCATTAGGTGGGAACAATTGGGTGTAAACATGTGTTTGAGACATGTTATGATTGATGGTTGCAAGTGGTTGCAAGTGGTTGCTAGTGGTTGCTCGTGATTTCATAACACACATTATGCACTAGATCGACTCAGACACATTTCCATATTGCATATGCATGAGTGTTTATACTTGTTTATGGATGAAATTGGATGTGTTATCATATGGCTAATGCATATGGATGGATGTTTGTGCACACATATAGTGTTTATGTGACTAGGACTATTTGCATACATGTTGGACTCATTGCACTAAACATATTTTGCATTAAGAAGATCAATGAGGCCTGATCATTTGCATTGGATAAGGAACATATACACACACTTTCTGCATATGTTCATACAGCATTAGAAATCTCTTAAGGAAAATGGATGCCTGTATTGATGATTGAGTAGATGGATGATTGGATGGTAAGACACATTCTTCTTAACTTGATGATTTCGGGGACGAAATCCTTTAAGGAGGGGAGAATGTAATAACCCGTATTTTTATAACATGTTAAAACAAGAAATCAAGGCAGAATTAAATTTTAAATTCAGAATCATGGGAAATGGGTTACGCCATTGCGTTCGTCTCGAAATTTTTACATGAAATAGAGTCCGAGTTTTGGAAAATCGGAGTCCGGATGAAGAAGTTATGGCCTGTACAAGTTTCAGCAGTTTTCAGGCAGCACTGGACCAGGGGATCAACCATAGGGACCCTCCCCAGGTCGACCATAGGGTCGACCTACCCCCTAAGTCGACAACAGTGTCGACCTCCCCCCCTTACAGGTCGACCTGGTCGGCCTGTTTTGACCCAGAACTCATTTTTGAAGCCTGAGACGTGTTTTGATGGTCCGGATTGATTCTAGTGTTAATATAAGGGCCTAAACTAGTTGCTACACCTGTAAAAACACCCTTAGACCTAACCTAATTCATATCAAATCATTCTTACACTATTATGCTGCTGAACTCCCTCTTGAATCATGGCCGCCGCCCCCAAATTAAAGTGCAAACATTCAAACTCAAATCAATTCGAAGAACAAAGCTTCAACAATGGTTCAAACAATAAATCAACACTACTACACTGTTCTACAACAAATTCAGCTCTTAATTCGCTAGCCATGCTCTGTAAGTTCTAGTTGTTTTTAGATTTAAACATTTAATTGTAATGTTGCCATGGAATAAAGTGGAATTGGATTTAAGTATGTTTATCGATTCTGATCTATTTCTGTTGCTCCTTGAATCTTCTGTTTTGGGACTTGTCTATCTTTGTGTTCATGACAAGTTTATGATCTATTCAGCAGTTTTCTTGATTCGTAATGACGTTATCATCAAGTTGTAATATTTATGCCTATGATGATGTTTTCCTCTGATCTCATTTTTATTCAATTTCTATCTCCCCCAATTTATTTTCTTTTCATGAACCTTGGTCAATTTCAGACCTTGGTCTAAAATCACGATTTGCGTACGATATGTATACGGGGGAATTATGGGATTATTGCCTATATGAATATGATGTAATAATTGGCAATATGAAATTGGATATTATCATTGTGTTTACAAGTTTGTGCGTGGTCTATAAATTTTGGTCTAATCTTGTTATGAAAAATTTGCATAAATATTATATACATGGAATTTGGCACAAATAGGATCTATGTAATGTAGCATGAGATTTGGTATATATAACATGTATGTAATCTGGCATGTAAATTAAACCACGAGTTCGGGCCTATGTAAATTAAATCAAAAGATTAGGCTTACGATTGGGCATATGTAGAATTGGGGATTTGGATATAAAAGCGATTGTAAATTTGATAATTGGCATAAATATGAACTTGGGTAGTTGGCATGTGTTGTAATAAAATGATTATAGTTTGGTATAACTACATCATGAATCATGATTTGGGTTTATTGGGTATGAGACTTGATACATGTAATTTTGGCTAGAACTTGACATGGTAAAATGGCATAAATTTGGCATACATGTAAAACGGCATAAATTGAACATATGTAAATTTGGTACGAATTGGGCATATGTAAAATTTACATGTAATCTAGAACTTGGGCATATGTTAATTTTGTAAAATTTGGAGTTGAAACATATATGAAAATTTATGACTTGGTAAAGGTTTAATATGAACGCGCCTAAGTTGGGTTTTCGGTAGTTGGCATGTATTGTAAATAAAAGGCTATAACTTGGCATAACCTTATAGTGAATTACGATAATAATTTGGGAATACGTTTTGGGGCAAAAACGTGAATCATGAACATTTCCATATGTTAAACGCATGAACTGATATTGGGATTTTGGGTGAAATACGACCATTAATGAACCTTTGACACGAGGTTAGACTCGGTTTGTGGTGTAAATCTGCCCGGAACCGCCCGGCAAATCCAGTAGCCACAAAGTGTCAGTCTAATGTGAGAGGTCGAAGGCCAAATTGTAGGTGTAACGGTTTATGACATGAGGTTAGACCCAGTTTGTGGTGTAAATCTGCCCGGAACCGCCCGACAAATCAAGTGGCCACAAAGTGCAAGGTCTAATGTGAGAGGTCATGATTCGTTCGTCATAACGAATGAATTAAGGAATACTAACCATAATAAGACGTGGGCATGGTTAGGGGGTTAGGTGGGATGACATGGAAATTTGACATGTAAATGTGGACCTAACCGGTATGAGTTGAGAACATGTAAAACTTATAAATGTGGGCCTAAGCAACATAACTGTTAATCAGACCAATGGGTGGGTTAAGTAACATGGCTAGGCTAATGACACTTGACCGTTATAACATGACTAGCGGATGGGTTGGGCTAACTTGAATAAGTTGATAACACCCAATCGATATAACCTGATGCGTGGTAGGGTTAAGTAAACACACGAGGGTAACACTTAACCATTATAATATGATTGGTGGATGGGGTTAAGTTAACATGCACTTAACCAATATAACGTGATGTGTGGTAAGGTTAAGTAACAATAGAGGGTAACACTTAACCGTCACAACATAATAAGTAGGTGGGCTAAGTCAATGTACACTTAAACAATATGACATGACATGCGGTGGGGTTAAGTTAACACAAGGGAGAACACTTAGCCAGTATAACAAGGCTTGCGGTAGGGTTAAGTAACACAAGGAACAACACTTAACCGATATAACATGATGTGTGGTAGGGTTAAGTAAAACAAGAGAAAACACTTAACCAACTTAACGTGATGGACGGAGAGGGTTAAGTACATATCGAGTTGGTAGGTAATATTAGTAAATATAGGCCCACAAACTTAACCATTAATAAGCATGCTTGAATCGGCGGGATAAGTACATCACGGGAAGGTGGGTAATATCTGTATATATAGGCCCACAAACTTAACCAGTAGGAAACCCTAGTAACGAGGACCCATTTCAACAGTAACCCACTAGATGTATCATGGTACCCTGAAACTAGGCAGGGTGGGGCACGATTACTGGGCTGATTGTAAGCGGTCAAAGCGACGACGGTGGGTGCAACAGTGTAGGTTCTAACGGAGTGCGGGCGTGCACACACTTCAGAGCAGACAAACAGGGCACTGGGGGCACCAGTAGTATAACCTATGCCTTCTAGAATTGCGTCGGGCCGCCACCATGGGTCTTGATACACCCCATGGTGGGACCAGCATAGGTATCTACAATCATTGGCGGCCGTATGACACACATAGGTGGCATAATCCCTAGGTTGGAACTAGGTGGCATAAAACCTAAATCCGAGAAGCGTTCAATAGGTAGCACAATCCCTAGGTTGGACCTAGGTGGCATAAATCCTGGTTGAATCTAGGAAGCGCTCGATAGAAGACCCTAGATTAGATCTTGGTAATAAATAATAGATGTACACGTGAAAGCAACCTTAATTTCGAGGATCGGGATCACGTTATGATTTTATCATTTTATATAGATTACTAGTTGGGACACTAGTTAGGTGGTGCAGAGAAAATAGATATCATTTTAATGGTGAAGCAGAGAAATCTTGCGATGCTTGATAGAAATCTTGCGAAACTATACTTAGTTCTTCTTGAATGGGAACCTTGCAATGTTATACTTGATTCGTCATGCCTGTAGCTTACCTTGTCATCATGCTTATGTTTACTTTCAGTTTATTCATGCCATATTATCTTCACCTGTTTTTATGCTGAAAGTCACTAGGACTTACTCAGTCTTTATGACTGACCCAGTTTGTTTCGCCTCTTTTTCTTTCGTTTCACCTCTCCCCGAGGTTCGCAGGTGGGAATACAGCTTAGTTCGGATCTTACCAAGCTCCAAGCCTCTTTCATGTACTGCTTGGATTTCTCTTGGCTATGGCTTGCTTTGCTTTATTGGGAATACTACAATTTATTTTCAAGCTTCTTTGTTTTTGAGCAAGACAGATATTTTAGCTATGGATTTGGGTATTGGAAGTTGATGGGCTTTTATTGTAAACAATTCTATTTAATAAATGATTTGAAGTTTTTCTACTTTACTTTCCGCTGTTTTATATATGTCTGTCTTGTAATATTTCTGTTCCAGTACCCATAATGCTCCATTGAAGTTAAGGCATTCCCGTTGTGAGTGACCTTAACGGATGTGGGGTGTTACATATCTTCTTGAATTGTTGTAGAATTGCTGTAGAAGCTTTAATCTCTAATTTGAATCTAGTTTGGAGGCTAAGAGAAAAGTTTAGAGAGCGACGACCATGATCAAGAGGAAGTCCAGCAGTATTTTGGTGTCATATGAATTATTGTATGAATTAGGTTAGGCCTCAGGATGTTTATATAGGTGTGGGAACTAGTTTAGGCCCTTAGATTAACCCTAGAATCAATCCGGACCATCAAAACATGTCTCAGGCTTCAAAAATGAGTTCTGGGTCAAAACAGGCCGACCAGGTCGACCTGTAAGGGGGGAGAGGTCGACACTATGGTCAACCTGGGGGGTAGGTCGACCCTAAGGTCGACCGGGGGGGGGGTAGGTCGACCCTTTGGTCCAGTGCTACCTGAAAACTGCTTCTTCATCCGGACTCCGAGTTTCGAAAACTCGGGCTCTATTTCATGTAAAATTTCGAGACGAAAGTAATAGCGTAACCCGTTTCCCCTGATTCTAACTTTAATATTTAATTCTGCCTTGATTTCTTGTTTTAAAATGTTATAAAAATACGGGTTGTTACATGGGTCGAGCAATGTGAAACCTGAATTGTTCGATAAATTTACCAACCAAGACATTCAAAGAATTAATCGATCCGTTTCTAAGCCGCCGAAACCACTTAGTAGCAATACTCATGAGATAAAGAGGGAAGCACTTCGCCGTACCATTCTCCGAAGCCAGCAGTACTTCCATGTGGCGCATATAGCGCATCAAGTGAACCGTACGATCCTTTGTTAGAGACTGAGACGTTGACGATGATAGCTTTATGACAACAACCTAGTTCAACTTTTTTTCAATTATTATTGTTATAAACATATACTAACACTATTTTCTAGAATATATGTATATACGTGTATATATAGAAAATCTATGTAGGTATTTATTATTGAAAACCGTACAATTTAGAGAATCAAGATTTCAAAGAAAAAGAATTCAAGTTTTAGGACTCATGAGTATCAAGAAATAAAGATTCCATGAATTATAGATTAAATGTGTCTAGATACTCTGTTAAAACTCTGGTTAGCACTTGATTCTGATTTCCAATTTAAATTCTGATTTTAAACTGAATACTGATTTCGAACTTCCTTTCAAAATAATTTAAATTTTTTTTTTGCTTGATTTTAAATCTAGTTTTCAAATGATTTCAAAATTATTTCCTTATTTATAAATATATATACCACTTTGCTTAAAGAAATATTTTAACCCTTGAAATTTATTGTTGATTATATTTTCAAATTTATGTTTAAAAGATTTTTAGCTTAAGTTTTACTTACAAATTTATTACTATTTTTATTATAATTGCTTATGTTTTCCAATTCCTTGTTTATATTAAGTTTTAGTTTATTCATACTTTAAATTTATACATTTATACCATTTTATATTTAGTTTTTTTAATTATTTTAGTACATCATCATATGAGTTTTTAAAATATATTTTACTTTGAATAGAATGTTTTAATATAAAGGAATATAGTTTGTATCAACTTTGGAGTTACCATTATTTATTTAAACATTAGTTACTTTATTCAAAAATTCATTTTTTTGATTTTACAATAGAATATGTCGACATATTAGAAGTGTTATGCTAACATACTATCTGTTAGTTGGTTTTTTTAATTTTGAAAAGAAGTGTCATTTGAATTCAAACCTTTTTTGAAAGGTTGTCACTATTGGAAACCTATAAATACCTTCCAAAATTCAATTTTTTAATAACTTTTCATCTCCTACATCCTCTCTAAAAATTCCACCATTAATATTATTAATTTCTTAACTTTTAGCACTTATACTCTGCCGATTTCAATAGAAATCATATCATTCTTCTTCTTTTTCAATTCTAAATGAAAATCTCTCTGAATTCAAGTGCTACTCAAGAGTTATAGGATTCTTGTAATTAAAGATCTCAAGATCAAGTCCTATTGAGTCAAAACTAAAAAACTGATAAGAGAAGGGTGCGGTCATGTCCCGTATAAAGTGACTCGGTGCAATTGTGTCCTGGAAATTGATTGGTGTATAGTTGTGGCCTGTAAATCAACTATATCTCACTGTACTTGGAATCAATTAGGGTGTGCCCTGGTAGCCTTGAAATCAAGTATTATTATTGGATTTATTGAATAAAAATCCACATCAACCCAGCGTTGTGTAGGACTGGATATAGGGGAGTCCCGAACTAGTATAAAATCCCAATGTGTACTTTTGTTTTAATGCTTTACTTTTATTTTCTGCATTTTGTAATTGATTCTATTTCTGTTAATATTTGTGATCTTGTATTATTTTATTTAATCCTAAAATATTTCAAGAAATTAATAAATTCCATTAAATATTATTCACCCATCTAGTGCTTAGCTTGCCTTAAGATACTTAATCAACTTCTCCAACAATTGGTATCAGATCATTGATTTTCAAAGAATTTCATTATCTGAATTTTGAAAATTATAAATGGAAACCAACAACAGAATTGTAATTAATGGTAGTTCATTCATAAAGGGTCAGTCCACTATTAGACCACCACTATTTAATGGTAGTAATTATGCATATTTGGGATATAGAATGAAAATATATTTAGAATCTGTAGGATTAGACACTTGGAATATCTCACAAACCGAATATGTTGAACCCATTGTTAATTTTGCACAATTGACTAATGATTAGGAAGCCACTGCACAAAATTACTCTAAGGCTATGAATATTTAATTCTGATCATTAGATAGGAATGAATTTAATAGAGTATCTGTTTGTAAATCTGCATATGAAATCTGGAAAACTTGGCAAATGACTCATGAAGGAACAAGCAAAGTTAAACAGACAAAAATATCCACGTTAACCAATTAGTTTGATTTTTATTTTTTAAAAATGAATCAGGATGAGTCTATCTCCGATATGTACTGCGAGTTCCAGGAAATCGTGCATTCACTAATGGCTTTGGGAAAATCACATTCTAAGGAAGATCAAGTTAGCAAAGTTCTGAATTCGTTAACATCAGATTGGGATCAAAAGACACTTGCAATTGAAGAAGCCAATGATATCAGTACAATGAAATTTGAGGAATTTACCAGTAATTTATTGTCGTTGAAGTTTAGATGCAAACGAGAAAAGAAAATAAGTCATCAGAAAAGAAATCAGTAGTATTTAAAGTATCATCTGAAAATTCAAATAGTGATGATGATAAAGAGAACATTAATGACAAGGAATTTTAGAAAAATCCTAAGATACAGAAAAAGAAATAATTTCAAAAGGAATGAACAAAGAAAACCTATGAAAAATAATGAGACTCTAAATAATGTCAGTTGCTATAATTGCGACAAATTCGGCCATCTGAGAAGATTATATCCGTATCTGGAGAAACAAAATCGACCTACTAATGATAATTCATCAAAGAAAAGGAAAAGAGCAAATGTAGTTACTCTAGATGATTTTGATTCATCATCACGTGATGAAGAACATGAAGCTAATAATTTGTATATGCACTTCACATCCATTCACGAATTAAGAGAAACTGAAGAATGGATCAAAAATAGGTATGTCTTACTATTTATTTAATTGCTTAAACAATTGTTTGATTGCTTGATTGTTTGCTTTGTTTAAAAGTTGAATTTTAAATTCAAATTTTAAAATTTGAAATAATTATTATTTGATAATATAATAATAAAATAATAATATAAGTTAGTATTTTTTATAACAAATATTATCCTAGAAAATAATTAAATAAGAATATAAAGTTACAAATAGTCAAAATTCAAAACTCACTTTGAAAGTATAAAGGGGGATGTCGACATACCTGTTTGCACATGTCTACATATACCTAAAAGTTGGATTTTGAAATTCAAACTTTTGAAATTCCCTCCACCTTTTCACCAAACCCAATGTGATAGAAAAGGCATCCATTAGACCAGCGAATTGTCCTTTGATTCTCTATATTTACGACCTACTCCTGTCATCTCTTTCTGCCTTTAATTCAGAAATTCAAAACATATCTTCATATTATATTCTCTTCAAAACTATTATCTAATGGCTTCCTCAAGTACTCGTAAAACAATGAACTAACCAATACTATCAAAGGTTTCCTCTTTAACAACCCGGATGCTATCAAAAATTAATAAGTTATGTAAACTTCGGTAAAATCGATATGGGAAAATTTGCTATCTTTAGTGATTTTGCTACCCATTAACTTGAATCTCACTTTTATCAAAAAGGAATTTATATCTTGTTAATTCTCGTGATAATGATGAAGTTTGTTATCCCATTGTGAAAATGTTTTATGCAGACTTTAATCGCAATTTTTATCAAGGAAGTGAAGTTGAAATATGTAGTGGTGTTAAAGGAACACGAATTGTTTTAAATTGTGATGTTTTAAGTACCAATTTGGGTTGCAAGAATACGAGGATTGATCTTTCGGATTTTAATATAAATGAAATTGATTTAGAAACTTTTCATCATATTTTTTAAAACGATGAAAATTTGGAATTCAGAAATCATTTTTATCGTCCAAAAGCAAGGATCGTCAATCTACTTCTTCAACATACCATCACCCATCAGTCCAAAAATTTCAACAACCCTACTATGAAAGTTAACAAAGCCCTTTTTTCTATTTTCGGAATTTATGAAATCAATTGGGCAAAAGTGATTTTAAGTGAGTTTAAGCTAAAGGAAATATCACCAAAAGAAAATACGTTATATTATGGAGTTTGTTTTACACATGTCTTCAAATATTTTGGAGGTTATTTCAAAGGAGAAGAGTTCATTTCTAGAAAAGTTTTCAATGCCAAAAATATTTCTTTTATGATGTGTGATGACCACCCATAACTCCCGCACATAACAAGGGAAATAACGCGCTAAATGACATGCCAGGCAACTATAGATGATCATCAAGGTAAGATAACACATGCGGAACCTGTCATATAACTCACAGCGCAAGAATAAAATATAATAGAATATATACAATAGGCAATAATAGTGAAGCATACACTAGAAAGAATATCTATACATCTTTGGATTACAACGTAAGTGTCTGTACAAATTCGCCTCACTACAACACTCAGAGTCAATCATCACACAATGGAAAACAACAGATACTATATAGTAAAAGGTAATACGCAAGCCTCCTAGTCACCACCACACAGCATCCTCGCCTCACTAAGCTATGCTACCTATAACCTGTTACTCAGTCTGCCCATCCAAAACTGGATGAACAGCCAAAGGTATAAGAGAAAACATAAAACCTTGAGTAAGACAACAGTCTTAGTGAGCGATAAAACAGCTATCTAACACTATCAATAAAGTATATGAGAATAGGTAGATTAACCAACCAATCTACCAAAACACCAAAGAAGAACCCAACCTTGTCTTCCCCACATCTAACAGTGATAGCCTTTAAAAACCAACATTTGGAACAACTATACATCCAGGGAAATCAGGCAACTATTCATTCATAGCAATCAGAAGTTACCAGACAATAGCAATCATAGAAACTAGTTATATCTCACATAAACCATCCTAATCAAGATCAACATTCCTCAAGAACAAGCCCCGAAAGCCTAAACCAACATCAAACAAGCACCCAAGAAATATCTCCTTTGACTTCAGATAATCTACATGAGACGGTATAAGAAAAACATCCAACGTTCACGACTTTGGCTATCCCCGCCTATCCTGCTTTGAAACCATCGTTAATCATATGATGGCCAACCCTGCCATATGTCAAGAGCTAATGTAATCCATGTTCTAGCAAAATCTCAATACGCCTTTCAATGATACTTAACTGGGCCTTTCAACAATACCCAGGGTACTTAACCAAGAACCTCCCCCCCCGGTGTTTTAGGTGCCTCAATTGTACCGCAGGTTTGAGCCCGTTAGAACCTACGACAACGGTAACCTCTCAGCCTTTAGTATCTCTAGTCATCCAACCTGACGACTATTAGTAGCTCAGGCAACCTTCTCGAGCAACCAATATTCATCAACTCATCACTTTGAGTCATCTTCACATTCACTGCATTACGATGATCAATGAACACTTCACTATGCTTCAAACATTTCTCCTTGAATTTGCGTCGATGCTAGAACCATCGCCAACTCAAAAACAATCTTTGTTTAGTCAATAATGCATTTCGTAGCATTTCTAGCTTTTTCGCTATGAAAAACTGGCCACAATGTCAAAACAGCCTTTTGCAACATTTCTGAAATGTTATCACATCTCCTCGTTTAATTCTGCTTCAATCCAGTGTGAAAGCTAAGCAAAACATCAAAATTGGTTTTCACAGGGTTTAGGAAACGCTACCATATCTTCTGGATTGCTCCCGATCCATTTGGCTAAATTCCAGACCACGGCAGTAAAACACATTTTTATAACATTTTTGGTACGCTCTCATTGCTCTTGCGCGATCCATCCTGGATCATGGACGATCCATGTACCATAACCTATGCCAATCCCCCAAAACCACTTGCGCGCTCCATGAAAATGTGTTAATTCGCCCCTATGGATCGTGCTCGATCCACGACTTTTAATAGCTTTTATCAAACACTATCAATTCCCAAGGATTGCGTGCGATCCATTCACTTTGCCAGACCATAAAAAATGCTCCGATCCATCACGTTTTCCAGACCGATCCACTCTTCTTTGGATTGTGCGATCCATGCCTAGTTTGTGGCCGATCCAAGGACTTTTCGTAGCCTTTCCCAAATGTTGTCGTACCTAGAAAATTCAACTTTTGTGAGATCCATCAAAACTTGTCTGATCCATCGTTTTTTTGTGTCGATTCATTGATTTTTGGCGACCGATCCATACTAGCATTTGTGCTCTCGCTCGACTATCGGAAACGGTCCGACGAACCTTAGGGTTAATTTTTCTTTATTTCAAAACCGTCAATATTCTACAACGGAAAAATCTTCATGAAAACCATATCACCAACGTCGAATTCCAAATATTTTCGGCGTTTATCGGCATAACTCTTTTGATGGTCTTGGGCTGCCTTCATTGTCGAACGATCTCGATACAATCCAATGTTTCTCTTATCATCTCTGGCCTAAGTATCAACTTATCTCTTGGTTCTAACCAACATACCGGTGAATTACACGATCTACCATACAATGCCTTGTATGGTGTCATCCCAATGCTCGACTAGTAACTTTTATTATATGTAAACTCAACTAAATGTAGATGGCCTTCCCATGATCCTCCGAAGTCTAATACACAAGCTCTTAGGAGATCTTCCAAAACTCAGTTAACCCCCTCGGTTTGACCATTAGTTTAGGGATGATAAGTCGTACTCAAACACAACCCATTTACCAAATTCTCTTGCAAACTCTTCCAAAATCCACTTGTGAACAATGGATCTCGATCACTCACTATGCTCTTTGGGAAACCATGAAATCGAACTATCCATTTTATATAAAGCTCAGCCAACTTCGGTGCTATTCTAGTGAATTTGATAGGAATAAACCTTGCACTTTTGGTCAAGCGATCCACGATGACCCGAATTCCTTCGTTTCTTATCCTGGTTCTAGGTGGTAGTCCATCGATATCTGCTTCCACTTCCATGTAGGAGCTTCCAATATCTGAAGCAATCCACTAGGCTTCTTCTGTTCATCTTTCACCAACTGACAGGTCATGCACTTGGAAATAAACTTTCCAATATCCCTTTTCATCCCTTCCCAGTAATAAGATCGCTTCATGTCCTAATACATCTTATTACCACCAGGATGAATCGTCAACTTCGAATGTTGACATTCCTTCAGAATCTTATCTCCCAATCCGTCGATTTCAGGAGCAAATAATCGTCCTTGCTTACGAAGCCAACCTTCTCGATCAACCTTGAACTCTTTATCCTCTAGTTCCAACTTCTGGATAATCTTGACAATCTTTGCATCACGCTTTTGGCTCTCTCCAATCCTTTCGATGAGAGTAGGTCTTATTGATATGATTGCCAAAATTTTAGGTTCCAACTCACACCGTGATCTGAAATCAAATCCCGCCGAATACTCGAGGCTCTTGCATTATGAAAACATCACTCTCAAACTTATGTGTCTTCGACTTAACGCATCTTCAACTGCGTTACCTTTACCAGGAGTATAGACTATACCAAAACCATATGATTCCAGAAACTCTAACCACTGTTGTTGCCGAGGATTTAAATACCTTTGGGAGAAAAGATGCTTTAAGGACTTGTGATCTGTGAACAACTCGAATCGAACTCCCAATAGATGATTTCTCCACATCCTTAGAGCAAACATGATCACTGCTAACTCCAAATCATGAGCTGGGTAATTCCTTTTGTGCAGCTTCAGCTGTCAACTTGCCTAGGCCACAATCTTATCCTTCTGCATCAGCACTGCTCCAAGTCTAGTACCATATGCATTGCTGTATACCACCATTTCTTCATTCCCACTTGGAATTGTCAAAACAAGAGCATTCGTCAGTCTCTCTTTCATGATTTCGAAAAATTGCTCACACTTTGCATCTCATGTGAATGCCTGATTCTTCTTCGTCAATCTTGTTAATGGCGCAACTATCTTAGAGAAATCCTTGATAAACCATCAATAATAACATGCAAATCCAAGGAAACTCCAAACATTTGTCATATTCTTAGGTCGATCCCAGTCCTGGATTGCTGTCACTTTAGCAGGGTCAACCGCTATCCTATTTCCAGAAACAACATGGCCTAAGAACCTCACTTCGCTCTTCCAAAAGTGACACTTCGAAAACTTAGCCTTCAGCCGATGCTTTCACATGATTTCTATAACAAATCTCAAATGCTCTTCCTCATTTCCGGAGTAAACCAGAATATCATCCACGAACATGATCCCGAACTTGTTCATATAATCTCTAAAAACACGATTCATAAGATCCACAAAATACACTGGCGCGTTAGTCAACACAAATGGCATCACCAACCATTCAAAGAAACCGAATAGTGTCCTAAAAGCAGTCTTCGACACAATATCCTTTGCCACTCTCAACTGATGGAATCATGTTACCAAATCCATCCGGGAAAACACTTTAGCTTCGTGAAGCTGATCGAACAAGTCACCGATCCTCGCCGATGGATACTTATTCTTCTTGGTCACCTTGTTTAGTTCACGATAGTCCATAAATAATCTCAAGGATCCATTGGCCTTGGTTGCAAACACAACTGGTGCTTCCCATTGGATGCACTTCTCTGAATGGATCCTTCTTCCAAAAGGTCATGAACTTGCACCTCTAACTCTTGTTATTCCTTAGGCGCCATCCGCCTAAGAGGCATAACGATAGGTCTAGCACCCTCGACCAAATTGATTCTAAACTCAATCTCACGATGCAGCGGCAAGCCTTTGACTTCTTCAAATACATCTCAAACTCATTATCTATCAGCACAGATGATAAATTTTCTTGTGGAATCACGAGTGAATATAAAAAGCTCACGAAGACACCATCTTTGGGCTTACATCGGATCAAAACCATTCGCCTTCCACATCCCCGACTCTCACCTCAAGCTTCTCGCAATTAACTCTTGCTGCATACCTCTTGAGCCAATCCATGCCCAAGATGATCCCAAACCCAGTGAAGCTTAAAACAAAGCAATCACACACAAAAGAGCAACCATGACTCGATAATGCAAGACCACGAAAAAGCATACAAAGGCTAGACAAACCCCCAACTGCATTAGTCACAACTTAAGGTCTATCACAAATCTCAGGTTCCAAACCCAAGCGCCACACAAGCTCATTACAAATGAATGAATGTGTTGCTCTAGTATCAAACAACACACAAACTGAAACACCTTTAATCAAAAGAGTACCTTGAATGATGACACCCTTCCCTTTCTCCTATACAGTAGGATCCCTTGAAGACGACGACTCAACTCCCAATGCATACGCCTTCACATTCTGCTTTCCATTGGCTTGTTCTGGGCAATATTTCTTGTCATGCCCTGGCTTTCCACACTTTAAGCACTTCTTTTTTGCTTTTGGATTTTTACAATCCTTAGAATAATGGCCCTTCTGCCATCAGTTAAAGCAAGTCACTTCACTCTTTTGCTTCTTCTGACCATCTTTTTCTTTCTGTTGTTGCTGCTTTCTCCTTTTCTTATTATCACCCTACTGTGGTTTTAAAGCTTCCTTGGTCGTAACAACAATGGTTTCTTCTTTCGGAAACAATCTTTCATGTTGAACAACTTTCTCCATTATCTTCTCATATGGATCGTCAAGATGATCCACCAATGACTTCCAAATATAGGTATCCAAACCCATAACAAACTTTTCGTTCTTTCAATAAGGTGTCTTAATGTACGAACGAGCATACTTGGATAAAGCCTCAAAATTAAAAACATAATCCAACATCGGTCAACCATTTTGCTTTAACTCCACAAACTTTTTGAATAAAACAAATTTTGATGCAGTAGAGATGAACTTTGTCTCAAACTTGACTCGGAAATGATCCCATGCGATCTCATCTTTTGGAGTCTTCAAAGTGATAGAGTTCCGCCAATCAATGGCTCTACCTTACAATCATCTGGATGTAAGCTTCCATTTCGTTGCATCTCAATGCCAAAATCTCAAAAAATACATACATAAGCATCTAACCACCTCTAAACCTCTTCATTCGGCTCTATCTCCTTGAACTGCTTTCCTCCAGGAGAAGTGAAGTCTTTGCATAACTTCGCAAAGTCCACAACCCTCGGTACCTGCACTTGAACTCCTACATCTATCGATGTTGCCTCCTGAGCGGGTACCCTCCTCAAGATCGCTGCCATCATGACCTCGAACATAGCTGGGTAGTCTGGTATACTACCATTTCCCTCTTCAGGAGCAGCCTCCTCCCTAGCAGCATGTCTCGATGGTCGACGACTCATTCTAAATCTGTAATATAGAATGATTAGCCACCTATGAGATAACTGCTATAAAGTTCAAACACTTTTACTATACACTAATATATATATATATATATATATATATATATATAGTACGCATCCATCAGAAATCTCCAAGTATGTCTCTCATATGTTATGTCTTTGAAATTTAGCCAAAATCCATAACCAAAGCTCTGATACAAAATGTGATGACCGCCCATAATTCCTGCACTTAACAAGGGAAATAATGTGTTGAAGACATGCCAGGCAGCTACGGACGATCATCAAAGTTGAATAACACATTGCGGCACCTGTCGTATAACTCACAGCGTATGAATAAAATATAACAGAACATATACAGTAGGCCATAATAGTGAAGCTTTTCTGAGCAAAAACTTAGAATTTCATAACAACTAGAAAGAATATTCATACACCCTTGGATTACAACATAAGTGTCTATACAAATTTACCTCACTACAACACTCAGAGAAAACACCAATAAGAACAGCTGAAACAACAAGTTCTAGATAGCAGAAAAAATGATATGCAAGCCTCATGCTCGCCACTACACAACATCCTCACCTCACTAAGCTATGCTACATATAACCTTCTGCAAACTCTGCCCATACAAAATCGGATGAACAACCCAACGTAATAAGAGGGAAGCGTAAATACTTGAGCCAAACAACAACCTTAGCAAGCGATAAAACAACTATCTAACATCATCAATAAAGTACATGAGAATAGGTAGACTAACCAACCAATCTACCAAAACACTATAGAAGAACCCAACCTCGTCTTCCCCACACCTTATACTGATAGCTTTTACAAACCAGCATTTGAAGCAACTATGCATGTTATTCATTCATGGCAATAAGAAGTAACCTGACAATAGCAATCATAGCAACTAGTTATATCTCACATAAACCATACTAATCGAGATCAACATTCCTCAAGCACAAGCCTCTAAAGCCTAAACCAACATCAGACAAGCACCCAAGAAACATCTCCTTCGACGTCGGACAATCTACATGAGACAATACAAGCAAAACATCCAACATCACGACTCTAGCTGTCACCGCCTATCCTGCTTAGAAACCATCATTAATCATATGATGGCCAACCCGGCCATATGTCAAGGGCTAATGGTAACCCCAATTCTAGCAAAAACTCCAAAGATCTTCAACAATACGTACCTAGGCCTTTCAACGATACCCAGGGCACTCTGCCAGCAATCCTCCGGTCTTTTAGGCACCTCTGTTATACGCTTGCTTTGAGCCCGCTAGAACCTACAACAACGGTAATCTCAGCCTTCAGTATGTCTACTCATCCAACCTGACGGCTATTTGTAGCTCAAGCAACCTTCTCGATTGACCATTATTCATCAACTTACCACTTTGAGTCATATTCACATTTGTTGCATTACAATGATCAACGAAAACTTCACTATGATTCAGATATTCCTCCTTGAATTCGCATCGAAGCAAGAACCATTGTCAACTCAAAAACAAGCTTCGTTTGGTTGATAGTGCATTTCATAGCATTTCTAGCCTTTTCGCTATGAAAAACTGGCCACAATGTCAAAACATCCTTTTGCATCATTTCTGAAATGCAACATATCTCCTGGTTCAGTTCTGCATCAGTCCAGTGTGAAAGCTAAGCAAAACATCAAAACTGGATTTCACAACATTTAGGAAATGCTACTATATCTTTTGGATTACTCCCAGTCTATTTGGCTAAATTCCAGGCCACAGCACTTATAACACCTTTTTATAACGTTTCTGGAATGCCATCATTACTCCTGCGTGATCCATCCTGGATCGTGGTCGATCCATGCGCCAGAACCTATGCCAAACCCCCAAAACCACGTGCGCGCTCCATGGAAATGTGTCGATCCGCCTCTATGGATCATGCCCGATCCACAACTTTTCACAGCATTTGTCAAACGCTATCAATTCCCAAGGATAGGGTGTGATCCATTCACTTTGTCAGACCACGAAAAATGCTCTTACCCAACATGTTTTCTAGCCCGATCCACTCTTTTTTGGCTTGCGCGATCCATGGATTTCTCATAGCGTTTTCCAAACGTTGTTGTACCTAGAAAATCCAGCTTCTGCCAAATCCATCAAAATTTGCCCGATCCATCATTTTTTCGTGCCGATTTACTGATTTTTGGTAATCGATCCATACTAGGATTTGTGCTCGATCTAGGACTTTCTATAGCATTTGTAAAATGCAATTAAAACCTGAAAATTCAGCATTTGCCAAAACTTACCCAAACACCACCAATTCATCTTAAACACCACCCAAATTCGATCGACAAATCAACTATTGATATAAGCAATGATTAGCAAACGATTATCAAATCAATACATGGATCTAAACATAGAATTAACATATGAAATTACAGTTTATTTTAGTTGCTAGGTTAGATATTATGGTGATTTGAATTAAAATCATACTTACATCAATTAGATCTATATGAAAACAAATTGAAATGACGAACATAAGATCAAACAACCCTTATATTTGATTGAATCTGCGTGAGAGATGCTTATCACTCACCAAATCCCCAAAGCAACTAGAAAACATCCGATTCTTAATCCGGGCAGCGGAGAATTATGTTCAAACTCTTTAATTTGATGAAATCTCACTTTAATTGATATAGATATAGCTTCAAACGATGTAGATCTTTGATTCTCTTATGTAGATCTAGAATTTTAACGGTGGAAAGGTGTATTTGATTGAGTAAGGAGGATCACGAGCTTAACCAAATGAGATCATGAAGAAAGTAAACTATTCTCCATGCCTCTAACCGCCTATTTGTAGCCTCCCACCAGCCCACTAATGGGCCTCCTCAAATCAGCCTATCAATGGCTCTAAAAACCTGAACAGAAATTGTAAAACACAAAAATAGCGATTCCTCCCAAATAGCAGAGCCAAATCTTTAATGTGACTACTCTATGGAATTGGCTACACCATTTCCTTTCCAATGAATCTAGCCTCAGCACCTGATTCAATCCCAGTTAAAAGTTATGCCCTGTACAAGACTGGGCAAAATGACCACAAATAAAACTGCTAAAATTTTTGGACATGTCTCACATCCCCATAACCAACATATCAAAATATGAGAATGACCCAACCCTCAGGGAATACAATAAAAATATTTTACGATTCTCCAATACATAAAATGCGGGCTGTTACATGAAGATTCCACTTGTGTTTCATCCATATGAAACATATGCGGAAAAGCAAGAAAGATTGGAACAAGAAAAATAAACCAATAAAATGGATATCGAAGAAGAGAAAGAAGGTACCTCTTTAGACAACATTGAATTTCCCACTAACTTTTCCAAGAAAACCGTTCTAAAAAATCAAGTGATTTTTGCCAAGAACCAAAAGGAACTTAAGAGATCATTTTGTAAGAAATATGAAAAAAAATTCTACTAAAATGAGTAAGTTCTTTGGCAATGTTTGAATAAAACTTGGGTTGTCATCCTCCTCCTTCGCTGAATTCAAAGTTTAATGTTGTATAGTATCAATTTCAATTCTGCATTTCTATCTTAAGTTATGTACTAGTTTCATGTATCGTTGTCATTAGTTTGAATAAAGTTCTATATTTCTATCAATTCTTGTTTATACATCTCTGGAATAACTATTAAAACAATAAAAAAAAGTTTATATAAGTCAAAACATATCACAAAATTACAAAGTTCTTCAAAATTGAAAATATACATGCATATGTCGACATATAGGTTTATGCATGTCGACATATAACTGTATAGTTTCCAGAATTTTTTGAATTTGAAAACTGCTCTAACCAACTCAGGTCTGTTCAATTCAAACGAATTTAGGGCCTATTTATACCCTTTGCTTCCAGAAAAAATATTTCATTTATTCCTCCTATGCTTCCTTTCACTATTTCTTGATAAATTCAAAATTATGGCTACTCAAATTTATAATCTTAGTGAGAATCTTGAAGAAATCCTTAATTCTTTAAAGAGCGTTCAATCATTCTCCGTAATTAGCATGATTAGGATTAAGTCAAATACAGATGATCGAATAGCAAGAGAACATTTTGATGCAATTTGTGATCTCTTCACTTTCAAAAGATGAAAACAACAATATCACTAGAGAACCTCTTACCAAAGACCACGATGATTGGGATGCTATAAAGCGTGATCCAATCTTCGGTGGTGTTGGTTGTGTTGAAGTTCCTCGAAATTCATGAATTTGTCTTCGTTTGTGTGGCTTGTTTGAATTATTTCCAAAATTTAAACTTGTAAATAAACAACTCTAAGTATGGTATGGTTGATTAATGTATGTAAAGACATATATTGCTGTATATATATTGAATTGGCTTGGTGTGATTTGTATGACTCAAAATGTAGTTTATACTTTATAATCATTTAAGCTATAATATTTAGAATATTATAGTTATTTGGTTTAGTTAGAATAATATCGATAAATCATTTTTAAACGATATAATTATGCCTTAGTTTTAAGAGGGTATTAGAATGTAGTAAGGATTATATAGTTTTAATTGATGACAAAGGGGGTAATTATAAAATAGGGCTTACATTATAGGGGAGTTAGTAGTTTCAAGGGGATTTATTGGAATAAGGGGGAAGTAACCTAAGAATCAAGACGTCAGGTATGAATATTTTACAATCATCATCATAAAAATGGGGAGACTGTTAGAGACTGAGATGTCGATGATGATTGTTTTGATGAAAACATCCTTGTTTCAACTTTGCTTCAATTATTATTGTTATAAAATATATGGTAACACCATTTTCTAGAACATATATATATATATATATATATGTGTGTGTGTGTGTGTGTGTGTGTATAGGAAATCTATGCAGGTATTTATTATTGAAGACTGTACAGTTCAGAGAATCAAGATTTCAAAGAAAAAGAGTTCACGTTTCAAGACTAATAAGTATCAAGAAATTATGAGTTCAAGAATTATAGAGTAAATGTGTCTAGATATTCTATTAAAACTCTAGTTAGCACTTAATTCTGGTTTCAAATTTAAATTCTAATTTAAAATTTAATCCTTATTTCAAACTTTCTTTCAGAATTATTTACCTAATTATAATCTAGTTTTCAAATGATTTCAAAATTACTCCCTTACCTATAAATACTTCTTTATTTTAAAAAATATTTTAAATCCTACAATTTATTGTTAATTCTATTTCCAAATTTATGTTTAAAATAGTTTCAACTTAAGTTTTATCTACAAATTTATTACTTATTTTGTTATAATTACTTATGTTTTCAAATTCCATCTTTATATTAAGTTTTAATATATTCATAGTTTTATATTTATACATTTATATCATTTTATATTTAGTTTTCTTAAATATTTTTATTACATCTTTAAATAAGTTTTTAAAATATATTTTAATTTGAATATAATGTTTAATATAAAGGAATATAGTTTGTTTTGACTCTGGATTCACCATAATTTATTTAAACATTACTTACTTTGTTTTGAATTTCATTTTTCGTTTTTACACTTGCATATTTTGACATATAAGAAGTGCTAAGTCGACATACTATCGGATCTAGATTAACCTAGAGAGGGAGTTAATAGGGTTTATTGGATTTTTACAGAATATCAAAATACAAATTGCATTAGAGAAAATAAATGCAGAAAATAAATAACATAGATTTTACCCAGCTTCGACAAACCTTGCCTACTGCTACATTCCCTAAGGTTTTTTACTAGAATTAAAACAATCTCTTATATAAAAAAGTCTGTAAACTCGCGACTCCATTGCTGACTGTTTATACAGTTTTGTACACTTGTGAAACCTGTTGCTGTTCTTATTCTACGTTTAAAACCCTATGCTTATCTAGAACCCTAAGATTAGAATTTCCCGAATTACAATCCCGTAATTTGTAGACCTTAGTTAAATCCTATAAATAGAAGACCCTAGTTTTTACAAAAAAATAGAAAATATATTGAAAATTCACAAAAAAATTAAAAACAATTCAAAATAAAATGGAGATAAAAAACCTTTTTCTTTTAAACTAAAACAAGGTCGGCCTTTATATTCTTGTGCAAAACCATTGCTCCTCTTTTATTCTTCTATGTCGGTTGTCCCTTAATAAAAATAGGGCTTTTCTTCAAATCAAAATCGCGGTTCCTGGATGCTTTCGAATTATATGCTATGAAGCTTAAATCCTAGTTACTTTGTTTGAAGATTGATTTTCTCCTTTTTGCAATCGAAAACATGAGTTATTTTGAATTTATTTGATCGATTTATTTGCTTGAATTTTTCGATGGTTGTTGCTTGGATTTCAATCCATTTGCCAGTGATGATTTGTGTGTTATATTGGGTTTATAAATCTTTGGTTTTGAATTGCTTGTGTGATATCCAAGTTTGTTGCCATAGACGCTTGAATGAATTCCAAAAAAAAAAAAAATCTACCCAATATTATGATTCTAGAAATTTCGGAAAAAAGTGAAATTGTTCTAACTCATTCCTATGTATTTATGGAAATAAATTTGAATTACAAATTCATATCTTTCACCAAAAATTTTTCCTTGATTGAATTTATCCTTGCATGGTTTTCAAAGAACATTTTCTAAATATTGTTTCCTAGTTTTAACTTCATTCAAATATGGAAAAAAAATTGTTTGCCAAAAAATGTTCACTGGTGTATCTAATATCTGGATAGAATAAAAAATCTTGCCAAAACTGTTTGCAAATTTTCTGGAATGAAATTGCAATTTCTTGGCAAAAATAAGACTGCAATTTTTTTCTTCTAATCATGAAAACTTTCCCATAAATTTTAGAAAAGAATTCTTGTCTTTTATGCCAAGAGATGTACATTAAAAACTTGCCAAACCCAACTTGTTGTATTTGGTCGATTTTTTGACCTTTTGTGAATTCTGAAAAATAGAATTGCTGATTTTCCACTTGCCAAACAATTTCAAGATAACTTTGAAGTATTCTTGCCTTATATGTTGAAATGAATATTTCCCAAGATAAATATTGTTTAAAACTGGGAACCATTCGAAATCTGCTTGCATGACAAACCTTAAGACAGTGTGTATTCGAGACATTTAAGGGTTGATCATACTGACATTTAATTCCTGTTCGACCATATCCAGTTTGGCTATTGTACTTGGCACTGTGCATGCTGAACTATTTTGCTTCCTATGTGAATTACATAAACATGTGCTATCCAAATATTGTTGTTGTGTGTACTCTTGTGCTTGCATACTATCTTGTCGATTTCGTTGAATTTATATATATACACATATAACATGTATATCTATATGTATATATGTATGTGGATTCATTTTGGCTTGAACAGCTTGTCTTTGTGTGCTATTATATTCTTGAAACTGATTCTTGTGACTGTATATACATTGAGATGCCATGTTTGTTTTTCTTTTTCTATTGTATGAACATGAACTTGACATGCACCTTTACATGCATGATTTTCCTGAGATTTGAACCTGTTGAATTGCACCCATATCACGTGCTCCACTGTTTCTTTGTGCCATGTTGCAATGTATTTGAGTCTTGCACCATCCTGCACTTGTTCATCCAGATTTTGCATGTTGCACAAGAATTTGAAAAGATTGGCATGTGCAGTGTTTCATGTATGTCTGGCGCATTGTCAATTTTTATGCCTATTTGTGTCCTTGTGTACACCACTTTGAAAACGGAAGATTCTTGTTTTATGTGCATGAAACATTCCCTATTGCACCATATATAATTTGGTCGTCGAGCCGCTTTCTGACTTGACCCTGACTTACATTTGTATATGTGGTCTAGCCATGTGATCTTGCCGAACCACTATTCCTACTTTGTATATACATACATATATATATGTATATATATATATATGCACAAATGTGTGTGCGTATATATATATATGTTTGTGTCTGCATTTGTACTGGATTTCTTGGTTCATGCCCATTCACTGAATTGACCATATTGCCCTTGCACAGAAATATGTGTATATATACACATGTATGTTTATACATGTATGGTGCACGTGTAGAATTTATATATGTGAGCACTACATACGATGTCTACCTTGTGGTACTTACAATGGATCACTGTGAATATCACAAGCAGTCTAGACACGGATGGATGTCCACATAAATTAGATCAAGTAATGAAATATGATGAGAAACACACCAAAATTCTGAGGAAAATAAATCTTAAAAGTAAAATTATTTCTGCTAGAATTTAAAAATATTTTTGTTCCATTTTACTGTGTGTGTTTCTGTGACAGGTATGCAGAAGACTGGATTGACTGTGAAGTAGGCAGAAGATAGAAGATAAAATTGTGTAATTGTATATGAGTGTATGAATGTATTTGTACAATTCGAGTGAAATGTAACTGAGTGACAGAGTGTTGTAGTGAGGAACTATGTAAGAAATGAAATGGAAATTGAAATTGAATTATAATCCTGAGATGTACAAATAGTGGAGTTACGAAATCTGTATTATTCAAATGTTGAAATGAAATATTATAATTAAATAAAATACTGTTTGAATATTTAAATTCTTGTGCAGTAGTATTCTATTTAAATATAAATATTTAATTTTGTCTGTGAAGTAGTAGAACATGACAATTGCAAACACATTTATAATAATAAATATATGTTTATTATCATTAGGGCTGGCAATGAGTACCAAAAAATCCAATATCTGTCCGCATCCGTATTCGAAAATATGAATAATATATGATATCCTAAATGTGGATACGGATATTCGAAAAGCGGATATGGATATCCGATATCCGAAAATATTTCCAGATACAAATACGAATATGCCAATATCCGTATCCGAAAATTATCCGACCGTTATGGAATTAAATATCCATACTTTATTTTCAAACTATACTTCAATTTTCAACTTTCAGCCTAAGTTCAAGATCCAGCCCAATTCAACGTCCAACCTTCATTTATCAAAACCTAGTACATTTTGCAAGTAACGTTTAGGAACATCAGGAGCAGCCTCCTCTACCAAAATGGCGACTACTCCCGTTCGATAATTCGATTTTCAGCATCTCCTAGCATGAAAAAAATTGACGACTTCATCCCCCCTTCGATTTCCAGCATCTTCGAGCATCCAACGACCATTAGTGCCAATTTCGAGCATCTCGAGATTAATCCAGCAATCGACGCGACGCCGCTTGTACTCGAGATAGACTGATAGTGGTACTAAACTATGAATTCAAAGCTTTTGTTTTCTGGTTTATTTATTATTTATTTTATGTTTATGAAGAACTGCTAGATGTTCTACATAGTTGAGTGTAAATTTATATGCTTAAAACAGTTAGCCGATAACAAACACATTTCCAAAAATAGTAAATGCTGTTAATAACACTGTTAATAACAAATCCATATGTTTAAAACAGTAAGCCGATAACAAATCCATATATTCTGCGTAGTCGAGATAGATTGATAGTATATGATTAAGATTATATGCTAAAAACAGTTAGCCAATAACAAATCCATATGTTTAAAATGCTGTTAATAACACTGTTAATAATAAATGGTTACATGTATTTCTGAAAATTTATTGTGCTTAAAATGCTTAAATGTATTTCTTAAAATTTATTGTGCATCAAGTTAATTTAACTGTATATTAGTTGAATGTAAAAATAATTTCGCAAGTTTTTTTATATGTAGATTGTAAAAATGACAAATAAGTCATCAAGTCGTTGTAGTAAATCCATTCAGTGCTCATCAATGAATAATGATAACATCGTAGATAATATGCCTATTATGCAAGAAACTCAAAATGCGGACAATAATTTGCAACAAAGTCAAGATATTTCAACAACTTTGGATAAAAATGAACCTATAATATGAGCCTTAAAATTTGAAGTGTGGAAGGATTTTGATAGCAAAATAATGTTGAGCTTGTGGATGATGCATCGTTATAATGTAATCTATATGCACTCCTTGCATATGGTATGATTCTTTTGGTTTATTCTTGCAAACATTTAAACTACTTTGTGTAGCATTATGAAGTTTTAGCATTTTTTTTATTTAGTAGAGGACCTATCAAAATTGATCTTGAAGTGATGTCCTACACTAGATGGTTCATGGTTCATGGTTCTTCATTTTAGCATTACCTAGTAAAACCTCATCCCCTAATATTACTTCCACTTTTGCTTTAACGTTTTCCATAAACGGTTCACTGAGTTCCAAACAGTTTGCAACTGAGTCTACAAACTGCTGTTTGCAACTCAGTTGCAAAGTTTAGTTTGCAAGTGAGTTGCAAACTAAACTTTGCAACTGAATTGCAAATTGCACTTCTGTTTGCAACCCTGTTGCAAACTGAAGTTTGCAACCGAGTTAGTTGCAAACTGTTATTTGCAACTCAATGAACCAAAAATGAATGTTGTTGGTGAAAAAGTTCCTTTAATCCTGTAAATTAAATGGAAATGTATGCATTATCATGACTATCGTTCAAATTATTTTGTCAATAACCGCAGTGGTTGCTGTTTCTAGCCAGAAATTTCTCTTCGAACTTGTAGTTTGACTGAGAAAAAATAATCAAATATTTATATCCTACACTAAAAATTCACTAAAAATGAATGCATGTTTTGCCGTTTAGTGAGCTTGTTTAGTGAGATTTTGAAGACGCTATGGAAAAATGAGTGCAATATATTAAATTATGTGTGTTATTTAGATGATTTTTGGTATTTGCTACAATTCACGACATGTATTGTTTTAGGATATGACTACATATATGATGTATTTGCTTTTTAGTTTTTATGATGTATTTGCAGTATCTTATGTGTTCATTGTTATGATGAATTTGCTAGAATTGTATGTATTTGCTGCAAATTATGAGTTATGCAATCTTGGATATGCAATTTGAAATACGAATACAGATATTTTCGGATATTCAAAAATATCCATATTCGTTGAACCAGATACGGATATTTTCAGATATCCACGGATACAATTATTATTTAAGTGATATCCGCGGATATCGGATATGGATTCAGATTTTTTTTTTGGATCCGTATCCGACTGCATCTGTTGACAGGCTTAGTTATCATCAAACAAAAATCATAGAATTGTTAGATACAACAATCTTCCCTTTTGATGATGACAAACATATAATAAGATTTTGGATATAATAAATGTGTTAGACAATGAATATCGAAATCCCCCCTATATGTATGCTCCCCTTACAACAAAACCTCTTTACATATGTACATGAGTGAAAAACAATAGTTGAAACTTCAATATCAAAATATTCAAATAATATCCACTCGTTAATCAAAATCTTAACCCATTCTCCCCTTTTTTATCATCAAAAGGATACAGAAATTAAAATAATGATGAAAAATTGATAGAAAATATAACATCTTCTTAATAGGAAGAACATTCATCATAAATCTCAATCAGTCAAACAAAAATCATAATATTCTAAGAACTAGTGTCAAATTTCACATTATAAAATGATGGATTTACGATGAAATTTAAAAAAATGGAGAGAGTTCTAAATCAAATGATTTCCAATTATTTTCAAAAAAAAAATTATAAAAAGTTGAGCCCAAAACAGTGATGCGTTTGGATAACGATTTATAAATTCAATTTAAATGATCCAACCAAATGATCTCAAATCCCAATATCTATCAATCAACAAATCATAACATATCATAAAATATTAACACATTTCCCAAGTTAGAAAATGGATCAGTAAGTTGGTTTATACACACCAAGGAGGATTTCATGTAAATTTTTATTTGTATCAAATTGTTTTCTTTTCTTTTTCTTTTAATTTAAGAGCATACTGACCACGCATAACCAAATCTTGGATTTTTAAATGAGGTCAGTTGCAACTTAAATATAAGTAATCTCTTAACCATGCATGACCAGAGCTTAGATTTTTAAATGAGATTAGAGAAACACTTATACATATTACATTTTTATTATTTTCCTTTTTTAAAAAAACTCCTCAGTATATAAAACCAATATGGATGATATAAATGTGGCAGGTACATAAATGATTGTGAAATAAATTTCTAAATTGATTACATTATGAAATATGCTTACCGGGATTCTTGAAAAAATTTCAAATATCTCTATTTCTAAAAAATTATGTAGCCACATTTCCATCACGAATTTGAAGTTGTATATTCAAAGGATTATTTAAAAAATATTAAACTCTCCGCATTAATATAAAATCATGATGGATGACAGAATGATGACAGATAAAGAAGATGTTCATGAAATAGGTCCCAATTCAAAGATATTATTACAACTGTTCAAAAATCATGAGAATTTAAATAAAATTTCCTCTTCTTATGAAGTTTACTGTAGTTACTACTCATCACAATTTTAAACTCTAATAATAATTTTGATGAGTTCTAAATACAGTTCAATTTGGCTATTGATTTCAATTTCTAAATAAATAATCAATAAATGATTTTAAAATTGAAAAACTAATGACAAAAGGGAATTGAAAGATCTATACAATTTGAAAAACTAGTCAAAAAAATTTAAGCAGTTAAACAAGAAATTTTCAAAGCATTTAAGGCTAATACTGCTTGTTATCTCTATTAATGAGAATTTTAATAACATCCCGGTGGCTAACAAAGGTATCACAGACAATAATAACCAATTACCAAACCCAAGCAAAAAAGACAAGCATACAAATTCCATTTATTAGAGCATCAATCAATATTTACCAAAACAAGAAGTCATAAAAATATTTTCAAAAATGACTCCTTTTATCGGAGCAGCAAGACAGATTCAAAATAAGTTGCACAAGAAAGTTTTCAGAAAATTACATTAAGTCCAAGAAGACAAATCATGATCCAAAATTCAAAGAAACGGTTTATTTGAAATCACCCGAAAGTATGTGAAAACTTCAAGATTCAATGAATCGATCACACAGGATTATTAATTTCAAATCCAACAAGTGTGTGAGGTTCAAAACAAAATTCAAATGATTTCAAACAAAACAATATACAAGTAAATGATCATGATTTCAGAATGAATTTCAGAATGTATTGCAAGAATCTATACCAAAAGATTTTCAATTCAAAATAGTTATGCCAAATAAAAAAAATTGAATCTTTTATCAGAGCAGCAGTCAACAAATTTAAGAACAAGACTCACAAGAGAATTTTTTTTCCGGATTATTTCTAACAAGCACAAGAGAGATAATTCATGATCCAAGATTAAACAATTAGTTCATTTGAAATCACTTGAAGAGATGTGTTAATTTCAAGATATAATGAATCGTTCACACAAGTGTATTAATTTCAAATTCAAGATGTGTGTGAGATTCAATATATCAAAATTTCAAATAATTTCAAACAATTAAGTATATAAACCAAAAGATCATCAAATAAAAGTGAGTTTAAAGATGCAACACCACAATCCCTTCAAAAATGATTTTCCATTTTCAATTATTGGAAACAATGATTCACGCCAAATGTTTTTCAATTCAGACATATCCAAGCCAATCCAAAAAACAATGAAATTATCACAACTGAAAAAATAGTAGCATGCTATAATGAGTGTATTTTGTTCAGACCTTCCAAAATGAATTAAAAGAAACTCAAATCAGCAGAGATGTGTGAAATTTCAATAAATTTTAAAATCTTCAAAAATTTATAATTTAAATTAATAGTATACAAGATATAATAAGAATGCTTCAGCACTATTATGAATTCACAAATCAGGAAAAAAATTGACTTCAAGATAACTGCAAAAATTTATAAATTTAAATTCATGTTTTGGAAATTATTAAAACATAAGAGTTTTATCCAAATGAAGAGAATTTACAGAAAACCAATAATTCTAAAACTAGAGGTTAAAGAACTCAAGAAGTGAAAAAGAAATATAGCAGTGAGAAATCAAATCAGAATAATCAAAAGAAAATAAATAGAAGGGGTAGAAGGATGAATAAACAAAGAAGGAAAAAAACAGAGAATATTGACAGAGATGAGGTTAGAGATTATACCTAATTTACAATAAACATTGTGGATCTCTAACTCAGCAAACTTAGCTAAGAAACTCTGAATAATTCAATGATATGAAGCAGTTTGAAGTCAGTTATCTTTTTGCAATGCAGTTTCTCAGCGTCCTCCAGTTCCTAACAGTTTTGGGGATCGAGTGAAAAAATTTGTAAAACCACTTTGAAATGTGTTCATGAATTTTGGTACCCAAACCTGTTTGTGTAACAATCCACCAGAATTTACTTTTGTGCCCTTAAGAACCCAAATCTGTTTGAATTTAGTCAAAATCATTTTATTTCCATTTGGGGTCCAAGGTTATTTAAATCGTTTGTTACCAAACAAATTCTCATATGGTTTATGATATAAAAATCCTTTGAAAATACCAGAGTTTAAATTTTCATAACGATCTTTTCCAAAACGGTTTGAAGGATTTTTGAAACCATTTGAATTTAGGTTTTCAAACCTATTAAATTTCCCAAAACCTAGACCATATTTATTTCCAATAGAAACTTTGTTTTACAACAACAAATTCAAAGATTTTCCCCATTAGATAATTTAACCAAAGTTGATTCAAGTCGTTGAATTTTGGATATAAGATTTGCATTTTATTTTATTAAATGTAAACAACGATTATTAGTGATCTTCCTTCGAGTATGTGTTTGTTTCAAAACCAAAATTTCATTTTCAAACAATTTAATTTTGGCTTGGGACACAGAAATATCATTTTCAAAACATTTTTGTTTTTCTGTTTCAAGCTTTTCAAGATTCTTGAATTTTTCAATCTCATTTTCTTGCTCAGTCAAGATTGATTCGGATTTCTGTAAATTTTGATTTCAAAAATTTTATGTTTGGAATTAAGATTATCCAACTCCTTTTGCAAAATATTGGTTTTATAAATTAGCTCACACTCATTTTTTTAAAACCATAATTTCTTTTTCAAGTTTCTAATGATTTTTATTGAGATAAGCTAAATCATTTTTCAAATTGAAACAATTCTTGCAATCGGAGTTTTCATGTTTTAATTCCAGCATATTATTTTTGTGAATTAATTCATGATTTTCATATTTCGGAAGTTTGTTTTTTCGTTGGATTTTATCAACAGATTTAGTTAAATCAGTACACATATAAACTAAATTCTCATAAGAGAAATTTTCTGTCTCATCGTCTGTTGAGTCTTCATTGTCTGATCCATCTGAATTTTTATTTGTATGACCTGTTAAGCATAGATATGATTCTGAGTTGGCCTTCTGCGGTTTTGAGAAGTTGTCATCTTTTCCATACAACGCGTCGTGAGTTTTCCAAATATCCTGCGCGGTTAAACAATGAGAAATAAATTTTAATTGATCATTACTAAGACAAGAATGAATAATATGCATATCATGAGCATTGAAAACCTTATTCCTATTATCTAGCATATCTTCCATATTTTCAATAATATTACAGTATTAAAAATTAACAGATTTTAAATAGAACTCAATTTTTGATTTTCAAATTAAAAAATCCGCCCCATTGAAAATAATTAGAATATCACTGGACTAACTCTCGTCATACTAACAATTTGGAAACACCATTACTCTAAAGTTAGTGAAAATACCAAGATCTGATACCACTTGTTGCAGCTGGATTAACCCTAGAGTGGGGGTAAATAGGGCTTATTGGATTTTTACAAAATATTAAAAAATATTAGAACACAAACTGCAGCAGAGAAAATAAATGCAGAAGTAAATAAAATGGATATTACCCAGCTTCGACAAACCCTTCCTATTGTTGCATTCCCCAAGGTTTTTACTAGAATTAAAAACAATCTCCCGCTTACATAAACCTATAAACTCGCGACTCCCTCGCTAAGCGCCTATACAGTCTTGTACACTCGCAAAACCAACTGATGTTCTAATTCTACATTTAAGACCTTGTGCAAATCTAGAACCCTAAGATCAAAATTTACCGAATTACAATCCCATTATTCGTAAACCCTAGTTTTTACAGAAAAACAAGAAAATAGATTTATGATTTACGAAAAAAAGTAAAAACAATTCAAAATGGAAAAAAAAACTTTTTCTTTTAAATTAAGACAAGGTCGGTCTTTGTATTCTTGTTCAAAACCCTTACTCCCCTTTTATTCTTCTATTTCGGCCATCCCTAAATAAAAATAGGGTTTTTCTTCAAATCAAAATTGCGATTCTGGGATGCTTTCGAATTATGTTCTCTTAAGCTCGAATCCTAGTTACTTTGTTCGATGATTAATTTGCTCCTTCTTGTGATTGAAATCGTGAGTTATTCTGAATTTATTTGATCGATTTTTCTACTTGAATTTTTCGATAGTTGTTGCTTGGTTTTCAATCCATTTGTCAGTGATGATTTGTGTGTTATATAGGGTTTAGAAATCCCTAAAATAACTCTGATTTTACTAAATGAATTACCCTGATTTGTGCGTGATTTTGTTCTTGGTGTTGATTCATGGAGTTTTTAATTCACGATAATGGAAATGAAAATCAATTGAAAAGTTGGTTCATATATATATGTGTGTGTTTAGTGTATTAGATATATGTTAAAATCTATCCTCAATTATTATGACACAATCACAAAAACATCAAATATACACATATATATTAGAATGGCTTAAAACAGCCATTACTGGGCTTTTTTCCTTGGACCAATCGACTGGTCCAATTCATACCATTCGACTGGTAACATGGAAAAATCCCAGTAATGGCTATTTTTCTGCCATTTTTAAATATATATACGATTCATATTTTCTACCAGTTGACTAGTGATTTTTGTCCTAGTCGACTTACCCGACAATAATAGCCATATTTATGAAGGGACACTTTCTTTAATGAAGAGTTATCGTTTGATTTCTAGAAGAAATGGTTGCTTCTTTTCAATAAAACTCTTCATGAACATTGACTACTTTTCAACCACTATAAATATATCACAAACCTGTTTATCAAATCACGAATTCTTACTGATTTTATTTTATTTCTTGATCTATATTTCTAAACACTCTTGCATTCTAAAAAGCTCTCAAATATTCAAATTACTTATTGAATCTTTGAATTTATTCCAAATCTCTTGATCCAGTAAGTAATAAACTTCCTTCAATCTTCACATACACATTATATACTTGAGGATAAATTATAGAAAGGGTGTACTCAATCATTGGTTATTTAGTGTTGTTCAAGAACACAATCAGAAGTCAAACTCTTATTGTTCGTTAAAAGTCCTATGACGGTGCTCTGGCGGGAAATCCTTGTTGTGGCTCAGATTTTTGTGAACCTGTTCCTCCGGGTGAAGAGAGGGCATTGATAGTAGAATTCCAGAATGAGTCTCGGACTGGACGTAGGACGGAAAGTCTGAACCAATATAATATTTTTGGTGTCACTTTACTTACTGCATTTACTTATTTGTGATAGCTTACACTATTTAATATTTATTTGCATAATTGTTGTATTAGACGAGTTAGAATTTCATATTCAATTCCACAACATTCCATATGGAAAGATCCTACTCTAAGTCACACGACTTTTAATTCAGTATCAGAGCAGGACATCATTTAACCTTTCAACCATTATTTGATACTTATTTAATATGGAAACTAACACTAGTACTAGCACAAACACTGGTTTCACAGAAGGCCAATCTACTGCATTGCCGCCTTTTTTCAATGGCGTAAATTATAATTATTGGGATACATGTATGAGGATATATATGCAAGCTAATGGTTTTAAGGCTTGGAATATCACACAAAAGGAATATACACAACCTATTACACCGTATACCGAATGGTCCACAAATGAAAAATAGAGGCTATTGCTAATGCTAAGGCTATGAATATGTTGCATCGTTCCTTGGATAGAAACGAGTTTAACTGAATTTGTACGTGCAATACTGCATATGAAATTTGGTGAATACTCAAAGTAACTTATGTAGGAACTAACAAGGTTAAACAAAGCAAGATATCTTTGACACCCCACGTCTGTTAATGTCACTCACAAAGGGAATGCATTAAGTTTCGTGTAACATTTAGGTAAACAGACACATAATATTACAAGACAGATATAAAAAAATTGTAGTGGAAATATTTTTTTTATTAATCATCAAAATACCGTGGTCCAAAGCATCATTTTTCTAAAATATAAAAACCCATTACAACATAAAAACCACTGTCTTGTACTTTAGAAATATCAGAGTACATAAAAGAAAGAAAATTTCCCAAGAGCAAAATATGGCCATAGCAACAAGGATTAGAGCTTGATCCATACATATAAGGCTATAAGCAGCTATAGTAAAATAAGCAGAATCACAATCATGTTTCCTCCCTGAGAACCGAGGGGGGGGGAATGGAAGAATGAAAGGGAAACAAAAAGGGTCAGATATAAAGTCTGGCGAGTCTAGTTACTTTTAGCCAGTAAATAAATAAAAGTAACATGATAGGCATACAAAGTAGATAAGAGAGATCAATACATAAATGGCAGGCATAACAAGGTAAACAGGACAACACAATTGAATAGTTAGTGCTTCTTAATACTTTCCTTGCTCTGCACCAATACTAGTATAACAGATATGTAATAGGATTAAATATTTCCCAACTGCTTAACAAAAACAGGATGATCCCAACAGAAACATAATGGTAGTTTTAGGTGAATTCTAGTAATGGGTTTTAACCCAAACGAAACTGGTACCTAAACAGAAATAACGGCTGTTATCCCAGACAGAAAACAGGTATACCACGGAAACAGACAGGACTAGATGTACACTATTTACTACCCCCAATCGATTGGCTCCCAATTCCGTAGATACCCTGTGCTGGCCCCCACAGTAGGGTGTATCACTCCCTAAAGTGGCAACCCTTCATTTTTAGGATGTGCACAACCATATCTACTGATGTCACAGCGTCTTATCTTCCCCAACAGGCGGAGTCATACACGCGCATGACCCCATTAGAACGCATCGTCAACACCGCCTCCATGTGTGGATCTCTTACAATCAGCTCAGTAAGTGTCCCCCACTCCGACCTAGTTTGGGGTACCCATTTGATACCTATTTACGGGTTACCGACTGAAATGGGTCCCACACAAGATGATTGCAAGCTCTCCCCTTTGTCTTGCATCCCCACTACTAGGTTTTCAACTTGTTATGTTTACCTAACGATGTCTTTAATTACATAACCTCGACAGGTTAAGTTTCTTGGCCTATATATATAAATATTACGCACCAACACAAGATATACTTAGCCCTCCTACTGATTCAAGCATGTTTATTTAACGGTTAAGTTTGTGGGCCTATATATATTAATATTACCCACCTACCCAAGATGTACTTAACCCTTCCTCTAATCCAAGCATTTTTTACTTAACCCTATCTTTAGTTCATATTCATACAATCCCTTGTGGATTAGATTAGCTTAAGTAGTCTAATTCATTACCATGTCCATTTATGGTTTATAATGGGCTAGACCTCCCACATTAGGCCTACAACATGTGGATGTTGGATATGCCGGTCGGGTCCGGGCTGTCTTATTCCATAGTTGGGCCTAACCTCGTGTCTTAGCCCAATTCGTATTCGCGTACGTAGACCTCCCACATTAGGTTTAACATTAGTGGCTGCTGGATATGCCGGTCGGGTCCGGGCAGACTTCCACCACTAATGTAACCTAATCTCGTGTCATAAGTACAATTAAAATTCCTAATTGTAATTACTAAACATTCCATTTTTAATTAATTAATCAATTAAATAAACCTTTCCCTTTTTGGGTGTCAATATATATTTTGCCCAATAATTTGAATTACATGTCCATAAATGTTCATATTCAAATTATGTCATTTTTAATTAATTTGCCAATTAATTAATCCTTTCCTTTTATAGGTGTCAATACGTATTTTACCCAATAATTTGGATTACATATCAATTCATTTAAAGATTACATGCCAATTGTAAATCCCTTTTCCCCCGTTTCCTTCACTAACATATTCGCACGTATTTTGGCGGCATCTAGGCTAATAAGTAGTCTAGCCATAACAATGAAAAAGGGAATATGATAGAGGTAATAATTTCAACATATATTAGCATAAACATACTAGTATGATAACAAAGTGAATGTACATGTAATTAACATCATATCAAGGTGAACTGTAAAGGCCCGCAAATCTGTACTATCTGAGTTGACTAATAACACCACACATCCAACCCAAATTGCACAGAAATATGGATCATTATTAGAAAGAAGTTAGAGGATGAGAAATAGAAAGAAATAAATAATTGAATAGAAGAAAACAAAGAAGACAAATCTCACAGCGGAACGAATAAAATATATTATATAACATAACTTTTGAAATACAAATCAGTAACTTTATATACATACCATCATCAGAGCACAACAGTTATTCCTGGAACAGTTATAAACACCTATTTCCAAATACAACACAATACACAGCGGAAATATGATAGTCTATATCTAACTGGTGAAGCATCCTGCTTCCAGCTCTTCCAAGTGAATCTGAAAAATCCCGACTACTTGACTGGCCGTACAAATTTGGGCACCCAAGAGCTTAGGGAAAACAAACAAAATAAACTCTGGGTCAGTCATGGGACTGGTGTTAGTAAACTCCAACCATTTGTTTAACTTTAAAAATCCTTTCGAAAGAAAAGATAATAGTAAGACCAGCCCACACATAAACATGGACGGTTTTTACCCTACTATAACCCAAAAACGCTTTGATACGAAAATCCAGTGATATTATAATAATGTCTACATCAAATAAATAACCAAATTGTAGAACGCTTGCATCTCACGCTCTACATATATAGTATAAAATCAAAAACCGCAGGGCGCTTATTAGAGATTGGATTCCAACTATGACAAGGTATGGGACCACCTTCTGATGATGTATCTCTAGAGGCGAATACACCAGGGTTCAACAAGAACGTCTTGCAACCCGGCCCACACATGATCGACCACTCATTTCGCTTGAGTGTATCGAATGTATGTCACCAACGGTTGGGATCAGCAACCGTTTCCCGAATGGGATACATCGAATAGAATAAAGAATCAAATGAATCTCTAGATTGGTGATTATACCTCCTAATGGGAGTGACCCACATAGCCATGCTGTCTGCCCGATTTTTGTCATTTCCCAGTTGTTGCGGCCTGAGGCTGCGATTACTATTCATTCATTGATAGCATAATCACTTTGAATGCCACATTGTCAGATCCGTTAATCACTAATTGATTTGCACAAATATTCTGGATGTTATGCTAAGGGAAAAAATCCGTTGCAACCATATATATTTATATAGACCAACTCATGCGATCACTGGAAATACTTTGTCAGACATTCGTCCATATACATTCGTTCTGGGATTGAACGAAACCGAAGGCACAATTTATATTAATAGAAAAAGCCCTTGCAATTCACTCCGTCTTCGATTATCTTCATATAATCTGATTCGCAACTTTACTGCCAATACGAAGTGGTTTACGGATAATAATCCAACCAGTCTCTCCATATTGACAACGATATTGGCAAACACTTCGATAGTCGGTTATTTAACTATCGAAGAAAAATAGAAAAACATCAATTCAAAACAACAAACGATCACTGGGCCTTTTTAATTAATATTTTCATTAATTAAGTCATTTCTTCATTTCCTTTTCAACATTTATTAACCAAATCTTTTCAGTAATCTTATTGGTCTCTTACGCTATTTGGAAAAACATTTCCATATATCACCTTCTTTTATTTTTTGTACTTAGAAAATATATTCCATTTGCAATTGAAAACAAATTTCAATTACTTATCTCTTTCCCGACTACTTTAATTATATTTAGGAAATATTTACTTTTATATTTCTAAAATTCCACTACTTGGGTTAAAATGAATGCTGTGTAAAACATCGTTACAACAATAAAATGAATGTTGTGTAAAACATCGTCACAACAACCTACAATATTTTATTCACTAACTCTTGTTCAAACACTTCTCTTCGAGACTGGATCTTGCTATTTATCAATTAAAAATGAAATCAATCAAGTTGGGGTAAAATTACCTCTCAAACCTTGATTGAAAACATCCTTAACTTCAAAACGGCAAAACCCCTTACCTCGAATAATCAACATTCTAACAACTAACTATTCATTTTAAACGTATATATGTTTCTCTTTCTATTACCTGCCTATCAATTTCCTTTTTTTGTTTATAATATTCTATTTTTAAATTCGTTCCTTATCGAATTCTATATATATCGATACATTGATTTCTAACTATCAAATTATCTTAAAAATATTCTAACTCCTTAAATTTCCGGAAAAATTCGCCATAACAACCTTTGTACCGGGAGCATCGGGATATTTCAAATAGCCTCCCATGGCTCTTACCAATCCAAAAGAAAAAGAAAAAGCCACGCGGCTTGCCGATACAGCGCATAAAATCTCATATATGAATTTAAATATGTACCTTTTTGTCGGGCACATAAATTAAAATCTTTATATATGCTTCATCCCGTACCTGTCTAACACATGCTCACCTGTTTTCAATTCAGTTCAACTCAATCCAATCGTTTGAATTCAGTTTCGCTCATTTATTCTTTAATTAGCTATTTTGCCTATTTCACTTCTTTGTTTGAACATAACATGTTCAAATAAAATAATGATCTAGCTCATAACCAAATTTAATTTCAATTTCAATTCTAGTTCCCTTTTCGATTTCGAATATAAATTTTCAAATGGAATTCACTTATTTAAAGCCCAATATCAATTCAAAATCTCATTAACTAATTACTATTCAAATTATTTAACTCTATTCAATATCAAAAATCTGATTTCTGTTTCAAAAATCAATTCATTACTCCACCTGAGTTCACATATAATCTACAACTCAAATCTGAAATTTTCTAAATAGAAATTCGGGTTTTATTCGCTTAAAATCCTTTTATAAAATTAAATAAACCATTATGGTTTTTAAATGTTTTTGGCGCTGTATTTCTGAAAATTTGATTTTGACATAACTCAAAATCTATTCAGTGAAATCCAGATTTTCTCTTTCATTAGAAAACTATTATCAAATCGGTCCTGATGTTTCTTGTTTCAAAGAATTCCGACTTCAATCGAGTTCGGTATACTCAATTAAAGTTCGAAACGACAATTTACGAACTGCAGCGCTGCAGCGAGTTCGTTTTAATTATATTTATATATATAAACGTTTAAACTTTGTTTATAATAAATTCAACTCTACTCTAATATATTTTTAATATATATTAAACTAATTTTTCCAATTCAACTCAAAAATTCTGATTATCTGAAATCGTCGATTTTCACTTAATCGGTTATAATTTATTTATTACTTCAATCTTCTATATTTAAATTCCAATTCAATTCTATTTAAATTTCCCATATTCTGTAACGACCCGCAAATCCGTACTATATGAGTTGACTATATACACCATACGTTCAACCCATACAACACAGAAATACGAACCATTAATAGAAAGAAGTTAGAGCATGAGAAATATAAAGAAAGAAATATTAGAATAGAAGAAGAAGAAGAACATATATATCACAAAACCTCACATCGCAGCGGAACAAAATATAATATATAACAGCTTTTGAAATACAAAATTTGAACTGTATATACATACATCATCATCAGAGTACAACACTTACAATACAGCGGAAAATAACACTAGATAACTAACGCTGAAGCCTCCTGCTCCAAGCTCCTCCATTGATATCTGTAAATACCTGAACTACTTGACTGCCCGTACAAATTTGGGCACCCAAGAGTTTAGGGAAAACAAAACAAAATAAACTCTGGGTCAGTCATGGGACTGGTATGAGTAAACTCAAATTATTGGTTTTAACTATTCAAAATCCCTTTTAAAAGAAAAGATAATCGTAAGACCGATCCACACATAAACAAAGAGGGTTTTTACCTTACGATAACCCAAAATAGTTTGATACCAAATCCAGTGGTATTACAATAATGTTTACAACAAATAAATAGAATCTAGCGAAACGCTTGCATCTCACGCTCCATATATAATATTAAATCAAAAACCGCATGGCGCTAATTGGGGATTGGATTTCCAACCTGACAAGGTATGGGACCACCTTCCGCTAGTGTATCTCTAGAGAGGAATACACTGGGTTCAACAAGAACATCTTGTAACCCGACCCACACATGACCGACCACTCATTTCGCTTGAGTGTATCGAATGTATATCACCAACGGTTGGGATCAGCAATCGTTTCCCGAAATGGACAGCATCAAATAGAATAAGGAATTAAATGAATCTCTAGATAGGTGATTATACATCCTAATGGGTGCGACCCACATAGCCATGCTGCCTGCCCGATTTTTGTCCTTTCCCGGTTGTTGAGGCCTGAGGCTACGAATACTTACCATTCATTGATAGCACAATCACTTTGAATGTCACATTGTCAGATCCGTTAATCGCTAGTTGAGTTTGCACAAATATTCTGGATGTTATGCTAAGGGAATAAATCCGTGGCATCCATATATATTTATACAGACCAACCCATTTGATCATTGGAAATACTCTGTCAGACATTCGTCCATTTACGTTCGTTCTGGGACTGAACGAAACCGAAGGCACTATTTCTAATAATAGAAAAAGCCCTTGCACTTTACTCCGTCTTCGATTATCTTCATATAATCTGATTCGCAATGCTACTGCCAATACAGAGTGGTTCTTTGGATAATAATCCAACCGGTCTCTCCATATTGACAACGGAGGTCAAAAACTTCGATAGTCTGTGATTTAACTATCAAAGAAAAACAATTGTTTCGATAGTCGATGATCTAACTATCGAAGAAAAACAAGTGTTCATCCAACATACCAAACAAATCACTGGGCTCTTTAATTAATATTTCATTAATTAAATCTCTTCTCCGGTTCTTTATCAATATTTGTTAACCAAATATTTTCAATAACCATATTGTCCTTATACGTTATTTGGAAAACATTTCCATGCATCGCCTTCTTTTATTTTTTGCACTTAGAAAATATATTCTATTTGAAATTGAAAACAATTTCAATCACCTATCTCTTTCCCGACTACTTTAATTATACTCAGGAAATATTTACTCTTATACTTCCAAAATTTCACCACTTGGGTTAAAACGAATACTGTGTAAAACATCGTCACAACAACACAAAATACTTCCTTCAACTGAATCTCTTTAAACATTGATTTTCGAGACCGAGTCTTGCCATTTATCAGCCAATAATAATAATCAATCAAGTTGGGGTATATTTACCTCTCAGACCTTGACTGGAAATATTATTAACTTCAAAACAGACCAGACTGCTACTCGAATAATCAATACCGTATTAAACAAATTTTCCATTTCTAAAATGTATATATATTTCCCATTTTTTTTATACTGTTTTATTTTTAAGTTCATTTCCTTATCGAATTCTATATATATATCGATACACTGATTCTAATTATCAAACTTTCTTAAAAAATATTCTAACTCCCTAAATTTCCGGAAAAATTCGCCATAACCTCCCCTACACCGAGAGCATCGGGAAATTGCAAATAGCATTCCCGGTCCTTCTTATCTCAAAAAGAAAGAGAAAAAGCCAAGCGGCTTGCCGATACGGCGCATAAAATCCATAAATGAATTAAACATGTACCTTATTGTCGAGCACTATATTTATAAACTTCGTATACTTCATATCAACCCTGCTTACACCTGTTCACCTGTTTTGCAATTCAATTCAACTCAATCCAATCGTTTGAATTCAGTTTCGCCCATTTATTCTTTAATTAACTCCTTAACCCATTTCACTTGTTGTTTGAACATATCACGTTCAAATATATATATTAATTTGTTTATACAACAATCGAATGTCATTTCTAATTCAAGTTCATATTTGATTTTGAGTATGAATTTACTATCCCCCTTTTCTGATTCAAAGTCCAATTTCCATTTCCATTTCCATTAACCAATTCTTCTTCAATTTAGTTAGTTCAATTCAACAACAAAAAATCTGATTTTTTTTGTTTCAAAAATCAGTTCACTTACTTCACTGGAGTTCATATTTATTTTGTATCTCAAGTCTGGATTCATCAAATGAAATTCCAGATTTTTGTTTCTTTGAAAATCCCTTTTATTTCCTTAAATAAACCCTTATGGTTTATAAAGGATTCTGGCGCTATTTTTGTGAAAATTTGATTTTGACATAACTCAAAATCCATACGACGAAATTCAGAATTTTCTCTTCCATTAGAAACTATTATCAAATGGGTCCTGACGTTTCTTATTTCACAGAATTTCGACTTCAATTGAGTCCTGTATATTTAATTGAAGTTCGAAACGCCGATTTACGAACTGCAGCGCTGCGACGAGCTCGTTTTAATTATATTTAATATATATATATATGTTTAAACTTCGTTTGAATGAAATTCAACTCCATTCTGATATATATTAATATATTCAAGTCCATAGTTTAAATTCCATTTGAATTCCATATTCAAATCCAATAGTTTAAATTCTATTTGAATTCAATTTGAATCTCCTATATTCAAATTTCATTTTCCATCTCCATTTGAATTCTAATATTCAAATTCATTTCCAACACCATTTGAATTCTAATATTCAAACTCATTTTTAACACCATTTGAATTCTAATATTCAAATTTAATTCTCTTGAATTCACATACCATATTTTATTTCCTTGATTTCAAATACCACATTTTAATCTCCTTGAATTTAAATACCACATTAATTTCTATAATCAACTCCCTTTTGAATTGTTATATTTGAAATTCATACTTGAATTTAAATAATCAAACTCCATTTTGAATTTCTATTTTAAATTCAAATATCCAAAACTCCATTCTAATACTATTTGAATTTCAAATACCACCTTTTAATTCTCTTTGAATTCCTCTTATTCAAATTCTTTTTGGATTCTATTTGAATCCTATATTTAAACTCCATTTGAGTTTTATTTAAATTCTTATATTTAAACTCCATTCAAATTCTATTTAAATTCTTATATTTGAATCCTCTTTATTTAAAACCCATTATTTAAATCCCATTTGAATTTCTTCACTCAAATCCATTTGAATTCCCTTGAATTCAAATTCTATTTCAAAACCATTTGGATTTCCTATTTTGAAATCCTATTTTAAAATTTTATTTCCAATTCTACTTTGAAAATTCTATTTTCAAAGTTTATTTCAAATTCTATTTTGAAATTCTACATTCAAATCTCTATTTGAATTTCTTTATTCAAATTTTCTATCAAAATCTCTATTTGAATTTTCTTTATTTGAATTCCTTTGAATTTAAATTTTATTTTAATTCCTTTGAATTCAAATATTCAAATTTCATTCTAATTTCTCATATTCAAATTCTATTTGTATTATTTAATTTATAAACAACGTTTATAACTTCCCTTAAATTTTCACATTATAAACTTATAAATAAAGTTTATAAATCCAATTCAAATCCCGTATTTTAATTTATAAACCAAGTTTATAAATTCACTTGTTTTATATATTTAAAACAGTTAATATTTTCTATACTTCATTAAAAATTCAAATTCTATTTATAAAAAATAGAATTCCATTTTCAAATCTCTATTATCCTTTTCCGATATTTTTATAAATCAATATTCGAGCCCCAGTGATATTTAAACACCCCAAAACAATCAGTTATTAATCATGGGATTTTTAACACATCATATATGAGAATATATATGAAACCGACAAACAAACAGATAATATATTTTTGAGGAATCCAGTTGGATTCCTCCAACCAGTTTACCTGCATCCACAGATGTTAGCACATAAATAATACCCATTCTGCTACGTGGCAGAATATCGTGGTATAGAAGGTCATCCACTAATCATAGCGTGGGGCGTATAGGGTAATCATCCGCTATGAAACTGCGGGCATCCGCTAATGAGACTGCGGGAATCCAACCAATCAATTAACCCAATATATATATATATAATAGCCTAAATAACTAATATATATAAAACAAGCAGAAAAATCCGAACAAGCAACAACAATTATTTTTACGAAGAGATTTACTCACCTTGATTTTCCATTGTCGAATATCCAATTAATTCCCCATTTTTGTATTTATGAATCCACTTGAATTGTTTCAACCGAATCTATTAGCACCTATGATTATTTAATTTATTTTCGATTAAACAATGAATCATTTAAATTAACCATTAAGAAAATAAACAAATTATCCTATGTATTTTAAATCTTATGAAAATGTATACCTCTCTATCTTGCGAATTACTGGGTTAATTCCCAAAATGAATCTTCGAACATCTTCAACTACAATCAGCCCCTAAACCGACTCTATCCCATTTCGACATTTTACCGAACGATTGTTGTGCATGACTGCTGCTCCTTCATTGCTACACTTGGACCCATACTGGCCTCAACCCTTCATTGTCCATTAACTCTTCCTTCACTCGAATTTTACCCAAATGCCTACTGCCGAACTCCAGCATTGCAAACCAGTACATCCCTTAAGAAAACAGAGACCATCCTCCACAAACTTTCCCACTATCACTCCCTACAATTTTGAACCCTCGACCTCAGGATTTACCAACGATCTAGCCAACTGCGCCACTCTCCAAAACTCCCAGTCCATCGCTCAATATCAGCCACCGCACTACCCATTTTATCCTCACAAAGAGATCGAACTCCATCGAGAACGCCCCCCCCAAATCAAGTCGCTCCTCACGCTACTCCACCAGGTTCACGAATTCCTACTACTGCTGATACAAATCGTGGTTTCTACTCTGCCCTAAACCACACTAGGCCATCGCGACTTCAGAGACCGCACCACCCAAAAGAACGGATCGAGCTGAACCTCCCCCCATCGTCGCTTGAGTTGCCTCGCGTTCCAGAATTCACGAACGAATTGATTTCAGTTTTAAATAAAGGACTTACGGGTTATTTTTCTTGAATTGGGAAATCGAATTACTGAAAGGAAATGGGGCGGAAAGGGAAATGGTTTGGAATTGATTTGTTGATTTCTGCGTAGAGAATACAAAGGTGAAGGCTTCAATTTATAGATGAGAATGAGGGAACCACTCGTACGTCACCATTTAATCCTTGTTGGCTTGTAAACGAAAGAGGAGGCCATTTTTTTTCAGCTCGAGGTAATTAAGGTCTGCGTGATTTCAGTTTTAGGTCGGCTTCATTCAAAGTATAGGGTGGCTGATGTACATTTTAATTCTTTTTTTTTTTTTGATTTGATTTTGTATTTATCCGTTTAAATTACATTTAGGGGTTCCGAACCCTTATTGACATCTAACAACCGACGTCTCCAAGTTTATACGATATTATGAACCTAACGGGACCAGTTCTAAAATTCAATTCGACTGTTAAAAGAGAGAACAATTTAATCTAATGATTTAAATTAAACTCAATTTAAAATATAAAACGATTTTTAAACAATTAAATTCACCAATAATAAATTACTATTATCGTTCTAATTCAAATAGAATTTATATTAATCTATAGAATTGTTTTGATACAGTTTTAACTCTGAATTCAATTGTTACTGTTTCATATTATGATAATTATCAAAATAAATCGTATTTCGATTATTTAATCGATAATCCAATATAAAAATTCTTTTATATTATCAACACAATATTTAAACGATATTAAATATTTAAAACTAATCGTTCAAAAACCCGGGTCGTTACATTCTTCCCCCCTTAAAATAATTTCGTCCTCGAAATTGCTAAGGTAGGAAAAATGGTACAAATCCATTACTTTTCAAAACCTCACTTATGTTGAAACTCACCTCTTCATATTTCAACAAATTAGCTCCAACCAAAACTTTTGGTTTTCACACATTCAATCTAAATGATCTTCACCCAATTCAAATTCTATTCAATCTTATTCAAGTTGAATTTCATTAATTTATTTACCTCGATCCATTTAACTTACTTCAGTTAAATTTAAACTTCAGAATTCAAAATTCTGGGTTTTCCTTTCGAATCCTTCTGAAATCACATAAATATATACACCTATATTTATAACCACTTTAAATTCAAAACATTTGAATATTTCCAAACTATTTGTTTTCTTCCAAACAAATTCCCATCAAGGTTTTTCTAAGGTAGCAATCCATCACTTAGAACTCGAAAATGAACACTGATGAAGCTGCAGTCCTCATCAGAATTATTTTCCAGCCGCTGAAGTGGGTTCAGTGCTTTATTATTTCAAAATCCATCTAAAATGATTTTAAATCAAAAATCCTTCCAAAACAAAGCTACATTACTTTAATATACTTTGAAAAATATTTCCAAATTTCCCAGGATTTAAATTCCAATTATGGTTTGAATTTAATTCCAGTTCATCCCATTTGTATATATTTCATTCATATACAATTTTTATTTGGTTATAATTACCCATTCCAATTTTATAATCTCATTGGATTATAATCCTAACAATCAACACATCCATATAATATAATAATTTCAAAAATTATTCTTTCTATATCAAAATAGAATTTTGGGTAAAATAATTTCGTTTACCCACTTTAAAACAATATCGTGTTCAATCTTCTGTTCAAGTGTTTAGAAATTCCTATCGACTTTGTGGCGTCCCACTATTCGATCAGAATTCATAAACCACTCAACAGACTAGCCAACACAATATAAAATGAATTTTATATCAACTTACAAAAACGCGCTCTCATATATATATATATATATATATACATGTATACTCAACTCATTCTAGGGTTCTACTGACCCTATCTCTAATGAGCACATGCCACACAAGCCTAGGTGTTCGCTCAACCTAAGCTCCAATACTAACTGTAACGACCCGCAAATCCGTACTATATGAGTTGACTATATACACCATACGTTCAACCCATACAACACAGAAATACAAACCATTAATAGAAAGAAGTTAGAGGGTGAGAAATAGAAAGAAAGAAATATTAGAATAGAAGAAGAAGAAGAACATATATATCACAAAACCTCACATCGCAGCGGAACAAAATATAATATATAACAGCTTTTGAAATACAAAATTTGAACTGTAATTACATACATCATCATCAGAGTACAACACTTACAATACAGCGGAAAATAACACTAGATAACTAACGCTGAAGCCTCCTGCTCCAAGCTCCTCCAATGATATCTGTAAATACCTGAACTACTTGACTGCCTGTACAAATTTGGGCACCCAAGAGTTTAGGGAAACAAAACAAAATAAACTCTGGGTCAGTCATGGGACTGGTATGAGTAAACTCAAATTATTGGCTATAACTTTTCAAAATCCCTTTCAAAAGAAAAGATAATCGTAAGACCGATCCACACATAAACACGGAGGGTTTTTACCTTACGATAACCAAAAACAGTTTGATACCAAATCCAGTGGTATTACAATAATGTTTACAACAAATAAATAGAATCTAGCGGAACGCTTGCATCTCACGCTCCATATATAATATTAAATCAAAAACCGCATGGCGCTAATTGGGGATTGGATTTCCAACCTGACAAGGTATGGGACCACCTTCCGCTAGTGTATCTCTAGAGAGGAATACACTGGGTTCAACAAGAACATCTTGTAACCTGGCCTACACATGACCAACCACTCATTTCGCTTGAGTGTATCGAATGTATATCACCAACGGTTGGGATCAGCAACCGTTTCCCGAAAGGGACAGCATCAAATAGAATAAGGAATTAAATGAATCTCTAGATAGGTGATTATACATCCTAATGGGTGCGACCCACATAGCCATGCTGCCTGCCCGATTTTTGTCCTTTCCCGGTTGTTGAGGCCTGAGGCTACGAATACTTACCATTCATTGATAGCACAATCACTTTGAATGTCACATTGTCAGATCCGCTAATCACTAGTTGAGTTTGCACAAATATTTTGGATGTTATGCTAAGGGAATAAATCCGTTGCAACCATATATATTTATACAGACCAACCCATTTGATCATTGGAAATACTCTGTCAGACATTCGTCCATTTACGTTCGTTCTGGGACTGAACGAAATCGAAGGCACTATTTCTAATAATAGAAAAAGCCCTTGCACTTTACTCCGTCTTCGATTATCTTCATATAATCTGATTCACAACGCTACTGCCAATACGGAGTGGTTCTTTGGATAATAATCCAACCGGTCTCTCCATATTGACAACGGAGGTCAAAAACTTCGATAGTCTGTGATTTAACTATCAGAGAAAAACAAGTGTTTTGATAGTCGATGATCTAACTATCGAAGAAAAACAAGTGTTCATCCAACATACCAAACAAATCACTGGGCTCTTTAATTAATATTTCATTAATTAAATCTCTTCTCCGGTTCTTTATCAATATTTGTTAACCAAATATTTTCAATAACCATATTCTCCTTATACGTTATTTGGAAAACATTTCCATGCATCGCCTTCTTTTATTTTTTGCACTTAGAAAATATATTCTATTTGAAATTGAAAACAATTTCAATCATCTATCTCTTTCCCGACTACTTTAATTATACTCAGGAAATATTTTACTCTTATACTTCCAAAATTTCACCACTTGGGTTAAAACGAATGTTGTGTAAAACATCGTCACAACAACCCAAAATACTTCCTTCAACTGAATCTCTTTAAACATTGATTTTCGAGACCGAGTCTTGCCATTTATCAGCCAATAATAATAATCAATCAAGTTGGGGTATAATTACCTCTCTGACCTTGACTGAAAATATTATTAACTTCAAACAGACCAGACTGCTACTCGAATAATCAATACCATATTAAACAAATTTTCCATTTCTAAAATGTATATATATTTCCCATTTTTTTATACTGTTTTATTTTTAAGTTCATTTCCTTATCGAATTCTATATATATCGATACACTGATTCTAATTATCAAATTTTCTTAAAAAATATTCTAACTCCCTAAATTTCCGGAAAAATTCGCCATAACCTCCCTACACCGAGAGCATCGGGAAATTGCAAATAGCATTCCCGGTCCTTCTTATCTCAAAAAGAAAAAGAAAAAGCCAAGCGGCTTGCCGATACGGCGCATAAAATCCATAAATGAATTAAACATGTACCTTATTGTCGAGCACTATATTTATAAACTTCATATACTTCATATCAACCCTGCTTACACCTGTTCACCTATTTTGCAATTCAATTCAACTCAATCCAATCGTTTGAATTCAGTTTCGCCCATTTATTCTTTAATTAACTCCTTAACCCATTTCACTTGTTTTTTGAACATATCACGTTCAAATATATATATATATATATATATATATATATATATTAATTTGTTTATACAACAATCGAATGTCATTTCTAATTCAAGTTCATATTTGATTTTGAGTATGAATTTACAATCCCCCTTTTCTGATTCAAAGTCCAATTTCCATTTCGATTTCCATTAACCAATTCTTCTTCAATTTAGTTAATTCAATTCAACAACAAAAAATCTGATTTTTTTGGTTTCAAAAATCAGTTCACTTACTTCACTGGAGTTCATATTTATTTTGAATCTCTAGTCATGATTCATCAAATGAAATTCTGGATTTTTTTCCTTTAAAAATCCCTTTTATTTCCTTAAATAAACCCTTATGGTTTATAAAGGATTCTGGCGCTATTTTTCTGAAAATTTGATTTTGACATAACTCAAAATCCATACGACGAAATTCAGATTTTTCCCTTCCATTAGAAACTATTATCAAATGGGTCCTGACGTTTCTTATTTCAAAGAATTCCGACTTCAATTGAGTCCTGTATACTTAATTGAAGTTCGAAACGCCGATTTACGAACTGCAGCGCTGCGACGAGCTCGTTTTAATTATATTTAATATATAAATATATATATATATATATATGTTTAAACTTCGTTTGAATGAAATTAAACTCCATTCTGATATATATTAATATATTCAAGTCCATAGTTTAAATTCCATTTGAATTCCATATTCAAATCCCATAGTTTAAATTCTATTTGAATTCAATTTGAATCTCCTATATTCAAATTTCAGTTTCCATCTCCATTTGAATTCTAATATTCAAATTCATTTCCAACACCATTTGAATTCTAATATTCAAACTCATTTTTAGCACCATTTGAATTCTAATATTCAAATTTAATTCTCTTGAATTCACATACCATATTTTATTTCCTTGATTTCAAATACCACATTTTAATCTCCTTGAATTTAAATACCACATTAATTTCTATAATCAACTCCCTTTTGAATTGTTATATTTGAAATTCATACTTGAATTTAAATAATCAAACTCCATTTTGAATTTCTATTTTAAATTCAAATATCCAAAACTCCATTCTAATACTATATGAATTTCAAATACCACCTTTTAATTCTCTTTGAATTCCTCTTATTCAAATTCTTTTTGGATTCTATTTGAATCCTATATTTAAACTCCATTTGAGTTTTATTTAAATTCTTAGATTTAAGCTCCATTCAAATTCTATTTAAATTCTTATATTTGAATCCTCTTTATTTAAAACCCATTATTTAAATCCCATTTGAATTTCTTCACTCAAATCCATTTGAATTCCCTTGAATTCAAATTCTATTTCAAAACCATTTGGATTTCCTATTTTGAAATCCTATTTTGAAATTCTATTTCCAATTCTACTTTGAAAATCCTATTTTCAAAGTTTATTTCAAATTCTATTTTGAAATTCTACATTCAAATCTCTATTTGAATTTCTTTATTCAAATTTTATATCAAAATCTCTATTTGAATTTTCTTTATTTGAATTCCTTTGAATTCAAATTTTATTTTAATTCCTTTGAATTCAAATATTCAAATTTCATTCTAATTTCTCATATTCAAATTCTATTTGTATTATTTAATTTATAAACAACGTTTATAACTTCCCTTAAATTTTCACATTATAAACTTATAAATAAAGTTTATAAATCCAATTCAAATCCCGTATTTTAATTTATAAACCAAGTTTATAAATTCACTTGTTTTATATATTTAAAACAGTTAATATTTTCTATACTTCATTAAAAATCCAAATTCTATTTATAAAAAATAGAATTCCATTTTCAAATCTCTATTATCCTTTTTCGATATTTTTATAAATCAATATTCGAGCCCCAGTGATATTTAAACACCCCAAAACAATCAGTTATCAATCACGGGATTTTTAACACATCATATATGAGAATATATATGAAACCGACAAACAAACAGATAATATATTTTTGAGGAATCCAGTTGGATTCCTCCAACCTGTTTACCTACATCCACAGATGTTAGCACATAAATAATACCCATTCTGCTTCGTGGCAGAATATCGTGGTATAGAAGGTCATCCACTAATCATAGCGTGGGGCGTATAGGGTAATCATCCCTATGAAACTGCGGGCATCCGCTAATGAGACTGCAGGAATCCAACCAATCAATCAACCCAATATATATAATAGCCTAAATAACTAATATATATAAAACAAGCAGAAAAATCCAAACAAGCTACAACAATTATATAAGTAAAAATAATTATAAATAAAAGGTGAGTGTGATTTACTCACCTTGATTTCCCATTGTCGAATATCCAATTAATTCCCCATTTTTGTATTTACGAATCCACTTGAATTGTTTCAACCGAATCTATTAGCACCTATGATTATTTAATTTATTTTCGATTAAACAATGACTCATTTAAATTAACCATTAACAAAATAAACAAATTATCCTATGTATTTTAAATCTTATGAAAATGTGTACCTCGCTATCTTGCGAATTACTGGGTTAATTCCCAAAATGAATCTCCGAACATCTTCAACTACAATCAGCCCCTAAACCGGCTCTATCCCATTTCGACATTTTACCGAACGATTGTTTTGCATGACTGCTGCTCCTTCATTGCTACACTTGGACCCATACTGGCCTCAACCCTTCACTGTCCATTCACTCTTCCTTCACTCGAATTTTACCCAAATGCCTACTGCCGAACTCCAGCATTGCAAACCAGTACATCCCTTAAGAAAACAGAGACCATCCTCCACAAACTTTCCCACTATCACTCCCTACAATTTGAACCCTCGACCTCAGGATTTACCAACGATCTAGCCAACTGCGCCACTCTCCAAAACTCCCAGTCCATCGCTCAATATCAGCCACCGCACTACCCATTTCATCCTCACAAAGAGATCGAACTCCATCGAGAACGCCCCCCCAAATCAAGTCGCTACTCCGCCAGGTTCACGACTTCCTACTACTGCTGATACAAATCATGGTTTCTACTCTGCCCTAAACCACACTCGGCCATCGCGACTTCAGAGACCGCACCACCCAAAAGAACGGATCGAGCTGAACCTCCCCCCATCGTCGCTTGAGTTGCCTCGCATTCCAGAATTCACGAATGAATTGATTTCAGTTTTAAATAAAGGACTTACGGGTTATTTTTCTTGAATTGGGAAATCGAATTACTGAAAGGAAAAGGGCGGAAAGGGAAATGGTTTGGAATTGATTTGTTGATTTCTGCGTAGAGAATACAAAGGTGAAGGCTTCAATTTATAGATGAGAATGAGGGAACCACTCGTACGTCGCCATTTAATCCTTGTTGGCTTGTAAACGAAAGAGGAGGCCATTTTTTTCAGCTCGAGGTAATTAAGGTCTGCATGATTTCAGTTTTAGGTCGGCTTCATTCAAAGTATAGGGTGGCTGATGTACATTTTAATTCTTTTTTTTTTTTTTGATTTGATTTTGTATTTATCCGTTTAAATTACATTTAGGGGTTCCGAACCCTTATTGACATCTAACAACCGACGTCTCCAAGTTTATACGATATTATGAACCTAACGGGACCAGTTCTAAAATTCAATTCGACTGTTAAAAGAGAGAACAATTTAAATTAATGATTTAAATTAAACTCAATTTAAAATATAAATCGATTTTTAAACAAATAAATTCGCCGATAATAAATTACTATTATCATTCTAATTCAAATAGAATTTATATTAATATATAGAATTGTTTTGATACAGTTTTAACTCTGAATTCAATTGTTACTGTTTCATATTATGATAATTATCAAAATAAATCGTATTTCGATTATTTAATCGATAATCCAATATAAAAATTCTTTTATATTATCAACACAATATTTAAACGATATTAAATATTTAAAACTAATCGTTCAAAAACCCGGGTCGTTACATATTCAGTTTCCATTTTAACTCTATTTAAATTCTATATTCAAATTCCCCTTTTAACTCTATTTGAATTATATATTCAAATTCCCATTTCAATTCTATTTGAATTTTTATTTAAATTTTCTTTATTCAAATACAATATTCAAATTCCATTTGAATTTCTATATTCAAATTCTATATTTGAATTTATATTTGAATTTTCTATATCCGAACTCCATTCAATTTCTATAAACAAATTCCATTTAAATTTCTATATTCAAGTTCTAAATTTGAATTCCAGTTGTTTAAATTCCATTTGAATTCTATTTGAATTCTATATACAAATTACATTTGAATTTCTATATTTAACTCCATTTCACTTATATTTTCAAATTTTATATTTTAAATTTCATTTGAACTTTCTTTATTCAAATCTATTTGAATTCCTTTGAATTCAAATTCTATTTCAATTCCTTTGACTTCAAATTCTATTTCAATTCCTTTGAATTCAAATTCTATTTCAATTCCTTTGAATTCAAATTCTAATGCAATTCCTTTTTAAATTTTATGTTCATTCTTAAACAAGTCTCGATTTCAATTTCTTTTGAAATCGATATTTCTATTTTTGGAAAATAGATTTCCCTTTTCAATTTCACACTCGTATTTTTATTTCTGAATTATTCAAGATAATTCTTTTCACTTCATTTATAAACTTCATTTACAAAAGAACTACTTGTTTTTATTTTATTTTATTAAAACAGGTTAATATTTTTATTCCATTCTAAAATTTCAAATTCTATTTTAAAAATAGAATTTTCCTTTTTAAATCTCAAATATCCTTTTCAGGATATTTTTATAAATTAACTAGGCCCAGTGATTTCTAAACACCAAACAACTAATTATTTATTTCAGGGTTTCTAACACATCATATATATGCAAATAAATAAACAAATAGATAATATATTTTTGAGGAATCCAGTTGGATCTCTCTAAACTTTTGTTCCTACATCCACAGACGTTAGTCAACATAAATAATACCCATCCTGCTTCGTGGCAGGATATCGCGGTATAAAAGGGGATCCACTTATATACATGGGCGTAGGGTCATTCGCTAATAATATTGTGGGCATCCGCTAATATTATTGCGGGAATCCAACCATTCATCAACCCAATTGTAATAACCCGGAAATTCTGAGACAATTTAAATTTTTTATTATGGTAATTTTGGTGAATTTTGATTGTTTAAAATGAATTATTTTAAATAATAACAACGAGAAATTTATTTTGAATAGAATTCGAACGTATATATTTAATAGAATCATCGTTAGAATATAAATAATTATTTATAACTATAAAAGGAATTGAAAATGGCACGGTAGTTCGAAAATTCGATTTCAAATTTCAAATGAATGTACAGGGTTCAAAATAAATCGAATTTTAGTGAAACCCAAAATACTAGTGTCTAATTGAGAATATCTTTCCAAAGAATCCGAAAAATTGGAATTTCATAGCGGGAATCAAAAGTTTTGTCCAGTTGAAAATTCAGAATAGTCGCTATGGAATTCTGGCCCTTAAAAATGGGAATTTTGCAAATGACCTGGATTTTTGACGAAACCACTTTTGTTGGATCTGTGATGTCAAGTTATTGATAGGTTTCAAATTTCGTAATTTTTTGAATCAATTTGTGAGCGTGGCGAAAGAAAACGTGTTTTGACCGTTTTAGTTGATTTTAATCGACTAGAAAATGGCCATTTTTCAAACGGTCTCGAAATTTGACGAAGCTAGTTTTGTTAGGACCGTATCGTCAATACGAAGCTGGAAAATATTTTTCATGAATTTTTAGAGTTCGTATGTGGCCCTGGTAAATTGAAATGCACGTTCAAATTCATATATAGAGTTATATGTTGATTTTAGCGAAAAATGATCGAAATGATCGAATCAGCTTACGATTCATATCCCATTGTGTTCGGATTGGGGGTAATTAGCTATGGACGACAGGCTGTGGGTCTTGTTTCGAGGTCGAAATAAAAAGTTGCTTTTTAAAATTTAAAATAATTAAATATATATATATATATATATTCCTATACTCTCCCCCCTTTACATTCACCGTTGACTTCGAAAATAAAAAAAAGGAAAAAGGGCGGTGCCCTAGCGGCGCCGCCGATCCCGTCGCCCCCCCCCCCCCTTCACGGTGACGCCGCACCCCTGCCTCTCTCCACCTTCTTCTCCCCCCCTTCCTCGATCCACGCAGACCCCCCTCGTTCGATTTCCCCTGAGCCATAAAGCTTCGCCGCCCATCACCTGAAAAGCCAGCGCACCACCTGAATCCGCTCCCCTTCCTCCTCTTCTCGATCCACGAACCCGCACCCACTTCTTCGATGTATAACTGTAAGTTTTAATTTTTATATACATTTCACTATTTTATTTTCATTTCAGTTTTGATTTTGTTAGTGTGTTAAGCAAGGTTAGACTTTTGGTGTTAAGAAAAATTATATTTTTGTGTCAAGAAAGTTAGTTTTTTAAACACATAAAAGTTAGGATTTTTGCTTGGGAAAGATTAGATTTTTATATAGAAAACTAATCCATAAAAATACGATTTTTATATATGTAATAGCACCATAAATATATGATTCTTATGTATGTAGAATAATAAAAATATTATTTATATATATAGTGAGGTAAAAATATAATTTTTATATAGTAGAGTTAATAAAAATATGATTTTTATATTATATAGATAATAAAAATTCGATCTTTATTATGTAGGCGATATAAAAATGTAATTTTTATTATATTACTAGCAAGATAAAAATATAATTTTTATCATGGAAGTAGCGGTGTAAAGGAGTGACTTTTACATATGTAGAAGCAATATAAAAATATAATCTTTATTATATGAACACCGTTATGAAAATAGAATTTTTATCTATATAGTAGCGGTGTAAAAATAGAATTTTTATCTATATAGTAGCGGTATAAAAATGTGTTTTTTATCCATAGAGAGCGGTATAAAAATGTGATTTTTATATACATAGCAACAATATAAAAATGTGATTTTGTTATATGTAGTGGCTACGGATGATGAAATTGAAAAAGGGGCGAGCACGACGAAGATTTCTACATATGAAGAGTCGCGGTGTATTGGTTAAGATAGTCGGTGAGAACTCCTCACTTTTAATTTGTTTTCTAGTTGAAATATATACTAGGATGCAGACAGTACTTAGCAGCACCCGACACCCGTCGTCCATAGACCATGGATGACTTGTTTGTTTGATTATTGTGTAGTGAAATTTGATTGTGTGATGGTGAGTGAAATAAAATATTTTATAATGGAAAATATTTTATAGTTAAAAATATAATTTTTAACATGTATATAAAATAAATATTTATAAACAAATCGGAGATTTGTTTATATACATTGGTTTGATTGATATTGATTGGGACGATAAATTTTACAGATCGCCCAACCTCACAAATAAAATATGTGTTTGTTGATTTGAAACCCCACACTGGTATTGGGATGATATTTGACGTACACTAATCCCGATTGTTTAGTTGTATGTCAATCGATGGGTTGACAGACTATGTAAGCATTAATTATTTATATTTAGTGCTTATGCAATTGTGTGGGGCACTCTGGATGATGGTTGATGATTTATCGTTGCTGGGGAATTCATATAATAAATGTTATATGGTAATTATTGGGCCTCATTCCAGTTTGGAAAATAAGAAATATAAATTCATGTGTTGAATAGAATAAACATTCACGTGTTGAATAAAAGCCGTGTTGATTAGATTTACGCCATTTTGATGTGAACGATATTTATATCGATTTTATTCATTTTTATAATGAATATAGAAAAGAAAGTGATTTCAAAATATAACATTATGAAAATATTATCATTTATAGATTAATGATATGGAATATTCAATTTTGATTAGAAATTGAATATGAAGTTGAATTCGTTTTGAAAACGAATTTAAAACGATTTATAAAATACGTTTTGAAAGGAAATCGATGAAATATATATAATATATATATTATATATATAGAATGGCCTGAATAGAACGCGCAGCGCCGCGGCAGTTCTTGAATTTCGACCATTGACTTCGAATGAATATTACGGGAGATCCTACCGTCGGATTCTCTTAAAATCAGAACCGTTGGGTTCGTATCGAAAAGGGCTTTCTAATGAATATTAGAGATTTGAAATCTAATGGTTTGATTTGGAATTATGTCCAAATCAAATATGGAAAAGGTCGTTGTAAGTGCAGTTCGATGGCCGTTGATGAAATCGACTGTACGGGCCTTGATAAAATTATTAAAAATAGTAATAATTTATGTAAAATCATAAGAAATGATTTGGGAAGAATTGGGATGAAAAACTCCATATTTGAAAAGATAAAAACAGATTTTTATCAAAATGAACTAGTTTTGAACTAGAATTAAAATCAATTTATTTTTGAAATAAATAAATTGAATTTGAAAAGGGTTTTAAAAGTAACCAGAATTTCCAATAATTGAATTGGAATTGATTTGAATCAAAATTGTCTTTGGAATATTTCGATGTTGGATTTCGTGATGATACAGATATTGTAATGGGAATTTGAAAGATGTATTTATATCCTTATTTCCAATACGATATTTGTTGGTCATAGAATTTGATATTGAATATAAGACAATATATTTTCTATCAAAGCCTTGTATTTAATATCAAATGTGATTTGGGTTTGCCGTGAATGGTGTCTTCATTAACACTATTCTTAAACCCAGTTGAGAAAAAGATTAAATCTTTTTATTTAGACTTAATGGAGTGTACCAATTAAATGGTATTTAATTGGAATTGAATTGGAATTGATTTTTGGGTTTATCGTGACTGGTATTTTAAATAACACTTGTTCTTTAACCCGATAATTAATGTAATGTGATTTTGGGTTTATAGTGAACCATGTTTTAAATGACATTGGTTCTTTAACCCGATTAAAGATTAAAACTAAGTGGAGTTTTAATGAATCTTTAATTAGATTGAAATGATCGAGAATGGAGTATCACCAGTTTTACTCCAGGCGATAGTTAAATCTTTAATTAGATTTGAACGTGAAATGATAATTGAATTTACCAATAACGCCGTGGTGTTAGATATGAAGTATTACCAGTTTTACTTTATGGGATAAATAGGTTGGGATTGGGAAAATAAAATAAATGATTTCTTCGGTGTGGTTCGCTAATCCCGACTTGTTTGAATTGATATTCAAAAGAAGATTAAAGAATAAATTTAAAGAATTTATCTTTGATAAAATCAATGGGAACCTTTCCCAAAGTGTAAGAATATTTGAATAAAAGAATATTCTGAATTGGAATGAGGTGTAAGTTGTGTTTGTGTAACACTTGTTTATTATATACGCGAGTTATTCAGAAAGACCGGGTTTATCCCATTCTGAATAACTAATTCGACGTGGTGTCGAGGATGAAGAAGGTGGTCGAAGACCGGAGGTCTTCACGTCGTTTGGGTGATTACTGATGATCTTGATTGGGTCGTACACCCAAGAGGAGGGAATCAGTTAGTGATCGTCCAGACGTACTTGGAGATCGATGGACATGCGGGGTACTAGGTGCCTCCGGTTTCGTTCAGACCCAAAACGAACTTGTAAATGGACTGTGTCTCTGACATTGGATTCTATTCTGTGTGATTGATTTCTATTAAATATATATCTGGTTGGCGGTAGAGAATTTATTCTCTTGCTTAACGCCCTTCTCTGAGACGTACGAGCTCAGGGATTATATATTGACGGATATCAAACGCATGGAGTGAATTACCTGTGTGGCATGCCTAAGTGGCAAATGATCAAGGCTTCTGTTGAAAAGAAAAGTCTTGTGGGTGATGATCAAAGCATGGCCTATGTGGCATAGCTTTGTGTAACGTTGATTCGCGAGCCTCAAACCCCGGTAGTGGACCAGAAACGGGAAAGGATCTCAGGGAGGACATGCGTTTCCTTCTAGCTAGAAGTGGCGTCAGTGGTTTTACACGCCCTGACGAGTTTGACTTATGTGGTTGTTCCTGTTGCGAGGCGCCTCGGATATATCGGTGACTGTGTGGAGCCGATGGAGTTATTGGACTCATTGACACCCCATAGGGTAGGGAAACGCAGTGTTCAGGCATTTTAATCCACATCGGTGGACCGGCCCTGACGATCCAAGGGCCCACCTGAGTCTGGGTCCTGAGACACGGGCAAGAGCGTCTCGAATCGGTGAGGACTATCTTTTGCCTCGGAACATAGATGGAAATCCAACTTCCAATACGTGACTTTGCGGTTTTGATTGTTTAACCTATATATGGAGACATAGTGGTATGGGGCACTTATGCCGTCTATGATTGATACTTATGATTTGAAATTGTTTTGACACTATACACTTATAGTAATAATAAAATATGAAATTTCACGTATCAAGCATTCTTGGCTATTATAAGGTAAAAACCCTATCCTCTAGCTTGCGTTGCATTGTGTGATGGGACTTGGGTCTTATAATAGCTTCATTTTTCTTTATTTAGCATTGCGCTATAGTTTTATGCACTGGTATTCTTGGGAGGAAACATATTCCGTGTTATACGGCGTGGTCCCTTGATTTTCCTAACTTTAAAGTAAAGATTAATAACTATTTTAGTTCTCACACCAGTCACATGACTGACCTGGAGTTTATTGTTTTAACCTAAACTCTGGGTGCCCCTATTTTCCGCACGGGCAGCTAGTAGTTTTGGTTTTGCAGATTTATATTCACAGGATCCTGATTTACAGCTGGAACGATACTCGGAAAGCTCTGTATCTGTGTATTACTTCTAGTTGTGCATCGTATTATTTTCCGCCGCATTGTAATCTCTGGTATTTTCCTGATGTATATTATTTGTTTATACTCTGTATATTCTTGTATTCTAACGGAAATGTTGTAATTAACAATGAAATGTTCTTCTGTTTGCTCTCTTTTGTGGCTTGTCCTCGAAGTATCCGGGCTTTCCTTACCGGGGAAGTTTCGGGTCGTCTCACCAATATATATATATATATATATATATATATATATATATATATATATATATATATATATATATATATATAATAGTCAACCCTAAATAACTAATATATTTAAAGCAACCAGAAAAATCCAAACAAGCAACAACAATTATTTTTAATGGATAAAAATAATTTTAAATAAAAGGTGAGTGAGATTTACTCACTTTGATTTTAAATTCGCAAATCCATTCCTATTCAATTTTTAAGTTCTTGGTCTCCGCTACGAATTTCTCGTCTGACTGTTCGATAAGATCTCGTGTGGCCCTTAAATCTTTGTTTTAAAACCCTTCTCTCTTCTGAAAAAGAACACTTCTTTTCCTTAGCATTCCAAGACCGTTACTGAACTTGCCTGTAACTTCTCGACTCCCTATAAACTGTCGCACAATCGAACCCTTCATTGGTCATCCTTTCTTTTGAAACCCCGACCTCAAAATACAATCGCAGCTCTCCCCTTCCCCATCGAACAACACTGTACAGAACTCAACCAACCCATCGAAATTGCTAAAACCCATCGCCATGCCCCTAGCTCAGCAAAACATGACTCGCAATAAACCTTAAAACTCCACCGTTCAACTTTTCTGTGCCTTAAAAACTCCAACCTCGACCTGCTAGTCTCGGCGAGATTCTGGAGAACGAAAATGCCCAAAACTCATCGCGGTTACTGTAAATGGTGACTGTCGTTAACCCCATCATCACTAACTGTAATCGCATGATTCAAATCCTAGGTCAAAACCTCTCTTGATGCTCCCTTAGTCCATCGCGTAGACCCTCCAGCATCGATGCAAACAAGATTCGATACTTCCATCCAAATCAGAGATCGATGCCCCAAATTTCTCAGCTTCAAACCCTGTCACCGATGTTGACTTTGAATTTGAGAACCGCCATCACACCTCGACACCCAGCTACACTCGCGATGCTCAAAATCGAACGACCCTGAACGCGAGTGCCCCACCTTGCCATCGAACGTGATTCCGCGATGTTGCCTTGACTCGAGATTCCGATCTCGATTTGGAAATTCTTTTTTTTTTCAGAGAAGGGAAATGAAATCAGGAAGGAGAGGGAGGATGTCGCGGTTTTAAAGGAGGAGGAAAATAGAGAAGGTAAGTAGCTTAGGTACAACGAAATACATACGAATTAAATTCGATTTGATTTCTATTTAATTTGATTTGAAATAAAGAGATTTTTATTTCTTTTAAATAGATACTAATTTGATTTCGATCTTATCCACGATCAAATATCTCGGGGTTCACAATTAAAAATCGTGAACCATTATTTTAGCATACCGATTGTCGTTCCAATGTAATTACACTATTCTGAACTTAACAGAATAGACTATATAATTTAAATTCGAATGTATATATAAAATAACCATATTAAATTGAAGTAATATAATTTAAATTCAAAACAAATAAATTTCCTGATAATAAAATATTTTTATTATCATCTATATTCAAATACAATTAATACTGATCATCTGAATTGTTATGATTTAATTCTAACTTCGAATTGAATTATTTTAGATTCTCGTATTATGATTATTATTAAAATAAATCGTATTTCGATTATTTAATAGATAACCCAATAAATACCATTTATATTATAAATTCAATATTTAAAACCATACTAAATATTTAAAATAAATCGACCAAAAATCCGGGTCGTTACGTGAACATACATATTGTCATGAACATATAATCATCATCATAACGGGATCTAACATAAATATTACTTTAGATCTACATAAAATGTCCACTTGCTCTAGATCTAATAGATTAAATTAGATCTAATCATAAATAAAATTTAGATCTACAGGTTTATAAATAGATCTACCCAAATCCATATCATAGAGGTTACAATTAAGATAATGGTTTGGACCCAATCTTAATCAGTTCAAGGTGGCATATGTTCATGTTTCACATAAATGATTTGATCTGTCCAAATGAAACAAAAATAACATACTATGACAATCACAATTGAATTGGATCTCGAGAGATAGATCTATCATAGCATAAGATATGATCATAAAATAGATCTAGCATAAAACATGATCATAAAGTGGATCCAGCATAAAACATGATCATAAAGTGGATCTAGCATAAAACATGATCATAAGCATGTTTAGATCTAAATATGTCCAACTTACAACATATCTAAGTTGAACACAACATGAAAGGTGATTTACATACAAAATTAGATCTAAGCAATGTTGCAACTGTCAAGATTAATAGATTTACATTTACCGCAACGTAGTTACAAATCAAGATCCATAAAGGTAACATCATAGTATAGCAACAATTGCATCAGATCTAGAGAATTAGATCTATCATGACCTACATGGTATAAGATTTAATACTGGCATAGATTCATACTTTACAACATATCCAATTCATAGTCTTTCACAATTTACTGTTATTTATTTAAACCTAAAAGTGACTAGAAACTCATAGCGTTACGTGCAGAAAATTTAGAGAGAGAGAGAGATCTAAATTCTGAATAGCTACACAGATTATAGTAGCCTTTGATTCTGTTTCAATTTGCAACCTGACAGCATACGGCCTCTATGATCTCCAATGGAGAAAACAAGATAATAGGGGACCATATTTATTGCCTAAAACTAATGAACCAGACCAAGAATCAAGTCCAAGAATCAAGTCCAAGTACGTAAAACGAATTCTGCCCAGATCTTTCCGGGGGGGGGGGGGGAGGGGGGTCGACACCCCTTGGGGGTTTGACACCCACGAGCGGGAGTTCTCTCGCTTAGCCCGATTTGGGCCGATTTTTTATTTTTGAATTGTTTTTGAAGGTTCTGGAATTTATTTTATAAATATATATTTAACTTATGCGTAAACAAACTTCGATCCCTCATAACTTTTCATACGGTGTCCGTTTTACGCAAACCAAATGTCCATTCTGACCATAATTTCGAGATGGCCGCAATGGCATAGTCCATTCCCTCTAATTCTAAATGTTAGATTAATTATTATTTAATTTGTCCTCTTTTAATGTCATTAAAATTTGGGGTGTTACATTCTCCCCTACTCAAAGGATTTCATCCCCGAAATCTCTAAGTTGGGAAGAATGCATATTATACAATCCATCATCCATCTACTCATCCAACATCCATTGGCATCCTTTGTTTTTGAAAGCCTCTAATGCTTATATGAATATATGTAGAAGTGTGTGTATATGTCCCAACACTAATGCAAAAATTAGGCGGTCTACTGATTCAATTGACCTCCTTAATGCAATGTATGTTAGTGTCATGAATCCAATATGTATGCAGATAAACCTATTACATCATATAAGTTCTATATGTGTGCACACATATTTGTCCAAATGCAACATCCATATACTAATTTATCCATTTCCATCCATAAAAGAAAAGAAAATGCACACACATCCATATGTAGTATGAAAGTGATTAAGCCGATCTAGTGCCTAACGTGCGTGTATATGCATCCACAGGCAACCACTAGCAAACACTTGCATCCACTTGTATTCATCAAACATAACATGTCTCAAACACATGTTTACAATTATGGGATTTCCTACCTAAAGGTCGAAGATTCGATTGATAGGATATACTCAGATATAAAAGCAAACGCGAATAAAAGCTTTTGGAAGAGAAGTTAAGAACATTCCCTTGAAATGGAAAGGGTACGAAGCGTTAAAATCTTGTCTTCGATCTCCCAAGTTGCATCTTCTTGATTGTCTCCCCACTGGACCTTCACCAACTTGACTTCTTGTATGCGTAGCTTCTTAACCTCCGATCCAAGTATGCAAGTCGGAACTTATCCAATCATCGTTTCCTTCTTTATTTTCACTTCCTTTCGCAAGTTTGGCCCACTACCTCGAACTTGATACATTTTATCACCACTTGGATAAATAGTCATTTTGGGATGATGGGCTTCCTCAAGGACTGTCTTCAATAGGTTTTCCATCCTGACATGATTCACCTATCAAACCTCTTCTCAAGTAGCCCCGCCACTTGCTTATCAAGTTCCCTCTTTTCTTTTAGGAGCCATATGGAACACAGGTAATGCAACTAACTTTGTATTATCCACCAGGTATATACAGAAATCAATCTCGCGTCTCGGGGGTAATCCCCGAACCTCGTCTAATACATCAAGATACTCACGGACTACTGGTGCCGATCGTAGATCATCGATAGATGCCTCAAGAGACTCTAGGAAACTAAGAATGATAGACCCTTGTGGGTCACAAGAAATTTTGAGTGTGCTTAATGACCCTCCTCTCACCACCTAGAATGGCACCATATATGGTAAACCAACCTATCCCTAGAATCAAACCATAGCCCATAAACCCGAGTACATATGCGTTGCATTCAATTTTGATGCCTAACACAGATATTCTCAAACACCTACAAATCATAGATAAATGAGTCGAATCATTAATGGGGTTTGAGACAACTACGGGACCCACTACCATACTGGTAACTAAGTGTAGAGATTCAACAACAGAACTAGATATAAATGAGGGTGAAGCGCCAGAATTAAAATTTGTCCTAATTGGATGATTTGAAAGAGAAACTAAACTTTCTGCAGAAATTTTTCTACCTCTTTCGGGAGCACTGATCACGAGAGCATGAACCTACCCTCCAGAAGTTCCTTCCCTTTGAGCATGTCCCTGTTTCTTCGGGCAATACTTAATAAGATGCCCGACCTCTCTACAAGCGAAGCCAGCATTCTTCCTTTTCCTGTAGCCCTTGGCTAAGTGACCCTCTCGCCCACAACTATGGAACTTCCTCTTATCTTTAACCTTGTCATTCTTTTCGCCTTTCTTCTACAGTTGTCCCTTCTTGGGCAACACCTTCTCATTTTGCGTTGCTTCCTCAGCCTTTACTTCCTTCTTTTCTTCCTTATGTTCCTCATGCATTAGGGTCATATCAATAAGTTTTTCAAAAGTGGCTCTATTTGGATATGGGATATGGCTAACCCATGAAGGGGTTCATTTAGCCCTTTAGCAAACCGCAAAGCCTTTTTGTGCGGCGTATCCACAAATTCTAACCCGAACCTTGCTAGCTGGTTGAATTTGTTCACATATTCTTCCACTGTCAAGTTTCCTTGTTTGAGTGTTAAGAAACTTTCCATATGCATGCTTTTATTTGCTTGGGAAAGAAATTTCATTTCAAATATTTGCCTAAAATATTCCCAAGATTCCACCGGACGTCTAGCTTGGGTGACTTTGCACCAAAAATGAGGCTTCGTCCTTTAATAGCCAAGCAGCTAACTGAATCTTCCTCCTATCCTCTACTTCAACGATTACGAACAAGTCCTCGGTCTCCTTGTGCCAATTTCGAGCTTCAACGAATGTATCATTCCTATGGAATGGCTTCCCTCCCATAACACGGAAGTCTCTGCAGATCTTGGCGAAGTAATCTGTTCTTGGAGGGGGGAGGAGGAATGATTGGCACAGCTGGGGGAGGAACGTCTCTTTTGCCTGCGGCAGGAGCCGTGGCCTCCAAATACCTATGGAATCATCTAGGTATTATGACGCCCTCTGGGATATTAGGAATGTTTTGTTCCCTAGACATGCTGAAAAAAGGAAAAAGGAAGAAATTTAGATAAAGGACCGAAGGATATTACATATGGATTCTTGTGGGAATATTTTCAAAACAGACTTTTCTTTTCAAAAATACTTTCATTTAAAAACTTGTTGAAAAATAATTTTCAAAAACTTTTATCTAATCTGGCAACATTCAGCTCTGATACCAAGTGTGACACCCCACGTCCGTTAATGTCACTCACAAAGGGAATGTATTAAGTTTCGTGAAGCGTATAGGTAAACAGACACAGAATATTACAAGGCGGATATAAATTTTTTTTACAGCGGAACTAAACAACTTTATTAATCATCAAAATACCGTGGTCCAAAGCATCATTTGTCTGAAGTATAAAAACCCATTACAACATAAAAACCATTGTCTTGTACTTAAGAAATATCAGAGAACATAAAAGAAAGAAAATTCCCTAAGAGCAAAATATGGCCATAGCAACAAGGATAGGAGCTTGATCCATACATATAAGCAGCTCTAGTAAAATAAGCAGAATCACGATCAAGCTTGTGTGTATCCTCCCTGAGAACCTGGGGGGAAAATGGAAGAAAGAAGGGGAAACAAAAAGGGTCAGACATAAAGTCTGGCGAGTTTAGTTACTTTTAGCCAGTAAATAAATAAAAGTAACATGATAGGCATACAAAGTGGATAAGAGAGATCAATACATAAATGGCAGGCATAACAAGGTAAATAGGACAACAGGATAGAATAGATAGTGCTTCTTAATACTTTCCTTGCTCTGCAACAATACTAGTATAAAAGATATGTAATAGGATTACATATTCCCCAATTACATAGTCCATTCCCGCTAATTCCGAATGTTAAATTAATTATTATTTAATTTATCCTCTTTTAATGTAGTTAAAATTTGGGGTGTTACAATATCCATGCTTAAAAATCAATTTTAGAATTTTAGAATGAATGAATGAGTCCATAAATGACTTGTATTCACGATTTCAAAATATTTCTCATTCATATTTGGACTTAGGTGAAAATATATTGATATTGATATAGTGTTGATTTCAAAAGTTCGTCGCTAGTGACGATCAACCCCCAATCGTATGAAGAGCACACAAATAAATATTATAAGATGCAGAAATAGTAAAGAAAACGGGAAGCACGCAGAATTTTTATAGTGGTTAGGAAAAGCCTATGCCTATGTCCACTTTATATGTATTACTTTTGCTTTTTGATTACAAGTACAATGTTTTTTCTCTGTTTGAAGAAATGTGAGAGATGAGAAGTTTGGAGGAGAAAGCTTAAAGTGCTTCAGCCTTGGATTGCCGAAGAGATTAGAAAGAAAGTCCTCTCTATTCTTCTTTGAGCTTTGAGGTATTTATAGGTGGAGATGGCGACTTAGGATGTTGTGACGTGGCCGGACCTTTTTGGGAAAGCTTGGACCCGTGGAGTCCATTCTTGGTTAGAATAGCGGCTGGAAGACTGATTCCACTATTCATAAATAGTATCTTTAGAAGCTGTGGCTTACGTGGCATCCACAGTGAGGTGTATCAAAAGTAGAGTTTTGTCCGGATGTGGTTGACCGCCTTTACTTCCTTGAAAGTCGGGCTAAGCATCGGAATAGATCAGTTGAATATTTTAATGCCGGTTCGAGATATTCGGCCGATGTACTTTGTATGGGAGCTAGATACTTGGTCGACTGGGAGAACGATTTTTCTGGGGTGAGTCATCAGTTGACGAGAATTGGCATGGGCCAATATGCGACTGTTCCGGACTGAGCTTCCACTGGGCTTCCGCTGGGCTTCCTGATGCATGATTTATCTTAATCGGATGATTGCGAGTTTGGGCTTCGATCTGGCTCATCGTGGCTTTTGCCAAAAAGAGGTTTAAGACTTTACCCCTCGGAATGCATCTTCTTCGGTAGAGGGAGGTGTGTTCTGAAAAATTAATTGAAGTACAATCGCTCGGGCAGCTATGGTCACGCCAGACCATATTAAGGCCAGAAATCCGACGGCCCTGATGTTGTATTAAGGCCAGAAAACCGACGGCTGAACTAGGTCATATTAAGGTCGGAAAACCGACAACTATCGGGAACCGTATTATAGCCGAGATGATGATCACCGTCTGTATGAGAACTAGTTCCTGCAAAGACAAAATAAGCCACTCTCGATTTGGAGAAGGCTGATGGTTCGAGCATTTTATTTCACTTGGCTTTGAGGGGTGGCGAGTACCATCCATACTCGGCTTAGAGAGGTGGCAAGCATTATCCATACTCGGCTTAGAGAGGTGTGAGCATTATCCATACTCAGCTTAGTGGCGAGCATTAACCATACTCGGCTTGGTGCAAGTGTTTTTTATGCTCGACTCATGTTAAATTAGTATATCCAGCGAGCATTAAACTCTCATGGTGCAAATAAAAGGGTGAGTATAATCCATACCCGGTTTAAGATTTCTACTGTACTGGCTGGTGGAGTAGGTTTTTGGAAATAGTGGTGAGCTTTCGCATGGACAACATTAAAGAAAGGGGTCGAGCATCAGCCATACTTGGCTTAGAGTTTCCAAACATGATCCATGTTTGCAAAAGAAAATTCATATCAGCTGAAGAATTATTACAATGAAAAGAAATTCTAAGAGGACAACGACTAATTCTAGTGCACGCCGAGGAGCTAAATCCTAATCCTATACATCAAGGTGTCCTTTTTATTGAAAGAAATACATTAAAAGAAAAAATTCTAATTAGTGATAATGCAGCAAGTGCTAGTCTTAGGGTCCTTTCCGTTTCTAGGAGCTCAAGGACCGACCTGAGGAGCTGGGGCAGAAGATCGTAGCAACATGACCGGGGCGTGCTTCTTAACATACTTGGGAAGCTCCCCTCGCCAGATTCGATCCTCGATGAGATCGTGTAAATGCCGGCATTCATCGATGCTGTGTCCAGCTACGTTGTGGAATACGCAACGTTTACCGGAATCGAGTTCCATCTGGGTTGGTTCTCGTCGAGGCTGTCTCGGTGTAGGAAGGGACCCTCGTACGTCAAGGTAGATGTCGAGCAGATAAGAATTGAGCTTGGTGTACTGGTCATACTTATTTTCAATTCGAGGTCGTATGTGACGCTCATTCTTTTCCGAGACATTTCCTCTTCTTTTATTCTGGCCGTTGTTGAAGAATGGACCTTGCTGTTTGGTGGCTAAGACCTCAAGGCTCTCCATCTTAATGCTGGCATCTTCTTGTCAGAAGAATCACTCGACCTCGGGATAGAAGTCATCTACTTCCTTAGAGGGATCTCTGGTTAAAGAGATTTAAAATTCTAGTCGGTTCTGAACTCCTGAAATGGCTCGAGCCAATCGACTGACGCTACTACCGCGTTGAAACTTTTAAGGAAGGATCTGAGGGTCTCTACTAATCGCTGCTTGATGGGGGATAAGAACATAACACTCTTTGGTCGAGAGATATGTACTCTGAATTGCTCGATGAAGTGGGTGACTAGTGTGTTCTAGCTGCTGACCAACTCCGTTGTTAGCTACTGAAACCACATGCCGGCTATATCTATGAGGAAGAGCGGGAAGCACTTTGTCATGAAGTTGGTTGATGCACCAAGTACTTCCATGTGTCGCATGTATCACATGAGGTGGATGGTCAGGTCAGTGCGACCATTGTATGGTTCAATAGCTGGGAACTTAAAGTCCGGAGGGTTTCGGGAGTTTCTGATTTCTCTAGTAAAGGGGATGCAATTGACATTATCTATGTCCTGTTGTGAGGAGGTGCCCCGAGTGAAACGTCGGATGATACTTGCAAGCTGGCTTTCATCTTCGAGGAGTCATTGCCACCAACTCTGCATTTGGGAGAGCTTCGATGCGAGGATCTGGAAAAATCATGCTCAGAAGGGAGGCCATTGGTTGGGCTCGGCCTCTAATAGTTAAGTGAAGGTGAGAGTGAGGGTGAGCTCCGGTAGGCAGTTCGGGGAAGAATGGCTCCTCTTGAACCTGATGAGTATTGGATCGAGCCGTACCCATGACAGAGGGCCTAGACTGATTCAGCATAGCATGTGATGTTCGAAGCTCGGGGTTGCCCCTCATAGGAGCGAGGTTAGGAGGGTGTACGGTAGTGTTTTCTTCCGCTACGGTGAGGACCGATATAATAGGGTGGTCCCCTGGTTCGAAGGGAAGGCTGCACTAGCTCTATGTTGAAGGGAAAGAGTGGTTAGACTGGTCTATCGTAAGACTTCGGGTTGTAATGGGAATGGCATCGATTCTGATAGACCCGGTAATCGCTCGACAGGCATGAGAGGTCGAGTTGTTTCCCAGAGTGGAGGCAAAGTGTTTTAACGGCCTAGATCTTGATCGCGAGCCTCCTGGGGTTCTGCTGCTGCAGTTGCGCTGGTCGTCGGAAGTGATACTCCTGGCTGTGATTGGTTGGGAAGTAGAGCCGAGCTTGGATGAAATAAAGGTATAGCTTGATCAGTGGCCTGATTCCGTGCATACCTAAGATCAGTTATTGCCCCAGTCCCGGTCGGTGGAGGAATTGATGTTGAAGCGTTCAATCCTGTCTCCATTCGACCGAGAAGGTGATCCATCAACTACTGATGTCGTTCGAGGAGTTTACCCTGAGATGTCATATGGTCTCTGAATTCGACCATGATTTTATCCATGTCGTCCCAGGTAATAAATCGAGACATATCTTCATGAGAGGAAGCTTCGTGGCTTGCCTCTGAAGCATTGGTATCGGCTGTGTCGGTGTTCGCAGGACGAGAGGATGTTGTATCTTTCTTTCACTTGTTCGCCATGGACTAAGGCAAGTAGATGTCACTGCGCATGTGTTCCCCTTCCTGGCGCGCTAAAGTGTTGATGTCAAAAGTTGGTCACTAGTGACGATCAACCCCCAATCATGTGGAAAGCGCACGAGTAAAGGTTATAAGATGTAGAAATAGTAAAGAAAACGGGGAACACGCACAGAATTTTTATAGTGGTTCAGCAAAGACTGTGCCGACGTCCACTTTTTATGTATTGCTTTTGCTTTTTGATTACAAGTACAATGTTTTTTCTCTGTTTGAAGAAATGTGAGAGATGAGAAGTTTTGGAGGAGAAAGCTTAGAGCGCTTCAGCCTTGGAGTGCCGAAGAGATTAGAAAGAAAGTCCACTCTATTCTTCTTTGAGCTTTGAGGTATTTATAGGTGGAGACGGCGACTTGGGCTGTTGTGACGTGGCCTGGCCTTTTGGGAAAGCTTGGACGCATGGAGTCCATTCCTTGGTTAGAATAGCGGTTGGAAGACTGATTCCACTATTCATAAATAGTATCTTCAGAAGTTGTGGATTATGTGGCATCCACTGTGAGGTTTATCAAAAGTAGAGCATTTGTCCGGATTTGGTTGACCACATTTACTTCCTTGAAAGTCAGGCTAAGCATCGTAATAGCTCAGTTGAATATTTCCATGCTGGTTCGATATATTTGGCCGATGTGCTTTGTATGGGAGTGAGATACTCGGTCGACTGGGAGAACGATTTTTTTGGAGTGAGTCATCAGTTGATGAGAATTTGCTTAGGCCAATATGCGACTATTTCGGGCCGAGCTTCCGCTGGGCTTCCTGAAGCCTGATTTATCTAATTCGGCTGATTGCGCATTTGGGCTTCGATTTGGCCCGTCGCGGCTTTTGCCAAAAAGAAGGTTAACTTATAGTATCAAAGATTTTAAACTCTTTGACGGATGAATGGGAAAGAAAGGTTTTAGCTATCGAAGAAGCTAGCGATCTTTCAACCATGAAACCCGAAGAGTTGATTGTTAATCTTATGTCGTATGAAGTCAATTTGCAGGCTAAAAAGATTCATTCTCAAGATAAGAAAAAATCTAGCTTTTCATGCTGAGAAAGATGAATCAGATTCTGATGAAGAGGACATAGAATTTATTGCCAAAAATTTCAGAAAATTTCTAATATATAAGAAGGGTCAGATGAAGAATATAAAGAATACTTCTATGAAAGAAAATAAGATTGATCCAGCCTTGGTTGAGTGCTTCAATTGCCACAAATCTAGAAATTTTCAGAAATATTGTCCAAAGCTAAAGAAATAAAGGAGAAATCTAAAAGGTGAGCTTTCTCGGTTACATGGGTTGAGTTAGACACTTTGTCTTCGGAAAGTGATAGTGATAGTGACAATAAACAAGCTAATGTGTGCTTCATGGCCAAAGTGATAGTGATTTAACTTACGAAGAAATGGTTGAAATTAGTAAGGAAATTCTAGAATCTATAAATAATTATAAAAGAAAGTTTAAACAAGCAAATGAAGATAAGAAAAAAGCAGAATTTGAAAGAGATTTATTGAAAGATGAAAAAGAGATTTTAGGGCATGAAATTAGAAAATTACAAGAGTCTCTTTCTAATGCAAATTCTCAAATTTTCTTATTGAGTCAAGAAATTGAAACTCAAAAAGAAAAGAACAATCTACTTGTTTCTAAAAACCATGATTTAAACACTAAAAAAAATTTATCGAACTAGATAATTCTAGTCTTAAGTTAAAATTAGATGATATTTCTAAGTATGTTGACAATTTCAACAAAGGTAGAGAAAATTTATCTAGAATTTAAGACAATTCTCAACCTTCTTTCAGCAAAAAAGCATTAGAATACATACAAAAAATCAGTGCTAAGAAAAACTCTAAATCTAGCAAGCCAGTTCTTCCTAGTATAAAGTAACAAGATTTTGTTTCAAAGAAAAAGTTTTCTAAAAATATTAGTATATGGGTTCTGAAAACAAATAATCATTTGATTACGAATAAGTATATTAAAAATTTCTTAGAACTGTTGCATAATAATATTAATTATATTTTTAAAACGGACACTGACCCCTCATGGGTTTGGTTACCTAAGACCTAACTCTTAGGACCCTAACGGAGGAAGTGGATACCAACGTCTTTTATATATTTTTTGCAGGTCCCACTCAAAAATAGAGGAAAATGGATACTCGACAGTGGTTGCTAAAAACATATGAAAGGAGATAAGGAGATGCTGACAAATATTATTTACTCAATAGGATGAACTGTCACATCTGGAGATAATTCCAAAGGATATATTATCGGTAAAGGCGATTTGAGCAATTATGGTATATCCAATTTACCTCTTACTTCCGTTGTCTTATTAGTTAAAATTTTAAAACATAATTTACTAAGTATTAGTCAACTTTGCGATAAAGGTTTTAAAATATCTTTTTTGAAAAATAAATGTAGCATATTAGATTCTAATCAAAATCTTATTTTGGAGGGAAACAAAGATAAAAATTTATATCTTAAATATGGTAGTTAATAATAATTCAAGTATGTGTCTACTAGCAAAAGAAAATGATCCTTGGTCATGGCACAAAAGGTTCTGTCATTCATAAGTTCAAACCCAAATTATTTCCTTTTCTGCTTATTCACATCGCTACGCAACCTCAGAATTTTGAAACCATAAACAAGATTTCTATAAATGATCTAGTAAGAGGTTTACCCAAAATAAAATTTAAACCAGAAAAATTATGTGATGCATGTCAGTTTAGGAAATTAACAAAATTTCTTTTAAATCTAAAAAGATGATTTCAAAATTACAACAACTTGAATTACAACATGGATTTATTTGGACCAACTTAAATACAACATATAAATCATAGTAGATATGTATTTGTAATAGTTGATGATTTCTCAAGATACACTTGGATAATATTTTTAAGAAATAAAAGTGATACTTTTGAAAACTTCAAATGTAAAACAAATTCAAAATTTAACTAGTTTACAAATTGGGAACAGAAGAAGTGATCATGGAGAAGAATTTGAAAACGATAAATTTGATTTGTATTGTAAAAAAAAAATTCACAATTCCTCATTTCCTAGAACTCCACAACAAAATGGAGTCATAGAAAGGAAAAATCAAACATTACAAGAATGCGCTAGAACATTGTTGAATGAAAGTTCATTACCAAAACATTTCTGGGCAGAAGAAGTTGCAATATTTTGTTATGTTTTGAAAATTCGACCACTTACGAAAAATACTCCATTTGAACTTTTTACTGGAAGAAAAACAAATATTTCATATTGTAAGGTTTTTGGTTCAAAATGCTTTATGCTAAATACAAAAGATCAGCTTGGAAAATTTGATTCGAAATCCGACGAAGGAATATTTTTAGGATATTTTGAATGAAGCAAAGCTTATTGTATTTATAATAAAAGAACCAGTAAAATAGAAGAATTACTTCAAGTTTCGTTTGATGAAAATTTTATTTAGAATTCCTTTGATTCATAAATCTTGAAAATAAATTTTCTCAAGATGATGATATTATAATTTATAGAGAAGATGAAAACATTGTTCATAATAACATAAATAAAAATATTATAGAAACTCAAGATAATACGGACAATAACAGTCAAAATGTTCATACTAATGAAGTTAGATCTTCCCAGGAATATTATGAGATCATCCAACTCAAAATATTACTGGTGAAATAACTTCAAATGTAAGGACAAGAAACCAGCTAAATGTAGTAAGTAGTGTTGCCTTTTTATCTAATACTGAACCCAAAAATCCAAAAGAAGCTTCTACAGACGAAAACTAGATAATTGCTATGCAAGAAGAATTAAATAAGTTTGAATGCAATTAAGTCTGGGAATTAATTCCAAGACCAAGTGATAAAACTGTTATTGGTACGAAATGGGTTTACAAAAATAAAGAAAACGAATTAGGTAATATTACTAGAAACAAATCTATTGTAGCACAAGGTTATAATCAAGAAAAAGGTATAGATTATGAAGAAACATTTGCTATAATCGCCCAACTAGAAGCAATTTGAATTTTATTAGTATATGCATGTTATCATAACTTAAAATTATATCAAATGGATGTTAAAAGTTCTCTCTTGAATGGTTATATAAAAGAAAGAGTTTACATTGCATAACCTCCACTATTCTCTCATGAAAAATATCCTGATCATGTTTTCAAATTGAAAAAGGCGTTATATGGATTTAAACAAGCACCTTGCGCTTGGTACGAACATCTCAAAAATTATCTAATTAATTCAAGACTTCAAATTGGAAGGGTTGATCGAACGCTTTTTATTGAAAGAGATGATAAAGATATTTTAATAGTTCAAATATATGTCAATGACATTATTTTTGGTTCAACTAATGAGAAGTTATGCCAGGATTCTTATAGAATAATGACTAGAGAATTTGAAATGTCTCATATAGGAGAACTATCATATTTTCTTAGTTTACAAATTAAGCAACTTCTGAATGAAATTCTTATAAATCAATAAATATATTGCAATAATTTTATAAAACATTTTAGCATGGAAAATACTTCTAGTAAACCGACACCTATGAGCACAACAACTCATCTCGAAAAGGATGAAATGGTAAGAGTGTCGATCAGAAATTATATCGTAGTATGATAGGTTCTCTTTTTTATTTAACCACTAATAGACCGGATATTATGGTGCGAGTTTATTTATGTGTTCGATTACTGTTTGACATGTTACATATTATTTTTAATTGATGACAAAGGGGGAGAAGATTACGCAGTATATTATAACATTTTGTTTACAAAGAAGGAAACACGGTAAGTGTATAATATATGCACTAGCAAAATATTGCAGAAGAGCTTTTTATTCAAGGGGAGATAAATATATGCAAGCATACACTCAGGCGGAGAAAGTAAATAATTCTATATTGTCATCAATCAAAAAAGGGGCAGAATGTTGATTCATGAAGTTTTTTATTCATGATAACGGAAATGAAGATGAACTGAAAAGTTAGTTTGTATATATATATACATACATATATGTGTGTGTGTGTGTTTAGTGTATTAGATTTATGTTAAAATCTATCTGCATTTATTATAACACAATCACACAAAACAAAAATATATGCATATATATGAGAATGACTTAAAACAACCATTACTGGGCTTTTTACCCTAGACCAGTCGACTGGTCCAACTCATACCAATCGACTGGTAACAGGGAAAAATCCAAGTAACGGCTATTTTTCTGCCATTTTTAAATATATATACAATTCATATTTTCTACCAGTTGACTAGAGATTTTTGTACCAGTCGACTGACCTGACAATAACAGCCACATTTCGGAAGGATCACTTTCTTTCATGAGGAGTTATTTTTTGATTTCTAAAAGAAATGGTTGCTTTTTTTCAATAAAACTCTTCATGAACATTGTCTACTTTTCAACCACTATAAATACATCACAAACATGTTTATCAAATCATAAATTCTTACTGATTCTATTTTATTTCTTGATCTATATTTCTAAGCAATCTTTCATTCTAAAAATCTCTCAAATATTCAAATTCGAATTTATTCCAAATCTCTTGATTCAATAAGTAATAAACTTCCTTCAATCACTGGATACACATTATATACTTGAGGATAAGATTATAGGAAGGGTGTACTCAATACTTGGCTATTCAGTGTTGTTCAAGAACATAGTCAGAAGTCAAACTATTATCGTTTGTTAAAAGTCCTATGTCGGTGCTTAGGTGGGAAATCCTTGTTGGGGGTCGGATTGTAGTGAACCAGTTCCTCCGGGTGAAGTGAAGGCGTTGATAGTAGAATTCCAGAAGGAGTTTAGGACATTCGGTAGTAAAGGTATCCAAAGTTGCACTCCCCAATTCTTGAGCGACGTTACCAGCACCAGAACCAGATTAACCAAAACCCGAGCCGAACCTTGGAAGAGATTGAGGGTAGTGCCCTCAAGCCTAGTCTATTTGGTACCAATCTACAGATTGGTATCGACATGGGTTTGTTCTTTTGAAATTTCCACAAGTCCCGAGCTAATCCTTGCAAAACACTTGCACTTGTTCCAGCTATATTGCCTTGGCCCGACATCCATCTAAAACCTTCAATCCGAGCGAGAAGAGTGTTCATTGTAGCTTTCTATCTTCAGAAATGCTCTTCTTGCTATTCCAACCGAGAATTCATATCCATAGTTAAATCCTTGACGACTCTGTCGATATCCTCACAAGCAACATAGTTCGACATATGTCCAGTCAAGGAAACTTCCTGGCTTTCCTCCACTCCTGCTCCTTTTGAATGAGCTAAATTTATACTTTTCCTTTTAACCATAGCGAAATCCTAGAGAGATCCAAGAGAGTATGTTTCCTTAATAATCCCAACTCCGAAGGTAATCCAACGCTCCTTTCTGGCATGCCATGGGGAATTGATCGTTCGCACACGCCAACACCCGATGGGTTAATGTTAAGAAAAATATCCAAATTAATCAAAAATCCAAACACAGAGTTGTGGAAAAGTAAAGAACATCATGTTTATAGTGATTCAGCACTAATGCCTATGTCCACTTTCATGTAACTCTGAGTGTTAACACTTTGAGTTTATAATGTTGTATTAGAGAACAATAAAGTCGTTATTAAATTCCTATTAGGCTATAATCATCTTCCTCAAGCCAAAAATGTGTGACATATGCTTCCAAGTATGAATATGCCCAAAGCAAGCCAAATGTCATCTAAATGCCAAAATGTTAAAGGAAAACTTCTACATGAAGGTCCAAAAGACTTTCCAAAGACATCAAAACAATAAAAGAAGCCGTTAAAATGCTCTAAGAAGAAGGCTCATGTAGGAATTAGGCCAGCCCGCGGCGGAAGATATGGGTGAATTTAAAAAAAAATCATATAGGATCTTAGTTGGGCCTATGAAGCCCAATTTACTTAGAACTTCTAAACTTTTTTCAAATAAAATAAATTTTTTATTTAATGTAACGACCCGGATTTTTCCCGACCCCAATCGATCGCAAGATCGATCAAGACCGTTCAAATTCTGCATACATTAACTTTGGGCATACAAAACATCAGAACAACAACATAGACTTTTACCACATCAATAATAAATGTTACATCAGAGTACAGAATATATCAGAGTACATCGATAAATAATACAACGGAAGATACATTTACAATAGATTAATACATTGCAACGGAACTGATCTCAGCGGAAGGCCATCAATATTCTGGACACAGCTTCGGGCTTTAATCCAGGATCCTGCTTAACTATATCTGCAAAAGCTACTCAACTGCCCGTGTGGAAAGAGAGCACCCGAGTTTGCAAAGCGAAACAAACTACAGGTCAGTCATGGGACTGGTGTGAGAATTCTTAACTAAATTTATCTAATAATAAGGCTAATCACAGGACCACGCCGCTAACGCGGAATGGGTTTACTCCATTGGATTGCCAGTGCATAAATAAAGTAAATCGTCAAATAATGCAATGCTTTTTAGAAAAATGAAACCATTATAAGACCCAGGTCCCATCACACAATGCAACGCAAACCAGAGGATAGGGTTTTACCATATGATGGTCAAAAATGCTTGATACGAAAAAACAATATTATTATTAGTGTGTGTATATATATTTAAAACATTTCAAATATAATATCAATCCTAGACGGCATAACTACCATCTACTATGTCGCCATACTATTTATACAATCAAAACCGCAAGGGAGTATTGGAAATTGGGTTGCCATCATGAGTCAAGGCTAGGGAGGAGCTCCTGACCGATTCGATACACTCTAGCAATGTCTCAGGATTCGGACGCTGGCGAACCCTTGGATACAGCAGGGCCGGTCCACAAATACTTAGTGGATTAGTTATGCCTAAACACACACTCCCCGATCCTATTGGACCTACAAATCAGCTGTGGGCGACCGATAAGAATAAACCGAGGCCTCGCAAAATTCCAACAACAACATAAGCAAATGTCGAGCCGTGTTAAAGCCCAATCACCGTTTCTAGCTAGAAAGAAACGTGTGCACTCCCTGCGTTCCCTTCTCCCGTTTTAGACTCAACTGGTGTGTGAGGCTCGCGAAGTCACGATATACACAAAGCTATGCCTAAGAGACTGTTCTTTGATCATCAACCACAAGGCCTACTTTTCAACAAAGCCTTGATCATTTGCATCTTAGCATGTCACATTGTCAGACCCTACCATATCACTGATCATCTACCAATATATATAACCTCTAAGCTCATACGTCTTAGAGAAGGGTGATAAGTAAAGAATAAATTCTTCACCACCAAACAAAAATATATAATCCGTAGCGTTCAACAAATATACTAGAAAGGAATACAATGTCAGACACACAATCCATTTACAAGTCCGCTCTGGGTCTGAGCGAAACAACGTGTCCGTCGATCTCCAAATGCGTTTGGACGATCATTACTACCTTGCCTTGGAAGGCCAATCCCAATTCAAGATACCAGTCACCATCATCCCAACGATGTGGAAACCTTCGGTCTTCAATCACCATCTTCATCTTCGACTCTTGATCGTCGGGATGATTATTCAAAATGGGTTAAACCCGGTCTTCCTGAATAACTCGCGTATTTTGTGATTAGAAAGCAAATATTGGAAGAACACACATTACGCCACATTTCAACTCAGAATATTCTTTTAATAAGATATTCATATTAGAAGATTCTCGTTAATTTTATCAAAGATAAACTCTGAAAATAAAATCTTAAATCTTCCTTAAAAGATTTATTAAAACTCCAGTTTTGATTTGATATCAAAAATCATTATTACAAGATCATTTATTTTAAGGAATAAATCTTGTCTTAAAGAGGTTAAAGAACTAGTGTCCTTTAAATACAGTTCACAATAAATCTACAATCTATTTCCAAAATATGGAATTCCACAGAAATCAAATCAATACATAATCGATATAGATTTCTGTATCTGACTAATAATATAAATGAAATAACGGTAAAGCCTCTTAAATTCCATATATAATATCAGTCTTCTTTTACAGAAGCCCATTTCGATTATTACCAATCGAATTTCCACTTAATTCCAATTTAATATATTAAATTGGAAAACTTTATTTTTAGGAAAATGCCTTTTTAAATCTATAAGATAGATTTATAAATTCCAAATAATAATTTCAATGTAAATTGGATTAAAGGACAAATGTCGTTTAAAACACCGTCCACGATAAATCCACTTCACATCTCAATTTATTTCATATCACAAAATATAATTGCAAATCCTAATGATCTTTTAAAAAAACTTATTTAAAATAATCATTAAAAATATTCTTTATATAAAAGATTCTAAATGGGAAGTTTTCTTTATATTACAAATTTTTATCTTTTACAAATATTCTTTGTTTTAACATATACTTAATTAACAATATTTTTATTATGAAAATATATACTTTATATAAAAAGGAAATTTCAAATGTAAGAATATTCTTATTTAAAAGAACACCTGAATCGAAATGCGACTCAATCATTTACCATATAATTTGGATTATATGGATTTCACACACATCATATATATGATAATAACAGTATAATCATCAAATCATCCATCTACATCCAAAGTGTAATTTCCACTGTGTAAGCGTTAATATGAAACAATAATGCTCATCGCAGCCTGTCGATCTAACAATCAACATACAACTAAGCATTGGTATTAGTGTATGTAAAATTTCATCCCAACACCCGTGTGGGGTTTCAACCAACAAACAAATAATAATCTAATTTCTGCACTTGGGCGATGTGTGAAAATAATCGTCCCAATCACATAAACAAGTCGGGTAATTTGTGAATGGAAGTGTAATTCACTATATATATAATGATGACAAGAAAATATCTCTATTGCAATGAATGAATAAGCATAATAACTTCGTCTCTATTGATCATTCCTATTTTGCTAGTTTAAACTCAAGCAAAAATGGTTATATTGTTTTGGCAACTCTAATGTGACAAAAATGATAGTTTTCGATTTAACTAACCTATCTTGACAAGTATATGTCATGCCAAACATAAGAAATATATATATATATATACCTATATGTAAATTTCTTTAACTAATTCATTTTGACAAAAATGAATATTTTTGACAAAATGTCTATTTTGGTTTAACTAGTACAAATTGACTAAGATGAATAATTAGTTTCAATAAATGTGAATTGATAAAAGTGAATAGTTGGTTTCAACAAATGTGAATTGATAAAAGTGAATATTTTGTTATTAACTAGTATAAATTGACAAAAGTGTTTATTTCATTTTAACTAATCAATTTGACAAAATGTCTCTCCTTATTTCACATAAAATTACAATAAGAATGCAACTCTAAAATCTATTCTTTCTATTGTCCTCTAAATGACAATAGAAGGGAATATTCATTCCTACCATTTTTACTACAACTAAAATGTAGTTTTTAAATCATACCATTTATTTATATCTGAAATGTGGACAAAAGGGTAACTCTTAATTTTGAAAGTAAATTGAAACTTTCAATTCATGTTTTGTTTGCATTAAAGAATGCAAATAAAAATATAACTTTTAAACGATGTTTTATTCATATCAAAAATGCAAATTTACAAATGTAACTTATATTTTGATGTTTTGTTTGCATGTAGGATTGCAAACAAAAAGGAAACTTTTATTTTAATGTTTTATTTGCGACAAGGAAAGAAAATACATAAATAGATAAGTGTAATCTTTGTTTCTAGCTTATTTGAAACAAGGAATGCAATTAAAGAAACAAATTCTATTTTTAATGTAGTGATTACAAATAAAAGAACAACTTTGTTTTCAACATATATATGTGCATTTGTGAATGCAAATAAAAGAACAATTTTAATTTCAATGGGTATTTGCATTTGTGAATGTAAAGTAAATACAACTTCCATTTGTAAAGTTTATTTGCAGTAATAAATGCAAATAAAAGAACAAATTTCATGTTTAAAGTTTATTTCACTTCAAAGCATATTTTATTTCAAAAATATATTTCAAAGTATATTCTATTTCAAAGTATATTTGCATTTGTGAATGCAAATGAAAGAAACAACATTTATTTCCCAGGTATATTTGCATTTGTGAATGCAAATAAAAGAATAGTTTTGATTTCAAACTATATTTTTGACAAATTCTATTAAATGTATAAAAGTGTGTATATTTGTATTGGTGAATGTAGATAAAAGATAGACTTTAGTTTCATTGAATGTTTGCATTGATAAATGCAAATAAAAGAATAAACCTTAATTTCAATGTATATTTGCATTGATAAATGCAAATCAAGAAATAAACTTTATTTTCAATATATGTATTTGCATTGGTGAGTGCAAATGAAAGAATAATTTGTTTCAATATATATTTGCATTGGTAAATGCAAATAAAAGAACAATTTCTATTTTCTATATATATTTGCATTGGTGAATGCCCAATGCAAATAAAAGAATAATTTTTTTAAAAAAAGTTTATTAACATCAGTGAATTCAGATAAAAGAATGAATTATATTTTAAAATATATTTGTAAACAAAAATGTAACTTCTGAAAATAAATTCTTATTTACATATAAAATGTAAACAAAATTGTGATTTCCAAAACATGTATTTTAATTTACATAAAAATGTAAACAAAAAGGTGGTTTCCAAATATAACCTTTAATTTACAAATATAATGTAAATAAGGTTTTATTTTATAAATATGTTTTTAATATCAACAATAAAATTTAATATTATATTGTTATTCCAATTCTATGATCTCTTATGTTTAAGGTAACAGTAAAAAGGAAATTTTTACTGTAATTCATAAACCGTGTTCTAAATGTAAACAAATAAAATAGGATTTTATTCATTAGCCAAATTCTGTTGTAATGAAACAAATGAAAATATCTTCTATTTGTTGTTCATATTCGATTGTAAATAAATAAATAAAAATAATATTTTATTTGTCATTCAAATCTTATTGCAAAGTAAACAAATAAAATTAAGGTTTTATTTGTTGTTCATTTTCTATGGTAATATCAACAAATAAAAAAAATGAGTTTTTATTCGTCGTTCCAATTCTATTGGAGTATCGACAAGTAAAGATATATTTTATTCGTCGTTCAAATCTCATTGTAACATCAACAAATAAAAATAAATTTTTATTTGTCGTTCAAATTTCATTGTTCATTTCAGAATAATAAAAATAACATTTTAATAATTTAAAATAAATTAGAACAACTAGATTACGATTTAAAATCTAAATAAAATATGATTTAGATCTAATTCTCTAACCACAAATAAAACTCAACAATATATAAAATTCATTGCAGATCTAGCCTATCATGAACAACAAAGCATACCACCAACAACAATCAACAATTCATCAATCACAGAACATTTTAGATCTGAATTAACATCACAATACAATTATTTTAATGCGGGAAAAATAATTGATAATTAATTAAATAATAAAATTCAGAATTCTCACATTGATATGGCTGAAAATTCAACTGTCTCGGTTTCAGCTCTGGTCTGCGCCATTGCGAACATCTCTGAAAGACGAGTCCAGCGCAACTTACGGTTCGTCAAACGGCCCTCGTATGAAAGAGTTATCACATTTCAAAGATTGGATAAATTAAATATTAAATAAATAAAAAAATATAAAATATTCAACCTTCTTCTTCGTTTACACGTTACAGCCGCACCCATTTCCCATCGTCCAACCTCCCTGCGCGCACCAATCCGAAGCCCGAACCACGAGCCACCACCGCCCAAAGACCCACCAAGCTCGGCCCTGACCTGCGCCCCATATCCGAACCCGAACGCGCTGCCTTCCTACTCAAAATTCGTGAAATCCGTGCACCAAAACCCGAACTTAACCATATAGGTTCGAAGCTCTCTGGATTCTCTTCGATTTGATATATAATTTGTCAATTTTCATTGAACGGATTGGAAGAAATTAGCGTTTGAAATTCGGAGCTTTCTGGCCATTGGTTTAAATAGGCGGCGGCTGAGAGAATTAGGGTTTTCTTTATTTATTTTATTAAATTCATTGAAAAACGTATTATAAAGGCGGATTTCTGGACTGTCTCTGAATTGGGCCTGCTTACTGTCGACCTTAATGTTTTGAGGCATTCTGAACGCAATGGGATAGGTCTCGGGGTCCAATTCCGAAATCTGTAGAAATTTATTTAAAAATTCCATTAAAAATTAATTAATTAAATATTGACCGCACTTTTAAATATGCTGGGGCCACATATGACCTCTAAAAATTCCAGAAAAAATATTTTAAGCTTTCTTATGACGATACGGTTCTAATAAGACTAATTTCGTTGAATTCTGAGACTATTCGAAAAATGGCTATTTTCAAGACGTTTAAATTTAACTAAAATAGTCAAAACACGTTTTCCTTTGCCACGCTCACATATTAATTCGAAAAATTCTGAAAATTGAAACTTAGCTATAATTTGACATTCTAGTTCCAACAAAAGTGGTTTCCTCGAAAACAGAGGTCGTTTGAAAAATGACTATTTTAAGGGCTATATATTTAATATTAAAAATACATTTTTAAACAAATAAATTCCGAAACTCAAAATATATAAGAGTTTATACTTTTTAAATGCAGAAACATTATTCCAGACTCAATGGAAGTGGTTTCGAGTCGAAATTCCTTCATATGTGAAAAGTAGCCCTTCGGGCCCTATATAATATATATATATATATTCTACAGCGACCTTTCTAAAAATTGAATTGGCCATAACTTTTGATTCCCGCTATGAAATTTCAATTTTTCAGATTCGATAGAAAGATATGATTAAACAGATTTAAAATATTTCTGGTTTCACTCAATTCTGATTTATTTTGAGTCCTGTGCATTCAGTTAAAGTTCAAAATTAAAATTTTAAAACTACCGCGCCATTTCTAACTCCATTTATATTTAAATTAAACTCATTCGTTTTAACTTCGATTAAAATAAATTCTAGCCATTATTATTTATATAAATTATATTATAACCTCAAAATTCATTAAAATTTTCTAAAATAAAATTTTTAAATTGGTTCAAAATTTGCGGGTTGTTACAATCTCACCCACTTAACATCTTTTCGTCCTCGAAAAGGAAATGAAGCTAAACTTGTTTATTTAACTAATTTAATTTTCATTCTTTAATTGTTTAGTCATTTTATTAGTTGAATTCATATTCACACAACACAATCATCAATCAATTAGTTGATTAAATTTTCAAAAATATAACTTTTATATATTCAAAATCATATTTTCCTAATATAGGATTATATATATAATCACAAATACATTAATTATAAACTTGTCACTCTCAACTCATTCTTGGGCGTTGCTAACCCCATCTCTAATGAGTATTCTCATTCTAGGATACTGCTGACCCTATCTCTAATGAGTATTCTTATTGGATATTACTAATCCAACCTCTAATTAGTCTTCTGTTTAGTTCTAATGAGTTGTACCCCAAAGATTTGAGCTAACCTTGCTCTGATACCAGCTGTAACGACCCGGATTTTGCCCAACCTCAATCGATCGCAAGATCGATCAAGACCGTTCAAATTCCGCATACGTTAACTTTGGGCATACAAAACATCAGAACAACAACACAGACTTTTATAACATCAATAATAAATGTTACATCAGAGTACAGAATATATCAGAGTACATCGATAAATAATGCAGCGGAAGATACATTTGTAATAGATTAATACATTGCAGCGGAACTGATCTCAGCGGAAGGCCATCAATATTCTGGACACAGCTTCAGGCTTCAATCCAGGATCCTGCTTAACTATATCTGCAAAAGCTACTCGACTGCCCGTGTGGAAAGAGGACACCCGAGTTTGCAAAGTGAAACAAACTACAGGTCAGTCGTGGGACTGGTGTGAGAATTCTTAACTAAATTTATCTAATAATAAGGCTAATCACAGGACCACGCCGCTAATATGGAACGGGTTTACTCCATTGGATTGCCAGTGCATAAATAAAGTAAATCGTCAAATAACGCAATGCTTTTTAGAAAAATGAAACCATTATAAGACCCAGGTCCCATCACACAATGCAACGCACACCAGAGGATAGGGTTTTACCTTACAATGGTCAAAAATGCTTGATATGTAAAAACGATATTATTATTAGTGTTTATATATATATATTTAAAACATTTCATATATAATATCAATCCTAGACGGCATAACTACCATCTACTATGTCGCCATACTATTTATACATTCAAAACCGCAAGGGCGTATTGGAAATTGGGTTTCCATCATGAGTCAAGGCTAGGGAGGAGCTCCTGACCGATTCGAGACACTCTAGCAATGTCTCAGGATTCGGACGCTGGCGAATCCTTGATACAGCAGGGGCGGTCCATAAATACTTTAGTGGATTAGTTATGCCTGAACACACGCTCCCTGATCTTATTGGACCTACAAATTAGCCGTGGGCGACCAATGAGAATAAACCGAGGCCTCGCAAAATTCCAACAACCACATAAGCAAATGTCGGGCCGTGTTAAAGCCCAATCACCACTTCTAGCTAGAAAGAAACGTGTGCACTCCCTGTGTTCCCTTCTCCCGTTTTAGACTCAACCGGTATGTGAGGCTCGCGAAGTCACGATATACATAAAGCTATACCTAAAGAGACTGTGCTTTGATCATCAACCACAAGGCCTGCTTTTCAACAAAGCCTTGATCATTTGCATCTTAGCATGTCACATTGTCAGACCCTACCATATCATTGCTCATCTACCAATATATATATAACCTCTATGCTCATACGTCTTAGAGAAGGGTGATAAGTAAAGAATAAATTCTTCACCACCAAACATAAATATATAATCATTAGCGTTCAACAAATACAGTAGAAAGGAATACAATGTCAGACACACAATCCATTTACAAGTCCGCTCTGGGTCTGAGCGAAATAACGTGTCCGTCGATCTCCAAATGCGTTTGGACGATCATTACTAAATACCTTGCCTTGGAAGGTCAATCCCAATTCAAGATACCAGTCACCATCATCCCAACGATGTGGAAACCTTCGGTTTTCAACCACCGTCTTCATCTTCGACTCTTGATCGTCGTGATGATTATTCAGATTGGGTTAAACCCGGTCTTCCTAAATAATTCGTGTATTTTGTGATTAGAAAGCAAATATTGGGAGAACACACATTACGCCACATTCCAACTTAGAATATTCTTTTAATAAGATATTCATATTAGAAGATTCTCATTAATTTTATCAAAGATAAAATCTGTAAATAAAATCTTAAATCTTCCTTAAAAGATTTATTATAACTCCAGTTTTGATTTGATATCAAAAATCATTATTATAAGATCATTTATTTTAAGGAATAAATCTTGTCTTAAACAGGTTAAAGAACTAGTGTCCTTTAAACACAGTTCACAATAAATCTACAATCTATTTCCAAAATATGGAATTCCACAGAAATCAAATCAATACATAATCGATATAGATTTCTGTATCGGACTAATAATATAAATGGAATAACGGCAAAGCCTCTTAAATTCCATATATAATATTGGTCTTCTTTTACAGAAGCCCATTTCGATTATTACCAATCGAATTTCCACTTAATTCCAATTTAATATATTAAATTGGAAAACTTGATTTTTAGAAAATGCCTTTTTAAATCTATAAGATAGGTTTATAAATTCCAAATAATAATTTCAATGTAAATTGGATTAAAGGACAAATGTCGTTTAAAACACCGTCCGCGATAAATCCACTTCACATCTCAGTTTATTTCATATCACAAAATATAATTGCAAATCCTAATGATCTTTTAAAAAAAACATATTTAAAATAATCCTTAAAAATATTCTTTATATAAAAGATTCTAAATGGGAAGTTTTCTTTATATTACAAATTTTTATCTTTTACAAATATTCTTTGTTTTAACATATACTTAATTAACAATATTTTTATTATGAAAATATATACTTTATATAAAAAGGAAATTTCAAATGTAAGAATATTCTTATTTAAAAGAACACCTGAATCGAAATGCGACTCAATCATTTACCATATAATTTGGATTATATGGATTTCACACACATCATATATATGATAATAACAGTATAATCATCCATCTACATCCGAAGTGTAATTTCCACTGTGTAAGCATTAAAATGAAACAATAACGCCCGATCCTATTGGACCTACAAATAGGCCGAGGGCGACCGATAAGAATAAACCGATGTCTCGCAAAAAAAATATATTCCAACAACCACATAAGCAAATGTCAGCCAGTTTAAGCACTGACACCACTTCTAGCTAGAAAGAAACGTGTGCACTCCCTGAGTTCCCTTCTCCCGTTTTAGACTCAACCGGTGTGTGGGGCTCGTGAAGTCACGATATACACAAAGATATGCCTAAATAGGCTATGCTTTGATCATCAATCACAAGGCCTACTTTTCAACAAAGCCATAATCATTTGCATCTTAGCATGTCCAGTTGACAATCCATGCCATGAAATCAACAACTATCAATACACAACCTCTAAGGGTGTTGAGCGAAAGAATAAATTCTCTTGCCACCAACGGTTGTATATTAAACATAAATCAGTTTACGTGGTACGAAGTTCAACGTCAGACATGTAACCATTTACAAGTCCGTTCTGGGTCTGAATGGAACCGGAGACACCTGAGAGGCTCTCATATATCCGGACAGTCATCACATACGTCCGGACGACTACCGCCGACATCCCTTCAGGGTAGCTACTCCTATCGAGGACGTCAGTAGCAATACATCCGTTCGATGTGAAGACAGCCGGTCTTCAACACCGTCATCGTCTCTTCATCGATGTATAATTATTTGAAATGAGTAGAACTCGGACTTTTCAAATAATTATCGAATAATTATTATTTATATCATTTCATATCGTTAACATTAATTTATAACGATTTATCGCTATTTTTATTTATTTAAAAATAGCTCAATAAAATCAAATGGTGCTTCGATTAAGTGTGGCTTTGGCCCTGTTTTTCTCAACATTTGATTTACATATATCTTGAAATCTAACCGTTGGATTTTGACAAAATTTGTCTTATTGGAAAGATCTTCCCAAAGCGGTCCCAACGGTTCCGGTTTTGGGATTAGCCTTGACTCTTGATCATCGTGATGATTATTCAGAATGGGTTAAACCCGGTCTTCCTGAATAACTTGCGTATTTTGTGATTAGAAAGCAAATATTGGAAGAACACACATTACGCCACATTCCAACTCAAATTATTCTTTTAATAAGATATTCATATTAGAAGATTCTCATTAATTTTATCAAAGATAAACTCTAAAAATAAAATATTAAATCTTCCTTAAAAGATTTATTATAACTCTAGTTTTGATTTGATATCAAAAATCATTATTACAAGTTCATTTATTTTAAGGAATAAATCTTGTATTAAACAGGTTAAAGAAATAGTGTCCTTTAAACACAGTTCACAATAAATCTACAATCTATTTCCAAAATATGGAATTCCACAAAAATCAAATCAATACATAATCGGTATAGATTTCTGTATCAGACTAATAATATAAATGGAATAACGGCAAAGCCTCTTCAATTCCATATATAATATCGGTCTTCTTTTACGGAAGCCCATTTCGATTATTACCAATCGAATTTCCACTTAATTCCAATTTAATATATTAAATTGGAAAACTGGATTTTTAGAAAATGCCTTTTTAAATATATAAGATAGATTTATAAATTCCAAATAATAATTTTAATGTAAATTGGATTAAAGGACAAATGTCGTTTAAAACACCGTCCACGGTAAATCCACTTCACATCTCAATTAATTTCATATCACAAAATATAATTGCAAATCCTAATGATCTTTTTAAAAAAACATATTTAAAATAATCATTAAAAATATTCTTTATATAAAAGATTCTAAATGGGAAGTTTTCTTTATATTACAAATTTTTATCTTTTACAAATATTCTTTGTTTTAACATATACTTAATCAACAATATTTTTATTATGAAAATATATACTTTATATAAAAAGGAAATTTCAAATGTAAGAATATTCTTATTTAAAAGAACACCTGAATCGAAATGCGACTCAATCATTTACCATATAATTTGGATTATATGGATTTCACACACATCATTTATATGATAATAACAATATAATCATCAAATCATCCATCTACATCCAAAGTGTAATTTTCACTGTGTAAGCGTTAAAATGAAACAATAACGCTCAACGCAGCCTGTCAATCTAACGATCAACATACAACTGAACATTGGGATTAGTGTATGTAAAATTTCATCCCAACACCCGTGTGGGGTTTCAACCAACAAACAAATAATAAACTAATTTGTGCACTTGGGCGATGTGTGAAAATAATCGTCCTAATCACATAAACAAGTCGGGTAACTTGTGAATGGAAGTGTAATTCACCATATATATAATGATGACAATAAAATATCTCTATTGCAATGAATGAATAAGCATAATAACTTCGTCTCTATTGATCATTGCTATTTTGCTAGTTAAACTCAAGCAAAAATGGTTATATTGTTTTGGCAACTCTAATGTGACAAAAATGATAGTTTTCGATTTAACTAACCTATCTTGACAAGTATATGTCTTGCCAAACATAAGATATATATATACCTATATGTAAATTTCTTCAACTAATTCATTTTGACAAAAAAGAATATTTTTGACAAAATGTCTATTTTGGTTTAACTAGTATAAATTGACTAAGATGAATAATTGATTTCAACAAATATGAATTGATAAAAGTGAATATTTTGTTATTAACTAGTATAAATTGACAAAAGTGTTTATTTCATTTTAACTAATCAATTTGACAAAATGTGTTTCCTTATTTCACATAAAATTACAATAAGAATGCAACTCTAAAATCTATTCTTTCTATTGTCCTCTAAATGACAATAGAAGGGAATATTCATTCCTACCATTTTTACTACAACTAAAATGTAAATAAAATGTAGTTTTTAAATCATACCTTTTATTTATATCTGAAATGTGGATAAAAGGGTAACTCTTAGTTTTGAAAGTAAATTGAAACTTTCAATTCATGTTTTGTTTGCATTAAAGAATGCAAATAAAAATACAACTTTTAAACGATGTTTTATTCATATCAAAAATGCAAATTTAAAAATGTAACTTATATTTTGATGTTTGGTGTGCATGTAGGATAGCAAACAAAAATGAAACTTTTATTTTAATGTTTTATTTGCGACAAGGAAAGATAATACATAAATAGATAAGTGTAATATTTGTTTCTAGCTTATTTGAAACAAGGAATGCAATTAAAGAAACAAATTCAATTTTTAATGTAGTGATTACAAATAAAAGAACAACTTTGTTTTCAACATATATATGTGCATTTGTGAATGAAAATAAAAGAACAATTTTAATTTCAATGGGTATTTGCATTTGTGAATGTAAAGTAAGTACAACTTCCATTTATAAAGTTTATTTGCAGTAATAAATGCAAATAAAAGAACAAATTTCATTTTTAAAGTTTATTTCACTTCAAAGCATATTTTATTTCAAAAATATATTTCAAAGTATATTCTATTTCAAAGTATATTTGCATTTGTGAATGCAAATGAAAGAAACAACATTTATTTCCAAGGTATATTTGCATTTGTGAATGCAAATAAAAGAATAGTTTTGATTTCAAACTATATTTTTAACAAATTCTGTGAAATATATAAAAGTGTGTATATTTGTATTTGTGAATGTAGATAAAAGATAGACTTTAGTTTCATTGAATGTTTGCATTGATAAATGCAAATAAAAGAATAAATCTTAATTTCAATGTATATTTGCATTGATAAATGCAAATCAAGAAATAAAGTTTATTTTCAATATATGTATTTGCATTGATGAGTGCAAATGAAAGAATAATTTGTTTCAATATATATTTGCATTGGTAAATGCAAATAAAAGAACAATTTCTATTTTCTATATATATTTGCATTGGTGAATGCAAATAAAAGAATAAAATTTATTTTTTTTAAAAGTTTATTAGCATCAGTGAATTCAGATAAAAGATTGAATTATATTTTAAAATATATTTGTAAACAAAAATGTAACTTTTGAAAATAATTTCTTATTTACATATAAAATGTAAACAAAATTGTGATTTCCAAAACATGTATTTTAATTTACATAAAAATGTAAACAAAAGGTGGTTTTCAAATATAACCTTTAATTTACAAATATAATGTAAATAAGGTTTTATTTTATAAATATGTTTCTAATGTCAACAATAAAATTTAATATTTTATTATTATTTCAATTCTATGATCTCTGTTTAATGTAACAGTAAAAAGGAATTTTTTACTGTAATTCATAATCCGTGTTCTAAATGTAAACAAATAAAATATGATTTTATTCGTTAGCCAAATTCTGTTGTAATGAAATAAATGAAAATATCTTCTATTTGTTGTTCATATTCTATTGTAAATAGACAAATAAAAATAATATTTTATTTGTCGTTCAAATCTTATTGCAAAGTAAACAAATAAAAATAAGGTTTTATTTGTTGTTCATTTTCTATGGTAATATCAACAAATAAAAAAAATGAGATTTTATTCGTCGTTCCAATTCTATTGGAGTATCAACAAGTAAAGATATATTTTATTCGTTGTTCAAATTTCATTGTAACATCAACAAATAAAAATAAATTTTTATTCGTCGTTCAAATTTCATTGTTCATTTCAGAATAATAAAAATAACATTTTAATAATTTAAAATAAATTAGAACAACTAGATTACGATTTAAAATTTAATAAAATATGATTTAGATCTAATTCTCTAACCACAAATAAAAATCAACAATATATAAAATTCAATGCAGATCTAGCCTGTCATGAACAACAAAGCATACCACCAACAACAATCAACAATTCATCAATCACAGAACATTTTAGATCTGAATTAACATCACAATACAATTATTTTAATGCGAGAAAAATAATTGATAATTAATTAAATAATAAAATTCAGAATTCTCACATTGATATGGCTGAAAATTCAACTGTCTCGGTTTCAGCTCTGGTCTACGCCATTGCGAACATCTCTGAAAGACGAGTCCAACGCAACTTACGGTTCGTCAAACGGCCCTCGTATGAAAGAGTTATCACATTTCAAAGATTGGATAAATTAAATATTAAATAAAAAAATAATATAAAATATTCAACCTTCTTCTTCGTTTACACGTTACAGCCGCACCCATCTCCCATCGTCCAGCCTCCCTGCGCGCGCCAATCCGAAGCCCGAACCACGAGCCACCACCGCCCAGAGACCCACCAAACTCGGCCCTGACCTGCGCCCCATATCTGAACCCAAACGCGCCGCCTTCCTGCTCAAAATTCGCGAAATCCGTGCACCAAAACCCGAACGCGCCGCCTTCCTACACAAAATTTGCGAAATCCGTGCACCAAAACCCGATCTTAACCGTATAGATTCGAAGCTCTCTGAATTCTCTTCGATTTGATATATAATTTGTCAATTTTCATTGAACGGATTGGAAGAAATTAGCGTTTGAAATTTGGTGCTTTCTGGCCATTAGTTTAAATAGGCGGCGGCTGAGAGAATTAGGGTTTTCTTTTTTTTATTTATTAAATTCATTGAAAAACGTATTATAAAGGCGGATTTCTGGACTGTCTCAGAATTGGGCATGCTTACTATCAATCTTAACGTTTTGAGTCCTTCTGAACGCAATGGGACAGGTCTCGGGGTCCAATTCCGAAATCTGTAGAAATTTATTTAAAAATTCTATTAAAAATTAATTAATTAAATACTGACCGTACATTTAAATATGCCAGGGCCACATATGACCTCTAAAAATTCCAGAAAAATTATTTTTAGCTTTCTTATGACGATACGGTTCTAACAAGACTAATTTCGTTGAATTCTGAGACTGTTCGAAAAATGGCTATTTTCAAGTCGTTTAAATTTAACTGAAATAGTCAAAACACATTTTCCTTTGCCACGCTCACATATTAATTCGAAAAATTCTGAAAATTGAAACTTAGCTATAATTTGACATTCCGGTTCCAACAAAAGTGGTTTCATCGAAAACAGAGGTCGTTTGAAAAATGACTATTTTTAAGTGCTATATATTTAATAATAAAAATACAATTTTAAACAAATAAATTCCGAAACTCAAAATATATTAGTGTTTATATGATTGAGATGCAGAAACATTATTCCAGACTCAATGGAAGTGGTTTCGAGTCGAAATTCCTTCATATGTGAAAAGTAGCCCTTCGGGCCCTATATAATATATATATATATATATTCTACAGCTACCTTTCTAAAAATTGAATTGGTCATAACTTTTGACTCCCACTATGAAATTTCAATTTTTCAGATTCATTAGAAAGATATGATAAAATAGATTTAAATATTTCTGGTTTCACTCAATTCTGATTTATTTTGAGTCCTGTACATTCAGTTAAAGTTCAAAATTATAATTTTCAAACTACCGCGCCATTTCTAACTCCATTTATATTTAAATTAAATTCATTCATTTTAACTTCGATTTAAATAAATTCTAGCCATTATTATTTATATAAATTATATTATAACCTCAAAATTCTTTAAAATTTTCTAAAATAAAATTTTTAAATTGGTTCAGAATTTGGGGGTTGTTACATTTAAGTTAGCTAAAGGGAAGATTTAATTTCAAATGTATAGTGTATCAGATACACTTAACATTTAGTTAATGTTTAGGGAATGAAACCTTTCATTTCTTTCCCTAAAACAAGAAATAATTAAGATTATTAATTACATTAAATGGAAAGAGAATCCTTTCAATTTCTTTCTTTAATTTGAATTGGTAGATACATTAAATGTTTTTAATTAATAATTTATTCATAGCATATATTACTATGTCCATATGTATTCTAATTGTACAAATTTTAATTTGAAATTTATTTGATTTTGTTATATATATATATATATATATATATATAAGTATACATATATGTGAACTACATATATATATATATGCACACACATATACATACATATATATATGTATATGTGTATATATATATATATATATATATATATATATATATATTTGTGTGTGCATGTGTAACGTCATATTCCGTAAAGGGTATAACGTGCCCATATATAGATGTTAGGATTTACATTGTAACAAGCACATTAGCTCATTTTGTGTCTACTGCAGTTTGTTTAAATATGTGCTTGTATAATATGTCAAAAATAGGATATTAACATATGTGTAATATATATTATAATTGAATAAAGTAGTTTCTAGCATAATAAATTAATATAAAATAAGCACATCATTAAATTACAAGATTAACTATTTAAAATAAATAGGAAATACATTTTAGGCTAAGCATTAATTTACAGAAAATTTTACAATTAAAATAATGTTTATTATCAAATAATTGATAATAGCGAATAATGATATTAATTCTAAAATAAAATAAAATAGAAATTTAAAAAAATTGTAGTTATCTAAGACATATTTTGGGTTGTAAAATTATTTTAAGAATTTTCTCAATCAAAATTATATTTTTAATTAAATAATTAATAGCAGATCAGTACTAAATTAAATTTAAAAAATTAGTAAACAAGTTTTAAAAAATTTGAAACTTTTTCGAAGGTTCCAAATACATATATAAGGCTTAACAAAAATTTATAGAGTTTTCACAATAGAAACTATATTTGTCATGAAATAATTAATTTCAGGGAAAAAACAAATTAATTTTAGAAATTAATAAATTAATTTGAAAAAATCTAATTTTTTTTTACTATAATATTATTATACGCTGCAGTAAATATAGAAAATATAAAATTGAATTTTTTAGATATTGATTGATATATACATAATAAACAATTCACAAAATCATTAAATTATAATAATATATATATATTTAATATAATAATTTTGTATTTTATGATTCATAATAAGCACATAAGCATTTCTGCAAATTCAGTTTCGAACGCAAAGTCGATTCGAAGTGGTTTTTGATCTAGTTCCAATCCTGGTTCCTCGAACCAATAAGTTATAAGTTAAAAGGAAATTTATTGATAATCGGTTCTTTAACTATAAAATCAAAATTGTACGGATAAGTACATCCGCAGCACAGGCACTTTTAATTAAAATCATTCGTTAAACATCATTACATTCATTCTTAAAAATCGATTTCTTATACTTATCTCAACGGGATAAATATATTTACAAATCTCTTGTTTTTCATTACTTCGAAAACCATAGCCATACACTTTTCTATTGCTATAAGTGTATTTAAAAAATACGGTAATTTTCAATACTTAGAAAATACTGCTGTATACTTAACTAGGTGATATAAATATAGTCATAATTCATATTTGGGCCAAACAATATGTAACAACCCGCAAATTCTGAACCAATTAAAAAAAAATTATTTTAGAAAATTTTAATGAATTTTGAGGTTATAATATAATTTATATAAATAATAATGGCTAGAATTTATTTTAATCGAAGTTAAAACGAATAAATTTAATTTAAATATAAATGGAGTTAGAAATGGCGCGGTAGTTTTAAAACTTTAATTTTGAACTTTAACTAAATGTACAGGATTCAAAATAAATCAGAATTGAGTGAAACCAAAAATATTAGAATCTATTTAAAAATATCTTTCTAACGAATCTAAAAAATTGAAATTTCACAGCGGTAATCAAAAGCTATGCCCAAATTAAAATTTAGAAAGGTCGCTATGAAATTTACAAAGGCCAAAAATGCTACTTTTTGCATACGAAGGAATTTGGACTCGAAACCACTTCCATTGAGTTCATAATGATGTTTCTGCATTGAAAAATAGTAAACACTTATATATTTCGAGTTTCGAAATTTATTTGTTTAAAAATGTATTTTTAATATTAAATATATAGCGCTTGAAAATAGTCAATTTTCAAACGACCTCCATTTTCGACGAAACCACTTTTGTTGGAACCGGAATGTCAAATTATTACTATGTTTCAATTTTCAGAATTTTTCGAATTAATATGTGAGCGTGGCAAAAGAAAATGTGTTTTGACTATTTCAGTTAAATTTAAACAACTTGAAAATAGCCATTTTTCAAACAGTCTCAGAATTCGACGAAAATAGTCTTGTTAGAACCGTATCTTCATAAGAAAGCTAAAAATATTTTTTTTGGGAATTTTTAGAGGTCACATGTGGCCCCGGCATATTTGAATGTACGGTCAATATTTAATTAATTAATTTTTAATGGAATTTTAAATAAATATTCTACAGATTTCGAAATTGGACCCCGAGACCTGTCCCATTGCGTTCAGAAGGCCTCAAAGCGTTAAGATCGACAGTAAGCAAGCCCAATTCGGAGACAGCCCGCATTTTTACCTTTATAACACGCTTTACGATGAATTTAATAATAAAAAAATAAAAATTAAACCCTAATTTTCATAGCCGCCACCTACCCTTAGAACAATGGCCAGGAAGCTCCTGAATTCAAACGTTAAAATCTCTCAATCGGATCAATGAAAATCAACAAATTATATATCAAATCGAAGAGAATTCAGAGAGCTTTCCATCCATACGGATGATGGGTATCACTGGGATCTGGATTTCGCGAATTTGGAGCAGGAAGGGCCACCGTTCGGGTTCGGGTTTCGAGGCGAGGTGAGGGCCGAGTTTGTCAGTGCTTCAGGCGTAGGTTGAGTTCGGCTAGGGCTTCGTCGTGGCGGTGGTCGATCGGCGCCAGGGTGGCCGAGGGGTGGTGCGACGTGGGGGTTTGATGGTGGAGTCGGGTTCCAGTAACGATAGAAGGAGGAAGAAGGGATTATACGGCTAATGAATGTAATTAAGGATTTTTAATTTATTATTTAATTTAATTATTATCAAATCTTTAAAATACCATAACTTCTTCGAATAGTGACGAAATTCGATGATTTTCGAGACATTGGACTCGTCTTTCCGAGATCTTCGCAATGGCGCAGACCAGAGCTGAAACGGAGACAGTTGAATTTTCAGCCAAATCAATGTGAGAACTCTAATTTTTATTATTTAATTTATTTTTAATTATTTCTCTCGCGTTAAAAATTATTGTATTATAATACTAATTCAGATCTGAAATGATCTGTGATTGATGAATTGTTGATTGTTGTTAGTGGTATGTTTTGTTGTTCATGATAGGCTAGATCTGCATTGAATTTTATGTACTGTTGAATTTATTTGTGGTTAGAAAATTTGATCTAAATCACATTTTATTCTGATTTAAATCATATTTTATTCAGATCTAGTTGTTCAAATTTACTTTATAGTATTAAAATATAATTTTTATTATTCGGAAATGAACAATAAAATTTGAATGACAAATAAAACGTATCTTTATTTGTTGATACCACAATAGAATTGGAACGACAAATAAAAACTTAGTTTTGTTTGTTGATTTTATAATAGAAATTGAACAACAAATAAAATATTATTTTTATTTGTTTATATAACAGCAGAATTGGTCAACAACTAAAAAATAATTTTATTTGTTTACGCTACAATAGAATATAAACAACAAATAAAACCTTATTTTTATTTGTTTACCTTACAATAGAATTTAAGCAACAAATAAACCTTGTTGTTATTTGTTTATTTCAGAACAGGATTTGAATGACAAATAAAATGTTATTTTTATTTGTTTATCTATAATAGAATATAAACAACAAATAAAATATATTTTCATTTGTTTCATTATAACAGAATTTGACTAACAAATAAAATCCTATTTTTTATTTGTTTACATTTAGAACACGATTTATGAATTACAGTAAAAATTCTTCTTTTTACTGTCACATTAAACGTAAGATGTTCTAGGACTAGTATAATAATAAAATATTTAATTTTATTATTGATATTAAAAACATATTTGTAAAATAAAACTTTATTTACATGGCATGTGTAAATTATAGGTTATATTTGGAAATCACCTCTTTGTTTACATTTTTATGTAAATAAAAATACATATTTTGGAAATCACAATTTTGTTTACATTTTATATGTAAATAAGAAATTATTTTCAGAAGTTATATTTTTGTTTGCAAATATATTTTAAAATATAATTCATTTTTTTACTTTAATTCACTGATGCTAATAAATTTTAAAAATAAAATTTATTTTTTTATTTACATTCACCAATACAAATATACACATTTTTATACATTGAACAGAATTTGTTAATATATACTTTGAAAATAAATTTTATTCTCTTATTTGCATTCACCAATGCAAATATATATAGAAAATAGAAATTGTTCTTTATTTGCATTTACCAATGCAAATATATATTGAAACAAATTATTCTTTCATTTGCACTCACCAATGCAAATACGTATATTGGAAATAAAGTTTATTCCTTTATTTTTATTTATCAATGCAAATATGCATTGAAATTAAGGTTTATTCTTTTATTTTCATTTATCAATGCAAATATACAATGAAACTAAAGTCTATCTTTTTATCTACATTCGCCAATACAAATATACACATTTTTATACATTGAATAGAATTTGTTAAAAATATATTTTGAAAATAAATTCTGTTCTTTTATTTGCATTCACTAATGCAAATATAATTTGAAATCAAAACTATTCTTTTATTTGCATTCACAAATGCAAATATACCTTGGAAATAAATGTCGTTTCTTTTATTTGTGTTCACAAATGCAAATAAACTTTGTAATAGAATATACCTTGAAATAAAATATATTTTTGAAATAAATTATGCTTTGAAATGAAATAAACTTTAAAAATGGAATTTGTTCTTTGATTTGCATTAATTATTGTAAATAAACTTTACAAATGGAAGTTGTATTTACTTTGCATTCACTAATGCAAATGTACTTTGAAAATAAGGATTGTTCACTTATTGGCATTCACAAATGCACATGTATATATTGATAACAAAGTTGTTCTTTTATTTGTAATCACTAATGAAAATATACATTAAAAATAGCATTTGTTTCTTTAATTGCATTCCTTGTTTCAAATAAGCTAGAAACAAAGATTACACTTATTCATTTATTTATTTGCATTCCTTGTTGTAAATGAACATTAAAATTAAGGTTTCATCTTTGTTTGCAATTCATCAATGCAAACAAACCATCAAAATGAAAGTTACATTTTTGATTTATAATGTTGATATGTATAAAATATTGTTTGAAAGTGGCATTTTTATTTGCACCCTCCAATGCAAATAAGACATGAATTAAATCTTTCATTTTACTTTCAAATTAAGGAACACCTTTTTATTCAAATTTTTAGATATAAATAAAGGATAGGATTTAAAGTTACATTTTAGTTACATTCTAAGTGTAGCAGAAATGGAAAATAACGGTTCATTTTATTTTCATTTAAAGGACAATAGAAAAATAGTTTTTAGAAGTGCATTTTTATTGCAATTCTATATGAAGTGAAAAGAGCCAATCTGTCAAATGTCTTATATGAAATAAAGGGAGTTCTTTTTGTCACTTCAAAAAGAATGAATTGAAAATGTTTATTTAAGCTTTTGTAAAGTATGAATAACTAAACATTCATATTTTTATCATTAACGTAAAATAGACAAAAGCCCACATTTTTGTCTAAATTAAAAGAATGAAACAAATTATAGTACTGCAATATTTTATTAGAATTGAAACACAAATTAATCACTATTGTAAATTTATATTAGTTAAAACCAATTATTCATTTTTGTTAATTTATATTAGTTAAAAACAATTATTCATTTTAGTCAATTTATACTAGTTAAAACGAATAGACATTTTGTCAGAAATATTCATTTTTGTCAAAATGAATTAGTTAAAGCAATTTTTATATAGATATGTATCTATCTTATGTTTGGCAAGACATATACTTGTCAAGATAGGTTAGTTAAATCAAAATATTTATTTTTTTCAAAACAAAAATTATCATTTTTGTCTCATTGGAATTGCCAAAACAAAATAACCATTTTTGTTTAGGGTTTAAACTAGCGGAATAAAAATTGTCAATAGAGACGAAGTTATTATTCTTATTCGTTCATTGCAATAGAATTACATATAATATAAATGACACATTTTCTTGTCATGATTATATATTGTGTATTACACTTCCATTCATAAGTTACCCGACTTGTTTATGTGATTGGGACGATTATTTCCACACATCGCCCAAGTGCACAAATTAGTTTATTATTTGTCTGTTGGTTGAACCCCACACGGGTGTTGGGATGAAAATTAACATACACTAATCGCAATATTCAGTTGTATGTTGATCGTTGGATCGACAGACTGCGATGAGCGTTATTATTTAATTTTAACGCTTACACAGTGGAAATTACACTTTGGATGTAGATGGATGATTTGATGATTATATTGTTATCATCATATATATGATGTGTGTGAAATCCATATAATCCAAATTATATGGTAAACGATTGAGTCGCATTTCGATTCAGGTGTTCTTTTAAATAAGAATATTTTTACATTAGAAATCCTTTTTATATAAAGTATATATTTTCATAAAATATATTTTTAATCAAGTATATGTTAAAACAAAGAATATTTTTAATGATTATTTTGAAATATGTTTTTTAAAGATTATTAGGATTTGCAATTATATTTTGTGTTATGAAATAAATTGAGATGTGAAGTGGATTTATCGTGGACGATGTTTTAAACGACATTTGTCCTTTAATCCAATTTACTTTGGAATTATTATTTGGAATTTATAAATCTATTTTATAGATTTAAAAAGGGCATTTTCTAAAATTAAGTTTTCTAATTTAATATATTAAATTGGAATTAAGTGGAAATTCGATTGGTAATAATCAAAATGGGCTTCTGTAAAAGAAGACCGATATTATATATGGAATTTAAGAGGCCTCGCCTTTATTACATTTATATTATTAGTCCGATACAGAAATTTATATCGATTATGTATTGATTTGATTTCTGTGGAATTCCATATTTTAGAAATTGATTTGAGGGTTTATCATGAACTGTGTTTTAAAGGACACTGGTTCTTTAACCTGTTTAAGACAAGATTTATTCCTTAAAATAAATGAACTTGTAAGAATGATTTTTGATATCAAATCAAAACTGGAGTTTTAATAAATCTTTTAAGGAAGATTTAAGATTTTATTTTTAGAGTTTATCTTTGATAAAATTAATGAGAATCTTCTAATATGAATATCTTATTAAAAGAATACTCGGAGTTGGAATGTGGCGTAATGTGTGATCTTCCAATATTTGCTTTCTAATCACAAAATACGCAATTTATTCAGAAAGACCGGGTTTAACCCATTCTGAATAATCATCACGACGATCAAGAGTTGAAGATGAAGGCGGTGGTTGATGACCAAAGGTTTTCACATCGTTGGGATGATGATGACTGGTATCTTGAATTGGGATTGGCCTTCCAAGGCAAGGTATTTGGTAATGATCGTTCAAACGCATCTGGAGATCGACGGACACATTGTTTCGCTTAGACCTAGAGCGGACTTGTAAATGGATTGTGTGTCTGACATTGTATTCCATTCTACTGTATTTGTGGAACACTATTGATTATATATTTCTGTTTGGTGGTAAAGAATTTATTCTTTACTAATCACCTTTTTCTAAGATGTATCAGCTTAGAGGTTATATATATTGGTAGATGATCAATGATATGGTAGGGTCTGACAATGTGGCATGCTAAGATGCAAATGATCAAGGCTTTGTTGAAAAGCAAGCCTTGTGGTTGATGATCAAAGCACAGTCTATTTAGGCATAGCTTTGTGTATATCGTGACTTTGCGAGCCTCACACACCAGTTGAGTCTAAAACGAGAGAAGGGAACGCAGGGAGTGCACACGTTTCTTTCTAGCTAGAAGTGGTGTCAGTGCTTAAACTGGCTGACATTTGCTTATGTGGTTGTTGGAATTTTTGCGAGGCCTCAGTTTATCCTTATCGGTCGCCCACGGCTGATTTGTAGGTCCAATAGGATCGGGGAGCGTGTGTTCAGGCATAACTAATCCACTAAAGTATTTGTGGACCGGCCCTGCTGTATCCAAGGGTTCGCCAGCGTCCATTTCCTAGGACATTGCTAGAGTGTCTCGAATCGGTCAGGAGCTCCTCCCTAGCCTTGACTCATGATGGAAACCCAATTTCCAATACGCCCTTGTGGTTTTGATTGTATAACTAGTATGGCGACATAGTAGATGGTAGCTATGCCGTCTAGGATTGATATTATATTTGAAATGTTTTAAATATATATATACACACTAATAATAATATCGTTTTTACGTATCAAGCATCTTTTTACCATTATAAGGTAAAACCCTATCCTCCGGTTTGCGTTGCATTGTGTGATAGGACCTGGGTCTTATAATGGTTTCATTTTTCTAAAAAGCATTGCGTTATTTGACGATTTACTTTATTTTATGCACTACCAATCCAATGGAGTAAACCTGTTCCGTATTAGCGGCGTGGTCCTGTGATTAGCCTTCTTTTTAGATAAGTTAATTTAAGATTTCTCACACCAGTCCCATGACTGACCTGTAGTTTGTTTCACTTTGCAAACTCGGGTGCCCTCTTTCCACATGGGCAGTCGAGTAGCTTTTTGCAGATATAGTTAAGCAGGATCATGGATTGAAGCCTGAAGCTGGGTCCAAAATATTGATGGTCTTCCGCTGAGATTAGTTCCGCTGCAATGTATTAATCTATTTTAATTTCTCTTTCGCTGTAATTTTATTCCGATGTACTCTGATATATTATGTACTCTGATGTAACATGTGTTATTGATGTTATAAAAGTCTGTGTTGTTGTCCTGATGTGTTGTATGCCCAAAGTTAACGTATGCGGAATTTGAACGGTCTTGATCGATCTTGCGATCGATTGGGGTCGGGCAAAAATCCGGGTCATTACAGCGTGGTATCAGAGCTCTGGCTAGCTCAAATCTTTGGGGTACAACTCATTAGAACTAAACAGAAGACTCATCAGAGGTTGGATTAGTAATATCCAATAAGAGTACTCATTAGAGATAGGATCAGCAGTATCCTAGAATGAGAATACTCGTTAGAGATGGGGTTAGCAATGCCCTAGGATGAGTCAGAGTGGAAAATTTATAATTAACGTACTTGTTATTATATATAATTCGATTATAGAAAATATGATTTTGAATATATAAAAGTTATATATTTTTGAAAAATTAATCAACTAATTGATTGATGATTATGTTGTGTGAACATTAGTTCAACTAATAAAATTATTAAACAATTAAAGAATGAAAATTAAATTAGTTAAATAAACAATTTTTAGCTCATTTCCTTTTCGAGGACGAAAAGATTTTAAGTGGGGGAGATTGTAACAACCCGCAAATTCTGAGATAATTAAAAAAAAATATTTTAGAAAATTTTAATGAATTTTGAGGTTACAATATAATTTATATAAATAATAATGGCTAGAATTTATTTTAATCGAAGTTAAAACGAATAAATTTAATTTAAAATAAATGGAGTTAGAAATGGCGCGGTAGTTTTAAAATTTTAATTTTGAACTTTAACTGAATGTACATGATTCAAAATAAATCAGAATTGAGTGAAACCAAAAATATTAGAATCTATTTAAAAATATCTTTCTAACGAATCTGAAAAATTGAAATTTCATAGCGGGAATCAAAAGTTATGCCCAATTAAAATTTAGAAAGGTCGCTATGAAATTTACAAAGGCCAAAAATGCTACTTTTTGCATACGAAGGAATTTGGACTCGAAACCACTTCCATTGAGTTCAGAATGATGTTCTGCATTGAAAACCAGTAAACACTTATATATTTCGAGTTTCGGAATTTATTTGTTTAAAAATATATTTTTAATATTAAATATATAGCACTTGAAAATAGTCAATTTTCAAACGACCTCCGTTTTTGACGAAACCACTTTTGTTGGAACCGGAATGTCAAGTTATTACTAAGTTTCAATTTTCAGAATTTTTCGAATTAATATGTGAGTGTGGCAAAAGAAAATGTGTTTTGACTATTTCAGTTAAATTTAAACGACTTGAAAATAGCCATTTTTCAAACAGTCTCCGAATTCGACGAAAATAGTCTTGTTAGAACCGTATCGTCATTAGAAAGCTAAAAATATTTTTTTTTTGGAATTTTTATAGGTCATATGTGGCCCCGGCATATTTGAATGTACGGTCAATATTTAATTAATTAATTTTAATGGAATTTTAAATAAATATTCTACAGATTTCAGAATTGGACCCCGAGACTTGTCCCATTGTGTTCAGAAGGCCTCAAAACGTTAAGATCGACAGTAAGCAAGCCCAATTCGGAGACAGCCCGCATTTTTACCTTTATAACACGCTTTACGATGAATTTAATAAAAATAAAAATAAAAAATAAACACTAATTTTCATAGTCGCCGCCTACCCTTAGAACAATGGCCAGAAAGCTCCTGAATTCAAACGTTAAAATCTCTTAATCCGTTCAATGAAAATCAACAAATTTTATTTCAAATCGAAGAGAATTCAGAGAGCTTTCCATCCATATGGATGATGGGTATCATTGGGATCTGGATTTCGCGAATTTGGAGCAGGAAGGGCCACATTTCGGGTTCGGATTTCGAGGCTATGTGACGATCCCAAAACCCCGTGACATGTTGTTAAGGATAATCATTAGAATATAACACATTAATCATCATTAGCAGATCACAGATAATAGCATAAACAGAATATAGAATAATTTACACACATATGACAGCGGAATCATATAGATATCATCACATCAGAGAAGCACAGTACAGGATACAACTTAGTGCATAATGATACATAATCAGTCACCCTCGCCTGAGGCGGAATCATACATAAGGGGTACACATCGCCAATGGCGGAATCATAATATATATACAATAATGGCAGAGAAAATCCAAGTCAGCACGGTGTAGTCAAGCCTCGCCATGAGCCAAAAGGTGCGTCAGAAACCAGTAACTAGGCTGCCCGTGTGAAAATGAGGGCACCCGAGTTTGCAAGGTGAAACAAACTACGAGTCAGTCACGGGACTGGTATGAGAAATCTACTTAACTTATTAACAACAATAATAAGGCAAATCAAAGGACCACGCCACTTTCGCAGAACGGGTTTACTCCAATGAGTGTTAGTGCATGAAATAAAGTAAATGATTAAATCATCGCAATGCTTTTTATAAAATGAAGCCATTATAAGACTCAGGTCCCATCACACAATGCAACGCAAGCCGGAGGATAGAGTTTTTACCTTATAATGACCAAAAATGCTTCATACGAATTAAACAAAAGTGTTTGATATCATTACTAGTGCATATATGTTTCAAAAGCGATTTCAATCATAAATATCAATCATAGGCGGCATAAATGACCCATACCACTATGTCGCCATACTAGTAATACAATCACGTCCGCATATTTCGTATTGGAAATTGGGTTCTTCATGAGTCGAGGCAAGGGGCAAGCTCCTCTCCGTTCGAGACACTCTAGCAAATGTCCTAGGACCCCACTATGATCCTTGGAATCGGTTGGGCCGGTCCTCTCTTACTTTTGAGGATTAGTTATTCCTGAACACACGTTTCCCGGTCCTTACAGACCTATAATCGAGGTGCCTCGCATTCCAACAACCACACAGGTGAAAAGTATATATAATGTCAGGGCTGGTAGGTCACTGACACCACCATAGCTAGAAAGAAACGTCGTGCTCTCCTAGCGGTCCGTCTCCCGTTTTTGACTCATACCAAGGTGTGAGGCTCGTGAATTCACGTTATGCACAAAGCTACGTCACACAGACCATGCTTTGATCATCAACCACAAGACTTTGCTTTGCAACAGAAACCTTGATCATATGCCACTTAGGCGTGCCACACAGGCAATCCACTCTATGCGACTTATTTCTATCAATACATAACCTCTGAGCTCGTACATCTCAGAGAAGGGCGTTAAGCAAGAGAATAAATTCTCCACCGCCAAATAGATATATATTTAACAGAGATCAATCAGCACAGAACAAAATCCAATATCTGACACACAGTCCATTTACAAGTCCGTTCTGGGTCTGAACGAAACCGGAGGCACCAATTCCTCGCATATCCGTACCATCAACAGTATGTTTGGACGGCTACTACTTCAGCTCCTTCATGGTAGCTACTCCAATCACGAGCATCAGTAACGCCCATCCATCCAATGTGAAGATCGTCGGTCTTCAACCGCCTTCGAATCTTCGACTTCTCAACGTCGATCGATTATTTGAAATGAGATGCACTCGGCCTTTTCAAAAAACCCACGTATATTTAGATCTTCATAACAATTTATCACATGGTTGGACTATTCATCATTCACATTTCAGTTCTTTAGTTATAATTCTCATGTTAAATACATTCAACCATCACATATCAAGCAAACACAACAAAATTGGTTTATTTCCACTCTATATGGTCTATAGTATTTTATAACGATATATCACTATTTTTATTTAATTTAAAACTGCCCTATTTAATTAAACGACGTTTCAGGTCGTGTCGTTGCACTGGCGCTGCTTTTCAATAATTTTATTTTACACATATCTGAAAATCTAACCGTTGGATCTTCACAAATTTTATATCATTAGGAAGGTCATTTCGAAACGAATCCAGCGGTTTCAGTTTTGGGAAAATCCGACGGTCGGATCTTCCACACTGGCCATTTGAAGTTACGATTTCAATTTACGAACTGCAGCGTCGTTATTCGATTTTTATTTAATTATATTTATATATATAAATATAATCGTTTCTGGCGCTGTTTTTCTTCAGATTTGAATTAAACATTCCAGACAATCCAACCGTCGGATCTTCACAAAGTTGGTGCCGTTGGAAAGATATTTCCAAGGCGAACCCAACGGTTGCGGTTTCGGGAAAATCCAATGGTCGGATTTTCCGCACTAGTCGTTTGAAATCACGGTTTCAAAACACGAACTACACGGCCACGTTTCGTTTTAACTATATATATATATATATATATATATATATATATATATATATAGTTCATTCAAAAATTCCTATATCGTTTTCACTTCAATTATTTCACTAACGCCTTAAAATTTTGGAAAATTTCGCCATAACCTCCTTTGTATGGGAGGGGCTGGGAAAATTCCCAAATAGCCACACGGGCGTCTCATGTCAAAAAGAAAAAAAGAAAGCCAAGCGGCTAGCCAACAGGCTCATAAAATCATCACCCAAACAAAACAGTAAATGTGTACCTATTTGTCGGGCACAAAATTTTATTCCTCTTCTCTAGCCCCTTTGCTATAACCTGTTCAATAAATATGCATGTACATATATACAATTTTTATCACTTATCATTTTCCATTCAACTTCATATTTGATTTACTTTGATTTAAAAACACCATTAATTCTAATGTTGCATGCATAGGCTAAAATCATATCATTAGCTAATTAATGTATATTTCAACTCATGCATATTTTATTTGAATAAGTGGCTATTTTTAACACTTCACATTTCAAAGATGATAATTTTGGCGAACTAAAATATATTTCAACACATGACTATTTTATTTAGTCCCTATGCATGTTAAGAATAATATTTCATTCACGAATATTTATTTCAACGTCCGCATATCTCTAGCATATCACATATATGATAAAAATGATATTTTTATCATTTAAAATATTTATTCGACAAATTGATGTATTCAACACTTCATAGTTTCAATAAAAATGTAATTTTTATTGTTCGATCTTTTTATTCAACACATGAACTTTTCCACTGCACACACTTCTCAACACATGAGCATTTCCACACATGGATATTTTATTTATGTTGTTCATATAAGAAAGATAGGATTTTTATTGTTGAAACTATTTATATATAAGGCGAATATTTTTCATACTTCATATATATTATAAAAAGGTGATTTTTATTGTTTAAACACTTCATTCATTCACAAATGAATTTAATTTTCACACATCACTTTTCAACACATGAACATTTCCACACATGGATATAGTTTCAACATATGACTTTAATTTCAACGCATGAAAATAATTTCAACATATGAAAATTATTCTAACACATAAAGATTATTCAAAATTTCGGCAGCATAACGGCAGGGTAGTTAAAACCGGCACCGTCCCTAGTACGGCTCCTCGCTCTACCTTAAAACCTCGCGATTTTTGACAATGGGGATTCATGCATCTAATTCGCACGCAGGCGGCATGTTTTATTTTTATTTCCACAAATATTTCCAATTCATTTCAATCACCAATGGGTATTTTTCAACCACAACCAAACAATATCAACCACAAACAATTATTCAACCATTCGTATTTTTCATCCAATATTTCACACCAATTCACGACAATAAATATCGTCCATGGTTTGTGGACGAGGGGAGTATGTATATATATATATATATATATATATATATGTATATGTATATATATATATATATATATATTATTACTATATTTCACTTGCATTTCAACACATATATCAATTATTCTATGCATGTATAATTCATACTTCGCTTATATAGCTTACACTACGCATGTACATGAGGTATACAACACGTGTGTAATTTATATTTCGCTTATATAATTTATACACGACATTTTCCATTCAAATTCTTTTAATTTAGATTTCTCACATTGGTTTGCGGAGTGCTAAAAATCGTAGATGACTCAGAAAAATCCGCGGCTTCTTGTATTGGGTAGAGAGCTTCCTTGCGGTCCCGATGTTTCCTGTTTCATCGAATTTCGTCAACACACCAAAAAGATATGATTTTTCAAAGTACAGACATCAAAAAGGACTCACCTTTCTATTTGGTTCGAAACTAGGTTTGAGGTTTTCGCGAAATCCGTGGACCTAGACGACGATCAGGGAGTTAGACGTGGAAGAGCTTCGAGAGGGGGTCCTGTCGGTGGTGGTTTGGTGGTGCTCGGTGGCAGATCGGAGCGCCGGCGGCGATGGGAAGTGGCCGACTTTCTGGCCTCGATTCAGGTGGAGGAGGCGATGGATCTGGTCGTGGGTGGGTCGGATCTGACGAGGGGGCGGAGACGCGTCGACGACAGGTGGTGGCGCAGGCGGAAATCGCCTGTGGCGGCGGCGATCTGGGGGAGAAGCGGCGAACGGGTTTCGCCGTTGGTTCGAGGGTTTGGGGTTTTTTTTTATTTTATGAAAGAAAAAATCCTATTGGCCGAGGATTTATATTATATTTTTAAATAGTGTTTTTACAATCGAACTCCTTTTCAAGCCCAACGACTGTCATGCCTAGCTAAATACCCCCATCCCAGACACAATGGGATATGTTTCGTTGGCCAATTCGACTGTTACAGTCAGTTATTTTTCAAATTAAAGTATAAAACATTTAATTTTTTAACTTTGAACGTACATTTTAATTTTCTAGGGCCAAAAACTGATTCGAAAAATTCCAGAAAAATAAATCTAGCTATGTTTTGACGCTACGGTCCCAACAAAACTAGTTTCGTCGAATTCTGAGATCGTTTGAAAAATGGCCAAACACATTTTCTTTTACCACGCTCACATACTAGCTTCAAAAATTAGGAAATTTGAAACCTAGCAATAGTTTGACATCCCGGACCCAACAAAAGTGGTTTCGTCGAATTCCGAGGTCGTATGCAAAATATCAATTTTCCAGGGCTATATATTATATATAGCGACCTTTCTGAAAATTCATTCGGCCATAAATTTTGATTCCCATTATGAAACTTCGATTTTTCAGATTCGTTAGAAAGGTATTGATAAACAGATTTAAATATTTTTGGTTTCGCTAAAATCCATTATATTCTCCACCCTGCACAGTCAGTCAAAGTTTGAATTCAAATTTTCAAACTGACTCACTATTTCTAATTCACTATTTTATTGAAATATTCTATTTCAATTGTTCAAATTCCTTTGAAATCACCAATTTAAAATTTTTAAATTGGCTCGTATTTTCCGGGTTATTACAGGCTAGGTGAGGGCCGAGTTCGTCGGTGCTTCAGGCATGGGTTGAGTTTGGCTAGGGCTTCGTCGTGGCGGTGGTCGATCGGCGCTAGGGTGGCCGAGGGGTGGTGCGACGTGGGGGTTTGATGGTGGAGTCGGGTTCCAGTAACGATAGAAGGAGGAAGAAGGGATTATACGGCTAATGAATGTAATTAAGGATTTTTAATTTATTGTTTATTTTAATTATTATCAAATCTTTAAAATACCATAACTTCTTCGAACAGTGACGAAATTCGATGATTTTCGAGGCATTGGACTCGTCTTTTCGAGATCTTCGCAATGGCGCAGACCAGAGCTGAAATGGAGACAGTTGAATTTTCAGCCAAATCAATGTGAGAACTCTAATTTTTATTATTTAATTTATTTTTAATTATTTCTCTCGCGTTAAAAATTATTGTATTATAATACTAATTCAGATCTGAAATGATCTGTGATTGATGAATTGTTGATTGTTGTTGGTGGTATGTTTTGTTGTTCATGATAGGCTAGATCTGCATTGAATTTTATATACTGTTGAATTTATTTGTGGTTAGAAAATTAGATCTAAATCATATTTTATTCAGATTTAAATTGTATTTTATTCAAATCTAGTTGTTCAAATTTACTTTATAGTATTAAAGTATTATTTTTATTATTCGGAAATGAACAATAAAATTTGAACGACAAATAAAACGTATCTTTATTTGTTGATACTACAATAGAAATGGAATGACAAATAAAAACTTATTTTTGTTTGTTGATTTTAAAATAGAAATTGAACAACGAATAAAATATTATTTTTATTTGTTTATATAACAGCAAAATTGGTCAACAACTAAAATATAATTTTATTTGTTTACGCTACAACAGAATATAAACAACAAATAAAACCTTATTTTTATTTTTTACCTTACAATAGAATTTAAACAACAAATAAACCTTATTGTTATTTGTTTATTTTAGAACAGGATTTGAACGACAAATAAAATATTATTTTTATTTGTTTATCTATAATAGAATATGAACAACAAATAAAATATATTTTCATTTGTTTCATTATAACAGAATTTGGCTAACAAATAAAATCCTATTTTTTATTTGTTTACATTTAGAACACGATTTATGAATTACAGTAAAAAAATTTCTTTTTATTGTCACATTAAACGTAAGATGTTCTAGGACTAGTATAATAATAAAATATTAAATTTCATTGTTGATATTAAAAACATATTAGTAAAATAAAACTTTATTTACATGGCATGTGCAAATTATAGGTTATATTTGGAAATCACCTCTTTGTTTACATTTTTACGTACATAAAAATACATATTTTGGAAATCACAATTTTGTACATTTTATATGTAAATAAGAAATTTTCAGAAGTTACATTTTTGTTTGCAAATATATTTGAAAATATAATTCATTCTTTTATTTGAATTCACTGATGCTAATAAATTTTAAAAATAAAATTTATTTTTTCATCTACATTCACCAATACAAATATACACATTTTTATACATTGAATAAATTTTTTTTAAATATACTTTGAAAATAAATTTTATTCTCTTATTTGCATTCACCAATGCAAATATATATAGAAAATAGAAATTGTTATTTATTTGCATTTACCAATGCAAATATATATTGAAACAAATTATTCTTTCATTTGCACTCACCAATGCAAATACATATATTGAAAATAAAGTTTATTCCTTTATTTGCATTTATCAATGCAAATATGCATTGAAATCAAGGTTTATTCTTTTATTTGCATTTATCAATGCAAATATACAATGAAACTAAAGTCTATCTTTTTATCTACATTCACCAATACAAATATACACATTTTTATACATTGAATAGAATTTGTTAAAAATATATTTTGAAAATAAATTCTGTTCTTTTATTTGCATTCACTAATGCAAATGTAATTTGAAATCAAAACTATTCTTTTGTTCGCATTCACAAATGCAAATATACCTTGGAAATAAATGTTGTTTCTTTTATTTGCGTTCACAAATGCAAATATACTTTGTAATAGAATATACCTTGAAATAAAATATATTTTTGAAATAAATTATGCTTTGAAATGAAATAAACTTTAAAAATGGAATTTGTTCTTTGATTTGCATTAATTACTGCAAATAAACTTTACAAATGAAAGTTGTATTTACTTTGCATTCACTAATACAAATGTACTTTGAAAATAAGGATTGTTCTTTTATTGGCATTCACAAATGCACATGTATATATTGAAAACAAAGTTGTTCCTTAAATAGCATTTGTTTCTTTAATTGCATTCCTTGTTTCAAATAAGCTAGAAACAAAGATTACACTTATTCATTTATTTATTTTCATTCCTTGTTGTAAATGAACATTAAAATTAAGGTTTCATCTTTGTTTGCAATTCATCAATGCAAACAAACCATCAAAATGAAAGTTACATTTTTGATTTATAATTTTGATATGTATAAAATATTGTTTGAAAGTGGCATGTTTATTTGCACCCTCCAATGCAAATAAGACATGAATTAAATCTTTCATTTTACTTTCAAATTAAGGAATACCTTTTTATTCACATTTTTAGATATAAATAAAGGATAGGATTTAAAGTTACATTTTAGTTACATTCTAAGTGTAGCAGAAATGGAAAATAATGGTTTATTTTATTTTCATTTAAAGGACAATAGAAGAATAGTTTTTAGAAGTGCATTTTTATTGCAATTCTATATGAAGTGAAAAGAGCCAATCTGTCAAATGTCTTATATGAATAAAGGGAGTTCTTTTTGTCACATCAAAAAGAATGAATTGAAAATGTTTATTTAAGCTTTTGTAAAGTATGAATAACTAAACTTTCATATTTTTATCATTAAAGTAAAATAGACAAAAACCCACATTTTTGTCTAAATTAAAAGAATGAAACAAATTATAGTACTGGAATATTTTATTAGAATTGAAACACAAATTAATCACTATTGTAAATTTATATTAGTTAAAACCAATTATTCATTTTTGTTAATTTATATTAGTTAAAAACAATTATTCATTTTAGTCAATTTATACTAGTTAAAACAAATAGACATTTTGTCAGAAATATTCATTTTTGTCAAAATGAATTAGTTAAAGCAATTAATATATAGATATATATCTATCTATGTTTGGCAAGACATATACTTGTCAAGATAGGTTAGTTAAATCAAAATATTTATTTTTGTCGAAACAAAAATTATCATTTTTGTCTCATTAGAATTGCCAAAACAAAATAACCATTTTTGTTTAGGGTTTAAACTTGCGGAATAAAAATTGTCAAAAGAGACGAAGTTATTATTCTTATTTGTTCATTGCAATAGAATTACATATAATATAAAGGAGACATTTTCTTGTCATGATTATATATTGTGTATTACACTTCCATTCACAAGTTACCCGACTTGTTTATGTGATTGGGATGATTATTTCCACACATCGCCCTAGCGCACAAATTAGTTTATTATTTGTTTGTTGGTTGAAATCCAACACGGGTGTTGGGATGAAAATTAACATACAATAATCTCAATATTCAGTTGTATGTTGATTGTTGGATCGACAGGCTGCTGTAACGACCCGGGAAAAGACGACCTTGATTATCCGATATACAACACATATCGAACATCAAGGGTTGACAATTACCGAATAGTTAATGAAAGAATTTAGAGGGTGAGAATAGATAAGATAGAAAATTAGAATAGAAGAAGAAAAAGAAGAACACAACATCAGAGTCACACGAATCTCACAGCGGAACGAATAAAATATAATATATCACATAACTTGAAATCAAAGTAGTATATGTATATCATACCATTTTTAGAGTACAACACTTTCATCACAGCGGAATAATCAATAGCTAGAAAAATCTTGAAGCCTCCTGCTTCAAGCTCTTCAAGCATACCTGTAAATCCTGACTACTTGACTGCCCGTACAAATTTGGGCACCCAAGAGTTTAGGGAAAACAAAACAAAATAAACTCTGGGTCAGTCATGGGACTGGTGTGAGTAAACTCAAATCATTTGGTTTAACTTTCAAAATCCTTTCGAAAGAAAAGATAATCGTAAGACCAATCCACACATAAACACGGACGGTTTTTACCTTACGATAACCCAAAACACTTCGGAAATCATATATTATCTGATATTATAATAATGTCTAATCACAAGTAATTAAAATATAGTAGAACGCTTGCATCTCACGCTCTACATATATAGTATACAAATCAAACTCGCGGGCACTTATTGGAAATTGGATTCGGACTTTGACAAGGTATGGGACCACCTGCCGATAGTGTATCTCTAGAGGCGAATACACTGGGTTCAACAAGAACATCTTGCAACCCGGCCCTCACATGACCGACCACTCATTTCGCTTGAGTGTATCGAATATATATCACCAACGGTTGGAATCAGCAACCGTCTCCCGAATGGGACAGCATCGATAGATTTAAGAAACAATTGGAATTTCTCTAGATAGGTGATTATACATCCTAATGGGTGCGACCCACATAGCCATGCTGCCTGCCCGATTTTTGTCATTTCCCGGTTGATGAGGCTAGAGGCCACGCTTATCTTTGACAGATCATTCACTTTGAATGCCACATCGTCATACTCGCCAAATCACAAATTGATTTCCCCAAAAAAACACCACGGGTATAAAGCTAAGAGAAACGAATTCCTCCTCCACCAAACGTAAGTATGTTTGAAGAGATCAACTTACGCGATCTATTGAATATACTCTGTCAGGCATTCTTCCATACACGTTTGTCCTGGGACTGGACAAACCGAAGGCACTATTCTGTAAACAGGATAGCCCTTGCACTTTACTCCGTCTTCAATATATTCAGCATACTTGATTCGCAACGCTTATGCCAATACGGAGTGGTTCTGTGGATAATAATCCAACCGGTCTCTCCATATTAACAACGTAAAATGGTCAAAAACTTTGATAGTCGGTGATTTAACTATCAAATGAAAACATGTCTGTGTGCAAACAACGATATTATTTTCAAATGGAAATTCTATCGATCAATCATCAATCATCATTAATTCTTAAATTAAATTATCATAAATTTATTCTTTTCCTAATTCCTGTTTCCCTATATTTCTTATTTACTATATTTAGAAAATATACATTATTAACAAAGGAAAACATTTCCATTTCTCGTTTTCTATATTCAGGAAACATTTCTGATTCTCATTTGGAAAACATTTCCAAATCTCCTTCATTGGGTTTTAAACAGATGTTTGAATAAACATCGCTATGCCAACACCAACCATTTCGCTCATTAACTAAATTCACTTAACCACTTTCACTCTCGAACCTTATCCACTTCTTAGTTAAAAACGAAGTCAATCAAGTTGGGGTATAATTACCTCTCAGACCTTAACTGAACAACATTTCTAACTTCGAAATAGACAAAGTTCAAACTTCACTCTTTAAGAAACTTCCTTGCGAACTCTCGGATTCTATTTATGAATCCACTTCCTTTACTGAATCATTTGATTATAACTATAAATGTTATAATTCCATGCTTTCAAAATATGTTAACTTAAATATATTTCCATATCTTAATTTGGATAAATAAACAACCAACTACTTTATTAACAGATAATTAAAACTTGATTTGAAATGGAAAGTAAACATTACTTCCCTTGATTCAATATAATCGAATTTCCATGTATGATTCACTCTCGAATAATCACTATCCGATAATTCTCTTTCGAATAAACTATATTCGATTCCCCTATTCGAATAACTAATATTCGATAATCCTTTTCTTCGAATAACTAATATTCGAAAATCTCACTTCGAATAAACCATATTCGATAATTCTCTCCTTCAAATAACTATATTCGATTTAACACACTTCGAACGAACTATATTCGATTACTCTTCTCGAATAAACTATATTCGATAACTCTACTTCGAATAGGTGATATTCGATTAATTCCCTTTTTGACTAACCCTACTTAATTTACTAATACTCGACTAACTCGACTTAATTAACTTCTATTGATTAATTACTATTTGATTTAACACCATTTGCTTGACTCTAGATCGCAGCGATCACAATGGTTACGCCTGATTCCCCTAGGAAACATCCGACCGCCGTAGGCTATCTGCAGCCCTGCGAATTACGTTAGCAGTCGTGCTAAATGGAAATTCATCCTTAAATAACTTTGTCTATTTTTAACTCTATCTCGAATAATTAGATTCGATCAATTCTAATAGAATAACTAATATTCAATTAACCCTTATTCGATTACTATATTTGAATAACTCTAGTTCGATTTGACTCAAAACGATTAACTCTAACTGATTAACTCTAACTGGTTAATTCTAACTGAATAACTCTAACTGGATAACTCTAACTGAATAACTCTAACTGGTTAACTCTAACTAACTAACTCTAACTGTTTAACTTTACGGTTTAACTCCGACAGTTTAACTTCAACGGTTTAACTCTAACAGTTTAACTCCAACGGTTTAACTCTAACAGTTTAACTCCAACTGTTTAACTCTAACAGTTTAACTCCAACTGTTTAACTCTAACAGTTTAACTCCAACGGTTTAACTCTAGTTGATTAACTCTTTTGAATTAATCCCTTTGACTTTTCTCTTTTGAATAATTCCTTTGGAATAATTCCTTTGAATTACTTCCCTTGAATAGATTCTTTTTCTATTCGTTTACTCAACAAATAACTATTCTCTTTTCGCTTCTATTTATTTAACAAATAAATATTCCCTTTAACTTTTCTATTTATTCAACAAATAAATATTTCTTTTAACTTTTCTATTTATTTAACAAATAAGTACTTCTTTCAACTTTTCTTTATTCCCTACATGAATATTCCCTTTTCAATTCCATTTGTAAATACTTTTGCGAATGTTTCCCTTTTTATTTCTATTTGTAATCGTTTCACAAATATTTCCCTTCTATTTGATTTCACCAATATTTTCCCTTCTATTTGATTTCACCAATATTTGTTTTTTTACAAATGCTTTGATTCTATAATCATTTTCTCTCATGAAATTCTCTTCCTTTTATATATAAAATCTATTGATTTTATATAAATAATTTATTTTCAAAATAAACTTTGAAAATCCCTTTTCACTTTCTAGTATCACTTATGGTATAAAAATACCAAATCAAAAGGTTCAATCATCATCCAAACACACAGGTTCAACAACAGATGATATAACACATCATATATCAGAATATATGAAAAATGGTAAATAAATGTTGAGGAATCTAGTTAGATCCCTCCGACCTGTTTCCCTGCATCCACAGATGTTACACAATATAATTCACATCAATTTCATTTCAATATGAGGTATGCTGATAAACAAAATCAACATCGGTTAACGATATATATAACTATATCGGTATTTTCAATCAATTGACTAGCAGTTCAACCAAACAATCAACACTCAGCAATTCAACCAATAATTATCAGTTCTAAAAATACTTTATAAAAATATAAAAGTGTTCAGAGTTAGTGAGATTTACTCACCTTGGACGGTTTATCGTTGAATAACGATAATTGGTCATTGATTTGGTTCAGACGTTAAATTTCACCATAAATCCAAACGAGCTCCAATCCACTTGCGGTCAGTTCCCTTGCGTAGTGCTCGTCCATACGATCCCAACGGATCCTGTTTCGTTAAATTTCGTTAATGTATGCAAAAGTTATGCTATTTACAATATTTACCTAATTTAAATGAATATTAAATTAATTTAATTAATTAAATTATTTTTATCTTAATTAATTTCTAATTGCGTTATTAGCCAAATTACCTTCCCTGCCCTTCTAAAAAATCCTACTTTCCCATCTCTAGCCATATCCAATTTTTTTTAAAATTGAAAAACCATTTTAATATTAATTTAATTTAATTTTCAAATAAAATATTTAAAAATATTCATTTAATTATAACTTAAAATTTTTAACCCGGATCAAAAATCTGCTTCCACTCATTTTAAAGTATTTTTCGATAAGAATCCAACGGTCCTTGTTTCGTGGAAATCCGACTTGTTTTGAAAAAGTTATAAGCTTTAAAAGTTTATGGTTAAAAATTACGAAAATGCCCCTGGTCTGTTTTAAATTCAAATTAAATTCAAATTAGATTTTAAATTTAAATTTAAATTAATCATCCCATCCGTCGGATCAGTTAGGGGTAGCCAGGGAGAGCAGGAAACTATATTTTCCAAACTCAAGCCTTAGACACTACCCTCTCTGTCACCCTTAGAATGTTCTGATATTTATTTTTACAAATTCTATTTTAATTATAATATATAAATATATATATATTACACAAATAAATAAATAAATAAATATTATTTAAAAACTTACCCCGCGAAGCCCAAGCCTCTGCCTAAGAGTCCCTAGCTCCCCGTCTTGCCCTCCTTTCTCCCTTCCTTCCTTTTCCCTATTTTCTATTATTTTATTATTATTTCTGCCATTGCCAAAGCTTGAAAGAGGAGGAGGAGGAGGAGTGAGTTTAAAATGAAGTGGGGGGGGGGGGGGCTATTTATAGCCGAAGGAGTCACATGGATTGCTGAGGTGGCGCGAATCTAACGGTCGAAAATGGATGGCTCGGATAAATCCTTATGTTAATTAAATTATAAATAAATTTAATAATTTATGAATAGTAAAGTGTGTTTTCTCAACCCTATTCGGACGTTAATTTGACTTACTTATTGATACCTTATCCAAAATCTTTTTCAACCATGTTGTTCAACTTTTCTTGCTCTTCAATAATATATAAAAATATTTAAATTTTGAATTCGTTTGAACTTTCAAATAATTTAAATTCAAATTCAAAATAGTGTTTTGTGTTAGTTTCAACACCTTCTGGTCTCATGTTGGAGTATCAAACGATAACGGTTTTCAGAAATTCTTCCACCATCTGGTCCGGTTTTTAACGTACTTCAATCCTATGTATTCAAATCAAAAATCGGAGTTCGTTTAGATTTTCAAATAATTTATTTAAATTTTGTTTCCTTAATAACTTTCTATATCCGTTATAGGATTTTTCCAGATTTCATATATAGCTAATATCCTATGTTTAGAATTTTCCTGGATAGGTCTCAGGTTCCAGTTTTGCCGTTAGCATTAGCAAATTCCAATTACCGTCAAAATTTAGTTCAAATTTTGGCCTTTTATTTTTTCTTTTCCACATACGGATGCCATTTTTGACGTAACTTGGTTAGTTACCTAATTTCATCATTTCAGATTTAATGAAACTGATTTCATCGAAATCCGAGTTCGTTAGCTACTACAGCCTTTGTAACCGTACTATTTTAAATTAAAAATTTATCCTTTTATACTGCCAGTTCACATTATATTGCAGATCCACTAAATTTCTACCATTTCGGAATAACATAAAATATTCAAAATTATTGAAATTAAACCATTTAAACTTCCAAAACAATAAAAAAAACATTTTTAAATAATAACTAAATGGTCAAAAAATCTGGGCCGTTACATTCTTTCCCCCTTAAAATAATTTCGTCCTCGAAATTGTTAAGGTAGAAAAATGAACTTTATAACTAGGTTAAAATTATTTATTTACTCCGGTTTCACTAAACCAATTAATTCTAATTAATTTATTAATTTATTTCTATAAACGAAAATTTCAAAAATTCTGAAAATTTTCTAACATTCGAAATTTCTGAAAAATTTCGCCAGCATCTCCTTTGTATTGGTCAATAGCTCAAACTCCAACTCGCCTCTCTAGGCCTTCTTCAACCCAAAAGAAAATCAAACAGCCAAGTGGCTTGCCAAACAGGCTCATAAATCTCATCCAACTCATATGAATATGTACGTGTACCTTTTTGTCGGCATTCAATTCTGCTATCAATTTAGCATATACCACTATCATCCCAATCAAACTCTCAATCACTTTTATCTTCAACACGACCATCCGCTTATAACCAAGCCAAATTTCAATCAAACTGCAATTCCAATCTCAATTCAAATTTCTTGCTCGACCATCCATTTCTATCCCAGATTATCTCTAATCTAGTCCAATTCTACTTGATACCATTCTATTTCAATTCAACTCAATTTCCACTGAACTGCCTTCAATTCAATTTCAAATTTGCTTTCACAAATTTCTATTTAATTTGTGTTTATTTCAATAATCTGTACCTGGGAGTTTCAAATAGCTTTGCCTTTTCCAAAAATTAAATATCCCTTTGGAATATCAAAACAACTTGGTTTCTCAAAACAATTCAAAAACAAAATCTTTGGTAGTAATCTGTCACTTACAAACTCGAAATGTACACCGATGGTGTCCGGATCATCATCGGAATCTATTTTCCAGCTATCGAAGTGAGTTCAATAATATATCACTTTCAAAATCATTTCTAAACACTTTCATTTTGAAATCCATTTCAAAATATCCCTTTCAATGCTTGTAACAAATTTAAAATCTCCCAGGATCTTAAAATTCACATATATTCAATTTAATTCCATTTACAACGCTTATTCAAATTTTAGCAATTTTAATTCCAATTCTGAACTTAAATTCAGATTTAATTCATCTGATTTGATATATTTTACTTATATGAATTTTGATTTGTTATTTACATAACCATTTCACATTTTATAATCTTATTCGATTATAATCACAACCAACACATTCAATATACTATAATAATTTCAAATATCTATACTTTGCTTATATCAAAATATAATTTGGGTAAAATTATTTCATTTACCCTTTTTTCAAAACATATCGTGTCGACCCATCGTATTCAAGTGTTTATAAACTCCTATCGATACAGTGGATCAAACTGATCGACTAGAACTCATAAACGACTCAACCAATAAATCTCCACGGTATAAAATCATTTTATATAAAATAACAAATACGTTCACTCTTATATATACACTCAAACTCAGTCTAGGGCATTACTAACCCCATCTCTACTGAGTCACGCCACAGAGCCAAGGTAAATCACCTAACCTGGCTCTGATACCAACTGTAACGACCCGGGAAAAGACGACCTTGATTATCCGATATACAACACATATCGAACATCAAGGGTTGACAATTACCGAATAGTTAATGAAAGAATTTAGAGGGTGAGAATAGATAAGATAGAAAATTAGAATAGAAGAAGAAAAAGAAGAACACAACATCAGAGTCACACGAATCTCACAGCGGAACGAATAAAATATAATATATCACATAACTTGAAATCAAAGTAGTATATGTATATCATACCATTTTTAGAGTACAACACTTTCATCACAGCGGAATAATCAATAGCTAGAAAAATCTTGAAGCCTCCTGCTTCAAGCTCTTCAAGCATACCTGTAAATCCTGACTACTTGACTGCCCGTACAAATTTGGGCACCCAAGAGTTTAGGGAAAACAAAACAAAATAAACTCTGGGTCAGTCATGGGACTGGTGTGAGTAAACTCAAATCATTTGGTTTAACTTTCAAAATCCTTTCGAAAGAAAAGATAATCGTAAGACCAATCCACACATAAACACGGACGGTTTTTACCTTACGATAACCCAAAACACTTCGGAAATCATATATTATCTGATATTATAATAATGTCTAATCACAAGTAATTAAAATATAGTAGAACGCTTGCATCTCACGCTCTACATATATAGTATACAAATCAAACTCGCGGGCACTTATTGGAAATTGGATTCGGACTTTGACAAGGTATGGGACCACCTGCCGATAGTGTATCTCTAGAGGCGAATACACTGGGTTCAACAAGAACATCTTGCAACCCGGCCCTCACATGACCGACCACTCATTTCGCTTGAGTGTATCGAATATATATCACCAACGGTTGGAATCAGCAACCGTCTCCCGAATGGGACAGCATCGATAGATTTAAGAAACAATTGGAATTTCTCTAGATAGGTGATTATACATCCTAATGGGTGCGACCCACATAGCCATGCTGCCTGCCCGATTTTTGTCATTTCCCGGTTGATGAGGCTAGAGGCCACGCTTATCTTTGACAGATCATTCACTTTGAATGCCACATCGTCATACTCGCCAAATCACAAATTGATTTCCCCAAAAAAACACCACGGGTATAAAGCTAAGAGAAACGAATTCCTCCTCCACCAAACGTAAGTATGTTTGAAGAGATCAACTTACGCGATCTATTGAATATACTCTGTCAGGCATTCTTCCATACACGTTTGTCCTGGGACTGGACAAACCGAAGGCACTATTCTGTAAACAGGATAGCCCTTGCACTTTACTCCGTCTTCAATATATTCAGCATACTTGATTCGCAATGCTTATGCCAATACGGAGTGGTTCTGTGGATAATAATCCAACCGGTCTCTCCATATTAACAACGTAAAATGGTCAAAAACTTTGATAGTCGGTGATTTAACTATCAAATGAAAACATGTCTGTGTGCAAACAACGATATTATTTTCAAATGGAAATTCTATCGATCAATCATCAATCATCATTAATTCTTAAATTAAATTATCATAAATTTATTCTTTTCCTAATTCCTGTTTCCCTATATTTCTTATTTACTATATTTAGAAAATATACATTATTAACAAAGGAAAACATTTCCATTTCTCGTTTTCTATATTCAGGAAACATTTCTGATTCTCATTTGGAAAACATTTCCAAATCTCCTTCATTGGGTTTTAAACAGATGTTTGAATAAACATCGCTATGCCAACACCAACCATTTCGCTCATTAACTAAATTCACTTAACCACTTTCACTCTCGAACCTTATCCACTTCTTAGTTAAAAACGAAGTCAATCAAGTTGGGGTATAATTACCTCTCAGACCTTAACTGAACAACATTTCTAACTTCGAAATAGACAAAGTTCAAACTTCACTCTTTAAGAAACTTCCTTGCGAACTCTCGGATTCTATTTATGAATCCACTTCCTTTACTGAATCATTTGATTATAACTATAAATGTTATAATTCCATGCTTTCAAAATATGTTAACTTAAATATATTTCCATATCTTAATTTGGATAAATAAACAACCAACTACTTTATTAACAGATAATTAAAACTTGATTTGAAATGGAAAGTAAACATTACTTCCCTTGATTCAATATAATCGAATTTCCATGTATGATTCACTCTCGAATAATCACTATCCGATAATTCTCTTTCGAATAAACTATATTCGATTCCCCTATTCGAATAACTAATATTCGATAATCCTTTTCTTCGAATAACTAATATTCGAAAATCTCACTTCGAATAAACCATATTCGATAATTCTCTCCTTCAAATAACTATATTCGATTTAACACACTTCGAACGAACTATATTCGATTACTCTTCTCGAATAAACTATATTCGATAACTCTACTTCGAATAGGTGATATTCGATTAATTCCCTTTTTGACTAACCCTACTTAATTTACTAATACTCGACTAACTCGACTTAATTAACTTCTATTGATTAATTACTATTTGATTTAACACCATTTGCTTGACTCTAGATCGCAGCGATCACAATGGTTACGCCTGATTCCCCTAGGAAACATCCGACCGCCGTAGGCTATCTGCAGCCCTGCGAATTACGTTAGCAGTCGTGCTAAATGGAAATTCATCCTTAAATAACTTTGTCTATTTTTAACTCTATCTCGAATAATTAGATTCGATCAATTCTAATAGAATAACTAATATTCAATTAACCCTTATTCGATTACTATATTTGAATAACTCTAGTTCGATTTGACTCAAAACGATTAACTCTAACTGATTAACTCTAACTGGTTAATTCTAACTGAATAACTCTAACTGGATAACTCTAACTGAATAACTCTAACTGGTTAACTCTAACTAACTAACTCTAACTGTTTAACTTTACGGTTTAACTCCGACAGTTTAACTTCAACGGTTTAACTCTAACAGTTTAACTCCAACGGTTTAACTCTAACAGTTTAACTCCAACTGTTTAACTCTAACAGTTTAACTCCAACTGTTTAACTCTAACAGTTTAACTCCAACGGTTTAACTCTAGTTGATTAACTCTTTTGAATTAATCCCTTTGACTTTTCTCTTTTGAATAATTCCTTTGGAATAATTCCTTTGAATTACTTCCCTTGAATAGATTCTTTTTCTATTCGTTTACTCAACAAATAACTATTCTCTTTTCGCTTCTATTTATTTAACAAATAAATATTCCCTTTAACTTTTCTATTTATTCAACAAATAAATATTTCTTTTAACTTTTCTATTTATTTAACAAATAAGTACTTCTTTCAACTTTTCTTTATTCCCTACATGAATATTCCCTTTTCAATTCCATTTGTAAATACTTTTGCGAATGTTTCCCTTTTTATTTCTATTTGTAATCGTTTCACAAATATTTCCCTTCTATTTGATTTCACCAATATTTTCCCTTCTATTTGATTTCACCAATATTTGTTTTTTTACAAATGCTTTGATTCTATAATCATTTTCTCTCATGAAATTCTCTTCCTTTTATATATAAAATCTATTGATTTTATATAAATAATTTATTTTCAAAATAAACTTTGAAAATCCCTTTTCACTTTCTAGTATCACTTATGGTATAAAAATACCAAATCAAAAGGTTCAATCATCATCCAAACACACAGGTTCAACAACAGATGATATAACACATCATATATCAGAATATATGAAAAATGGTAAATAAATGTTGAGGAATCTAGTTAGATCCCTCCGACCTGTTTCCCTGCATCCACAGATGTTACACAATATAATTCACATCAATTTCATTTCAATATGAGGTATGCTGATAAACAAAATCAACATCGGTTAACGATATATATAACTATATCGGTATTTTCAATCAATTGACTAGCAGTTCAACCAAACAATCAACACTCAGCAATTCAACCAATAATTATCAGTTCTAAAAATACTTTATAAAAATATAAAAGTGTTCAGAGTTAGTGAGATTTACTCACCTTGGACGGTTTATCGTTGAATAACGATAATTGGTCATTGATTTGGTTCAGACGTTAAATTTCACCATAAATCCAAACGAGCTCCAATCCACTTGCGGTCAGTTCCCTTGCGTAGTGCTCGTCCATACGATCCCAACGGATCCTGTTTCGTTAAATTTCGTTAATGTATGCAAAAGTTATGCTATTTACAATATTTACCTAATTTAAATGAATATTAAATTAATTTAATTAATTAAATTATTTTTATCTTAATTAATTTCTAATTGCGTTATTAGCCAAATTACCTTCCCTGCCCTTCTAAAAAATCCTACTTTCCCATCTCTAGCCATATCCAATTTTTTTTAAAATTGAAAAACCATTTTAATATTAATTTAATTTAATTTTCAAATAAAATATTTAAAAATATTCATTTAATTATAACTTAAAATTTTTAACCCGGATCAAAAATCTGCTTCCACTCATTTTAAAGTATTTTTCGATAAGAATCCAACGGTCCTTGTTTCGTGGAAATCCGACTTGTTTTGAAAAAGTTATAAGCTTTAAAAGTTTATGGTTAAAAATTACGAAAATGCCCCTGGTCTGTTTTAAATTCAAATTAAATTCAAATTAGATTTTAAATTTAAATTTAAATTAATCATCCCATCCGTCGGATCAGTTAGGGGTAGCCAGGGAGAGCAGGAAACTATATTTTCCAAACTCAAGCCTTAGACACTACCCTCTCTGTCACCCTTAGAATGTTCTGATATTTATTTTTACAAATTCTATTTTAATTATAATATATAAATATATATATATTACACAAATAAATAAATAAATAAATATTATTTAAAAACTTACCCCGCGAAGCCCAAGCCTCTGCCTAAGAGTCCCTAGCTCCCAGTCTTGCCCTCCTTTCTCCCTTCCTTCCTTTTCCCTATTTTCTATTATTTTATTATTATTTCTGCCATTGCCAAAGCTTGAAAGAGGAGGAGGAGGAGGAGTGAGTTTAAAATGAAGTGGGGGGGGGGGGGGCTATTTATAGCCGAAGGAGTCACATGGATTGCTGAGGTGGCGCGAATCTAACGGTCGAAAATGGATGGCTCGGATAAATCCTTATGTTAATTAAATTATAAATAAATTTAATAATTTATGAATAGTAAAGTGTGTTTTCTCAACCCTATTCGGACGTTAATTTGACTTACTTATTGATACCTTATCCAAAATCTTTTTCAACCATGTTGTTCAACTTTTCTTGCTCTTCAATAATATATAAAAATATTTAAATTTTGAATTCGTTTGAACTTTCAAATAATTTAAATTCAAATTCAAAATAGTGTTTTGTGTTAGTTTCAACACCTTCTGGTCTCATGTTGGAGTATCAAACGATAACGGTTTTCAGAAATTCTTCCACCATCTGGTCCGGTTTTTAACGTACTTCAATCCTATGTATTCAAATCAAAAATCGGAGTTCGTTTAGATTTTCAAATAATTTATTTAAATTTTGTTTCCTTAATAACTTTCTATATCCGTTATAGGATTTTTCCAGATTTCATATATAGCTAATATCCTATGTTTAGAATTTTCCTGGATAGGTCTCAGGTTCCAGTTTTGCCGTTAGCATTAGCAAATTCCAATTACCGTCAAAATTTAGTTCAAATTTTGGCCTTTTATTTTTTCTTTTCCACATACGGATGCCATTTTTGACGTAACTTGGTTAGTTACCTAATTTCATCATTTCAGATTTAATGAAACTGATTTCATCGAAATCCGAGTTCGTTAGCTACTACATCCTTTGTAACCGTACTATTTTAAATTAAAAATTTATCCTTTTATACTGCCAGTTCACATTATATTGCAGATCCACTAAATTTCTACCATTTCGGAATAACATAAAATATTCAAAATTATTGAAATTAAACCATTTAAACTTCCAAAACAATAAAAAAAACATTTTTAAATAATAACTAAATGGTCAAAAAATCTGGGCCGTTACAGCTGCGATGAGTGTTATTATTTAATTTTAACGCTTATACAGTGGAAATTACACTTTGGATGTAGATGAATGATTTGATGATTATACTATTATCATCACATATATGATGTGTGTGAAATCCATATAATCCAAATTATATGGTAAATGATTGAGTCGCATTTCGATTCTGGTGTTCTTTTAAATAAGAATATTTTTACATTAGAAATCCTTTTTATATAAAGTATATATTTTCACAAAATATATTTTTAATCAAATATATGTTAAAACAAAGAATATTTTTAATGATTATTTTTAAAATGTGTTTTTTAAAGATTATTAGGATTTGCAATTATATTTTGTGTTATGAAATAAATTGAGATGTGAAGTGGATTTATCGTGGACGATGTTTTAAACGACATTTATCTTTTAATCCAATTTACATTGGAATTATTATTTGGAATTTATAAATCTATTTTATAGATTTAAAAAGGGCATTTTCTAAAATCAAGTTTTCCAATTTAATATATTAAATTGGAATTAAGTGGAAATTCGATTGGTAATAATCGAAATGGGCTTCTGTAAAAGAAGACCGGTATTATATATGGAATTTAAGAGGCCTCGCCGTTATTCCATTTATATTATTAGTCCGATACAGAAATTTATATCGATTATATATTGATTTGATTTCTGTGGAATTCCATATTTTAAAAATTGATTTGAGGGTTTATCGTGAACTGTGTTTTAAAGGACACTAGTTCTTTAACCTGTTTAAGGAAAGATTAATTCCTTAAAATAAATGACCTTGTAAGAATGATTTTTGATATCAAATCAAAACTGGAGTTTTAATAAATCTTTTAAGGAAGATTTAAGATTTTATTTTCAGAGTTTATCTTTGATAAAATTAATGAGAATCTTCTAATATAAATATCTTATTAAAAGAATACTCGGAGTTAGAATGTGGCGTAATGTGTGATCTTCCAATATTTGCTTTCTAATCACAAAATACGCAAGTTATTCAGAAAGACCGGGTTTAACCCATTCTGAATAATCATCACGACGATCAAGAGTCGAAGATGAAGGTGGTGGTTGAAGACCGAAGGTTTTAACATCGTTGGGATGATGATGACTGGTATCTTGAATTGGGATTGGCCTTCCAAGGCAAGGTATTTGGTAATGATCATCCAAACGCAACTGGAGATCGACGGACACATTGTTTCTCTCAGACCCAGAGCGGGCTTGTAAATGGATTATGTGTCTGACATTGTATTCCTTTCTACTGTATTTGTTGAACGCTATTGATTATATATTTCTTTTTGGTGGTAAAGAATTTATTCTTTACTTATCACCCTTCTCTAAGACGTATGAGCTTAGAGGTTATATATATTGGTAGATGATCAATGATATGGTAGGGTCTAACAATGTGGCATGCTAAGATGCAAATGATCAAGGCTTTGTTGAAAAGCAGGCCTTGTGGTTGATGATCAAAGCACAGTCTATTTAGGCATAGCTTTGTGTATATCGTGACTTCGCGAGCCTCACACACCGGTTTAGTCTAAAACGGGAGAAGGGAACGCAGGGAGTGCACACGTTTCTTTCTAGCTAGAAGTGGTGTCAGTGCTTAAACTGGCTGACATTTGCTTATGTGGTTGTTGGAATTTTTGCGAGGCCTCGGTTTATCCTTATCTGTCGCCCATGGCTAATTTGTAGGTCCAACAGGATCGGGGAGCGTGTGTTCAGGCATAACTAATCCACTAAAGTATTTGTGGACTGACCCTGCTGTATCCAAGGGTTCGCCAGCGTCCGAATCCTGAGACATTGCTAGAGTGTCTCGAATCGGTCAGGAGCTCCTCCCTAGCCTTGACTCATGATGGAAACCCAATTTCCAATACGCCCTTGCGGTTTTGATTGTATAACTAGTATGGCGACATAGTAGATGGTAGCTATGCCGTCTAGGATTGATATTATATTTGAAATGTTTTAAATATATATACACACACTAATAATAATATCGTTTTTACGTATCAAGCATCTTTTGACCATTATATGGTAAAACCTTATCCTCCGGTTTGCGTTGCATTGTGTGATGGGACATAGGTCTTATAATGGTTTCATTTTTCTAAAAAGCATTGCATTATTTGACGATTTACTTTATTTTATGCACTGGCAATCCAATGGAGTAAACTCGTTCCGCGTTAGCGGCGTGGTCCTGTGATTAGCCTTCTTATTAGATAATTTAAGTTAAGATTTCTCACACCAGTCCCACGACTGACCTGCAGTTTGTTTCACTTTGCAAACTCGGGTGCCCTCTTTCCACACGGGCAGTCGAGTAGCTTTTTGCAGATATAGTTAAGCAGGATCCTGGATCGAAGCCTGAAGTTGGGTCCAAAATATTGATGGCCTTCCGCTGAGATTAGTTCCGCTGCAATGTATTAATCTATTGTAATTTCTCTTCCACTGTAATTTTATTCTGATGTACTCTGATATATTCTGTACTCTGATGTAACATTTGTTATTGATGTTATAAAAGTCTGTGTTGTTGTCCTGATGTGTTGTATGCCCAAAGTTAACGTATGCGGAATTTGAACGGTCTTGATCGATCTTGCGATCGATTGGGGTCAGGCAAAAATCCGGGTCGTTACACAATATCATACGATAAATTGTTTTACTGTAAAACCCGAATGATTTTTTTAGCTTCTACAACTTCGTAAATTAATGTTTAGAACATCACTTATGGAAACAATAATTAAATTTCCAACATCCACTTTCGTTTTCAAACCAGTATTATTTCTTGGATAACAATGAAGTCGTTAAGTTGGGATGTTTTATTTACCACTTAGACCTTGACTCAACAACATTCTCATCTTTAAGATAAATAGATGTTTTTTAATACAAAAGCAGACATCCAGTAAATATCACAATAAGTTTCATTTACCATTAATGTAACAACCCGTAGTTTCAGAACCAATTTAAATTTTTTATTTAAGCTATTTTAAGGAATATGCGAATATAAATTGGTTATTTTTGCTAAATAAAATTTGAGAATAATTTTAAAATTAGTTTTTATATTCTATTTGAGTTAAAACAAACTTACTAAAAAATAAATTAATTTATAAGCTTTGTTTTGGAAAATTTGAAAATTCGATTTTTAAAATCGTCGCATAGCCCTTAAAAAGTGAAATTTCGCTAGGAAGCTCAGAATTTGATGAGATAAATTTTTTTGGATTCATAATGACAAATCATTGTTGAGTTCCAAAATTCGCGTCAAACGGAGTCAGTATGTGACCGTGCGAAGCAAAACCATTTGTTCAAAAATAGGTAGTCATTTTACGAAGGAACATTATTTAGACGACCTCAGAATTAAATTTCATCTTTTTTTGGATTCGTATCGTCAAATAATGATTAAATCCAAAAGGCCGTGATTTTTGGAGTTAGTGTGTGGACGTGCAAGAAGAAAATGTATGCTAAAATCGCATTTTTTGAACATTATTTAAGCCTGTTAGAGAATTTTAACGGAAGGTCAAACGAACTCGGAATTCGATGAAACTTGATTCGCTAGGCTCATCTTGACATGTACTATCTCGTGTCCGAAATGCATGGCAAACGGAGATCATTTTTAGTCGAGCAATTTATAGAGAAACGAGCATATAATCACTTTTCTTTCTCTCTCTTCATTATTTTCCTCCTTCCTCTTTCTCCTTCTTCCTCCAAAAATGGGATCCTCCCCCAAACCCTATCAGCTGCCGCAGCTCTCCCGCCACCACCAACCGCCGGCCTCCACCCCCTCCGCCTCCTCCTCTCTCTCTCTCCTCTCTCCTCCCCTCTCTCTTCTCCTTTAATTTGAAAACCCCAAGCCCTAAATCACCACCACCACTCCGTCGGCCCCACCACCAGTCCCCCACCGTCAATCAGGCCCACCGTCTGTCTGGCCACCACCTCCAGCTGTGGGCTCCATTTCACCCAAAATCCCCTTTTTACACAAAATTCCCGTTTTTGCACAAAATACCCTATCCTTCTTTAGCCAATAACTCTCAAACCGTGCATTTATAGCCAAAACTCCAGTACCAAAGTTGTAGATCTCGTTTTTGTCTTCGATTTGGATATACCAAAATCAAGTTTCGGAGTTTGGAGCTTGCCAAAAGACGCGTTTGAAGATCGCTTACCTGAAGCGAAGAATCACGATTTCTGGCGAATTGGTACATTTTTGGAAGAAAGTCCACTAGGCAAAAGTTGTCCGGAATGGCGTGCTTGGGCTAAGGACGTGGTTTGGTGAAAATTGGAGGTCTATGCAAATTCTAGAGCTGGAATGACGAATTCAAGGGCGAGGAACGGAAAAATGGCAAGCGAGCGACAAGATTTCTACATTAGAAGTATCGCATTGTTTGGTTTAGCTTGAGTGAGAGCTCTAAAAACTTTTATCTTAAATTAGTGAAGTAGAGTAGTTAGTTAGTTATGCATTTTAGGTTGCAAGTTAAAAATTGCATCATGTATTTATTTTATTCCTTTTGGAGTTCAACACATGAACTTTTCACAAATCATTTGCATTAGAAGCGTTATTCGAGTATGTGACACTCGCATGACATACAGCGTAGATGGACACTTGTGGCACCTTAAATGGAATTGGATGTTAAGTATTTATTTATTATGGTGTATGCATTGTATGCGACTGATGATTGGTATTGGTTATTTATGGCGCAAGCTAAGTCAGGAGAGGGGTAATGCATAGACATTATTTCAGTGCTACAAAATAGCGCCATTATAATGTCTATTTTTTTTAAAATAGCGATGTGTAAAATTATATATGCAATAGTTGAAATTGGAATAAATATTCATTTACAAGTCGAACGACTTGTTTATGTACACTTATTTAAGTGATATTGATTGGGACGATAATTTTTACACGTCGCCCAAGTGCACAAATAATAATCAGTATTTGTTGGATGAAAACCCAACATGGGTATTGGGATGATATTTGACATACACTAATCCCAATTGTTTTGTTGTATGTTAATCGATTGATTGACATACTATTGTGAGCGTTATTTACTTATTTTAATGCTTATACAGTTGTAGAATGCACTTTGGATGTTGCTTGAATGTTTAATGATCGTTTATCATTATTATTGAATACATGCGAGGTATGAAATCCATATAACTAGAATTATACGGTAATTGATTGAGTCACATTCCAATTCGGAAATAACGAATATTTTGATATAATATTCAGGGAAGAATTAAATTATGATTTTGATGTCCAATTTTAGAAGGACATAAAAATATTGAAATGTGAAGCCGAGTTAAGTAGCTAAACGCCATTTTAATTCGAACAGGTTTATCAATTGATTTTATTCATTTTATAATGAATATGAAAAGGAAATGGATTTCGAAATTAGATATTTTGAAAATATTACTGTTTTGACATAATACTAGTAAGGAATATTCAATTTTGATTTAAAATTGAGATGGAAATTTTAATCATTTCTAAAACGAATTTATAAACGTTTTATAAAATATGTTTTGAAAGGAAATCGATGAAATATATATAATATGTATTTAAATGGTTTGAATAGAACGTATCGCGCAGCGGTGTTCGTGAATTTTGAGGATTGACTTCGAATTGGCAAACGGGAGATCCGATCGTTGGATTCTCCTAAAACCGGAACCGTTGGGTTCGTATCGAAAAGGGCTTTCAAATAATAATAAGATATTTGAAATATAATAGCTAGATTTAAAGATATGTCCAAATTAATTTTGGAAAATGGTCGCTATGAATGCAGTTCGGTGGCCGACATTGGAAACCGACTGTAAGGGCCTTAATAAAATTATTAAAAATATTAATAAGTTATATGAAATCATAATAAATGATTTAAAAAGATATGGATTAAATATTCCAAATTTTGGAAAGATAAAAGATATTTATCTGAATGAACTAGTTAACAACTAGAATAAAGAACTGAAAGAAATTGTATGATTTAATATTACCAGAATTTTCCAACGTATGAATTGGAAATGATTTGAATGGAAATAATCTTCGGAATATTTCGATATTGGATTCCTTGATTATACGGATATTGTTGAGGAATTTGGAAGATATAGATATCGTTATTCCCAATACGATATCCATTATTTTAGAATTTGATATTGAATATAAGTTGATATAATTTCAATTCAGAGCCTTGTATTTAATATCAAATTAGATTTTGGGTTTGTCGTGAATGGTGTCTTTAATAACACTGTTCTTAAACCTAGCTGAGAAAAGAATAAATCTTTTTCACTAAGATTTGATGAAGTTTAAATATAAATTGGAATTAAATGGTAGTTGATTTTGGGTTCATTGTGAACGGTATTTTAAATAACATTTGTTCTTAAAACAAAATTAACAATGAAGATATGATTTAGAATTTATAAATCCTTTAATTAAGATTTAATGGAAATTTTCCAAAGTAAAGTTTCCTAATTTAATACATTAAATTGGGATTGAGTGGAGTTTGATTTATTAATAATCTAGATGAGCTTCTGTGAAGGAAAACCGTTACTATACATGGAATTAAAAGGTCTTTGCTGTTATTCCATTTATATTATTAATCTGATACGGAAATTCATATCACTTATATATTGATCTGTTTTCCGTGAAGATTCCATAGTTAATTGAAGATTATTTTGGTTTATCATGAACTGTGTTTTAAATGACATTAGTTCTTTAACCTAGTTAAAGACAAGATTAATTTCTTAAAGTTGAATAATCATAAAGTAATGATTTTTGATATTAAAACCAAGTTGGGGTTTTAATGAATCTTTAATTAGATTGAGATGGGAAGGAGGTAATTAAATTTACCGAATTCAAGAAATGATCGACAATAGAGTACCACCAGTTTTACTCCGTGCGATAGTTAAATTTTAATTGGATTGAAACGTGAAATGGTAATTAAATTTACCGATAAATCGCTGGGCATTAGAAATGGAGTACTATCAATTTTTCTCCATGGGATGAATATATTGGAATTGAAAATGATAATAAATAATTACTTCAATAAGGATCGATAATCTGGACTAGTTTTATAAACCTTAATTTTGGTTCGAATAGTTAAAGGATAGAATAAAATCTTTTGAAATTGATATCCAAAGGAAGATTAAAGAATAAGTTTAAAAGAACTTATCTTTGATAAAATTAATGGGAACCTTTCCCTAAAAATGTGAATATTTGAATAAAAGAATATTCTGAATTGGAATGAGGCGTATGATGTGTTTTTGAAGCACTTAATTATTGATTATAAAATACGCGAGTTATTCGGAAAGACCGGGTTTATCCCATTCTGAATAACTGATATGGCGACTAAAAGTCAGCGCACATCGTATAGATGATTACTGATGTCTTGATTGGGCTGTAGACCCAAGACAAGGTAATAAGTGGTGATTGTCCAGACGTACTTGGAGATCGATTGGATATGCGAGGATATCTCTCCTATATTGGACATATGGGACGAGGAATAAGGTGCCTCCGATTTCGTCCAGACTCAGAACGGACTTATAAATGGTTGGTATGTCTGACAATGTATTCCTTTATAATGTATTCGTTGATCTCTGCTAAATATATTTCTAGTTGGTGGCGGAGAATTTATTTTTTTGCTTAACACCTTTCTCTGAGACGTACGAGCTTAGAGGTTATATATTGATGGAAATCAGTGGTACGATATGGATTGACAATGTGGCATGCTAAGATGCAAATGATTAAGGCTTTTGTTGAAAAGCAGTGTCTTGTGGTTGATGATCAAAGCACGGCTTTAATTAGCACAGCTTTGTGTATAGCGTTAATTCGCGAGCCTCACACCTAGTACGAGTCAAAAACGGGATAGTGACTGCAGGGAGTGCATGCGTTTCTTTCTAGCTAGAAGTGGTTTTATGGTATGGAGCCAGACATTTTTACTTATGTGAATGATGGATTGTGAAGCACCTCGGATATAGGACTATATGTGCATAGGGTCGACGTATTGACCTACTTGTAGGTCCGATAAGACTGGAAAATGTATTTATTAGGAATAAGTAATCTGCTAAAGTAAGTGTGGATCGGCCCTGAAGATCAAAGGGTTGCCCGCAGGTGTAATCCTGAGGCATTTGCTAGGGTGTCTCGAATTGGTGAGGAATATCCCTTACCTCGACTCATAGATGGAATCCAATTTCCAATAGCGACTTTTCGGTTTTAGTTGTAAACCTATGTATGGCGACATAATATATGGTACTTTTGTCGTCCATGATTGATATATTTATATTTGAAGTTATTTGGACACTGTGCATTTAAAGTAATATCAAAATAATTTGTTTTAAAGCGTATCAAGCATGTTTGGCTATTATAAGGGAAAATTCTATTGAAACAACCCAAACTTCCCCGTAAAAGAAAGCTCGGGTTGAATTGAGGACACGACAAATCATAACACAAATAGAAGAACATTTTCATCGCTATTACAGCAATTTTCATCAGAGTATAAGAATATTCCAGAGTATGAATAATTATTACACATAGGAAATACAATAATACTAGAGATTTAAATTACATTTAAATAGCAGTGGAAAAATAATATAAAACACAACTTAAAGGAATACACGGATACAGAGCTTTCCGAATATCGCTTCAACTATAAACCAGGATCCTGTGAATATAATATCTGCAAAACCAAAACTACTGACTGCCCGTGTGGAAAATATGGGCACCCAGAGTTTATGTTAAAACAATAACCTCCAGGTCAGTCATGAGACTGGTGTGAGAACTAAAACAATTATTAGCTTGATTTTAAAGTTGGGTAACTCGCGGGACCACGCCGTATAACACGGAACAGATTTACTCCATATGAATCTTAGTTTAAAATAAAACAACGCAATGCTTTTTGGAAAAATGAAGCTATTATGAGACTCATTTCCCATCACACAATGCAACACAAGCCGGAGGATAGAGTTTTCCCTTATAATAGCCAAATATGTTTGATACGTGAAATTTCATCTTTCATTATTATTACTATAAATATATATTGTCAAAAACAACTTCAAATATAAATGTATCAATCATAGACGGCATGGGTACCATATATCATGTCGCCATATTAGTTCTACAATCAAAACCGCATGATGTCGTATTGGAAATCGGATTTCCATCCATGAACCAAGGCAAGGGATCGTCCTTATCGGATTCGAGAAAATCTAGCCTACCATGTCTCAGGATACAGCCGTAACTGCACCTAGGAGCCACAAGGCTAGTCCACAACTTACGCTAGTGGATTATATATAAATTCCTAAACAATACGTTTCCCCGCCCTATGGGGTGTAAATATAGAGCCACTAGGGAGTCAAATCCAAGGCGCCTCATTCCATCATCCACATAAGTAAAAATGTCTAGTTTTCATACCATGACACCACTTCTAGCTAGAAAGAAACGTATGTTCTCCCTGGATCCTTCTCCTATTTCTAGTTTATACCGGGGTGTGAGGCATAAAGCTATGCCTAAATAAGTTATGGTTTGATCATCAACCACAAAGCTCTGCTTTTCAACAAAAGCCTTGATCATTTGCATCTTAGCATGCCACATTGTCAGTCCATACCATTGATCTCTGTCAATATATAACCTCTAAGCTCGTACGTCTCAGAGAAGGGTGTTAAGCAAGAGAATAATTTCTCCGCCACCAAACAGATATATATTTAGCAGAGGTCAATGAATACATCATAAAGGAATATAACGTCAGACATACCATCCATTTACAAGTCCATTCTAGGTCTGAACGAAACCGGAGGCACCTTATTCCTCGTCCCATATGTCCAATACAGGAGAGAGACCCTCGCATATCCGATCGATCTCCAAGTATATTTGGACGATCACCACTTATTACCTTGTCTTGGGTGTACACCCAAATCAAGACATCGGTAATCATCCAAACGATGTGAAGAACTTCGGTCTTCAACCACCGTCTTCATAGTCGACTTTTAATCGTCGTAGTAATTATTCGGAATGGGTTAAACCCGATCTTTTCGAATAACACGCGTATTTTATAATCAAGTGCTATAAAATCACATCATACGCCTCATTCCAATTCAGAATATCTGTGACGACCCGAACCTCCCAGTAAAGGAAAGTCTGGATTGCTTTGAGAACAACACACATCGGAACACAAACTGAAGAACATTTTATTGCTGGTTACAACAATTACATCAAAGTACAAGGATATAACAAAGTATGAATACTTATTACACAATAGGAATACAGTAATATCATAGATTTAAATTACATTTAAATAGCAGCGGAAAAATAATACAAATATACAACCGGAAGGAATATACGGATACAAAGCTTTCTGGATATCGCATCAGCTGTAGACCAAGATCCTGTAAATATATCTGCAAAAAGCTACTCGATTGCCCGTATGGAAAATATGGGCACCCGAGTTTGCCAGTGAAACAAACTACAGGTCAGTCATGGGACTGGTATGAGAAATCTTACTTAACTTATCTAATAATAAGGCTAATCACAGGACCACGCCGCTAACGCGGAACGAGTTTACTCCATCGGATTGCCAGTGCATAAAATAAAGTAAATCGATAAACAACGCAATGCTTTTTAGAAAAATGAAACCATTATAAGACTCAAGTCCCATCACACAATGCAACGCAAACCGGAGGATAGAGTTTTACCTTATAATGGTCAAAAGATGCTTGATACGATAACACAGATTTAATATTAGTGTGCATATGTTTTAATAGAACATTTCAATCATAATGTATCAATCATAGACGGCATGGGTACCATATATCATGTCGCCATACTAGTTCTACAATCAAAACCGCAAGGGCGTATCGGAAATTGGATTTCCATCATGAGTCGAGGCTAGGGGAAAGCTCCTCTCTGATTCGAGACACTCTAGCAAATGCCTCAGGATCACACCTATGGTCAACCCTTGGATCTTCAAGGTCGGTCCCTGCCTATCGGCAGTGGATTGGTTATGCCTGAACACACGCTTCCCGGTCCCTTTGGACCTCAATGTGACCACTAACGGCCTATAAATCCGAGGCACCTCAAAATCCATCATCCACATAAGTAAAATGTCAGCCAGATTAAGCACTGACACCACTCCTAGCTAGAAAGAAACGTGTGCACTCCCTGCAGTCCTAATCCCGATTTTGACTCATACCGAGGTGTGAGGCTAGCGAAGTCACGCTATACACAAAGCTATGCCGTAATAGGCTATACTTTGATCATCCCACAAGGCCCTGCTTTTCAACAAAAGCCTTGATAATTTGCATCATGGCGTGCCACATTGACAATTCACGCCATGCGATCAATCACTATTAATATATACCAGGGTGTTAAGCAGAGAACAAATTCTCCACCACCAATCAGACATACATTAATAAAATCAATTTAATTCACATGGATCGAAATCCAATGTCAGACACGCATCCATTTACAAGTCCGTTCTGGGTCTGAACGAAACCGGAGACACCTGAGAGGTCCTCGCATATCCGAAACAATCAACAATAGTCCGGACGGCTACCACTGAAGCCCCTTCAAGGTGGCTACTCCCATCATGGTCCTCAGTAGCAACACATCCATTCGATGTGAAGATCGTCGGTCTTCAATCACCGTCTTCAACTTCGACTCTTCATTGTCTTAGTGATTATTCAGAATGGGTTAAACCCGGTCTTTCCGAATAACTCGCGTATTTTTATAAATAAAAATCAAGTACTATAAAAGCACATCCAACGTCTCATTCCAACTCAGAATATTCTTTTAAATAAAATATTCACATTATCTCATCAAAGATAAGTTCTTTAACTTATCCTTAAATCTTTTCTTTCAAAGATTTATTAAAACCCCAATTTGGTTTTAATATATTAATTTGAAAACTTTACATTGGAAAATTCCCATTTAAATCTAAATAAAAGATTTATAAATTCCAAATCATATTTTCATTGCCAGTTGAGTTAAAGAACAAATGTCGCTTAAAACACAATTCACAATAAACTCAACCCACATTTCATCTTATTCCAATTATATTTTATAATTGAAAACTGTAATAATCTTAATTAAAAGATTTATTCTTATCATATGGGGTTTAAGAACAGTGTTATTTAAGACACTATTCACGACAACCCAAAATCCAATTAATTTAATTTAATTTCAATTAAATATTAACAAATTGGAAAACTTCATTAAATCTTAATTTAATGATTTATTCTAATTAATAACTAGTTCATTTCGATAAAAATATATTTCTCTAAAATATATTCTTTTCTAGAATATTCTTTATTGGAATGTGACTCAACCAACAACCATATAAATCAATGATAAATATTTATCAAACATCCAAATGCAACCAGAGTGGATTCTACACTAAACATTGAGACTAGTGTAGATCAAATATCATCCCAACACCCGTGTTGGGTTTCATCCAACAATAAATAATAAAAAAAATTGTGCACTTGGGCGATGTGTAAAAATTATCGACCCAATCACATAAACAAGTCGGATGACTTATAAATGGAAGTGTAATATATTAAACATTATATTTAATACATCAAACATTTCATCAACACATACATAAATTTTAAATTCCTTTTATTGTTAACAACTTACAATAAAAAACTTAACTTTTATTCCAATCCCTTTTTTTATTTGTTAACCAATTGACAATAAGAATATTAACTTTTATTTCTAATTTTTATTTTGTGTACTCCTTTTTAAGTAACCAAAATGGAATATTTTGGTGAAATCCTTTTAAGTGACCAGAAGTGAATATTTTAGTGAAATCCTTTTTAAAGGACAAAAATGAATATTTTTAATATCACATAGAAAGGAAATCTTTTACTCCTATCCTTTATAATGAGGATAATATTTCATTAAAATGTATGTTCTTAATTCACTGTTTTTTAAATGACCAAAGATGCCTATTTTTAATTCATTCCTTTTTAATGACAAGAATGTCCTTTTTATTTTAATTTCCATTTTCTAACAGAAATGTACTTTATATTCTAATATTCATTTTCTAGCAAAAATGTACTTTTTACACTAATGTACATTTTCTAGCCAAAAATGAACTTTTCTCTACTGTAACATTTAAAGATAGACATGTTAATTTCTCAAATGTAACATTTAACAATAAAGTGTTAATCTCATCTAATGTAACATTTAAAAATAAAATGTTAATTTCATCTTACAGGGCAATTCATAACGAAAAATGCTACTTTCATTTCTATAATCATGTTTGAACAAAATGTTATTTTTCTTTCACAAAACAAGTTTAACAAAAATGATTTTTATTTCACTAATCAAGCTTTAACAAAAATGTGATTTTTGTTTCATTCCTTATAAATGACAAAATGTGTATTTCTACTTCATTCTTTTTAATGTGAAAAAAGTGTCCATTACTAATTCATTCTTTTTAATGTATAAAAATATATATTTTTAACTTCCTCTTTTTAATGTATAAAAATAAACAATTTTTTTATTTCATTCATCATAAATGTAGAAAAATATCCTTTTTATTTCATTCATGTCATAGTGACAAAAATGTCCTTTTAATTTCATTCATTTTAAGGTATGAAAATGCTCATTTTTACCTAATCCCTTTTCAATGATCAAAATGAATGAATTTACTTCATTCTATTCAAAGTGACAAAATGAATGTTTTCTAATTCATTTCCCTAAATTGACAAATTTATTTTATAAAGCTCAATGCGACCAAATGACTAATTTCGTTAACAACTTTCAATACAACAAAATGATAAATCGGTCTGTTAACATTTGATGCAAACAAAAATGTTAATTTTGTTTCATTCTTTAAATTTGACGAACATGAATATTTCTAATTCATTTCTTGAAATTGACAAAAATGACATTTTCTAAATCATTTCTTTAAATTGACAAAAATGAATATTTCTAATTCAATTCTCTAAAGTGACAAAAATGGATTTTTATTTCTATAATCATGTTTTGACAAAAATGTTATTTTAGTTTAATGTCACATTTTATAATAAAAATGTTATTTTTCTCTAATGCAACATTTTATCATCAAAATGTTATTTTATTTCTAATTCAGCAAAAATAACATTATTGTTTTATCAATTCTAATTTAACAAAATGACAATTTTGTTTTGTCAATTCTAATTTAACGAAATATGACAATTCTATAATGTCCATTTAATTTGACAAAAGTGACAATTCTACTTCGTCAATTCTAATTTCAACAATCATGACATTTCTATGATTTCCATTTAATTTGACAAAAGTGACAATTCTGTGTTGTTGAGACGACCCGAACTTCCCCGGTAAGGAAAGCCCAGATAGAATTGAGTACAAGACGAATCAGAACGCAGACGGAAGAACATTTCATTGTTATTACAACAATTCCATCAGATATAAGAACATACAGAGTATAATTAAATAAATTACATTCAATAAATATCAGAGATTACAATAAATTACATAGCAGCGGAAAAAAATATACAAAACATAACTGAAAGTGATACACGAATACAGAGCTTTCCGTGCATCGTTCCAACTGTAAATCAGGACCTGTGAATATAAATATGCAAAACCAAAACTACTAGCTGCTCGTGGAAAATAGGGGCACCCAGAGTTTAGGTTAAAACAATAAACTCCAGGTCAGTCATGGGACTGGTGTGAGAAATAAAACAGTTATTAATCTTTATTTTAAAGTTCGGTAAATCAAGGGACCATGCCGTATGACACAGAACGGGTTTCCTCCCAAGAATACCAGTGCATAAAACAAATAGCGCAATGCTAAATAAAGAAAAATGAAGCTGTTATAAGACCCAGGTCCCATCTCACAAGCCGGAGGATATGGTTTTTACCTTATAACAGCCAAAGCATGCTTGATACGTTAAAAACACATTATTTGATACTATTATAAGTGTATAGTGTCAAAACAATTTCAGTCATAAATATCAATCATAGACGGCATAAGTGCCCCATCCCACTATGTCGCCATACTAGGCTCTACAAATAAAACCGCAATATCACGTATTGGAAATTGGATTTCCGTCATGAGTCGAGGCAAGGGGCAAGCTCCTCTCCGTTCGAGACACTCTAGCAAATGTCTCAGGACCCCACTTTGATCCTTGGAATCGGCTGGGCCGGTCCTCTCTTACTTTTGAGGATTGGCAATTCATGAACACACGTTTCCCGGTCCTTACAGACCTACATCCGAGGCACCTCGCGTTCCAACAACCACATAGGTGAAAAGTATATAAATGTCAGGGCTGGTAGGTCACTGACACGACTCTCGCTAGAAAGAAACGTCGTGCTCTCCCAGCGGTCCGTCTCCCGTTTTTGACTCATACCAAGGTGTGAGGCTCGCGAATTCACGTTTGTAATAACCCGGAAATGCGAGCCAGTTTAAAATTTTTATTCTGGCAATTTTAGCAAATTTTGAACATTTAAAATGAATTATTTTAAATAATATCGACGAGAAATTTATTTTGAATAGGAATTCGAACGTATATATTATATACGTCATCGTTAGAATATAAATATTTATTTATAATCATAAAAGGAATTGAAAATGGCGCGGTAGTTCGATAATTTGATTTCAAAATTCAATTGAACATACCGGGTGCAAGATAAGCCAGATTTTAGTGAAACCAAAAATATTAGAATTTATTTGAGAGTATCTTCCCAACGAATCCGAAAAATCAAAATTTCATAGCGGGGATCAAAAGATACGTCCACTTGAAAATTCTGAATAGTCGCTATGGAATTCGGGCCCTTAAAATGGGAATTTTGCAAACGACCTCGGAATTCGACGAAACCACTTTTGTTGGATCCGGGATGTGAAGTTATTGCTAGGTTTCAAATTTCATAATTTTTGAAGCCAATATGTGAGCGTGGAAAAGGAAAACGCGTTTGACCAGTTTTAGTTGATTTTAATCGACTGGAAAATGGCCATTTTTCAAATGGTCTCAGAATTCGACGAAATTAGTTTTGTTAGGACCGTATCGTCAATATGAAGCTAGAAAATATTTTTCTGGGACATTTGCTAGAGTGTCTCGAAAGCGGAGAGGAGCTTGCCCCTTGCCTCAACTCATGACGGAAATCCAATTTCAAATATGAGATACTTCGGTTTTATTTGTAGAGCCTAGTATGGAGACATAGTAGCATGGGATGCTATGCCGTCTATGATTGATATTTATGATTGAAAATTGTTTTGACACCATACACTTATTATAGTATCAAATGATTTGTTTTTAAACGTACCAAGCATGTTTGGCTATTAAAAGGGAAAACCCTATCCTTCGGCTTGCGTTGCATTGTGTGATGGGACCTGGGTCTTATAATAGCTTCATTTTTCGAAAAAGCATTGCGCTGTTTATTCTATGCACTGGTATTCTTGGGAGAAAACTCGTTCCGTGTTATACGGCGTGGTCCCTTGAATTACTCTCTTTTAAAGTAAAGCTTTAAATAACTGTTTTAGTTCTCACACCAGCTACATGAATGACCTGGAGTTTATTGTTTTAACCTAAACTCTGAGTGCCCCTATTTTAGACATGGGCAGCTAGTAGTTTTGGTTTTGCAGATTTATATTCACAGGATCCTGGTTTACAGCTGGAATGATATCCGGAAAGCTCTGTATCCGTATATCACCTTCAGTTGTGCTTTGTATTATTTTCCACTGCTATGTAATTTATTGTAATCTCTGATATTTATCGAATGTAATTTATTCAATTATACTCTTCATATTCTTGTATTCTGATGGAATTGTTGTAATAGCAATGAAATGTTCTTCCGTCTGCGTTCATTTGTGTGTTGTTCTCAAAGTATCTGCTCTTTCCTTCATGGGGAAGTAACAGGTTACTTACAACGTTATACACAAAGCTACGCCACACAGGCCGTGCTTTGATCATCAACCACAAGACTTTGCTTTTCAACAGCAGCCTTGATCAATTGCCACTTACGCGTGCCACACTGGCAATTCACTCCATGCGATTGATGTCCATCGATATACAACCTCTGAGCTCGTACATCTCAGAGAAGGGCGTTAAGCAAGAGAATAAATTCTCCGCCGCCAAACAGATGTATATTTAATAGAGATCAATCAACACAGAATAAAATCTAATGTCAGACACACAATCCATTTACAAGTTCGTTCTAGGTCTGAACGAAACCGGAAGCAATTTCCTCGCATATCCATCCATCTCCAAGTACGTTTGGACGATCACCGACTGATTCCCTCATCTTGGGTGTACAGCCCAATGAAGATCATCAGTAATCACCCAAACGATGTGAAGACTTCCGGTCTTCAACCACCGTCTTCATCTTCGACATCTCGTCGAATCGGTTATTCAGAATGGGTATATACCCGGCCTTTCTGAATAACCCACGTATATGATAAACAAATGTTACACAAACACAACAAACGCCTCATTCCAATTCAGATTATTCTTTTATTCACAAAATCACATTCTTAGGGAATAGTTCTCATTAATTTTATCAAAGATAAATTCTTCTAAATTTATTATTCAATCTTCCTTTGGATATCATTTCAAACCATATTATGGTTTTCCAAACTAGTCGGGATTAGCGAACCACACCGGAGTAATTATTTATTTTATTTTCCAATCCTAACCTATTTATCCTATCGAGAAAACTGGTAATACTCCATATCTAACACCACGGTGTTATCGGTAAAATTAATTACCATTTCACGTTCAAATCTAATTAAAGATTTAACTATCGCTTTGGAGCAAAACTGTTGGTACGCCATTCTCGATCACCTTCAGATTTGATAATTTAAATTATCACTTCACATTTCAATCTAATTAAAGATTCATTAAAACTCCACTTCATTTTAATCTTTCCCCCAAATCAATATCCTGTCTTTAACTGGGTTAAAGAATCAATGTCATCTAAAACACGATTCACGATAAACCCAAATCACATTTGATATTAAATACAAGGCTCTTAATAGAAAATATACCGGCTTATATTCAATATCAAATTCTGAAACCAACAAATATCGTATTGGAGATAACGATATAAATATATCTTTCAAATTCTCATAACAATGTCTGTATAAACACGGAACCCAACATCGAAATATTCCGAAGATAATTTCGATTCAAATCCAGTCCACTTTAAATATATTGGAAATTCTAGTTATTTTCAAAACCAATTCAAATTCAATTTATTTATTTCAAAAATAAACTGATTTTAATTTTAGTTCAAAACTAGTTCATCTCGATAAAAATATATTTTTATTTTTCAAATGTGGGATTTCCATCCTAATTCTTTCCAATTCATATCTTATGATTTTACACAAATTATTGATATTTTTAATAATTTTATCAAGGCCCGTACAGTCGATTTCCATCAATGACCATCGAACTGCACTTACAACGACCTTTTCCAAATTTGATTTGGACATAATTCCAAATCCAACCGTTAGATTTCAAATTTCAAATATTCATTGGAAAGCTCTTTTCGATACGAACCCAACGGTTCCGGTTTTAGGAGAATCCTACGGTCGGATTTCCCGTAATGTCGATTCGAAGTCAATGGTCGAAATTCACGAACTGCCGCCGCGCGGCGCGTTCTATTCAGGCCATTATATATATATAATATATATATATTATATATATTTCGTCGATTTCCTTTTTAAAATGTATTTTATAAATCGTTTTAAATTCGTTTTCAAAACCATTTCAACTCTATACTCAATTTCAAATCAAAATTGAATATTTCATATCATTACTATATAAATGATAATATTTTTAAAACGTTATATTTTAATATCACTACCTTTTCTATATTCATTATAAAAACGAATATAATTGATATAAATATCGTTGACGTCAAAATAGCGCAACTCTAATCAACACGGCTTTATATATTTCAATAAATTCGTTATTCTATTCAACAAATGAATATATATTCTATTCAACACATGAATCTATATTTCTTTCAACACACGACTAATCTCAACACATGAGTACTGTCAACACACGACTATTTTTGTTATGTAATATATTTTATAAAATTATGGTATCTATCGTTTGATTTTCAATTAGACTCCAACCGTAAAGTAGTTTCTAAATTTAAATATGATAAAGATGTAAATTTTATTGTTAAAATATTTTACTCAACACATGAATATTTTTATATTCTAATATTTTTTATTTTCCAAATTGGAATGAAGCCCAATCAATCACCATATAATGTTAATTATATGGATTCCGTACAACACACGTATATAATAGCAACGATAAACAATCAACCATCATCCAAAGTGCACCACACAACTGCATAAGCATCAAATATAAATAATTAACGCTAACACAGCTTGTCGACCAATTGACCGACATATAATGAAATAATTGGGATTAGTGTATGCCAAATATCATCCCAATACACGTGTGGGGTTTCAAATCAACAAACGCAGATTTTTATTTGTGCAGTTGGGCGATGTGTAAAATTTATCGACCCAGTCAATATCAGTCAAATCAGTGTATATAAACAAATCGGCCGATTTGTTTATAAATATTTATTTATTCACTTTCACGTTAAAAATTTTATTTTCAATGATAATTAATTTATTTCAACACATCTACATTTTATTATCGATTTGACATCAACATCACAAACAATTTCACAACACATCCAACAAACGTACAAGCCGTCCACGGTCTGTGGACGACGGGTGTCGGGTGCTGCTAAGCACCGCCTGCATCTTAGTATATATATAACTAGAAAAAGAAATTTAGAGTGAGAAGTTCTCACCAAAGCTATCCCAACTCCATGACACTTCAAATGTAGGAAATCTTCATCTTTTCGTCTTTTGTCACTTTCGTTGCCCGTAGCCACTACATATATAAAAATTACATTTTTATATTGTTGCTATGTATATAAAAATCATATTATTATAATCACTCCATATGGATAAAAATTCTATTTTTACATTGATGCTATATAGATAAAAATTCTATTTTTACATTGATGCTATACAGATAAAAATTCTATTTTTACATTGATGCTATATAGATAAAAATTCTATTTTTACATTGATGCTATATAGATAAAAATTCTATTTTTACACCGCTACTATATAGATAAAAATTCTATTTTTATAACGGTGTTCATATAATAAAGATTATATTTTTATCACGCTATTCTCTTTATAAAGATTTCGCCTTTTCAAATATAAAGATTTCGCCTTTTCAAATATAAAGATTTCGCCTTTTCAAATATAAAGATTTAATTTTTATTTCATCATTATAAAAATCACATTTTTATTTCAACATATATATAATAAAAATCAGATTTTTATTTCGCTATATCTATAAAGATGATATTTTTACTATCTTACCTATATAAAAATTATATTTTTAACCTTTCTATAATATAAAAATTATATTTTTAACCTTCACATATAATAAAAATCATGTTTTTATTATGTTATTCATATAAAAATCCCATCTTTGTTGTTATAAAAATCTCAACATTCACTAAATAAAAATCTAACCTTTCTGTGTTAAAAATCCGACCTTTACTTTGCTAAAAATCCGACTTTTACTTTGCTAAAAATTTGATCTTTACTTCACTAAAATCACATATAAAAATCCGACCTTTCTTGTGTACAAAAATCAAATTTTTATCACGGTGTACATAGAACAAAAGTATACTTTGACTCTACTTTTAAATAAGTAAAAACCGTATTTTTATTTCTTTATCTTTATAGGAAAAATCTAATCTTTACTATAAAAATTCTTCCTTTCTATGAAAACTGATTTTTATTAAGGCCCTTATACGTTTTTTTTCCAACTGAACCTTAACCATGATTTTTCTAAAGAAATAAAATAAAATAAGTAAAATAGGGAGAAGACTTACAGGGGGGCTGCGTGCGTTCTATAGTCGGAAAGAGGAGGGAGCACGAGAGAGGAAGGGGGTGTTGGCGTCCGATTTGGAGAAGGAGGAAGAGGAGGAAAAAGGAGAAGAGGGGGACGGGGACGTCGGAGGTGGGCGCTGGTGGCGTTGCAGGCGAGGGGGGGGGTCTCGGGGTTTTCCGAGGCTCAACAGAAGAGGAGGAAGAACGGGGATAGGGGAACGAGGAGGAGGAGTTCGCGAGGAGGGAGGGACGTTTGGAGGTGGCGCCCCACCTTGAGGCGGCGACGGAACTATCGGGGAGGGGGCGGGAAGGGATCGCGATCCCTCCCCCCTTTTTTTTTTTTTTTTATTTTCTGAAATAATGAAAGGGGAGAGAGAATGATGGAGGGGGTTTATTAATATATTTATTTAATTTTATTTCAAAAAGTTGCCTTTTTTATTTGACCTCTAAACGAGGCCCACCGCCTGTCGTCCCTAGCTAATTACCCCCATTCCGAACACAATGGGATATGTATCGTAGGCTGATTCGATCATTACAATCAATTTTCGTCAAATTTACATTTAAATCACTATATTGAATTTTAAACGTACATTTCATATTACCGGGGTCACATACTAACTCGAAAAATTCCGGAAAAATATTTTCTAGCTTCGTATTGACGATACGGCCTAACAAAACTAGTTTCATCGAATTATGAGACCGTTTGAAAAATATTTTCCAGTCGATTAAAATCAACTGAAACTGGTCAAATGCGTTTTCCTTTGCCACGCTCACATATTGATTCTAAAAATTATGAAAATTGGAATCTAGCAATAATTTGACGTCACAGATCCAACAAAAGTGGTTTCGTCGAAATCCGAGGTCATTTGCAAAATGGCTATTTTTAAGGGCCTGAATTCCATAGCAACTATTCAGAATTTTCAACTGGACATATCTTTTGATTCTCGCTATGAAATTTCAATTTTTCGGATTCGTTGGAAAGATATTATCAATTAGATTCAAATATTTTTGGTTTCACTAAAATCCGGTTTATTTTGAACCCGGTACATTCAATTGAAATTCGAAATCGAATTATCGAACTACCGCGCCATTTTCAATTCCTTATATAATTAAAATAAATATTTATATTCTAACGACGACGTATATAAATATATACGTTCTAATTATATTAAAAAATAAATTTCTCGTCGATATTATTTAAAATTATTCATTTTAAATGTTCAAAATTAATCGAAGTTGCCAAAATAAAAAATTTAAACTGGCTCGCATTTTCCGGGTTGTTACAGTTGCTAACATTTTATATAATAGAAATGAATATTTGTATTTGACAACAAATTAATCTCAATATGACAAACAAAAAAGAAAATTTTATTTGTTTATAATTTCTATATTAAACCGGGCAAATAAAAAGAAATGTTTTTATTTGACAACAATTTTATTTCTAACAAAATGACATATATATTCTAACATTTCTAATTCAACCAAATAACATGTTTACAATTCTAGCAACAAAATAAAAGTCAATTTTGTCATATGTATATGTCTATAATTCTTTTACCACACATCTTATGTTTTTTATGGAAAATAAAAAGAATAGTTTATTTGTCTACACCATCCTATATTATATATGTATAAATAAAAGAATCTTTTTATTTTCATAACAACTTTTATATTCAACATGACAAATAAAGAGGGGTTTTTATTTACACACAAATTTCTATATCTTATCATGACAAATAAAAATGAATTTTTATTGGTATAACAATTTTTATATTTTAACATGAACATTTTTATCTTCATATATACAATAAAAATATATTTTTTATTGTACAAACAAATTTTATTCAACATGAATATTTTTCTACCGTACCCAATTCAATCTAGTAGATCATCGCATTCACAAACCATAAATTCAAATTTTATACATCAGATAACTGAATTTCACATCGCAATAAATAATAAATTAAAATTTATAATTCAGAAATCTCACCGATGGCTTTTATTCTGTACAGTTCAGATTTGAAATTTCACCAAATTCTGATTTGCTACTTTTCTGATTCAGTCAGTTTTATGATGTAGATCTTGAAAAGACGAGTTCAACGCTTTTGAAATCGTTCCATTTCATTTCTGTTTGAAAGAGTTATGTTAATTTAACTGTTGGATTACATTAATCGATAATTAATTAATAATTATTTAGTTAAGTAATAGGTTAACCCTTTCTTCCTCGATATCAACTCAGCCGATTGTTTTTCTACTTCCTTCGAACCTAGGGTTCGGATTCATGCTCGCCAAAGATGATCGAAGTTCGATCTGATGTCACCACGGGCTGCGCCTAAGAGGGCCGCGCCTCCTCCTCCCATGCTGGCGAACTCGGTGGCGCCTTGGTGCTTCGGTTCTCCTCCGAACGGCGATGGTTTGGACAAGGGTTCTGGCCACTACAGGTCCCGAATCTTGATCATGACCATATGATTTGGAAGCTCTCAGTTTTCTCCTCGATAATTGTTTTGATTTCGTGTACAAATACACTTTGGATTGTGATGGATTAAGGATTGAAATCCGAGCGAGAGTGGCCATTAATTTTGTACAAGGCGGCTGCTGTTCATTAGAATTAGGTTTAGAACATGATACGGTATTAATACCGTATTCCATCTATTTTTATTTTAATTTTATTTCATTTAATTCCAATATAATTTCTACATCGCTTCTGACTCCAAATCAAACCCAACGAGTGTCGCCCCTAGCTAAACTCCCCCGTCCTGGACACAATGGGCTATGTTTCGTAATCCAATTCGGCTGTTACGATATGTTTTTCTTTAATTTAAAATATAAGTCAATTTATATTTAATTTGAACGTACATTTTAAATTACCGGGGCCACATACGGACTCTAAAAATTACAGAAAAATTATTTTTAGCTTTGTTTTGATGATACGATTCTAACAAGATTAATTTCATAGAATTCTTATGAAAAATGACCATTTTCAAGTCAATTAGATTTGACTAAAACAGTCAAAACACATTTTCTTTTGCCACGCTCACATATTAATTCGAAAAATTATGGAAAATTAAACTTAACAATAATTTGACATTCCGGTTCCAACAAAATTGGTTTCGTTGAAAACAGAGGTCATTTGAAAAACAGCTATTTTTAAGGGCCAAATATTATATTAAAATATATATAAATTCTACAGGGACTTTTCTAAATTTTAAACTGGACATAACTTTCAAACTATAAAGTGAAATTTCAGTTTTTCAGGTTCCTTAGAAAGATATGATTAAATAGATTTAAATATTTCTTGTTTCGCTCAATTCTAATTTAAAATGAATTCTGTACAGTCAATTGAAAATAGAAATCGAATTTTCGAACAACCACGCCATTTCTAACTCCTTTTATAATTAAATTAAATTTATTCGATTTAACTTCGATTTAAATAAATTTTTAGTCGTTATTATTTAAAATAAATTATTTTAAACATTCTAAATTCATTTAAATTTCTAAAATAAAAATTTTAAATTGGCCCTAAAATTCCGGGTTGTTACAATCGCCCCCACTTAAAATCTTTTCGTCCTCGAAAAGAAACGAAGCTAAAAGTCGTTTAATTAACCAACTCAACTAAATTTTATTTATTGGTTTCAATTAATTATCTTTCTAATATTTTAGTTAGTGAACTAAATATCAAACATCACAACCAACAATCAATTAGATGATTAACTTTTCAAATATATATATAACTTTTATATATAGTCAAAAATCATATTTTTAGTGCAAATCACAGCAATGTGTACTAACTAAGTTTTGGTTCTCACACCAGTCAATGGAAATATATAGAAATCCCACTTTCGAGACTCGAACATAAACTTTGATGATGCTAGCAATCATCAGAATCATCTTTGGGCGACTAGAGTGTTATTCTATATCTATCCAGTATATTAAAACTTCGAATATCCGTTAATTACTCGTATACTCGAAATCTTTATATACTCGATTGTCCACATTAAAATATAATAATATACTCAAATACGTATATTAAGATAAATTTTTCAAAACTAAATTTGTTTTTTACTTTTATTTTAAAGAAAATAATACTCTCCACACTCATTCTAGGATACTACTGATCCCATCTCTAACGAGTTAATCTCATTAGATATTACTAATCCAATCTCTGATGAATTCTTTTGTTCGGTTCTAATGTGTCTTGTTCTCGAGCTCTGTAAACCAAAGCTCTGATACCAAATGTGACGACCCGAACTTCCCAGTAAAGGAAAGTCTGGATTGCTTTGAGAACAACACACATCAGAACACAAACTGAAGAACATTTTATTGCTGGTTACAACAATTACATCAGAGTACAAGGATATAACATAGTATGAATACTTATTACACAATAGAAATACAGTAATATCAGAGATTTAAATTACATTTAAATAGCAGTGGAAAAGTAATACAAATATACAACCGGAAGGAATATACAGATACAGAGCTTTCCGGATATCGCTTCAGCTGTAGACCGGTATCCTGTAAATATATCTGCAAAAAGCTACTCGACTGCCTATGTGGAAAATATGGGCACCCGAGTTTGCCAGTGAAACAAACTACAGGTCAGTCATGGAACTGGTATGAGAAATCTTACTTAACTTATCTAATAATAAGGCTAATCACAGGACCACACCGCTAACGCGGAATGAGTTTACTCCATTGGATTGCCAGTGCATAAAATAAAGTAAATCATCAAACAACGCAATTCTTTTTCGAAAAATGAAACCATTATAAGACTCAAGTCCCATCACACAATGCAACACAAACCGGAGGATAGAGTTTTACCTTATAATGGTCAAAAGATGCTTGATACGATAACACAGATTTAATATTAGTGTGTATATGTTTTAATAAAACATTTCAATCATAATGTATCAATCATAGACGGCATAGGTACCATATATCATGTCGCCATACTAGTTCTACAATCAAAACCGCAAGGGCGTATCGGAAATTGGAATTCCATCATAAGTCGAGGCTAGGGGCAAGCTCCTCTCTAATTCGAGACACTCTAGCAAATGCCTTAGGATCACACCTATGGGCAACCCTTGGATCTTCAGGGCCGGTCCCCGCCTATTGGCAGTGGATTGGTTATGCCTGAACACACACTTCCCGGTCCCTTTGGACCTCCATGTGACCACTAACGGCCTATAAATCCGAGGCGTCTCAAAAACCATCATCCACATAAGTAAAATGTCAGCCAGTTTAAGCACTGACACCACTCCTGGCTCGAAAGAAACATGTGCACTCCCTGCAGTCCTAATCCCGTTTTTGACTCATACCGTGTTGTGAGGCTCGCGAAGTCACGCTATACACAAAGCTATGTCGTAATAGGCTATACTTTGATCATCCCACAAGGCCCTGCTTTTCAACAAAAGCCTTGATCATTTGCATCTTGGCGTGCCACATTGACAATTCACGCCATGCGATCAATCACTATTAATATATACCAGGGTGTTAAGCAGAGAACAAATTCTCCACCACCAATCAGACATACATTAATAAAATCAATTTAATTCGCATGGAATGAAATCCAATGTCAAACACGCATCCGTTTACAAGTCTGTTATGGGTCTGAACGAAACCGGAGACACCTGAGAGGTCCTCGCATATCTGAAACAATCAACAATAGTCTGGATGGCTACCACTGAAGCCCCTTCAAGGTAGCTACTCCCATCATGGTCCTCAGTAGCAACACATCCATTCGATGTGAAGATCGTCGGTATTCAATCACCGTCTTCAACTTCGACTCTTCATTGTCTTAGTGATTTTTCGGAATGGGTTAAACCCGGTCTTTCCGAATAACTCGCGTATTTTTGTAAATAAAAATCAAGTACTATAAAAGCACATTCAATGTCTCATTCCAATTCAGACTATTCTTTTAAATAAAATATTCACATTATCTCATCAAAGATAAATTCTTTAACTTATCCTTAAATATTTTCTTTTAAATATTTATTAACACCCCAATTTGGTTTTAAATATCAAAAATCATTATTCAATGATTATTCAAATTTAAGAAATCAATCTTATCTTTAACTGGGTTAAAGAACTAATGTCATTTAAAACATAGTTCACGGTAAACCCAAAATAATCTTCCATAAATATGGAATCTTCACAGAAATCAAATCAATATATAATCGTTATAAATTTATGTATCCGACCAATAATATAAATGGAATAACGGCAAAGCCTCTTAAATTCCATATGTAGTATCGGTTTTCTTTTACAGAAGCTTATCTCAGATATTATTAATTCAGGTTTCATTCAATTCCAATTTAATATATTAACTGGAAAACTTTACTTTGGAAAATTCCTATTTAAATCTAAATAAAAGATTTATAAATTCCAAATCATATTTTCACTGTTAGTTGAGTTAAAGAACAAATGTCGCTTAAAACACAATTCACAATAAAACCAACTCACATTTCATCTTATTCCAATTATATTTTATAATTGAAAACTGTAATAATCTTAATTAAAAGATTTTTTCTTATCATACGGGGTTTAAGAATAGTGTTATTTAAGACATTATTCACGATAACCCAAAATCCAATTTATTTAATTTAATTTCAATTAAATATTAACAAATTGGAAAACTTCATTAAATCTTAATTTAATGATTTATTCTAGTTAATAACTAGTTCATTTCGATAAAAATATAGTTCTCTAAAATATATTCTTTTCTAGAATATTCTTTATTGAATTGTGACTCAACCAACAACCATATAATGCATGAAATCAATGTTGAATATTTATCAAACATCCAAATGCAACCAGAGTGGATCCTACACTAAACATTGAGACTAGTGTATATCAAATATCATCCCAACACCCGTGTGGGGTTTCATCCAACAATAAAAAAAAAAAAATTGTGCACTTGGGCGATGTGTAAAAATTATCGACCCAATCACATAAACAAGTCCGATGACTTATAAATGGAAGTGTAATATATTAAGCATTATATTTAATACATCAAACATTTCATCAACACATACATAAATTTTCAATTCCTTTTATTGTTAACAACTTACAATAAAAACATAACTTTTATTCCAATCCCTTTTTTTATTGTTAACCAATTGACAATAAGAATATTAACTTTTATTTATAATTTTTATTTTGTGTACTCCTTTTTAAGTAACCAAAAACGAATATTTTGGTTAAATCCTTTTAAGTGACCAAAAGTGAATATTTTACTGAAATCCTTTTTAAAGGACAAAAACGAATATTTTTAATATCACATGGAAATGAAATCTTTTACTCCTATCCTTTATAATGAGGATAATAATTCATAAAAATGTATGTTCTTAATCACTCTTTTTTAAATGACCAAAGATACCTAATTTTAATTCATTCCTTTTAAATGACAAGAATGTCCTTTTTATTTTAATTTCTATTTTCTAACAAAAATGTACTTTATATTCTAATATTCATTTTCTAGCGAAAATGTACTTTTTACACTAATATACATTTTCTAGCCAAAAATGAACTTTTCTATACTGTAACATTTAAAGAAAGACATGTTAATTTCTCAAATGTAACATTTAAAAATAAAGTGTTAATCTCATCTAATGTAACATTTAAAAATAAAATGTTAATTTCATCTTACAGGATAATTCATAACGAAAAATGCTACTTTCATTTCTATAATCATGTTTGAACAAAATGTTATTTTTCTTTCACAAAACAAGTTTAACAAAAATGATTTTTATTTCACTAATCAAGCTTTAACAAAAATGCGATTTTTGTTTCATTCCTTATAAATGACAAAATGTGTATTTCTACTTCATTCTTTTTAATGTGACAAAAGTGTCCATTACTAATTCATTCTTTTTAATATATAAAAATATATATTTTTAACTTCCTCTTTTAAATGTATAAAAATATACATTTTTTTATTTCATTCATCATAAATGTAGAAAAATATCCATTTTATTTCATTCATGTCACAGTGACAAAAATGTCATTTTAATTTCATTCATTTTAAGGTATGAAAATGCTCATTTTTACCTAATCCCTTTTCAATGATCAAGATGAATGAATTTACTTCATTCTATTCAAAGTGACAAAATGAATGTTTTCTAATTCATTTCCCTAAATTGACAAATTTATTTTATAAATCTTAATGCGACCAAATGACTAATTTCGTTAACAACTTTCAATACAACAAAATGATAAATTGGTCTGTTAACATTTGATGCAAACAAAAATGTTAATTTTGTTTCATTCCTTCAATTTGACGAACATGAATGTTTCTAATTCATTTTTTGAAATTGACAAAAATGATTGTTTCTAAATCATTTCTTTAAATTGACAAAAATGAATATTTCTAATTTATTCTCTAAAGTGACAAAAATGGATTTTTATTTCTATAATCATGTTTTGGCAAAAATGTTATTTTAGTTTAATGTCACATTTTATAATAAAAATATTATTTTTCTCTAATGCAACATTTTATCATCAAAATGTTATTTTATTTCTAATTCAGCAAAAATAACATTATTGTTTTATCAATTCTAATTTAACAAAATGACAATTTTGTTTTGTCAATTCTAATTTAACAAAATATGACAATTCTATAATTTCCATTTAATTTGACAAAAGTGACAATTCTACTTCGTCAATTCTAATTTCAACAATCATGACATTTCTATGATTTCCATTTAATTTGACAAAAGTGACAATTCTGTGTTGCTAACATTTTATATAATAGAAATGAATATTTGTATTTGACAACAAATTAATCCCAATATGACAAATAAAAAAGAACATTTTTATTTGTTTACAATTTCTATATCAAACCGGGCAAAAAAAAGAAATGTTTTTATTTGACAACAATTTTATTTCTAACAAAATGACATATATATTCTAACATTTCTGATTCAACCAAATAACATGTTTAGAATTCTAGCAACAAAATAAAAGATAATTTTGTCATATGTATATGTCTATAATTCTTTTACCACACATCTTATGTTTTTTATGACAAAAAAAAGAATAGCTTATTTGTTTACACCATCCTATATTATATATGTATAAATAAAAGAATCTTTTTATTTTCATAACAACTTTTATATTCAACATGACAAATAAAGAGGGGTTTTCATTTATACACAAATTTCTAAATCTTATCATGACAAATAAAAATGAATTTTTATTGGTATAACAATTTTTATATTTTAACATGAACATTTTTATCATCATATATACAATAAAAATATAATTTTTATTGTACAAACAAATTTTATTCAACATGAATATTTTCTAGCATGCCCAATTCAATCTAGTAGATCATCGCATTCACAAACCATCAATTCAAATTTTATACATCAGATAACTGAATTTCACATCGCAATAAATAATAAATTAAAATTTATAAATTCAGAAATCTCACCGATGGCTTTTATTCTATACAGTTCAGATTTGAAATTTCACCAAATTCTGATTTGCTCCTTTTCCGATCTGGTCAGTTTCATGATGTAGATCTTGAAAAGATGAGTTCAACGCTTCTGAAATCGTTCCATTTCGTTTCTGTTTGAAAGAGTTATGTTGATTTAACTGTTGGATTACATTAATCGATAATTAATTAATAATTATTTAGTTAAGTAATAGATTAACCCTTTCTTCCTCGATATCAACTCGGCCGATTGTTTCTCTGCTTCCTTCGAACCTAGGGTTCGGATTCGTGCTCGCCAGAGATGATCGAAGTTCGATCTGATTTCACCACGGGCTGCGCCTAAGAGGGCCGTGCCTCCTCCTCCCATGCTGGCGAACTCGGTGGCGCCTTGGTGCTTCGGTTCTCCTCTGAATGGCGATGGCTTGGACGGGGGTTCTGGCCACTACAGGTCCCGAATCTTGATCATGACCGTATGATTTGGAAGCTCTCAGTTTTATCTTCGATTATTGTTTTGATTTCGTGTACAAATATACTTTGGATTGTGATGGATTAAGGATTGAAATCCGTGCGAGGGTGGCCATTAATTTTGTAGAAGGCGGCTGCTGTTCATTAGAATTAGGTTTAGAACAGTATACGGTATTTATACCGTATTCCATTTATTTTTATTTTTATTTCATTTAATTCCAATATAATTTCTACATCGCTCCTGACTCCAAATCAAACCCAATGAATGTCGCCCCTAGCTAAACTCCCCCGTCCCGGACATAATGGGCAATGTTTCGTAACCCAGTTCTGCTGTTACGATATGTTTTTCTTTAATTTAAAATATAAATCAATTTATATTTAATTTGAACGTACATTTTAAATTACCGGGGCCACATACGGACTCTAAAAATTACAAAAAAAATATTTTCAGCTTTGTTTTGATGATAGGGTTCTAACAAGACTAATTTCGTAGAATTCTGAGAACGTATGAAAAATGACTATTTTCAAGTCGATTAGATTTGACTAAAACAGTCAAAACACATTTTCTTTTGCCACGCTCACATATTAATTCGAAAAATTATGGAAAATTTAACTTAACAATAATTTGACATTCCGGTTCCAACAAAAGTGGTTTCGTGGAAAACAGAGGTCGTTTGAAAAACGGCTATTTTTAAGGGCTAAATATTATATTAAAATATATATAAATTCTACAACGACTTTTCTAAATTTTAAACTGGACATAACTTTCAAATTATAAAGTGAAATTTCAGTTTTTCAGATTCGTTAGAAAGATATGATTAAACAGATTTAAATATTTCTTGTTTCGCTCAATTCTGATTTAAAATAAATTCTGTACAGTCAATTAAAAATAGAAATTGAATTTTCGAACTACCGCACCATTTCTAACTCCTTTTATAATTAAATTAAATTTATTCGATTTAACTTCGATTTAAATAAATTTTTAGTCGTTATTATTTAAAATAAATTATTTTAAACATTCTAAATTCATTTAAATTTCTAAAATAAAATTCTTAAATTGGCCCTAAAATTCCGGGTTGTTACAATATCCTTTTAATAAAATATTCACATTATTAGGGAAAGGTTCCCATTAATTTTATCAAAGATATATTCTTTTAAATTTATTCTTTAATCTTCCTTTTGATATCCATTTCAAAAGATTTTATTTTATTTTATACCAATTCTAAACCAAATTAAGGTTTATTTACGTGTCGAGATTAGCGAACCTTACCGCAGTAATCATTTATTTATTAATCCCAACCTATTTATCCCATGGAGCAAAACTGGTAGTACTCCATATCTAACACCCACAGTGTTATCGGTAAATTTAATTACCATTTCACGTTCAAATCTAATTAAAGATTTAATTATCGCTTGGAGTAAAACTGTTGGTACTCCATGCTCGATCATTTCACGAATTCAATAAATATAATTATCTCTTTCACCTTTTAATCTAACTAAAGAATCATTAAAACTCTAGTTCGGTTTTAATCTCAAAAATCATTATTTAATGATTATTCAAATTTAAGAAATTAATCTTATCTTTAACTAGGTTGAAGAACCAATGTCATTTAAAACACAGTTCACGACAAACCCAAAATCATCTTCCATTAACTATGGAATCATCACGGAAAACGGATCAATATATAATTAATATAAATTTCTGTATCAGACTAATAATATAAATGGAATAACGGTAAAGCCTTTTAAATTCCATATATAGTAACAGTCTTCTTTTACAGAAGCTCATTTCGATTATTATTAAATCGAATTCCATTCAATTCCAATTTAACATATTAAATTGGAAAACTTTACTTTGGAAAAAATTTCCATTTAAATCTTAATAAAGATTTATAAACTCCATTTAAATTTTAATAAAAGATTTATAAATTCCATTTAAATCTTAATAAAAGATTTATAAATTACATTTAAATCTTAATTAAAGATTTATAAATTCCATTTAAATCTTAACAAAGGATTTATAAATTCCATTTAAATCTTATAAAGGATTTATAAATTCCATTTAAATCTTAATAAAAGATTTATAAACTCCATTTAACTCTTAATATTAGATTTATAAATTCTATTTAAATCTTAATAAAAAATTTATAAATTCCATTTAAATCTTAATAAAAGATTTATAAATTCCATATTATATTTTCCCTATTAAATGGGATTAAAGAACAAATGTAGTTTAAAACATAGTTCACGATAAACCCACAACCAACTTTCATTTCAATTCTAATTAAACATTGATTAATTAGTAAATTACTCTAAATCTTAATTTAAAGATTTATTCTTTTCACATGGGGTTTAAGAATAGTGTTATTTAAGACACCATTCACGACAAACCCAAAATCCAATTTATTTTATTAATTTGGAAAACTTCATTAAATCTTAATTTAAAGATTTATTCTTGTTAATAATTAGTTCATTTCGACAAAAAAAAAAATTATCTTTTCAAATATGTAATTTTTCATCCAAAATCGTTCCAAACCATTTATTATGATTTTACACAATTTATCCATATTTTTAATAATTTTATTAAGGCCCGTACGTTCGGTTTCCAATAATGGCAACCGAACTGCACTTACAACGATCTTTTCCAAATTTGATTTGGATATAATTCCAAATCCAACAATTAGATTTTAAATCTCTTATATTTTGGAAATTTCATTTCGATACGAACCCAACGGTTCCGGTTGTAGGAGAATCGGATGGTCGGATCTCCCGTAATGTCAATTTGAAGCCAATAGTCGAAATTCGCGAACGGCCACTGCGCGGCACATTCTATTCAGGCCATTAAATATATAAAATATATATTATATATATTTCTTCGATTACAATTTAAAACGTATTTTATAAATCATTAATAAATTCGTTTTAAAATGATTTAACTTCATTTTCAGTTTTAAATCAAAATTGAATATTCTATATCTTTATCATATTAAAATAATAATATTTCAAAACATTAAATTTTGAAATCTCCTCTTTTCGATATTCACTATAAAATGAATAAAATCGATCGATAAACCCATTTGGGTTAAAATGGCGTTTGCTACTTAACTCGACTTCATATTTTACTTTTTTGTGTCCATCCAAAACGGACATCAAAATCACATTTTGATTGAAAAAGATTTGTTATTCTAAAATATTCTTTATTTTAAAAGATTCTTTATTTTTAAAATATTCATTACATAAAAATTTTATTTTACATTAAAAATGTTCTTTTACGTCTAAAATGATATTTTACATCAAAAATGTTCTTTTATTCTAAAATGATATTTTACATCAAAAAATTTCTTTAATTCTAAAATGATATTTTACATCAAAAATGTTCTATTATTCTAAAATGATATTTTATATCAAAAATGTTCTTTATTCTAAAATGATATTTTATTCTAGAATGATATTTTATTCTAGAATGATATTTTTATTCTTAAAATATTTTATTCAATACATAAATATTTCACATGGTTTATACATTCAATAAAAATGATATTTTTATTTTTCAAATAGTTTATTCTCAATTACATTTTAAAGATGACATTCTTAATGTACAAAAATATAATTCGACAAATGATTATTTTATTTTCATTACTGTAACATCCCATATTTTCTGTATATTTAATATTCAATTTTAAATTAATAAAATAGAATAATATTAGATAAAAATCAAATTTTGTTAATTTTAATGATGATGATTATTTGAATGGAGTATAAATAGATTTTAAATTTAGTTTATACTTAGAATTGGTGAAATTTGGAAATTCATATTTTATTTATTTAAATGACTTGAGTTATTTAGCTTAAAATGGAAATTCAAATGTAATTGGTAAATGGAGAATTCTAAGTTGAGAAATAATAACTGAAATTCAAATCAGAAAAATTAAATTTAGATTTAAAATGGTGGAATTTATTTGTAGAATTTATTTAAGTATAATTTGATTTAATTTGAATTTAACGAATATGTAAATTGAAATAAAACAGTTAACTGAATAATTGAACATTTTATTTATTTATTTAACTGTGAAATTTAGCTGTTTTGGCGACTGTCTCGGAATTCAACGAAACTGGAGACATAAGAACCGGAACGGTGAATTATTATAGGATTTCAATTTGCATTACAATCCGACTTACCGTTTGATCGTACGAGAGGAAATGTGAACGAGGTCATTGTAAATGGATAATTGGGTATTTCTCATATTTGGGCCTTATAATTATATATAAACAAAACCCACTTAATACCTCTTCAGCCATTTCTCAATATACGTATTCTTTTCATCTGCCGACCTTTCTCTCTAATGGCAGAAACAATTTTTCTAAACCTAGATCCAAGTAAAAATACAAGATTTAAATTAAAACCTCCTCAAAACATAGCAAATTATATGTCAAATCGAAGCTCGTGACGTCAGGAAGCTACGGGTATGGTCAGATTCGACATGCAGTGGAAGGAGTTGCCGGAATTTACAGTCAAAGCTGATGAAATTCGAAACCCATGAAATTGAATTAGGGGTTTTTGATTTAAGCGTTAATCGAGAAATCTGGCATATGGGTTTTGTCGGGAATGGCTATACGAAGGCAACGCCATCGCCTGAAATCAGGCGTAGTGACTAGAATCAGCGATTTAGGGTCTGAAAACCCATTTGGGGCAGTTTGCCGTCAACGTCGGAGAAGGCCACCGGAGGTGGTGGCACTACCATGGCAAGAAGCAGCCGAGCAGGAGCTTCACAGGGGCGGTGGTCTGAGGTCTTCAAGTGGCCGAAGTTAAGAGGATTTAGCAGTCAAAGTTCATTGATTTGGGTTTCTTTTTCCGTCGGTCTACTGTAGACAATGGGGAGGTAACACGGGCGGGAAAGGATCTGAGGTGGCACCACTTAATTGGTGAGGAGTATTAATTTTTATTTTATATATTTAAAATTCCAATAGTAAATCGCTAATATCTTTCACGTTTTAACTCGGCTTTGGACGCGGTTTGCTGGGTTGGGATCGTGGTGAGATTGTGGACGATCAGAGACTGGCTTGGTTGCGTTTAGAGACTGTGAAACTTTAGGCTTCGGTTGGACGTCCGATCCACTAAGGACCCAAAGGTGAGTGATTTTCTCACTTACAAAATACTGAATTATTCCCATATTTATTGAATTAAATTATGAAATAAGTTTGGTTGCATGGTTGTGTTGGATTGTTGATGTGTTGTTTAAATTTGACATGCAAGTGTGTTAACATGCAATTTAGGCAAATGATTAGTTATTTAAATTAATTTAAATGTCTAGTTGAAATTCAAACCCTTGTTAAATCCTGAAACAATTAATGCTGATCAGTTAAATGAAATGGTTGTGATGGATGTTGGTTGAAATTTATTACTGAATTTATAAAGACATTTTTAATGCTTCTTATTTCAGTATATTGTAATGCATGTTGATTTCGATGATAAATCCTATTTACCCTTGATGTACGGGCATCTAATAAACATGGGATTTATCGATAAAATAAATTAAGAACACGGAGTGAAATGATAAGTCTCTATGACCCTGATTTGGATTGAAATGATAGATCCATCCCTGAATATCGAGGAATTAAATTTAAAATCACTTTGCCATAGGGTAGTAAATTATATATGGACATTGGTTGGTTAAATGATTTTTAAATGTTCGAAATTCTATTGATGAAATTTGATTTAAAGGAAATGTATCGATTTCGATAAGCTTTATTCTTCCTTTGAAAAATCTGAATCTTGAAGATTAATTGAAATGATTTAAGTATTTTCCCAAAGTGAATTTGAAGGTTAAAGTTTAAATTTATACGATTTGGGGTTTTCAAGGATTAGGCAGACTCGAATATAGTAAATTCTTATTGAACTTGATATTGGAATTAACATAATCGAGAATACTCGGGATTGTTTTCAAACTTAATACGAGTATAATATTAAATCTTTGAATTTGAAAGTGGGTTTGAAAGGGGATTTGAAAGAAGTCCTTTGAGCTAGGCAACTCCATTGAGACTGGAGTTTAGATTTAAGTATTGAAATTCGGAAGAAAGAGTTAATTTTTGGTTAAAGAGTTTTCTTATACATATTTACACCGTTTGATTTCAAATTACTATCTTCTCTTCAAGAATTTATTTATTAACTTTTATCTATAACTATTTTTATTTTAACAAAAAAAAAATCTTATATTCTATTATTTAAATTAATTAGTAAACTTTCAATTTATATATATAGTATTTCAAATTTATCATATCCTATTCTAACTATGATATTATATATATATTCTTTATGTAAAGGTTTTCTTTATAAACATATATTTTCATAGTTATATCCTTTACAATTTTCATTTCTTCCGAATGGCAAGTGTTTGAATCTAAAACGTTGGTTCGAATGGAGGTGAGATAAGAATTCCGTCTTTTTGAATATGAACCGATTTAAATCGATTTTTATGAATATATATTATATTCTTCTTGAATATAACTGGATCTCCTAAGAGATTTAAAATGAGTGGTTACGAAATATATATATTCCAGTTGAATATGAATGGATTTTATCATAAATCGATTTGAGACAATTAAAATATTTGATATGGAATATATTCTACTTGAATATAAATCGATTTGGGAGTATTATATGAGTATAATATAATGATATGAAAGTGTATTCTAGTCAGAACATAATCGGTTTTGGGAATGATTGGGATATCGTGATATGAAATTTTATTCTATTGAATAAATTTGGTTCGAAACAGAATATGATATTTTGATATGAAAGTGAACCTTTATGAAATATAAAAGAACCAACCGATGTGGAAGATGTAAGCGTTGGTTGTTAAAGAGACCGGAGTCGACATAAGGCGTACTATCTGTTAGTCGATACCACTTTGACAACTATGAACGTTATGACGTATCTAGAATGAGTATGTTGACTTGGAGGCGATTATTGAATCGAGGAAGATGAACAATGACGAAATAGCCCTGACCTTCGGGTCAGAATTGAAATGACTAAAGCAGGAGCTATACCGTGACTAATTGAGGTAGCACCTTTGATCGGACACACTTCTTCGATACTATTTCTATGACTATGATGATGATGATGATTTGTGCCCATATATGACTTTGGGAGTGTGTTCCAAGGTGGGCGGTAGTGCAATTGGTAGAATCCTACCCTGGGCATTGCCTCGAGTGCCTTGTCATATTATCCTTATCGAGCCCCATACGATTTGATTTGTATCGTACCTATGGAGTGCCCTCTGATGCCATCATTTACGGTGGGTTTACGGTACTGTATAGAATACGGTATTATAAACGGTGTAAGGGTAAAAATGTAGTCCCGCTTACGCTATTTTCAGTATTTATACTTTACTGAGTAGACACTATCATAATAGCATATTATACTATCTATGTATTAGTTTAACGGATCCTTGAGAGATGGAAAAATCCCGTAGCATCTCTTGAGTTACTGCACCCATGACACTAATGTTATTTCGTATTTTGATTTGACTAATATGAGAATGATTTAGTGCTGATCCGAGTGTTTGTTGTGTTTCCTTTTTATGCAATACGCTCGGGTCAGCAGATGTTGCAGTTAGCGAGGATTTTCAGCAGCTTGGAGGATGAAGACGAGTATTTGGTATAGATATGTCTAATACATGTATGTTCCACTGCACTTTATTTTCGCTGCATTACTGTATGATTTGTACAAGTGTAACTCTGATAACCATTGTATGTTATAGTCTATGTATATATTTCAACTGCTTTTAAACTGTTAGTTATATATTATATATTGTCCTTCTGCTGTGAGGTTCTGCGATTGGTTTTTTCTCTTCTTATTCTTTTTCTTCTTTCCCAATAACTGCCTGTATTTGTGATTTGTTCGGGTCAATATGTATGGTTTATTGTTGATTTGGACGGTCAAAAATGTGGGTCGTTACAGTTGGTATCAGAGCGATGGTTAGCGATAACCTTGGCTCTGTTTGAGAATTTACTCATTAGAGATGGGGTTAGTAATGCCCTAGAATGAGTTTGAGTGATAGATGAGAGAGCGTATTTGTATTTTTGACATAAAAATGGTTTTATTGTGTTGGCTTGTTCTGTTGAATATTTATGGGTTCTGGTCGATATATGGGACACCATCGTATCGATAGGAATTTCTAAATAATCGAACAAAATGGATCGACATAATATGGTTTTCATTCATATTCTAAATATTTATATATCAAATATAATATTGGTTCAAGTATATGTGTATTCGTTTTAGTAGGTGGTAATAGTAAGTTATTACCTATTATGGTTGATTAGATAATAAAAATAATAAGGAAATTTAAATGGTTTAAAGAGATTTGAAAGTGAAATCTATTAAAAACAGTTGGGTGTAAAATATTTACAACTAAATGGAATTGAATTTGAAACTTGATCCTGGGGTACTTTTGAAATAGTTTTGTCAAATTTTGAAATAATATCATATTATGAATATTTTCGAAAGGAATGGTTTAAGGGATTTTAAAAGAAATAAGTGTGTAATCCCTTCTCGGACATCAGAAATGACCTCGGTAATGAGGTGCACGCATTATTGATGTTTATTCTGAAGAGTCTAAATGGGGGAGAGACCACTCAATGATCATTATAATTGGGTTTGACAAAGGATTTTGGATTAAATTTAATGGTATAACGTATATAAAAGTAATAGTATATGTTATTTAAAGGTTGAATTTAGATTAAACTAGAATTGAAATTTCTATGTTTTTGTTAATTAAGATTTAGATTTAAAATTTTATGACATGATTTTTCTATAAAATAGTACAAGTATATATATTATTCTAAAAATCTAGTTTATAAACCTGGGATCAGGGTATTCGAGTTCATCTCTACTAAAAATATTGATTTATGTACTAAGGAAACTTGGTTCATTGGAATTTTAGATCTAGAAATCATGAAATGGATTTAAGTATTTAGAGGAGAGCAGTGGTCGTTGAAATGCTTAAGCAGGGCAATAATAAGGGAACGAAAAATTTGCCGGTAATCAATATATATATTCCCATGGTTTAAATAGAACGCGCCGCGCAACGACTGTTCGCAAATTTCAACCATTGACTTTGAATGAACATAGCGGGAGATCCGACCGTCGGATTCTCCTAAACCTGGAACCGTTGGGTTCGTATCGAAAAGAGATTCCCAATGAATATGAGATATTTGAAATCTAATGGTTAGATTTGGAAATATGTCCAAATCAAATTTGGGAAAGGTCGCTTTGGCCACAGCTCGGTGGCCGTTATTGGAAACCGACTAAAATATCAATAATAAAAATTATTAAAAATATTAATAATTTGTGTAAAATCATAATAAGGATTTGGGAAGAATTGGGATGAAAGTATAAAACTCTAGATGGGTTAAAACTCATTTGGATGATATATCGAATATGAACCTAAGTATGAACAATGAAATGAATGGAATGCAAATCATCTTGTCGAATGGTGTATAACCTAACATGAGTAGTAATTGATGAGAACTAAGTATAAATTCGAGTTATGAACCATCCATAATTTGAACCATACCAACTATTAATGGATAAGTAAGTGAAATTTGGAAAACAAGATGAAATAGAATGATTCGTATAAAGACCATAACTTATCCAACTCATGGTTATGAATTCAAGGTTAACCAAATAGAACGAGGAAAAAGGAATAAAACTTGAAATTGAAAATATGAAATAAGGTGTTGGAAATATAAAACCGAAGTCTAGTTTATTAAATTTAAATATCGGAATAACTGAAACTAACTGGATTCAATTAAGTCAAATAAACTGGAATAAATGGCAGTAAACTCGAGAAATTTCAAATTTATCGATTGGAACTAAATTTAAATGGATGTAAAAGGTCGATTGAGAATTAAATGCTTAAGGAAAGAATAAATCTTCAAATTTGGCAATTTAATCCATGTTAATGAATTTAAAGATTGAATACCCTCAAGTTAGTGGAAATGTTAGAAGGAACTCAAGTCCTAACTTGAATTAATGTTGGAAATGAAACAGAAATGAATAGAAAGTATACCGGGATGAACAAGCTATTGAAATGTGGGATAAGGCTAAAATTTAGTAGAGCTAAGTGAATTGACTCGATAAGAGTTAACTTAGAAGATCGTATAAGGAACGAATATAACTAAGTTAGTTGGAAGCGTTCAATGGAATTTAAGCGAATAGAACGAAATTTACTAAATAAGGGTGAAGCAAATATGAATGTACATAAGTAATAAAGGGTAAGTCATATCTTGAGCAAAATGGAACGAAAATCCATCTTTGATGGTAAAGCCTTGCTAAAATTTTTGGGAGTACAGAAGTTTGAAACTCCAACAAAAGTAGTCGACGTTTATGCGAAAACCTAAAATATTGATAAGCTGAAACTAAAATGACCATAACTTTTGATGGGTTGATCAGAATTCGATGATTCCGGACTTTTTGGAAACCTCAGAAACTGAGCTAAATTTTTTTTGTTAATAAATCCTTGCCTAATTCCAAGTCCATTAGGTTGAAACCAAGAATTAGTGGTAGTTGTATGCGCAGAAATTTAAAATCTGAAGCGGATAACTATATTGTTTTGACCATAACTCCCAAATGAAACATAGGATTTTAATGTGCGAGTACAATTTAGAAAGCCGAGGATCTAAACAAAAACTTTTCCTTTATGTGCTGAGTGAAATTTTGCTGTCTAAAGGGTTAAAAACTGGGTTGAACAACTCAGACCTGCATTTCTTGGTGTATGGGCTAAGGGGTTCGCCTTCACTAAAACTGCCATAACTTTTGAACGGATTATCCGAATTCGACGAATCCGAACAATTTGAAAGCCTGAAACGAATTCAACAACTTTTTCCCGTGTTTTAGTCCAATTCCATCACTTATAGGGTGATAATCGATGATTCGTTTGCCGACCTGTTATGGATATCTCGGTTTGGAATTGAAATGGTCAATATATGTTGTGTAAGTTGTTTACAATTGCTATATATTGTATATATGGTTGATATTTATGTGTATGTGAGTATGTAGCAGGTGTAAGGAAGTCGCACTACGCTTCGGAGCTTGCTTGCGCTAAATGCTAAATGCTAAGGTGGTAAAAATGCAAATAAACGCTAAAGAGAGGTATGAAATTGTGTTACAAAGTTTTGGTGGTTTTATATTTTGATTTTCCCCCATTTTTGGGATGCCTCATCGAATGATGAGATGTATATTAGGATTTTATATACGTTGTGATTTTCTGGACCTCTCTGTACAAAGGAGATGATGCCGAAATTTTCCGTGAATTCGGGAGTTAGAAAATCTATGGGATTTTACAACTATATAATTATTTTATAAATATTATTTTATAAGTATTGATTTGGAAGTATGAATATGGTTAATATTATATTTCGTTCTCTTTTCGAGGACGAAAAGATCTTAAGTGGGGGAGGATGTAACAACCCATATTTTCTGTATATCTAATATTCAATTTTAAATTAATGAAATAGAATAATATTAGATAAAAATCAATTTCTTTTATTTTAATGATGATGATTGTTTGAATGGAGTATAAATAGATTTTAAATTTAGTTTATACTTAGAATTGGTGAAATTTGGAAATTCATATTTTATTTATTTAAATGACTTGAGTTATTTAGTTTAAAATGGAAATTCAAATGTAATTGGTAAATGGAGAATTCTAAGTTGAGAAATAATAACTGAAATTCAAATCAGAAAAATTAAATTTAGATTTAAAATGTGTGGAATTTATTTATACAATTTATTTAAGTATAATTTGATTTAATTTGAATTTAACGAATATTTAAATTGAAATAAAATAGTTAACTGAATAATTGAACATTTTATTTATTTATTTATTTAACTGTGAAATTTAACTGTTTTGGCGACTGTCTCGGAATTTAACGAAACTGGCGCCATTAGAACTGGAACGGTGAATTATTATAGGATTTCAATTTGCATTACAATCCGACTTACCGTTTGATCGTACGAGAGGAAATGTGAACGAGGTCTTTGTAAATGGATAATTGGGTATTTCTCATATTTGGGCCTTATAATTATATATAAATAAAACCCACTTAACACCTCATCAGCCATTTCTCAATATACGTATTTTTTTCATCTGCCGACCTTTCTCTCTAATGGCAGAAACAAGTTTTCTAAACCTAGATCTAAGTAAAAATACAAGCTTTAAATTCAAACCTCCTCAAAACATAGCAAATTATATGTCAAATTGAAGCTCATGACGTCAGGAAGCTACGGGTATGGTCAGATTCGACATGCAGTGGAAGGAGTTGCTGGAATTTACAGTCAAAGCTGATGAAATTCGAAACCCATGAAATCAAATTAGGGGTTTTTGATTTAAACGTTAATCGAGAAATATGGCATATGGGTTTTGTCGGGATTGGCCATACGAAGGCAATGGAGGTGACGCCATCGCCTGAAATCAGGCGTAATAATCAAAATCAGCGATTTAGGGTTTGAAAACCCGTTTGGGGCTGTCGCCGTCAACGTCGGAGAAGGCCACTGGAGGTGGTGGCGCTACCATGGCAAGAAGCGGCCGAGCAGGAGCTTCACAGGGGCGGTGGTCTGAGGCCTTCAGGTGGACGAAGTTAGGAGGATTTGGCGGTCAAAGTTCATTGATTTGGGTTTCTTTTTCCGTCGGTCTACTGTAGACAATGGGGAGGTAACACGGGCGGGAAAGGTGCTGAGGTGGCACCAATTAATTGGTGAGGAGTATTAATTTTTATTTTATATATTTAAAATTCCCACAGTAAATCGCTAATATCTTTCACGTTTTAACTCGGATTTGGACGCGGTTTGTTGCGTTGGGATCGTGGCGAGATTGCAGACGATTTGAGACTGGTTTGGTTGCGTTTAGAGACTATGAAATTTTGGGCTTTGGTTGGACGTCCGATCCACTAAGGACCCAAAGGTGACTGATTTTCTCACTTACGAAATACTGAATTATACCCATATTTATTGAATTAAATTATGAAATAAGTTTGGTTGCATGGTTGTGTTGGATCGTTGATGTGTTGTTTAAATTTGACATGCAAGTGTGTTAACATGCAATTTAGGTAAATTATTAGTTATTTAAATTAATTTAAATGTCTAGTTGAAATTCAAACCCTTGTTAAATCCTGAAACAATTAATGCTGATCAGTTAAATGAAATGGTTGTGATGGATATTGGTTGAAATTTATTACTGAATTTATAAAGACATTTTTAATGCTTCTTATTTCAGTATATTGTAATGCATGTTGATTGCGATGATAATTCCTATTTACCCTTGATGTTACGGGCATCTAATAAACATGTGATTTATCGATAAAATAAATTAAGAACACGGAGTGAAATGATAAATCTCTGTGACCCTGATTTGGATTGAAATGATAGATCCATCCCTGAATATCGAGGAATTAAATTTAAAATCACTTTGGACATAGGGTAGTAAATTATATATGGACGTTGGTTGGTTAAATGATTTTTAAATGTTCGAAATTCTATTGATGAAATTTGGTTTAAAGGAAATGTATCGATTTTGATAAGTTTTATTCTTCCTTTGAAAAATCTGAATCTTGAAGATTATTTGAAATGATTGAAGTATTTTCCCAAAGTGAATTTGAAGGCTAAGGTTTAAATTTATATGATTTGGTATTTTCAAGGGTTGGGCAGACTCGAATATAGTAAATTCTTATTGAACTTAATATTGGAATTAAGATAATCGAGAATACTCGGATTGTTTTCAAACTTAATACGAGTATAATATTAAATCTTTGAATTTGAAAGTGGGTTTGAAAGGGGATTTGAAACAAGTCCTTTGAGCTAGGCAACTCCATTGAGACTTGAGTTTAGATTTAAGTATTGAAATTCGGAAGAAAGAGTTAATTTTTAGTTAAAGAGTTTTCTTATACATATTTACACCGTTTGATTTCAAATTACTATCTTCTCTTCAAGAATTTATTTATTAACTTTTATCTATAACTATTTTTATTTTAACAAAAAAAAATCTTATATTCTATTATTTAAATTAATTAGTAAACTTTCAATTTATATATATATATAGTGTATAAAATTTATCTTATCCTATTCTAACTATGATATTATATATATATTGTTATGTAAAGTTTTTCTTTATAAACATTAATTTTCATAGTTATATCCTTTAAAATTTTCATTTCTTATGAATGGCAAGTGTTTGAATCTAAATCGTTGGTTCGAATGGAGGTGAGATAAGAATTCCGTCTTTTTGAATATGAACCGATTTAAATTGATTTTTATGGATATATATTATATTCTTCTTGAATATAAATGGATCTCCTAAGAGATTTAAAATGAGTGGTTACGAAATATATATATTCTAGTTGAATATGAACGGATTTTAACATAAATCGATTTGAGACAATTAAAATCTTTGATATGGAATATATTCTACTTGAATATAAATCGATTTGGGAGTATTATATGAGTATAATATAATGATATGAAAGTGTATTCTAGTCAGAACATATTCGGTTTTGGGAATGATTGGGATATCGTGATATGAAATTTTATTCTATTGAATAAATTTGGTTCGAAACAGAATATGATATTTTGATATGAAAGCGAACCTTTATGAAATATAAAAGAACCAACCGATGTGGAAGATGTAAGCGTTGGTTGTTAAAGAGACCGGAGTCGACATAAGGCATACTCTCTGTCAGTGTCGATACCACTTTGACAACTGTGAACGTTATGACGTATTCAGAATGAGTATGATGACTTGGAGGCGATTATTGAATCGAAAAAGATGAACGATGACGAAATAGCCCTGTCCTTCGGGTCAGAATTGAAACGACTAAAACAGGAGCTATACCATGACTAATTGAGGTAGCACCTTTGATCGAACACACTTCTTCGATACTATTTCTATGACTATGATGATGATGATTTGGGCCCATTTATGACTTTGGGAGTGTGTTCCGAGGTGGGCGGTAGTGGCTGCTATGTGTTACCACCGGTCCGGGAGTGCAATTGGTAGAATCCTACCCTGGGCATTGCCTCGAGTGCCTTGTCATATTATCCTTATCGAGCCCCATACGATTTGATTTGTATCGTACCTATGGAGTGCCCTCTGATGCCATCGTTTACGGTGGGTTTACAGTACTATATAGAATACATTATTATAAATGGTGTAAGGGTAAAAATGTAGTCCCGCTTACACTATTTTCAGTATTTATACTTTACTGAGTAGACACTATCATAATAGCGTACTATACTATCTATTTATTAGTTTAACGGATCCTTGAGAGATGGAAAAATCCCGTAACATCTCTTGAGTTACTGCACCCATGACACTGATGTTATTTCGTATTTTGATTTGACTAATATGAGAATGATTTAGTGCTGATCCGAGTGTTTGTTGTGTTTCCTTTTTATGCAATACGCTCGGGTCAGCAGATGTTGCAGTTAGCGAGGATTTTCAACAGCTTGGAGGATGAAGACGAGTATTTGGTATAGATATGTCTAATACATGTATGTTCCGCTGCACTTTATTTCCGCTACATTACTGTATGATTTGTACAAGTGTAACTCTGATAACCATTGTATGTTATAGTATATGTATATATTTCAACTGCTTTTAAACTGTTAGTTATATATATTATATATTGCCCTTCCGCTGTGAGGTTCTGCGATTGGTTTTTTCTCTTCTTCTTCTTTTTTTTCTTTCCCAATAACTACCTGTATTTGTGATTTGTTTGGGTCGACATGTATGGTTTATTGTTGATTTGAACGGTAAAAAATGTGGGTCGTTATTACTATGTTAAAGACGACATTTTTAATGAACAAAAATATTATTTAACAAATAATTATTTTATTTTCATTAACATGTTAAAGATGACATTTTTAATGTACAAAAATCTGATTCAACAAATAATTATTTTATTCTCATTATCATGTTAAAGATGACATTTTTAATGTACAATAATATGATTCAACAAATGATTATTTTAATTTCATTAACAAGTTAAAGATGACATTTTTAACGTACAAAAATATAATTCAACATGATTATTTTATTCGTTTATACATATAATAAAAATGTGATTTCTATCGCTCAAACATTTTATTTTAAATTACTTTTTATTTTTAACGATTCTTTATTTTTAAAATACTCTTTATTTTTAAAATATCCTTTTATTTCTGAAATATCCTTTTATTTCTGAATCGAAATGCTACTCAATCAATTACCGTATAATTTCAGTTATACGGATTTCATACATCGCATGTATACAACAATAATGATAAATAATCAATAAACTTTCCATTCACATCCAGAGTGAAATCTACAACTGTGTGAGCATTAAAATAAATAAATAACGCTCATCACAGACTGTCAATCCATCAATTGAATATAAAATTAAATATTGGGACTAGTGTATGTCAAATATCATCCCAATACCCGTGTGGGGTTTTCAAACAACAACAGTTTTATTTAAATAAATTGTTGGTTAACAAATTCAAACAATTCTATTTCCATTTGAATTATTTTCTATTTAACCCATATTTATGTTAACATTATTTTTAATATGTTAAATATTTCAACATCACAAACAACACACAATACAGTCAATTTAAATCATCCATGGTTTGTGGACGAGGAAAGTGATCTAACATGCACCGTATATAATTTATAATAATTAAACTGATAAAAATTTAAATTGGCAATTCTATATATTTTGCAGTTATGAAAATAAATAAATAAATAACAGTGCAAAACTTTTTAGTGAGGAGTTCTCACCTTTGGTTTCCACACTGTCATTCTTTTGGACAGTTTGGATTTGGTCCAGCGCGTTGTATTCTTCACCGTGATTCCAACGCAATATGTTTCACGCGGTTTATATTAAAAATCATATTTTTATTATACTGCTATATATATTTAAAAATCACATTTTTAAATTGTTTAATATATTTTTTAAAAATCATAATTTTTTTTTAAAAAAAATGCCATATTTATTTTAAAACCATGTTGTTTTATTTTTTTACAAAAACAATGCTATTATATTTTAATTTTATAAACAATAATATTTTTATTTTCAAAAATAATGTTATTTTATATTTTAAAAACATTGTCATTTTAAATTTCAAAACAAAGCTATTTTATATTTTTAAAAAATTACTATTTATATTTAAAAAAAAAAAGATGTTTATGTTGTTAAAATAATGATATTTATATTTTTAAAACAAAGTTTTTTCTATTAATAAAACAATGTATATTTAATACAATTTTTTTCATACTTAAAGTTTTAAAGGTAGTTTAATTTCTTAAACAATGCAAATTTTAATTTTTAAAACCATGCAAGTTTTAATTTCTAAAACAATGCAATTTTTATTTACAGACAATGCGATTTTTATTTACAAGATTTTTATTTACTAAACAAAGTGATTTTTATTTACTAAACAAACTGATTTTTATTTACTAAACAATTTAATTTAATTATTATTTCTTCACTAATTACATAGGTTAAAACTAATTACAGGTTTAGGGTATTAACCCCTTCGTCTTCCACGTGTTAAACTTCTGGTAACACCAACCCATCCTCGAAATGAAAAACCGCAACTGTGCATCACCTCAGCCACCAGAACTTCGATCGGACATGACTACGTTGACTGATTATACCCCCTTCCACCGTTGGCGAGAGCTTCCAGTTCGAGACCCCCCTCTGACTAGCAATGGCGTATGAACGTCTGACATTTCGTGGCAAAATTCCATCACCAGAAAAGCCCAAACCCGATAATCGTCGGTCTAATGGTAGATCTCGATAAGGTCTTCCATTTCCATTTTATGAAATTCGCGAATTGGTTTGGAGATTAAAAGGAATCAGGGAATTATTTCGGAATGATTTTGTACGTCCATTTCATATTGATGGCGGCGGTTGAAATTGCATTGGAGATCAAGTTCTGCGTATTTCCCCCCGTATTTATACAGTATATTTTATATTATTTATTTATTTTAATTCAAAAAATAACTTGTTAAACCATCCGAACTCCAAATTCAACCCAACGACCATTGTCCCTAGCTAAATATCCCCATTCCGGACACAATGGAATATGTTTCGTACCCCAATTCGCCTATTTTGATTAGTTTTTATCAAAATTAAAATATGAATCAATATATATTTAATTTAAATGTACATTCTAATTTACCGGGGCCACATACGGACTCTAAAAATTGACGAAAAATAAATCTAGCTATGTTTTGACGATACAGTCCTAACAAAATTAATTTCATCAAATTTGGTGACCGTTTTAAAAAGGGTCATTTTCTGGTTGATCCAACCTGACTGAAATTGACAAAACACGTTTTCTTTTGCCACACTCACATATTAATTCCAAAAATTATGAAAATTGGAATCTTGCAATAATTTGACATTCCGGATCCAACCAAAGTGGTTTCGCTGAAAATAGGTGTCGTTTGCAAAATGGCTATTTATTATATTAATATATATATATATATATATATATATTCCATAACGACTATTCTGAATATTTAACTGGCCATAACTTTTTATTCCCGCTATGAAATTTCAATTTTTCAGGTCCGTCAGAAAGATGTAGTTAAAAAGATTTAAATATTTCTAGTTTCATCAAAATCCGATTTATTTTGAATTTTGTACAATCAATTGAAATTTGAAATCGAATTATCAAACCACCATGCCATTTCCGGCTCGATTTATAATTAAAATAAATATATTCGTTCTAACTTCAATTAGAATAAATTTTTCGTCATTATTATTTAAAATAAATTATTTTAAATAAATTATTTAAATATTAAAAATCCATTGAAATAAAAAATTTAAATTGGTTCAGAATTTCCGGGTTGTTACAATTTCCCATACTTAAAATCTTTTTGTCCTCGAAAAGGAATGGAGCTGAAAGTTGTTTAACTAATCAACTCAACTTTCAATTCTAATCAATTTTCAATTCAGTTGGATATTAAATTTGATTTAGCTAAATTTATTATTCTTTCTCATATTGGTTAAATTAATTATCATTCCAATATTTTAATTAGTTAAACTAATTATCAAACATCACAACCAGTAATCAATTAGGTGATTAACTTTTCAAATATATATAACTTTTATATATAGTCAAAAATCATATTTTTGATGCCAAGTCAGAACAATAAATCCTATCTATATTTTGGTTCTCACACCAGTCAAATATATAGATATACCACTTTTGAAACTCGAACACAAATACTAATGAAGGAGATCCATCATCAGAATCATCTCCGGGCGACTAGAGTGTGATTCTATATCTATCCAGTATATTAAAACTTCGAATATACATTAATTATGTGTATATTCAAAATCTTTATATACTCGATTGTCCAAATTAAAATAAAACAATATACTCAAATATGTATTTTAAGATAAAAATTTCAAAACTAAATTTGCTTTCATTTTTATTTTAAAAAATAATACTCTTCACACTTGTTCTAGGATACTACTGATCCTATCTCTAATGAGTAATTATTATTGGATGTTATTAATCCAATCTCTAATGAATTATGTCGTTCGGTTCTAATGTGTCTTGTTCTCGAGCTATGTAAACCAAAGCTCTGATACAAAAATGAAACGACCCAAACTTCCCCGTAAAGAAAAGCCCGAATTGAATGGAGAACACGACAAATCAGAACACAAAAAGAAGAACATTTTCATTGCTATTACAACAATTTTCATTAGAGTACAAGAATATTCCAGAGTATGAATAATTATTACACATTGGAAATGCAATAATATCAGAGATTTAAATTACATTTAAATAGTAGCGGAAAAATAATACAAAATACAATTGAAAGGAATACACGGATACAGAGCTTTCCGAATATCGCTTCAGCTGTAAATCAGGATCATGTGAATATAATATTTACAAAACCAAAACTATTAGCTTGATTTTAAATTTGGGTAACTCATGGGACCATGCCGTATAACATGGAATAGACTTACTCCACATTAATCCTAGTTTAAAATAAAACAAACACAATGCTTTTTGGAAAAATGAAGCTACTATTATAAGACTCAGGTCCCATCACACAATTGAACGCAAGCCGGAGTATAGAGTTTTCCCTTATAATAGCCAAATATGGTTGATACGCGAAATTTCATCTTTTATTATTATTACTATAAGTGTATAGTGTCAAAAACAACTTCAAATATAAATGTATCAATCATAGACACCATGGGTACCATATATCATGTCGCCAAACTAGTTCTACAATAAAAACCGCATGATGTCATATTAGAAGTTGGATTTCCATCTATGAACCAAGGCAAGGGATCGTCCTTATCGGATTCAAGACAATCTAGCTTAACATGTCTCAGGATACAGCCGCAACTGCACCTAGGGGCCACAGGGTCGGTCCTCAACTTACATTAGTGGATTATATATAAATTCCTGAACAATATGTTTCCCCGCCCTATGGGGCGTAAATATAGAGCCACTAGGGACTCAAATCCGAGGCGCCTCATTCCATCATCCACATAAGTAAAAATGTCTGGGCTCTGTACCATGACACCACTTCTAGTTAGAAAGAAACGTATGTTCTCCCTGGATCCTTCTCTCGTTTCTAGTTCATACCGGGGTGTGAGGCTCGCGAAGTAACGCTATACACAAAGCTATGCCTAAATAAGTTGTGCTTTGATCATCAACCACAAGGCTCTGCTTTTCAACAAAAGCCTTGATCATTTGCATCTTAGCATGCCACATTGTCAGTCCATACCATACCATTGATTTCTGCTAATATATAACCTCTAAGCTCGTACGTCTTAGAGAAGGGCGTTAAGCAATAGAATAATTTCTCCGCCACCAAACAGATATATATTTAGCAGAGGTCAACGAATACAGCATAAAGGAATACAACGTCAGACATACCATCCTTTTTCAAGTCTGTTCTAGGTCTGAACAAAATCGGAGGCACCTTATTCCTCGTCCTATATGTCCAATGCAGGAGCGAGAGGCCCTCGCATATCCGGTCGATCTCCAAGAACGATCACCACTTATTACCTTGTCTTGGGTGTACAACCCAAATCAAGACATCAGTTGTAACGACCCAGATTTTTGAACAGTTTATTTTAAATATTTAGTATGGTTTTAAATATTGAATTCATAATATAAATGAATTTTATATTGGATTTGTCAATTTAATCATCGATATATGATTTAATATCGAATATATTTAATTATCGTAATAGTAACAATTGAATTCCCAGTGTAACACTGAATCAAAACAATTCAGTCTACTTATATAAATTCTGTATTGATTTAAATCAATAATAATAATTTATTTTCGATGAATTTAATTGTTCAGAAATTGATTTGTATTTTTAAACGGTTTAATTTAATTTAATTTAATAATGTTATTCCATTTTAAAACCAATTTCGTCGAGTTCAAAATATCGTATAATCTATTTCATTGAATTCAGAATAGTGAATAACGTTGGAAACATCGGTCGTCACGGTTGAATAGTGGTTTGGGATTACTAGTTAAGGACCGCGAAATATTTTAATTATTTAATTAAAATAAAATCAATATAAATAATAAAAGAAAAAAAAATCAGAGCCGACCTCTCCTCCTACAAGAAGACCTACTATTTTCTTGAGCACAAATTTGTGTCTCCTGCTTTCTATATCTACGAAGACAGTGTTTTAATCGTCATGTACTCCCTGTCTACTCTCTTCAGCTATAAAAGCCAACGCAACCCTCCCCTTCTTGTTCAACTCAAAGCAAACGCTTCCTTTTTCAAGTTCTTCGGCAAAATAAAAAAGGGAAGCAGTCGCATCCTCTTCGATTCAAAACGCGAATTGAAATCATCTCGATTCGGTGATTAAAGGGGTCGTCCCCTCCTCTCGTACGCTGACCTTGGAAGCTCGACACAGGTACTCGTGATTTGGGGGTTCTTCGATCTGACAGGTCACGAGTTCCAATTTGGTGCGACATCGAGTTTCGAAGGGGGTCAAAGATGAACATCGCGACGGGCATGTATGGTTTTGAGGGTTCGAAGTGACGGCCTCACGAGTTGTAATCGTGGTTGCTGTCAGAATCGGGGAAGTTCTGGGCCGTTTGGAATTGACAAGTCAACCGTGGTGGACTGGTGTTCGTTGTTTACTGTAGAGGAGGAAATGGGGCATTTAACTGTCGATGGTTTTAGCAGCGGACTTAAGATTGGGGGCTGCGATGGTCACAAAAGTGTGGAGCTGCAGTTTTGGCAATGGAGAAGCTTGTTCGATTATCAAACGTTTATGTTTCGAAGCAGGCTGTTAAATGGTGTTTAAGGTAAGATGTTAAATTTATTTAACTAATTTGAAATGGTTAATTATATATATATAATTAGTTAATTTGTCTAAGATAATTTATTTAAGTAGGTTAAATAAAATAGTTCGAGTTAATGAATAAGGATTTAATTTATCGTAGGTGCTAAACAAATAAATTCGAGTTATTCATAGCTACAACGGTTCAACAGATAATCAGATGTTCAGAAAATAAGATCTCGGTGAGTAAATCTCACTCACCTTTAGAATTATTTTTATTTCATTAAAAATAATTGTTTGTTGCTTGTGTGAATGTTTTCTGGTTGTTTTATATATATTAGTTATTTAGGCTATATATATATATATATATATATATATATTGGGTTGTTGATTGGTTGGATTCCCGCAGTCTCATTAGCGGATGCCCGCAGTTTCATAGCGGATGATTACCCTATACGCCCCACGCTATGATTAGTGGATGACCTTCTATACCGCGATATTCTGCCACGAAGCAGAATGGGTATTATTTATGTGCTAACATCTGTGGATGCAGGAAAACAGGTTGGAGGAATCCAACTGGATTCCTCAAAAATATATTATCTGTTTGTTTATTTGTTTGCATATATATTTTTATATATGATGTGTTAGAAAAATAAATAATTCGTTGTTTTGTGTGTTTAAATATCACTGGGCTTAAGTAATGATATTTAAAACTATCGTGGAAGGATATTTGAGATTTAAAAGGGAAAATTCTATTTTTAAATAGAATTTGAATTTTTAATGGAAATAAAATATAAACTGTTTTTTTTGAAAAATAAAACAAGTAGTTTCTTTTTAAACGAAGTTTATAAATAGTTCTTTTACAACGAAGTTATAAATGAAGTGAAAAGAATTATCATTTGATAATTCAGAAATAGAAATACAAATGTGAAATTGAAATTTGAAATGAAATTTCAAAATAGGATGTGAAATGAAATTTTTAAATATATAACTCAAGTGAAATTTGAGTATAACATTTGAATAGTAGAATTAGAAAAGGAGTTTAAATATTTGAAGTTTAAAAGGAGATTGAATATTAGAAATTCAAATAGAAGTTCAAATAGAATTTGAATAGACGAAATTAGAATGAAAAATAGAATTTGAATTCAAGGAATTAAAATGAAATTTGAATTCAAAGGAATTCGAATAAAGAAATTCAAATAGAGATTTGAATGTAGAATTTCAAAATAGAATTTGAAATAAACTTTGAAATAGGATTTTCAAAGTAGAATTGGAAATAGAATTTCAAATAGGATTTCAAAATAGGAAATCCAAATGGTTTTGAAATGGAATTTGAATTCAAGGGAATTCAAATGGATTTGAGTGAAGAAATTCAAATGGTGTTAAAAATAAGTTTGAATATTAGAATTCAAATGGGGTTGGAAATGAATTTGAATATTAGAATTCAAATGGAAATGGAAAATGAAATTTGAATATAAGAGATTCAAATTGAATTCAAATAGGATTTAATCTATGGGATTTGAATATGAAATTCAAATGGGTTTTAAACTATGGAATTTTGAATATAGAATTTAAAAAGGAGTTTGAATATTTGAATTCCAATAGAATTCAAATATAGAAATTGGAATATAGAAGTTCAAATGGAATGTAAATATAGAGTTTGAATAAGAGAATTCAAATGAATTCAAACATAGAATTTGAATATAGGGAATTCAAATAGAAATTCAAGTATTGAATTTGAATATCAAATAGAAAAGGAAATTGGAATTTGAATATAGAATTCAAATAAAAGCGAGATTGGAATTTGAATCAAGAAATTCAAATAGAGAGAAAATTGGATTTGAATTCATTTTAAAGAAGTTTAAAGGTTTATATATATAAATATAATTAAAACGAACTCGCCGCAGCGCTGCAGTTCGTAAAATAGCGATTCGAACTTCAATCGAGTATACAGAACGCAATTGAAGTTGGAATTCTTCGAAACAAGAAACGTCCGGACCGATTTGATAATAGTTTTCTAATGGGAGAGAAAAATCTGGATTTTGTCAAATAGATTTTGAGTTATATCAAAATCAAATTTTCAGAAAAGCAGCGCCAGAATCGTTTTGAAACCATAACGGTTTATCTAATGTTATAAAAGGATTTTAAGCAGGTAAAAATCCGAAGTTTCTATTTAGAAAATTTCAGAGTTGAGTTGTAAAATATATGCGAATTCAAGTTGTGTAAATGAATATGATTTTTGAAACAGAAACCAGATTTTGATTTATTGAATAAAATTAACTAAATTGAATAGAATTTAGTTAAGGAGATTTCGAATGGATATTGGGGTTTGAATAAGAAAATTCGATTTGAAAATTTATATTCGAAATCTAAAAGGAAACTAGAATTGAAATTTAAATTCAATTTGGTTGTGAGCAAGTTAAGCATTTTATTTGAGCGTGTTATGTTCAAACAAAGAAGTGAAATAGGCAAAATAGCTAATTAAAGAATAAATGAGCGAAACTGAATTCAAACGATTGGATTGAGTTAAACTGAATGGAAAACAGGTGAACATGTGTAAGCAGGTTTGATATGAAGTATATGAAGATTTTAATTTATGTGCCCGACAAAAAGGTACGTTTTAATTCATATATGAGATTTTATGCGCCGTATCGGCAAGCCGCTTGGCTTTTTCTTTTTCTTTTTGAAATAAGAAGGACCGGGAAAGCTATTTGAAATTTCCCGATGCTCCCGATACAGGGGAGGTTATGGCGAAATTTTCCAGAAATTTAAGGAGTTAGAATATTTTTAAGAAATTGACAATTAGAAATCTATATGTCGATATATATTCGATAAGGAAACGAAATCAAAAATAGCGTAAAGGGCCAATATGGTTATTGGAAATATTTGGTTAACAAATATTGATAAGGAAATGGAAAAGTGATTTAATTAATGAAATATTAATTAAAGAGCCCAGTGATTTGTTGATATGTTTGGATGAACACTTGTTTTTATTCGATAGTTAAATCACAGACTATCGAAGTTTTAACCATCGTTGTCAATATGGAGAGACTGGTTGGATTATTATCCGAAGAACCACTCCGTATCGGCATAAGCATTGCGAACCAAGTATGCTGAATATATTGAAGACGGAGTAAAGTGCAAGGGCTCTTCTATTTATAGAAATGGTGCCTTCGGTTTCGTTCAATCCCAGAACGAACGTAAATGGACGGATGTCTGACAGAGTATTTCCAATGATCAAATGGGTTGGTCTGTATGAATATATATGGTTGCAACGGATTTATCCCTTAGCATAATATCCAGAATATTTGTGCAAACTCAACTAGTGATTAACGGATCTGACAATGTGGCATTCAAAGTGATTGTGCTATCAATAAATGGAAAGTATTCGTAGCCTCAGACCTCAACAACCGGGGAAGGACAAAAATCGGGCAGGCAGCATGGCTATGTGGGTCGCACCCATTAGGGTGTATAATCACCTATCTAGAGGTTCATTTAATTTCTTATTCTATTCGATGATGTCCCAGTCGGGAGACGGTTGCTGATCCCAACCGTTGGTGATATACATTCGATACACTCAAGCGAAATGAGTGGTTGGTCATGTGTGGGCCGGGTTACAAGATGTTCTTGTTGAACCCAGTGTATTCCTCTCTAGAGATACACTAGCGGAAGGTGGTTCCATACCTTGTCATGTTGGAAATCCAATCTCCAATAAGCGCCATGCGGTTTTTGATTTTATACTATATATGTGGAGCGTGAGATGCAAGCGTTCTGCTATTTGGTTATTTACTTGATGTAGACATTATCATAATAACATTGGATTTGATATCAAAGTGTTTTGGGTTATAGTAAGGTAAAAACCGTCCGTGTTTATGTGTGGGATGGTCTTACTATTTTCTTTTCTTGCGAAAAGAGTTTTTTAAAAGTTAAACAAGTGGTTGGAGTTTACTCACACCAGTCCCATGACTGACCCAGAGTTTATTTTGTTTTGTTTTCCCTAAACTCTTGGGGGCCCAAATTTGTACCGGCAGTCAAGTAGTCGGGATTTCACAGATTCATTTGAAGGAGCTGGAAGCAGGAGGCTTCACCGGTTAGCTATAGGCTATCATATATTCCGTTGTGGACCTTGTTTGTATCTGGAAACAGGAGTTTATAACTGTTCCAGAAATGACTGTTGTGCTCTGATGATGGTATGTATATAAAGTTACTGATTTGTATTTCAAAAGTTATGTTATATAATATATTTTATTCGTTCCGCTGTGAGTTGTGATCTTCGTTTTTCTTCTATTCTAATATTTCTTTCTTCCTAATTCTCATCTTCTAACTTCTTTCTATTAATGGTTCGTATTTCTGTGTTATTTGGGTTGGACGTGTGGTGTATTTAGTCAACTCAGATAGCTCGGATTTGCGGGTCGTTTCAGTTGGTATCAGAGCTTAGGTTGAGCGAACACCTAGGCTTGTGTGACATGTGCTCATTAGAGAAAGGGTCAGTAGTACCCTAGAATGAGTTGAGTGTATAGATACGAGAGAGCGTATTTGTTAGTTGATATAAAAGTTGTTTTATATTGTGTTGGCTTGTCTGTTGAGTGGTTTATGAATTCTGATCGAATAGTGGGACGCCACAAAGTCGATAGGGATTTCTAAACACTTGAACAGAAAATACGACATGATATTGTTTTTAAATGGGTAAATGAAATAATTTTACCCAAAATTTCTATTTTTGATATAGAAAGAATAATTTTCTAGAATTATTATATGGATGTGTTGATTGTTAGGATTATAATCAAACGAGATTATAAAATTGGAATGGTTGTTTATAACCAAAATAGAATTTGTATAGGAATTAAATATACAAATGAGATGAATTAGAATTTAATTCAAACCAGAATTTGGAATTTTAATCCTGGGAAGTTAAATAATATTTTTCAAAGTAATTAAAATAATATAGTTTTATTTTAAAGGTTTTGAATGAAAATCATTTTGAATTGATTTTTAAAATGATAAAGCACTGAACTCACTTCAGTCGCTGGGAAATAATTCTAATGATGACTGCAGCCTCATCAGGGTTCATTTTCGAGTTTCTAAGTGATAGATTGCTACCTTAGAAAAGTTTTTGATGGGAATTTGTTTGAAAGGAAACAAGTTTAGTTGAAAAATTCAAATATTTTGAATTTGAAAAGATTATAACTATATGTATATATTTATATGATTTCAGAAGAATTTGAAATAAACACCCGGGTATTTGAATTCTGAAATTTAAATTTAACTTATGATAGTTAAATGATTAAAGTGAATAAATTGAGCGAAATCAATTTGAATGAAATTGAAAACATATGAACGAAATATGAATTGGATGTGGATTCATTGGTTGTAAGTCATTCAGAGTTAAATGAATGAATGCATTTATAGTGCGTGATGTTCAATATAAATGGAAACAAAAGTTTTGGTTAGAACTAAATGGGAAGAAGCATGAGGAGTTGAGTTTCACCCTAAGTAAGATTTTGAAAAGTAAAGGTATTTGTATCATTTTTCCTACCTTAGCAATTTCGAGGACGAAATTATTTTAAGGGGGGAAGAATGTAACGACCCAGATTTTTGAACAGTTTATTTTAAATATTTAGTATGGTTTTAAATATTGAATTCATAATATAAATGAATTTTATATTGGATTTGTCAATTTAATCATCGATATATGATTTAATATCGAATATATTTAATTATCGTAATAGTAACAATTGAATTCCCAGTGTAACACTGAATCAAAACAATTCAGTCTACTTATATAAATTCTGTATTGATTTAAATCGATAATAATAATTTATTTTCGATGAATTTAATTGTTCAGAAATTGATTTGTATTTTTAAACGGTTTAATTTAATTTAATTTAATAATGTTATTCCATTTTAAAACCAATTTCGTCGAGTTCAAAATATCGTATAATCTATTTCATTGAATTCAGAATAGTGAATAACGTTGGAAACATCGGTCGTCACGGTTGAATAGTGGTTCGGGATTACTAGTTAAGGACCGCGAAATATTTTAATTATTTAATTAAAATAAAATCAATATAAATAATAAAAGAAGAAAAAAATCAGAGCTGACCTCTCCTCCTACAAGAAGACCTACTATTTTCTTGAGCATAAATTTGTGTCTCCTGCTTTCTATATCTAGGAAGACAGTGTTTTAATCGTCATGTACTCCCTGTCTACTCTCTTCAGCTATAAAAGCCAACGCAACCCTCCCCTTCTTGTTCAACTCAAAGCAAACGCTTCCTTTTTCAAGTTCTTCGGCAAAATAAAAAAGGGAAGCAGTCGCATCCTCTTCGATTCAAAACGCGAATTGAAATCATCTCGATTCGGTGATTAAAGGGGTCGTCCCCTCCTCTCGTACGCTGACCTTGGAAGCTCGACACAGGTACTCGCGATTTGGGGGTTCTTCGATCTGACAGGTCACGAGTTCCAATTTGGTGCGACGTCGAGTTTCGAAGGGGGTCAAAGATGAACATCGCGACGGGCATGTATGGTTTTGAGGGTTCGAAGTGACGGCCTCACGAGTTGTAATCGTGGTTGCTGTCAGAATCGGGGAAGTTCTGGGCCGTTTGGAATTGACAAGTCAACCGTGGTGGACTGGTGTTCGTTGTTTACTGTAGAGGAGGAAATGGGGCATTTAACTGTCGATGGTTTTAGCAGCGGACTTAAGATTGGGGGCTGCGATGGTCACAAAAGTGTGGAGCTGCAGTTTTGGCAATGGAGAAGCTTGTTCGATTATCAAACGTTTATGTTTCGAAGCAGGCTGTTAAATGGTGTTTAAGGTAAGATGTTAAATTTATTTAACTAATTTGAAATGGTTAATTATATATATATAATTAGTTAATTTGTCTAAGATAATTTATTTAAGTAGGTTAAATAAAATAGTTCGAGTTAATGAATAAGGATTTAATTTATCGTAGGTGCTAAACAAATAAATTCGAGTTATTCATAGCTACAACGGTTCAACAGATAATCAGATGTTCAGAAAATAAGATCTCGGTGAGTAAATCTCACTCACCTTTAGAATTATTTTTATTTCATTAAAAATAATTGTTTGTTGCTTGTGTGAATGTTTTCTGGTTGTTTTATATATATTAGTTATTTAGGCTATATATATATATATATATATATATATATATATATATATATATATATATATATTGGGTTGTTGATTGGTTGGATTCCCGCAGTCTCATTAGCGGATGCCCGCAGTTTCATAGCGGATGATTACCCTATACGCCCCACGCTATGATTAGTGGATGACCTTCTATACCGCGATATTCTGCCACGAAGCAGAATGGGTATTATTTATGTGCTAACATCTGTGGATGCAGGAAAACAGGTTGGAGGAATCCAACTGGATTCCTCAAAAATATATTATCTGTTTGTTTATTTGTTTGCATATATATTTTTATATATGATGTGTTAGAAAAATAAATAATTCGTTGTTTTGTGTGTTTAAATATCACTGGGCTTAAGTAATGATATTTAAAACTATCGTGGAAGGATATTTGAGATTTAAAAGGGAAAATTCTATTTTTAAATAGAATTTGAATTTTTAATGGAAATAAAATATAAACTGTTTTTTTTTGAAAAATAAAACAAGTAGTTTCTTTTTAAATGAAGTTTATAAATAGTTCTTTTATAACGAAGTTATAAATGAAGTGAAAAGAATTATCATTTGATAATTCAGAAATAGAAATACAAATGTGAAATTGAAATTTGAAATGAAATTTCAAAATAGGATGTGAAATGAAATTTTTAAATATATAACTCAAGTGAAATTTGAGTATAACATTTGAATAGTAGAATTAGAAAAGGAGTTTAAATATTTGAAGTTTAAAAGGAGATTGAATATTAGAAATTCAAATAGAAGTTCAAATAGAATTTGAATAGACGAAATTAGAATGAAAAGTAGAATTTGAATTCAAGGAATTAAAATGAAATTTGAATTCAAAGGAATTCGAATAAAGAAATTCAAATAGAGATTTGAATGTAGAATTTCAAAATAGAATTTGAAATAAACTTTGAAATAGGATTTTCAAAGTAGAATTGGAAATAGAATTTCAAATAGGATTTCAAAATAGGAAATCCAAATGGTTTTGAAATGGAATTTGAATTCAAGGGAATTCAAATGGATTTGAGTGAAGAAATTCAAATGGTGTTAAAAATAAGTTTGAATATTAGAATTCAAATGGGGTTGGAAATGAATTTGAATATTAGAATTCAAATGGAAATGGAAAATGAAATTTGAATATAAGAGATTCAAATTGAATTCAAATAGGATTTAATCTATGGGATTTGAATATGAAATTCAAATGGGTTTTAAACTATGGAATTTTGAATATAGAATTTAAAAAGGAGTTTGAATATTTGAATTCCAATAGAATTCAAATATAGAAATTGGAATATAGAAGTTCAAATGGAATGTAAATATAGAGTTTGAATAAGAGAATTCAAATGAATTCAAACATAGAATTTGAATATAGGGAATTCAAATAGAAATTCAAGTATTGAATTTGAATATCAAATAGAAAAGGAAATTGGAATTTGAATATAGAATTCAAATAAAAGCGAGATTGGAATTTGAATCAAGAAATTCAAATAGAGAGAAAATTGGATTTGAATTCATTTTAAAGAAGTTTAAAGGTTTATATATATAAATATAATTAAAACGAACTCGCCGCAGCGCTGCAGTTCGTAAAATAGCGATTCGAACTTCAATCGAGTATACAGAACGCAATTGAAGTTGGAATTCTTCGAAACAAGAAACGTCCGTACCGATTTGATAATAGTTTTCTAATGGGAGAGAAAAATCTGGATTTTGTCAAATAGATTTTGAGTTATATCAAAATCAAATTTTCAGAAAAGCAGCGCCAGAATCGTTTTGAAACCATAACGGTTTATCTAATGTTATAAAAGGATTTTAAGCAGGTAAAAATCCGAAGTTTCTATTTAGAAAATTTCAGAGTTGAGTTGTAAAATATATGCGAATTCAAGTTGTGTAAATGAATATGATTTTTGAAACAGAAACCAGATTTTGATTTATTGAATAAAATTAACTAAATTGAATAGAATTTAGTTAAGGAGATTTCGAATGGATATTGGGGTTTGAATAAGAAAATTCGATTTGAAAATTTATATTCGAAATCTAAAAGGAAACTAGAATTGAAATTTAAATTCAATTTGGTTGTGAGCAAGTTAAGCATTTTATTTGAGCGTGTTATGTTCAAACAAAGAAGTGAAATAGGCAAAATAGCTAATTAAAGAATAAATGAGCGAAACTGAATTCAAACGATTGGATTGAGTTAAACTGAATGGAAAACAGGTGAACATGTGTAAGCAGGTTTGATATGAAGTATATGAAGATTTTAATTTATGTGCCCGACAAAAAGGTACGTTTTAATTCATATATGAGATTTTATGCGCCGTATCGGCAAGCCGCTTGGCTTTTTCTTTTTCTTTTTGAAATAAGAAGGACCGGGAAAGCTATTTGAAATTTCCCGATGCTCCCGATACAGGGGAGGTTATGGCGAAATTTTCCAGAAATTTAAGGAGTTAGAATATTTTTAAGAAATTGACAATTAGAAATCTATATGTCGATATATATTCGATAAGGAAACGAAATCAAAAATAGCGTAAAGGGCCAATATGGTTATTGGAAATATTTGGTTAACAAATATTGATAAGGAAATGGAAAAGTGATTTAATTAATGAAATATTAATTAAAGAGCCCAGTGATTTGTTGATATGTTTGGATGAACACTTGTTTTTATTCGATAGTTAAATCACAGACTATCGAAGTTTTAACCATCGTTGTCAATATGGAGAGACCGGTTGGATTATTATCCGAAGAACCACTCCGTATCGGCATAAGCGTTGCGAACCAAGTATGCTGAATATATTGAAGACGGAGTAAAGTGCAAGGGCTCTTCTATTTATAGAAATGGTGCCTTCGGTTTCGTTCAATCCCAGAACGAACGTAAATGGACAGATGTCTGACAGAGTATTTCCAATGATCAAATGTTTTGGTCTGTATGAATATATATGGTTGCAACGGATTTATCCCTTAGCATAATATCCAGAATATTTGTGCAAACTCAACTAGTGATTAACGGATCTGACAATGTGGCATTCAAAGTGATTGTGCTATCAATAAATGGAAAGTATTCGTAGCCTCAGACCTCAACAACCGGGGAAGGACAAAAATCGGGCAGGCAGCATGGCTATGTGGGTCGCACCCATTAGGGTGTATAATCACCTATCTAGAGGTTCATTTAATTTCTTATTCTATTCGATGCTGTCCCAGTCGGGAGACGGTTGCTGATCCCAACCTTTGGTGATATACATTCGATACACTCAAGCGAAATGAGTGGTCGGTCAAGTGTGGGCCGGGTTACAAGATGTTCTTGTTGAACCCAGTGTATTCCTCTCTAGAGATACACTAGCGGAAGGTGGTTCCATACCTTGTCATGTTGGAAATCCAATCTCCAATAAGCGCCATGCGGTTTTTGATTTTATACTATATATGTGGAGCGTGAGATGCAAGCGTTCTGCTATTTGGTTATTTACTTGATGTAGACATTATCATAATAACATTGGATTTGATATCAAAGTGTTTTGGGTTATAGTAAGGTAAAAACCGTCCGTGTTTATGTGTGGGCTGGTCTTACTATTTTCTTTTCTTGCGAAAAGAGTTTTTTAAAAGTTAAACAAGTGGTTGGAGTTTACTCACACCAGTCCCATGACTGACCCAGAGTTTATTTTGTTTTGTTTTCCCTAAACTCTTGGGTGCCCAAATTTGTACGGGCAGTCAAGTAGTCGGGATTTCACAGATTCATTTGAAGGAGCTGGAAGCAGGAGGCTTCACCGGTTAGCTATAGGCTATCATATATTCCGCTGTGGACCTTGTTTGTATCTGGAAACAGGAGTTTATAACTGTTCCAGAAATGACTGTTGTGCTCTGATGATGGTATGTATATAAAGTTACTGATTTGTATTTCAAAAGTTATGTTATATAATATATTTTATTCGTTCCGCTATGAGTTGTGATCTTCGTTTTTCTTCTATTCTAATATTTCTTTCTTCCTAATTCTCATCTTCTAACTTCTTTCTATTAATGGCTCGTATTTCTGTGTTATTTGGGTTGGACGTGTGGTGTATTTAGTCAACTCAGATAGCTCGGATTTGCGGGTCGTTTCATCAGTAATCATCCAAACGATGTGAAGAACTCCGGTCTTTAACCACCATCTACATTATCGACTTTTAATCGTCGTAGTAATTATTCGAAATGGGTTAAACCCGGTCTTTTCGAATAACACGCGTATTTACAATCAAGTGCTATAAAATCACATCAGACGCCTCATTCCAATTCAGAATATTCTTTTTTAATAAAATATTCACATTATTAGGGAAAGGTTCCCATTAATTTTATCAAAGATAGATTCTTTTAAATTTATTCTTTAATCTTCTTTTGGATATCTATTACAAAGGATTTTATTTTATTTTTTATCAATTCTAAACCAAATTAAGGTTTATTTACTTGTTGAGATTAGCGAACCTTACCACAGTAACCATTTATTTATTAATCCCAACCTATTTATCTCATGGAGAAAAAATGGTAGTACTCCATATCTAACACCCACAGTGTTATCGGTAAATATAATTACCATTTCACATCCAAATCTAATTAAAGATTTAACTATCGCTTGGAGTAAAACTGGTGGCACTCCATGCTCGATCATTTCATGATTCGATAAATGTAATTGTCTCGTTCACCTATTAATCTAATTAAAGATTCATTAAAACTCTAGTTCGGTATTAATCTCAAAAATCATTAATTAATGATTATTCAAATTTAAGAAATTAATCTTATCTTTGACTAGGCTAAAGAACCAATGTCATTTAAAACACAGTTCACGACAAACCCAAAATCATCTTCCATTAACTATGGAATCTTCCCGGAAAAGGGATCAATATATAATCAATATAAATTTCTGTATCAGACTAATAATATAAATGGAATAACGGCAAAGCCTTTTAAATTCCATATATGGTAACGGTCTTCTTTTACAGAAGCTCATTTCGATTATTATTAAATCGAATTCCATTCAATTCCAATTTAACATATTAAATTGGAAAACTTTACTTTGGAAAAATTTCCATTTAAATTTTAGTAAAGAATTATAAACTCCATTTAAATCTTAATAAAAGATTTGTAAATTCCATTTAAATCTTAATAAAAGATTCATAAATTCCGTATTATATTTTCACTGTTAATTGGGATTAAAGAACAAATGTCGTTTAAAGCATAGTTCACGATAAACCAACAACCAACTTTCATTTCAATTCTAATTAAACATTAATTAATTAGTAAACTTCTCTAAATCTTAATTAAAATATTTATTATTTTCACACGGGGTTTAAGAACAGTGTTATTTAAGACACCATTCACGACAAACCCAAAATCCAATTTATTTTATTAATTTGGAAAACTTCATCAAATCTTAATTTAAAGATTTATTCTTGTTAATAATTAGTTCATTTCGACAAAAAAATATTTTTATTTTTTCAAATATTTAATTTTTCATCCAAAATCTTTCCAAACCATTTACTATGATTTTACACAATTTATCCATATTTTTAATAATTTTTTTAAGGCCCATACAGTCTGTTTCCAATAACGGCCACCTAACTGTACTTACAATGACCTTTTCCAAATTTGATTTGGACATAATTCCAAATCCAACCGTTAGATTTTAAGTCTCTTATATTCATTGGAAATCTCTTTTCGATACGAACCCAATGGTTTTGGCTTTAGGAGAATCCGACGGTCGGATCTCCCGTAATGTCAATTTGAAGCCAATGGTCGAAATTCGCGAATGGCCGCTACGCGGCGCATTCTATTCAAGCCATTAAATATATATAATATATATATTTTATATGTTTCGTTGATTACCATTTAAAAACGTATTTTATAAATCGTTTATAAATTCATTTTAAAACGATTTAACTTCATTTTCATTTTTAAATCAAAATTGAATATTCTATATCTTTATCATATTAAAATAATAATATTTCCATAACATTAAATTTTGAAATCTCCTCTTTTCGATATTCAATATAAAATGAATAAAATCGATCGATAAACTCGGTCGGGTTAAAATGGCGTTTGCTACTTAACTCGATTTCGTATTTTACATTTTTGTGTTCATCCAAAATGGACATCAAAATCACATTTTGATTAATCACTAAAAAAGACTTGTTATTCTAAAATATTCTTTATTTTAAAAGATTCTTTATATTTAAATTGTTCTTTATTCAAAATATTCTTTACATAAAAATGTTCCTTTACAACAAAAATGTTCTTTTAGGTTAAAATGGTTCTTTTACATTAAAAATGTTCTTTTACATCAAAAATGATATTTCACATCAAAAATGTTCTTTTATTCTAAAATGATATTTTACATCAAAAATGTTCTTTTATTCTAAAATGATATTTTATATCAAAAATGATCTTTTATTCTAAAATGATATTTTATTCTAAAACGATATTTTATTCTAGAATGATATTTTATTCTGGAATGATATTTTTATTCTTCAAATATTTTATTCAATACATAAATATTTTATATGGTTTATATTTTTAATAAAAATGATATTTTTATTTTTCAAATATTTTATTCTCAATTACATTTTAAAGATGACATTCTTAATGTACAAAATTATAATTCAACAAATGATTATTTTATTTTCATTAACATGATAAAGATGACATTTTTAATGTACAAAAATATGATTCAACAAATAATTATTTTATTTTCATTAACATGTTAAATATGACATTTTTAATGTACAAAAATATGATTCAACAAATAATTATTTTATTTTCATTAACATGTTAAAGATGACATTTTTAATGTAAAAAATATGATTCAACAAATAATTATTTTACTCTCATTAACGTGTTAAAGATGACATTTTTAATGTACAAAAATATGATTCAACAAATGATTATTTTAATTTCATTAACAAGTTAAAGATGACATTTTTAATGTACAAATTTCAACATGATTATTTTATTTGTTTATACATACAATAAAAATGTGATTTTTATCGTTCAAACATTTTATTTTAAAAATACTCTTTATTTTTAAAATATCCTTTTATTTTTGAAATATCCTTTTATTTCTGAATCGGAATGCGATTTAATCAATTACCATATAATTTCAGTTATATGGATTTCATACATCGCATATATACAACAATAACGATAAATAATCAATAAACTGTCCATCCACATCCAGAGTGAAATCTACACCTGTGTGAGCATTAAAATAAATAAATAACGCTCATCGCAGACTGTCAACCCATCGATTGACGTAAAATTAAATATCGGAACTAGTGTATGTCAAATATCATCCCAATACCCGTGTGGGGTTTTCAAACAACAACAGTTTTATTTAAATAAAATATTGGTTAACAAATTTAACCAATTCTATTTCCGTTTGAATTATTTTCTATTTAACTCATATTTATGATAACATTATTTTTAATACGTTAAACATTTCAACATCACAAATAACACACAATACAGTCGATTTAAATCATCCATTGTTTGTGGATGAGGAAAGTGATCAAACATGCACCTTATATAACTTATAATAATAAAATCGATAAAAATCTAAACTGGCAATTCTATATATTTTTCAGTTATGAAAATAAATAAATAACAATGCAAAAAATTTTAGTGAGGAGTTCTCACCTTTGGTTTCCACTCTGTCATTCTTTTGGACAGTTTGGATTTGGTCCAGCGCGTTGTATTCTTCACTGTGATTCCAACGCAATCTGTTTCATGCAGTTTATATTAAAAATCATATTTTTATTATACTGATATATATATTTAAAAATCACATTTTTTAACTATTATATTTTTTTTTTAAAAATCATATTTTTTTTATTTTTAAAAACAATGCTATATTTATTTTAAAACCATGTTGTTTTTTTTTACAAAAACAATGCTATTATATTTTTATTTTTATAAACAATGATATTTTTATTTTCAAAAATAATGTTATTTTATATTTAAAAAACATTGTCATTTTAAATTTCAAAACAAAGGTATTTTATATTTTTAAAATATTACTATTTATATTTTTAAAATAAAGATGTTTATATTGCTAAAATATTGATATTTATATTTTTAAAACAAAGCTTGTTCTATTGATAAAACAATGTATATTTATTATAATTTTTTCATATTTAAAGTTTTAAGGCTATTTTAATTTCTAAAACAAAGCAAATTTTAATTTCTAAAACCATGCAAGTTTTAATTCTAAAACAATGCGATTTTTATTTACACACAATGCGATTTTTATTTACAAACAAATTGATTTTTATTTACTAAACAAAGTGATTTTTATTTACTAAACAAAGTGATTTTTATTAACTAAACAAAGAGATTTTTATTTACTAAACAATTTAATTTAATTATAATTTCTTCACTAATTACCTGGGTTAAAACTAATTACAGGTTTAGGGTATTAACCCCATCGTCTTCCATGCGTTAAACTTCTGGTAACACCAACCCATCCTCAAAATGAAAAACTGCCACTGTGCATTGCCTCAGCCACCAGAATTCCGATCGAACATGACCACATCGACCGCCTACACACCCCTTTCCACCGCCGGCGACAACTTCCAGTTCAAGACCCCCATCTGACGAGCAATGACGTTCGAACGTCTGACATTTCATGGCAAAATTCCATCAGCAGAAAAGCCCAAATCCGATCATTACCGGTCTAATGGTAGATCTGTTGGATCTAGATTAACCCTAGAGGGGGGGTGAATAGGGTTTATCACAGTTTTAAACTGAATTGAAAAATTGACAGGATATTAAAATAAAAACAGATCACAGAATGCAGCAGAAATAAAAGTGCAGAAAATAAATCACACACAGATATACCCAGCTTCGGCAAAACCCTGCCTACTGCTGCATTCCTAAGGTTTCTACTAGATGATAGAACAGATCCCGCATACAAGACCTTGTACACTCGCGACTCTCGCTCCTATTCTAACTCTACGCTCAAAACCCTAGACTGATTCAAAACCCTGAATCAGAATTTCCCCTAGTTTTACACAGACTAGTCAACTGCCAGTTAAACCCCTAACTGGTTCCCCCTAGATTTTACAGAATCTATAAACTGTTTGACAATTGTTTACAAAATGAAATTAAAAAATACAACATAAAACAAATGAAAAACCATTTGACTTAAAATAAAAAGAGTTTAGAAAACCCCTTTGTCAATTTAAAGCTCCAAGCCCATATTCATTTTTGGCCGGCCCATTTTCTTTTACTTCATCGTTCATTCCTTTGGTCCACTTTCTCTGAGAAAATAAATGGCGGCTTAGGGTTTCTTGAATTCTTCCCCAAATCGGTCGATTGCTTGATAAAAACTGAGGCTCTGATGGCTCGATATTTCGTTGATATGTGATGCTTCAATTCGGTTTGAGATGATCGAAAACAATGGATTAAATTGTGAGTATTCTCTGAATTTTTCTCTTTGATTAATCTTTGGTTTTCGATGCTTGGGTTTTCGATTTTCTCTGTTTTGTGGTTTTTGATCTGTTCATAGCCGATGATGATGAGGGTGTTTAAATAGGGATAAACAAACCCTACATAAACTCTGATTTCACCAAAGAATGGCTCGATCTGATTAGGGTTTCCCCTTTTGTCTGTCTTCAATTTGAATTGTTGCTTCCCGACTTTGAAATATACTCTGATTGCTGAAACGTCTCTGTAAAAAATTGGAAACAAAATAAATGATTTCCATTGTTGATTAATTCGGTTTTAAAAAATAATTCTGAAAAGAAAAAAAAACTTCCCTTTTTGCTATCCCTTGATAAAGTCGGCTTGACTGATTTGCTGTTAATTGCTCTGATGGATTCAGACATGATTTCTGGAATAAAAAGATTTGCCCTGATTTACATGTTTCCTCTTTTGATTTTCTCTGCCTTAATAAATGAAATATGTTGCCTTGTAATGAAAATGACTCTCCTTATTGCTCTCGAGTTATTGATGATTTTGTTCTCTGGCCTTTACTGATTGAATTCGGCTTTAATGAAAAAATGGATTCTTCTGCAATGTGATTTTCTCCTTTGCATTTAAAAACTTTGGCATAAGCATGTATACTTGGAAAGATTTGGAATTGAAAATTTTGATTTCAAAAGCCGCATTACACTCTTTCCTGAATTAATCTTTCACATGTATTTGCTGTGTGAACATATTGCGTTTGTCTCGATTTCTTTGCTGGAAAGGTGTAAATACTTGCCACTTTTGAATTATTGATATTAGCTATCATCTTGAATGAATTTCTTGGTATTTAAAATGTCATGAGTAAAGTTGTTGGTGTAGCCTTGCTTTCACCATGCTGACCATTACTGTATTGAACCCAGTATGGTTTTTCTTTGACCTGATTGAAACTTGTAGCACCGTTCTGCCATTTCTTGTGTACTAGCACGACCATACACCTGAACATTTGCTGAGTATACATGCATGAAAGTTAGCACTTTAGCTCGGCCCCTTGCACTTGAATCACTTGAGTTTTGCTGTGTATGATCTGCTATTCACTGCTAAACCATATTTGCTTGTATGTTGACATGTGTGTGTGCATGATGTATTCATTCACTATGACTATCTGCATTGATCACCTGTATATGCCTTGTCCATTTCCTCCAGTGTATACACATCAGCTACATATATGAAAACTTGCCTAGAAGAGTATCATGATTTCTGACTTGGTGCTCGGCCCTTTGTGTACTTGCATGTTGATCATGCATGTATATCTTTTTGTCACTGAAATTGCATACTCCATTTAGTTTTTTTTTTTTATTTTATTTTATTTAAATATGCTGCTGCCTTGAATTGTTGCCGAGCCATATATTTGTGCACTTGCACGTACACATGCTCTTGTGTTCTGAGACTTGAACCATGCTTTGACTGCACCATGCTGGTTTGACCTGTTTTGCTTCACTATACTGATCATGCTGTTACCATATGAGTCTTGCTTGCAAATCATGCATTACTTCACCCATTCTTGAACTTGCTGATTCACTTATATATGTTGCCATACACCATTTTTGCTTGACAATTCTTGTTGAGCTCGACCATGCTTGACTCTTATTCATTGTTGAAGCTGCATGTATATTGCATGCATACTCTATCCATTCTTTGATCATTTACTTGCATTGTTACTGAAAAGCATTGTGGTCTTGAATACTTGATTTTTCCTCTACCGTGACCTAGTATTGCTGCATCCACTGTTTATTGTTTTTGTATCACCATGTATGCTTTGATCTTGCTGTACTGAGTTTCATCCCCTTGGCACTTGCATTTTCACCACTGTAATGTGTTTGCGTCTTTTCTGAGCTGATTTGCATTTTTTTTTTTTATGCTTTGACCTGTCATGTGTCAATTCTGACCATTGTATATATGTGAAACAGTAATCAGCAGACTGATTACATTGTGTTGAGGCTGATAAAATATTAGCAAACCAATGTGATTATGTCGAGGCTGATCAAATCAGATCGAGTCAGAAAAATGATGAGAAACACACCGAAATTCTAAGGCAAATAATTTTTCAAAATAAACAATATATTTGCTAGAATTTAGAAAATTATTCTTGTTGCAGTGTACTGTGTGTTTCTGTTTTATGTGACAGGTAAGGAGGTGATGACTGGACTGACTGTGAACAGTGAAGATTGACAGAAGACTGAAGATACAAGACAGAAGACGAAGCAGCGTGTGTAAAAAGAATGTATAAAAGTCTGTATACTGAAATGTAAACTGAATGAATGTATGAGTGTTGCAGTGAGGAGCTGTGTATATATGAAATGTACTGATGTCTGTAATAAACAAGTTTGATTGAAATAAAATATCATTTTATTGTTGTCAAACGAACTTGTCTATTTTATTCTGTTTATATACAAGTACAAATATTCTGTGAATGTATAAATAGTGGAGTTATACAGAGTTGTACTGTTTGAATGTTAGAGATATAATATTCAATTCAAATATTATATTCCTATCTGTGTTGTATATATAAAACATTACAATAACAAACACATTTATAATAATATATATTTGTTTGTTATCATCAAACAAAAATCATATAATTGTGTATACAACTGCGTTATATACAACAATCTCCCCCTTTTGATGATGACAAACAAATAAAAGATTTTGATTACAATAAATGTGTTTGACAGTGAATTCTGAACTCCCCCTATTTATTAGCTCCCCCTACAACAGAAACTCCCCCTATAACTGTGCATGAGTGAATTGAATTGAATGATAATGAATTTTTCAAAGGTAAAACTATTTATAAAATATTCACTCATAAATCAAAAAATCTAATCCATTCTCCCCCTTTTGTTATCATCAAAAGGATACAGATTTTAAAATACAAATGAAAAATGACTAAAAATATAATTTCAACTTAGGAGGAAGAACGATCATCATAAATTTCAATCAGTCAAACAAAAATCATAATATTCTAAGAACAGGTGGCATATTTCACATTGTAGAGAATGACGAATATACGATAAATTTTATAAAAATAAGGAGAGTTAAAAAAATGTGAATATTTCTCAATTATTTTCAAAAGAATTTTATAAAATTAAAGCACAAAAATAGTGATGGATTTAGACTATTATTAATAATTCAATTTAAGTGACAAAAACAAATAATCTCAAATCCCAATAGCTATCAATCAACAAATCATAATACTTCATAAGATTTCAACACATTTCACAAATTAGAATATGGATTGATAGGCTAGTTTTTATATACCAAGGAGAAATTCATATACAAATTTAATTAGCAAATTATTTTCTTTTCTTTTTCTTTTAATTTAAGAGCACACTGACCACACATAACCAGATCTTGGATTTTTAAATGAGATCAGTTGCAGCTTAAATATAAGTAATCTCATAACCATGCATAACCAGAGCTTGGATTTTTAAATGAGGTTAGAGAAATACTTCTGAATATTATATTATTATTATTTTCAGTTTCAAAATGAAAAACTCCTCAGTATACAAAACTAATATGTATGATAGAAATGTGGTAGGTACAGGAATGGTTTGTGAAATAAATTTCTAAATTAATCATATTATGAAATATAATCAACTGTACCGAGATCATTGAAAATTTTCGATTATCACTAATTTTGAAAAAATAACAAAGTCCAATTTCTATCACAAATATTTTCATCATTTATTCAAGATGATTTAAAAAAAAATATTAAACTCTCCACATTAATATAAAATTATCATGGATGGTAGAAGGATGATAGATAATGAGAATGGTCGTGAAATTATTGCCAGTTCAAAGATATTATAATAAATATTCAACCATCATGAAAATCCAGATAAAATCTCCTCTTGTTGTGAAATATACTGCAATCAAAATTCATCACAATTTCGAAATCCGATAATAATTTTGATGAATTATAAATACAGTTTAATTGGATATTGATTTCAATTTCTAAATGAATAATCAACAAATAATTTTAAAGTTGAAAATCAATTACAAGAGGAAATGTGAGAAAGCTATACAGGATAAGAGGAAAAAAAAAATCAGTACTTCTGATACCAACTGTTCTCTCTTCTCGAGGATTTAAAATTGACACTTGAGACGAACAAGGATATCAAAGAGTTTCAAACACAGAGCCCACGCAGACAAGATTTACAAATTTGGCAAGCAACAGACAAATCAAAACAGGCAGTTATTTGAAAGACAGTATCAGAGCAGCACAAAAATAGTTTCAGAAATAAACTTGTTAGAATGATGGTCACATAAGATGGTTCATGATCCAAGGTAAAAAATACCATTTATTTTAAATCATTTGATGAATATGAAATACTCTAGATTCAATGAATCGATTACACCTAATTATTAATGTCAGATTCAAGATATGTGTGTGATTCAATAAATCAATAATTTCAAATGATTTTAAACAAATAAATATTTAAATCAATTAATCATGAAATATCAATGATTTTCAAAGACCATTTTCAAAAAGAACTTTTCAAGAATTTCTCAAAAACTATTTCTTACAAGCCCAATCGAAACACCAGATCATTTACATCAAATCTGAGAGGTATTCATGATACAAGAAATTAAAAAATAATTTATTTGAAATCACTTGAATCAATGTTAAGTTTGAGATATAATGAATTAGTCACACAAGGTTGATTATTTCAAATTTTAAGAGGTGTGTGATATTCAAAATATCAAGAATTTCAGATGATTTCAAACAAACTAATTTCAATCATAATAATCATGAGTAAAGATGAAATTCTAGATGTATCACTGATTTAAACCAAATATTTTTCAAGTCAGAAATAATCAAGCCAATCTAAAAATTAATGAGATTATCACAACTGAGAAGTAACAGTGCTGTAATGAGTATAATACTTTAAGTGTTTCCAAAATGAATTGGAAGGGACTCAAAACAGTATAAGTGTGTGAAGTTTCATTAATTATTCAGATCTTCAAAAATTTTGAATTTATACTAACAGTGTTCAAGATATGATATGAATGCTTCAACACTATTAGAATTTCAAAAAGAACTCCAAAACAATTGCAGATATATACAAGTTTAAATTCAGATTCTGGAAGAATTAAAACATGACAGTTTTATACAGATTAAACGAATTTCCAGAAAAATCATAAGTACTGCAATCGGAAGTTAATGAAGCGTAGAATAAGAAGAATATGGCAGTGTCAAATCAACTCAAAACAAAAAGAAAGTGAAAAAAAATAAAAAGGAAAGGGGTAGAAGAAGAAATAAACAAAAAATATTTACAAAGACAAGTTCAGAGATCATACCTGAAATCAGTGTAAACCAGAATCTCTGACTCAGTAAATCTTGGCCAAGGAACTGTAAAGAATACAGAAATATAGAACAGCTTGAAATCAATCTCTTTTCAGCATAGCAGTTCCTCAACCTTCACTGGTACCTAGCAGTTAAGTGGATCAAGTGGTCTAACAAAATTTGTAAAACCACTCTGAAATTTGTTTACCACTTTTGGTACCCAAACCTGTTTGTATAACATCCCATTCGAATCTATCTTTGTGCCTTTAGGAACCCAAACTTGTTTAGTTTTTCCAAAAATCATTTTATTTCCTTTTGGGGTCCACATCTGTTCAACTGGATTGTTATCAAACCAATTCTTGTCTCGTTTGTGATTTAAAAACCTTTTGGAATTGTCAAAATTCAAATTTTCAGAAAGACCCTTTTTAAAGCAATTTAAAGGTTTTTTAAAATCACAAGAATTCAATTTTTCAAAAACACTTGTTTTTCCAAAACCAATACCTTGTTTATGACCAACTGAAAATTGGTTTTGTAACAGCATATTCAACGATTTTTCTCCATTCGAAAATTTATTCAAAGTTGATTCTAATCGTTGAATTTTGGATTTAAGATCAGAGTTTTCTTTTATCAGATTTGAACAACGATTAATGTTGATCTTTCTCCTTTCAGTATCATTTTGTTTCAAAGACAAATTTTCGTTTTCAAGAAGTTTGATTTTGGTCTTGGACTCAAAAATTTCAGATTCAAATTTAACTTGTTTTTCAAATTCAAGTTTCTTGAAATTCTCAATCTCTTTTTCAAGCTCGTTTAAAATTAAATCACTTTTCAACAAGCTTTCTTTCTCAGCAATTTCATGTTTGAAACTTTTGATGGCCTTAAAATTATTAAATTCTTTTTGCAAAGAATTGTTTGAATCTTTTAGCTCAGCCTCGTTATCTTTTAAAATCAAAATTTCCTCTTTAAGTCTTTGAATATTTTTATTGAGATGAACGAAGTCAGTTTTCAATTTCAAACAACTTTCACAGTCAGAATTTTCTAATTTCATGACATTTGTAGATTCTGATTCCAAACAGTTAATTTTGCTATTTAACTCGTGATTTTTAGATTTCAAGTATTTGTTTTTACGATGGAGCTTATCAACGATTTTTGTTAAATCAGTACACATATAAACCAACTCTTCATAAGAGAAGCTTTCAGTCTCATTGTATGTTGAGTCTCCATCATCTGATCTACTTGAATTTTCATTTGTTTCTTCTCCTGAGCATAGATCTGAATCTGAGTTGACCATTTTGGGTTTTGAGCTGCTGTTGTCGATCTTTCCATACTTTGTATTGAGAAAATCCCATATTTCCTGCGCAGTCAAGCAATGAGAAATGAGGTTATATTGGACATCATCAATATAAGAATACAAAGTGTGAATAGCACGAGAATTAAATCCAATATCGTTCCTATTGACCATATCATAACCATTAATAACAGTATCCCAACATTTAATATCAATAGATTTTAAATATAATTCCATTTCTAATTTCCAATTTGAAAAATCTGTACCATTAAAAATAAATGGAGTACGACTGGACTGATTCTCAGAAGACTGACAACTAGAATTCACCATTTCTCTAGAGTTAAAAAAATACTTGCTCTGATACCACTTGTTGGATCTAGATTAACCCTAGAGGGGGGGTGAATAGGGTTTATCACAGTTTTAAACTGAATTGAAAAATTGACAGGATATTAAAATAAAAACAGATCACAGAATGCAGCAGAAATAAAAGTGCAGAAAATAAATCACACACAGATATACCCAGCTTCGGCAAAACCCTGCCTACTGCTGCATTCCTAAGGTTTCTACTAGATGATAGAACAGATCCCACATACAAGACCTTGTACACTCGCGACTCTCGCTCCTATTCCAACTCTACGCTCAAAACCGTAGACTGATTCAAACCCCTGAATCAGAATTTCCCCTAGTTTTACACAGACTAGTCAACTGCCAGTTAAACCCCTAACTGGTTCCCCCTAGATTTTACAGAATCTATAAACTGTTTGACAATTGTTTACAAAATGAAATTAAAAAATACAACATAAAACAAATGAAAAACCATTTGACTTAAAATAAAAAGAGTTTAGAAAATCCCTTTGTCAATTTAAAGCTCCAAGCCCATATTCATTTTTGGCCGGCCCATTTTCTTTTACTTCATCGTTCATTCCTTTGGTCCGCTTTCTCTGAGAAAATAAATGGCGGCTTAGGGTTTCTTGAATTCTTCCCCAAATCGGTCGATTGCTTGATAAAAACTGAGGCTCTGATGGCTCGATATTTCGTTGATATGTGATGCTTCAATTCGGTTTGAGATGATCGAAAACAATGGATTAAATTGTGAGTATTCTCTGAATTTTTCTCTTTGATTAATCTCTGGTTTTCGATGCTTGGGTTTTCGATTTTCTCTGTTTTGTGGTTTTTGATCTGTTCATAGCCGATGATGATGAGGGTGTTTAAATAGCGATAAACAAACCCTACATAAACTCTGATTTCACCAAAGAATGGCTCGATCTGATTAGGGTTTCCCCTTTTGTCTGTCTTCAATTTGAATTGTTGCTTCCCGACTTTGAAATATACTCTGATTGCTGAAACGTCTCTGTAAAAAATTGGAAACAAAATAAATGATTTCCATTGTTGATTAATTCGGTTTTAAAAAATAATTCTGAAAAGAAAAAAAAAACTTCCCTTTTTGCTATCCCTTGATAAAGTCGGCTTGACTGATTTGCTGTTAATTGCTCTGATGGATTCAGACATGATTTCTGGAATAAAAAGATTTGCCCTGATTTACATGTTTCCTCTTTTGATTTTCTTTGCCTTAATAAATGAAATATGTTGCCTTGTAATGAAAATGACTCTCCTTATTGCTCTCGAGTTATTGATGATTTTGTTCTCTGGCCTTTACTGATTGAATTCGGCTTTAATGAAAAAATGGATTCTTCTGCAATGTGATTTTCTCCTTTGCATTTAAAAACTTTGGCATAAGCATGTATACTTGGAAAGATTTGGAATTGAAAATTTTGATTTCAAAAGCCGCATTACACTCTTTCCTGAATTAATCTTTCACATGTATTTGCTGTGTGAACATATTGCGTTTGTCTCGATTTCTTTGCTGGAAAGGTGTAAATACTTGCCACTTTTGAATTGTTGATATCAGCTATCATCTTGAATGAATTTCTTGGTATTTAAAATGTCATGAGTTGAGTTGTTGGTGTAGCCTTGCTTTCACCATGCTGACCATTACTGTATTGAACCCAGTATGGTTTGTCTTTGACCTGATTGAAACTTGTAGCACCGTTCTGCCATTTCTTGTGTACTAGCACGACCATACACCTGAACATTTGCTGAGTATACATGCATGAAAGTTAGCACTTTAGCTCGGCCCCTTGCACTTGAATCACTTGAGTTTTGCTGTGTATGATCTGCTATTCACTGCTAAACCATATTTGCTTGTATGTTGACATGTGTGTGTGCATGATGTATTCATTCACTATGACTATCTGCATTGATCACCTGTATATGCCTTGTCCATTTCCTCCAGTGTATACACATCAGCTACATATATGAAAACTTGCCTAGAAGAGTATCATGATTTCTGACTTGGTGCTCGGCCCTTTGTGTACTTGCATGTTTATCATGCATGTATATCTTTTTGTCACTGAAATTGCATACTCCATTTAGTTTTTTTTTTTTTTTTTTATTTAAATATGCTGCTGCCTTGAATTGTTGCCGAGCCATATATTTGTGCACTTGCACGTACACATGTTCTTGTGTTCTGAGACTTGAACCATGCTTTGACTGCACCATGCTGGTTTGACCTGTTTTGCTTCACTATACTGATCATGCTGTTACCATATGAGTCTTGCTTGCAAATCATGCATTACTTCACCCAGTCTTGAACTTGCTGATTCACTTATATATGTTGCAATACACCATTTTTGCTTGACAATTCTTGTTGAGCTCGACCATGCTTGACTCTTATTCATTGTTGAAGCTGCATGTATATTGCATGCATACTCTATCTATTCTTTGATCATTTACTTGCATTGTTACTGAAAAGCATTGTGGTCTTGAATACTTGATTTTTCCTCTACCGTGACCTAGTATTGCTGCATCCACTGTTTATTGTTTTTGTATCACCATGTATGCTTTGATCTTGCTGTACTGAGTTTCATCCCCTTGGCACTTGCATTTTCACCACTGTAATGTGTTTGCGTCTTTTCTGAGCTGATTTGCATTTTTTTTTTATGCTTTGACCTGTCATGTGTCAATTCTGACCATTGTATATATGTGAAACAGTAATCAGCAGACTGATTACATTGTGGTGAGGCTGATAAAATATCAGCAAACCAATGTGATTATGTCGAGGCTGATCAAATCAGATCGAGTCAGAAAAATGATGAGAAACACACCGAAATTCTGAGGCAAATAATTTTTCAAAATAAACAATATATTTGCTAGAATTTAGAAAATTATTCTTGTTGCAGTGTACTGTGTGTTTCTGTTTTATGTGACAGGTAAGGAGGTGATGACTGGACTGACTGTGAACAGTGAAGATTGACAGAAGACTGAAGATACAAGACAGAAGACGAAGCAGCGTGTGTAAAAAGAATGTATAAAAGTCTGTATACTGAAATGTAAACTGAATGAATGTATGAGTGTTGCAGTGAGGAGCTGTGTATATATGAAATGTCTTGATGTCTGTAATAAACAAGTTTGATTGAAATAAAATATCATTTTATTGTTGTCAAACGAACTTGTCTATTTTATTCTGTTTATATACAAGTACAAATATTCTGTGAATGTATAAATAGTGGAGTTATACAGAGTTGTACTGTTTGAATGTTAGAGATATAATATTCAATTCAAATATTATATTCCTATCTGTGTTGTATATATAAAACATTACAATAACAAACACATTTATAATAATATATATTTGTTTGTTATCATCAAACAAAAATCATATAATTGTGTATACAACTGCGTTATATACAACAAGATCTCGATAAGGTCTTCCATTTCCATTTTATGAAATTCGCAAATTGGTTTGGAGATTAAAAGGAATCAGGAATTATTTAGGAACGATTTTATACGTCCATTTCATATTGATGGCGGTGGCAGAAATTGCATTGGAGATTAGGGTTCTGGGAAATCCCCGTATATATACAGTATATTTTACATTATTTATTTATTTTAATTCAAAAAATAACTTGTTAAACCATCGGAACTTTAAATCCAACCTAACGACTGTCGCCCCCAGCTAAATACCCCCATTCCGGACACAATGGAATATGTTTCGTACCCTAATTCAGCTGTTTTGATTAGTTTTTATCAAAATTAAAATATGAATCAACCTATATTTAATTTAAACGTACATTCTAATTTAACGGGGCCACATACGGACTCCAAAAATTCCCAAAAAATAAATCTAGCTATGTTTTGATGATACAGTCCTGACAAAATTAATTTCATTGAATTTGGAGACCATCTGAAAAATTGTCATTTTCTGGTCGATCCAATTTGCATGAAATTAACAAAAAAACGTTTTCTTTTGCCACACTCGCATATTAATGCCAAAAATTATGAAAATTGGAATCTTGCAATAATTTGACATTCCGGATCCAGCCAAAGTGGTTTCGCCGAAAATAGGTGTCGTTTACAAAATGGCTATTTATTATATATATATATATATATTCCATAGCGACTATTCTGAATATTTAACTGGCCATAACTTTTTATTCCCGCTACGAAATTTCAATTTTTCAGATCCGTTAGAAAGATATAATTAAACCGATTTAAATATTTTTGGTTTCATCAAAATACAATTTATTTTGAATCATGTACATTCAATTGAAATTTGAAATCGAATTATCGAACTACGGCGCCATTTCAGGCTCGGTTTATAATTAAAATAAAATATTCATTCTAACTTGGATTAAAATAAATTTTTCGTCATCATTATTTAAAATAAATTATTTTAAATATTAAAATCCATTAAAATAAATATTTTAAATTGGTTTAGAATTTCCAGGTTGTTACATTTATCCTTCGGCTTGCGTTGCATTGTGTGATGGGACCTGAGTCTTATAATAGCTTCATTATTTGAAAAGCATTGCGTTGTTTATAGATTTTTTTATTTCAGAGTATTCATGGGAGTGAACCCGTTCTGTGTTACACGGCGTGGGCCCTTGATTTACCTAATTTTAAAGTAAAAGTTTAATAACCATTTTAGTTCTCACACCAATCCCATGACTGATTCAGAGTTTATTGTTTCTACCAAAACTCTGGGTGCCCATATTTTCCACACAGGCAGCTAGTAGTTTTAGATTTTCGCATAAATTTCTTTTCCTAGGATCCTGAATTACAGCTGGAGCTATATTCGTAAAGCTTTGTATATGTGTATTTCTTTCAGTTGTGGTAGTTGATGTTTTTCGATGCACATTATATTTATGTATATATTTTTCGCTGTTTTTTAAATTTAAATCTCTGGTATTTTTCGGCTACAAATTATTTATTAGTACTCTGATATCTTTTACTCTGATGTAAATTGTTGTAATAGCAATTAAATGTTCTCATGTTTGTGTCCTGATGCATCGTATTCTCATTACAATCCGGGATCCTCCGTCTCTTCGGGGATCGGGGAAGTCTAGGTCGTTTCATTGTGGTATCAGAGCTTTGGTTTACAAAGCTTGAGAATAAGACACATTAGAACCAAACGAAAGAATTCGTCAGAGATAGGGTTAGTAATGTCCTATAAGAGTGACTCATTAGTGATAGGGTTAATAATACCCTAGAGTGAGTTTGAAGAGTATTGTTTATAAAAACAAATTTAGTTTTGAAATTTTATTAGTATTTTAGTATTTTATTTTATATTGAATTTGGATTATCGAGTATATGAATATTTTGGATATATGTGTCATTAACGTATATTCGAAGTCTCAAATATACTGGATAGATATAGAATCACACTATAGTCGCCCGGAGATGATTCTGATGATAGCTTGAGCATCATCAGTGTTTATGTTCGAGTTTCGAAAGTAGGATGTCTATATATTTCTAGTTGACTGGTGTGAGAAACAAAATTTAGTTAGAATTGATTATTTGTGATTTGGCACTAAAAATAGATTTTTGAATATATAGAAGTTATATGTTTGAAAAGTTAATCGACTAATTGATTGTTGGTTGTGATGTTTGATTATTAGTTTAACTAATTAAAATATTGGAATGATAAAACTAATATGAGAAAGAATGATAAATAAAGCCAAATCAAATATAAGGTAGAACTGAATTGAAAATTTGGTTCGAATTGGATTGATATATATGGATAGACATGCATATACATGTATGTTGAGCAGGTTATGGATTCACCACTGAGTAGAGAAATAAATTGTGTGCCCGACAAATAGGTGCACCTTAACGAGTTGGTTGCACAATTTTATTATATTATAAATTACTATGAATTATTTTGGAAGCGCTGTTGTGGGAACCCGTAACTTCCCCGTGAAGGAAAGAGCGGATACTTTGACAACAACACACAAAAGAACGCAGACGGAAGAACATTTCATTGTTATTACAATAATTCCATCAGATACAAGAATATACAGAGTATAAATGAATATTATACATTCGACAAATATCAGAGATTACAATAAATTACATAGCAGCGGAAAAATAATACAAAGCACAACTGAATGTGATATACGGATACAGAGCTTTCTGGATATCATTCCAGTTGTAAACTAGGATCCTGTGAATATAAATCTGCAAAACCAAAACTACTAGCTGCCCGTGTGGAAATAGGGGCACCCAGAGTTTAGGTTAAAACAATAAACTCCAGGTTAGTCATGTGACTGGTGTGAGAACTAAAACAGTTATTTAAAACTTTACTTTAAAAGAGAGTAATTCAAGGGACCACGCCGTATAACACGGAACGGGTTTCCTCCCAAGAATACCAGTGCATAGAATAAACAGTGCAATACTTTTTTAAAAAATGAAGCAATTATAAGACCCAGGTCCCATCACAAAATGCAACGCAAGCCGGAGGATAGGGTTTTCCCTTATAATAGTCAAACATGCTTGGTACGTTTTAAAAACAAATCGTTTGATACTATAATAAGTGTATAGTTTCAAAACAATTTCAATCATAGACGGCATGGGTACCATATATCATGTCGCCATACTAGTTCTACAATTAAAACCGCAATACACGTATTGGAAATTGGATTTCCGTCATGAGTCGAGGCAAGAGGCAAGCCCCTCTCCGCTTCGAGACACTCTAGCAAATGCCTCAGGACTACACACTCTGGGTAACCCCTGGGATCCTCTAAGACCGGTCCTCTCTTACGTTTGAGGATTAGTTATTCCTGAACACACATTTCCCGGCCCTATAGGACCTATAATCGAGGCGCCTCGCATCCAAACCACAAAGGTGAAAAGTATATAAATGTCAGGGCTGGTAGGTCACTGACACCACTCATAGCTAGAAAGAAACGTCGTGCACTCCTTGGGTCCTCATCCCGTTTTTGACTCATACCGAGGTGTGAGGCTCACGAATCCACGCTATACACAAAGCTGCCACGTAGGCCGTTCTTTGATCATCAACCACAAGACTTTGCTTTTCAACAGAAGCCTTGATCCATGCAACTCAGCGTGCCACACAGGCAATTCATGCCATGCGATTGATATCTATCGATATATAACCTCTAAGCTCGTACGTCTCAGAGAAGGGCATTAAGCAAGAGAATAAATTCTCCGCCGCCAAACAGATATATATTTAACAGAAATCAATCAACACAGAATAAAATCCAATGTCAGACACACAATCCATTTACAAGTTCGTTCTGGGTCTGAACGAAACCGGAGGCTCTTTCCTCGCATATCCATCGATCTCCAAGTACGTCTGGACGACCACCAACTGATTCCCTCATCTTGGGTGTACAGCCCAATCAAGATCATCAGTAATCACCCAAACGATGTGAAGACTTACGGTCTTCAACCACCGTCTTCATCTTCGACATATCGTCGAATTGGTTATTCAAAATGGGTATAAACCCGGCCTTTCCGAACAACCCGCGTATATTAAAAACAAATGTTACACAAACACAACATACGCCTCATTCCAATTCATTAGTCACTAACCGTAAATTAGCAAGAGAACAATTTCCCAAATATTAACCCCGAAGGCGGAAACCAACATCAGATCAATACCCAGGAAACGATTCTTCTTAACTAACCTACAACTAGTTTCTAAATTTCATATTCTTAGGGAAAGGTTCCAATTAATTTTATCCAAGATAAATTCTTTAAAATTTATCCTTTAATCTGCCTTTGGATGTCATTTCAAACCAAATTATGGTTTTCCAAACTAGTCGAGATTAGCGAATCACATCGGAGTAATTATTTATTTTATTTCCCAATCCCAGCCTATTCATCCCATGAAGCAAAACTGGTAATACTCCATATCTAACACCACGGTGTTATCGATAAAATTAATTACCATTTCACGTTCAAATCTAATTAAAGATTTAACTATCGCTTTGGAGCAAAACTGGTGATACTCCATTCTTGCTTATTTTCCAAATTTGATAATTTAGATTATCAATGCACATTTCAATCTTATTGCAGATTCATTAAAACTCCTTTTACAGGGTTAAAGAACTAGTGTCATTTAAAACACAGTTCACAATAAACCCACAAATCAATTCTATTTAAAACCCGTTTCAAATCCAATTTATTTATTTAAAAATAAGTGGGTTTAATTTTAGTTCAAAACTAGTTCATTTCGATAAAAATCTATTTTTATCTTTTCACATATGGAGTTTTTCATCCCAATTTTTCCCAAATCATTACTTATGATTTTACACCAATTATTACTATTTTTAATAATTCTATTAAGGCCCGTACAGTCGATTTCCACCAATGGCCATCGAACTGCACTTACAGCGACCTTTTCCAAATTTGATTTGGGCGTATCTCCAAATCCAACCATTAGATTTCAAATTTCCAATATTCGTTAGAAAGCTCTTTTTGATACGAACCCAACGGTTCCGGTTTTAGGAGAATCCGACAGTCGGATCTCTCATAATGTCCGTTCGAAGTTAATGGTCGAAATTCGCGAACTACCGTAGCGCGGCGCGTTCTATTCAGGCCATTATATTATATATATAATATATATTTCGTCGATTACTATTTAAAACAAATTTTATAAATAGTTTTAAATTTGTTTCAAAAACAATTTCAACTTCCAATTCAAATCAAAATTGAATTTTCCTTTATAAATTCGTTTTAAATTCATTTCAGTTCAATTCAAATTCGTTTTCTATTCAATTCAATTCGAATTCGGTTTCTATTCAATTCAATTCGAATTTGTTTTCTATTCGATTCAATTCAAATTCGTTTTCTATTCGATTCAATTTGAATTCGTTTTCTATTCGATTCAATTCAAATTCATTTCAAATTGATTTCAATTCAATTTTTGTTCGTTTTAAATTTCATTCAAAACGATTTCAATTCGTTTTTAATTCAATTTCAATTTAATTCAATTTGAATTCATTTCTATTAAATTCGAATTCAAATTCACTTTCTATTCAATTCAAACCGAATTCATTTTCTATTCGTTTCGAATTCATTTCAAATTGATTCAATAAATTTTCAATTTGAATTTTAATCTAATTTAATTTGAATTTCATTTCAAAATATTAAATTTTGAAATCACTTTTCAATATCCATTGTAAAACGAATAAAATCGATATAAATATCGTTCACGTCAAAATAGCGCAACTCCAATCAACACGGCTTTATATATTTCAATAATTCCGTTATTCTATTCAACAAATGAATATTTATTTTTGTCAACACATGACTAATCTCAACGAATGAGTACTGTCCACGTGTGACTATTTGTTAGTTAATATATTTTATAAAAATTATGGTATCTATCGTTTGATTTAAAATCAGACTCCAACCGTAAATTAGTAAGAGAACGATTCCCTGAATATTAACCCCGAAGGCCGAAACCAACATCAGATCAATATCCAGGACACCACTCATCTCATCTATTTTCCAGTTAATTTCTAATTTCATATATGATAAAGATGTAAATTTTATTGTTAAAATATTTCGTTCAACACTTGACTAATCTCAACGGATGAGTACTGTCAACACATGAACCTTTATTTTATAAAGATAAAGAAGTAAATTTTATTATTAAAATATTTCGTTCAACACATGACTAATCTCAATGGATGAGTACTGTCAACACATGAACCTTTATTTTATATTATTCTTTATTTTCTAAATTGGAATGAGGCCCAATCAATTACCATATAAGGTTAATTATATGGATTCCATACAACACATGTATATAATAGCAACGATAAATAATCAACCATCATCCAAAGCGCACTACACTGTACAAGCATCAAATATAGATATCTAACGCTTATAACAGCCTGTCAATCCATCGATCGACATATAACTAATTATTGGGATTAGTGTATACTGTATTTTATCCCAATACCCGTGTGGGGTTTGAAACAATCAAACACCAATTTTATTTGTGCAGTTGGGCGAAGTGTAAAATTTATCGTCCTAATCAATTGTCCTTCAAATAGGTGTACATAAACAAATCATTCGATTTGTAAATGAATATTTATTTATTCACATTCACGTTAAAAATTATATTTTTAACGACCAAATTATTTATTTCTACACATCTACATTTTTTTATCGATTTCACATCAACATCACAAACAATTTCACAACACAACAATTAAACAAACAAGCCATCCATGGTCTGTGGATGACGAGTGTCGGGTGCATCTGCATCCTAGTATATATATATAACTAGAAAAAAGAAATTGAAGAGTGAGAAGTTCTCACCAATAGCTATCCAATCATCTCGACTCTTCTTAAGTAGAAATCTTCGTTGTTCTCGCCTTTTGTCACTTTCGTTGCCCGTAGCCACTACATATATAAAAATCGAATTTTTACTTCACTATTCAATATATAAAAATCGAATTTTTACTTCACTATTCAATATATAAAAATCAAATTTTTACTTCACTATTCAATATATAAAAATCAAATTTTTATTTCGCTATTCAATATATAAAAATCGAATTTTTACTTCACTATTCAATATATAAAAATCGAATTTTTACTTCACTATTCAGTATATAAAAATCGAATTTTTACTTCACTATTCAATATATAAAAATCGAATTTTTACTTCACTATTCAATATATAAAAATCGAATTTTTATTTCGCTATTCAATATATAAAAATTGAATTTTTATTTCGCTATTCAATATACAAAAATCCTGTTTTTATAATCACGCTATATGGATAAAAATTCTATTTTCACACCGCTACTATATAGAAAAAAATTCTATTTTCACACCGCTACTATATAGATAAAAATTCTATTTTTATTCAACGGTGTTCATATAATAAAGATTATATTTTTATCACGCTATTCTCTATATAAAGATTTCGCCTTTTCAAATTTCAAAAATCTAATCTTTTCTATTTTAAAAATCTAATCTTTTCTATTTTAAAAATCTAATCTTTTCTATTTTAAAAATCTAATCTTTTCTATTTTAAAAATCATATCTTTTCTATATATAAAAATCATATCTTTTCCATATATAAAAGTCATATTTTTATTCTGATATCGTTCGTATAAAAATCACGTTTTTGTTCTGCTATTCATATAAGAAGAATCATATTTTTATTTCAACGCATATATAAAAATCATATATTTTCTTTTATACGATAAAACAAAGGAAATATATTTTTCGAATCAAAGAAAACGTATTTTATAAATCAAAGAAATCCAATTCTTCAATTCAAGAAAATCGTATATTTCAATTTAATGAAATCATATTTTTGTATAGCTGTTTTTATTTTCAAAAGTAAAGCTATTTTCATTTTTAATAATAATGCTAATTTTATTTTCTATAATCACATTTTTACACACTGTATATATTTTTAAAACAATGTTCATTTTCTATTTTACACAAGCCAATTTATATTTTAAACAAACTAATTTCTATTTTAAAAACTGATTTTTATATTAAATAAAACAATTGGCTAAAACAAAATAAAGTATAAAGGAAAAACCTTTATCTTCTTCTCTATTGAAAGCCGCCTCTGTAACCCGTCATTCACAAAACCCATGAGCTCGACTTGAAAAGCCATTGCCACCCGCTACTTCACGTTGTCGGAGGATCATCGGGGGTCTCGTCGAGGAAGGTCGGAGCCTCCCCTTGCCACGCTGGAGGTGCAGCGCCACTCGCTGGCGTCAGTGCGCCGGAATTCCAGTGAGAACGGGCTGTCTTCGAGCTCCCAATCCGAACAGTAGCCCTCACGAAATCGAACCCCCTTGGTATGGATTGAAAGGAAATGAATAACACTTCGATTTTCGTTTATCACTCACCTTAAATTAGTGAACGAATTAATCAATTTTTGGGATTTGAATTTGGGGAGGAAACCGATCGTCCATCGCAAAGAGAGGCGCAGAAATCGTTTACCACGGTTTTCTATTTAGGGTTTGACCAATAACTTTGACCATATATATATGTTTATATTTTAACTATTTTATTCAACTTTAATGTTAAAATCCCAAACGAACTTTAAATCAAACCCAACGAGTGTCACCCCTAGCTAAATACCCCCATTCCGAACACAATGGGATATGTACCATAAGCCAATTCGACTGTTTGAATCAGTTTTTATCAAAATTAAAATATAATTCTATATATATTCAATTTGAACATACATTTTAATTTACCAATGTCACATACGGACATTAAAAATTCCCGAAAATTACTTCTAGCTTCGTATTGATGATACGGTCCTAACAAAACTAATTTCATTAAATTCTGAGACCATTTGAAAAATGGTCATTTTCCAGTCGATTAAAATCAACTAAAACTGGTCAAACGCGTTTTCCTTTGCCACGCTCACATATTGATTCGAAAAATTATGAAATTTGGAATCTAAAAATAATTTGACATCACGGATCCAAAAAAAGTGGTTTCGTCGAAAACCGAGGTCGTTTGCAAAATTCCCATTTTAAGGGCCTGAATTCCATAACGACTATTCAGAATTTTCAACTGGACATATCTTTTGATTCCCGCTATGAAATTTCAATTTTTCGGATTTATTGGAAAGATATTCTAAATTAGATTCTATCATTTTTGGTTTCACTAAAATCCGGTTTATTTTGCACCCAGTATGTTCAATTGAAGTTTGAAATCGAATTATCGAATTACCGCGCCATTTTCATTTCCTTTTATAATTATATATAATTATTTATATTCTAACGACGATCTATATAACTATATACGTTCTAATTATATTCAAAATAAATTTCTCGTCGATATTATTTAAAATAATCCATTTTAAATCTTCAAAATTCGTCGAAGTTGCCAAAACAAAAATTTTAAACTGGCTCATAATTTCCGGGTTATTACAATCTCCCCCACTTAAAACTTTTCATCCCTGAAAAGGAACAAAATCAAAAGTGGTTTGATTAATCAACTCTACGTTCGATCTGGCTTCCATTCTCCAACTTTTCAGTTTCTGAGAATTTTCAAATTTTCAAAAATTTGGCTAACACCCTAAATTTTAGAAAAATTTCGCCATTACCTCCCCTGCACCGGGAGCCACGGGAAAATCCCGAAATTTCCATATAGGCCTTCTGATCACAAAAAGAAAAAGAAAAGGCCAAGCGGCTAGCCAATAGGCTCATAAAATCATCATCACCCAAACAAAATAGTAAATTATGATAAATATGTACCTATTTGTCGGGCAAACAAATTTTATTCTCTGCTCTAGCCTCCTTGCTATGACCTGTTCAATGTAAGTACATGTATATGCAAGCAAATGCAACTAATTTTCAATATAATTCAATATTTGGTTCAATTAGGCATAATGGTTCAAAATTATCAAACAAATAAACAAACAACACAAACATCAATCAATTAGTTGATTATCGTTTCAAATTCATAACTTTGATACATATACAAAAATCTCATTTTTGATGCCAAATCACAACAAATAAATCTATCTATATAAGTTTTGGTTCTCACACCAGTCTAATGGAAATATATAGATATCATACCTTCGAAACACGAATACAAATTCTGATGATGATATATCAATCATCAGAATCATCTCAGGGTGTCTAGAATGTGATTCTATATTTATCCAGTATATTAAAACTTCGAATATACGTTCATGATGCGTATATGCAAAATCTTTATATACTCGATTGTCCAAATCAATATAAATAAATTATTCAAATACGTATAAAACGATTTAAATTCCAAAACAAAATTTGTTTTCATTTGAAAAATATACTCTTCACACTCGTTCTAGGATACTACTGATCCTATCTCTAACGAGTCATTCTAATTGGATATTACTAATCCAATATCTGATGAATTCTTTCGTATGGTTCTAATGTGTCTTGTTCTCGTGCTCTATAAACCAAAGCTCTGATACCACTGTGAGAACCTGTAACTTCCCCGTGAAGGAAAGAGCGGATACTTTGAGAACAACACAAAAGAACGTAGACGGAAGAACATTTCATTGTTATTACAATAATTCCATCAGATACAAAAATATACAGAGTATAAATGAATATTATACATTCGACAAATATCAGAGATTACAATAAATTACATAGCAGCGGAAAATTAATACAAAGCACAACTGAAGGTGATATACGGATACAGAGCTTTCTGGATATCATTCCAGCTGTAAACCAGGATCCTGTGAATATAAATCAGCAAAACCAAAACTACTAGCTGCCCGTGTGTAAATAGGGGCACCCAGAGTTTAGGTTAAAACAATAAACTCCAGGTCAGTCATGTGACTAGTGTGAGAACTAAAACAGTTATTTAAAACTTTACATTAAAAGAGAGTAATTCAAGGGACCACGCCGTATAACACGGAACGAGTTTCCTCCCAAGAATACCAGTGCATAAAATAAACAGCGCAATGATTTTTTGAAAAATGAAGCTATTATAAGACCCAGGTCCCATCACACAATGCAACGCAAGCCGGAGGATAGGGTTTTCCCTTATAATAGTCAACCATGCTTGGTACGTTTTAAAAACAAATCATTTGATACTATAATAAGTGTATAGTGTCAAAACAATTTCAATCATAAATATCAATCATAGATGGCATGGGTACCATATATCATGTCGCCATACTAGTTCTACAATTAAAACCGCAATACACGTATTGGAAATTGGATTTCCTTCATGAGTCGAGGCAAGGGGCAAGCTCCTCTCCGCTTCGAGACACTCTAGCAAATGCCTCAGGACTACACACTCTGGGTAACCCCTGGGATCCTCCAAGACCGGTCCTCTCTTACGTTTGAGGATTAGTTTTTCCTGAACACACGTTTCCCGGCCCTATAGGACCTATAATCGAGGCGCCTCGCATCCAAACCACAAAGGTGAAAAGTATATAAATGTCAGGGCTGGTAGGTCACGGACACCACCCATAGCTAGAAAGAAACGTCGTGCACTCCTTGGGTCCTCATCCCGTTTTTGACTCATACCGAGGTGTGAGGCTCGCGAATCCACGCTATACACAAAGCTGCCACATAGGCCGTGCTTTGATCATCAACCACAAGACTTTGCTTTTCAACAGAAGCCTTGATCCATGCAACTCAGCGTGCCACACAGGCAATTCATGCCATGCTATTGATATCTATCGATATATAAGCTCTAAGCTCGTACGTCTCAGAGAAGGGCGTTAAGCAAGAGAATAAATTCTCCGCAGCCAAACAGATATATATTTAACTGAAATCAATCAACACAGAATAAAATCCAATGTCAGACACACAATCCATTTACAAGTTCGTTCTGGGTATGAACGAAACCGGAGGTTCTTTCCTCGCATATCCATCGATCTCCAAGTACGTCTGGATGACCACCAACTGATTCCCTCATCTTGGGTGTATAGCCCAATCAAGATCATCAGTAATCACCCAAACGATGTGAAGACTTCTGGTCTTCAACCACCGTCTTCATCTTCGACATATCGTCGAATTGGTTATTCAAAATGAATATAAACCCGGCCTTTCCGAACAACCCGCGTATATTAAAAACAAATGTTACACAAAGACAACATACGCCTCATTCCAATTCATTAGTCACTAACCGTAAATTAGCAAGAGAACAATTTCCCAAATATTAACCCCGAAGGTCGAAACCAACTCAGATCAATATCCAGGAAACCATTCTTCTTAACTAACTACAGCTAGTTTCTAAATTTCATATTCTTAGGGAAAGGTTCCCATTAATTTTATCTAAGATAAATTCTTTAAAATTTATCCTTTAATCTTCCTTTGGATGTCATTTCAAACCAAATTATGGTTTTCCAAACTAGTCGAGATTAGCGAATCACATCGGAGTAATTATTTATTTTATTTCCCAATCCCAACCTATTCATCCCATGAAGCAAAACTGGTAATACTCCATATCTAACACCACGGTGTTATCGATAAAATTAATTACCATTTCACGTTCAAATCTAATTAAAGATTTAACTATCGCTTTGGAACAAAACTGGTGATACTCCATTCACGCTTATTTTCCAAATTTGATAATTTAGATTATCAATGCACATTTAAATCTAATTGCAGATTCATTAAAACTCCTTTTACAGGGTTAAAGAACTAGTGTCATTTAAAACACAGTTCACGATAAACCCACAAATCAATTCTATTTAAAACCCGTTTCAAATCCAATTTATTTATTTAAAAATAAACGGGTTTAATTTTAGTTCAAAACTAGTTCATTTCGATAAAAATCTATTTTTATCTTTTCAAATATGGAGTTTTTCATCCCAATTTTTCCCAAATCATTACTTATGATTTTACACCAATTATTACTATTTTTAATAATTCTATTATGGCTCGTACAGTCGATTTCCACCAATGGCCATCGAACTGCACTTACAGCAACTTTTTCCAAATTTGATTTGGGCGTATCTCCAAATCCAACCATTAGATTTCAAATTTCCAATAGTCGTTAGAAATCTCTTTTCGATACAAACCCAACGGTTCCAGTTTTAGGAGAATCCGACGGTCGGATCTCCCGTAATGTCCGTTCGAAGTTAATGGTATAAATTCGCGAACTGCTGCAGCGCGGCGCATTCTATTCAAGCCATTATATTATATATATATATATAATATATATAATATATATTTCGTCGATTACTATTTAAAACGAATTTTATAAATAGTTTTAAATTTGTTTCAAAAACAATTTCAACTTCCAATTCAAAATCAAATCAAAATTGAATTTTCCTTTATAAATTCGTTTTAAATTCATTTCAATTCAATTCAAATTTGTTTTCTATTCAATTCAATTCGAATTCAGTTTCTATTCAATTCAATTCGAATTTGTTTTCTATTCGATTCAATTCAAATTTGTTTTCTATTCGATTCAATTCGAATTCGTTTTCTATTCGATTCAATTCAAATTCGTTTTCTATTCGATTCAATTCAAATTCATTTCAAATTGATTTCAATTCAATTTCAGTTCATTTTAAATTTCATTCAAAACGATTTCAATTCATTTTTAATTCAATTTGAATTTAATTCAATTTGAATTCATTTCTATTTAATTCGAATTCAAATTCACTTTCTATTCAATTCGAACCGAATTCATTTTCTATTAGATTCGAATTCATTTCAAATTGATTCAATAAATTTTCAATTTGAATTTTAATCTAATTTAATTTGAATTTCATTTCAAAATATTAAATTTTGAAATCACTTTTCAATATTCAGTGTAAAACGAATAAATCGATATAAATATCATTCACGTCAAAATACCGCAACTCTAATCAACACGGCTTTATATATTTCGATAATTCCGTTGTATTTATTTTTGTCAACACATGACTAATCTCAACGAATGAGTACTGTCCACGTGTGACTATTTTTGTTAGTTAATATGTTTTATAAAAATTATGGTATCTATCGTTTGATTTAAAATCAGACTCCAAACGTAATTAGTAAGAGAACGATTCCCTGAATATTAACCCCGAAGGCCGAAACCAACATCATATCAATATCCAGGAGACCACTCATCTCATCTATTTTCCAGTTAATTTCTAATTTCATATATGATAAAGATGTAAATTTTATTGTTAAAATATTTCGTTCAACACATGACTTATCTCAACGGATGAGTACTGTCAACACATGAACCTTTATTTTATAAAGATAAAGATGTAAATTTTATTATTAAAATATTTCGTTCAACACATGACTAATCTCAACGGATGAGTACTGTCAACACATGAACCTTTATTTTATATTATTCTTTATTTTCTAAATTAGAATGAGGCCCAATCAATTACCATATAAGGTTAATTATATGGATTCCATACAATACATGTATATAATAGCAACGATAAATAATCAACCATCATCCAAAGTGCACTACACTGTATAAGCATCAAATATAGATATCTAACGCTTATAACAGCTTGTCAATCCATCGATCGACATATAACTAATTATTGGGATTAGTGTATACCGTATTTTATCCCAATACCCATGTGGGGTTTCAAACAATCAAACACCGATTTTATTTGTGCAGTTGGGTGATGTGTAAAATTTATCGTCCCAATCAATTGTCCTTCAAATAGGTGTACATAAACAAATCGTTCGATTTGTAAATGAATATTTATTTATTCACATTCACATTAAAAATTATATTTTTAACGACCAAATTATTTATTTATACACATCTACATTTTTTTATCGATTTCACATCAACATCACAAACAATTTCACAACACAACAAATAAACAAACAAGCCATCCATGGTCTGTGGATGACGGGTGTCGGGTGCTGCTAAGCACCGTCTGCATCCTAGTATATATATATAATATATATATAACTAGAAAAAAGAAATTGAAGAGTGAGAAGTTCTCACCAATAGCTATACAATCATCTCGACTCTTCTTAAGTAGAAATCTTCGTCGTTCTCGCCTTTTGTCACTTTCGTTGCCCGTAGCCACTACATATATAAAAATCGAATTTTTACTTTGCTATTCAATATATAAAAATCGAATTTTTACTTCACTATTCAATATATAAAAATCGAATTTTTACTTCACTATTCAATATATAAAAATCGAATTTTTATTTCGCTATTCAATATATAAAAATCGAATTTTTACTTCACTATTCAATATATAAAAATCGAATTTTTACTTCACTATTCAATATATAAAAATCGAATTTTTACTTCACTATTCAATATATAAAAATCGAAATTTTATTTCGCTATTCAATATATAAAAATCGAATTTTTATTTCGCTATTCAGTATATAAAAATCCTGTTTTTATAATCACGCTATATGGATAAAAATTCTATTTTCACACCGCTACTATATAGATAAAAATTCTGTTTTCACACCGCTACTATATAGATAAAAATTCTATTTTTATTCAACGGTGTTAAAATAATAAAGATTATATTTTTATCACGCTATTCTCTATATAAAGATTTCGCCTTTTCAAATTTCAAAAATCTAATATTTTCTATTTTAAAAATCTGATCTTTTCTATTTTAAAAATCTAATCTTTTCTATTTTAAAAATCTAATCTTTTCTATTATAAAAATCATATCTTTTCTATATATAAAAATCATATCTTTTCCATATATAAAAATCATATTTTTATTCTGATATCGTTCGTATAAAAACCACGTTTTTGTTCTGCTATTCATATATGAAGAATCATATTTTTATTTCAACGCATATATAAAAATCATATATTTTCTTTTATACGATAAAACAAAGGAGATATATTTTTCGAATAAAAGAAAACGTATTTTATAAATCAAAGAAATCCAATTCTTCAATTCAAGAAAATCGTATATTTCCATTTAATGAAATCATATTTTTGTATAGCTGTTTTTATTTTCAAAAGTAAAGCTATTTTCATTTTTAATAATAATGCTAATTTTATTTTCTATAATCACATTCTTACACACTGTATATATTTTTAAAACAATGTTCATTTTCTATTTTACACAAGCTAATTTATATTTTAAACAAACTAATTTCTATTTTAAAAACTGATTTTTATATTAAATAAAACAATTGGCTAAAACAAAATAAAGTATAAAGGATAAACTTTTATCTTCTTCTCTGTTGAAAGCCGCCTCTGTAACTCGTCATTCACGAAACCCATGAGCTCGACTTGAAAAGCCATCGCCACCCGCTACTTCACGTCGTCGGAGGATCATCGAGGGTCTCATCGAGGAAGGTCAGAGCCTCCCCTTGCCACGCTGGAGGTGTAGCGCCACTCGCTGGCGTCAGTGCGTCGGAATTCCAGTGAGAACGGGCTGTCTTCGAGCTCCCAATCCAAACAGTAGCCCTCACGAAATCTAACCCCTTGGTATGGATTGAAAGAAAATGAATAACACTTCGATTTTCGTTTATCGTTCACCTTAAATTAGTGAACGAATTAATCAATTTTTGGGATTTGAATTTGGGGAGGAAACCGATCGTCCATCACAAAGAGAGGCGCAGAAATCGTTGACTACGGTTTTCTATTTAGGGTTTGACCAATAACTTTGACCATATATATATATATATATATGTTTATATTTTAACTATTTTATTCAACTGTAATGTTAAAATCCCAAACGAACTTTAAATCAAACCCAACGAGTGTCGCCTCTAGCTAAACACCCCCATTCCGAACACAATGGGATATGTACCACAAGCCAATTCGACTGTTTGAATCAGTTTTTATCAAAATTAAAATATAATTCTATATATATTCAATTTGAACACACATTTTAATTTACCGAGGTCACATACGGACACTAAAAATTCCCGAAAAATTATTTCTAGCTTCGTATTGACGATACGGTCCTAACAAAACTAATTTCGTCAAATTCTGAGACGTTTGAAAAATGGCCGTTTTCCAGTCGATTAAAATCAACTAAAACTAGTCAAACGCGTTTTCCTTTGCCACGCTCACATATTGATTCGAAAAATTATGAAATTTGGAAACTAATAATAATTTGACATCGCGGATCCAACAAAAGTGGTTTCGCCGAAATCCGAGGTCGTTTGCAAAATTCCCATTTTTAAGGGCCTGAATTCCATAGCGACTATTCAGAATTTTCAACTGGACATATCTTTTGATTCCCGCTATGAAATTTTGATTTTTCGGATTCATTGGAAAGATATTCTAAATTAGATTCTATTATTTTTGGTTTCACTAAAATCCAGTTTATTTTGCACCCGGTATATTCAATTGAAGTTTGAAATCGGATTATCGAACTACCGCGCCATTTTCAATTCCTTTTATAATTATATATAATTATTTATATTCTAACGACGATCTATATAACTATATATGTTCTAATTATATTCAAAATAAATTTCTCGTCGATATTACTTAAAATAATCCATTTTAATTCTTCAAAATTCGTCGAAGTTGCCAAATCAAAAATTTTAAACTGGCTCAGAATTTTCGGGTTATTACAGCTGTGATGGTTGTTCTGCGTGAAATTTAAAATATACACCATAGGATAGTAAACAATAAATTATGAACTACACCACATGACATATTACATGAAGATAGCCTACATATCATATTCCATATAAACATTTGGTGCTTATATGACGAGTTTTGGATTACCGTACGAGCGGGATGCTTGTATGGCGATGACTAAATTATAGATTGAACCGAAGACTGATTATAGATGACATAGCATATCATATTCCATATAAGCATTTGGTGCTTATATGACGAGATTTGGATTACTGTATAAGCGAGACACTTGTATGGCAATGACTGAACTACATATTGTATTGAGTACTAACTATGGACTTAATAAAATGTAACGGCAAGTTCCAGGATTTGATAAAAACTTTATACAGGTCTGGAGATGACAAAAACTCACATCTCTCTTGTTTTTAATTACGACACATAGTTGAGTTTTCAACACTGGGGCAAGGTCTGAGATTTCGACTTTTTACATGTCTCCCTTGGGCATAGATAGGTCACAAATGTTGTGTTTGATTTTTATTGATGTATTGGGTGCCTATTACGACCCAATAAATTATTCAGTCCCTCCCCCTACAAAGGAGATTATGGCGAAAATTTTCAGAAATTTAGGATGTTAGCCAAATTTTTGAGAAATAAGAAAGTTCGTAGAAACTGAAAAGTTGAAGAACTCTAACCAAAATGAAAGTTGAGTTGGTTAGTTAAACAACTTTCAGCTCCGTTCTTCTTCGAGGACAAAAATGTTTTAAGTGGGGGAGATTGTAACAACCCATATTTTTAGAACCAATTTAAATTTTTGATTTAAGCTATTTTGCGAATATAAATTGATTATTTTCGCTAAATAAAATTTGAGAATAATTTTAAAATTAGTTTTTATATTCTATTTGACTTAAAACAAACTCAGTAAAAAAGAATTTAAATTGATTTATAAGCTTTGTTTTGAAAATTTTGAAAATTCGATTTTTAAAATCGTTGCATAGCCCTTTAAAAGCGAAATATCGCTAGAAAGCTCAGAATTTGACGAGATAAATTTTTTTGGTTTCATAATGACAAATCATTGTTGAGTTCCAAAATATGCGTCGAACGTAGTCAGTATGTGGCGGTGCAAAGCAAAACCATTTGTTCAAAAACAGACAGTCATTTTACAAAGGAACATTATTGAGACGACTTCAGAATTTGATTCCGTCTTTTTTTTAGATTCGTATCATCAAATATTGGTTAACTCCAAAAGACAAAGATTTTTCGGGTTAGCGTGTGGACGTGAAGAAGAAAATGCACGCTAAAATCGCATTTTTAAAAATTATTTGAGCCTGTTAGAGAATTTTAACGGAAGATCAAATGAAATCGGAATTCAACGAAACTTGATTCGTTGGACTCATCTTGACGCATACTATATCATGTCCGAAATCCGTGCAAACAGAGATTGTTTGCAGCCCGGCGATTCGGAGAGTAACGAGCATGTAATCACTTTTCTTTCGTTCTCTCTTCATTATTTTCCTCCTTCTTCCTCCAAAAATGGGCTCCTCCTCCAAATCCCATCAGTCGCTGCCCCTCTCCCGCCGCCACCACCACCAGCCGCCACCCCCTCCTCCTCTCTCTCTCCTCCCCTCTCTCTTCTCCTTTAATTTGCAAACCCCAAGCCCCAAATCACCACCACCGCCACTCCGTCGGCCTCACCGCCACCACCACCAGTCACCCACTGCTAGTCAGGCCCGCCGCCCCTCAAGCCACCACCTCCGGCCATCGGCTCCATTTCACCCAAAATCCCCCTTTTGCACAAAATTCCTGTTTTTGCACAAAACACCCGGTCCTTCTTTAACCAATAACTCTCAAACCGTGCATTTCTAGCCAAAACTCCACAGTACCAAATTTGTAGATCACATTTTTCTCTTTGATTTAGATGTATCACAATCGAATTTTGGAGTTCGGAGCTGCCCATAAAACATGTTTGAAGATCGCTGACATGAAGCAAAGAATCACGATTTCTAGCGAATTGGTGCATTTTTGGAAGAAAGTCTACTAGGTAAAAGTTGTTCGAAATGGCGTGTTTGGGCTAAAGATGTGGTTTGGTGAATATTGGAGGTCATATGCAAATTCTTGAGTCGGAATGGCGAATTCAAGTGCGGAGAACGACAAATCGACGAGCGCGCGACAAGATTTCTACATTAGAAGTGTCGCGGTGTTTGGATTAGCTTGGGTGAGAGCTCTAAAAACTTTTATTTTAAATTAGTGAAGTAGAGTAGTTAGTTAGTTATGCATTTTAGGTTGCAGGTTAGAAATTACATCATGCAGTTATATTATTCCATTTGGAGTTCAATGCATGAACTTTTCACAAATCATTTGCATTAGAAGTGTAGTATGAGTATGTGACACTCGCATCACATACGACGTGGATGGACACATGTGGCGCCTTAAATGGCATTGGATATTGAGTATTTATTTATTTAAGATTATAGTGTATGCATTGTATGCGATTGATGGTTAATGATTGGTATTGGTTGTTTATGGCCAAGCCAAGTCAGGAGAGGGGTAATGCATAGACATTATTCCAGTGCTACAAAATAGCGTTGTTATAATGGCGATTTTTTTTTAAAATAGCGATGTATAAAATTATATATGCAATAGTTGAAATTGGATTAAATATTCATTTACATGTCATACGACTTATTTATGTAGACTTATTTAAGTGATATTGATTGCGACGATAATTTTTACACAACGCCCAAGTGCACAAATAATAATCAGTATTTGTTGGATGAAAACCCCGCACGGGTATTGGGATGATATTTGACATACACTAATCCCAATTGTTTAGTTGTATGTTAATCGATTAATTGACAAACTATTGTGAGCATTATTTATTTACTGTAATGCTTATATAGTTATAGAATGCACTTTGGATGTTGCTTGAATGTTTAATGATTGTTTTTCATTATTATTGAATACATATGATGTATGAAATCCATATAACTAGGATTATATGGTAATTGATTGAGTCACATTCCAATTCGAAAATAACGAATATTTTGATATTATTTTCAAGGAAGAACTTGTAAAGACCCGCAACTTCCCCGTAAAGGAAAGCGTCGGATAGTTCGAGAACAAGCCACAACAGAACACATATCAAAGAACACTTCATTGTATATTACAACACTGCATCAGATTACAAGAATATACAGAGTATAAATGAATATACACAGAAATATCAGAGATTTAAATTACATTTAAATACATAGCAGCGGAAAATAATACAATACACAACTAGAAGTAGATATACGGATACAAAGCTTTCCGGATATCGTTCCAGCTGTAAACCAGGATCCTGTGAATATAAATCTGCAAAAACAAAACTACTAGCTGCCCGTGTCAAAATAGGGGCACCCAGAGTTTAGGTTAAAACAATAAACTCCAGGTCAGTCATGGGACTGGTGTGAGAACTAAAACAGTTATTAATTCTTTATTTTAAAGTTAGGTAAATCAAGGGACCACGCCGTATAACACGGAACGGGTTTCCTCCCAAGAATACCAGTGCATAAAACAACAACGCAATGCTAAATAAAGAAAAATGAAGCTGTTATAAGACCCAGGTCCTATCACACAATGCAACGCAAGCCGGGGGATAGGGTTTTCCCTTATAACAGCCAAAGAATGCTTGATACGTTTAAAACAAATCATTTGATACTATTATAAGTGCATAGTGTATAAACAACTTCAAATCATAAGTATCAATCATAGGAGGCATAAGCGCCCCATCCCACTGTGTCGCCATAAATAGGATTACAATTAAAACCGCACATGTCACGTATTTGGAAATTGGATTTCCGTCTATGAACCGAGGCTAGGGTCAAGATCCTCAACCGATTTGAGACTGCCTAACCCGAGTCTCAGGCAAGCGCGCAGGCAAGCCTTGGATCGTCAGGGCCGGTCCACACGGAGTGGATTAAAATGCCTGAGCACTACGTTTCGCCGCCCTTTGGGGCGTAAGCGAGCCAACGAATGACTCCATCGGACCCGGATCGTCCGATCTAACCGAGGCGCCTCGCAACAGCAACAACCACATAAGTCAAACTCGTCAGGGCGTGTAAAACCACTGACGCCACTTTTTAGCTAGGAGGAAACGTAGGCCCTCCCTAAGGTCCGTCTCCCCTTTTTGGTTCATACCGGGTGTGAAACTCGCGAAGTAAACGTTACACAAAGCTACGCCACAAAGGCCGTGCTTTGATCATCACCACAAGACTTTGCTTTTCAACAGAAGCCTCGATCATTTGCATCTTAGCATGCCACACAGGCAAACCATCCTATGCAACCGATATCAGTCACACAGAATGAAATCCGATGTCAGACACACAGTCCATTTACAAGTCCGTTCTGGGGCTGAACGAAACCGGAGGCACCTAGTACCCCGCATATCCATCGATCTCCAAGTACGTCTGGACGATCACCAACTGTTTCCATCTTCTTGGGTGTACAGCCCAATCAAGATCATCAGTTATCACCCAAACGACGTGAAGACTTCCGGTCTTCGACCATCGTCTTCATCTTCGACTTATCGTCGTATCAGTTATTCAGAATGGGATAAACCCGGTCTTTCCGAATAACTCGCGTATATTTTAAATAAGTGTTACACAAACACAACATACGCCTCATTCCAATTCATTAGTCACTAACCGTAAATTAATCAAGAGAATAATTCCCCAAATATTAACCCCGAAGGCCGAAACCAACATCAGATCAATATCCAGAAAACCATTCTGCTTGGCTAACCGACAGTTAGTTTCTAAATTTCACGTTCAAATCTAATTAAAGATTTAACTATCGCCTGGAGCAAAACTGGTGATACTCCATTCTCGATCTTTTCAATCTAATTAAAGATTCATTAAAACTCCACTTAGTTTTAATCATTATCTGGGTTAAAGAATCAGTGTCATTTAAAACACGATTCACGATAAACCCAAAATCCCATTCCATTAATTATCGGGTTAAAGAACAAGTGTTATTTAAAACACTGTTCACGATAAACCCAAAAATCAATACCAATTCAATTCCAATTAAATATCATTTAATTGGTACACTTCATTAAATCTAAATAAAAAAAGATTTAATCTTTTCTCAACTGGGTTCAAGAACAGTGTTAGTGAAGACACCATTCACGACAAACCCAAATCACATTCGATATTCAATGCAAGGCTCTGAATAGAAAATATATCGGCTTATATTCAATATCGAATTCTACGACTAACAAATGTCGTATTGGAAATAGCGATATAAATATATATCTTTCAAATTTCCATAACAACACCTGTATAATCACGAATTCCAACATCGAAATATTCCGAAGACAATTTCGATTCAAATCCACTCCAATGCAATCATTGGAAATTTTGGTTATTTTCAAAACCCTTTTCAAATTCAATTTATTTATTTAAAAATAAATAGAATTATATTTCTAGTTCAAAACTAGTTCATTTCGATAAAAACCTATTTTTATCTTTTCAAATATGGAGTTTTTCATCCCAAATCTTCACAAATCATTTCTTATGATTTTACACAAATTATTGCTATTTTTAATAATTTTATCAAGGCCCGTACAGTCGATTTCCATCAATGGCCATCGAACTGCAATTACAGCGACCTTTTTCGAATTTGATTTGGACGTATCTCCAAATCCAACCGTTAGATTTCAAATTTCTAACATTCATTAGAAAGCTCTTTTCGATACGAACCCAACGGTTCTGGTTTTAGGAGAATCCGACGGTCGGATCTCCCGTAATGTCCGTTTGAAATAAATGGTCGAAATTCGCGAACTGCCGCGGCGCGGCGCGTTCTATTCAGGCCATTATATTATATATATAATATATATAATATATACTTCGTCGATTCCTATTTAAAACGAATTATATAAATAGTTTTAAATTCGTTTCAAAAGCAATTTCCACTTCCATTTCAATTCAAATCAAAATTGAATTCTTCTTTATAAATTCGTTTTAAAATTCATTTCAATTCAATTTGAATTCATTTCAATTCGCTTTCAATTCATTTCGAAATCGTTTTCAATTCAACTCATTTCGAAATCGTTTTCAATTCAATTCATTTCGAAATCGTTTTCAATTCAATTTGAATTCGTTTTCAATTCATTTCATTTCGAAATCGTTTTCAATTCAATTCGAATTCGTTTTCAATTCATTTCAAAATATTCGATTTCGAAATCACTTTTCAATATTCATTTTTAAGATGAATAAAATCGATATAAATATCGTTCACGTCAAAATGGCGTCAATCTAATCAACACGGCTTCATAAATTTCTATTTTCAAATATTCTATTTCAAATATTTCTTTTTCAAAATAGTTGTTATTATCAAAATATTTCGTTCAACACATGACCAATCTCAATGAATGAGTACTATCAACACATGAACTTTTATTTTATATCGATAAAGATGTAAATTTTATTACTAAAATATTTCGTTCAACACATGACCAATCTCAATGAATGAGTACTGTCAACACATGAACTTTTATTTTATAATATTCTTTATTTTTCAAATTGGAATGAGGCCCAATCAATTACCATATAAAGTTAATTATATGGATTTTCATACAACACATGTATACAATTACATTGAAAAATAATCAACCATCAACCAAAGTGCACTACACTGTATAAGCATCAAATATAGATATTCAACGCTTATAACAGCCTGTCAATCAATCGATCGACATATTTAATCAATCAGGATGAGTGACATTCATATTTCATCCCAACACCCGTGTGGGGTTTTCAAACAATCAAACACCTATTTTATTTGTGCAATTGGGCGATGTGTAAAATTTATCGACCCAATCAATGTCATTCAAATAAGTGTACATAAACAAACCGTCTGGTTTGTAAATGAATATTTATTTATTCACATTCACGTTAAAAATTATATTTTTAACGATAAAACATTTTATTCCAACATATGAATTTCTATTCAATTCATTTATTCTATAAAAATGATATTTTTATTTTTCTAACTTATTTTAGAAAATTTCGGCGGCATAACGGCACGATACTAGAAACGGGACGAGGCCTAGCCTTATCCCCGGTCTAGTGAAGGCCCACGCCATTCACACATCAATCATAATCACCAAACAACCAAATTCAAATCAAATCATATAACTAATCTATGCAACCAAACAAACAAGTCCATGGTCTGTGGACGATTGTGTCGGGTGCTACTAAGCACCGTCTGCATCCTAGTATATATATATAAATAGAAATGAAAGGGAAAGGTGAGAAATTCTCACATATAGCTATCCTAGCTCCACGGCACTTCACTGATAGAAATCTTCTTCGTTCTCGCCTTTTCGCCGCTTTCGCCCGCATTCACTACATATGTAAAAATCGAATTTTTACTTTGCTATTCAATATATAAAAATCGAATTTTTAGTTCGCTATTCAATATATAAAAATCGAATTTTTATTTCGAAGTTCAATATATAAAAATCGAATTTTTATTTCGAAGTTCAATATATAAAAATCATATTTTCCCTATGAAGTTCAATATATAAAAATCATATTTTTCCTACGAAGTTCAATATATAAAAATCGAATTTTTAGTTCGCTATTCAATATATAAAAATCGAATTTTTATTTCGAAGTTCAATATATAAAAATCGAATTTTTATTTCGAAGTTCAATATATAAAAATCATATTTTTCCTACGAAGTTCAATATATAAAAATCATATTTTTCCTATGAAGTTCAATATATAAAAATCGAATTTTTAGTTCGCTATTCAATATATAAAAATATGATTTTTCTTTTGAAAGAAATCAGTTTTCAATACCTTTTAAAAATCAAAATCAGTTTTTACTCTTTTTATAAAATCAGTTTTTAACTTTTAAAAACCAAATCAGTTTTTTTTACTTATCTAAAATAAAATCAGTTTTTAATTTTTAAAAACCAAATCAGTTTTTACTTATCTAAAATAAAATCAGTTTTTAATTTTTAAAAACCAAATCAGTTTTTTTTACTTATCTAAAATAAAATCAGTTTTTAATTTTTAAAAACCAAATCAGTTTTTACTTATCTAAAATAAAATCAGTTTTTAATTTTTAAAAACCAAATCAGTTTTTACTTATCTAAAATAAAATCAGTTTTTAATTTTTATATAAAAAATCAGTTTTAATTGCTTATAAAATCAGTTTTAAATTTCATTTTAAAATCAGTTTTTTTTTTAACCCTTTTTATAAATCGAAATTTTTAGATTAAGAAAAAAATAAAGATGAAATAAAGTAAAACAACGTACCTGCGAAGAGGGGGGGGCGCGGCTCGTCTTCGTCGGCGGCAGAAGGAGGAGCAGAAGGGGGTTTGAGGGGATGGTGGCGCGTCGGGCTAGGGGCGCAGGCGGTTAGGGTTTGGATGGCGGCGAGGTTTCAGAAGGGGGTGCGGGTTTTCGAGGCGGGCGAGGAGGAAGGGGGGAAGGAGAGAGGGTCGGCGAGAGGAGGAGGGGGGGAACGCCGTCGATCGTTAGCGGCGGTGGGGGAGGCTGAACGGGGCACGATTGGTTTTTTTTTTCTTTTCTTTAATTCTGATCGGGGAGAGAGAGTGAGGAGATAAACGGGGTCAACGCCTCTTATATAAATATATATATTTTTTTTTTTTTTTTTTTTTAAAATTCTAAAAAGAAATTTTTCATTCGAACTCGAAACGTGACCCACCGCCTGCCGTCCATAGCTAATTACCCCCATTCCGAACACAATGGGATATGTATCGTAAGCTGATTTGATCGTTACAATCAGTTTCTTTTTGAATTTTCATTTAAATCATTATATTGAATTTTAAACGTACATTTCAAATTACCAGGGCCACCTACGAAAACGAAAAATTCCAGAAAAATATTTTCTAGCTTCGTATGGACGATACGGTCCTAACAAAACTAGTTTCGTCGAATTCCGAGACCGTTGGAAAAATGGCCATTTTCCAGTCGATTAAAATCAACTGAAACTGGTCAAACGCGTTTTCCTTTGCCACGCTCACATATTGATTCGAAAAATTATGAAATTTGAAACCCAGCAATAACTTAACACTGCGGACCCAACAAAACTGGTTTCGTCGAAATCCGAGGTCGTTTGCAAAATTGCTATTTTTAAGGGCCTTATATATATAAAAATATATATAAATTCCACAGCGACTATTTCTAATTTTAAACTGGACATATCTTATCATTTCTAAGATGAAATCTCAGTTTGTCAACTTCGTTACAAAGATATAGTTATACAGATTCAAATATTTCTTGTTTCATTCAATTCTGACTTATATTGAATCCTGTATATTCATTTGAAATTAGAAATCGAATTTTCGAACTACCGCGCCATTTTCAATTCCTATTTATAATTATATATAAATATTTATATTCTAGCGACGACGCGTATAATATATATACGTTGAATTCTATTCATAATAAATTTCTCGTCGATATTATTTAAAATAATCTATCTTAAATAATCAAAATTCGCTAAAATTGCCAAAATAAAAATTTTAAACTGACCCAGATTTTCCGGGTTGTTACAATCTCCCCCACTTAAAACTTTTCGTCCCCGAAAAGGAACAAAGTCGAAAGTGGTTTGATTAATCAACTCTGCGTTCGATCTGGCTTCCATTCTCCAACTCTTTAGTTTCTGAGAATTTTCAAAATCTCAAAAATTTGGCTAACACCCTAAATTTTCGAAAAATTTCGCCATAACCTCCCCTGCACCGGGAGCATCGGGGAATTTCAAATAGCTTCCCCGGTCCTTCAGATCTCAAAAAGAAAAAGAAAAAGCCAAACGGCTAGCCAATAGGCTCACAAAATCATCATCACCCAAACAAAACAGGAAATTATGTAGTAAACATGTACCTATTTGTCGGGCAAACAAATTTTATTCTCTGGCTCTAGCCTCCTTGCTATGACCTGTTCAATGTAAGTATATGTATATGCAAGTAAATGCGACCAATTTTCAATATAATTCAATATTTGATGCAATTAGGCATAATGGTTCAAAATTATCAACCAAATAAACAAACAACACAAACATCAATCAATTAGTTGAATTAGAGTTTCAAATTCATAAATTTGATACATATACAGAAAATCATGTTTTTGATGCCAATTCACAACAATGTGTTCTAACTATATTAGGTTTGGTTCTCACACCAGTCTAATGGAAATATATAGATATCACACCTTCGTCACTCGAATATAAATTCTGATGATGATGCATCAATCATCAGAGTTCTCTCCGGGCGACTAGAAGGTGATTCTATATCTATCCAGTATATTGAAATTTCAAATACACGTTTGCAAGGCGTATATGCAAAATCTTTATATACTGGACCGTCCAACTCAATATAAATAGATAATCAAATACGAATAATTGATTTAAATTTTCAAAACAAAAATTTGTTTTATTTTAAAAATATACTCTTCACACTCGTTCTAGGATACTACTGATCCCATCTCTAACGAGTCATTCCCATTGGATATTGCTAATCCAATATCTGATGAATTCTTTCGTATGTTTCTAATGTGTCTTGTTCTCTAGCTTTGTAAACCAAAGCTCTGATACCACGTGTAAAGACCCGCAACTTCCCCGTAAAGGAAAGCGTCGGATAGTTCGAGAACAAGCCACAACAGAACACATATCAAAGAACACTTCATTGTATATTACAACACTGCATCAGATTACAAGAATATACAGAGTATAAATGAATATACACAGAAATATCAGAGATTTAAATTACATTTAAATACATAGCAGCGGAAAATAATACAATACACAACTAGAAGTAGATATACGGATACAAAGCTTTCCGGATATCGTTCCAGCTGTAAACCAGGATCCTGTGAATATAAATCTGCAAAACCAAAACTACTAGCTGCCCGTGTCAAAATAGGGGCACCCAGAGTTTAGGTTAAAACAATAAACTCCAGGTCAGTCATGGGACTGGTGTGAGAACTAAAACAGTTATTAATTCTTTATTTTAAAGTTAGGTAAATCAAGGGACCACGCCGTATAACACGGAACGGGTTTCCTCCCAAGAATACCAGTGCATAAAACAACAGCGCAATGCTAAATAAAGAAAAATGAAGCTGTTATAAGACCCAGGTCCTATCACACAATGCAACGCAAGCCGGGGGATAGGGTTTTCCCTTATAACAGCCAAAGAATGCTTGATACGTTTAAAACAAATCATTTGATACTATTATAAGTGCATAGTGTATAAACAACTTCAAATCATAAGTATCAATCATAGGCGGCATAAGCGCCCCATCCCACTATGTCGCCATAAATAGGATTACAATTAAAACCGCACATGTCACGTATTTGGAAATTGGATTTCCGTCTATGAACCGAGGCTAGGGTCAAGATCCTCAACCGATTCGAGACTGCCTAACCCGAGTCTCAGGCAAGCGCGCAGGCAAGCCTTGGATCGTCAGGGCCGGTCCACACGGAGTGGATTAAAATGCCTGAGCACTACGTTTCGCCGCCCTTTGGGGCGTAAGCGAGCCAACGAATGACTCCATCGGACCCGGATCGTCCGATCTAACCGAGGCGCCTCGCAACAGCAACAACCACATAAGTCAAACTCGTCAGGGCGTGTAAAACCACTGACGCCACTTTTTAGCTAGGAGGAAACGTAGGCCCTCCCTGAGGTCCGTCTCCCGTTTTTGGTTCATACCGGGTGTGAAACTCGCGAAGTAAACGTTACACAAAGCTACGCCACAAAGGCCGTGCTTTGATCATCACCACAAGACTTTGCTTTTCAACAGAAGCCTCGATCATTTGCATCTTAGCATGCCACACAGGCAAACCATCCTATGCAACCGATATCAGTCACACAGAATGAAATCCGATGTCAGACACACAGTCCATTTACAAGTCCGTTCTGGGGCTGAACGAAACCGGAGGCACCTAGTACCCCGCATATCCATCGATCTCCAAGTACGTCTGGACGATCACCAACTGTTTCCATCTTCTTGGGTGTACAGCCCAATCAAGATCATCAGTTATCACCCAAACGACGTGAAGACTTCCGGTCTTCGACCATCGTCTTCATCTTCGACTTATCGTCGTATCAGTTATTCAGAATGGGATAAACCCGGTCTTTCCGAATAACTCGCGTATATTTTAAATAAGTGTTACACAAACACAACATACGCCTCATTCCAATTCATTAGTCACTAACCGTAAATTAATCAAGAGAATAATTCCCCAAATATTAACCCCGAAGGCCGAAACCAACATCAGATCAATATCCAGAAAACCATTCTGCTTGGCTAACCGACAGTTAGTTTCTAAATTTCACGTTCAAATCTAATTAAAGATTTAACTATCGCCTGGAGCAAAACTGGTGATACTCCATTCTCGATCTTTTCAATCTAATTAAAGATTCATTAAAACTCCACTTAGTTTTAATCATTATCTGGGTTAAAGAATCAGTGTCATTTAAAACACGATTCACGATAAACCCAAAATCCCATTCCATTAATTATCGGGTTAAAGAACAAGTGTTATTTAAAACACTGTTCACGATAAACCCAAAAATCAATACCAATTCAATTCCAATTAAATATCATTTAATTGGTACACTTCATTAAATCTAAATAAAAAAAGATTTAATCTTTTCTCAACTGGGTTCAAGAACAGTGTTAGTGAAGACACCATTCACGACAAACCCAAATCACATTCGATATTCAATGCAAGGCTCTGAATAGAAAATATATCGGCTTATATTCAATATCGAATTCTACGACTAACAAATGTCGTATTGGAAATAGCGATATAAATATATATCTTTCAAATTTCCATAACAACACCTGTATAATCACGAATTCCAACATCGAAATATTCCGAAGACAATTTCGATTCAAATCCACTCCAATGCAATCATTGGAAATTTTGGTTATTTTCAAAACCCTTTTCAAATTCAATTTATTTATTTAAAAATAAATAGAATTATATTTCTAGTTCAAAACTAGTTCATTTCGATAAAAACCTATTTTTATCTTTTCAAATATGGAGTTTTTCATCCCAAATCTTCACAAATCATTTCTTATGATTTTACACAAATTATTGCTATTTTTAATAATTTTATCAAGGCCCGTACAGTCGATTTCCATCAATGGCCATCGAACTGCACTTACAGCGACCTTTTTCGAATTTGATTTGGACGTATCTCCAAATCCAACCGTTAGATTTCAAATTTCTAACATTCAATAGAAAGCTCTTTTCGATACGAACCCAACGGTTCCGGTTTTAGGAGAATCTGACGGTCGGATCTCCCGTAATGTCCGTTTGAAATAAATGGTCGAAATTCGTGAACTGCCGCGGCGCGGCGCGTTCTATTCAGGCCATTATATTATATATATAATATATATAATATATACTTCGTCGATTCCTATTTAAAACGAATTATATAAATAGTTTTAAATTCGTTTCAAAAGCAATTTCCACTTCCATTTCAATTCAAATCAAAATTGAATTCTTCTTTATAAATTCGTTTTAAAATTCATTTCAATTCAATTTGAATTCATTTCAATTCGCTTTCAATTCATTTCGAAATCGTTTTCAATTCAACTCATTTCGAAATCGTTTTCAATTCAATTCATTTCGAAATCGTTTTCAATTCAATTTGAATTCGTTTTCAATTCATTTCATTTCGAAATCGTTTTCAATTCAATTCGAATTCGTTTTCAATTCATTTCAAAATATTCGATTTCGAAATCACTTTTCAATATTCATTTTTAAGATGAATAAAATCGATATAAATATCGTTCACGTCAAAATGGCGTCAATCTAATCAACACGGCTTCATAAATTTCTATTTTCAAATATTCTATTTCAAATATTTCTTTTTCAAAATAGTTGTTATTATCAAAATATTTCGTTCAACACATGACCAATCTCAATGAATGAGTACTGTCAACACATGAACTTTTATTTTATATCGATAAAGATGTAAATTTTATTACTAAAATATTTCGTTCAACACATGACCAATCTCAATGAATGAGTACTGTCAACACATGAACTTTTATTTTATAATATTCTTTATTTTTCAAATTGGAATGAGGCCCAATCAATTACCATATAAAGTTAATTATATGGATTTTCATACAACACATGTATACAATTACATTGAAAAATAATCAACCATCAACCAAAGTGCACTACACTGTATAAGCATCAAATATAGATATTCAACGCTTATAACAGCCTGTCAATCAATCGATCGACATATTTAATCAATCAGGATGAGTGACATTCATATTTCATCCCAACACCTGTGTGGGGTTTTCAAACAATCAAACACCTATTTTATTTGTGCAATTGGGCGATGTGTAAAATTTATCGACCCAATCAATGTCATTCAAATAAGTGTACATAAACAAACCGTCTGGTTTGTAAATGAATATTTATTTATTCACATTCACGTTAAAAATTATATTTTTAACGATAAAACATTTTATTCCAACATATGAATTTCTATTCAATTCATTTATTCTATAAAAATGATATTTTTATTTTTCTAACTTATTTTAGAAAATTTCGGCGGCATAACGGCACGATACTAGAAACGGGACGAGGCCTAGCCTTATCCCCGGTCTAGTGAAGGCCCACGCCATTCACACATCAATCATAATCACCAAACAACCAAATTCAAATCAAATCATATAACTAATCTATGCAACCAAACAAACAAGTCCATGGTCTGTGGACGATTGTGTCGGGTGCTACTAAGCACCGTCTGCATCCTAGTATATATATATAAATAGAAATGAAAGGGAAAGGTGAGAAATTCTCACATATAGCTATCCTAGCTCCACGGCACTTCACTGATAGAAATCTTCTTCGTTCTCGCCTTTTCGCCGCTTTCGCCCGCATTCACTACATATGTAAAAATCGAATTTTTACTTTGCTATTCAATATATAAAAATCGAATTTTTAGTTCGCTATTCAATATATAAAAATCGAATTTTTATTTCGAAGTTCAATATATAAAAATCGAATTTTTATTTCGAAGTTCAATATATAAAAATCATATTTTTCCTATGAAGTTCAATATATAAAAATCATATTTTTCCTACAAAGTTCAATATATAAAAATCGAATTTTTAGTTCGCTATTCAATATATAAAAATCGAATTTTTATTTCGAAGTTCAATATATAAAAATCGAATTTTTATTTCGAAGTTCAATATATAAAAATCATATTTTTCCTACGAAGTTCAATATATAAAAATCATATTTTTCCTATGAAGTTCAATATATAAAAATCGAATTTTTAGTTCACTATTCAATATATAAAAATATGATTTTTCTTTTGAAAGAAATCAGTTTTCAATACCTTTTAAAAATCAAAATCAGTTTTTACTCTTTTTATAAAATCAGTTTTTAACTTTTAAAAACCAAATCAGTTTTTTTTACTTATCTAAAATAAAATCAGTTTTTAATTTTTAAAAACCAAATCAGTTTTTACTTATCTAAAATAAAATCAGTTTTTAATTTTTAAAAACCAAATCAGTTTTTTTTACTTATCTAAAATAAAATCAGTTTTTAATTTTTAAAAACCAAATCAGTTTTTACTTATCTAAAATAAAATCAGTTTTTAATTTTTAAAAACCAAATCAGTTTTTACTTATCTAAAATAAAATCAGTTTTTAATTTTTATATAAAAAATCAGTTTTAATTGCTTATAAAATCAGTTTTAAATTTCATTTTAAAATCAGTTTTTTTTTTTAACCCTTTTTATAAATCGAAATTTTTAGATTAAGAAAAAAATAAAGATGAAATAAAGTAAAACAACGTACCTGCGAAGAGGGGGGGGGCGCGGCTCGTCTTCGTCGGCGGCAGAAGGAGGAGCAGAAGGGGGTTTGAGGGGATGGTGGCGCGTCGGGCTAGGGGCGCAGGCGGTTAGGGTTTGGATGGCGGCGAGGTTTCAGAAGGGGGTGCGGGTTCTCGAGGCGGGCGAGGAGGAAGGGGGGAAGGAGAGAGGGTCGGCGAGAGGAGGAGGGGGGGGGAACGCCGTCGATCGGTAGCGGCGGTGGGGGAGGCTGAACGGGGCACGATTGGTTTTTTTTTTCTTTTCTTTAATTCTGATCGGGGAGAGAGAGTGAGGAGATAAACGGGGTCAACGCCTCTTATATAAATATATATATATATTTTTTATTATTATTATTTTTTTAAATTCTAAAAAGAAATTTTTCATTCGAACTCGAAACGTGACCCACCGCCTGCCGTCCATAGCTAATTACCCCCATTCCGAACACAATGGGATATGTATCGTAAGCTGATTTGATCGTTACAATCAGTTTCTTTTTGAATTTTCATTTAAATCATTATATTGAATTTTAAACGTACATTTCAAATTACCAGGGTCACCTACGAAAACGAAAAATTCCAGAAAAATATTTTCTAGCTTCGTATGGACGATACGGTCCTAACAAAACTAGTTTCGTCGAATTCCGAGACCGTTGGAAAAATGGCCATTTTCCAGTCGATTAAAATCAACTGAAACTGGTCAAACGCGTTTTCCTTTGCCACGCTCACATATTGATTCGAAAAATTATGAAATTTGGAACCCAGCAATAACTTAACACTGCGGACCCAACAAAACTGGTTTCGTCGAAATCCGAGGTCGTTTGCAAAATTGCTATTTTTAAGGGCCTTATATATATAAAAATATATATAAATTCCACAACGACTATTTCTAATTTTAAACTGGACATATCTTATCATTTCTAAGATGAAATCTCAGTTTGTCAACTTCGTTACAAAGATATAGTTATACAGATTCAAATATTTCTTGTTTCGTTCAATTCTGACTTATATTGAATCCTGTATATTCATTTGAAATTAGAAATCGAATTTTCGAACTACCGCGCCATTTTCAATTCCTATTTATAATTATATATAAATATTTATATTCTAGCGACGACGCGTATAATATATATACGTTGAATTCTATTCATAATAAATTTCTCGTCGATATTATTTAAAATAATCTATCTTAAATAATCAAAATTCGCTAAAATTGCCAAAATAAAAATTTTAAACTGACCCAGATTTTCCGGGTTGTTACAGAACTAAATTATGATTTTGATGTCCGATTTTGGATGGACAAAAATATATTGAAATGTGAAGTCGAGTTAAATAGTTAAATGCTACTTTAACTCAAATAGGTTTATCAATCGATTTTATTCATTTTATAATGAATACGAAAAGGAAATGGATTTCAAAATCAGACATTTTGAAAATAATATTGTTTTGATATTATACTAGTAAGGAATATTCAATTTTGATTTAAAATTGAAATGGAAGTTGGAGTCCTTTTTAAAACGAATTTATAAACGTTTTATAAAATACGTTTTGAAAAGAAATCGACGAAAAATATATTACATATATTTAAATGATTTGAATAAAACATATCGCGCAATGACCGTTAGTGAATTTCGACCATTGACTTCGAATTGACATAACGGGAGTTCCGACCGTCGGATTCTCTTAAAACTGGAACCATTAGGTTTGTATCGAAAAGAGATTTCGAATGATAATAAGAGATTTGAAATCTAATGGTTATATTTGAAGATATGTCCAAATCCGTTTTGGAAAAGGGTCGTTATGAATGCAGTTCGGTGGCCGACATTGGAAACCGACTATAAGGGCCATAATAAAATTATTAAAAATATTAGTAAGTTATGTGAAATCATAATAAATGACTTAAAAAGATATGGATTAAATATTCCAAATTTTGGAAAGATAAAAGATATTTATCTGAATGAACTAGTTAACAACTAGAATAAAGAACTGAAAGAAATTATATGGTTTTAATATTACCAGAATTTTCCAACGTATGAATTGGAAATGATTTGAATGGAAATAATCTTCGGAATATTTCGATATTGGATTCCTTAATAATATGGATATTGTTGAGCAATTTGGAAGATATAGATATCGTTATTCCCAATATGATATCCATTAGTTTTAGAATTTGATATTGAATATAAGCTGATATAATTTCAATTCAGAGCCTTGTATTTAATATCAAATTAGATTTTGGGTTTGTCATGAATGGTGTCTTTAATAACACTGTTCCTAAACCCAGCTGAGAAAAGAATAGATCTTTTTCACCAAGATTTGCTGAAGTTTTCGGATTCATAAATATAAATGGGAATTAAATGGTAGTTGATTTTGGGTTCATTGTGAACGATGTTTTAAATAACATTTATTCTTAAAACCTAATTAACAGTGAAGATATGATTTAGAATTTATAATTCCTTTAATTAATATTTAATGGAAAATTTCCAAAGTAAAGTTTTCCAATTTAATACATTAAATTGGGATTGAGTGGAGTTTGATTTATTAATAATCGAGGTGAGGTTCTATGAAGGAAGACTGTTACTATATATGGACTTTAAAAGGCTTTGTCATTATTTCATTTATATTATTAACCTGATACAAAAATTCATATCGCTTATATATTGATCTGTTTTCTGTGAAGATTCCATAGTTAATGGAAGATGATTTGGTTTTATCATGAACTGTGTTTTAAATGACACTGGTTCTCTAACCCAGTTAAAGACAAGATTAATTTCTTAAAGTTGAATAATCATAAAGTAATGATTTTTTATATTAAAACCAGGTTAGAGTTTTAATGAATCTTTAAATAGATTAAGATGGGAAGGATGTAATTAAATTTACCGAATTCAAGAAATGATCGACAATGGAGTATCACCAGTTTTACTGCGATAGTTAAATCTTTAATTGGATTTGAAACGTGAAATGGAAATTAAATTTACCGATAAAACGCTGGGCGTTATAAATGGAGTACTACCAATTTGGCTCCATGGGATGAATATATTAGAACAGAAAATAATAAATGATTACTTCGATAAGGCTCGATAATCCGGACTAGTTTTATAAACCTTAATTTGGTTTAGAATAGTTAAAGGATAGAATAAAATCTTTTGAAATTTATATCCAAAGGAAGATTAAAGAATAAGTTTAAAAGAACTTATCTTTGATAAAATTAATGGGAACCTTTCCATAAAAATGTGAATATTTGAATAAAAGAATATTACGAATTGGAATGAGGCGTAAGATGTGTTTTTGAAGCTCTTGATTATTGATTATAAAATACGCAAGTTATTCGAAAAGACCAGGTTTATCCCATTTTGAATAACTGATATGGCGACTAAAAGTCGACGATGAAGATGGTGGTTGAAGACTGGAGATCTTTACATCGTATTGATGATTATTGACGTCTTGATTGGGTTGTACACCCAAGACTAGGTAAAAAGCGTTGATCGTCCAGATGTACTTGGAGATCGATTGGATATGCGAGGACCTCTCTCCTGTATTGGACATATGGGACGAGGAATAAGGTGCCTCCGGTTTCGTTCAGACCCATAACGGACTTGCAAATGGTTGGTATGTCCGACATTGTATTCCTTTATACTGTATTCGTTGATCTCTGCTAAATATATATCTATTTGGTGGCGGAGAATTTATTATCTTTCTTAACACCCTTCTCTGAGATGTACGAGCTTAGAGGTTATATATTAGTGGAAATCAGTGGTACGGTATGGATTGACAATGTGACATGCTAAGATGAAAATGATCAAGGCTTTTTTTGAAAAGAAGTGTCATGTGGTTGATCATTAAAGCACGGCTTTAATTAGCATAGCTTTGTGTATAGCGTTAATTCGCGAGCCTCACACCCGGTATGAGTCAAAAACGAGATAGTGACTGCAGGGATTGCATGCGTTTCTTTCTAGCTTAAAGTGGTGTCATGGTATGGGGCCCAGACATTTTTACTTATGTAGATGATGGATCGCGAGGCGCCTCTGATATAGGGCCATATGCTAATAGGGTCGACGTACTGACCTGTTTGTAGGTCCGATAGGACCGGAAAACGTATTTTTTAGGAATAACTAATCCACTAAAGTAAGTGTGGACCGGATCTGAAGATCCAAGGGTTGCCCGTAGGTGTGATCCTGAGGCATTTGCTAGAGTGTCTCGAATCGGTGAGGAAGATCCCTTGCCTCGACTCATAGATGGAATCCAATTTCCAATACGCGACTTTTTAGTTTTAGTTGTAAACCTATGTATGGCGATATAATATATGGTACCTATGCCATCTATGAGTGATACATTTATATTTGAAGTTGTTTTGACACTATGCACTTATAGTAATATCAAAATAATTTGTTTTAAAGCGTATCAAGCATGTTTGGCTATTATAAAGAAAAACTCTATCCTCCGGCTTGTGTTGCATTGTGTGATGGGACATGAGTCTTACAATAGTTTCATTTCCCGAAAAGCATTGCACTGTTTATAAATTGTTTTATTTTAGAGTAATCATGGGAATGAACTCGTTCCGTTTTATACGGCGTAGTCCCTTGATTTACCTAATTTTAAAGTAAAAGTTTAACAACTGTTTTAGTTCTCACACCAGTCCCATGATTGACTCGGAGTTTTTTGTTTCTACCTAAACTCTGGGTGCCCATATTTTCCACATGAGCACCTAGTAGTTTTGGTTTTTCGTGGATATTTCTTTTCCCAGGATCCTGGATTACAGTTGGAGCTATATTCTGAAATCTTTGTATCCGTGTATTTCTTTCAGTTGTGGTAGTTGATATTTTCCGCTGCACATTATATTTATGTATATATTTTCCGCTGTTTTGTAATTTAAATCTCTGATACTTTTTTGATGTAAATTATTTATTCGTACTCTGATATCTTTACTCTGATGTAAATTGTTGTAATAGCAATGAAATGTTCTCATGTTTGTGTCCTGATGCGTCATGTTCTCATTATAATCCGGGCTCCTCCCGCTTCGGGAATCGGGGAAGTCTAGGTCGCTTCAGTTCAATTCAAATAAGGTTTGAAAATTACTTCCTAAATTTGAAAATCTCATTTCATTTATAATCACTCTTATTTAATTCAATTATTAAATAAACCATCATTTAAAACAATCGTATTAGTTTTAAATCTCTTTAAAAAACCTTGTTTATAAAACTTGGATTTATTATGAAATCCTTTATAAAAGTTCAATTAAAATGTTATTACAAACTCGATTTCCTTTTCTTTATAAACTTCAGAACTTATAAATCCTGGTTTACTTTTGAAATCAAATCACTTAAAACTTAGCTTAAAATCAATTTAAATCATTCAAAAGGTTTTTATAAACGTTTTACAAGTTCAACAAACCCATCTATTAAACTTTTTCATAACAACTTAAACCCGCTTATAAACTCAATTAATTATAAAATAGAGTTTTATAACTCAATAGGAATTCATTATAAAATTTATTGAAGTTTTACCACCCAAAATCTCCAAGTATAAACCTTATTTATAAAACTGGGATTTCGCCTCGCAAAATATTTTATAATTTAAATATAAAATCCAACTATAAATGTTGATCTATTTATTAAACTATTATTTTATATAACTTATATAAAATAAATCCAAAACCTTCGTTTTGTTATAAAAAAATTGTAACTTCAACTTAGTCAATTCGCCTAACGATGAATCAACGTCTTAAAAAGATGGATTATAGGCCATCTGCTATCAATCACATACCCAATACTATTTATTGATAAATAACACATCAATGTTGAGTTAATTCAACAACAATCATTCAAATTAGATTTTAATTGTTATTTATGTTAGATTGTTCATATGTGTCAAAAATGAAAGCAAGTAACATCCAAAACTTAAGGAATCCTGTTGGATCCTTCTAACCTGTCCCCCTGCATCACAGCTCATATATCAGTTTATATATGCATATAAGTTTTATAATCTAATCTAATTCATTTAAGATGAATCTTCCACTTAACAGCATGTAGTGTCAAAGGTCATTCGTTCACAGGTCCAAATACACAGTTTATACACCAAAAATAGTGAATATTATTGTATAAAATAAAAACATTCCAAGTATTCCAAAAAGTGAGGGTTAACTCACAACTCAATTCAGTCGACAATTTCACATCGTTTTATCGAACTTTAAACGAGCATTTAAAATTAGATAAAATACCCATAAGCTCCAAATCACCCCAATCCAGTTCCTAAGCGAAGAATTCGTCAATACAATTCAAACGCAACTTACATCGTTTGAATCCAACCTAAAACAAATACAATGCAACATTTACAAGTTTCAATTGAATTAACATGTCATTAACTTAAATTAATAACTTAATTAACTACCTAATCACCCTCCTTGTACTCTTCTTCTCGGTTTAAAATCAAGTCTCTCTTATTAACAAAACCAAACACCCATGGTCACCCTCTCTCCTCCTCACTACCACTACACAACATTAAATTGCCCGAAATCACCACAACCACCTTCTCTTCACTTCCTCTTCACCCCCATCACCATTTGAGAACACGCGCACCCCCTTATCAAATTTTGACTTCGACTATGTTCCCATGCTAACATATAGGTTGCGCCAATTTCTATTTCAGAATCCCCAAAAAAAAATCAAAACACAAGCTACTCTCTACCCTCATCCCACATATAAACTCAAATTCAAGAATCAATGCACCAATTTCTCGAAAATCCCAACCCTACTATCACGCCATACTATCGAACTCCCAACAATGGTTGCGCACAATCCCAAATTTTAGAAGCAAGAATATCCATTGAAAGCTAACTCAAAAATCAAAGCTTTAAATTTTTTTTGATTTTCATTTGAATTGTTTTTTATTTTTGAAACTCATTTTTTTCTCTTGGTTTGCAAAAATGAACTCATGGCCATTGTAAAGAGGGGAGAAAGAGAGAAGACAGTTCGTACAATCACATAGCAAACCTGATTGCTATGAAATTTGAAATCTTACAATGATTTATTATTCGGGATCTGCTGAAATAGATTTCATCAAACCTTGAGATCGTTTAAAACAACAACACCATTTTTATTTTTAATTGTAAATCGATACACATTTTTATCGTACAAGACCATAAAACAACTACGATTGACTGAAACTTGAAATCTTACGGTAATTAACCTTACGAATTTTAAAAAATTGGTTTCATTGAAGTCCAAGGGTGTTTGAAAATTGACTATTTTCACGTGTTAGTAAAATTGAATAAATAATTAATTGATTCCAAGACACTCACATTCATTGATAATAATTTCTTATTATCATTTACATTTAAATAAAAAAAATAGAGCTTCAAAATAAATTTAATTGGACTTTAAATTTAGGATTCTCAATCTCAAGTTAATTCAACATCTAAATTCTCATTTAGAATTTGATTCAAGCAGTTAATTCTTAAAATTAATCATTTTATATCTTTAAGTTAATTAAATATTCCTTTCTAAAAATTCAGGTTGTTACATTCTTCACCCCTCAAATGACTTCGTCCTCGAAATCGCGAGTTAGGAAGACTGTTAAAACGGATTAATTTTACTTTAAAACATTTCTCAAAATTTATGTTAAAATTTTCTAATACTGGAAATTTTCGGCAACACCTCCTTTGTACGCTCATCCAAAAAATTTCACAACAACAACATATGACACTATACATCTCATCTCAGTGATGAGGCATCCTAAACCATGGGGAAACAAGATATAAATGATCCACGTACTGTATGTAATCTAAAATACGTACCATTTTGTCGAGCAAACATATCTTTACCACAAAACCAAAAACTATAAGCAAGCTCTTTTCCTTCTATCAACTTGTAAATACTTACATAACCCAAAAGAGAGTTAAGCAAATAAACAAGTAACAACAACCAACATATGTACAAACAACACATAGAAATCTTAACATTAGCCCAATATGATGCAACTGGCAATAATGATGCAAATCAACATACAACACAATGTAACATAATTCTACATGCAACAACCATCAATCAAAACATTATCATATAGTGTTATAAACACCAATAATCTTAACTTGGGGCTTATTTAGAATATAAACCTTATCAACACACCAGGATGATAAACAGCTTGTTAAGTGTCACCATTCACTCGACAACCTCAGTCTATCCATTAATTGATTATTCATGCTACCTTTAACAACTCAAAATTTTAAAATCTCAAATTCACCTCAAGTCAGTATACCAAGTATATTTTATTAATGGAAATCCAAATTTTATTGTTAATTCCATTTTATCTCATAAATTGTTTCAGTTATAAATGATCACATTATGATTTTTTTGGAAATTTGTTTTTGACATAACTCAAAATCTACAAAATGAAATCTTGATTTTTCTCTTCCATAAGAAAACTATAATCCAGTAGATCTAAAAGATTTTTATTTCAAAGAATTTACTTTAATTGGATTTTATACACTCACTTGAAGTTCAAATCAAAAAATTATGAACTGCTGTTGCGCGACGAACTCGTTTTAATTTAATTTTAATTTAATTTTAATTAAACATTCAAACTTAATTTAATTAATAAATTATAACCATACCTTCTTAAATTTCAAATAAACTTAGCCTACCCTTACTATTTAACTTAGAAATCTCGATTATCCAAAATCGTCGAATATTCCAATACACTACTATGAAATATCATATCAAGTTAAATGCACAATCAAAACCAACTCTAATATTTATAACATATGCATCCACATCAAATTTGATTGAAACTTTTGGAATCAAACTCCATATTTCAAAAATGCAAATTCTGGATTCAAAACAAACTTCGCTTTAATCTAATAATTTATCCATGGTTGAAGGTTCTTACTTAGAAACTCAAAAATGAACACAGATAATGTTGCAGTCATCATCCGAATTATTTTACAGTGACCGAAGTAAGATCTATGCATTTAAAACTCTTTAAAATCCATTTATTTTCATGAATAGCTTTAAAATAATCACAATGTTTCCTTTTAATATTGAAAACCCATTTTCCAAATTTACCGAAAGTTCAAATCCTTCAGTTCTCAACTCAAATCAATTTCCTATTTATTAACCTTGTTTATAAATTACACTTATATCATTCTATATAAGATTACTTCACCTAAATTTCTCCTTTGTTCAAATTCATATTAAACAACCTACTTAGCTTCAATTCTTGCCCAACATAATCATCGAAAATCGTATAGTCAAATCGTGAAACTGAATTCACACGGTATATGTTCCTAAGGTTTTTCTAATTATAAACCTATCCAACCCATGCAAGAAAGAGAACAAAGTAGCTAACACCCATAAACTAGACGAGTATAACTACAAATCAATCAATACTAGTCAACGCTCGACAGTGAGCACGACTAATCAAAAAATGATAATAATAGAATATTATTATTTCCAATCAAACTAATCATACTAAAACTAAATTTAGTTTGAAAATTCCTTTATATATAAATATATAAAACCTTGATAACAACATGTCTATTTGCCAACTCTTTAAAATAATACCATGTCTATTTGCCTTGTTTAAGTGTGTAGAAGTCCCTACCGACCACGTCGGCCAAACGTGTCTAGTTGGAGTTTATATGCCACTCAATATATTAACAACATAATATGTTTTATAACACTAATAAGTATGCGCTCTCATATACATACACTCAAACTCAAATAAGGTGTTCCATTATCTTATCTCGTATTGAATCATGCCACAGAGCCACACTTAACCTTCAGCTCTGATACCAAATGTAACGAACAGAAAATTCAACGCTCGAATTTTCGATATTAATACATCCTCTGTATCCACGTGCTTAAACTCAAGTTCAAAAAATCCATAAAGTTAGCAAAAAGAAGTTAGAGTATGAGAAAAAAGAAAGAAAAGTTAGAATAAAAGAAGAAGAAAATAAACACATCAGAATCAGAAAAGATCGAAATCTTATAGCGGAATGAATAAAATATAAAATATTTTTTACACAAGAGAAAAGCTTTATATAAATGTTTACAACATCATAGTATACAACTAGATCAACCTATACAATGCTGATAAATACAACACACACAGTAGAAATGAAACGACCCGAACTCGCTCACTCGTAAAGGGAAAGACCGGATTGAGTTGAGAACACGACAAATCAGAATACAAACTGAAGAACATTTCATTGTTATTTACAACAATTTACATCAGAGGACAAGAATATAACAGAGTGTGAATAAATATTACACATTGGAAAATATCAGAGATTAAAATACATTACATAGTAGCGGAAAATAATACATAACATAATGGAAAGAGATAAATGGATACAGAGCTTTCCGAATATAGCTCCAGTTGTAAACCAGGATCCAATGAATATAATATCTGCAAAACCAAAACTACTAGCTGCCCGTTTGGAAAATAGAGGAACACAGAGTTTAGGTTAAAACAATAAACTCCAGGTTAGCCATGTGAATGGTGTGAGAATTAAAACAGTTATTTTAAAACTTTACATTAAAAATAGAGTAAATCAAGGGACCACGCCGTATAACATGGAACGGGTTTCCTCCCAAGAATACAAGTGCATATAACAAACTGCGCAATACTTTTTGGAAAAAATGAAGCTATTATAAGACTTAGATCCCATCACATAATGCAACGCAAGCCGGAGGATAGGTCTTTCCCTTATAATAGCCAAACATGCTTGGTACGTTCGAAACAAATTGTAGTGACCCAAAATTCCGGTCCAATTTGAGCTGACCAAATAACACAAGTCCAGCCCCAATTACACTGGAAAATCAGAAAACTAATAGAAAGAAAACAGAGGGTGAGCATAGATAAGATAGAAACTTAGAATAGAAGAAAAAGAAGAACCCAACATCAGAGTAACATGAACCTCACAGCGGAACGAACAACATATAATAGATAAAATATCCTTGAAATAAAATCAGTATATGTATAAAATAACATTATCAGAGTACAACACTTACAACATAGCGGAAATAACTATAGCTATATAATCCTGAAGCCTGCTGCTCCAAGCTCTTCTAGTATATCTATAAATCCCGACTACTTGACTGCCCGTACAAAATTGGGCACCCAAGAGTTTAGGGAAACAAAACAAAATAAACTTCGGGTCAGTCATGGGACTGGTATGAGTAAAACAGTTTAAAATAGTTTGAGCCGTTAAACGATATCTCATAAGACAACGCCGTATAACGGAACGGGTTTTCCCTTATGAGAATCCAAAATATCTTTATGTCAAAACTCATTGATATTATAATAATGTCTATCAACAACAATATAATAATCATCTAGCAGAAACGCTTTCATCTCACGTTCTACATATATAGTATACAATCAAAACCGCAAGCACGTATTGGGTAATGGATTTCCAACTATAACAAGGTACGGAACCACCGTTCGCTAGTGTACCTCTAGAGAGGAATACACTGGGTTCAACAAGAACATCTTGCAATCCGGCCATACATGATCGACCACTCATTTCGCTTGAGTGTATCGAATGTATATCACCAACGGTTGGGATCAGAAACCATTTCCCGAATGGGATAGCATCGACGATAGATTTTTAGAAATAAATGAAACTCTAGATCAGGTGATTATACACCCTAATAGGTGCGACCTACAAAGCCATGCTGCCTGCCCGATTTCTGTCATTTACCGGATGTGAGGCTAGAAGCTACGCTTATCTTTTACATGCCACATCTTCATTCACTTTGAATGTCACATCGTCATACCCACCAAATCATAAATTGATTTATCCAAAAATAACACGGGTATACAGCTAAGAGAAACAAATTCCTCCGCCACCAAACGTGAATACGTTTGAAGAGATCAACTTACACGATCAATTATATATACTCTGTCAGACCTTCTTCCATACAAGTTGTCCTGGGACTGGACAAACCGAATGCACTATTCAGTACATCCATCTTAGGCAATTGTTATCTAAGATTTATACAACAGCCCTTGCACTTTACTTCATCTTCAATTATCTTTGGCATATATGATTCGGAACGCTTATGCCAATACAGAGTGGTTTTTTGGATAATAATCCAACCGGTCTCTCCATATTAACAACGTTAAAATGGTCAAAACATTGATAGTCTATGATTTAACTATCAAAGAAAAACACGTGTGCAAACAACGATATTATTTTCAGATGGAAATTATATCGATCAATCATCATTTAACATATATATATATATATATATATATATATTCACATTGCCTTATTTTCTATGTTTAGAAAATATATGTTATTAACACTGGAAAACATTTCCATGGCTTAATTACGTATCACTATCCTTCCACAACTATCATACTCTAACTATAAACTAACAAGAGAACAACTTCCTAAATATAAACCCCGAAGGCCGAAACCAACATCAGATCGATACTTAGGAAACCATTCAACTTATTAATCTCTAGTCAGTTTCTAATTTTTTCTTAACTCCATTTTCATTAACTATGATCGATTAACTCCTCTATTTATTTTCTAAATAAATAATCCTTTATTCTATTTATTTTCTAAATAAATATTCCTCTATTCTATTTTCAAAAATATTTCCTTTTATAAAATCGGTTGATTTTATAAAATTCCTTTATTTCAATATACATTGAAATATTTCTTTTTACATCCCAGGGTTTCTTATGATATTAAAAATACCAACTCACAATGATCTATATCATTCAAACACACATAATCAACAACAGATTATTTCACATCATATATTACAATATATGAATAACAGTAAAATAGATACTGAGGAGTCCAGTTGGACCCCTCCAACCTGTTTCCCTGCATCATAGATGTTAAACAACACGAATATAAAATTATTCTGATAAACAAAATCAATATTAGATTAACGATTTATATATATCGTTATCTATATTTTCAACCAATACACAAGAAATTCAACCAAACAGTTAACACACAGCAATCAACAGATGATTAACAATTCTAAAATAAGTTATAAAAATATAACTGTTCAGAGTTGGTGAGTTTTACTCACTTTAGCAGTTCATCGTTAAAGAACAATAAACTGTTTGTTTGATTTGAATCAAACAATTTATTTCTCCATAAATTCATACGAGCCCCAATCCACATCCAGTCAGCTTCATTGTGAATCTCTCGTCCATACGGTCCCAATGCGACTTACGGTTCGTCAATCTGATATCGTATGTAGAAGATACGCATTGTTAAAGTTTGTATAAACATTTGAATTAAAATCTAACTTTAATTAAATGAATGATTTGGGCCTCACCCTTCTCCTATACAGCCCATTACCAATTCCCAAGCCCACGATGACCCTTCTTCCCCGAACAACACTACGCGGTTCCTCCTTTTCACATACCATAGCAGCTCCATTGACCTCCAACCGCTCCTCACTTCTTCCATGAAAAATCCAACAAAAATCACCATTCCTTTCCTCTTCCCTTCCTCTACACCTCCATATCACTAGGATTCAACTCACAACCTCCGTCTCAAATTTGCGACTTCAACTTCTCGCGCGAACGCACAGTACAGACCGAACAAAAATATCACTAAATCTCCCAAAAATAACACATACCAACTTGGTTTCCTCTTCTAAACCCAAGTATACCCATCAACACCACACTCGATGCCTCAGTATCCATCAAAACGAAACCCTATCTGTGAAGTTCCTGAACCGCACAACTCGGCGTCGCACCCTACCAAATCCGTATCAGATCGAAGCGTATGACAAATGAAGATCAACAAAGCTTGTTTTAGGATTTATAGATTTTTGTTAGCAATTGTTTTGATTTTTTCCTTTTGAAGATGTATTCACGTTTGAAACTAGAAACTGGTGGCGGCTTGAATTTGTTTATATAAGGGGGTCATGTATTTGTGTGGTGGAAAGGATGAGGATGTGGCCTTTGTTTTGACCTCAAAATGAGTTTTAGATATTTTCTTTTTATTATTTTATGTTCGTACTTCCTTTCTAAAAATTCGTGTGACTACACACGATACCCAAAAATCATGGAAATTTACATGCAGCTACTGCTCGACATTACGGTCCCAACGAAACTCGTTTCGTCGAATCCCGACTCCGTATGCCCACACAGCATACTTTTAACCATCAATATACTAAGTGTTTCTCACATTAAAAATCGGTACGGCTACATACTGACTCTAAAAATCACGAAATTTGACATCTAATAATAATTTGACATTGCAGATCCAACAAAATTAGTTTCGTCGAATTCTGAGGTCGTTTGCAAAACTGGCTATTTTTAAAGCTCTAAATAACCCCTTTAAATATATAAATATATTTAAATATAATTAAATTAAATATTAATAAATATATTATCGTATATATTCACAACAGAATATCATACGGCTCTAGAATATTCCTATATGAATTTCTAATCGATATTTCAAATCTGGGTCAACCCGATATTCGATTTATATTGAAATTCCTTTTTAAAATATAAATAATTCCTTTATAAATTATAAAGGAATTCCACAGCGACTTTTCTAAAATTTGATTTGGACATCAATTAAAATCTACACGACGAAATCCCGATTTTTCTCTTCCACTAGAAAGATATACTTCACCAGCTCCTAATGTTTCTTGTTTCATAGAAATCCGATTTAAAACAAACCCGTACACTCAGTTGAAGTTCAAATCGCCACATGGCGTACTGCCACGCCATTTCGAGCTCAATTATAATTATATTATAATTTATACGTTCAACCGTCGTTCAAATAATATATTCGTTATCGAAATTCAATTCCAAACTGAATTAAATATCACAGATGATCCAGTTCACACCATATCGCCAATTTAGCCAATTTTGATTATTTCAGAATTAAATATATTATTTAATTTATTATTTTAATTTATTGTTTTAATTAAATATTCACCATTATTTAATTCAACGACCATTTGAATTCTAAACCACTATTTATATAATTAAATAAGTTAATTATATATCGCAGGAAATACGGGTCATTACACAAATCATTTTGATACTATTATAAGTATGGAGTGTATAAAACAACTTCAAATATAAATGTATCAATCATACGCCTCATTCCAATCCAGAATATTCTTTTATTTAAATATTCTTATAATATTAGGGAAAGGTTCCAAATTCTTTATATTTATTATTTAATCTTCCCTTGGATATCAATTCAAACCAAATTAAGGTTTATCCAAACTAGTCGGAATTAGCGCACCTTACCGAAGTAATCATTTGTTTAATTTCTCAATTCCAACCTATTCATCACATGGAGCAAAACTGGTAATACTAAATATCTAACACCACGGTGTTATCGGTAAAATTAATTACCATTTCACGTTCAAATCTAATTAAAGATTTAACTATCGCCTGGAGTAAAACTGGTGATACTCCATTCTCGATCATTTCCCAAATTTGACCATTTAAATTATCTCATTCACTTTACAATCTAATTAAAGATTCATTTAAACTCCACTTAGTTTTAATCTTCCCAAAAATCAATATTAATGATTATTTAACTTCGGGAAATCAAACGTGCCACATTGACAATCTACACAGTACTAATGATTTCTGTCTATATATAACCTCTAAGCTCGTACATCTTAGATAAGGGTGTTAAGCAAGAGAATAATTCTCTGCCACCAAACAGATATATATTTAACAGATATCAACCATACAGTTCGAAATACAATGATAGACATATAGGAATGTCTTTAACTCGATCAAAGAACTAATGTCATTTAAAACACAGTTCACAATAAACCCAAATCTTCTTCCATAAAAAATGAAATCTTCATGGAAAAACAAATCAATATATAATCGATATCAATTTCCGTATCCAACCAATAATATAAATTAAATAATGACAAAGCCTTTTAAATTCCATATATATTAACAGTCTTCCTCCACAGAAGCTCACTTCGATTATTACCAATCGAATTTCATTCAATTCGAATTTAATATATTAAATTGGAAAACTTTCCTTCGGAAAATTCCATTAAATCTTAATAAAAAGATTTATAAATTCCAAATCTCAATTCACTGTAAATCGGGTTAAAGAACAAATGTCGTTAGAAACATTGCTCACAATAAACCCAATTTACATTCCATTTTATTCCAATTACTAAATATAATTGGAAACTCTAATAATCTTAATTAAAAGATTTATTCTTTTCACACGGGGTTTAAAAACAGTGTTACTGAAAACATCATTCACGACAAGCCCAATATCCAATTCTTTTATTTAATTCCAATTAAATATTAATTAATTATAAAACTTCACTAAATCTTAATTAAAAGATTTATTCTTTTTCTCAACTGGGTTTAAAAACAGTGTTAATAAAGACACCATTCACCATAGACTCAAAATCCAATTCAATATTAAATACAAGGCTCTAGATAGAAATTATATCGGCTTATATTCAATATCAAATTCTGAAACCAACAAATATCATATTGGAGATAACGATATAAATATATCTTCCAAATTTCCATAACAATATCCGTATAACCCCGAAATCCAACATCGAAATATTCCGAAGATGATTTCCATTCAAATCCACTCCAATTCATATATTGGAAATTCTGGTTATATTAAAACCCATTCTCATTCCAATTTATTTATTTAAAATAATTGGATTATAATTCTAGTTAATAACCAGTTCATTTTGATAGAAATATATTTTTATCTTTACAAACATGGAATTTTTCATTCCAATTCTTTCCAAATCATTTATTATGATTTTACACAAATTATCAATATTTTTAATAATTTTATCAAGGCCCATACAATAGATTTCCATGAACGGTCATCGAACTACACTTACAACGGCCTTTTCCAAATTTGATTTGGACATAATTCCAAATCCAACCATTAGATTTCAAATCTCCTATATTCATTGGAAAGCTCGTTTCAATATGAACCCAACTGTTCCGGTTTTAGGAGAATCCGATGGTCGGATCTCCCGTAATTTCAATTCGAAGTCAATGATCGAAATTCGCGAACTACCGCGGCGCAGTACGTTCTATTCAGGCCATTAAAAATGATATTTTTGTTGTTCTAACATTTTCAGAAAATTTCGGCAGCATAACGACATGATACTAGAACCGGAATAAGGTCTAGCTTATCCCTCGCCTACTACTGGCTCGCGCCATACACATACCAATTCTAATAAATTGGATTTACATCCCAAATCAAATTCAACCAATTTATCAATCAAAACAAACAACCAAACATCCATAGTTTCAAATAAAGGTGTTGGTGCTACTAAGCACCGTCTATATCCTAGTATATATTTAACAAGAAACAAGATTAGAGTGAGAAGTTCACACCTTTGGGATCCACTCCGTCATTCTTTAGCGGACGATGATTTGGATTTATTTCCAGTGCGTTATGTTCTTCACCGTGCTTCCAACAAGATCTGTTTCACGCGGTTTATATTAAAAATCATATTTTTATTTCTATGTTGTATATATAAAAATCACTTTTTTATTATATCGCTACATGTATAAAGATCACGTTTTTATAACGTTATTCATATAATAAAAATCATATTTTTATTGCGTTATTCATATAATAAAAATCATATTTTTATTTTAAAGTTGTTTATATAAAAATCATATTATTAAAACAAAATCATTTATAATAAAAATCATATTTTTAAAACAAAGTCATTTATAATAAAAATCATATTTTTATTTAAGATATATATATATAAAGATCATATTTTTATCTACAATGCTATTTTACTTTTAAAAATCACATTTTTATATGATGTTTATATTTTAAAACCAAGAATAAAATTCATTGTTATTTTACATTAAAAACTGAAAATAAAGTCAATGTGAATTTTATATAAAGATAATATTTTTAAATCAATGCTAACTTTATTTTTAAATAAATTTTTATATATTTAAAAATCCTATTTTTATTCTATGCTATTATGCATATAATAATCTAATTTTTCCCTTGTTGATATATATATATATATATATAAATCCAATTTTTGTCTAAATAAAATTCAAGCTTTATATATATAAATCAGATTTAAAAATAAAACCTTAATTACAAAATTAACCAAATCAATTTCCTAAGAAGAAAATAAATTAATTAAAACTCACCGTTGATGTTCGAAGAGGGAGGAGGGTTGCTAGAGATCGTCGGGAGTGGGAAGGGTGCGCGCTGGTGGTGGTGGTGGCACTGGAGGCGGCGGTGGGCCTGTGGTGGCGACGGGTTGTGGATTTGGGTGGTTTTTATTGGTGAAGGAGGAGAGAATGAGGTAGCAGAGGAGAGGAGGGGGTAGAGGGGAGGCGGTGCGGCATGGGGTTGGCTGGCCTCCGGCGGTGATGAGTCCGGGAAGAGGGGCGATGGGGATAGGGTTCTTTTTTTATTTTAGAAAGTCGGGGAGAGAGGAAGTGAGGTGAGGGAGGAGTTTTGACTAGGTTATATAATAATATATTTAATTATTTTAAATTCTAAAAAGTTAAATTTTCTTTTGAATTCCAAATCGTACCCAGCGACTATCGTCCCCAACTAATTACCCCATTCCGAACATAATGGGATATGTTTCAAAACCCAATTCGACTGTTATGATCAGTTTTTATTGAAATAAAAGTATAAATCAATATATTTTTAATTTGAACACACATTTTAATTTGCCAAGGCCGAATACTAGCTCCAAAAATTCCAGAAAAATAAATCTAGCTATGATTTGATGATAGGGTCCTAACAAAATTAATTTCGTCAAATTTGGAGACCGTTTGAAAAATGGTCATTTTCCAGTCGATTAAATTCAAACTAAAATTACCAACACATTTACCTTTGGCACGCGCACATGTTAATTCCAAAAATTATTTTTTTTGGAATCTAGCAATAATTTGACATTCCGGATCCAATAAAAGTGGTTTCATCGAAAATGGAGGTCGTTTGCAAAATTGCTATTTTTAAGGGCTATATATATATATATCAATTCCATAGCGACTATTCTGAATTTTCAACTGGACATAATTTTTTATTCCCGTTATGAAATCTGGATTTTTCACATTCGTTGGAAAAATACTTTCAAACAGATTCAAATATTTCTCGTTTTACTAAAATTCGATTTATTTTGAATCATGTAAATTCATTTGAAATTTGAAATCGAATTTTCAAATTGCCGCTCCATTTTCGGTAGGGAAATAAGAAGTGGTGTTTTCCCATCACTTCTTCCAAGTACATCCGGAGCGGGTGTAGGTGCCACGCCGCATACTTCCGATTCTCAAACTGCTGGTCCCTCGAGGCTCCTTGATCTTCCGACAACTTTACTGATCTTGTGAAATTTATTCTTTCTAGACCTGAATTTTCTGATATTACATTGCCTTCCACTTCTTTTGACATAATGGATTTTTATCAGCATTTGATTACTCGATAGCTTAAGGTACAACATTTTCTTTCTACTCTAGACTTCCCACTTATCACAACTATGTGCTAAATGCTTCTGGTTTTTCAGACTATTAAGGAATGGCACCTGTCTAACCCCATTCCTTCTTCCTCCGTTATTGAAATTACTCAGCTCTGAGAGGCTAACGCAGTTTTGAGTGATGAGTATGAGAGGTTGAAGACTTCCTTGGAACATGCTCAGTTAGCTTTGGAGAAAGAGAGATAGGCTAGGGACGTAATACCAAACAAGGTGCCAGCCTTGGAGCACCAAATGGCGGAGGACATAGTTACTCATGCTGATGAGCTTCGAATGAAGGACGATAAACTTTCTCATGTCGCCCAGATAATCTATGCAACCGAAGACAGGATTTCTAATTTCTTGCAATTCCACCTCCCACAGATTAAATCCGACTGCTATGAAGATGCCTTATTTCACCTTCTTTCTGATAACCTTTAGAACCTTCCTGAGCTATGAACCACCCACGTTCCTTCTTCCATCTGGGATCGGGTTATGGAAAGGATTAAGTTGGGTGAGGAAGGAATTGAGGTGCCGTGGAGAGGTGAACCCACAATTGGGGACCTTTTATATATTGACCGCCTTTCAGATGATTTAGGCGAGAAGGGGAGACTCTTGCTTCTATTGATAACAATGAGGAGAATGGGGATAATGGGCCCTGAGATGGCGGCTGCCAAGGCGAGCATTTTTCCCATAATTCTGAATTGTCATTACCTAGAAAAGGTGACCCCTTCGATCTACCAGGAGGAAAGAAAGCTGTCGACCATGAAGTTCCCTCCCCTCGGGTATGATTCTTACCCTAGACGTTTTTTTTTCATATATGACTCCAAATAGCCTCCTGTTATTACAATAGGCAGGTGAAAACTTGTTTTCCTGCTTCAAGCAAAGTTAGGCAACATAAAATCCAAACTATTTTTATGTAGGGTAGGTGGCACACTTGTAAATTTAGTTCCGCAACCTGTCAACACTTATATGGGGTTACCCTATATATCATAGTAGAGTGGTTTTGAGTTTACTTCGCGCAAATATGTATACGAAGAAGGGGTTTTATTCTTTTTAGACCGGAAAAGACATAATCAGGGCTATTTTTCTTTGTTCTTACGAGTAGGTAGATCCTTGTAGAGATCTACCACCTCAGGGTGAAGTGCCCTTGTTAACAGAACAAACTTCTATGTATCAAGGAAAGAAAATTTTCCATCAGAGTTTAACCATCAAGTATTTGAATGAAAGAATTAATGCTTTGAAAGATTTGTTAGGAGAAAAGGATAGGACTATCCTTGTAATGAGGACATACATAAGACTAAAATCTCTATTGAATTTGATGATGAGCTAAGGGGTCTACGTCAATGTATCGTCGACTTGGAAATTGATTTAAACAATGTTACTACAAAGTGTGAGACGTGGGAGCATTGTTTCAAGAATATCCCTATAATGATGGGATCTTTGCCTCTTAGCGTTGCAACAGCTTGCAAGGCTCAAACTCTTTAAAGGTGTTATTACTTGAATAACCCTCCTCCGGGGTTAAAGGAATCAACTATTTTTGAGTGGTGTAAAAGGGTGGTAGCTGAGATGAAAGGAATTTATAACACTAAATTAATTAAGGATTCTCATGATCGTTTCGTCGGGTATGTCAACCAGATTAGACATTTGCAAGAAAAAAAATCATGATTTGCATATAAACGTTTTTGAATTGGAAAAGGAAAATAAGTCTCTTAGGGCAATGTGCAGGGCTTACAACAAAGCTTTGAAGCTTCAGATTAAACCTTCCTATCATTTAGGCGAAACGAGCAAGAAAGTACAAAGACTTAACAAGCTACTAGGCATTGCGCTTCATCATGCCATCAGCCCCCCTTTGCCTGAGGATAGAGAGGGTCTAGACATTCAATGACATTTTGTAAGGATGATACATAATTTTACTTATGATTAGGGTATTGAGAATGTAATCTTTTGGTGAATAATCCTATGTATTGACAATGTTTAGTATATAAATAACTGTTGGTATGAAACAAGAGAGAGAATTGCTTGCATAATGAATGACATAAGAGGTTTTCTTTGAATACGAGAAAGTACAACCCTTTTTTATTTGGCCTTGTTTTTTATGATGAGCTTTTCATCAACTTCCAAATTTTGTGGATCCTCTACTATTGGCACACCTGCGGTTGCTTCAATTTGAGATAATTACTTGGAGATATTCGGGCAATCCTATAGTGACGGTCGGAACCATCTTCCAATGCTTAAGAAGGGTCTCTTCAACCCAAATTCGAATGTCAATATATAGAAGACTGGCACCCTCTCTGGTGATTTATGGAGCCGAATCGACCCAGATTTAGGTACCGATATATTGAGGACCGGAACCCCTCTGGTTTTTGCAAAGCGCCAAATCGACCCAGATTCGGGTATTAATAATAGTAGATCGGAACCCCCTCCGGTGTTTGTGAAACGTCGAATCGACCCAGATTCGGGAATTAATAATAGTAGACGGGAACCCCCTTCGGTGTTTGTAAAACGCGGAATCGACCAAGATTCAGATATTAATAATAGTGGACCGGAACCACCTCCGATGTTTGTGAAACGCCGAATCGACCCAGATTCGGGTATTTATTAATAGTGGACAAGAACCCCCTCTGGTGTTTGTGAAACGTCGAATCGACCCAGATTCAGGTATTTATTAATAGTGGACCGTAACCCCCTCCAGTGTTTGTGAAATGCCGAATCGACCCAGATTTGAGTATTTATTGTTTCGGTATTTCCTTTGGATTTGATATGTGAAGCAGAGACTATAGGTACTTCCTGAGCTACTCCTTGGGCTTTTGATGTCAAAGCAGAGGATGTATGTGCTTTGTTCGCCACTCTCTGGGAATGTGCATCCAACGCGCTTGGCTAGCTTATCCACATGCAGGGCCCAAGGACTTACCCAACCTCCCTCCAGGAGGCACCTTATCTTGACCATCTTAGGCGATGATAAGGTCTTAGAAACTTAAATGGAGCCCTCGTTGGCACAGAACTAAGGTTTACTCTTTTGACGCTCTAGACGGACCATCGTAGGCACTGATAGAGGCTTATACGCCACCCCCTCCAAATGGTTTCCCTATCCTGACCATCATTGGTGATGATAGGGGTTTGTGTTCCATTCTGCGGGTAACGCGGAACATAAGCAGAGGTAGGAGTGTTCTTCTGCGAGCAGAAGTAGGAGTGCTCTTCTGCGAGCAGAGGTAGGACGTGCTTAGTTCTAGCAAAGGCAGAGCGTACTCTTCTGCGAGGAAAGGCAGGGCGTGCTAATTTTAGATGCACCACCATGACCATTTCTGGTGTGAAATGGAGGCTTACGCTTTTGATGCGTTAACTCTGCCCCCTCTGATTTGGGCATGGAGAAAGACTAACACACCATCCCTCTCCAGGGGATGCCTTGCCCAGACTAATTTAGTGCTAACAAGGGTTTTCTTCTTTTATCCATTTGTGACTTAACCCTTCCTTGGTCATTTTACTTGTAGGGTTTCTCTCCTTTGCAATTGGGCGAATAATCCTTTCCTTACTATTTCAAGAAGGTTTCAGCGGCATAACCTCCTATGCTTTCTCTACATAACTTTTTAGTTTTCCTTGGTTTAAGAATTTGATGACCATCCCCTCTAGAACTCTGCAGTGGTTTGTTTCGTGCCCGTTTACCATATGGTAGTAGTAATACGATCCTTCTCTGTTAGCTTCGTTCTTGGGCGACGACCAAAAGTTTAACTCATGTCTAGTCAGGAAATAGATACCCTCAATCAACATTGTGAGCTTACAACCCTTTGGTAATCTTGATTCGAAATTCTTCTTTTGCTGCTGCATTTTGGCCTTTTTATTACTCAATTTGGTAATTCCTTTTTTTATCGGTCTGAGGGACAGAAGTACTCTCAGCGCTTTGCTCGAATATGATTTCTCTATCTTTTGTGAGGATGGCTACTTTGGCAAGGAGAAAGGAGTTATATCTCTCTGTTGAGGATTGGTAAAGGGCAAAAATCGGGGTTGGTCCTCCGTGGAAAGGGTTAATGCTTCATCGATCGGGGTCATGGGGTTCTACGTCCTTCTCTTTCCCTTGAATATGGAGGGTTCCTAATCTAAACCTTTCGGTTGCCCATGGCTCGTCAATACTTGTTCCTTCCACAGGAAATCTGCTAGTAACTGGTAGAGATTTTTTTACCCATAATGTTTGCCTCCTCCAGGTTTTATCCAACTCGGGATGGGATGGCGCAGGCAGGAGTGTAACAGGGGGACCACAGGGTCGGAGGTTCAAGACCTCCTTCTAACGCCAAAATGTTAATGATATTTTTCGTCAACACTGGAGATGGGGTTAGCAAGGATGGATCCAAAGGAGGAAATGATGGATGAAACACCCCACCCTCCATTAAGGTCACTCACAAGGGATTGCCTAAACTTTGGTGGAGGTTTGTAAGTAAAGGTCACAGATAAAACACAAGACAGATATAAACACATATAGATAAGTAGCGGAAACAAACAGACTTTTATTTCATTAAATACTTGTTCATACAAAACATTTCCATAATTGTCTCATAACAACTTCCAAAACATTACAACATCATTTCTGTCTTGGTTATTAAATAAAGAAGCATAAAACATGATTAAAACTGCATAAATCCCCATGATTGTGTCCAACCGCCATAGCCAAGGAGAGAGAGTCCAAACCGTACATCTACTATCTTGAAGCTTGCAAAGAGTCTGACTAAGCTGGGTTGTTTCCTCCCTGTGGACCTGGGGGGGAACGGAAGAAAAGAAGACGAAAGAAAATAGGGTCAGACATAAAGCCTGGTAAGTCTAGTGACTCTTCAGTATGAGAATAAGAATAAGGGCATGATAAGTATAAACTGGAAATAGGAGAGTGTCATAAACTAAGACAAAGCAGTTTGAACCGAATATACTATCGCACCCCACACTATATCTCTGCACCTACTTGTATTGTCTTAACTGGCAGTGATCCCCTTTTTCTAAAGATCGGTTCCTACTCGCATAATCATCTGTGTCTTACGATCCCCAAATATTGTAGATACCTATGCTGGCCCCACCATGGGGTGTATCAAGTCCTATGGTGGCGACCCGACACAATCCTTAGAATGCATAGGTTATACTACTGGTGCCCCCAGTGCCCTGTTTGTCTGCTCCGAAGTGTGTGCACGCCCGCACTCCGTTAGAACCCATACTGTTGCACCCACCGCCATCGCTTTTGACCGCTTACAATCAGCCCAGTAATCGTGCCACACCCTACCTAGTTTCAGGGTACCATGATACCTAATTGGGTTACTGCTGAAATGGGTCCCCGTTACTAGGGTTTTCTAGTCAAACATGTTAAGTGGTTAAGTGTCTGTATTTATCTAACCCCACCCATCAATTTCATTAACATATTGAATTGGTTAAGTGTTTTATTTAACTTAACCCTACCATCCTGATAGTCTGTCCTTAGCTTTTTAAAGCACCGACCAATCACATTAGACAGGTATTGTTACAGTTACTGGATGTGCCAGTCGGTTCTGGGCAGATTTACACCGTAACTCAGTCTAACCTCGGGTCCTTATTGGGCTTCAAGCTTAACCACCCACATTGGATAGGTATTGTTGTGACTACTGGACAACCGGGCGGGTCCGGGCAGGTTTACATCACAACTCAATCCAACCTCGTGTTAAGCATATTCGTATTTTCTAAATTTACATATTTGTCATTATTACTTAATATATGTAAATTTATTGTTATGGCCCACTTTCCCAAGTTCATCCTTTTTGGTATAAGAATTCATACCTTTTAAATGCCACCAATTTTGGCATGTGACAAACATGCCAATTTCATATATTTTTATGTCAAGTTTCACTAATATTCCCAACGTTCCCCCATTTAAACATTAGGTTAACAATCATAGCCTAATTTTCGTTCGCATAGTTTTTAACATATAATATTAGGCTAAAAACTTAGCCTAATTTAGCGCACACAAATAGGCATAAGGGAATTCATAAACATAAACATGACGTATGTGTAAACTTGGCATTCTTTGCATAGTCAATATGAACATCATAGGTGTGGATTTGCAAAATAGTCAACATGAGTGTGAACTTGCGACATAGCCTAAATCAACATATATGTGAACTTGCATTGAAATAGGTATCTAACCAAATAGGTGTCACATAAATTAGCATATGATTTAGATAACATAAGCCTAAACCTTTTTTTGGATCTAGGCATAACATCGAGCATAACTAGCATATGACAAGCATATGATAATTTCATAAAGTATATAAAATTTTATGACAATGGTGTGAACTATATCCAATCATATGTCTAATTACAACATGAAACACATATTAAAGTGGATCTTGACATGGATCCAATTTTGGAACTTGCAACTTTCTTATAAACATACTAGCATGTATGTGAACATAATCGTTTAGGCATAAAGGTTCTAGCATATATATACATGAAATCTTAATCACATACAACCTATATAATTCACATAAACATATAGGTGTCGATTACAACATGAACTATACAACTTGCATGTGATTATACATGTACAATAGGATCAACATAAACTCAATTATACCACAAACATCACAATACCACAATCATTACATCGCATATGAATCAACATCGTTGTTATACAATAAAACAATTTCATTCCCAATTTACAACGAATCAAGTCTTAATTTTATTCACATCGGAAGAATCATTATACTTACAACAAATGATGGTCTTGTTTTCTGATTTCTGAATTCTGAATTTGAATTGCTTTCCTTTGGTTAGACTAACGTTGATTTGATTATTGTTTTAACTTTAATTTGGCTTGTCTCTAAGCTTTTCTACAAGTGGAGGCTCCTCCTAATTTTCTCCCAACAGCATGGCGGCTTCGTCTCTAATTTCTTATGTGAATTTAGGTTAAAGTGTTGAGTTATATTTATAGAATTTCAGATTGATTTGAGCCGTCAGATGATCACAGACGAATCTTGACCATTCACTTTGAGAGGAGCCAACCAAAATGCAACATGTCAGCCCTAGTGACACAGCCAAGCCTCAGAAAGCGACCAGAACCTGACCAGGCTATCCAGGCCGAACCAGGTCGACTGGGCAGGTTGAAACCCAGGTCGACCCCCAAGTCGACCCTATGGTTGACCTGGTCACCTAGGTCGACCCCCAGGTCGACACCTAGGTCGACCTGGTTCCTGGGCGGGGATTTTCCCGCCCAGTCCAGTTTGGGTCTGAATTCGAATTTTGATCTTCGTTTTGAACCGTTTGAATTTTAAATTGAATTCTGAAACTTCCGGAGGTCATAACTCCTTCATACGGAGTCCGATTCACGCAAACTTGGACTCTATCTCAATCAGAATTCCGAAATGAACGCAATGGCGTAATCCATTTCCCTTAATTCTATCATCTAGAATTAATTATACTTTAATTTGTTAATATACAGTTAACAGAAAATTCGGGGTGTTACATTCTCCCCTCCTTAAAGGATTTCGTCCCCGAAATCTTCAAGTCTAGGAGAATGTAGTGCTAACATCCAATCGTCCATCTACTCAACCATCAAACACAGGCGTCCATTGTCCTTAAAAGGCTTCTAATGCTTCATTTTCATATGCACAGTGTGTGTACATGTCCTTATCTAATGCAAAATCAGGCGGTCTACTGATTCAGTTGACCTCCTTAATACAAATCATGTAAGTGCCATGAATCCATTATGTATGCAAATTTTTCCCTATTCATAATTCTACATGAGTGCGCAACCATTCATATAAATACGACATCCATATGACAACATATAAATTTTCAACTACATACAAATAGGAATACATATATGCATATGTAATATGAAGTGACTGAGCCGATATAAAACCTAGGTTGTGTGTGTATATGTATCCACGAGCAACCACTTGCAGCCATCAACCATAACATGTTTCAAATACATGTTTACATCCAAAGGAGTTTCTACCTAAGGATAGAGGATAATATCGAGGGGATTATACCTAAAAAGATAGATACAAACACAACTTAAGGAAAGAGAGATCAAAGATATACCCTCAAAAAGAAAAGGGTAGGCCGCACGTATTCTGTCCTCAGTTTCCCAAGTTGCCTCTTCCTCGGCATCGCTCCACTGAACTTTAACAAGCTTTACTTCGCGGTTGTGTAGCGTTTTCACTTCAGTTCATATGATTCGTGTTGGAACTTTCCTTACAGTTGCTTCGCGTTCTACTTCGGCTTCTTCTAGAATGTTTGGCTCCACCACTTCCGTGGATTCATGTAGACATTTTCGGAGATGAGAAACATGAAAGACATTGTGAATTCCAGCCAATCTTTCAGGCAACTCTACTCTATAAGCCATTTTCCCAATCTTCTCGATGATAGGGAGCGGTCCTACAAATCTTGGTGCTAGATTTCCTACGGATCCAAAGCGAACGACGTTCCTTAAAGGAGATACCTTAAGGAAAACCCGGTCCCTAACCTCAAACTCAAGGTCGGTCCTTCTTTTGTCAGCGTAGGATTTCTATCTGTCTTAGGCTGTCTTCATTCTCTTTCGTATCAAGTCCACTTTCTCTGAAGTCTCTCGAATCACGTCCGGCCGAAGTATAAGTTTGTCAGTAGACTCCCACCAACAAGTTAGTGATCGGCACGGTCTTCCATACAAAGCTTCGAAGGGCTCCATACCGATAGTGGCCTGGTAACTGTTGTTGTAGGCGAATTCCACTAAAGGAAGATGATCCTCCCATGTACCTCCAAAGTCAAGAACGCATAGTCTCAAAAGATCTTCTAACACTCTATTCACCCGTTCTGTCAGACCAGTTTGGGGGTGATAGGCGGTGCTCAAGCATAACTGTGTGCCTACAGCTTCTTGCAGACTCCGCCAAAATTCGCTCGTGAAGATAGGATCTCTATCACTCACAATGCTGGAGGGTATTCCATGGAGTCGAACTATTTCCTTGAGATAAAGAGAAGCTAAAGACGAAGCAGTCCTTCTACTCTTGATAGGAAAAAAGTGGGCGCTTTTAGTAAGCCTGCCCACTATTACCCATGTGTTAGTATTGCCTCTTCTTGACATAGGCAACCCGTCAATGAAGTCCATTGAAATTCTATTCCACTTCCATTGTGGGACTTCTGGAGGATGAAGCAGTCCTCAAGGCTTCTTCTGTTCCGCCTTGACCTGTTGGCATATCATGCACTTAGAAACGAAATCTGCCACATCCTTCTTCATGCCGTCCCAAAAGAAAACTCTCTTTACATCCTTGTACATATTGTCCCCGCTTGGGTGTATTGTCATTTTGGAATGATGTGCTTCCTCGAGAACCTTTTTTACCAAATCCCTTGCTTATGGGACGTATAGTCTTCTATCTCGCCTCAGCCAACCCTTATCATCGATGGAGTACCTATTGAGGTGACTGGAACTTTCACCCCTAATTAGCTTATCAATCACATCCACAAGCTGAGGGTCTTCACATTGTGTGGCCCCTATTGAGTCTAAAGAATGGGTCGTGCTTCTAGGGATGCCAATAAACTAGGTATAAAATCTGAGGAGGGCCTAAAGTCGAAACTGGCTATATACTCCAAGCTTTTCCCTTCCACAAAGAGAGGGCTTAGGGTCAGCCTCTTTCTTCTCAACGCGTCTGCTACTACGTTGCTTTGCCGAGAGTATAGGAAATCTCAAAATCATACGAGGCAAGGAACTCCATCCACCTTTGCTGCCTCAAGTTAAGATCTTTTTGCGAGAAATGATACTTCAGCGATTTATGGTCAGTATATAATTCGAATTTCTCACCTAGGAGATAATGGCTCCAAGACTTAAGCGCAAAGACAATGGCGGCCAACTCAAGATCGTGGGTTGGGTAGTTCTTTTCTTGAACTTTCAATTGTCTTCCACCATAAGCTACCACCCTCCCTTCTTGCATCAGAACAGCGCCTAGTCCCATACTACAAGCATCCATGTACACTGTAACATCTTGCTTCCATCTGGCAAAGTTAGAACTGGGGCTGTTGTGAGAGCCCTTTTTAGGCGCTGGAAAGCAATATCACAGTCTACATCCCAAGCTAATGGCAGACTATTCTTTGTTAGCCTTGTGAGTGGAGCTGAGATTTTCGCGAAATCCCTAATGAACTTTCGGTAAAAACAGGCTAGCCCAAGAAAGCTTCGGACTTCGGTTGCATTTCTTGGTGTCTTCCAATCTTGCACTGCCACCACTTTCGCGGGGTCCATTGCTGATCCCTCTTTGGACACTATATGTCCAAGAAATCGTACTTCTTCTCTCTAAAAGTGGCACTTGGAGAATTTGGCTTTTAGCTGATGAACTCGAAGAGTTTCCATAATCTCCTTCAGATGTTGAGCATGTTCTTCCTCACTCTTTGAGAAGATCAAAATATCGTCCACGAAGGCAACCACGAATTAATTGAGGAATTCTCCGAACACCCTGCTCATTAGGTCTACGAAATAAGCGGGTGTGTTTGCCAAACCGAAAGGCATGACAAGCCACTCGTAGAAACCGTCTGGGGTTCTGAATGTCGTTTTATCAATGCTATCTTCAGCTACCCTTAGCCGATGGAACCCAGTAGCTAGATCAAGTTGGGAGAAGACCGACGCCCCTACAAGCTGATCAAACAAATCGTCTATTCTGGGAAGCGGGTGTCTATTCCTTTTAGTCGGCTTATTTAGCTCCCTATACTCCGCACAAAGACGTAGTGAACCATCAGCTTTGGTGGCGAACATCACTGGAGCATCCCATTCCGAGATACTTCTCCTTATAAACCCCTTCTCGAGAAGCTCCTTAACTTTCTTACTGAGTTCCTTTCTCTCCTTTGGAGCCATGTGTCTAACAAGCAGAGCTACAGGCTTTGCATTATCAACAAGATATATGCGGAACTTTATTTCCCGCTTCAGAGGTAAGCCTTTCACCTCTTCAAAGTCATCCGGATATTCCCGGACCACTCTAACCGACTGCAAATTCTCAGCAGAAGCATCAAGCGACTCTAGATAACTAAGCATAAAAACATTCAAGGGATTACAAGAAATTTCTAGAGTGTTACCGAGCCGAATCAAGAGTCTAACCACTCTTTTCTCACAATCAAGAATGGCACCGTTACTGGATAACCAGTCCATGCCTAGAATCAATCCATATCCTGAGAAGCCCAAAACAAGGGCACTACAACAAAATTCAACACTTAGAATAGAGATTTTCAAATCCAAGCAAACCATCGACAAATAAGCCGAGCCCGCAATTGGATTTGAAATAACCAAGGGATCTTATACTATACTAGTGTCTAGGTGCAGAGATTCTACTAAGGCAGATGAAATAAAGGAGTGTGATGCACCAGAACCAAAGAGAGTGCGAATTGGATGATCAAAAAGATAAAATAAGCTTTCTACGGAAATATTTCTACCTCGTTCCTGTAGAGGTGCCACCAGCGCGTGAACCTGTCCCCCTGAGGTGGATCCAGTCCTTTGTCCCTGCCCCTGCTTCCTTGGGCAGTCCTTAGCCAAGTGTCCAGTCTCTCCATAATGGAAACAACCCCCATTCATCTTTGCCTTCTTCTTCCTGCAGTCTTTTGCTATATGTCCCACAATGCCACAGAAATTGCACTTTCTCTTTTCACGGGATTTGTTGTTCTTCCCTCTTTTCTTGAAGTCTGTCTTCTTAGCCAGTAAACCTTTTTTCTTTTCTTGAGGCACTTCCACCTTTGCCTCCTTCTTGCCTTTATCTTCCTCGTGTAGCAGCGCCATGTCCACCAAGCTTTCATAAGTCGCTCCCATGGGTATATGGGTCATTGCAAGGCTGTGTAGAGACTCATTCTGGCCTTTGATGAAGCGAAGGGCCATCTTGTGTTGGGTGTTTACCAAATCCAGCCCAAATCCGGCCAGATGATTAAACTGATTGACGTACTCCTTGATCGTCATACTTCCTTGTTTCAAAGTTAGGAACTTCTCCATTTACAGGCTTCTTTCAGCTTGGGAGAGGAATTTCATCTCAAACCTCATCCTGAAATCTTCCCAAGTCTCCACTGGCCTCTAGCATGATTAACTTCCCACCAATAGGAAGCTTCATCCTTAAGCAACCACACTGCTAGCTGTATCTTTTGCCTGTCGTCAACTTCGAAGATGACGAACAAGTCCTCGGTCTCCTTCAGGGAGTTCCTTGCTACTACAAAGGATTCGATAACATAAAAGTCCTTTCCACTTATAGCTTTGAAGTCCCTATATATCTTAGCGAAAGTATTTCCACGAGGAGGAGGAGGCGGAGGAGGTGGAGGAACCGCTGCCACTGTTGGAGGAGGAATGTCTGTTGGGCCCGCACCATTGGCCCTAGCCTCTAGGTACCTTCGAAACCAGCCAGGGATCGGTACTCCTTCTGGAAGATTAAGATCTCCAGACATGCTGGAACAAAAAGAAAAGTATTCAAGACAAAGGATAGAGAGATAGTGCATATGGCTTTTGGGTAATTATTCTTTTTTAAAAATAACTCTTTTTCTTGAAAAAGAATGCTTCTTTAAACTTCTTTTGAAAATAGTTTCAATTTTTTTTTTAATCTAGTCTGGTAAAACTGTGATCTGATACCAAGTGAAACACCCCACCCTCCATTAAGGTCACTCACAAGGGACTGCCTTAACTTTGGTGGAGGTTTGTAAGTAAAGGTCACGGATAAAACACAAGGCAGATATAAACACATATATAAGCAGCGGAAACAAACAGACGTTTATTTCATAAAATACTTGTTCATACAAAACATTTCCATAATTGTCTCATAACAACTTCCAAAACATTACAACATCATTTCTGTCTTGGTTATTAAATAAAGTAGCATAAAACATGATTAAAACTGCATAAATCCCCATGATTGTGTCCAACCTCCATAGCCAAGGAGAGAGTCCAAACCGTACATCTATTATCTTGAAGCTTGCAAAGAGTCTGACTAAGCTGAGTTGTTTCCTCCCTGTGGACCTGGGGGGGGGGCGGAAGAAAAGAAGATGAAAGAAAATAGGATCAGACATAAAGCCTGGTAAGTCTAGTGACTCTTCAGTATGAGAATAAGGGCATGATAAGTATAAACTGGAAATAGGAGAGTGTCATAAACTAATACAAAGCAGTTCGAATCGAATATACTATCACACCCAACACTATATCTCTGCACCTACTTGTATTGTCTTAACTGGCACCCCATGCTGGAGGTAAAGTGACCCCTTTTTCTAAAGATCGGTTCCTATTTGCATAATCATCTGTGTCTTACGACCCCCAAATATTGTAGATACCTATGCTGGCCCCACCATGGGGTGTACCAAGTCCCATGGTGGTGACTCGACACAATCCTTAGAATGCATAGGTTATACTACTGGTGCCCCCAGTGCCCTGTTTGTCTGCTCCGAAGTGTGTGCATGCCTGCACTCCGTTAGAACCCACACTGCTGCAACCACCGCTGTCGCTTTTGACCGCTTACAATCAGCCCAGTAATTGTGCCCTACCCTGCCTTGTTTCAGGGTAACATGATACCTTATTGGGTTACTGCTGAAATGGGTCCCCGTTACTAGGGTTTTCTAGTCAAACATGTTATGTGGTTAAGTGTCTGTATTTACCTAACCCCAACCATCAATTTCATTAACATGTTGAATTGGTTAAGTGTCTTAGTTAACTTAACCCTACCATCCTGACAGTCTGTCCTTAGCTTTTTAAAGCACCGACCACTCACATTACACAGGTATTGTTATGGTTACTGGATGTGCCAGTCGATTCCAGGAAGATTTACACTGTAACTCAGTCTAACCTCGGGTCCTTATTGGGCTTCATGCTTAACCACCCACATTGGATAGGTATTGTTGTGACTACCGGACAGCCGGGCGGGTCCGGGCGGGTTTACATCACAACTCAATCCAACCTCGTGTTAAGCATATTCGTATTTTCTAAATTTACATATTTGTCTTTATTACTTAATATATGTAAATTTAATGTTATGGCCCACTTTCCCAAGTTCATCCTTTTTGGTATAAGAATTCATACCGTTTAAATGCCACCAATTTTGGCATGTGACAAACATGCCAATTGCATATATTTTTGTGTCAAGTTTTACTAATATTCCCAACGTTACCCCGTTTAAACATTAGGCTAACAATCTTAGCCTAATTTTCATTCGCACAGTTTTTAACATATGATATTAGGCTAAAAACTTAGCCTAATTTAGCGCACACAAATAGGCATAAGGGAATTCATAAACATAAATATGACGTATGTGTAAACTTGGCATTTTTGGCATTGTCAATATGAACATCATAGGTGCGAACTTGCAAAATAGTCAACATGAGTGTGAACTTGAAACATAGCCTGAGTCAACATATATGTGAACTTGCATTGAAATAGGTATATGACCAAATAGGTGTCACATAAATTAGCATATGATTTAGATAACATAAGCCTAAACTTGTTTTTGGATCTAGGCATAACATCGAGCATACCTAGCATATGACAAGCATATGATAATTTCATAAAGTATATAAAATTTTATGACAAGGGTGTGAACTAGATCCAATCATTTGTCTAATTACAACATGAAACACATATTAAAGTGGATCTTGACATGGATCCAATTTTGGAACTTGCAACTTTCTTACAAACATACTAGCATGTATGTGAACATAATCGTTTAGGCATAAAGGTTATAGCATATATATACATGAAATCTTAATGACATACAACCTATATAATTCACATAAACATATAGGCGTCGATTACAACATGAACTATACAACTTGCACGTGATTCTACATGTACAATAGGATCAACATAAACTCAATTATACCACAAACATCACAACACCACAATCATTACATCGCATATGAATCAACATCGTTGTTATACAATAACACAATTTCATTCCCAATTTACAAAGAATCAAGTCTTAATTTGATTCACATCGGAAGAATCACTATACTTACAACAAACGACGGTCTCGTTTTCTGATTTTTGAATTCTGAATTTGAATTGCTTTCCTTTGGGTAGACTAACGTTGATTTGATTATTGTTTTAACTTGAATTTGGCTCGTCTCTAAGCTTTTCTACAAGTGGAGGCTCCTCCTAGTTTTCTCCCGACAGCATGGCGGCTTCGTCTCTAATTTCTTATGTGAATTTAGGTTAGAGTGTTGAGTTATATTTATAGAATTTCAGATTAATTTGAGCCGTCAGATGATCACAGACGAACCTAGACCGTTCTCTTCGAGAGGAGCCAACCAAAATGTGACATGTCAGCCCTAATGACATAGCCAAGCCTCAGAAATCGACCAGAACCCGACCAGGTCAGCCAGGGCCAAACCAGGTCGACCCCCAGGTCGACCCTATGGTCGACCGGGTCATCTAGGTCGACCCCCAGGTCGACCTGGTGCCTAGGTGGGAATTTTCCCTCCTAGTCCAGTTTGGGTCTGAATTCGAATTTTGAACTTCGTTTTGAACCGTTTGAATTTTAAATTGAATTCTGAAACTTCCGGAGGTCGTAACTCCTTCATACGGAGTCTGATTCACGCAAACTCGGACTCTATCTCAAGCAGAATTCCGAGATGAATGCAATGGCATAACCTGTTTCCCTTAATTATATCATCTAGAATTAATTATACTTTAATTTGTTAATATGCAGTTAACAGAAAATTCGGGGTGTTACAATGGATTAACTATTTTTTGGGTTAAATCGGGTTACCACCCTAGATATTGAAGCTGGGAGGTATGGTATTGCCAAGGACAATCAGAATGGATTTAAACTCATAAAATGAGGTAGATTCTACTATTCGAGGACATGTTGGGATGAAAATCCATGCTTATCTGAAAAATGTACAGTAAATTGCAACGGTGATGATTAGAACATGAAAATATACACTTACAGAGCAATTTTCTCATAAGAAGATCCCCTTTTTATTCAACTTTCACAGGGAGTACATGGATTTCATTGGGAGAATCCCTAAATTAATCTCAGTGCTAAGCTATTTTCAAGAGTACAAGTGTTAAGGAGAAAAATCAATCTCCAAAATGGGACCTCTGGGGTCTTATTTATAGTGGTTTAAGGCTCCTTCTACTGATAGGCTATTGGGTGCGTGAGGGTCTTGGCTGGTCGTTCTGTCCTTAGTTTCGGGTGCTTGACTTCCAACCGTCTTTGGAGTATTAGTTATGATCTTTGGATGGTTCTTGAATCCTGGACAGCAGCTCCTGAATGTAGGCTCTCAGACGTAAGCTTTCGGATGTAGGCTTTTGGCTTTATCGTGAATACTCAGAGTGGCTTGACCTTAAGGTGCATGTTGATAACTCCTAGTTCAAAGCCACTGCGGGTTTCAGTACTAGGTAGATTAGTACAGGTAGCCTGTAACTCTTCTTGGGTCCTAGTTTGTTCTTTGACAGAGTTCTTATGAAGCATCCTGGATCCTCGAAAGGGTGGATTCTTGTGTCAATTCTATTTTATTTGTGGATTCCGGTATTCGTACGACAAAAGCCTCGGAAGTTGGTCCTAGATGATCCTTGCGTTTTCTTAGTTTAGTGCCTTCCACACCCATGCCTTCAGGTGGATCGGTTCTTCGGCGGGTCATTATCGAAGGTCCATTTGAGCTTCACCCGACGGGTTTATTGCTTTTGACTTTCTTGGTTTTGGATCGGGATGACTCTTTGACACAGAATCTTCTGTCGAACTGATACTGTCGAAAGGATTTTGTTGGATTGACTCTGACGGATAGATCCTGTCGGTTTTGCCTGGTAGTTTTTAAGATCCTTTCCCCTAAAAGGTTTTCGGTTAATGCGGCTTTTCGGATTATTTCTTCCTACTCTTGCCCTTCCTAGTACTTAGCCCCACCTCTATTGATCATTCTGTGAGCTTTCGGTCTTCCAACTCCCCTTCACCGCCAGCTCACTTCACTGTTGATTTTTGGTAGTAACACCAACCTTCTTTTCACTTTCTCTTCACCCCCATAACCATTAAAAAACACACACACACCCCCTCATCAAATTCCGACTTCGGCCATGTTCCTATGCTACCCTACAGGTTGCATCAAAATATTTTTTAGAATCCCCCAAAAGAAAAATCAAAATACAAGCTACTCTCAAACCTTATTCAAAATATAAACTTAAATTCAAGATCCAATGCGCTAATTTCTTGAAAATCCCAACCTACTATCACGACATACTATCGAACTCCCCACAATGGCTGCGCACCATCCCAAATTTTAGAAGCAAGAAAATCCATTGAAAGCTAACTCAAAAATCAAAGCTTTATATTCTTTTGATTTTTATTTGAGTTGTTTTTATTTGAATTATTTTTATTTTGAAATTCATTTTTTCTCTTGATTTGCAAAAATGAACTCAGGTCATTGTAAAGAGAAGAGAGAGAGAGAGAGAGAGGAGGAGGAGGATGAGTTGTCTAATTTTGAGAGGAGTGAGAGGATGTTTATAGCCAAATTTAATAAATTATATTGATATGTATTTTACAACAAACATTTATAGCTCGTACAGTCATATACCAAACTCGATTGCTATGAAAATTGAAATCCTACCGTGATTTATTATTCTGGATCCGATGAAAATGGTCTTATCAAATTCTGAGTCCGTTTGTAAAAACAACACTATTTTTTATTTCAATTGTAAATCGATAAAAAATTTATCGTGCACGACCACAAAACAACTCCAATTGACTCGAAACTTGAAATATTACAATAATTAACCATTACAAAATTTAAAAATTGATTTCGTTGAAATCTAAGATTGTTAGAAAATTATCTATTTTCACGTGTTAGTAAAACCGAATAAATAATTAATCGATTCCTAAAGAACTCACATTTATAAATAATAATTTCTTATTATCATTTATACTCAAATAAAAAAAATTATAGCTTCAAAATAAATTTAATTGGACTTTAAATTTTAGCTTCTCATTCTCAGGTTAATTCAACATCCAAAATCTCATTTAAAATTTAACTCAAGCAAATAAGTCTTAAAATTAATAGTTTTAAGTATTACAATTAACTAAATATTGCTTATTAAAAATCCAGATTGTTACACATTAGCTCATTTTATATGTATTGTCGTTTGTTTAAATATATGCTTGTACAATATGTCAAAAATTGGATATAATCATATGTATATGAATATATATATATATATTGAATAAAGTAGTTTCTACCATAATAAATTAATAAATTATATCCACATGATAAAATTACAAGTTTAATGATTTTAGAAAATTTGGAAATACATTTTAGGTTCAAGATTAATTTACAGAAAATTTTACAATTAAATAATGTGTAATGACCTAGCGGAATTCGAGGCTCGAATTTCGATAATAATATATAAATCCTATATTATTTGCCAAAACTCAAGTATCGAAAACACCAGATAGTTAATAAAAAATTAGAGGGTGAGATAAAGATAAGAAAGAAATATTAGAATAGAAGAAGAAGAAAAAGAAGAATCAACATAACACAGAGTCTCATCGCGCAGCGGAACAAATATAATATGGAAATAATCTTTATTGAGAGTTTGAAAAATACTTACAACATCAGAGTACATCAGTACATTTGGATAGTTATAACAACCTGTCCTCATATACATCACACATCAGAATATACTGGATAAAATCATACATCTGAACTCCTTCAGCTCATCTTCTGAATTTCGTAGTATTCAATAAGCTGAACCTGTACAACCCAGTCTAACCCGAGCATTTCAAACACCGGGTCAATTTGGTGAACCAGAGTGAGAAAAACACACTAAGTTAAGGGGAATCATCCAACTTGATTTTAAAGTTCAAAATCTTTTCGAAAGAAAAGGATAATCTAAGACCAAATCCACACATAAATATGTTGGATCTAGAATAACCCTAGAGGGGGGTGAATAGGGTTTTTCACAGTTTTTAACTGAATTAAAAACTTAACAAGATATATAATAATAAACTGATCACAGAAAATAGCAGAAACCGAAATGCAGAAAATAAATCACACAAAGATATACCCAGCTTCGGCAAAACCCTGCCTACTGCTGCATTTCTAAGGTTTCTACTAGGTGATAGAACAGTTTCCGCATACAAGACCATGTACACTCGCAAACCCCTGCTCCTATTATAACCCTACGCTCAAACCCCTAGACTGATCTAAACCCCTAGATCAGATTTCCCGAATTACAAACCCTGTAACTCGTAACTCAGATTTACAGACTCTGAAACTGACAGTCAACTCCTTGACTAAATCCCCCTAGATTTTACAGACCTAGAACTGTTCAGAAATGATTTTACAACACAATTTAAAAAACAACATAATGTAAAAAAAAATGTAAACCCTAGTTCTTAAAATAAAAATAAAAAAAGAGTTTATATTAAAGGGGTCATCCCCTTATTAAAACACTTGGCTAGGTTTTAAGCCCATTAGGTCGGCCCCTTTCCTTTGCTTTTGCCCGATCTCCTTTTTGCTCTGAAACTCAAAAATGGCGGCGGCTCTAAAAAAAATGGCTAGGGTTTTCTCCTGCTTCGTCCCAAATCAAATCGACGGCTTGATGAAATTGCTTCTCTGAAGCTCCGATTCGCTGTTGCTCTCAGATGTCTCGATTTGGGATTTTATCTCTTACTCTCGACCGAAATCAAAGTGAGTTTTTCTGAAAATTATTGTGTTGAAAAATTTGCGAGATGTTTGTTGATTTCGATATTTTTTAGCCGATGATGTAATTGGTGTAAATATAGGATTTTGAAATCCTTTAATTGCGCTCTGATTTCAAAAACGTTGATTCGATCTGATTGCTTGGGTTTCCTCTTTTGACATGTTGCGAGATTGCTTCAAACAGATTTGTTACCTTATTTGAGATGATTTCCACGGCTTTTAATATCCTCTGTAAATTGCCATGATTTAATTTCTGGAAAAAAAGTTTCCATGCCGTGAATGATTTGATTTCTTCTTTTGATAGTCATGGATGAACCTTAAATTGTTTCTCTCGATTGAAATGTTGCCAAAACTGAAATCAGTTTTCCCCTTTCACTTGATACACTCTGAAAACATTTTGAAAAACTTTCCATAAACTGTTGAATAAAATTTCTTGTGCTTTTCTGGACTTCGTTTGAATTTACGAGATTGCTTGACGTGTTCCCCTTGAGTAAAATCATTTCTTGAATGCCGAGTGTTGATTTCTGGAAAAACATTAATATGGTAATCTGGCCAAATAAATTGCCCCCCATTTAACATGATTGATCTCCTTGATTGAAATAATTTGTGGTCCCCTGAAATCCTTTGCATGATTTTTGATTTATCAGAGTGAGATTGAATTTGAAAAAAAATCTCTGTTGGCTTTCCCCTTTTAAAACCGAAATGATCTTTGACTCAAAACATAAATGAATATTTGGAAATTTTTTGAGGCCGAGATAGAATCCATTACTTCCCAAAAATAATTCTTGCATGTTTCTAAACCTTGCCAAAGCTGGAAATATTTGAATTCTTAACATGATGCATTGTCCATTGATTTGAACATTCGTGTACCTGATTTGGCTATGAAAAAAAACTGCTTTCACTGAGTTTCTGTCTGCATGCATAAAGTCTGACTGTTTTGAATGTTGACTATGATACTTGAAAATGTACACTTGTATTTGTGCATCCATGGTATCATGCTGATTAGTTTCTGTGTCACCTGTTTGTATACTTGCTATCTGCTTTGCCAAAAACTGGAAACTTGTACCTGAATTTTGAATTTGTTTGCGGTTGTCATAAAAACATTTGGTTTGATGGCTCGGTACTTTCTTTAAAACTGTGCCGTGCACCTTGTACATGCTGTATCAACCAGCCTTGTTGCTGTATTTGATCACCATTTTGTTGATGCCTTGAACTTAAAACCTGACTTGTAACATGTTGAACTTGCTTCATACTGACCCCATGTACAGTTGACACTCCACTTCACTGCTTTGACCTTGTTGACTTGTGTTTGTGAAGAAACATCATGCTGCTATGTGACTTTATATTTGCACTTACATTGCTTCACTAATTATTGCTGAACCAATTTTATTGTGCTCGGCCCTTCCTTGCTTGTATATGCTACATCACCACACAGTCATGTCCCTTGGTGGTTGCTCGACCACTTTGCTATACACACACGTATTTGACCATATTTGACTCCATACATATGCTATGGCATTCTCAACCATGCTGACTTTGTTTTGCTGGACAATATGAAGTTGCCACATCACCTTGCATGTTTTAATCATTGCTGTTGCATCTTGAACTTAAAAACTGCCTCGACTCCATGTGCTGAGATTTGCACATTGCTGAACTACCATGTTGCTCCTTTGATCATGTTGCATTCGTCACCACTGTGTCTCCATCATGTGTTAACTTTGTTGTGTCTTCATTCTTGTTTGTGTTGTCCCCTTGTCTGTTTTTGCTGCTGCTTTACCATGTTATGTTCATGCCTTTGAAACTAGGCTGTCTTGTTGCTTTATCACTTCTTTGCTGTGTAATTTCACTTTGGCTTGTTTTGCTTAGCATGGCTCGACCATTTTTACTCTTTGTTAGCTTTGACATTTGCTGGTTGACATTTGTTTTGTTGCTTTTACTGTTGTGCTGCCTCGACACTTTGAATTATTGTTGACTTGTGTATTGCACTGAGTTGAGCAGGTCCTCGTGGCTACTCCTCAGTTGCAATCTGACTGGCGTAGCAGTGCACACGTGTACACGTGTGTACATGCAGCCATCAAACGAGTTGTCCCTGTCCCTGCATTGAGATATATGTTGTCTGCCTTGTGGTATTTACAGTGTATCACTGTGAATATCACAAGCTGTCTAGACACAGATTGTTGGTTTTATAATTCAGATCAAGTCATGAAAAATGATGAGAAACACACCAGAAATCTGAGGCAAATAAAATTTAAATTTGCATGTATTCTGTTTTATTTCTATTGCAGTGTACTGTGTGTGTGTGTTTCATGTATGACAGGTAAGCTGGGATGACTGGACTAACTGTGATGACAGGACTGACAAGCTGAAGACAAGAAGACAGTGTGTGGTGTCAATGAATGTATGAGTCTGTATATACAAGTGAAAATGGATATATATGAAATGTAAACTGAATGAATGTATGAGTGTTGCTGTGAGGAGCTGTGTATATATGAAATGTACTGATGTCTGTAATAAACAAGTTTGATTGAAATAAAATATCATTTTATTGTTGTCAAACGAACTTGTCTATTTTATTCTGTTTATACAAGTACAAATATTCTGTGAATGTATAAATAGTGGAGTTACAAATAGTTGTACTGATTGAATATTGAAATAAAATATTCTATTTAAATAAAATACTGTGTTAATATTTGAATTTCTGTACAGTCGTATTTTATTTAAATATAAACATTATATTCATTGCTGTGATGTATATATATAACAGTACAATATCAAACACATTTATAATATATATATATTTGATTGTTATCATCAAACAAAAATCATATAATAGTGTATACGACTATGTCATATACAACAATCTCCCCCTTTTGATGATGACAAACAAATAAAAGATTTTGATTGTAATAAATGTGTTTGACAAATAAATGTGTTTGACAGTGAATATTGAACTCCCCCTATTTATTAGCTCCCCCTACAACAGAAACTCCCCCTATAACTGTGCATGAGTGAAAAGAATGTAAAAAGATTCAGAATTCTCAAAATTAGAATATTTATTAGAATATTCACTCATAAATCAAAATCTCAACCCATTCTCCCCCTTTTGTTATCATCAAAAGGATACAGAAATTAAAATACAGATGAAAATTGACTAAAAGTATAATTCTGCATAAGAGGAAGAATGATCATGATAAATCTCAATCAGTCAAACAAAAATCATAATATTCTAAGGACAGGTGGCATATTTCACATTGTAGGAAATGACGGATATACGATGAATTTTATAAAAATGAGGAGAGTTATAAAAAATATGAATATCTCCCAATTATTTTCAAAAGAATTTTATAAAATTAAAGCACCAAAAATGGTGATGGATTTGGATTAAAAAAAATTCAATTTAAGTGAGAAAATCGAATAATCTCAAATCTCAATATCTATCAATCAACAAATCATAATACGTCATAATATTTCAACACATTTCACAGATTAGAATATGGATTGATAGGCTAGTTTTTATATACACAAAGGAGAATTTCAAATTAATTTCAATTTATAGCACAATTTTCCCCCTTTTTTTTTATTTAAGAGCACACTGACCACGCATAACCAGAGCTTGGATTTTTAAATGAAGTCAGTCGCAGCTTAAATTATAAGTTGTCTCTTAACCATTCATGACCAGAGCTTGGATTTTTAAATGAGGTTAGAGACACACTTATATATTAATTATATTTTCATCATTTTCAGCTTTTAAAAAGGAAAAACTCCTCGATATATAAAACCAATATGGATGATAGAAATGTGGTGAGTACAGAGATGGACTGTGAAATAAATTTCTAAATTAATTATATTATGAGATATGACCAACTGTACCTGGATTATTGAAAATTTTCAATCATCACTAATTCTGAATAATAATATAACCACAATTCCATCACAAATATTTTCACTGTTTATTCAATATGATTTTAAAAAAAAATTTATCATGGATGGCAGAATGATGATAGATAATGAGGATGGTCGTGAAATAATTGCCAGTTCAAAGATATTATAATAAATATTCAACCATCATGAAAATCCACATAAAATCTCCTTTTATTATGAAATATATTACAGTCATAATTCATCACAATTTCAAAATCTGATAATAATTTTGATGAATTATAAATGCAGCTCAAGTTGGATATTGATTTCAATTTCTGAATGAATAATCAATAAATAATTCTAAAATTGAAAATCAAATACTAGAGAAATATGTTGATCTATACACGACAAGAGGAAAAAAAAATGTGTACATGACAAAAAAAAGTGAATTTATACATGGTGAAGATTTGAATCTAAGTGCAGATGAGTGAGACAAAAATAAGTGCTTCTGATACCACTTGTTCTCGCTTTCTCGAGGATTTTACCAAGACAATGGAGACAAACTATGATATCACAGACAACAGAAATTTAAAGCCCGAGCAGACAAATCAAACAATAAGCAATTATCTAAGAACAGTATCAGAGCAGTGCAGAACACAATATCACATCAGACTTGTCTGAGGATGGTCACATAAGAACATTCATGATCCAAGATTAGAACTACCGTTTATTTGAAATCATTTGAGGAATAAGAAAAATCTCTAGATTCAATGAATCGATCACACCAAATTATTATTTTCACATTCAGAATATGTGTGTGATTCAATAACTCAATAATTTCAAATGATTTTAAACAAACAATCATTCAAATCAAATAACCATGAAATAGTAGAGAGATTTAACACCAATTTTTCAAAGAATGTTTCACAAGAATTTCAGACAAGCCCAAAGAAAAACAGATCATTTACATCAGATTTGATAGATATTCATGATCCAAAATAATTTATTTGAAATCACTTGAATCAATGTCAAGTTTTGAAATATAATGAATCAGTCACACAAGGTTGATAATTTCAAATTTAGGAGGTGTGTGATTATTCAAAATATTAATAGTTTCAGATGATTTCAAACAAAACAAATTTTAACCATAATAATCATGAATAACAATGATTTTTAAGATGTATCACTGAGATTCTAGACAATACAAAATATCCAAACCAATCTGAAAAATTCTGAAATTATCACAATTGAATAACAAAGTGTACTGTAATGAGTATAATGTTTTAAGCGATTCCAAAATGAATTGGAAGAAACTCAAAACAGCAGCGGTGTGTGAAATTCCATTAAACTTTCAGATCCTAAAAAATTAGAATTCAAGTTAACAATGTTCAAGATATGACAAGAATGCATCAACACTGTTATGAATTCAAGAATTAGAAAGTAAACTTCAAAACAATTACAGATATTTACAAGATTAAAATCAAGATCTGGAAATAATTAACACATCAGAATTTTATTCAAATAAAGAAAATAAACAGAAGAGAGATAGAAGAAGAAATAAATAAGAGATTTTTAAAAAAATATTTACAAGGACAAGTTCAGAGATCATACCTGAAATCAGTGTAAATCAGAATCTCTGACTCATCAGATGTGGCTAAGGAACTGTGAATGATTCTGTGATATGTAGCAGTTTTGAATCCAGTTTTTCTTTAGCTATGCAGTTCCTCAGCCTCCTTTGGTACCTAACTGTTAAGAGAATTGAGCGGTCTAACAAAATTTGTGAAACCACCCACAGTTTTGTTCAAATCTTTTGGTACCCAAACTTGTTTATATAACAAACCATTAGAATTAACTTTTGTACCCTTAGGAACCCAAATCGATTTGAATTTAACAAAACCCGTTTTATTTTCATTTGAGATCCAAGAAGGTTTAAATGGTTTGTTATAAAACAAATCCTCATTTCGATTGTGATTTACAAATCCTTTGAAGTTTTCAGAGTTAAAATTTTCAAAACAAACATTTCTAAAGTGATTTGAGGGATTTTTAAAGTCACAAGAATTTTGATTTCTAAAAACATCATTTTTCCCGAATCCAAGTCCAGATTTATTTCCACGATAAACTTGGTTTTGTAACAGCATATTCAACGATTTTTCCCCATTAGAAAATTTATCCAATGTTGATTCTAATCGTTGAATTTTGGATTTCAGATCGCTATTTTCTTTTAATAAATTTGAGCAATTATTTATAGCGATCATCTGTTCAGCATTGGTCTGTTTCAAAACCAAATTCTCATTTTCTAACGATCTAATTTTGGCTTGGGATTCGGAAATTTCAAGTTCAAATTGTTTTTGCTTTTCCGACTCAAACTTCTTGGATTTTTCAATCTCATTTTCAAGTTCTTTCAAAATCAAACCACTTTTCTCCAAATTTTCATTTTCAGCAATTTCAAATTTGGAATATATATCAGTCTTAAAATTTTCAAATTCCTTTTGTAGAAGATTGTTCAAATTTGATAACTCAATCTTGTTTTCTTTTAAGATCAGAATTTCCTTTTCAAACTTTTGAATATTTTTATTGAGATGAACAAGATTGGTTTTCAATTTTAAACAATTTTTGCAATTAGAATTTGAAGAATTCTTAATGTTTTTGAGTTTTGATTTCAAAACATTATTTTTGCAGATCAACTCAAGCTTCTCAGATTTCAGAAGTTTATTTTTAGATTTTAACTTCTCAACAGATTCAGTTAAACCATTTAAACGGTGAATCAAAGAAATATTTCCTGTTGAGTCTCCATCTGGATTTCCATCTGTACAACCTGTCAGGCACAAATCTGAAGCCGAGTTATCTTTCTGGGATTTTGAGCATTTGTCAATTTTTCCATATAGCGCGTTGAGAGTCTGCCAGATTTCCTTCGCAGTCAAACAATGAGAAATAAGGCTATATTGAATATCGTCAATATACGAATATAAAATATGAGTAGCATGTAAATTAAATTCAATATCAACCCTACTTACAATATCATACCCATTTTTAATACTATTCCAACATTTCATATCAACAGATTTTAAATAAGATTTCATTTCTGATTTCCAATTTAAAAAATCTGTACCATTGAAAATAGATGGAATATGACTGGACTGACTCTCTATGGACTGACAACTAGGATTCACCATTTCTCTAGAGTTAAAGAAAACCTTGCTCTGATACCACTTGTTGGATCTAGAATAACCCTAGAGGGGGGGTGAATAGGGTTTTTCACAGTTTTTAACTGAATTAAAAACTTAACAAGATATATAATAATAAACTGATCACAGAAAATAGCAGAAACCGAAATGCAGAAAATAAATCACACAAAGATATACCCAGCTTCGGCAAAACCCTGCCTACTGCTGCATTTCTAAGGTTTCTACTAGGTGATAGAACAGTTTCCGCATACAAGACCATGTACACTCGCAAACCCCTGCTCCTATTCTAACCCTACGCTCAAACCCCTAGACTGATCTAAACCCCTAGATCAGATTTCCCGAATTACAAACCCTGTAACTCGTAACTCAGATTTACAGACTCTGAAACTGACAGTCAACTCCTTGACTAAATCCCCCTAGATTTTACAGACCTAGAACTGTTCAGAAATGATTTTACAACACAATTTAAAAAACAACAGAATGTAAAAAAAAATGTAAACCCTAGTTCTTAAAATAAAAATAAAAAAAGAGTTTATATTAAAGGGGTCATCCCCTTATTAAAACACTTGGCTAGGTTTTAAGCCCATTAGGTCGGCCCCTTTCCTTTGCTTTTGCCCGATCTCCTTTTTGCTCTGAAACTCAAAAATGGCGGCGGCTCTAAAAAAAATGGCTAGGGTTTTCTCCTGCTTCGTCCCAAATCAAATCGACGGCTTGATGAAATTGCTTCTCTGAAGCTCCGATTCGCTGTTGCTCTCAGATGTCTCGATTTGGGATTTTATCTCTTACTCTCGACCGAAATCAAAGTGAGTTTTTCTGAAAATTATTGTGTTGAAAAATTTGCGAGATGTTTGTTGATTTCGATATTTTTTAGCCGATGATGTAATTGGTGTAAATATAGGATTTTGAAATCCTTTAATTGCGCTCTGATTTCAAAAACGTTGATTCGATCTGATTGCTTGGGTTTCCTCTTTTGACATGTTGCGAGATTGCTTCAAACAGATTTGTTACCTTATTTGAGATGATTTCCACGGCTTTTAATATCCTCTGTAAATTGCCATGATTTAATTTCTGGAAAAAAAGTTTCCATGCCGTGAATGATTTGATTTCTTCTTTTGATAGTCATGGATGAACCTTAAATTGTTTCTCTCGATTGAAATGTTGCCAAAACTGAAATCAGTTTTCCCCTTTCACTTGATACACTCTGAAAACATTTTGAAAAACTTTCCATAAACTGTTGAATAAAATTTCTTGTGCTTTTCTGGACTTCGTTTGAATTTACGAGATTGCTTGACGTGTTCCCCTTGAGTAAAATCATTTCTTGAATGCCGAGTGTTGATTTCTGGAAAAACATTAATATGGTAATCTGGCCAAATAAATTGCCCCCATTTAACATGATTGATCTCCTTGATTGAAATAATTTGTGGTCCCCTGAAATCCTTTGCATGATTTTTGATTTATCAGAGTGAGATTGAATTTGAAAAAAAATCTCTGTTGGCTTTCCCCTTTTAAAACCGAAATGATCTTTGACTCAAAACATAAATGAATATTTGGAAATTTTTTGAGGCCGAGATAGAATCCATTACTTCCCAAAAATAATTCTTGCATGTTTCTAAACCTTGCCAAAGCTGGAAATATTTGAATTCTTAACATGATGCATTGTCCATTGATTTGAACATTCGTGTACCTGCTTTGGCTATGAAAAAAAACTGCTTTCACTGAGTTTCTGTCTGCATGCATAAAGTCTGACTGTTTTGAATGTTGACTATGATACTTGAAAATGTACACTTGTATTTGTGCATCCATGGTATCATGCTGATTAGTTTCTGTGTCACCTGTTTGTATACTTGCTATCTGCTTTGCCAAAAACTGGAAACTTGTACCTGAATTTTGAATTTGTTTGCGGTTGTCATAAAAACATTTGGTTTGATGGCTCGGTACTTTCTTTAAAACTGTGTCGTGCACCTTGTACATGCTGTATCAACCAGCCTTGTTGCTGTATTTGATCACCATTTTGTTGATGCCTTGAACTTAAAACCTGACTTGTAACATGTTGAACTTGCTTCATACTGACCCCATGTACAGTTGACACTCCACTTCACTGCTTTGACCTTGTTGACTTGTGTTTGTGAAGAAACATCATGCTGCTATGTGACTTTATATTTGCACTTACATTGCTTCACTAATTATTGCTGAACCAATTTTATTGTGCTCGGCCCTTCCTTGCTTGTATATGCTACATCACCACACAGTCATGTCCCTTGGTGGTTGCTCGACCACTTTGCTATACACACACGTATTTGACCATATTTGACTCCATACATATGCTATGGCATTCTCAACCATGCTGACTTTGTTTTGCTGGACAATATGAAGTTGCCACATCACCTTGCATGTTTTAATCATTGCTGTTGCATCTTGAACTTAAAAACTGCCTCGACTCCATGTGCTGAGATTTGCACATTGCTGAACTACCATGTTGCTCCTTTGATCATGTTGCATTCATCACCACTGTGTCTCCATCATGTGTTAACTTTGTTGTGTCTTCATTCTTGTTTGTGTTGTCCCCTTGTCTGTTTTTGCTGCTGCTCTACCATGTTATGTTCATGCCTTTGAAACTAGGCTGTCTTGTTGCTTTATCACTTCTTTGCTGTGTAATTTCACTTTGGCTTGTTTTGCTTAGCATGGCTCGACCATTTTTACTCTTTGTTAGCTTTGACATTTGCTGGTTGACATTTGTTTTGTTGCTTTTATTGTTGTGCTGCCTCGACACTTTGAATTATTGTTGACTTGTGTATTGCACTGAGTTGAGCAGGTCCTCGTGGCTACTCCTCAGTTGCAATCTGACTGGCGTGGCAGTGCACACGTGTACACGTGTGCACATGCAGCCATCAAACGAGTTGTCCCTGTCCCTGCATTGAGATATATGTTGTCTGCCTTGTGGTATTTACAGTGTATCACTGTGAATATCACAAGCTGTCTAGACACAGATTGTTGGTTTTATAATTCAGATCAAGTCATGAAAAATGATGAGAAACACACCAGAAATCTGAGGCAAATAAAATTTTAAAAAATAAATTTTAAATTTGCATGTATTCTGTTTTATTTCTATTGCAGTGTACTGTGTGTGTGTGTTTCATGTGTGACAGGTAAGCTGGGATGACTGGACTAACTGTGATGACAGGACTGACAAGCTGAAGACAAGAAGACAGTGTGTGGTGTCAATGAATGTATGAGTCTGTATATACAAGTGAAAATGGATATATATGAAATGTAAACTGAATGAATGTATGAGTGTTGCTGTGAGGAGCTGTGTATATATGAAATGTACTGATGTCTGTAATAAACAAGTTTGATTGAAATAAAATATCATTTTATTGTTGTCAAACGAACTTGTCTATTTTATTCTGTTTATACAAGTACAAATATTCTGTGAATGTATAAATAGTGGAGTTACAAATAGTTGTACTGATTGAATATTGAAATAAAATATTCTATTTAAATAAAATACTGTGTTAATATTTGAATTTCTGTACAGTTGTATTTTATTTAAATATAAACATTATATTCATTGCTGTGATGTATATATATAACAGTACAATATCAAACACATTTATAATATATATATATTTGATTGTTATCATCAAACAAAAATCATATAATAGTGTATACGACTATGTCATATACAACAAAATACGGATGGTTTTTACCTTACAATAACCCAAAACATTTTGGAAATCATATATATCTTCTGATATTATAATAGTGTCTAAATACAAATAAATAACAATCTAATGGAACGCTTACATCTCACGCTCCACATATATAGTATACAATCAAAACCTTAGGCGCTTATTAGGGATTGGATTTCGATTATAACAAGGTATGGAACCACATTCTGATAGTGTATCTCTAGAGGGGAATACACTGAGTTCAACAAGAATGTCTTGCAGCCCGACCCACACATGACCGACCACTCTTTTCGCTTGAGTGTATCGAATGTATATCACTAACAGTTGGGATCAGCAACCGTTTCCCGAAAAGGGACAGCATCGAAAATAGAATAAAGAATGAAATGGAATTTCTCTAGATAGGTGATTATACACCCTAATGGGAGCGACCCACATAGACATGCTGCCTGCCCGATTTTTGTCATTTCCCGGTTGTGAGGCTTGAGGCTACGATTACTTATGTTTCAGATCAGCACATCAAACTTTGAATACCACATCGTTAGATCCGTCAAATCCCTAATTGACATCCTCAAAAATACACTAGGCACGTTTGAAGAAATCAATTTACATGACCATCTGGAAATACTCTGTCAGACACTCTTCCATACAAGCCATCCAGGAACAGGATGAACCGAAGGCACTCTTCAACCCCATCAAAAGGATCAGTAGCGAGAAGTCCTTACAATCCGCAAAATCTCAACCAGGACCAAATCTCAATTTAAAAAACTCTGATAGCTAGCAAGAGAAATTCAACAGCAATCCTTCCGCTTATAAAGATCCACTTCTTCAATTGCACCATCCCGATCAGATTTTGAACATCTTCAACGTTTACGTATTTGCTGGTCGGAATGGTTTTCAAATATAAATTTGATCCCGGTCTTTCCATACCAACAATAGGTTTGGTCTGATTTTGATAGTTGGTGATTTAACTATCAAAATAAACAACCATCATCCAAAGAAAAAAAAGGTGGATTCATTGATTCAGTATACGGCATCACTTGGACTCTTTAGTTAACCATTTGTTAACAAGATTTCTATATCCTCCCAACATTTTGAATACCACCCTTTCACTTCTTATTTCCAAATTGATTTATTCATCTTGAAAAAAAAATTGAATTTTATTTTATAATTTCCTTTACTGAAATATTCATTTAATTCCCTCAACTACCCTCATTTCTAAACTAATATCATCCTTGGGTAATCATGAGGTCATTCAAGTTGGAGTATTTTCTTTACCTCCCAGACCTTGAATCGACAACATTCTTATCTTCGAAATAGATAGAAGTTTATCAATGAAATCTCAAATTCCAATAACTACTCCAACACTTGCATTTACTATAAAATCCGTTTTAATAACGATGATCTTAGTTTTGATTTAAATAACTTCCTTTCACATACTTATCCTTATATATTATCGTTAGTTCTTCCCTTTAATAATCAGTTCCCATCCACTTAAGCTGCCATCCCCTTCCAACTCATATTAAAATTTATTTGAAACTTTCTTTTTATAAAATGACTCATATAAATATGAGTAAAACTTATTAAAACCCCTTATTAATAATAAACAAGGTCTTACTCAACCAATTCGCTTTATCACCAATTCCCTCGTTTCTTTCAAACAACATCCACTTCAACGTTAATTTAATTCTTTTATAGGAATCTGGACTCAATATATAAAACAACTTAGTTCATTTGGAAACACTTTATATATATATTCAAATCTTGTCTATCGAACCACCTTCTAAATTCATATTCATAGTATACATTTAAAATATACAGTTCAATTCCTTGTTAATTGTCAAACATCCTTTGCATCAAATAGTTTAATTCATTATCAACTATAAATAAAATAATTTATCTTTCTTAAAAAGTTATTTTAAAATAATAATTAACTCCAATAATAATGAAAAATCTAACAAATTTTTATAATCAAATCTCCTTCAAGTAGTCGACATGGTTATCTCAAACAAGGTTACTTTATTAACCATTCCCACTTGGTTATTTTCCTTAAATTAATAAATAAAATTAATTTAAAAAATTACATTAGATTTCATTAATAATCGAATTAAATTAAATAATCTCATTTAATTGCTTTACTAAAAAGAATTAATTCAACTCTTAACTATTTTTTTAATTTATGCTCACTTGCTTGAAAATTCATTAACCTTCAAATCTTGCTTTACATACTCGTTTTATAATTACAAGATAAAAATAATAATTTATTTTCTTTATTAACTTCATTTAAAAAAATCTATATAAAATAGATTTCAAAATCTGTATTTAGTTATAAAACAAAATTTTTAACTTCCTTTTTATTAATTTACCTGACGGTAAAACAATCTCTATAAAACGTTTCATGTACAGGTCATCTGCCGATAATTACTCAACCAATATAACCCATTGGTTAATATAAAACAAGTGTTGAGTTTGGCTTCAACAACCAACAATCAATCGGATTGATTAAACAGTTCAGATAATATAAAAGTAAACAACATATTTGAGGAATCTGGTTGGAATCCTCTAACCTGTCCTCCCCTACATCAAAATGGGTTATAACAATATATTTATTCATTATGATAAACATAATATAAACACTTCAACTAAACAATTTGTAAAAATCAATCAAGCATTCAATTATTTATTTAATAAGTTTATATTACTATAAACGTAACCAACTTACCTTGTTGGAATTTAATCGTTAAAATAATGATTTAATTTGATTAAATTAAACAAACGCTTAATTTAATCCATGAATATCAATAATATTCAACATACAAACAAACAGTCATCAACCATTAGCAAACATTGCACATAAAATAAAAATCCATCTTAATAAGCAGGATAAACTGAGTGAGTTAAACTCATCTTGATTTTCCGTTCGCAATTAAACGGTTTGTTTCCAATAACGTCCAACTCTGTCTAAACCATCTCCATAATATTGCACTTGCAGATACAGTTTCAACGTCCTTGTTTTCATCCGACTACGTTACTACATGACCGAGTTACAAATTTAACACAGTACTCACGCTATAATTTAATATTATTAATATACCTAAAAAATAACTTAACGTTGAAAATAGCTTTGGTTAGGCAATCTGAAAACACCTAGGCCCGTTATTATTTTCATGTAATTGGATACATAAAATATTAGTTTGGCATGTTTTGACCATACGGTTAGGCACAAAAACATAGTTAACAACTTTAATGAATATATGGTGTTACTTAACCACTTGTTACACTAATATGATTATGAATACACCTCCTAGATATGGTTATCATTTGGTAACTATACTAATATGGGTCCGTTAAATCACCCTTTTGAGATAATTACTAAAATCAGATACCACTTGCAACGGGGTTGATAAACACCCCATTCTGGCCATGAATACAGTAAAAAGTTTATCGATATACTATTATCTACTGAAATACTTGTGTTATACTACTCCAGGATAGGCGGTTAGGCATAGTTAATTAGGCAGAAATAAACGGACTTGGTTACGTATAAAGATATAAAGGTCACGTAATATATATAGTTCAGGCATTTTTAAAACTAATTAGGCATCTGTAACCTCCCATTTAATTACGCTGGCATAATATAAAATCTCCTGTAGCTACGTACTGAGACATCTTCCGCATCCTCTGTTAGTTTCGCACCCCAAGCTTCCTCATGCTACCATGCTTATCTCCGAACGCTGCATATCCGACCATCACAGATATCTGCCTCCTGAACATTATTCGTCTAAGTTCACCACGCATCCATCTCTCCTTCTTCTTGTAACTCATGCAATCGTACGGTCTCAGTAGCAGCTTTACCAAAGAGCCTCCATCCATGTTCAAATGAAGCTTAGCATGTTTCTCTTCACCCCTTCTTCACGTTGGCCATTTACTTCCCCACCTGCTCTTTATATTTTCTGAACCTGCTATGTAATTCTCCATCAAGCCACATCCTCGCTTCACATCCCTCCTCATGCCGGTTACACGCACTGTTTCTCCCACCTGTCAACGTGCAAAATTCCACACTTATTGATAAACCGACGCCCCTCAACATTATCGCAACGCCACCTTGCTCAACTCCCCATGCACCTGCTCCTCTTGGACCATCCGCCTGCTTTTCTTGTCCAGCCTGACCTCGCGCCCTGGCAACAACCGTGACCCACCTAGTTCCGCCTGTCTTAGCTCTGCTGTCTTTGTGACGGTTTGTTTGTTATTATAGGATGGAAGGGTTCAGACTTCTGATTTTTCACTCAGAAAGTTAGGTTCTTGCAGAATAAAAGAGGAAGGAAACAGACATTATTTATATGGGAAGAGGTGTGTGGAGAACGCAAGTGGAAACTATATTTTAATAGGTGGCTTGGTTCGCACGGTGAGACAGTGTAGCGGCCAAGGCAGTTAAAAATATTTATATAATTTTAGGTGTGTTATTTGTTCCTGAAAGCAAGCGCCACTTTGTTTGGGAAGGGTATTGATGAAGCGTGGAGAGCAAGGCCTTGTATTTATTTTTTATACATATTTTTTTATTACAGACAATCACATATACAGACAGGTACACATTATAACTTACTTTGGCATGTATTAATCACGATTAGGCACAGATAACATGATTGGCACATTTGAATTTCTCCCCAGCATACATATAAGTTATACGGTTGGTTAGCCATACAGAACCATATGCGCGAATGTAGCTATGAAAATAAGTGTTGTGTGTACCCTATTTGATTTGCTCCTAAGTTTTATATTATTTATATTAATATGGTTCTAAATTCGTATCGCTTATCTCCTGCTTTACCACTAACCGTTATATTTGTATTGCCAGACGTGAGCTCCAAACACGGATGAAAATTTACATATCGCTACGTCTTAACGTACTGATCTCAATGAAATTTGTTTCATTGAAAATTGACTTTGTTTGCACAACGATGTTATTTAAAATTATTGGTTCACCTTTAAATTTCTCGTATCGACAAAACAACTTCATTTGGCTCCAAACTGGAAGTGTAGCAATAATCAGTTATACTTATTCTAATAAAACTCGTTTCGGTGAAAATGGAGGTCGTTTGAAAGAAAACACTTTTTAAGGCCAAAAAATATCATTAAAATATATTTAAATTCAAAACAAATCCTATTTAAATGATAATAAATTATTATTTCCAAATGAAATATTATACAGCTTCAAAATAAACCAATATAAATTTTAAACTCAATATTCCGAAATTCGGGTTAAAATGATATTCAAATTTATAGAAATACCCTTTTTATTTATTTATTTATTTATTAGATCGTAATAATTTATAACGATTTCCATACAATTATTTGAAAATTTGAATTGGACATATCTTACAATTTCTACGATGAGATCTCAATTTTTCTTTTTCATTAGAAAAATATAATCAAATTGATCCGGATGATTCTTGTTTTACAGGACTCCGGCTTATATCGGATTCGGTATAATCAATTAAAATTCAGAACAAAAATTATGAACTACCATGGCATTTCAAGCTCGTTTTAATTATAATATAAATTTTATATATATTCGAACTCCATTTCATAAAATAAATTCGATATAAAATCCATTATATTTCCAATATAGTATATAAAACGGATTTAAATATTCCAATTTAAGTGGAAGGAAAATATGGGACGTTACATTCTTCCCCATTAAAAGAATTTTGTCCCCGAAATTACAAAGTAATAAGAATGCTTCAAAGCCAATCAATTTAAAATAAATATTTTGAATTATCATTAAAATAAATTCTAATTTTTTAAATATTCGAAAATTTCGCCAGCACCTCCTCTTTTCGGCTTGATCAGAACAACTATAAACGCCACTCCGGGCTCAACTTCTCCAAAAGAAAATCAAAAGCCAAATGGCTGCCCAACTCAGGGGTATAAAAACAACCACTCCAATCAATATATTAAGGCTTACCTATTTGTCAAGCAACTCAATTCCAATTTCGAAGCAATCAACTAATTGCTTTTTGTTTTCCAATCTGTACTTCCAATCTGTGTAACCAAATCATTTCCACAGCCTTCAGGATTCTACACTTAACTCCACTTATAATGCAAATAACAACCCCGGTTAAATAACTTAGTTTTATTTCATAACCAATTTTGTTCCCAATTCTTTATACAGCAATTTAGTTTCAAATCATTCAACTCTATATTGACCCGTTTGATGCATTTTATTCAACCAATCCAAATAACAAACAACCAAATCATTTGATTATATCCAACACTGATATTTACTGGTCTGCGTTCATTTTGGTTTAACATACACTAATATCAATCGATTAATATTTGATCATTTACCATTATTATCCATTCGATTTTCAAATCCCAATTTATTTAATTTAATTCCATTTCTCAAATTAATTCTTACTTGGCCAGGTTAACTTTCATTTTTAATTTTTCTAATTAGTTCAATTTTATTCCATATTAAATTTGAATTTCAATTAAATCAAGCAAAACCAATCAACCAATATAACGATATAAAATTATTTCCCTTTTGTTAGCCTACTTTGTGAACTAGGCAACACAAAGTCAAGAAACCAGACATTGAAGGGCATTTTTAATTAGAAGACTTCGGTTCGGATTGGAGAAGACACTACAATCTAGATTGGATAGCTGCAGTTGTTCGGGTCGGGTCAGAGCAACATATCGGTTCGGGTCGGGTAGAGCTTTCTGTTCGGGTCGGTGAACTCCTACTGAGTAAATTGGTAAGACACATCTAATCGGATCGGAGGGCAACTAAATCTCGATTGGATTGGAAAGCCACCTGTCTGCCACGAAAATGGATCGGAGCGGAGCAGATTAGAGAAGAAGAGAGCATTGCATCCAAGCCAATCCGGTTCGGATCGGGTATCCCGATCCGAACCCCTTATCTGTGCGTCTCCGACCCGAACCCATACTCCATGTTATTCTCCTGCAAAAGCGCCTGGATATCCGGACCGGCTATGACCAGTTCCTACCCATAACGTCCGTTCCTTCGATGCGTTGTCAACATAATAGTTCATCCGAACCCGAAGATAGTGGGATGGACGACATGTGGCCCCGACCCGGATCAAGTTTCAAGCAAATTCACACCTATAAATACCCCGTCTGGAGACAAAGAGAAGGATCTTTTTTCAGCACTTTGAGAATTCAACCACCTCCATAATCCGAACTCCATTGCTCCCAGAAAATCCAAATCTTTTTTCATTATTTGTTCTAATCTATTTAGTGAATATAAGCGAGTTGTGAGTGAAATCAAGTGATTATTACATTGTATTTTCAACTGAATCAGTGAATATAGTGAAAGATAAGTGGACGTAGGCATCTCTTCGCCGAACCACTATAAATCCTGTGTGTTCATTTTTATTTTTATCTCATCTTATTTTCTTTTAATCAATTTGGGTGTTAGAACCACTTTTGGGTCTAACATTTTGGTGCTTTCACTGAGAATCCTCATCTAAATTCTCTATTTTCCGGGATCTCTTTCTACTTTTTGGACCGTTGAGTTCAAAGAAGTAAATCCTTAAGTTTCTCCGCTTTTTTACATTCGTTGAAGTGATTGTCAAAGACTCATGGCCAAAGGAAAAGGCAAGGAAGTTCAGTCTGTTCGAGGAAATGGAGCTGGCGAAGATCAGCAAAATGTTGTTGTAACAAGGTCTCGGGGGCAGAGTTCAGCAGCAGGAAGAACCAATGTAGGAAATCCGAGCCGACAGCAGGGGGAGAGCTCCGATCCGATCCGGGTAGGAGATTCTGAAGCAGTGCATTCCCCTAATCTGAACCGACCCGAGCTGCTTGCTGCGTACCGATCCGACCAGGCTCCCCAGCTCCGATCCGATCCGACCTCTTACCTCCGACCCGACCCGATGCTTGGTGAAGCTGGAACCTCTACTCGAGTCCCTACGAATGCTCCAATTCCAGCCACCAGGGTTGGTGATCAGGTCAATTCATCTGCGCCCATCACTCAAGGAGATTTTTCGCGCTTGCTTGACATGCTTGAGAGCACAAGGGAAGCTATGAAAGTTCACGAGCGCACTAATCTCATGATGCAAGAAAATATGAGGCTCATGAGTCGGGAGATTAGTGAACTCCGTCGGCAAAGAACTCCATCACCGGTTCGTCACACACCAGTGGATCAATCTTCATCTTCCGAGGAAGAGAGGCCCCGTGAACGAAGGCCACTCGAACGACCTCAGAACGTGGAGCAGCTGACATTTGGTTCTTTGGGATCTCGTGAGGACTTTGCACGAGCACTGGGAAACAATGACCCCACTCGGGGACAAAGACTCCAGTCCCCTCCTCCCGAGATCGACCGGGAGCGCAGGGAACGAAATCGAGCAGAGCCAGCATGAAGAAGAAGGGCATCTCCTAAACAAGAGCCCAGAAGGAATTCGGATAATAGGGCCAGAGAACCTGAACGGCCCCTGACTAATGCTGATGTACAGGCAATGGTTCGTCAAATCATGTCCGAGAGCCGGAATTATACAAATGAAGATTATGGCATTGAGCGAAGCCATACTCCGTTCACCGACGATATCCTCGACTTCCAATTTCCCCGACGCTTTAACTTGCCACAGATGGACAAGTACAACGGAAGGACTGATCCGGGACAGCATTTGATGCGGTATTCGTGGCTCATGAATGCTGCTGCTGCCCCAGATGAAGTGAAGTGCAAAGCATTCCCAATCTACCTAGAAGATGTGGCATTGTTCTGGTTTACCCGACTTCCTCCTCGTTCGATTTCTAATTACAAGGAACTGAGCGAGCGTTTTATGAACCAGTTCCGACTACATGCCCGAAAGTCCAAAAGTGTTATTGAATTATCGAGAATCAAACAGGCACCAGGAGAATCTTTAAGGGCATATCAATATCGTTTTAACCAAGCTGTAACTGAGGTCAGTGACCCGCATGAGCCCACTATTCTGATGGCATTGAAGAAAGGAGTCGATCCCGAATCTGAGTTTGGAGACTACCTTTCTGGGAAGACACCCTCCACAAGGGAGATATTCTACGAAAAAGCCGATATTTATTTAAGGCGAGAGGAGGCCAGGGCAAACCGAAAGAGAAAGTCTGAGACGGCTTCAAAGGAGAATGTGCAGAGTAATATCGCCGTGAAGCAGACGGTGGAGAATTCTGGCAAGGTTGAAGTAAATGTAGGAAACAAGGGTGGAAACAGCAATACTGGAAGTGGGGGAAACAACAACAATAACCGTAATTCGAGCGGTAACAGAAGAAACAGAAATAGGGGAAGTGACCCTAACAAAAGACCCCGATTCCAGAACTATGAGAATTATACACCATTGAACGACACCCTGGAAAATATTTACCTGGATACGTACAATGTGTTACAGTACAAAAGACCGCCACCTCGTGATTCGACCGAGAAAGAAATGGCGACAGGGAAATTTTGCTTGTTTCACGGAACTCATGGGCATTCGACCAATGAATGTCGGCATTTGAGGGATGTGATTGAGAAGCTGCTATGTGAAGGAAAGTTGGATGAGTACAAGGTTGCCCCGAGGGACAGGGGGCAAGGTGAGAAGGCTCCAAAACAGATTCTACCTGCTCCCAAGTCTACAGCGCAGCAGAAAGGTAAAGGAATTGTCATCAACTCCATAGTAGGCGGACCTCACCCGGCAATCCGAAGTTTCAGATCAATGGATCAATATGTGAATGCTGCTAAGCATCTAGATGTGAATGAAGGTGATGATTTGGAAGATGTCACCCCAATAAAACAACAGAAGACCATGTTTGACGACGTGGTATTTCGAAGCCGAGACAATACTGGGATACAGTCACCCACCAATGATCCGTTGGTTATTACTACCACCATTGGGCCGGCCTTGGTCCATAAGGTATTAGTAGACAACGGAAGTTCCGTTAATATTTTGTTCAAGAAGTCATTTGATCAGATGAAGCTTGAGTCCGAAGATCTGAAGCCTTGTGAAGGATGGATCAGAGGCTTCAACGGGGCGTCGACAGCTCCCATGGGATATATAGAATTGCCCGTGACCCTGGGGCAAGGAGAACGTAGAAGAGTGCGAATGCTTCAGTTCGTAGTATTGGACGTGGATTCGCCTTATAACGCATTTTTGGGGAGACCTGCCCTCGCTGAATTTAGAGTTTGTATCGCCCCTTGGTGCTTGTTACTTAAGTTCCCAACCGAAGCCGGAACTGGAGTAATGAGAGGGGATCAAGTTTCCGGACGGGCCTGCTATGTGGCCGAACTAAAGATGTTGATGAAAGGACTTAACGTTGAGAGTAAGGATGCCTCGTCTCCCTTAAAGGGGGACTCGGCGTAGCAATTAGAGAAATTGACCCCGAAGGAGTTGCCCAAAGGAACGCCTGAAGACCTGGATCCCAGAAAAGACGAGGAACCAGAGGCTAGGAATGCAACTCCTAATGAAGCGACAGTGGAAATTCCCGTTGATAAAATTGATCCGACAAAAGTTTTGAAGATTGGTTCTCAATTGGATCCATGTCGAGCTAAAGAACTAACGGACTTCTTGAAGGCAAACTTAGACGTGTTCGCCTGGACCCATGCTGACATGTGTGGGATATCACCATCCATTATAAGTCACAAGTTGAATGTAAATCTGAAGCATCCGCCTGTGAAGCAAAAGAGACGCATGCTGGGCCCAGAGAGGTCGGCTGCTCTCAAAGAGGAAGTAGAGAAGTTGAAGCAGAATGGATTTATTCGAGATTCGACATATCCCGACTGGATATCGAATCCCGTCTTAGTAAAGAAGCCAAACGGAAAGTGGCGGACTTGCATTGACTTTTCAGATTTAAACAAGGCTTGCCCAAAAGATAGTTTCCCACTTCCCAGGATTGACCAGCTTGTAGACTCGACAACAGGTCATGAACTTCTCTCTTTCATGGACGCATATTCTGGGTACAATCAAATTCCTATGCACGTACCAGACCAAGAACATACGAGTTTCATTACGAACTTGGGATTATATTGTTATGTTGTAATGCCATTCGGATTGAAGAACGCTGGAGCTACTTATCAGCGCTTGGTGAACAGAATGTTTTATGATCAAATAGGAAAAACTATGGAAGTTTATGTGGATGATATGCTTGTCAAATCAAAGCATTCCTCCAGCCATACGCAAGACTTGGCGGAAATGTTTGGTATCCTGCGAAAGTACCGGATGAAATTGAATCCTCTGAAATGCTCATTTGGAGTGGCATCGGGAAAGTTCCTTGGCTTCATTGTGAGTTCCCGAGGAATTGAAATCAACCCTAGCCAGATAGCAGCGATTAGAAACATCGAAGAACCGAGGAGAATTAAAGACGTCCAAAGTCTTGCGGGGAAAGTAGCGGCGCTGAGTAGATTCATCTCCAAAGCCACAGATAAATGTGTTCCGTTTTTTGATTTGATAAAAAGGGGAAAGAAGAACTTCCAATGGACTCCGGATTGTGTTGAGGCCTTTCAAAATCTGTTGGAACTGTTAGAGAAACCGCCGATTTTATCAAAGCCCGTAGATCACGAAGAATTATTTGTTAATTTGGCGGTCTCGGCTCATGCTGTCAGCACGGCCCTGGTTCGAGAAGAAGACAAGGTACAAAGGCCGGTGTATTATGTAAGTAAGAAATTAGCGGCGGCAGAGCGCAATTACCCAAAAATTGAGAAGCTCGCTTACAGCCTCCTGATCGCATCCCGAAAACTTCGTCACTATTTTCAAGCCCATCCAATAACCATATACACCGACCAACCCTTAAGGCAGGTATTGCAGAGACCCGAAGCATCGGGAAGGTTGATCAAATGGAACATAGAACTAAGTCAGTTTGATTTGAATTTTCAACCACGAAAGTCAATCAGGGGGCAAGCTCTAGCAGACTTTATTGCGGAGTTCACCATTCCAGAGGAGGAAATAATCAATGACCGAGTGGTTAAATCCGAGGATGAGCTAGAGATGAATCCGTGGAAATTATATACAGATGGAGCTAAGAATGACCGAAGGTCCGGAGCTGGGATTGTCTTAGTCACTCCCGAGGGACGGTCGTTATATTACGCCCTGCGATTAGAATTTTCGGCAACTAACAATGACTCTGAATATGAAGCCTTGATTGCCGGGCTGAAACTTGCTAAAGACCTTGGAGTAAAGATGTTGGACATATTCTGTGACTCTAAAATTGTTGTTTGCCAAGTGCGAGAGGAATTTGTGGCTCGAGGACCTCGACTTATCGCCTACCTCAAGAAAGTGAAAGAGCTATTGAATAGCTTAGAGCGGTACAACATAACACATATTCCCAGAGTTGAAAACCAGAAAGCGGATAGACTGGCAAAGCTGGCTAGTTCCGACAATCCAGAAGAGACTGAGGTAATTCCAATTGAAACGTTGGAATCGCCAAGCTTTGAGTCAATGGAAATTGAATTCGCTTTTGAAGTGGAACCAGAGAAGGAGTCGTGGATGACTCCAATTAAGAATTTCCTTAAGAATGGGACACTCCCATTGAAGAAGAGTGAGAAAAGAGCTGTAGTCCGCAAAGCTACCAGATATGTCATACAAGATGATACTCTCTATAGACAAGGATTTTCTATGCCCCTGTTACGATGTATAGCACACGACGACATCAAGCGTGTACTAAGAGAAGTACACGAAGGTGAGTGTGGAGATCATACAGGAGGTCAAACTTTAGCAAAGAAAATATTGCGGTACGGATACTTCTGGTCTACGATCAACAAAGACGCAGCTGATTATTCACGACGCTGCGATAAGTGCCAGAGATTCGCCAAAATCCCCAGGGCACCGTCAACCCAGCTTAAACCAATGGTGAGTCCTTGGCCATTTGCCACATGGGGAATTGATATCATTGGAGTTCTACCAATTGCTAAAGGAGGAGCTAAGTACGCAATAGTAGCCGTGGACTATTTTACGAAGTGGGTGGAAGCTGAGCCCTTGACCAAGATCACAACAAGAAAGGTGATAAGTTTTGTGGTCAGAAATATTATATGCCGGTTCGGGATTCCAAGGACGATCATAACTGACAACGGAACCCAGTTTGATAGTACTGAATTCAGAAATTTCTATCAGAAGTATAAGATAGACAAGCGATATACTGCAGTTGCCTATCCGCAATCGAATGGACAAGTAGAGGCAATAAACAAAGTTATAAAATCCATCCTCAAGAAACGGTTAGAGCGTGCAAAGGCAAGATGGGTTGACGAATTGCCCCTAGCTTTGTGGGCATATCGAACAACATTTAAGACAGCCACCGGTCATACCCCTTTCTCTCTCTCCTTTGGCTCAGAAGCAGTAATTCCAGTCGAACTGGAAGTTCCTTCCCATAGGGTGACATATTATGACCCGATGACGAATCGGGCGCTCTTACTTGAGTCTCTTGATGAAGTCGAAGAGAAAAGGGACGAAGCAGATTTGCGTGCAGCAAGACATCGGCGTCAGATGGCACGCTATTATGACAAAAAAGTTCGCCTCAGAACTTTTGAACCAGGAGATTTGGTGCTAAAGAGAGTTTTTCCATCCCTTCCTCACCTCGGCCCAAAATGGGAAGGACCCTTTGTCATCCAACGGAAGCTTGAAAAAGGAACCTTCAAGTTAATGACCGTAGATGGCGAAGAAGTCCCTCGAGCATGGAATGCCCAACACTTAATGCGATATTTGGATTAGAAATGCTGTACTTTTTGTTATTTTTCCTGTGAACTCTGTAATAAGGCACGACTTGCCTTGGGAAAATCCGATGATGTGAATAAAGGACTATAAAGTGGATGTAGGCTACGACTTAGCTGAACCACTATAAAAATATTGTGTGTTATTTACTTTTATGCATTTACATTCATCAGTTATTCTGTTGTGATTATAAAATATAGGATAACTCAGAGCCTAAAAAGGTTGAAAACAGTTTAGACACAAAAAGAAGCACAACGATTATTTGTGCAATAAGACATAAAAGAATGAGAAAACGACATTCTTAACTCTAACTCTCCAGAGAAAGAGAGAGAGTATAAAAGCGTCTCCGACTGAGCGCTGAAAAAGAAATTCTCTTCCTAACTCTAACTCTCCAGAGAAAGAGAGAGAGTATAAAAGTGTCTCCGACTGAGCGCTGAAAAAGAAATTCTCCTCCTAACTCTAACTTTCCAGAGAGAAAGAGAGTATAAAGGCGTCTCCGACTGAGCGCCGATAAAGAAATCTTTCCCCGTTGAACGACCGGGGAATAAACAGATGACTAAACTCGAACTCTAACTCTCAAGAGAAAGAGAGAGAGTATAAAAGAAATGCCAGAAAAAACGACAGGTACTGACGACACAGGAAGTGCTATCCCGTCGGAGAATTGGGAGCATTCAGATTGCTTGATTAAGCATTAAATAATTGGTGGGAATTAACCGGGGACACGTATGCATACACATATTTCCCCCCTCCACAACTTCGTTTCATAACTATAGACATGCATTTTTACATAAGTACGGAACTACTAACAAATAAACATTGCAAAAAGTGAATTATTTTTATTTACAAATGAATGAATTTGTACAGGGAAATAGCTAAAAAAGAAAGTGCAGGAGCTGCTTTTGCAGCAGCAATTAATGGTTTACAAAGATGCTAAAAAGATACAGGGGAACCCACTATTTGGGTTTGGAATGAGCCTTAGATTTCTTGGCGGCTTTCTCCGCATCCTTTGCTTCCTTCTCGGCTTCAGTCAAGATTCGTTTTGATTTCTTTTTCCCCGAAGATGCGGTACTGGAGCCAGTAGACTTCTTCCCGGAGGGCGGGACACTGGAATCAAGAGAAGATTTTTTAGCAAGTTCTTCGGTAATAGATCTAGTTGAGAGCTTAACAACTAACCTTGAACCCGCATCCACAACTGCGAGGGGCTTGAGGACCTCAGGGTCTAGTTCTTTGGCCTTTAATTGCAAGCGCTTGTCTTGATCAGCCTTCATGGCAGCCAAGGTAACGTCATCAGCGCTTTTCGACTCCCCGGTTATTGCAACTTCCGGTTCCTCTTCATGCCCCCCGTCTCCTCCGTCGTCCTTTAAAGCTGCTATCATTTCTTCATCATGGGGAGTGGTGACCTTAGTTGGCTCACTTCCTTCTCCCAAGTCTATAGAAGCAGCCTTGTCTTCCCCTTCTTTGGCCCTATCAGCGGGCTTTGTCCCAGCGGCAGCTCCTTGAGCTACATCTATCTTTTCGGATGATTCAACACCTACAGAATGAGAAGCAACGGTTATCAACTCAGGCGAAAACAAAGGGTCTCTCATCGATTGTTCAATCACATGGCGAAAAGTAGAAATAGCTTTGGCAAATTGAGGAGAAAAGATAGCGATACCTTCCGAAGACTTATCAGCGGGGGTGACCACTACCTCTGGGGTAAGTTCAGGAATAGGGGATAGCAGGGTTGTTCGAGGAATTCCCGGATTTTCGGGATCATACCCTTCTACTTCGGAGGTTGCAGGGGCAGAAGAAGAGGAACCAGCTTTGAGAATGGTTTCTTGTTTAGACTTCCGTCTCTCTTCTTCCATGGCCTCAGCAATAAGGCGGCGCCCTTCAGCTAGGCGTTCCGGTTCATCATCTCTCAAATATTTCTCCATCAGTTTATCTTCATCGACGGAATCGATCTTAAGTTCTTCTTTTTCCCACTCAATGATCTGATTCCATACTTGAACCAGAGTGGATGGATAATCTTTGATCCAAGAAATGTTTCAGCGACGAATAATGTGTGCGAAGAATTCAATCATTAGCTCGCCAAAGCCCTGAATATCAGCCTCCGCCTCCGATAGTTGCTTGCGGGCTTCCTCCGCAGATTTAATAGCACACTCCACATTGCCCTCGGCCAGAGCAGCCCTATTCTCTGCCTCCAACAACTTTGAAGCCAAGTCAGCATTCTTCTTTTCTAATTCAGCACTCCTCTTTGCTAACTCGGCGTTTTTCCGCTCAAGCTCAGCATAAGCAAGGCGTGTCTTAGCAGCTTCTGACTTGGCCTCGTCAGCTTGCTTTTTTAATTCAGAACGCTCCTGAGTATGAGATTCAAGCAAATCGTGATAGCGCTTTTGCATATCCTCGAATTGTTGTTTGAAATTAGAAGCGTCCCTTTGAGCGACCGCTAGCTGAGCTTGAGTGTCTTCCAAATCTTTTCCTAAAGCTTTTAAGGCCTTAGCATCCTCCTCCGCGGTCTTTTGCATTGAATCAGTATTTGTGATTAGAGTGCGGATGATTCTAGAAAGATTGCGTGAATATTTGAACATCTCAGTATATTTCTTTTGCACCGCATCAATATTTGCTTTGGCCTCATCTGCCCAAATAGACGAAATAGGTTCAAGGGAAGGTAAAAAAGTCAGAGTTTCGAAGTAGTGTTCGGGAAATTGTTCTTTCAAATATGCCCGCTTTATTGCAGTTCCCGCATCTGGTGGGGGAGGAGCGAGGATTGTCAATTCGGTGTCCCTTCCTGAAGAGGATTCTGTAGTCTCTTTGTCTGTCCTAGGTCGTTTAGTAGCAGGGACCTTTTGCTTACTTCGAGACCCGGTTTCTTTTGGAGGACTTTTCTCTCTACTGCGTTTTTCATAGGAAGAGGAGGAGTCTTTGGATTGTGGTCTATCCTCTTCCCTACGGCTTTGGTAACCTTTGTATTTGTCTTGTTCCGGCCTAACGGGTGAGCGAGAACGTGAAGGTCGAGAGCGATAGGGATCGAAAGGCCTTCTCTCCTCCCTACCACGATCATCCCGGCGATCATACTCGACATCCTGAGGAGGATTGGACATGCTGCGATGAAGTTTTCTTATATCGTAGTAGGATCGAGACATTGTACCTGCACGATAAAATAAACAAAGTTTAGAATTAATGGATTCATGGAGAAAGAAATGTAATGAATGCTAATGCTGTGGTGTAAGGTGTATCCTAAGTGGTGTGTTTCCCCCCAACCAACCCGAGTCTGAAGCTAGACTAGTGCGGGCAGGCTCTTTGGCCTTAGCGGGAGTGGTTTCTTCAGAAGAAGTGAAGACTAAAGGATCCTTCCTGAAATCCTCTAAAGTATATATAGTCTCAGGTAAGGGGAGATCCCCCAAACCCTGAAATATGTGCTCATCAGCACTAGGAACATCCCCTTCGGAAGCATGAAGTGGCGACTCTTGGGAGGATTTTGACTTATCTAGAGAAGTAGTTTCCTCGGGGGCGATATACCCTTCACGATGCTTTTCGGCCAGATTAGCCAATTCATCATCTTGTGTGGAAGATGGAGAAGGTGAAGTTTGAAGAGGCGCTGTAGGAATTCCCGAGCCTTCTCCTGTCTCTGGAACTATCTCCACTGGAGGAATGTATGCGTAAGGGACCGTCCCATGACCGATGCTACGAAAAACGGATAGCAGCCCGTGAAAGTGAAGGTATTCATCTTTAAGGACCTCGTCGATAGTCAAGAATTTTTTATCGCCATTAAGAAGTCGGTGCATCCGATCAAAGAACACCTGATCTGATATCTGTTTGGGATTGTCGACTGCAAACAAAAAGGAAAACAGGTCAGGATGATGATTCAAGTGTATAGAGTCCGGATTCAGAAAGTCAACGCTTTACTTGATTTTGTCCATCTCCTGGCGCATCCAGGCTGTTGCTTCACGTAGAACCATTCTAGTCTGGCATCTCCAGCTTTACTGCTAAATGGTGCAGAGATTATCTTCCTTTTTGGAACTGATTCAAAGTAGCAGAAGGATGGAGTCTCTCGAGTCCGATGCTTGAAATTATAGAAGAAGTGAACGTCATCGAACGTGAGCTCTGTGCCTAGGATTTCACGATATGCTATGTATAAGGTGTGCAAATAGGCATATGAATTGGGATGCAGCTGCATGGGGGCAATCCGCATTTGTCTTAAGAAATCAACGATGAAAGGAGAGAATGGAGGAGTGGCGCCGACCATGCACATTAATCGAGTAACCGCCATATATCCTTCTGGAGGGTTGTGGGGGCGGTCAGAGCGTGAAGGCACTAGAGTGTCCCTTTTCATTATCCCGTATTTTAGGCAAATTCGGACAAGTCGATCGTTGTCAATTGTTGATTCAACGGAGTCCGAGGGTGATTCTAATATGATGGCTGATTCAAATTCATCGGGGGCTCGATCGTCACCGATCCCTCCTTCCTCCTCAAAACCCAGAGAAACCTCGTTTTCCGAAGACGCCTCGTTGCTTTCTCGATCTCCAACCCCGTAATCTGGACCCTCACTGTCCCATTCTGGATCAGACGAAGAAGATATATCCTCAAGAGTGATTTTGTTAGAAGTTTCCGGGGCTTCTTTTCTCTCAGCTAGACGGGAAGAGCGTCTGGGCCTCATTGTCATAGAACTATTGAAGAAGCAATAGCACGGATTAGAGTAAATTAGCCCATATCCCCCTGTGCATATGTGTGAGCTAAAGTGTGTGTGGTGTGCGCAAAACGTGAGAAGAAAAACACTTAAAAGCATAATGCGAAGTTCTAACGGAGCGGCGATGTTCAGAATAAATCTTGATGATCGTTTACGTTCATAAGGCACTACCCTAACTGTTCATTAAGTTGAAGATTATGTCAAGCATTGATTAACCCTGGTTGGATAAAGTCTTGTGCTTTGAGTTGGAATATGCATATCATTCAGTTCGGGTAGGGTGTGCTTATTGTTGGGTTCGGATCGGATGTGCATATAGCTGGGATCGGCTCGGGTCTGCGTATTGTTTGGTTCGGAGAAGACATTCATATTTGGCAGTTTAAAACCGGATCGGAATAAGCATTCGGAGTGGTTCAGCAAACAAGAGGATCCATACGTCCTTTTCCTTTCTCTATCTTTTCCTCCCATCCGACCTGGTTGGGCAAGCATGGCTTTCTCCACATCGCATTTCATTCCGACCCGATCCCAACATATGAACTTGTCCTCCCCTCCGCTGCTTTAGCACTTCCTTACCCGAACCGAACCCAGTTCCTATTCTCCCCTTTCTCGTCTTCAAATTTCACTAGACCCAAATGAAGTTAAGAGTTTATGTGCTTGAAGGTTTAACGCTGGATCCTAATGACCCCCGTTGCTACCTCGAGACGGCGAAGACGCCATCAACGACGATGACAAACGGCGGAGGAGATCCAGGCGTCGGAGTTCAACAAACACCACACTCCAATCGCTCGATTTAACCGTAAATTCTAGCTGAAATCAGTTATTATATAAATAATCGGAGATTTAAAATACCTAGATGTTTTATTCGAAGATTGAAACGAGAAGTTTTGGAGTTTTTGGATTCTTTAGGAAATAGGGTTTCGGTATAAAGCTGGGAGAACAAGAATTGTGGGAGTAAAAAAGGTAGAAGAGTTTGGGTGGTTGAGTTTATATAAGACGTGATATGGCTCTTTGTATTCCCCGTATTTTACTTCGTTCGGACCGAGTCCAAGCCAGCCCACATCTTCCGGCCCATCAACCCAGTGCAAAGCGAAACAGGAAGAAAAGGTGCTCGAGTCGGACACCGAACCGGGTAGAAATCTGTGCATTCCTCTAGCATTCGAATTGGACCTAAAAGAAAAACTTGGAAAGAAAATACCTGAGAAGAATACTATATGTCGAGAAGAACTTCTGGACTTGACTCAAAAATGAAAAAAATGAATCAAGTATTTCACGACATATATATAAGCGATAAGAGACATGTCTTCATGAAGCAACGCATCTTCACAAACGAACAGAAGTGACTTTCTGACTGTTCTGATTCAAGGACTAGCATTCAAACGACATCAAAGCACGCTTCGTATACAACAGAAGCATCCTTTGAGGGGGCAAAATGTTAGCCTACTTTGTGAACTAGGCAACACAAAGTCAAGAAACCAGACATTGAAGGGCATTTTTAATTAGAAGACTTCGGTTCGGATTGGAGAAGACACTACAATCTAGATTGGATAGCTGCAGTTGTTCGGGTCGGGTCAGAGCAACATATCGGTTCGGGTCGGGTAGAGCTTTCTGTTCGGGTCGGTGAACTCCTACTGAGTAAATTGGTAAGACACATCTAATCGGATCGGAGGGCAACTAAATCTCGATTGGATTGGAAAGCCACCTGTCTGCCACGAAAATGGATCGGAGCAGAGCAGATTAGAGAAGAAGAGAGCATTGCATCCAAGCCAATCCGGTTCGGATCGGGTATCCCGATCCGAACCCCTTATCTGTGCGTCTCCGACCCGAACCCATACTCCATGTTATTCTCCTGCAAAAGCGCCTGGATATCCGGACCGGCTATGACCAGTTCCTACCCATAACGTCCGTTCCTTCGATGCGTTGTCAACATAATAGTTCATCCGAACCCGAAGATAGTGGGATGGACGACATGTGGCCCCGACCCGGATCAAGTTTCAAGCAAATTCACACCTATAAATACCCCGTCTGGAGACAAAGAGAAGGATCTTTTTTCAGCACTTTGAGAATTCAACCACCTCCATAATCCGAACTCCATTGCTCCCAGAAAATCCAAATCTTTTTTCATTATTTGTTCTAATCTATTTAGTGAATATAAGCGAGTTGTGAGTGAAATCAAGTGATTATTACATTGTATTTTCAACTGAATCAGTGAATATAGTGAAAGATAAGTGGACGTAGGCATCTCTTCGCCGAACCACTATAAATCCTGTGTGTTCATTTTTATTTTTATCTCATCTTATTTGCTTTTAATCAATTTGGGTGTTAGAACCACTTTTGGGTCTAACACCTTTTTCTATAAAAATTTGGTTTGGGTAAAATTATTTCATTTACGCTCTTTATAAAACAATAATGTGTCAATTGTCAGTTCAATATGGTTCCCCAACACTTGAACCAATGATCAACACAACACAATTTCTATAAAATCTACAAATATGCTCTCTCATATATACACTCAAACATAATCTAGAGTGTTATATACAAACCTATCTCTACTGAGTTACACCAAAAAGCCAAGGTTACTAAAAAATAGCTCTGATTCCACTGTAACGACCTGGCCGAATTCGAGGCTCGAATTTTGAGAGTAATATATAAATCCCATATTATTTGCCAAAACTAAAGTATCAAAAACACAAGATTGTTAATAAAAATAAATTAGAGGGTGAGATAAAGTTAAGAAAGAAATATTAGAATAGAAGAAGAAGAAAAAGAAGAATCAACACAACACAACATCTCACCTCGCAATGGAACAAAATATAATATGGAAATAATCTTTTTTGAGAGCTTGAGAAATACTTACAACATCAGAGTACATCAATACAGTTGGACAATTATAACAACCTGTCCTCATATACATCACACAGCGGAATATAGTAAATAAAATCATACGTCAGAACTCCTCCTGCTCGTCTTCTGAACTTCATAGTATTCAATAACTTGAACCTGTACAACCCGGTCTAACCCAAGAATTTCAAACACTGGGTCAGTCTGGTGAACTAGAGTGAGGAAAACACACTAAGTTTAAGGGGAATCATCCAACTTGATTTTAAAGTTCAAAATCTTTTCGAAAGAAAAGGATAATCGTAAGACCAAATCCAAACATAAGCACGGAAGGTTTTTACCTTACGATAACCCAAAAAATTTTGGAATTCATATATTTTGATATTATAATAGTGTCTAAATACAAATACGTAGCAATCTAGCGGAACGCTTGCATCTCACGCTCCACATATATAGCATACAATCAAAACCGCAGGCGCTTATTGGGAATTGGATTCCGATTATGACAAGGTATGGAACCACCTTCGATAGTGTATCTCTAGAGGGGAATACACTGGGTTCAATAAGAACGTCTTTCAACCCGGCCCACACATGACCGGCCACTCTTTTCGCTTGAGTGTATCGAATGTATATCACTAACGGTTGGGATAAGCAACTGTTTCCCGAAAAGGGACAGCATCGAAAATAAATTAAAGAATGAAATGGAATTTCTCTAGATATGTGATTATACACCCTAATGCGAGCGACGCACATAGCAGTGTTGCCTGCCCGATTTCTGTCATTTCCCGGTTGTGAGGCCTGAGGATACGATTACTTACGTTTCAGATTAGCACATCAAACTTTGAATTCCACATCGTTAGATTCGTCAAATCACTAGTTAACGTCCTCAAAAATACAATGGGCACATTTGAAGAAATCAATGTACGTGACCATCTGGAAATACTCTGTCAGACACTCTTCCATATAAGTCATCCAAGAACAGAATGAACCGAAGGCACCCTCCTGCTACATCCAAAGAATCAGTAGCGAGAAGTCCTTGCAATCCACAAAATCTCAACCACGACTGAATCTCAGTTTAAAAACCTCTGGTAGTTAGCCAGAGAAATTCAACAGCAATCCTTCCGCTTATGAAGATCCACGATCTTCAATTGCTCCATCTCGATCAACTTCTGAACATCTTCAACGTTTATGTGTTGGTCGGAATGGTTTTCGAATATAACTTCAATCCCGGTCTTTCCATACCAACAATCGATTTGCCCTGATTTTGATAGTCAGTGACTTAACTATCAAAATAAACAACCATCATCCATAGAAAAAAAGTGGATTCATTGATTCAGTATACAACATCACTGGGCCTATTTAGTTAACCATTTGTTAATTAAATTTCTAAATCCTTCCAACATTTTGAATACCGCCCTTTCACTTCTTATTTCCAAATCGATTTATTCATCTTTTTTTTGTCTGTAACTTCCTTTACTGAAATATTCATTTAATTCCCTCAACTACCCTCGTTTGCAAACTAGTATCATCCTTGGGTAATCATGAGGTCGTTCAAATTGGGGTATTTTGTTTACCTCTCAGACCTTGAGTCGACAACATTCTTATCTTTGGAATAGATAGAATTTTATCAACGAAATATCAAATTCCAATAACTACTCCAACACTTCCATTTACTATAAATTTCTTTTTAATAACCATTGATCTTAGTTTAACTTAAATAACTTCCTTTCACATACTTATCCTTAGATGTTATCGTTATATCTTCCCTTTAATAATCAATCCTCGTCTGTTTTTTAAGCTGTCGTCCCCTTCTAACTCGTATTAAAACTTGCTTGAAACTTTTTTTTATAAAATTCCTTCCAAGTTATAAATCAAATTTCTGACTTATATAAATATGAGTAAAACTTATTAAAATATCTTTTTAATAATAAACAAGGTCTTACTCAACCAATTCCCTTTATCACCAATTCCCACGTTTCTTACAAACATTATTCACTTCAACGTTAGTATTATTCTTTTATAGGAATCTGGACTCGATATATCAAACAACTTAGTTCATTTGAAAACTCTTTATATATATATATTCAAATCTTGTCTATCGAGCCACTTTCTAAATTCATATTCATACTATACTTTTAAAATCTACAGTTCAATTCCTTGTTAATTGTCTAACATCCTTTGCATCAAATATTTTACTTCATTATCAAATATAAATAAAATAATTTATCTTTCTTAAAAGGTTATTTTAAAATAATAATTAACTCCAATAATAATGAACAATCTAATAAATTTTTATAATCAAATCTCCTTCAAGTAGTCGACTTGGTTATCTCAAACAAGGTTACTTTGTTAACCATTCCCACTTGGTTATTTTCCTTAAATTAATAAATAAAATTAATTTAAACAATTTCATTTGATTACATTAATAATCGAATTAAATTCAATAATCTCATTTAATTGCTTTATTGAAAAGAATTAATTCAACTCTTAACTATTTTATTAATTTATGCTCACTTACTTGCAAAATTCAACCTTCAAATCTTGCTTTACATACTCATTTTATAATTACAAGATAGAAATAATTATTTATTTTCTTTATTAACTTCATTTTAAAAAAATCTGTATAAAATAGATTTCAAAATCTGTCTTTAGTTATAAAACAAATTTTATAACTTCCTTTTTATTAATTTACTTGATGGTAAAGCAATCTCTATAAAACGTTTCATTTATAGTTCATCTGCCGATAATTGCTCAACCAATATAACCCATTGGTTAATATCAAACAAGTGTTGAGTTTGGGTTCAACAATCAACAATCAATCAGATTGATTAAGCAGTTCAAATAATATAAAAGTAAACAACATATTTGAGGAATCTGGTTGGATTCCTCCAACATGTCCTTCTCTACATCAAAATGGGTTACAACAATATATTCATTCATTATGATAAACAGAATATAAATAGTTCAACTAATAATAGTCAACAAACAATTTGTAACAATCAATCAAGCACTCAATTATTTATTTATTTAATACGTTTATATCATTATAAACAAAACCAACAAGGTAAGTTACCTTGTTGGAATTTAATCGTTAAAATAACGATTTAATTTGATTAAATTAAACAAATGCTTAATTTAATCCATGGATATCAAATAATATTCAACATACAAACAAACAGTCATCTAACCATCGACCATTAGCAAACATTGCACATAAAATAAAAACCCAGCTTATAAAATTATAAGCGGGATAAACTGAGTGACTTAAACTCACCATGATTTTCCGTTCGTTGTCAAATGGTTTGTTTCCAACAGCGTCCAACTCTGTCTAAACATCTCCAAAATATTGCGCTTGCGGATACGGTTCCAACATCCTTGTTTTCATCTGACTGCGTTACTGCATGACCGAGTTACAAATTTAACACGGTACTCAAGATATAATTTAATATTATTAACATACTTAAAAAATAATATACGTTGAAAATAGTTTTGGTTAGGCATTCTGAAAACACCCAGGCTCGTTATTATATTTATATAATTGGATACACAAAATATTAGTTTGGCACGTTTTGACCATACGGTTAGGCATAAAAATATAGTTAACAACTGTAACACCCCCCCTCTTCCAGGGTCACTCACAACTAGTTTTGGAGGAGCATTATCGAGGTAAACAAACACAGAAATATTACAAGACAGAACATAAATAAAACAGCGGAAGAATCAAAAGATAAATTTCATTACTTTCAAAATAGCCAAAGACTTTTTCATTCAAAGTAACAAATAGCCAAAGTCATTATTTTCCGTTACAACAAATTTTGTCTTGCATAAACAAAGAAGCATAATCTTAAAACAATAAAAGTATCTTAATTCCCCAAAGGTAGCAGAAACGCAGCCATAGCATAGCTCAAGATCAAACCATACATGAGCTGAACCGAAAGCAAGCGAAATCCAAGCTAAGTGCTAGAGTTTCCTCCCTGAGAACCTGGGGGGGAACGAAAGAAAAAGAGGCGAAAGAAAACGGGTCAGTCATAAAGACTGGTAAGTCCAAGTGATTTTCAGCATAAAAACAGATAAAGGTAACATGACATGTATAAACAGAAAGTAACCATAAGGATGCTGTCAAGATTGGCAAGATAGACTAAGATAACATGATAAATCAAGTATAGCATCACGTATTCAAGGTTCGCTGCATCAACTGTACTAGGATCCCAAACCAATGTCTTATATTAATCACGAAATGATTTCTTGGCCCAATATCATGAAATGACCCATTTCTAGGTCCAACGAAATGATCCACTAGTCGATCGACTCCCTACAAGTTCTAGCTCGTCATGTGTCTGTGTCATACGGCCCTATCACGAATGTAGTCACCTGTGTAGGTCCACCATAGGGTGTATCAAGCCCTATGGTGCCAACAACCGACACGAATCAAGCATGCACAGATAAACCTACTGATGCCCAATGCCTGCTTTTTCAACTCCGGACCACGTGCACGACCATAGCCCGCCCGAACCTACACTGGCGCACCAACACAGCCGTCGTTCTGGTCGCTTACAATCAGTCCAGTAATCGTGCCCCACCCTGCCTAGTTCCAGGGTACCGTGATACATCTAGTGGGTTACTGCTGAAATGGACCGCGTAACTAGGGTTTCCGTCCAATAGGTTAAGTGTTGTCATTTAAATTCGAGTCTTAACCCCTTATCAGTCTAGAATGTCAAATTGGCTAAGTGTTGTCTTTTAAGTTCGTGACTTAGCCCTACAATTCACGTGTCAAGTTGGTTAGGTGTTGTCGTTCAAGTTCATGACCTAACCCTACCCATCATGTTTCAAGTTGGTTAAGTGTTGTCTTTCATGTTCATGACTTAACCCTATCATGTGGCATCAATTCATTAATGCACCCCAACCTCTCACATCAGACCTGTTGTTGTGGTCACTGGATATGCCGGGCGGTTCCGGGCAGATTTATACCACAACTCAGTCTGATCACGGGTTTCAAGCGCGATATGACCAACTACCCACATTGGATCCTATTGTTTGCAGTCACTAGATTTGTCGGGCGGTTCCGGGCAGAATTACACTGCAAACTCAACCCAACCTCGAGTTGGCCATTTTCAAGTTCATTCTAGTGTCATGTCCATGTTCAAATTTCATATCAAGTTCGTGTCAAGTTTCAAGGCAAGTTTCATGCCCATATCCAGATTCGAGTTATAACAATGTTCATGTTTCAAGTTTTTCCTAATATCAAGTTCATAATTCATGTTCATAACCAATTCATGTTTTGCCTAATCTACCCAAATTGTATTCCCATCGCACATAAACGTGAATCGATCTATACTACAAGTAAATCCAAATCCCTAAATAAAGGGAATAACATCAGAACTATGATAGGAAAAAGGGACGAGCATAAAGCGATGAAAGGGATTACAAGGCTAGCATGATATAACTTGAGATAATTGGTTACAACATCTCTGACATATAGAAAATAATAGGATTTCAAACCTAGCAAAATAAGGTGACAGTCATGATAAAAATTGACATAAAAAGAATAGGCATGCAAAAGCAAGCCAAAATGGATTCAATGGTTTTGGTGTACATAATAGCGAATAAACTAAGCAAGTCACACCCTAGGTATGAGACCCAACAAAATGCCAATTCGGTGTACAACATGGTTTTCAACTATAGTCTTATGGGCATGAACAATCAAATAGTCTTAGGCAATTAACCACAATGATCATAGTCATGGTCATAGGTAGAAATTTCATAGTTATGAACCATAAGCGATTAATCACAATAGTCATGGATAATTGCCCAAAATAGTTCTAGGCAATTAACAGTAATAGTTTCAAGGTCATGGTCATAGACAATAGTCTCATAATCATAGGCAATAATTCTCATGGTCATGAGTCATAGGTGATTAGCCACAATTGTCCTTGTCATAGTCATAGGCAATAGTCTTATGTTCACAGTCATAGGCATAGGCATTGTCTTATATTCACAGCCATAGGCATAGGCATAGTCTCATGTTCACAGTCATAGTACTTGCCCATTAACAATAGTTTCAACGTCATAGGCAGGATAACGTTATAGACATAAAAGAGTTTGATTTACAACGTAAATATGCCCAAACTGATTTCATAGCAATATTCCAAAAAAGTCAAGATCCAAGATGAAAAAGAATAGATATGAATCATACATAGATCCAATTCCAATTTATAACACGTTCATATTAAGTTTATAGTTTTTATCTAAAAGTAACTGGAACTTACAGATCGTGGTCCAAGAAATTGAGATGCAGAAGATGAATCTATAAACTAGTCATTAAATTACTGAATCGTTGAATCTTGCTTTGACTGCAGAAGCAAATCCCCAAATATGCAATTCCTAGCCGTAATCTTCAAGAAATAGTCTTCACGATTTAATTTAATTTAATTTAGAGGAAGAAGAAGAAGCCATGTCCATCAAGAATTTAAGCAGCATAAGGTTAGAGAAGAATGGTGTAAAGAAAATGAGGTTAGGAGGCTGTTTATATAGGTTTAGGCAGACGAATCTGGACAGAAAACGAGGTCAAATACATCAAAATGCGTCAGGCTCAGAAAATGGGTTCGGAAGGCAGGTCGACCCCCAGGTCGACACTATGGTTGACCTGGTCCCTGGGAGGTCGACACTATGGTCGACCCCCAGATCAACCTAGTCCATAGGCGGGAATTTTCTCGCCCTGCCTGTTCTGGGGTTTTGAATTTGAATTTGAATTCGAATTTCGAGCTGTTTTTTATTCTGAAACTTCAGAGGGTCATATCTTCCTCATCCGGACTCCGATTCTCGCAAACTCGGACTCGTTTCGAAGCAGAATTTCGAGACAAACGCAGTGGCGCAACCCCTTTCCCCTGAATCTTATTTTAGAATTTAATTCTGCCTTGATTTATTGTTTTAACACATTATTAAGATTCAGGTTGTTACATTCTCCCCTTCTTAAAGGATTTCGTCCCCGAAATCTTCAAGTTAAGAAGAATGCATCCTATCATCCAATCAACCATCTACTCAACCATCATCCATAAGCAACCATTGTCCTTAAAAGTATTTTAATGCTATATGAACATATGCAGAAAGTGTGTGTATATGTTCCTTATCTAATGTAAATGATCAGGCCTGATTGATCTTCTTAATGCAAAATAGGTTTAGTGCAATGAGTCCAACATGTATGCAAATAGTCCTAGTCACATAAACACTATATGTGTGCACAAACATCCATCCATATGAAACATTCACATGATAACACATTCAATTTCATCCATAAACAAGTATAAACACTCATGCGTCTGCAATATGAAAATGTGTCTGAGCCGATCTAGTGCCTAATGTATGTTATGCATCCACGAGCAACCACTTGCGACCACTTGCAACCATTTGCAAATATCAACCATAACATGTTTCAATCACATGTTTACATCCAAAAGGGTTATACCTAAGGTTCTCAAGATAGGATTGAGAAGATAAGCAAGATAAAACAAAGCATCTAGGAGAAGAAGTAAAAGATGTACCCCCAGAAGGTCCTGCTTGCGGGGCTTTCCCTTGCTTCTTAGGGCAGTTCTGCTGATATGTCCAGTATCACCACACTAAAAGCTTGCTCCCATCTTCATCTTCTTCTTTCGACAATCCTGGACAATATGCCCCTCAATACCACAGAAGCGGCATTTTCTATTCTCACGTGTCTTGTTATCATTCTTGTTGTTGTTGTTCTTGCCTCCTTTCTCGGAGTCTACCTTCTTGTTTGGAGGCTCATTCGCCTTGACCTCCTTCTTGCCACTCTTGTCTTCTTCATTTAAGAGCGCCATGTCTACTAGCTTTTCGTTAGTAGCCCCCATAGGTACGTGCGTCATACCCAAGCTGTGAAGCAGCCCATTTAATCCCTTGACAAAACGGAGAGCCTTCTTATGAGGGGTATTCACTAAGTCCAGTCCAAATCGGGCCAGCTGATTGAATTGATTCACGTACTCTTTGACAGTCATACTTCCTTTCTTAAGAGCTAAGAACTTTTCCAGCTGTAAACTTCGTTCATCTTGCTAGAGGAATTTCGTCTCAAACCTTATTCTGAAATACATCCATGTTTCAACCGGCCTCTCGGCGTTAGTGACTTCCCACCAATAGGAAGCTTCGTCCTTGAGCAACCATACCGCCAACTGTACCTTCTGCCTATCGTCCACCTTAAAGATAACAAACAGATCCTCAGTTTCTTTGAGCCAGTTCCTCGCTTCTACGAATGATTCAGTTCCCTTGAAATCTTTTCCACCCATGGCCCTAAAATATTTGCAGATCTTCGAGAAAGCAATTGCACGAGGAGGGGGTGGAGGAGGACGAATCGCTGCAGTTGGAGGAGGAATATCTGCTGGGCCTGCATCGTTGGCCCTAGCCTCTAAGTACCTCCTTAACCAGCCAGGTATTGGCACGCCCTCTGGAAAGTTAAGCTTCCCAGACATGCCGAACTGAAAAAGAAGAGATTTAAACGAGGAAACAAAGGATAGTGTTGATGGCTTTTAGGGAATAGCCTTTAAATAAAATAAGACTTTTCTTAAAAAATGCTTCTTTGTAAACGGTTTTGAAAATAGTTTTAGAAGGTTTTCTAAAAAAATTGCCCAGTCTGGTAACCTTCTACTCTGATACCAAATGTAACACCCCACCTCCGCTAGTGTCACTCACAAAGGGAATGCACTGGTTTTGAAGGAGCGTTATCGAGGTAAACAAACACAGAAATATTACAAGATAGAACATAAATAAAACAGCGGAAGAATCAAAAGATAAATTTCATTACTTTCAAAATAGCCAAAGCCCTTTTCATTCAAAGTACCAAATAGCCAAAGTCATTATTTTCCATTACAACAAATTTTATCTTGCATAAACAAAGAAGCATAATCTTAAAACAACAAAAGTAGCTTAATTCCCCAAAGGTAGCAGAAATGCAGCCATAGCATAACTCAAGATCAAACCATACATGAGCTGAACCGAAAGCAAGCGAAATCCAAGCTAAGTGCTAGAGTTTCCTCCCTGAGAACCTGGGGGGACAAAAGAAAAAGAGGCGAAAGAAAACGGGTCAGTCATAATGACTGGTAAATCCAAGTGACTTTCAGCATAAAAACAGATAAAGGTAACATGACATGTATAAACTGAAAGTAACCATAAGGATGCTGTCAAGATTGGCAACATAGACTAAGATAGCATGATAAATCAAGTATAGCATCACGTATTCAAGGTTCGCTGCATCAACTGTACTAGGATCCCAAACCAATGTCTTATATTAATCACGAAATGATTTCTTGGCCCAATATCATGAAATGACCCATTTTTAGGTCCAACGAAACGATCCACTAGTCGATTGGCTCCCTACAAGTTCTAGCTCGTCATGTGTCTGTGTCATATGGCCGTATGAATGTAGTCACCTGTGCAGGTCCACCATAGGGTGTATCAAGACCTATGGTGCCAACCACCGACACGAATCAAGCATGCACATATAAACCTACTGAGGCCCAATGCCTGCTTTTTCAAATCCAGACCACATGCACGACCATAGCCCGCCTGAACCTACAATGGCGCACCAACACAGCCGTCGTTCTGGTCGCTTACAATCAGCCCAGTAATCATGCCCCACCCTGCCTAGTTCCAGGGTACCGTGATACATCTAGTGGGTTACTGCTAAAATGGACTGCGTAACTAGGGTTTTCGTCCAATAGGTTAAGTGTTGTCATTTAAATTCGAGACTTAACCCCTTATCAGTCTAGCATATCAAATTGGCTAAGTGTTGTCTTTTAAGTTCGTGACTTAGCCCTACAATTCACGTGTCAAGTTGGTTAGGTGTTGTCGTTCAAGTTCATGACCTAACCCTACCCATCATGTTTCAAGTTGGTTAAGTGTTGTCTTTCATGTTCATGACTTAACCCTATCATGTGGCATCAATTCATTAATGCACCCCAACCTCTCACATCAGACCTGTTGTTGTGGTCACTGGATATGCCGGGCGGTTCCGGGCAGATTTATACCACAACTCAGTCTGATCACGGGTTTCAAGCGCGATATGACCAACTACCCACATTGGATCCTATTGTTTGCAGTCACTAGATTTGTCGGGCGGTTCCGGGCAGAATTACACTGCAAACTCAACCCAACCTCGAGTTGGCCATTTTCAAGTTCATTCTAGTGTCATGTCCATGTTCAAATTTCATATCAAGTTCGTGTCAAGTTTCAAGGCAAGTTTCATGCCCATATCCAGATTCGAGTTATAACAATGTTCATGTTTCAAGTTTTTCCTAATATCAAGTTCATAATTCATGTTCATAACCAATTCATGTTTTGCCTAATCTACCCAAATTGTATTCCCATCGCACATAAACGTGAATCGATCTATACTACAAGTAAATCCAAATCCCTAAATAAAGGGAATAACATCAGAACTATGATAGGAAAAAGGGACGAGCATAAAGCGATGAAAGGGATTACAAGGCTAGCATGATATAACTTGAGATAATTGGTTACAACATCTCTGACATATAGAAAATAATAGGATTTCAAACCTAGCAAAATAAGGTGACAGTCATGATAAAAATTGACATAAAAAGAATAGGCATGCAAAAGCAAGCCAAAATGGATTCAATGGTTTTGGTGTACATAATAGTGAATAAACTAAGCAAGTCACACCCTAGGTATGAGACCCAACAAAATGCCAATTCGGTGTACAACATGGTTTTCAACTATAGTGTTATGGGCATGAACAATCAAATAGTCTTAGGAAATTAACCACAATGATCATAGTCATGGTCATAGGTAGAAATTTCATAGTTATGAACCATAAGCGATTAATCACAATAGTTATGGATAATTGCCCAAAATAGTTCTAGGCAATAGTCATAGGCAATTAACAGTAATAGTTTCAAGGTCATGGTCATAGACAATAGTCTTATCTTCATAATCATAGGCAATAATTCTCATGGTCATGAGTCATAGGTGATTAGCAACAATTGTCCTTGTCATAGTCATAGGAAATAGTCTTATGTTCACAGTCATAGGCATAGGCTTAGTCTTATGTTCACAGCCATAGGCATAGGCATAGTCTTATGTTCACAGTTATAGTCCTTGCCCATTAACAATAGTTTCAACGTCATAGGCAGGATAACGTTATAGACATGAAAGATTTTGATTTACAACGTGAATAGGCCCAAACTGATTTCATAGCAATATTCCCAAAAAGTCAAGATCCAAGATGAACAAGAATAGATACGAATCATACATAGATCCAATTCCAATTTATAACATGTCCATATTAAGTTTATAGTTTTTATCTAAAAGTAACTGGAACTTACAGATCGTGGTCTAAGAAATTGAGATGCAGAAGACGAATCTATAAACTAGTCGTCGAATTGCTGAATCGTTGAATCTTGATTTGATTGTAGAAGCAAATCCCCAAATATGCAATTCCTAGTCGTAGTCTTCAAGAAATAGTCTTCGCGATCTATTTTAATTTAATTTAATTTAGAGGAAGAAGAAGAAGAAGAAGAAGAAGAAGCCATGTCCATCAAGAATTTAACCAGCATAAGGTCAGAGAAGAATGGTGTAAAGAAAATGAGGCTAGGAGGCTGTTTATATCGGTTTAGGCAGACGAATCTGGACAGAAAACGAGGTCAAATACATCAAAATGCATCAGGCTCAGAAAATGGGTTCGGAAGGCAGGTCGACACTATGGTCGACCTGGTCCCTGGGAGGTCGACACTATGGTCGACCCCCAGGTCGACCTAGTCCATGGGCGTGAATTTTCTCGCCCAGCCTGTTCTGGGGTTTTGAATTTGAATTCGAATTTCAAGCTGTTTTTGATTCGGAAAATTCCTGAAACTTCAGAGGGTCATATCTCCCTCATACGGACTTCGATTCTCGCAAACTCGGACTCGTTTCCAAGCAGAATTTCGAGACGAACGCAGTGGCGCAACCCGTTTCCCCTGAATCTTATTTTAGTATTTAATTCTGCCTTGATTTATGGTTTTAACACGTAATTAAGATTCGGGTTGTTACATTCTCCCCTTCTTAAAGGATTTCGTCCCCGAAATCTTCAAGTTAAGAAGAATGCATCCTCTCATCCAATCAACCATCTACTCAACCATCATCCACAAGCAACCATTGTCCTTAAAAGGTTTCTATTGCTATATGAACATATGCAGAAAGTGTGTGTATATGTTCCTTATCTAATGTAAATGATCAGGCCTGATTGATCTTCTTAATGCAAAATAGGTTTAATGCAATGAGTCCAACATGTATGCAAATAGTCCTAGTCACATAAACACTATATGTGTGCACAAACATCCATCCATATACAACATTCACATGATAACACATTCAATTTCATCCATAAACAAGTATAAACACTCATGCATATGCAACATGAAAATGTGTCTGAGCCGATCTAGTGCCTAATGTGTGTTATGCATCCACGAGCAACCACCTGCGACCACTTGCAACCATTTGCAAATATCAACCATAACTTGTTTCAATCACATGTTTACATCCAAAAGGGTTCTACCTAAGGTTCTCAAGATAGGATTGAGAAGATAAGCAAGATAAAACAAAGCATCTAGAAGAAGAAGTTAAAGATGTACCCCCAGAAGGTCCTGCTTGCGGGGCTTGCCCTTGCTTCTTAGGGCAGTTCTTGCTGATATGTCCAGTATCACCACACTGAAAGCATGATCCCATCTTCATCTTCTTCTTTCTACAATCCTGGACTATATGCCCCTCAATACCACAGAAGCTGCATTTTCTTTTCTCACGTGTCTTGTTATCATTCTTGTTGTTCTTGCCTCCTTTCTCGCAGTCTACCTTCTTGTTTGGAGGCTCATTCGCCTTGACCTCCTTCTTGCCACTCTTCTCTTCTTCATTTAAGAGCGGCATGTCTACTAGCTTTTCGTAAGTAGCCCCCATAGGTGCGTGGGTCATACCTAAGCTGTGAAGCGGTTCATTTAATCCCTTGACAAAACGGAGAGCCTTCTTATGAGGGGTATTCGATAAGTCTAGTCCAAATCGGGCCAGCTGATTGAATTGATTCACGTACTCTTTGACAGTCATACTTTCTTGCTTAAGAGCTAAGAACTTTTCCAGCTGTAAACTTCGTTCAGCTTGCAAGAGGAATTTCGTCTCAAACCTTATTCTGAAATACATCCATGTTTCAACCGGCCTCTCGGCGTTAGTGATTTCCCACCAATAGGAAGCTTCGTCCTTGAGCAACCATACCGCCAACTGTACCTTCTGCCTATCGTCCACCTCGAAGATAACAAACAGATCCTCAGTTTCTTTGAGCCAGTTCCTCGCTTCTACGAATGATTTAGTTCCCTTAAATCTTTTCCACCCATGGCCCTAAAATCTTTACAGATCTTCGAGAAAGAAATTGCATGAGGAGGGGGTGGAGGAGGACGAATCGCTGCAGCTGGAGGAGGAATATCTGTTGGGCCTGCATCGTTGGCCCTAGCCTCTAAGTACCTCCTGAACCAGCCAGGTATTGGCGCGCCCTCTGGAAAGTTAAGCTTCCCAGACATGCTGAAATGAAAAAGAAGAGATTTAAACGAGGAAACAAAGGATAGTGCTGATGGCTTTTGGGGAATAGCCTTTAAATAAAACAAGACTTTTCTTGAAAAATGCTTCTTTGTAAACGGTTTTGAAAATAGTTTTAGAAGGTTTTCTAAAAAAATTTGCCCAGTCTGATAACCTTATGCTCTGATACCAAATGTAACGCCCCACCTCTGCTAGGGTCACTCACAAAGGGAATGCACTGGTTTTGGAGGAGCGTTGTCGAGGTAAACAAACACAGAAATATTACAAGACAGAACATAAAATAAAACAGCGGAAGAATCAAAAGATAAATTTCATTACATTCAAAATAGCCAAAGCCTTTTTCATTAAAAGTACCAAATAGCCAAAGTCGTTATTTTCCATTACAACAAATTCTGTCTTGCATAAACAAAGAAGCATAATCTTAAAACAACAAAAGTAGCTTAATTCCCCAAAGGTAGCAGAAATGCAGCCATAGCATAGCTCAAGATCAAACCATACATGAGCTGAACCGAAAGCAAGCGAAATCCAAGCTAAGTGCTAGAGTTTCCTCCCTGAGAACCTGGGGGAACGAAAGAAAAAGAGGCGAAAGAAAACGGGTCAGTCATAAAGATTGGTAAGTCCAAGTGACTTTCAGCATAAAAACAGATAAAGATAACATGACATGTATAAACTGAAAGTAACCATAAGGATGTTGTCAAGATTGGCAAGATAGACTAAGATAACATGATAAATCAAGTATAGCATCATGTATTCAAGGTTCGCTGCATCAACTGTACTAGGATCCCAAACCAATGTCTTATATTAATCACGAAATGATTTCTTGGCCCAATATCATGAAATGACCCATTTCTAGGTCCAACGAAATGATCCACTAGTCGATCGGCTCCCTACAAGTTCTTGCTCGTCATGTGTCTGTGTCATATAGCCCTATCACGAATGTAGTGACCTGTGAAGGTCCACCATAGGGTGTATCAAGCACTATGGTGCCAACCACCAACACGAATCAAGCATGCACAGATAAAGCTACTGATGCCCAATGCCTGCTTTTTCAACTCCGTACCACGTGCATGACCATAGCCCGCCTGAACCTACACTGGCGCACCAACACAGCCGTCGTTCTGGTCGCTTACAATCAGCCCAGTAATTGTGCCCCACCCTGCCTAGTTCTAGGGTACCGTGATACATCTAGTGGATTACTGCTGAAATGGACCACGTAAATAGGGTTTTCTTCCAATAGGTTAAGTGTTGTCATTTAAATTCGAGACTTAACCCCTTATCAGTCTAGCATGTCAAATTGGCTAAGTGTTGTCTTTTAAATTCGTGACTTAGCCCTACAATTCACGTGTCAAGTTGGTTAGGTGTTGTTACTCAAGTTCATGACCTAACCCTACCAATCATGTTTCAAGTTGGTTATGTGTTGTCTTTCATGTTCATGACTTAACCCTATCATGTGGCATTAATTCATTAATGCACCCCAACCTCTCACATCAGACCTGTTGTTGTGTTCACTGGATATGTCGGGCAGTTCCGGGCAGATTTACACCACAACTCCGTCTGACCTCGGGTTTCAAGCGCGATATGACCTACAACCCACATTGGATCCTATTGTTTGCAGTCACTGGATTTGCTGGGCGGTTCCGGGTAGAATTACACTGCAAACTCAACCCAACCTCGAGTTGGCCATTTTCAAGTTCATTCTAGTGTCATGTCCATGTTCAAATTTCATATCAAGTTCGTGTCAAGTTTCAAGGCAAGTTTCATGCCCATATCCAGATTCAAGTTATAACAATGTTCATGTTTCAAGTTTTTCCTAATATCAAGTTCATAATTCATGTTCATAACCAATTCATGTATTGCCTAATCTACCCAAATCGTATTCCCATTGCACGTAAACGTGAATCGATCTATACTACAAGTAAATCCAAATCCCGAAATAAAGGGAATAACATCAAAACTATGATAGGCAAAAGGGGCGAGCATAAAGCGATAAAAGGGATTACAAGGCTAGCATGATATAACTTGAGATAATTGGTTACAACATCACTGGCATATAGAAAATAATAGGATTTCAAACCTAGAAAAATAAGGTGATAGTCATGATAAAAATTGACATAAAAAGAATAGGCATGCAAAAGCAAGCCAAAATGGATTCAATGGTTTTGGTGTACATAATAGCGAATAAACTAAGCAAGTCACACCCTAGATATGAGACCCAACAAAATGCCAATTCGGTGTACAACAAGGTTTTCAACTATAGTTTTATGGGCATGAACAATCAAATAGTCTTAGGCAATTAACCACAATGATCATAGTCATGGTCATAGGTAGAAATTTCATAGTTATGAACCATAAGCAATTAATCACAATAGTCATGGATAATTGCCCAAAATAGTTCTAGGCAGTAGTCATAGGCTATTAACAGTAATAGTTTCAAGGTCATGGTCATAGACAATAGTCTTATCTTCATAATCATAGGCAATAATTCTCATGGTCATGAGTCATAGGTGATTAGCCACAATTGTCCTTGTCATAGTCATAGGCAATAGTCTTATGTTCACAGTCATAGGCATAGGCATAGTCTTATGTTCACAGTCATAGGCATAGGCATAGTCTTATGTTCACAGTCATAGTCCATGCCCATTAACATAGTTTCAACATCATAGGCAGGATAACGTTATAGACATGAAAGAGATTGATTTACGACGTGAATAGGCCCAAACCGATTTCATAGCAATATTCCCAAAAAGTCAAGATCCAAGATGAACAAGAATAGATACGAATCATACATAGATCCAATTCCAATTTATAACATGTCCATATTAAGTTTATAGTTTTTATCTAAAAGTAACTGGAACTTACAGATCATGGTCTAAGAAATTGAGATGCAGAAGTTGAATCTATAAACTAGTCGTCGAATTGCTGAATCGTTGAATCTTGATTTGATTGTAGAAGCAAATCCCCAAATATGCAATTCCTAGTCGTAGTCTTAAAGAAATAGTCTTCGCAATTTCTTTTAATTTAATTTAATTTAGAGGAAGAAGAAGAAGCCATGTCCATCAAGAATTTAAGCATCATAAGGTTAGAGAAGAATGGTGTAAAGAAAGTGAGGCTAGGAGGCTGTTTATATAGGGTTAGGTAGACGAATCTGGACAGAAAACGAGGTCAAATACATCAAAATGCATCAGGCTCAGAAAATGGGTTCGGGAGGCAGGTCGACACTATGGTCGACCTGGTCCCTGGGAGGTCGACATTATGGTCGACCCCCAAGTCGACCTGGTCCATAGGCGGGAATTTCCCCGCCTAACCTGTTCTGGGGTTTTGAATTTGAATTTGAATTTCGAGCTATTTTTTATTCTGAAAATTCCTGAAACTTCATAGGGTCATATCTCCCTCTTACGGACTCCGATTCTCGCAAACTCGGACTCGTTTCCAAGCAGAATTTCGATACGAACGCAATGGCGCAACCCATTTCCCCTGATTCTTATTTCAAAATTTAATTCTGCCTTGATTTATGGTTTTAACACGTTATTAAGATTCGGGTTGTTACAACAACTATCATGAATATAGGGTGTTACTTAACCACTTGTTACACTAATATGAATATGAATACACCTCCCGGATATGGTTATAATGTGGTAACTATACTAATATGGGTCCATTAAATCAACCTTTTTAGATAATTAATAAAATCGGATACCACTTGTAACGGTGTTGATATAATGATACAACCAGACACTGCATTTTGGCCATGAATATGGTAAAAATTCAATCAATACTATTATCTACTTAAATACTTGTGTTATATTACTCCAGGATAGGCGGCTAGGCATTGTTTATTAGGCAGAAATAAATGGACTTGGTTACGTATAAAGATATAAAGATATAAAGGCCATATAATATATATAGTTCAGGCATTTTTAAAACTATATAGGCACTTATAACCTTCAATTTAATTGCACTGGCATAATATAAAATCTTCTGTAGCTACATACTGACATGGTACATCTTCTGCATCCTCCGTTAGTCCCCAAACTTCCCCATGCTACCATCCTTATCTCTGAATGTTACAAATCTGACCATCACAGACCACTGCCACCCGAACGTTGTTCCTCCATGTTCACCACGCATCCATCTCCCCTTCTTCCTGTAACTCACGCAACAGTATGTTCCCAGCAGCATCTTTACCAAAGAGCCTCCCTCCACGTTCAAATGAAGCTTAGCATGTTTATGTCCACCCCTTCTTCACGTTGGCCATTTAATTCCCCACCTGCTCTTTCTATTTTCTTAACCTGCTATGCAATTCTCCTTCAAACCACATCCCGCGCTTCCCATCCCTCCTCATGTCGGTTACACGCACTATTTCTCCCACCTAGCAACATGCAAAACTCTGTACCCATTGATAAACCGATGCCCCTCAACATTATCGTAGCGCCACCTTGCTGGACTCCACATGCACCTGCTCCTCCCGGACCATTCGCCTGCTTTTCTTGTCCGGTCTGACCTCGCGCCCTGGCCACAACCGTAACCCAATCAGCTTTGTCGGTCTCGGTTATGCGGTCTCCGCAATGATTTGTTTGTTCTTATAGGACGGAATGCTTCAGAATTCTTTTTTTTTCACTTAGAAAGTTGGGTTCTTGCGGAACAAAAGAGGAAGGAAGTAGATGTTATTTATGTGGGAAGATATATGGGGAGCACGCAATATGAAACTATTTTTTAATAGGTGGATTGGTTCGCGCAGTGAGATAGTGTAGCAGCCAAGGCAGGTAAATATTTATATAATTTCAGGTGTGTTATTTGTTCCTGAAAGCAAGCGCCACTTTGTTTGGGAAGGGTATTGACAAAGCGTGGAGCGCAAGGCCTTGTATAATATATATTTATTTTTATTACAGATAATCACATATACAGACAGGCGCACGTTATAACTTACTTTGGCATGTATTAATCACGTTTAGGCACAGATAACATGATAGGCACATTTGAATTTCTCCCCAACGCACATATATGTTACACAGTTGTTTAGCCATACAGAACCATATGCGCGAATGTAGCAATCAAAATAAGTGTTCGTTTACCCTATTTGATTTGCTCCTAAGTTTTAAATTATTTATATTAATACGATACTCAATTTGTATTGCTTATCTCGTGCTTTACCGTTAACCGTTATATCTGTATTGCCAGTAGCGAGCTCCAAACACAAATGAAAATTTACATATCGCTACATCTTAACATTTTGATCTCAATGAAATTTGCTTCGTTGAAAACCGACTTCATTTGCACAACAACGCTATTTAAAATTATCGGTTCGCCTTTAAATTTTGCTTTCGACAAAACAACTTCATTTGGCTCCAAACTAGAAGTGTAGCAATAATCAGTTATAAGTATTCCAATAAAACTTGTTTCATTGAAAACGGAGGTCGTTTGCAAAGAAAACACTTTTAAGACCTATAAATACCGATAAAATATATTTAAATTCAAAACAAATCCTATTTAAATAATAATAAATTATTTTTCCAAATTAAATATTATACGGCTTCAAAATAAACCAATATAAATTTTAAATTTAATATTCTGAAATTCGGGTTAAAAAGGTATCCAAATATGTAGAAATACCCCTTTTATTTATTTATTAAATCATTATAATTTATAATGATTTCTATAGCGACTATTTGAAAATTTGAATTGGATATATCTTACAATTTAAACGATGAAATATCAATTTTTCTCTTTCATTAGAAAAATATAATCAAATCGACCTGGACGATTCTTTTTTCACAGGATTCCGGCTTATATCGGATGTGGTGTAATCAATTAAAGTTCAGTATGAAAATTACGAACTACCGCAGCGTTTTAAGATCGTTTTAGTTATAATATAAATTATATTTATATTCGAACTCCATTTTATAAAATAAATTCGATATAAAATCCATTATATTTCCAATATAATATATAAAATGGATTTAAAAATTCCAGTTCAAATGGAAGGAAAATCTAGGACGTTACATAATGTTTATTGTCATATAATTAATAATGGTCAATAATCAAACTAATTCTTAAAATTAGAAAACAAATTTAAAACTTCTATAAAAAAATCTGTAGTTAATTAAGACAAAGTTTGGGTTGTGAAATTATTTTAAGAATTTTATCAATCAAAATTACTGTTTTAATTAAATAATTAATTGCATTTTAGAACTAAATTAAATTCAAAAAAAATTAGTTAACAAGTTTTAAAAATTCTGAATCTTTTTCTAAAGTTTCCGGATACATATACAAGGCTTAAGAAAAATTTATAAAGTTTTCACAACAGATATTATATTCTTATTAGATAATTAACATCAAGGCAAAAACAAATTAACTTGAAAATTTAATAAATTTAGTTCAAAAAAATCTGAAAATTTACTGTAATCTTATTATATGGTGCAGCGAATATAAAAATTATAAAATTGAAATTTTGAGATATTAATTAATATATACATAATAAACAATTCACAAAATCATTAAATAATAATAATATATGTATTTAATAAAATAATTTTAAAAGTTATGATTCATAATAAGTATGAATTATCATAAGAAAATTTTGAATTAAATACAGATGACATACAAATATATATATACAATTACACATATAGATAATTTGTAGATCTATGCTAGTTTAGTCTAGATCTACATATATATATATATATATATATATATATATATTTAAAATCCTCTTTTTTGTAGAAGATTAATTCAACAAAAAAATAAACATAATGTTTATGTCAAAAGTTGGTCTAATGACGATCAACCCCAAAAGTGTGTTAACCACACACTATAATATTCATGGAGTGCAAAAAAGGTAAAAGAACACAGGGGACACACTATTTTATAGTGGTTCGGCTTCGACCAAGCCTGCGTCCACTTTATAATCTCTGTTTATATTGTCAATTACATGTTACAAATGTTTATGATTGAAAGAAAGTAGAGGTAGGAGTTGTTTATACACAAAATCCTTGTGTTATAGTTGGAATATACGACATACTATTTGTAGAGTGCCGAATAGAAGTTTTTTCCGTTGGTTCCAGATCCCTTTCCATTTCCAGAAGCTGGTGTATTTATAGGCGAGAAGGTTGGTCAAGTTTGAATGCAACGTGGCATGCATCCTTTTCGGGGTTGGCCAAGTGTAACTCAATCCTATAAAGTAGTTGGAGACGGAGGGACCCGGTCTCTTACCGATGAATAGTTCTCCTCGAGATGTATGCCATATGCGGAGCTTGAATTTTGGAGTATGAAAAGAAGTACTGGTCAAAGCTGACCGATTCTGTAGCCTTTACGAATAGGACTTCGTCTTGTAGCGCATAATTTGGCCTGATGTTTCTAATCCGACATTTCAGGCCTGGCCTGATCTTTCAGGAGTGATTCGTACTTCCAGGGATGATTTGGTATTTCAGCGATGACTTGATCAATTGGCTGATTTTGACTTCGGAAGTGTTCGCCAGTTCTAGAGAGTGATATCTTTACCTGCTATGAAGGTGAATCGGTTCGAACTGTAATTGATCGATCGAGTACGAAAGTTGATTCCAAGGTCGGAAGGTTGGATCGGTATTAATGAGTCTCAGTCTTGAGTTGTGACGGATTTTTCCAAAAGGTGGTCAACACTTTGCCCCCCACAACATAACTTTATGGAAAAAAAGGAGACGTGTTCTGGATTTTCCAGAGAATATTAAATAGTAGAAATTCGGAAAGTCACGGTTACGCCGAACCATATTATATGAAGGCCATAAAATCAATGTCCCACGATCCCTGTATTAAGGCCAGAAAACCAACGAGCGCTGAGGATCATATTAAGGCTGAAAAACTGACAATCACATGAGGATCATATTAGGGCCGGGAATCAGAGAATGTAAAGAGCCAACGATTATGCCAAATTGATCTTAGAGAATAGCAGAAGGATTGGGACCTTGCCAAATCAAATTTTACCTGTAAAAGGGCTTAAAATAGACTTGTGAAATCCTGAAGTTGTCGTTTAATATTTTCAAGCATAAGCCATGCTTGGATATATGTTGGAAGTATAAACCACACCCAGCTTGTGATCTGGAGGGGTATAAACCATACCCTGGTATTTGAGCATAAGCCATACTTGGAAGTTTAAAGTGAGGTGTAAACCATACCCGGAGGACGAGCATAAACCATACACGATTTTGTAAAGTAGGGTATAAACCATACACGGAGAACGAGCATAAACCATACTCGTTTTGTAAAGTAGGATATAAACCATACTCAGTTTTGAAAAGTGGGCTATAAACCATACGCGGAGGACGAGCATGAACCATACTCGGTTTCGGATCGAGGACTTTGCCATATCCTGATAAAGTATTTATCAAACATATTCCATGTTCGAGAAAGATAGTTTATTGCTGCTAAAGATTATTACAAAAACCAAAACAAATTCTAATGGGATTATAGTCGAATCCAGAGCGCGCCTTTGGATTAAATCCCAACCCCATATGTGTGTACTTTAACATAACCATATTATTGGAAAAAAATAGTAATACATTTCTTATATCCTAAGAAATGGGGAGTATGCACGACGATCTAAACCAGATCAGTTAATGATGATGCCGCGGGTACTAGGCTCGGAGTCCTTCCCATTTCGGGAGGTACGGGGACCGTTCTGAGGAGCTAGGGAAGGTAGCTGCGGTGGTGCAACAGTTGCGAACTTTTTGACATACTCGGGTAGCTCTCTACGTCTAACCCGATCCTCGATGAGATCACGCAAGTTCCTGTAGTCATTGGTGCCATGTCCTGCCATATCATGATACATGCAATGCTTTCCTGATTCGTGTTCTCTTTGGGTCGGCTCCCTTCTAGGAGACTTTGGAAAAGGTAGAGATCCTTGAACATCGAGGTATATGTCCAGTAGGGAGGAGTTGAGCTCAGTGTATTGATCGTACTTGGGTTCTCTTCGAAATCGCACAATCGTGTTGTTCTTTTCCAAGGCTTTCCCTTTGCCCTTGTTTTGGACGATGGTGGTCAGTCCTCCATCCTTCTTAGCAAGTACTTCGAGGTTTTCCATATCGATGTTGGCATCTTATTGTCGGAGGAATCTATGTGCTTCGGAGTAGAAGTCTCCAATATCTCGAGGAGGATCCCTCTGGAGGGAGATCTTGAAATCAGTTCGGTCCAGGACACCGGCCATGGCGTCCATAAGCACCATCGATGGATCAGGTCGATCGAACGATGCTACTGCTGCGTTGAATCTTTCTAGGAAAGAGCGTAGGGTCTCGTCGGACCATTGCTTGATGGATGTAAGGAACATGACGCTCTTTGGTCAAGAGATGTGAATCTCTGAACTGTTTGATGAAGCGAGTGACCAGCATATTTCAGCTGTTGATCGACTCACTTGTTAACTGCCAAAACCACATGCCACCAATATCGGAGAGAAAGAGAGGGAAGCACTCGGTCATGACATTGACTGATGTTGATAGTACTTCCATGTGATGCATGTATCGCATAGATGTATGGTCTGGTCGGTCCTGCCGTTGTAGGGTTCCATGACTAGAAGCTTGAAGTTAGGTGGATTTCGAGAGTTCTTGATTTCCCATGTGAACGGACTGCGATGGACGTTATCCACATCATGTTGAGAAGAGGTGCCTCTGATGAAGCATTTGATGATGCTTGCAATTTGAGTTCCATCCCCAAGGAGTTGTCACCGCGAATTCAATTCTTAAATGGGGATGTTGATGCGAATCCTGGTATGGGGTGGAAGCATGCCGTGAGTTCTTGGGGTCAGTTCGGTTCGGCCCACCAGTGATGGGTTAAAGTGGTCCCCACCCTCAGTTGTATGTTCCAGATTGTTCGAGGATCCTAGATTGGCATGTCTATTGGTCTGAACCATACCCATGCCTGTAGGATTGGACCATCTTAGGAGAAAGTTATGAACTCAGGGATCGTTGTTGCCCCTGCTGAGGCGATGTCAGGGTGATTTTTAGTAGCGTTTTCCTCCGTCCTACCGAGAACTGGTATGGTAAAGTATTCTTGATGAAAAGGAGGGTTGCTGCCCTATCTAAGCTTGGATCGCCGTACTGGGAAGGTCGAGTGGAAGGCGGCATAAGACGAGTTTGTGGTAAGATACTGGGTAGGACCGGAGGTTGCATCGATCCGTGTTCTGGTCGACCCAGGATTTGCACTGATCTGAGAACTTCTTGTCCAGGGAATTAAGTCGATCCCTGGACTGGAGGCAAAATAGTCGACCGATCTGTGACTTGGCTTTGGCCGACCTGATAATCTGCAGCTATTCCAGCTTCGTCGGTTGCCGAAAGTGATGACCTTAAAACTGGACGATCAGGAAGTGAAGTTGAACTAGGTGGGAGCATGGCTATAGGTCTATCTGGGGCGTGGATTTCATTAGATTAAAGATTAGTTGTTGCTCCATCTTCACCCGCTGCAGGAAATGATGCTTGATTGCTTTGTCTCCCGTCCATTCGAGCTATGAAATCTTTCATCATTTCCTATTGCTTTGCGAGGAGTTCATATTGATGTGCCATCTGAGCTTTGAGTTCGGCGAGAACTCTATCCTTGTCGTCCCTAGTTTAGTATTGGGACAGTTCTTCGTGGGAGGAAGCCTTTTGGCTTTTCCCCATTGCTGCTGCGTCTTTTGCACCAACAGGTTGAGATTGAGCATGAGAACGTTCTACATCCTTCTTCCATTTTTTCATTGTTTCCTTAAGAGTTATTGAAGGTCGTAGGGTCGTGTCTCCCCCACCTGGAGTGCCAAAGTGTTGATGTCAAAAGTTGGTCTAATGACAATCAACCCCCAAAGTGCGTTAACCACACGATAATATTCACAGAGTGCAAAAAAGGTAAAAGAACATAGGGGTCCACTATTTTTTATAGTGGTTCGGCTTCAACCAAGCCTATGTCCACTTTATAATCTCTGTTTATATTGTCAATTACAGGTTATAGTGTTTTTGATTGAAAGAAAGTAGAGAAAGAAGTGGTTTATACACAAAATCCTTGCGTTATGGTTGGAGTATACGGCTAACTATTTGTAGATTGCCGAATAGGAGCTTTTATCTGTTGGTTCTAGGTCCCTTTCCATTTCTAGAAACTGGTATATTTATAGGCGAGAAGGTGGGACGAATTTGAATGCAACGTGGCATGCATCCTTTTCAGGTTGTCCACGTGTAACTCGATCCTATAAAGTAGTTATAGGCGGAGGGACCCGGTCTCCTGTCGATGAATAGTTCTCCTCGAGATGTGTGGCATTCGTGGAACTTGAATTCTAGAGTATAAAAAGAAGTGTAGGTCAAACTTAACCGATTCTGTAGCCTTAGGAATAGGACTTCACCTTGTAGCTCATAATTTAGCCTGATGTTTCAGACCCAACATTCCAGGCTTAACCCGATCTTTCAGGAGAGATTCGGTCTTTCAGGGATGATTCGGTCTTTTAGGGATGACTCGATTGATCGATTGATTTTGACTTCGGAAGTGTTCGCCAGTTCTGGAGCGTGATATCTTTGTTTGCTATGAAGGTGGATCAGTCTGAACTGTAATTGATCGATCAAGTATGAAAGGTGATTCCAAGGTGGAAGGTTGAATCGGTATCAATGAGTCTCAGTCTTGGATTGTGACGGCTTTTGCCAGAAAGATGGTCAACACATAATATTACAAGCATATAACTAAATTACATGTAATAAACACATATACCCACAAAAATCTAACATAATCTAAACAACAAGCAGATCTAAAAATAAACAGAGGATTTATGAAATAGACTTTCATGTGATTAAAATCAAAACAACAAGATTTAATAAAAGCACACATTTTTAATGAAGCCTTTGAGTCCATGTTGAACAATTACAATCCATCAGGCTGTTAATTCGGAATTGGAGATCTTCTATTACAAATTAACAATTTTGTTTTGGATTTGATTCGAGAATTTTGGGGAAATTTTAGGGGATGCCATTACAATGTGGAAGAGGAAGAAGAAAGTGGCGGTTCAAAAATGAAATCACCTGTGTCTAGGGTTTTGAGATTTGTCATTTATATTGGTAAGAAAGAGAAAGAAAAAAATGATCTTAACCATCCATCTTAAAACCCTAATCTCATATACAATAGCTTTCACTTTCCTCTTACTGAACCAACGAACTTCCTCCCTAAATTTGCATGGGTTGCAAGTCCATTTAACCCAAAATAAATACGTACAATCATATTTAACATACTTTATCATCGATATCTCATATCGATCAATATATTCATAACTTTAATAAATATATGCAACAACTTTATTTCTCATATCGAATTCAAATTTCATAATTAATATTTCCTAAATATTAATGAATTTAATTAATTTATAAAAATTACATATTAATTAAATCATTAGGTCTTAAAAGAATCATCGTTTCGATTGTGTGACTCTTGGGTGTAAATTCGATTAGCGATTAACGTCGAACTATTTGAATATTAATGTTCACAGTTCACTTTGTAGGTGGTATGACATTATAGCCAAATTTATAGCTTACATTTTCTTAAAAAAACTCATTTTAATTTAATAAGTGTTAACCAGTTGTGACAATTATTTATACCAATTCTCCTCATCAATTTTGACTTATTGAATTTGGTAATGGTCAAAATTTCAACATTGTCCTCATTCAACTCTATAGTCCTAACAAAAATTCCTTGGTTTTACAATAAAAATTATTATTAACCGAACTACTCTGGCCAGAAATTTTGACTTTTGATTGACTTTAGTTGACCGTGATACTAACCTCATATAAATGAGGAGAAGAATCCTCCCCTGGACAGTGTTCCATTTCCAATACTTCCACTCAACCCAATTATAGTCACTCAATGGATGATGTACCATGATTTGACTATAATAAAAGTGAAGCTTTCATATCAAAGATTCACGGTACTCTCACGTCAAAAGAACTATGTAAATTATTCACATCGATATTTCTGTTTGACCTTAGTTATACTAACCAACAAAAAATCTCGAATGAGTTGTTATATAGTTGCCCAATAACTGTTAACATGTAAACCCTAGGTCTCTCCAACAGTCATGAGTAATACACTACCCAACAATTCGAGAGTGTTACGTACTCTAGTATCAATGGATACATCGATATCCAGTCTCAATGCATCTTGATTAGGAACATTTAAAATGATGTGTTGTAACAATGTGATTTAATACTCATGATTACAACTATTTGTAATTTACATCACAAATACACCATTCATGGATTTTCTATTAAATACATTTTAATTAAATATTAATTAATTATAACACATTATAACAAAAAGAAGAAAGACATTTATTTCGAACGAGAATCGATTTCAAAGTTAATTAATTATCTATAAACTACAAAATTACCCTTAGGGCATATCACTAACTCTACAAGCTCCCGTGTACTAGAAATGAACAACCACAGATCTCCTCAAGTGTCAAATCAGTGGGGTATTTATAGGTGGAGTTGATGGGCCAAAGCCCAAAATTTCGTATCCCGAGAGTTGTACCGATCCCGGGATCGATATGTATCCCGAAACTTAGCCAAAATCCATGTAGCTAGTCTGATTTTCGTATCTGGGTTAAGCTTCATAAACTAGGTGATTTTCACATGTTGATCACATGAAAAACAATGATCCACTCGTGCCAGGCACATATGCCAGGTTACCAAGCCCAGGTGTAAATGCTTTGTATTGCAAAAATACCAACCCAGCATATACTTCATATCCCGAATTATAAATGCGAATTCCAAAAATGAATGATCAAGCCGTGTTGATCACCCAAAGAGTAGTGAGTCGTCCGTCCCTGGCATGCTACCAAATTGTGCCAAGTCCATGCGTATTGTGCCAGGTCCATGTGTAGGTATTCCGTATCCAAGAAATATCGATCCCAAAACGTGCTGCCAGTTCCATGTTTTCCACTGATCACCTCGATGTGATCACCTATTTGAAGTTACCAGATCCAAAGAACCGATCCCGGATCCTTGAGATGTGCCACTGATCTGCACAATCGAATCACATGTTTGAGTAATTCGTATACCAGGAGATACGAAACTGCCTGAATGTGATTCGTATCCCATAGGGTACGAAAATTACTTATTTGATACAATCTGTAATGTGAATCTGTGTCATGTGATCAAATACGAAAGTTCGTAATCCGGTCATGTTTTGCCACCTGTTCTGACCTAATGTGATCTGAGTTTTTTCCTTGATCAATGGTTTCTAAGAGATTACACCTGGTCTAAGATTTCGCCAAGTACGAAATGTAATTTCGTATTTGATCCAAACCATCGCCACTCCATATCCGTGTGGGGTACGAAAATTCCAACACCATGCCAATATCGATCTGAAGCTCATCGAACTGAGAATGTTGATCCGGGAATCGACTACATTTCCAAACACTTCGTGACTTTGACCAAATCGTTGCGTGCTTGTTCGAGTCCATACTCGATCCCCGAATACTTCGATAACCGTGAATCCATCATGTGATAGCTTTTTCAAAAAGTGGGTCAACAATTACCATTTAGCAAATACTGTTACTAAACACTTTTTACTAGTAAGTCAGAATTTCTTACTATTACTATTACCGATAGAATGGTATACCTAAGAGTGATATACCATAATTTGATAACCTTATATTGGTAATTGTAACAACCTGGAAAATGCGAGCCAATTAAAAAATTTTAAATTGGTTATTTTAAAAGAATTCAAACAATCGAAATAGAATATTTCAATGAAATATTGAATTGGAAATATAGCGGCAGTATAAAAATTTGAATTCAAACTTTGACTGACTGTACCGGGTGTAAAATGTAACGGATTTTAGTGAAACCAAAAATATTTAAATCTGTTTATGAAAACCTTTCTAATGAATCTGAAAAATTGAAGTTTCGTAGCGGGAATCAAAAGTTATCGCCAAATGAATTTTCATAAAGGTCGTTATAGAGAATATATAGCCATTGAAAATAGACATCTTGCAAACGACCTCGGAATTCGACAAAACAACTTTTGTTGGATCCGAGATGTCAAACTATTGCTAGGTTTCAAATTTCATAATTTTTGAAGCTAGTATGTGAGCGTAGCAAAAGAAATTGTGATTAGTCAATTTCTGTTAAATTGGATCGACCAGAAACTGACCATTTTTCAAACGATCTCAGAATTCGATGAAACTACTTTTGTTGGGACTATAGCGTCAAAACATAGCTAGATTTATTTTTCTGGAATTTTTCGAATCAGTTTGTGGCCCTGGCAAATTAAAATGTACGTTCAAATTGAATATTGAATGTTTTATACTTTAATTTGAAAAATAACTGAATGTAACAATCGAATTGGCCTACGAAACGTATCCCATTGTGTCCGGGATAGGGGTATTTAGCTAGGGGCGACAGTCATTGGGTTTGAAAAGGAGTTGGTATGGAGAAACTGGTATTTTCAAATTGAAAATAAATTAAAAATAAAATATAAGGGCCAATCACCATCCTTCTCTCTCATTTCCCTTTGACCAGTCAAAACCCGATTAGCGCCCCCCCCCCCCCCCTCCCCACACATGACGAAGAAAGCTTCGATCTTCCCTCCCTTTTTCCGATCAGTCCAAGAAGAATCAGCCCTCCTCCCTTTGCAACTTATTGAAGCCCTCACTCCCCTCTTTAAATCCATATCTGATTCATCCACCCTCGTCGCCTGTGCCTCGAGATTCGCGCCCCCCAAAGTCAGGCGCGCCGACCTGATTTGCTCCCTCCACCGTGCTGCGAGTCGGCCTCCACCATCATAAGCCTGAAGCCCTTTCGAAGCTCTATCACGTGGTACAGTCGGATTTTATTATCGTGCAAAGATCGAAGTGAAAGATCGAAACCTAGTTTCGAATATTTAAAGGAGGTAAACGACTTTAATTTTCTGAATTGAAAATAACACTTTTAAGTGTTGCAAACTTTGAAAAATCATATCTTTATGATGTGTTAACGAAATTCGATGAAACATGAAGCATCGTGACCACAAGGAGGCTCTCTACAATCTAGAAGAGACCGCGGATTTTTCTGAGCTAGCTACGATTTTTAGCATCTCGAAAACCAAGGTGAGAACTCTAAATTCAAATGTGAATGAAATTGTGTTGTATAAGTTATATAAGCGAGGTGTAAATTATATACGCATTGTATACCTCATGTACATGTGTTGTATAAGTTATAGAGCGATGTATAAATTATACAAGTATTATATGAAACATATATGCTTTGAATTGTGTTGGAATGGAAGTGAAATATATTAAAATATATATATATATATACACTCCCCTCGTCCACAAACCATGGACGATATTTATTGCTTGTGATTGGTGTGAAAATATGTGGTCTGACGAATGGCTGAAAATAATTGTTTGTGGTTGATATTGTTGGATTGTGGTTGAAAAATACCTTTGTGGTTGAAAAATACCCTCTTGTGGTTGAAACAAATTAGAATAGGATTGTGGAAATGAAAATAAAACATGTCGCCTGCGTGCGAACTAGATGCATGAAATCCCCACTGTCAAAAACCGCGAGGTTTTAAGCTAGAGCGAGGAGCCGTACTCGGGACGATGCCGGTTTTAACTACCCTGTCGTCATGCTGTCGAAATTTTCTGAAATATTCATGTGTTAGAATTATTTTCATTTATTAAAATTATTTTTCATATGTTGAAACCGCATTCATGTGTTGAATAGAAATTCATTCGTTGAATAGAAATTCATGTGTTGAATGGTATTCGTGTTTTAAATAAAGATTACGTTTTTATTATATATGCAAACTATAGAAAACATTCATGGGTTGAATAGAAATTTATTCGTTGAATAGAAATTCATGTGTTGAATGGTATTCGTGTTTTAAATAAATTGCTTTAACAATAAAGATTACATTTTTATTATATATATACAAACTATAGAAAACATTCATGTGTTGAATATAAATTCATTCGTTGAATAGAAATTCATGTGTTGAATGGTATTCTTGTTTTAAATAAATTGCTTTAACAATAAAAATCACATTTTTATTATATATACAAACTATAGAAAACATTCATGTGTTGAATAGAAATTCATTCGTTGAATAGAAATTCATGTATTGGATCGTATTCGTGTTTTAAATAAATTGATTTAACAATAAAATTTACATTTTTATTGTGAATATGAAGTGCTAAAAACATTCACGTATTGAATAAATATTACTGATGATAAAAATATTACTTTTATCTTGTATACATCTCGCTAAAAATACACACGTGTTGAAATAAATGTTCAGGGGTTATAAATGTTATTTTTAACATGGTTAGGATCTAAATAAAATAGCCAAGAGTTGAAATATATTTTTGTTCGTCAAAAATATCATTTTATCCTATGTATAAGTGTTAAAAATCACAATGTGTTGAAATAAATATTTAATTGCTAGGAATATTATTATTAGCTTTGTTCTGCATATATATATATATATATATATATATATATATATATATATATATACATGTGTTGAACAGAGAAAATAGATTAGTTGTTGAGTAAAGAAATTATTTGCGTGCCCGACAAATAGGCAAGCCTTAATGAGTTGGCTGCGCAATTTTATTTATATATCAACTCATGTGAATGCCATTGGATGCGAAGTGTTGGTTATTCTGTGTGTAATAATAAACATTGCCATAGGATAGTAACAATTAATTTTGAACTACACTACATGGCATACTTCTTGACGATAGGCATACTTCATCATATACCACATAAGCATTTGGAGCTTGTGTGACGAGGTTGAAGATTTACCATACGAGCGAGAGGCTTATATGGCGATGACTATATATTACAGGTTGAACTGATGACTGATCTGAACTATATAAATTGTAACGGTAAATTTCCTGATTAATAAAAACCCCACTCGGGTCCGGAGATGACAATAAACACGTCTCTCTGGTCATTAAGGCACAAAAAACATTTATAGGGTGACGAGAATTTATTCTATGGAGTTATGATCTATACGCACTCCCCTGTGGACACCGGAACATATCACTATAAATATGTGTATGCTTATTAGGATTTATTGGGTACCTAATACGGCCCAATAAATTTCCAAACCCCTTCTCGTACAAAGGAGATTATGGCGAAAATTTTCGAAATATAAAGGCGCTAGTGAAATAATTGAAGTGAAAACGATATTGAAATCGCAGAACGAAATATATTTATATATATATATATATATACAAATATAAATAAAATTGAAACTAATCGAGGTCGTGCAGTTCGTGTTTCGAAATCGTAACTTAAATCGATTAGTACGAGAGATCCGACCATCGGATTTTTCCGAAACCGCAACCGTTAGATTCGCCTTCGAAATATCTTTCCAACGACACCAACTTTGTAAAGATCCAATGGTTAGATTGTCTGGAATGTTTAATTCAAATCTGAAGAAAAACAGCACTAGAATCGATTATATTTATATATAAATATAAATATAATTAAATTAAATCGAATAACGACGCTGCATTTCATATTTTGAAACTGTAACTTCAAACGACTAGTGCGGAAGATCCGACTGTCGGATTTTCACGAAACTGGAACCGTTGGGCTCGCTTTGGAAATATCTTCCCAGTGATATAAACTTTGTAGAAATCCAACGGTTAGATTTCCCGATATGTATAAAACAAATTCGGGTAAAAACAGCGCTAGTGCCACAGCACGACCTGAAACGTCGTTTAATTAAATACGGCCATTTTTAAATAAATAAAAATGGCGAAAAATCGTTATAAAATATTATAAGCGGCATGGAATGGAAATAAACCAATTTTACTTGGTTCGCTAGATATTTGATGGTTGAATGTGTCTGACATGAAAATTATACTAAAGAACTGAAATGTGAGTGTCGAATAATTTAACCAATAAAAAATATATTTGAATTCTAAATATACGTGAATTATTTGAAAAGGCCGAGCTAACCCTCATTTCAAATTATTGATCGAATGATTCGAAGTCAAAAATACGAAGACGGTTCAAGACCGACGATCTTCGTATCGGATGGACGGGTGCTGCTGAGGTTCCTGATTGGAGTAGCTACCTTGAAGGGACGGAAGTAGTAGCCATCTGGACGTATGTGTTGATTGTACGGATATGCGACGAATATGATTCCTCCGGTTTCGTTCAGACCCAGAACGAACTTGTAAATGGACTGTGTGTCGGACATTGGATTTTTTTCTGTGCTGATTGATCTTTGTTAAATATATATCTGTTTGGCGACGGAGAATTTATTCTCTTACTTAATGCCCTTCTCTGAGACGTACGAACTCAGAGGTTATATATCGATAGAAATCAGTCGTATGGAGTGGATTGCCTGTGTGGCATGCCAAGATGCAGTGATCAAGGCTTCTGTTGCAAAGCAAAGTCTTGTGTTCGATGATCAAAGTATGATCTACATGGCCTGACTTTGTATATAGCATGGATTCGCGAGCCTCACACCTCGGTATGAGTCAAAATGGGATAAGGACCCAAGGAGTGCCGACGTTTCTTTCTAGCTATGGGTGGTGTCAGTGCTTAAACTGACTGACATTTATATTACTTTTACCTATGTGGCTGTTGGAATGCGAAATGCCTCGATTTTAGGTCTGTTAGGACCGAGAAACGTGTGTTCAGGAATTGCCAATCCTCAAACGTAAGAGAGGACCGGCCTTGGAGGATCCAATGTTTACCTAGAGTGTGTAGTCCTGAGGCATTTGCTAGAGTGTCTCGAAGCGGAGAGGAGTTTGCCCCTTGCCTCAACTCATGATGGAATCCAAACTTCCAATATGAAATAACGGATTTGATTGTAGAGATAGTATGGCGACATAGTGGTATGGGGCACTTATGCCGTCTATGATTGATATTTATGATTGAATTCGCTTTTGAAACATATATGCACTAGTAATAATACCAAGTGATTTTGCTTTGCACGTATTAAACATATTTTGGCCATTACAAGGTAAAACTCTATCCTCCGGTTTGCGTTACATTGTGTGATGGGACTTGAGTCTTATGACGGCTTCATTCTTTTTAAAAGCATCGCGTTGTTTAAAGAATTTACTTTGTTTAAATGCACTGGCAATCACTGGAGTAAACCCGTTCCGCGAAAGTGGCGTGGTCCTATGATTTGCCTTATTATTGTTGTTTAACCAGATAAGTAGATTTCTCATACCAGTCCCACGACTGACTCGTTGTTTGTTTCACTTTGCAAACTCGGGTGCCCTTATTTTCATACGGGCAGCCTAGTTGACAGATGATAGGTTATTTTGGCTTAGCATTGCAGCATGGAGTGCGTTTTTGGCTTGATGGCGAGGATTATATTTACTTGTATTTTGGCTATTGACTTTCCACTATCCTTATCTTATGTATATGATTCCGCCTATGGCGATGTAGACTGATTTACTTCCAGCATTTATTATCTTATGTATATGTACTACCTCAGGCGATGTAGACTGATATCTTTATTATGTCTCACTGTATGTTTATATCCCGCTATGGCGATGTTGACTGATCATTCACTTTTTATGCACTAAGTTATATCCTACACTGTGCTACTCTGATGTTGTTACATGTTATGATTCCGCTGTCATATCTTTGTAAAATTATTCTATTTGTTGTTTATGCTATTATATGTACTCTGCTAATGATGATTAATGAGTTAAATTCCAATGATTATCCTTAACACCGTCGTACGGGTTTTGAGATCATCATAGTTGGTATCAGAGCTTTGGTTAACATTAGTTCTGGAATTTAACACATTAAACACCTCATCAAAATAGAATCAGTAGTGTTCTAAGGCGAGTGGCTCATTAGAGATAGGATTAGTAATGTCCTAGAATGACCTAAGCAGAATAGCAAAACAATTTGATCAGTACATCATTACCTTTCCTTATGTTCTTCTGCTTTATCGTATATGAAAGTTATCATTTCTGTGAGCTTGACTCTTTTTTTGCTTATACAGAACTTGTCTTGATGGCTACACGAGCAGCTGCAGCCAGAGGAGGCCGAGCAGGCCGAGCTGGAGGACGGGGGAATATCCCCGTAGCAGAACAAGGGCCAATGATACAGCCACCAGCACCTCAAGACTTCGACCTTGACCGAGTAGCGAAGAGGTACAGAAACCTCAGGGGCAAACCCTTTTCTGGCATTGGCACCGTGACAGAGGCTTTAGCATGGTTGAAGACATGCGAGAAGATTTTTGGTGGCATGAGACTTGGAACCCACGACAAAGCGCTTATGGGCGATTGGCTTTTACAGGAGGAGGCCGAATTGTGGTGGGATGCCATCACCTCTGAGGATGAGGAAGATACGGTAAGGACTTGGAAGGAGTTCATTGTTCAAGGGGAAGTTCATCCCCGAGCAAGCATTAGAGCGTATGCGTGATGAGTTTGCTAATCTCCAGCAGGGAGACCGATCTATTCAAGACTATCTCAACAAATTTACACAGCTATCACGTTATGCTCCAGAGCTTATCTTGACATCAAAAGCAAAGAACAAGAGGTTTATACTGGGGCTACAACGCAAGTATCAGGACCTGGACATGAGTAACATCAAACTTCCATTTTCAGAACTGGTAGAGATGGCCTGTAACTACGAAGACTTGGATGAGAGGAACTCCAATCTTGACCGCGCTAAGAGCCAAGCAGGAAACAAGCGCAAAGCTTCTGGAGATCATCCCGAGTCCAGCAATACAACAGCCACTACTCAGCAAGCTGGTAAGCCACCCAAAGGCAGCTGTTACAATTGCGGTAAGAAGGGGCATTATTCAAATGTGTGCACCGCTCCAAAGTGGCTGAAGACAAACGTGCAAAGCTCAAATCCGAATCCCCGCAGCTTGGCTGAATGCTACAACTGCCATCAGAAGGAGCACTTTAGCAAAAATTGTCCTTTGAAGAAGAATGCACAGGTAGCACATGTTTATGACGGGGAAAACCCGCCAGCTATCACTGATGGATCAGGTAAACCCGATGTCTTGGGAGGTACCCTTACAATTAAAAATATTCATGTTTCTGTAATTTTTGATACTGGTGCATCTCAAAGTTTTATTGCAAGTAACACTGTTCACAAATTAAAATTAAAACAAAGGAAGCTTAAAGAACCAATTAGAGTTCAAAATCCGATAGGAGGTCCTATTGTTCTTAGTTCCTATTTTAGAGTGCCAGTCTCCTATTCTTTCTACGGATTTCCTTTTGATTTGATCATTATGGATTTCTCTGAATTCGACATTATTCTAGGGTTGGATTGGTTAACGAAATATGAGGCAGAAGTCAAATGTGCCGAAAGAGTCGTTAAAATTAAAGCAAAGCTAGGGCATATCACTATACCATGCCACGGCTCGGAAACAGATAGAAAAGAATTTTGGTATGCTATGGAAGTTATTCCCACTTCATTAGAAAAGATTTCTGTCGTTAAAAACTATGCGGATGTGTTCGAAGAAGTCAAAAACTTACCTCCGCAAAGAGAAATTGAATTCAGAATCGATCTAATTCTGAATGCCAGACCAGTAGTACAGCCAATTTGAAGAATGGCCCCGAAAGAAAAAGAAGAGTTGGGCAACCAAACTCGAGAATTGATATGGAAAGGTCTGATCAGGAAAAACTTTTCAGATTAGGGAGAAGCAGTAGTGTTTGTCCCGAAATCAGACGGTACTCTACGAATTTGTGTTGATTACCGAGATCTCAATAAGCAGACAATGAAGAATAAATATCCATTGCCGCGAATCGATGATTTGCTAGATCAATTAAATGGAACGCGAGTATTCTCCAGAATGGACCTAGCTACAGGTTTCCACCAATTACGTATAGCCGAAGACTGTGTTCCTTTGACAGCCTTCAGGGGTCCCGATTTATTCTACGAAAGGCTAGTAATGTCGTTCGGCTTGTGTAATGCTCCAGCCTACTTCGTCGATTTAATGAACAGAGTATTCCGTAGTGTCTTGAATAAATTTGTTCTGGTCTACATTGATGAAATCTTAATCTACTCCAAGTCAGAAGGCGAGCATGCAAAACATTTAGAACAAGTGTTGGAAATTCTGAGAAGAAATGTCTTGAAAGCTAAATTTTCTAAGTGTATCTTCTGGCAAGATGAAGTTAAGTTCCTTGGCCATGTCGTATCAAAAGAAGGGATTGCTGTTGATCAAAGCAAAATTTCAGCAATCCAAGACTGGAAACAGCCTACTACCCCCACTGAAGTTCGAAGTTTCCTTGGATTGGCTTGTTACTATCGGAAATTCATTAAGGATTTTTCAAAGATATCCAGTGTATTAACAAAGCTTACAAAGAAGCATGAGAAATTCAAATGGACTCCCGAATGTGAGGAAGCTTTCTAAGAGCTGAAACTGAAATTGACAACTGCTCCAGTATTAACAATTATTGATGGCAATTAGGACTTGACGGTATGGGCGGATGCTTCTATTAGAGGGCTTGGCGCAGTATTAATGCAAAAAGGCCAAGTGATCCCTTATGCTAGCCGCCAGCTGAAGCCGCATGAAAGGAACTATGCAACTCATGATCTTGAGTTGTTAGCCATCGTGTTTGCTTTGAGAATCTGGAGGCATTATTTATTGGGTGAGAAGTTCGAGCTGTTTACTGATCATCAATCATTGAAGTATTTGTTCACTCAGAAAGATCTAAACTTGAGACAATAGCATTGGTTGGAATTTCTTGCAGCATACGATTTTGAAATTTTGTACACTCCAGGGAAAGCCAACGTTGTGGCGAATGCGCTTAGCAGAAAGAATGAAATCATCGCCAGTTTGATCATTACGTCTTCGTTAATTGACAAGATCTCTGCCCTTCAGAAAGGAGATAATTTTGTTAAGGAGATGATCAAAAGAATTAAAAAGGGCGAAGACTCCAGCTTCCAAGTGGATAGTGAGGGAGTTCTGAGATTAAAAGGAAGAATTTGTGTTCCCGGCATCTCCGAGCTAAAAAGGGAAGTACTTGATGAATGTCACAGGTCCAAACTTAGTATCCATCCCGGTGTGAGCAAAATGTATAATGACCTCAAACGCACATTCTGGTGGAAGGCGATGAAGAGAGACATTTCTTTATATGTTAGCAGGTGCTCTACTTGCCAACTAGTCAAAAGCGACCAGCAGAAACTGACTGGATTATTACAACCATTAGATATTCGAGGATGGAAGTGGGAGCAGATTTCCATGGGCTTCATAGATGGTTTGCATCGAACTAAGAAAGGGAACGACAGTATTTGGGTGATTGTAGATTGCTTCACGAAGACCGCCCATTTCATACCTGTCAGATCCAATAGAACGGCTCAAAGTTTAGCGCAGGTTTACTTCAAAAAAATAGTTAAACTGCATGGAGTGCCACTCAGTATAGTCAGTGATAGAGATCCACTATTTACTAGCAAATTCTGGGAAGCATTCCAGACAGAATTGGGAACCAAATTGAATCTGAGTACTGCTTATCACCCTCAGACAGATGGGAAAACGGAGCGGGTGAATAGAATTCTAGAAGATTTACTGCGGGCTTGTGTTACTGATTTTGGTGGGTCATGGGAGGATCACTTGCATTTGGCAGAATTCTCATATAACAATAGCTATCAAGCAAGTTTGGGAATGTCGTCATTTGAAGCATTATACGGTAGACCGTGCAGATCTCCAGCATGTTGGGTAGAACCTGGCAACAGACTTGTGTTGATACCCGATATGATTCGAGAAGCATCTGATAAAGTTGATTTCATCAAGAAGCGATTGAAAGCCGCGCAAAGTCGACATAAAAGTTATGCAGATTCTAGAAGAAGAGATTTATCATTTGTCGTTGGTGATTATGTGTATTTAAGAATTTCTCCGATGAGGGGAGTAATCAGATTTGGTTTCATTACCTAATTGGTTGCCTGGAGTGCATGATGTGTTTCACGTATCTCAACTTAGAAGACATGTGCATGATCCGGATCTTGTTGTTGAAGAAGCATCGCAACAGGACTTGGAAATTACTCCAGAATTAGAAGTCAGAAGAGAGCCGTTAAAGATTATTGGCAAAGAAACTAGAGAGCTAAGGAGCAAAAAGGTTCATTTAGTTAAAGTGCAGTGGAGTAGTGATCCTAGAGACTGTACTTGGGAGACTAAGGAAAGCATTAAGCAAGCTTACCCCCAAATGCAGAGTGGACATCTCTGACTAACTTCGGTGCAAAGTACCTTTAAAATACTTTGCATTTCCATTTCTATTTCCTACTATACTGCTGTTTCCTTTTCGGGGACGAAAAGTTTTAAGTGGGGTAGATTGTAACAACCCGGAAAATGCGAGCCAATTTAAAAATTTTAAATTGGTTATTTTCAAAGAATTTAAACAATTGAAATAGAATATTACAATGAAATATTGGATTGGAAATATAGTGGCAGTTTAAAATTTTGAATTCAAACTTTGACTGACTGTACCGGGTGTAAAATATAACGGATTTTAGTGAAACCAAAAATATTTAAATCTGTTTATGAATAGCTTTCTAACGAATCTGAAAAATTGAAGTTTCGTAGTGGGAATCAAAAGTTATCGCCAAATGAATTTTCAGAAAGGTCGCTATAGAGAATATATAGCCCGTGAAAATAGACATTTTGCAAACGACATCGGAATTCGACGAAACCACTTTTTTTGGATCCGGGATGTCAAACTATTGCTAGGTTTAAAATTTCATAATTTTTGAAGCTAGTATGTGAGCATGGCAAAAGAAAATCTGATTGGTCAATTTCTGTTAAATTGGATCGACCAGAAAATGGCCATTTTTCAAACGATCTCAGAATTCAACAAAACTAGTTTTGTTGGGACCGTAGCATCAAAACATAGCTAGATTTATTTTTCTGGAATTTTTCGAATCAGTTTGTGGCCCTGGCAAATTGAAATGTACGTTCAAATTGAATATTGAATGTTTTATACTTTAATTTGAAAAATAACTGACTGTAACAGACGAATTGGCCTATGAAACATATCCCATTGTGTCCAGGATGGGGGTATTTAGCTGGGGGCGACAGTCGTTGGGTTTGAAAAGGAGTTGGTATGGAGAAACTGGTATTTTCAAATTTAAAATAAAATATAAGGGACAATCACCATCCTTCTCTCTCATTTCCCTTTAACCAGTCAAAACCCGATTAGCTCCCCCCCCCCCCCCTCGCATGACGGAGAAAGCTCCGATCTTCCCTCCCATTTTCCAATCAATCCAAGAAGAATCAGCCCTCCTCCCTTTGCAACTTATTGAAGCCCTCACTCCCCTCTTTAAATCCATACCCGATTCATCCACCCTCGTCGCCTGTGCCTCGAGATTCGCGCCCCCCAAAGTCAGCCGCGCCGACCCGATTTTCCTCCTCCACCGTGCTGCGAGTCGGCCTCCACCACCATGCGCCTGAAGTCCTTTCGAAGCTCTATCACGTGCTGCAGTCGGATTTTATTATCGTGCAACGATCGAAGTGGAAGATCGAAACCTAGTTTCGAAGATTTAAACAAGGTAAATGGCTTTAATTTTCTGAATTGAAAATAACACTTTAAGTGTTGCAAACTTTGAAAAATCATATCTTTATGATGTGTTAACGAAATTCGATGAAACAGGAAACATCGTGACCACAAGGAGGCTCTCTACAATCTAGAAGAGACCGCGGATTTTTCTGAGCTAGCTACGATTTTTAGCATCTCGAAAACCAAGGTGAGAACTCTAAATTCAAATGTGAATGAAATCGTGTTGAATAAGTTATATAAGCAAAGTGTAAATTATATACGCATTGTATACCTCGTGTACATGTGTTGTATAAGTTATATGAGCGATGTATAAATTATACAAGCGTTGTATGAAACATATATGCTTTGAATTGTGTTGGAATGGAAGTGAAATATATTAATATATATATATATATACTCCCCTCGTCCACAAACCATGGACGATATTTATTGCTTGTGATTGGCGTGAAAATATGTGGTATGACGAATGGTTGAAAATAATTGTTTGTGGTTGATATTGTTGGATTGTGGTTGAAAAATACCTTTGTGGTTGAAAAATGCCTTTGTGGTTGAAAAATACCCTCTTGTGGTTGAAACAAATTAGAATAGGATTGTGGAAATGAAAATAAAACATGTCACCTGCGTGCGAACTAGATGCATGAAATCCGCACTGTCAAAAACCGCGAGGTTTTAAGGTAGAGCGAGGAGCCGTACTCGGGAGGGTGTCGGTTTTAACTACCCTGTCGTTATGCTGTTTAATTTTTTTGAAATATTCATATGTTAGAATTATTTTCATTTGTTGAAATCATTTTTCATATGTTGAAACCGCATTCATGTGTTGAATAGAAATTCATTCGTTGAATAGAAATTCATGTGTTGAATGGTATTTATGTTTTAAATAAATTGCTTTAACAATAAAGATTACATTTTTATTATATATACAAACTATAGAAAACATTCATGTGTTGAATAGAAATTCATTCGTTGAATAGAAATTCATGCGTTGAATGGTATTCGTGTTTTAAATAAATTGCTTTAACAATAAAGATTACATTTTTATTATATATACAAACTATAGAAAAAATTCATGTGTTGAATGGTATTCGTGTTTTAAATAAATTGCTTTAACAATAAAAATCACATTTTTATTATATATACAAACTATAGAAAACATTCATGTGTTGAATAGAAATTCATGTGTTGGATGGTATTCGTGTTTTAAATAAATTTATTTAACAATAAAATTTACATTTTTATTGTGAATATGAAGTGCTAAAAACATTCACGTATTGAATAAATATTTCTGATGATAAAAATATTACTTTTATCATGTATACGCCTCGCTAAAAATACACACGTGCTGAAATAAATGTTCGGGGGTTATAAATGTTATTTTTAACATGGTTAGGATCTAAATAAAATAGCCAAGAGTTGAAATATATTTTTGTTCGTCAAAAATATCATTTTACCCTATGTATAAGTGTTAAAAATCACAGTGTGTTGAAATAAATATTTGTTCGCTAGGAATATTATTATTAGCTTTGTTCTGCATATATATATATACATGTGTTGAACAGAGAAAATGGATTAGCTGTTGAGTAAAGAAATTATTTGCGTGCCCGACAAATAGGTAAGCCTTAATGAGTTGGCTACGCAATTTTATTTTTATATCAACTCTTGTGAATGCCATTGGATGCGGAGTGCTGGTTATTCTTTGTGTAATAATAAACATCGCCATAGGATAGTAACAATTAATTTTGAACTACACTACATGGCATACTTCTTGACAATAGGCATACTTCATCATATACCACATAAGCATTTGGAGCTTGTGTGATGAGGTTGAAGATTTACCATACGAGCGAGAGGCTTGTATGGCGATGACTATATATTACAGGTTGAACTGATGACTGATCTGAACTATATAAATTGTAACGGTAAATTGCCAGATTAATAAAAAAAACCACACGGGTCTGGAGATGACAATAAACACGTCTCTCTGGTCATTAAGGCAAAAAAACCATTTATAGGGTGACGAGAATTTATTCTCTGGAGTTATGATCTATAAACACTCCCCTATAGACACCGGAATATATCACTATAAATATGTGTATGCTTATTAGGATTTATTGGGTACCTAATATGGCCCAATAAATTTCCAAACCCCTTCCCGTACAAAGGAGGTTATGGCGAAATTTTTCGAAATATAAAGGCGTTAGTGAAATATTTGAAGTGAAAACGATATTGAAATCGCGGAATGAACTATATTTATGTATATATATATAATTGAAACGAATCGAGGACGTGCAGTTCGTGTTTTGAAATCGTAACTTCAATCGATTAGTACGAGAGATCCGACCATCGGATTTTTCCGAAACCGAAACCGTTGGGTTCTCCTTGGAAATATCTTTCCAACGGCACCAACTTTGTAAAGATCCAGCGGTTGGATTGTCTGGAATGTTTAATTCAAATCTGAAGAAAAACAATGCCAGAATCGATTATATTTATATATAAATATAATTAAATTAAATTGAATAACGACGTTGCAGTTCGTATTTTGAAACCGTAACTTCAAACGACTAGTACGGAAGATCCGACCGTCGGATTTTCATGAAACTGGAACCGTTGGCTCGCTTTGGAAATATCTTCCCAGTGATATAAACTTTGTAGAAATCCAACGGTTAGATTTCCCGATATGTGTAAAACAAATTTGGGGAAAAACAGTGCCATGGCACGACCTAAAACGTCGTTTAATTAAATATGGCCATTTTTAAATAAATAAAAAGGAAGAAAAATCATTATAAAATATTATAAGCGGCATGGAATGGAAATAAACCAATTTTACTTGGTTCGCTTGATATTTGATGGTTGAATGTGTTTGACATGAAAATTTTACTAAAGAACTGAAATGTGAGTGTCGAATAATTTAACCATGGAAAGAATTGATTTGAATTCTAAATATACGTGAATTATTTGAAAAGGCCAAGCTAACCCTCATTTCAAATAATTGATCGAACGATTCGAAGTCGAAAATACGAAGACGGTTCAAGACCGACGATCTTCGTATCGGATGGATGAGCGGTGCTGAGGTTCCTGATTGGAGTAGCTACCTTGAAGGGACGGAAGTAGTAGCCGTCTGGACGTATGTGTTGATTGTATGGATATGCGAGGAATACGATGCCTCCGGTTTCGTTCAGACCCAGAACGGACTTGTAAATGGACTGTGCGTATGACATTAGATTTTGTTCTTTGCTAATTGATCTCTGTTAAATATATATCTGTTTGGCGGCGGAGAATTTATTCTCTTGCTTAACGCCCTTCTCTGAGACGTACAAGCTCAGAGGTTATATATCGATAGAAATCAGTCATATGGAGTGGATTGCCCGTGTGGCATGCCAAGATGCAATGATCAAGGCTTCTATTGCAAAGCAAAGTCTTGTGTTCGATGATCAAAGTACGACCTACGTGGCCTGACTTTGTGTATAGCCTGGATTCGCGAGCCTCACACCTCGGTATGAGTCAAAAACGGGATAAGGACCCAAGGAGTGCATGACGTTTCTTTCTAGCTATGGGTGGTGTCAGTGCTTAAACTGCCTGACATTTATATTACTTTTACCTATGTGGTTGTTGGAATGCGAGGCACCCCGATTTTAGGTCTGTTAGGACTGGGAAACGTGTGTTCAGGAATTGTCAATCCTCAAACGTAAGAGAGGACCGGCCTTGGAGGATCCAAGGGTTACCCAGAGTGTGTAGTCCTGAGGCATTTGCTAGAGTGTCTCGAAGCGGAGAGGAGTTTGCCCCTTGCCTCGACTCATGATGGAATCCAAACTTCCAATACGAAATAACGGATTTGATTGTAGAACTAGTATGACGACATAGTGGTATGGGGCACTTATGCCGTCTATGATTGATATTTATGATTGAATTCTCTTTTGAAACATATATGCACTAGTAATAATACCAAGTGATTTTGCTTTGCACGTATTAAACATGTTGTGGCCATTATAAGGTAAAACTCTATCCTCCTGTTTGCGTTGCATTGTGTGATGGGACTGGAGTCTTATAACGGCTTCATTCTTTTTAAAATCATTCCGTTGTTTAAAGAATTTACTTTGTTTTAAATGCACTGGAAATCACTGGAGTAAACCCGTTCCGCGAAAGTGGCGTGGTCCTAGGATTTGCGTTATTATTGTTGTTTAACCAGTTAAGTAGATTTCTCATACCAGTCCCACGACTGACTCGTTGTTTGTTTCACTTTGCAAATTCGGGTGCCCTTATTTTCACACGGGCAGCCTAGTTGACAGATGACAGTTATTTTGGCTTAGCACTGCAGCATGGAGTGTGTTTTTGGCTTGATAGCGAGGATTAGATTTACTTGTATTTTGGCTATTGACTTTCCGCTATCCTTATCTTATGTATATGATTCCGCCTATGTGATGTAGACTGATTTACTTCCAGCATTTATTATCTTATGTATATGTACCGCCTTAGGCGATGTAGACTGACATCTTTATTATGTCTCACTGTATGTATATATCCCGCTATGGCGATGTTGACTGATCATTCACTTTTTGCGCACTAAGTTATATCCTACACTGTGCTACTCTGATGTTGTTACATGTTATGATTCCGCTGTCATATCTATGTAAAATTATTCTATTTGTTGTTTATGCTATTATCTGTACTCTGCTAATGATGATTAATGAGTTAAATTCCAATGATTATCCTTAACACCGTCGTACGGCTTTTGAGATCGTCACAGTAATGGTACATTATTGTTTGTCCATCGAAGTTGGCATCTTGACATGTTTTTTTTTTTAAATCAATGCATATTTATTATGTTGAAATTATGTTGACAAATTACTAGACTAAATTTAACCATTTATTTGAATCTAAATGCATGTGATAAAGCATATCAGCTAAATATACATATATTTTAAATTAACCGGTAAAATTACCGTTACCATTGATATTGAATAAATGTCACTGATAATTTACTGTAAAAAATGGTTAATTTATCTTTAACATATCGCTTTAATTGGTACACCGATTTAAATCGAAAATGATTACCGATTGACCGATATTGGTAAATTTACAATTTACTGTTACCGTAAAAGCCCTAGTTAGGTTTAATCTCAAAACGTTTATCCTAGGAAATTGTAGAGAAATTTGGAGGAACGCAGATATGTTTCACGTCCTGTTTTAATCTACGTCATTGATAATAGCATACTGCATGAGTCCATTTTACTATCAGCTTTTGCTTTCTGTCAGCTTTTGGTTTCTTTACATTGTATGGCAGTAGTTTGGTTTAATTAATGGACAAATATCTTTTAACCTAGCTAGCTAATGTCTTACGGGGTACTTTGATTTTTGGTTTGATTTAATAAACGTTATCAATGCGACTATATTTTGATTTAAATAATGCGATAGTTTTAATCCTACGTGTAGCATATATCAATATACGCAACGGAAGTTAACGATGACATGATCAATGAAGTGAACTTATGGTTAACTATTTGTAGTTTTCAATGTCTTTGCCCATCACAGTTTACCATCTAATTGACTTCAAAAGACAAGGGAGGTGTAAGATTTCACCTTTTCTCTTACCAGTTAAACTACTCCAGTTTATTCATCTACTGTTGCAGAGTTTATTTCATTGTATTAGTTCAACATTCTGACCCAACTTCAAATTTTTGATTTCTACTGTGATCCTCAACAAAATTTCAAATTTCGCTTTTGTTTATAGCTGAGTTTTTAGATTATGTAGTATTTCACACTACAACAGAATACCATATTACAACTTTATTTTACAACTGTCACAAAATGACAGTTGTAATAAATCATTTTTACAACTGTGCTTACCTGAAAGTTGTAATAAATATATTTTTAAGAACTCTTTTATTTTACCAGTTGTAATAGATGTCTATTACAACATTTATTTTTTTATTAGTTGTAATAGATGTCTATTTTTTAACTATTCTTATTTTTTATCAGTTATTACTAATAATTGAAATATTTTTATTAGAAAGTTGCATAAAATTATTTTCATAAGCTCTTTTTTCTACTTGTTGTAATAGAGGCCTATTAAATACTAATAATGACTAATATTTAATATACATAATATTAATATTTAATTATTAATAATATTAATATTTAAAATAATTAATATTCAATATTGACTTTACAAATTAATAATAATTAACATTCAGTAATAAATTAACACATGAATAGTAATTAATATTTAAAAATTAATAAAAAGAAATTATTATTCAATAATTATTGTAACCCCCCACGCCCGCTACGGTCACTCACTAAGGGAATGCCATGACATCGGTGGAGTATTTTAAGTGAATATAGAACAGAAAAATTTCAACAAGACAGATATAAGTAATACTTGAGAATTTAAAACATCATTTCAATTGCAGCGGAAAACAAAACATGTCTGGTTACATCACAAAACCATAATAGAAGTCAAGTACAAATATCCATCCTGCTAAATAAAAATACATAATCCCAATACATGAACTGATAGCCATAAAAGAAAAGGGTAAACTGAGCTCTACATCTAGGGTCCAAGCTCCAAAAGAGAAATAAAAGCAGCCTGATCAAAGCCCACTCGTGCTGGGCCCACTCTGAGAACCTGAGGGTTGGGAAAAAGATAAAAACAACGGGGTCAGACATAAGTCTGAGCGAGTCCTATAACTTTAACAATGTAATCATTAAAGTAATAAGGATATGATATAACTTGGTACGGTGTGACTGGGGATAAATGACTACACTCAGTAGCCAATCAGACTTAGAGTGAACTAAGATAACGATAAAGACGCATTTACCCACCCAAGGATAATTACTACACTGCACCACACCAGTCATTCCTACTTAAAGGTTGATCCCTCCCAAGGACTTAGAAAATTTACCCGGTAGTTTCGTATACCCCTAGCTGACTACATAGGTGCCGTCTGCCCCTATCTCCACTAGGTGTACCCACTACTCCCAAGCGATCGGCTCCCTACCGTAGATACCCGTGCTAGCCCCACAGTGGGGTGTATCACTCCCCAAAGTGGCAACCCGATACAACCAACGGTGCACGGCTTATACATACACGATGCAACAACGTCTTACCTACCAGCCCGGGTCCACACACGCATATGAAACCCGTTGGACTTGCGTTGCCACCGCTAACCCGTTTTGGCCTCTTATAGTCAAGCCCAGTACGCGTGTCCCGTCCTCGACATGGGTCGAGCCCAATAAGATACATATGGGTTACTGGTTGAAATGGGCCCCCACAAGCTACCCACCTAAGCTTGTCCCTTTTTCTAGTGCATCCCACTTAACCCTTTAATCATGTTTAATTACATGTTTCCACTTGGTTAAGTATTCTAATCGTATTTTCTATTGCCACCCAAGGCAACCCACTAGATTTCCATATGCCACCCAAGGCACCCACTTAACCCCTCATGTCCCTCTACATGCTAATATGGTTAAGTGTTTCTTAATTAATTAATTAAGATTATGACCTCTCACATTAGACCATCTTTTATGACTGCTGGATATGCCGGTTGGTTCCGGGCAGACTTCTGTCATAAAAAGGGTCTAACCTCGTGTCTTTACTTTAATCACGTATTTAATTCATGACTAAGACCTCTCACATTGGGCCAATCATTTGTAGCTGCTGGATGGTCGGTCGGTTCCGGGCAGACTTCCGCTACAAAAGGGTCCAACCTCGTGTCTTAGTTGATTAATTACACCTAATTAATCACCCCCCCCCCCCCCCCCCCATAATTAATTATCCCTAATTAATTACACATTTTTAAGAATATGGGTAGACCTAACTCAATAGGTAAATTCCCAATTCCAAAGTATGGGTAGACCTAACTTAATAGGTAAATTCCCAACTCCATAATGTGGGTAGACCTAACTTAATAGGTAAATTCCCAAATTATGTCCATTCATTTTATGTTATGCTTAATCATAACAACTTTACACCTTTTTATAATCATGCATATTAACCCCATCGTTTCCCACGTAATTCGTTTACATAACACGTCATACATAGGGACAACTTTGCATATGTTATGCACATCATAAAACGAGACAAACTTGCATATGAACTTGCATATAAACTTGCATAAAACTTGCATATGAACTTGCATAAAACTTGCATATGAACTTGCATATGACTTGCATAAAACTTGCATATGAACTTGCATATAAACTTGCATAAAACTTGCATATGAACTTGCATATAAACTTGCATATGAACTTGCATACCATGTCATATCACAAAGGCAAACTTGCATATGTTATGCATATCATAAAAAGAGACTAACTTGCACATATGTTATGCATATCATAAAAAGAGACTAACTTGCACATGAACTTGCATATATCATGTCATATCACAAAGGCAAACTTGCATATGTTATACATATCATAAAAAGAGACTAACTTGCATGTGATCTTGCATATAAACTTGCATAAAACTTGCATATGAACTTACATGACACATCATATCATAAAAAGAGGCAAGTTTACATATGAACTTATAACATATGACAACCACAACTTGCATAATCCACATTTACATCCATAGCCTCCTAATATCCTATCCTAATTAGTTTAGCAATTACTTGCTAAAGGCATAGGAACTCACCAAAACCAAGATTAGCTAACTTATGAAGTAGAACTAGTTGCTAAATATGAAGAAGATGATGATTAGAGGTTGATTAGCTTGCAACTTCCTTCATAAACTAGTGGAGACTCCTCTTAAGTTTGATTTTGGCGGCATGAGGCCATCATTTCTATTTTTAGTATGAATTAGGGTAGTATTAGGGTGTATTTATAGATTAGGTGAGTGTTTTAGGCCCTTAGATTAACCCTAAATTAGATTAGGACCCTTAGATTTCGGCACCTTCCAGAAACCAGCCCTAAGACCAAGCCCAAACCCCAAACTGGTGCACCCAACCACAGAACTCTCTAGAAACTGTGCAGGTTTCCTGGCTCGGCACGGGCGCACTTCCCAAGTGCGCCAGTGTATTTTTGTACTGGCGCACTTCATAAGTGCGCCAGTGCATTTTTTGTACTGGCGCATTTCACAAGTGCGCCAGTGCATTTCTACAACCTTCATTGGGCCATAACTGGGCCATACGGACTCCGATTTACAAAATTTCGGACTCTATTCTGCGTATTTTTCCGAGACGAACGTAATGACGCAGCCCGTTTCCGCCAATTCTCACATTTGAGATTATTTATTCTGCAATTAGTGAATCTTAGCATTAACTGAAATACGGGGTGTTACAATTATGGTTAAGTATTTAATAGTCAGGGAATTGCTAGCATCAGTCGCGCGTGCCCACAGTCGTCATATGCTCGCTCAGCTGATTAGTTGGACATATTTATTATTTTTAAATTCAATTAAAATGGACCCCACTAGAACTTATTTGACCAATACCTGCGCAAGTATTAGATCAATCTCTTGATGCACGACTGATGTTAGCACGGCTCTTAGTATTCAATAACTAATAGCATATGCATATAAATTAATTTTTATTAATTAAGAATCAATTATAGCTAAGAAGAAATAAGTGATAGTTAATAAAAACTATTATTAATAATTAATATTTAATATTTTAATAATAATTAATTCTTAAGAAATCCATATTATAATTTTACATATCAGTTTAAACGTATAATATTTAATTCTATAAATTTTAGTGAAATTTTGGTGGTGACACACGAAAATCTAATGGTCATCTTAACGCAAAAGGATGAAATTATGGCGCGTTAAAAGTGAAAATTTGGCTCCAAATGTTACTCGCGTCTAATATTTGTTGGCCGACCTTTCCACTACTTTTCCCCAAATCAACATCGATCAGTAATTTTTCCTTCCTCAGACAAAATCGCATATCAACAAACACTGACTGCTACCGAGGAATATGGATGGATCCACTAATTATCGAACTAATGAGGATGGAGCCGATCCACAAGTTTATTTGCTTCTGCCTACCTCCAATTACCTAACAATTGGTCGGTTTTGTTCAAAAGCAAAGCAGACTTCCACAGACAAACTTTCGCTACCAATGGCGGTTTTCAGTCAAAGTAATGGGATAAAATCAATAGCTTGTTCTCATGGGCGGAGGCACATTAAATTCCGCTACCACTGTAGACTCCTCCGAAAGTCAGACTTTCCCGCAGCTCATTGTAGACTTCGCTGCTGCCATAGGTGGTTCCCTCGCTGGTCTTTTGGTCCCTCAAATTGAAGCTTCAAAGTGGGCAACAGTTCGCTGCTGCCACAGGTGGTTCCCTGGCTAGTCTCTTGGTCCCTCAAACTGAAGCTTCGAAGTGGGGAACATCGAGTAGTATGCTAGTTTGACTTAATCAATTGATCTAGGTGCCAATTAGCTGACTCAAATTTAAGTACTTTAATTTTTATAGAACTAGCTATAGAATTGGCTTGATTATTTGACTACGTAAATTGATTCAATGCTTAATTTTGTTGTTGGGTTGTATGATTAGTTTCAACTTGATTGTTAAAGTAACAGAGGTGACCTGATAATTCAAATTGTTTTTGCTGTAGTGTTAAATTCGTTTCTTGAAGAGTTGGTTTGAAAACGATGAGGTTGCTACAAACTAATGCAGGCAATTTAAAAACTACATTCATAATTTGTACAAACAAGATTTCTTTTTTCTTATTAATAAATGTAAAAAAAAATGATTTTAGATATGCAGGAATATTTTGAAAGATTAATACTGGATTGTTTTTGGATTATTATTATATAATCATATCTAGTTGTTTTTGTTTGATGTTCTGGAATCTTTCTTCAAAGACATGGTTAAATGATTGACATGAAAAATAAATTTTCAGGAGCTACCACCCCCAAACCTCCAAATTTAACATTTTGCCCCGCCCATACACATTTTCTGGCTATGCCACTGCTTGTTCTTGTTTGAGAGCGAACCAGACTGGAAATAACATGGCCATATTCTCCCATCAGCATTTGTTACGATCTACTAGAGCATTGTTCACATGGTCGGGTTCGTATATAAGGAGTATAATTTGGGTTATTTCTATTTTTGCTCTTATTCCGAATTCCAGAAGGATGGACTGGTATGACTCTTATGTTGTGCTTGGATTGATATATGGAGTTATCACGTACAAATAAGTCTCTCAATACAAATTTTAATAATAATCAAGGCAGCTTTTTTTTCTTCTATGTTACATTACTAGTTATTTTCATTAGAAATTTTCAGAACTTGTTCGTATGGGGCAAAATAAGAATGTTCTGGACTTCAAAACGTTGTATAAAACATCGAGATTGTCCTGAAATAATTTAACTTCTCAATATATTAGAGCTGAAAAGCCTTAATATGCAGATCATATTCTTCTTTTTTATCCTTTTACATACTCATGAAAATTGAAAGAGTCTAATTTAATACCAACCCTAGCAAATATGACTCATTTCGATGATATATAGATTTAGGTTCTTATGTGTGGATGCTCGCTACATGCATACAGTTGGAATTGCTGCACTAGAAAATATATATGAATTCAGACAAATCATGTTTCGGACAGTACATATCGCTTATATGTCCCATAAAAGTAGCATCCTGCTTTAATATATGGACTATTATTATTGATCATTTCCAATTCCTATTACACTTGTCTGGGAACTGTTCTATTACTCTTTAACTTCTTTTTTATGTTCACACAAACAATCTGTGAATTTTGTAAATTGAGAAATTTATCTACTTTACGTATTTGAATTCAACATTAACTCCTCTAATATTCCAGGAGATAATAATCATTTATTTTTTGTCTTTCTCATTCTTTTAGGAGAAGCTTGATTTCTCATTGTATTTTTTTGTTCTTCAAATTTATATTATTAGGTATTTCTAATAGGAATGCTTGGTTATCTTAAATATATGCAGAAATACCAGGAGTTACATCAGCTTTAGCGGCACTAGTGTTATTTTTTTGGCCAGTATTATGTTGCAGCTTGGAATTTTCAAGATTTCAGGTACGTCTTAATCTACAATCTATTCATCTATATCTGGTATTGATGAGCTATTATCTTCAACAACATTTGGTATTATTTCACCCTCTTCACTTGATAAAAAAGAAAGTTTATTTACCTTTTGTTTATTCTCAACTTGTTTTCAAGTTCCATGTGCCAATTAAATTTTTTTATCCTAAGGATGTAATAGTTACCTATTATAAACGATAATTTAATTTATTTTTCGCAGTTAGCTGACTAAATTTTTATTTATGGAAATCTGTTATAGAGATTGCATTTTTCCATCTCTTTTTCAAGTTTTTTTAATTGATGTCATGACCTCCCACTATTTTCTTGAATAAAAAATTGCAATGCCAGGTTCTTTTTTAAAATTTGCTGGAAGTATCTCCTCTTGAATATGGAAATTCAAAAATATTAAACTACCTAATATTGGACTTCGCACTTTGCTGATATTTGCACTTTGCTGCATGGTTCATCAAAATGTTGCAATGCCAGGTTCTGTTTTCTTGTACCTCATTTGGAGTTTTCTTCTCATTTATTTGCACTTTGCTTATGTTCGCAGCAAGAGGAGAGTCCAATTAAAACAAGTACGGTTAATCTCTTTTATTGTTCTTTCATCAAAATGTTGCAATGCCAGGTTCTTTTTTATTGTATCTCTTTTTTGCAGCAAGAGTAGAGTCCAATTAAATCAAGTACGGTTCATCTCTTTTATTTCTACCTAATATTGGACTCTATTCTTGTTGCAAATATCTCCTCTTGAATGTCTGTTCTATTAAATTTTTCTGCAAGCTATACCAAGGAAAAATTTAATAAAATGGTTGTGTCCAGTAGACACTTGATTAATTACATAAAAGAAAACTGAACGCAACTGAAACGCATTTCATTCCAGTCAAGTGTCAAATTGCGCCTGTTAATGGTATATCAATCATTTATTTCATTTCTGTTCATAACATGTACTTTTCCTGTTTCCTCCTCTAAATTGGGAAGTGTACATCTCGTGCAAAATAGGTTCTAGTAGACTTTAAGCACCTATTATTCCATATATGCCTATGCTACATGCTAAGCTTCTTGTTCTTTCTTGCCCATGTTTGCAAAATAGATTCTGGAAATGTTCCTTTTTTTGGGTCTATGTTCCTGTACTGAGTTTTTTGGTGCAAACTCATTTTTCAATTTTTTGGGTCTATGTTCCTGTATTGTTCTGAAATTTTTTATTTTAAGCATCAGTTTTTTGTACTACTAAACTTATTAAAATTACTTCTTTTTTTTTTTTTTTTTTTTTGCAGTCCCATCGTGGACCGCAAGGTTGGAAAGTTTGGATTAATGTGGCGGTGGATCGAGAAGCTTTCTTGTGGAAGCCGAAATCCGAAATGACTATCGCTGGAGAAGCTGTTGGATCAACTGTGGCTTGGAATAAAAATTACGTTGCCTTCAGCTAGAGTGCTTTCGTAAGGTATGCTTATTTATCTTTTGTGGACAAAACTTCTATCTGTCTTATGTATCTCCTGGGGATACGTATCTTTTGTGTTAGGCCGATGTATGTTTTTTGTGATGGGTTTAGTTAGTGATGTACTATGTGTATGTTGTTCGAATATTATGTTAATTAATATATATGAATGATTCCGTATAGTTATATTTGTTACATTGAAATATGAATCATATTATTATTAATATATATATATTTTTTATATTAGTAAGGTGTATATAAGTTACAACAGCTAAAAAAAGTTGTAATAAATCATTTTACAATGGTGTGAAACAGTTGTAATATTCTGAAAGTCACAATGGTAATCACTTGTTGTCATACCTATGATCTTATGATATTTAAGTGTCTACAACAAGTGGGAGTAAAAGTTGCAATAAAATTTATTACAACGGTGAGTAAAAGTTGCTAAATATCGTATTTTACAACGGTGCAGAAATGTTGTAAAAGATATAAGTATATTACAACTTCTTAATACACGATGGTGGCTCCACCATTGTAAAAGCTTTTTACAACTTTTTTGCACAGTTGTAATATGATATATTTGTTGTTGATCATTTTTTAAATTTGGACCTGAGTAATCAAAGGAAAAAATATCAACAACACAAACTGAATTGAATACATGTATTTCTTAGCTCAACTTGATAATAAATGTTATGATTCATTATATGTTAATAATTTTGTATATAATTACTAAATATCCATATGTTTGATTGTAAACTATCCTGTGAACTGAAATCAGTAAGTATATATTTTATAATATGATGCTCCACCTTATTTTTGTACCAAGTTAATATAAATGAAAATGTAGTAGGTAACAGACAGTACACACATATGTTGTATCAAAAATTATACTTTTTAAAGTATGGTCACTAAAAATTGGTCTACGCGGATGAGTAACTTTCAATGTGATATTATATGTATAGTACCAAAATATATCTAAAAGAATGAATCGAAAAGTGCCTAAATTAAACATATTATACAAATCTTGAAATGCGTATACGTTATGTTGTACAGTTATAATCTGCTAGAATTTTCTATCTTAAATTCATGGGATAAGCTCAATTTTAGTTGAGTTAAAAGGAGAATGTGCGTTTATAATTAATTTCCAAAAAAATAACAAATCTATGGCTGGAAATATGTTTAATTAATGATCATCAAAATTAACTATAAAATATGAAAAGGAAAATTTGCAGTTTAAGTAATATACATTCTATTAATATAAGTAATTAGGGCTCTTATGATAAAGGTAAATTTACCATTACCAGTCGATCGGTAATCGTTTTTGTTTGAAATCGGTATACCAGCTAAAACGGTATAGTAACGGTAAATTTACCATTTTTAATGGTAAATTATCGATAAAAAAATTTTGTTACCAGCGGTAACGATAATTTTACCAGTTAATTTAAAACATATGTATATTCATCTTATATGCTTTATTACATGCATTTAAAATCAAATAAACGATTATATTAGTTCAATATTCATTTGAAATAATTCCACGTACAGTTATTTTCTTTCTCATTTATGTTTTTTTATAAACTAACACTAAATATTGTATAATAAAGAAACACCATATACAAAAAACATGTTCAGATATAAACTTTGATGGACAAACGATAATTTACCATTACCAGTGTAACGGTTATCAGATTATCGGTATACCAGTATTTGATATACCAGTCGATTGGTAACGGTAAGCAATTCTAGCTTACCAGTAAAAACGCTACGGTAATGGTATTTGCCAAATGGTAACGGTAACCATTACCATAACAGCCCTGTAAGTAACTGACTTGCCTTGAATACTTGAGTATAAGGGCATCTCCAATGGGCATAATGTCCAGGGTGCTGAATAATACGCCCTTAACCCAGAAGATTTTACCAGGGGTCTGGCGCCCATTTAATGGGCGCTAGACCCTGGCATCTATTTTATAGGCGTCAGACCCCTGGCGCCTATAAAATAGGCGCCAGCCTCCGCCCCCCCCCCCCCCCCCTTATATAACCCTTTCCCGCCATTTTTGTTCATAATTTCTTTGAAGCTTCTCTTTTTAATTTTTTTTAATAGACAATTGAATTGAAATGCCGCCACGTCCCACTAAAATTACACGGAGAATTGTTCGTAAGCCTACAGATGAGCAAGCGGGTCCATTGCACACTCTTCCAGCTCCTGGAGTATCCCCTGATGAGCTTTGTGTCCTTCACGATCTTCCAGAAGGCTACAAGCATAAAGTCGATACGACATTGACTGCGATATAGAAATAATTTAAACGTTATTGATTTCCAGTATTATGCGATCTATATCATCGAACATGCAAAATAACTGTTAGTGAATTGAAAAGCATTGATTATTTCGTTACATATAGGACCAGTACATTCACTGTCGTAGTAGTTGGGCGAAGTGCATTACTCAATTTATGACATAAGTCTCAATCCTATTAAAGATAGGCTACAGCAAAGTCCTTTTGGTCAGTTTTTATCAATTAGGCCGATTCAGTCATTCAACAGACCCCTTTTACAAGCATTAGGTGAGCGGTGGTGGTCGACCACACATAGTTTTCATTTTTCTAACTTTGAGCTTGGTATCACTCCGGTTGATTTCTATATGCTGACCGGTATTGAGATGGTGGTCATGATCGTAGGCAGGTTCCATTTGATGATTTGTACGAGACGACCAACGTGTTTTCTATGTTTTTACCCCTTTTCGATGCTACCAAAGTTACTAGTGGAGCGGTTAAGTTGACTTACTTACAGGAGTACATCACTGCATATGCGAGTAGAGCAGATATTATGGATGGGGTGACTAGGGCATTTTTATTGTACTTGTTTTGTTCAACCTTTTTTTCGAACCACAAAAGTGTGGTTCATTTGGGTTATCTAGCTCTGCTTACTATGTTGGATCGGCTTCATACGATAGATTGGGGCACAGCTATATTAGGTATCCTTTACACTGCTTTAGATTCATATGCGCTACGAGACGTTAGGGAGATGCAGGCTTTATGGTATGCTTTTCCCATTCAGTATTACGAGTTCACGGCTAACATGCATCCATGCATGTTAGAGATGACTAGTCAGGCAGGTGAGCAGTACATTCCTAGGATGAGACGATGGGAGAGTATTCAGTACATACATCATGCTCCATTGGATGTACGTCATGATTTGATAGAGGCTATGACACAGCTTGACATGCGTAGTCAGGGAAATATCATACGCACTCTCTGGACCTCATATTTGACTCATCTGGCAGATGCAAGTCTCATCTGACAGACGCAAGTCTTATGATAGATGCAAGTCTGACAGAACTACGACCCAGTACCAGATAACTAAGACCCATAGTTTCGGGATGTATCGTAGCACCCATACAACATTTCATCCTTTACTACAACACTCAATCTTTCCAAGCGACCGACCTCTACTTGCACCTCTAGTGCATATTGGACACCCCTCTCCATCAATGGTTGATCAAGCCATGAAAAAATAATTACAACGTTGCAACCCTTATCGGTTCTGTGCATCAATATACGCTCTGCAACCATAAAATCAACGACTTGCGTTGGTTTGACTTTAGAAACAACCACATTGCATTCGACTCCGCAATAGCAAAGGACCAACCGAACCGTTATGTTAGAGCTTGACTTATCGGGGGTCTGCCGAGCAATTACTTCCCTCACCGAGCATGATGGGATTTTTGAACTGGTCCAATACTCAGGACGACAACGTTTGGTTGCGTGGCACTAAATAGTTCAGACTCTGCTTCTCTAGCTTCCACTTGAACATTTGACTGTGTTTCGGGCACAACCTCGACATCTTCTGCTGGTTGCTTATTCCTTTCATACTCATTGTACATTTGAACCATGGTTTCATCATCGAATTCCCAACTAGACATTTTACACGTAGATGAGAAGTGGATAGCAGAAATAGATTGGAGAGTTCAAAATAATCAAGAGAGGAAGAGAGGTAGGGTACTCTTTAATAACGCAAGTCCACTTATTTCGAACTCGTCTATATTAAAGCATGAAGCATTTCGTACGCTGATTGCAGGCAGCTTTAATCGTTATGACTTGTCAAGTCATCTTGTTTTTTTTTTGTTCTTTATTGAAAATAGTGCATTCTTTAATAAAGGTTGCATGGCTTTTAATGAAAGGGGCACGTACTTTAACGAAACTGGTCCATGATGTACATTGGGCACATTCTTTAATAACATTTGTGTGGTCTTTAATGAAAGGGGTGAATACTTTAATGAAACTGGTCCGTTCTATACAGTGGGCACGTTCCTTAATGAAAGTTGTGTTCCTTAATGAAAGTTGTGTGGTCTTTAATGAAAGGGGAACGTTCTTTAATGAAAGTGGTGCATTCTTTATTGAAATTGGTGCATTCTGTAAAGCACGGGACTATAAATACAAGCATTGGTAAGACGAACCGATATGAAAAATTAACTTCATCTACCATAACTTCGATTTCATTACCAACTTCATATGAGTACACTGATATTATTGTTGGACCTTCACCTCCATATCCATCTTCACCAAGAGAACTAACCGAATGGTACATCGAAATGGAGGAGCACCATCGCCAGGAAATGCGAGAGATGGAATTAGATGCAAGGATGCATCAGATGCAATTAGGTTGTCAACAACAATGTCAACCCCATCAACAACAACATCAAACTCAAACAAGACAAGTTGTGATTCCTACTTTCCGAACTTCAGGTGAGGAAGATGAGGTTCAGTCAGCGAATATTATTATTATTATTATTATTATTATTATTATTATTTTGGTGGTTTTGAAGCACCTCAATTAGTCATCCGACATGGAAACGACGTTGGTCGTCATTATTATTGTTGTTCAGTACCTACGAACGGATGCGCATTCGGACAGTGGGTGGACAACGTTTTCCTACCAAAGTTGTTACTTATGCTTTGGAACTGGAAGAAGAAATATGAAAGCTACGTAACCAAATAAATGATCTTAGTCAAGCAAACATCCGACTACGCCATGCTTTAAATTAGAGGTTTAGGTATTTTATGTATTTATGATCATTTTATGTGTATGCGTAGTTTGGTTGCTTTAGTTGTAATATGGTTAACATCCATTGTATCTGAAGTTGTAGTACCTATATATTATGTATTTCCTATTTCCTATGAAAGAAATCAACATATATTTACTTACGAAATGCATTAAGGTAAAAGTAAATACGTACTCACAACAAAATAAGCAAACAAGCATAACAAATCACACTTTGGATTCCAAAGGTTGCTACAGTCGTTGACATGACTTGACACTTATAAGTAGTACATTAACATTGTTTAAAGGAAGCACGAAACACCACATGTAAACGTACGACTTGACCACATCGAAACAAAACAAAACATCGAAACAAAACAAAACATCGAAACAAAGAAAAACAAACAAAACAAAGAGTCATACATAAACATCAACTAATCAGAACCGAAGCACGTTAACCAGCTGTAATGAAGTTCATAAGCTTCATGGCTGATGAATTCCGTTCCGTGTTCGGATAGGTAACGTGAATCAAAAGTGGAACGGATAGCTTTGAAAATATCTTCATCTTCTACGTCCTCGATAATCTCACGATATCGGGCACAAGCATCCCAAAAGCTCTAATGTTTTTTATGAATTTCTTCAGTAGACCTCCACAATGGACACTTGGGTTTGTCGTTGTAAGATTTTCGAACCAATTGCCAGTACATTTCGTGGGTTACTCCCTCACCTCCTTGCAGCATTTTGTCATGCCTTTCTTGGAAGTCAATATACTATTCCACGAGTATAAGTAACTCAAATGGAGACCAATTAACAGTTGACATGGATAAAAGAGGGTAAGAAGGAATGAGATGATTTTTTTTGTCAAACACAATGATCTTAAGCAAGCCTTTTTATAGCCCAAGATTTGCAAACCGTAGTTGTAACATCAACTGTTTATTAATAGCTCTTATTTATGTACGCATGGTTGTGCATTTATTATAAACCTTAAAGCAACGATTTCTCCCAAATCGCTAAGCCAAATCATTAATGTAACCAATCAACGGAAAGGCAATCATCAGTTCCTTTCCAATGGCGCAGGTCTCACCCTCTGATTCGACTTGAGTCAAAGTGACTGAGTCGTTCGGTCACAACGAATAACGGGTTTCACAAATACCTCCTCAGAGGAACAGAATATAAAGACCTCTTCGGGGCCATATGTTCAAATCTAATCTCCGAAACGATTCTATATGAGAACAGTGCATGACTTGACCAATCAAAGAGCAGCATTCACATGGGTGTATGCCATAATTAGACCTTACACTGAACTCTTTGTTTTCTTGCCATAAGAATCAAATTTTTGATGGTAAAAAACAAACATCTTACATGGAACGATTTGACCCAACACTGAAGATCTCATCTGTATACATAAAGAGAGTATCTTTTTTTCAGCAAACGAACATGGCTGCAGTGCTTGATTTGACATAAGGAGACTAAAGACCGAACACTGAACACTGTTCCCTTACTATTACAAACTACATAAACACATGGATAGCAAACTTCACCACCACAATCCATAATTAAACCAGAACTCCTCGATAATAATGTCTGGACATTTACTAAAAACTATATTGTTATGCGGTAGCAACTCTGAAGATGAAGCCTACGCATTAGCACATCAACAAGAGGAAGAGGAACTTAGAGAGATCTACCATGAAGCTTACGGTACAACTACTCGACAACACGGTGGCTCAACAATGGATTGAAGATACTTTCACCGGGATCATGCAGCATTTCATAAAACACTGATGAAAGATTATTTCGTTTCTGAATCCAACTTATGGTCCAACGATTTTTCGAAGACGTTTTAGAATGAGTTGACCCCTATTTTTAAGAATTCTTAAAAGTATCCAGCTGAATAATAAATACTTTGTTTTTAAGCAGGACGCTGCAAAAAAACAAGTTTGAATGGACATCAAAAGATGATCGCGGCATTGAGAATGTTAGCATATGGTGCATCCGCCGACGCTCTTGACGACGCTTATTGTATTGCAGAGAGTACTGCATTGGAAAATCTAGATCATTTCTGTCAATCAGTGGTGTACATATATGGGGATGAATATCTTCGTTCTCCAAACGAGGCTGCCTGGATGTTAGGGAGTCTAGATTGTATGCACTGGGAGTGGAAAAACTGTCTTAAAGCTTTTCATGGAGCGTGCAGCGGCAAAGAAAAAAGGCCAACCATCATCTTAGAAGCAGTTGCATCTCATGATCTTTGTACATGGCATGCTTTTTTTGGAATGTCTGATTCACTTAACGACTTAAACGTTATTGAACGATCATATTTGTTCAACGATTTGGCGTAGGGTAAATCCACCCCTGTATCATTTACGATTGGGCATAACACGTACGACCACGGATACCATCTGGAAGATGGAATTATCCTAAATGGAGCACGATTGTAAAGACATTTGCGAGTCCACTAACCCTAAAACAAAAAAAATATGCTTCTATGAAGGAGGGTCAACAGAAAGATGTTGAAAGAGCATTTGGAGTTCTTCAATCTAGATTCGCAATGGTTAGTAATCCATGTAGGTTATGGAAGCGGCCGAAAATAACAAAGATGAACGCGACATCATTTTCCCAGATTACGAATACGAAGGACCCAGTCAACCCCTATAAATATTCCGAGCTTCCAATGAACATACTGACGGACAGTACGATATGTTTCACATGAATCAACATGAACTATATCATAATTCAACACTTCATAATCGACTTCAAAAGGATCTAATGGATCACATTTAGAATGCTTACGACAACCAGTAGATTATATTTCAGAAGCTATGTTTTATTACGTATGTTTGCATTGTAGTATGTTCACTTTATCTTATTTAATACGTTGAACTGTTCTGATGTAGTAAGGATTATTTGATAAATATAAACGGACTTAAAGAAAATAAGATACCACTGGTTAATTCAAACTAGAGAACAATACATAATTGAATACAATAAAAGTAGTACAACACTCCATAACCCAAATACAATAAAAGTAGTACAACACTCCATAACTAAACTACATACGTCGAAATCCAGCATGACTATCAACAATACGCTGTTTGTAATCCATCCAGTACTGCATTGATAGTGGATCCACTCCCGTGACATCCTTTTCCATTACTAAAGTCTCTTGTTGTTCCCGCTCTAACTCAAACTTACCCGTTCAATCTCGGTCAATTATTTTAATACCATAAGTTTTTTGAACTATTTCTTAGACGTTCTTCATTTTCACTTGCATGTTTCTCGTGCATATGCGCCAACCGAGAGTCGAGTTGAGTTTGAACAACATTTTTCTTCTTCGCAACATGTTGACCCATAGGTATAGCATTTTCATCAGTTAGGGGGGTTGCATCTTCACCCTCAAGATTCTCCTAGACTTGAAGTATACGAATTTCGGGTTTTTTTTTTCTTTCTTCTAGCCTTTGATTGAACATCTCTTAAGCTCTTCGCATTGCTAGAACTACAGTTGGGATTACTAACAAGCAATTCATAGCAATTAGCAAACTGGTAATAATGCGGTTTTTTGGCACCATTTTCTCTAGGAAATAATTTCAAGAATTGGTCGTTCGTCATTCGCTTCTGCAAATGATAAAATAATAAATAATGGTATAGTTTCATGCTAGATTAATGAAGAATCACCAAACAAGTTAGAGTGTTTCAAATTATTACCAATTCGGATTCGCCACCCATTCCATTAGGGCTTGCGGTTCTTATTTTGTGAACTTGAGACTCGAAGAATTGAGTTTGTTGATTAATCTTCCCAAATTGAAGTGTAGACATTGATCTCGTCTTTTCTACGTGTTTTTTGTTGTACGAAGCCATAATTTTTCCCTAAAATATCTCACCACTTAGGGCATTTCCCTTGACAGAATCATTAGAAAAGTGAGAGTACATTAAACACGGATCTTTATCTTCGTCTTCGGTCCACGGCCCAGAAGAATGAAACGTTAGTGGTGGAGCTGGATAAGGGGTAAAATCTTCAACTGGTTGAGAATTGAAATCCCAATTATTCGTATTCATCGCTTTGTTATAGAATTGGAATGAAAATGACATTGTTTGCTAGATATAGATTTTGGTGGAGTTAGAGAAGCTTGTGTTTTTTACAATGAGTTATTCATACCAATATATATAGAACAATAAAAAATATGATCGTTTATAGACGTTGAAATTTGAATATAGCCGTTTATAACCTTTGTAAAATTTAAAAAGTGACTGTTTATAGCCGTAGTACGGGATAAAAGAGGCAGAATTGGAGCTAGGGAGGCTGCACGTGTGAGGAGGGGGGGAGGGGCGGGGGGGAGGGAGGGAGGACTCAGACGCCCATTTTATAGGCGGATAATATTCTCTTATGTTTATTCCTCTCGCTCCTTCACTTTACCTTTTTACTAATACACCTTCGAGAAATAAAATACTGTTAGTAACCACCTCAATTTTTAGGTCATGTCCCCTTCAGCTCATCGCTCACTTTGCATTATTCTTAAGAAAAAGAATTTAGATAAAACAACAATTACTTCTTTGTCTGTAACCGTTACACTTAAATAGTCATGGATCAATCAAAATTAAATAGGCATCGCATTTTGATATTTGTTATATATTTTTTCGGACTTTGTTTTTGTTGTACAGTGTACTCAAGATACTGTTTACTTTGGTCAACCTACTACATATGTTGCCATTTTACTATGTAAAATCCATAGAAAACAGTGTGCATATGCGTTTGGATTATATATTTGATGTAATTGTTAGCCTCCTAGAAAAACATTTTCTATCTATTAGCTTTCCCTCTGAACTGCTACCGTATTAAATACCGTTAATGTTATCTAACCCGAGTAACTACAATTACACCAACCGATACTACGCTTTGTCATGTGAAGAAACCAACCACTCACCAGTGAACTAGTAAAGTTTATAGTGTATCACAAGCTGTATCCCAATTGATGGAAAAGTTCAGGGCTTTGCTACTGTGCCCGCAAAGTTGTGTGCGGATTTGTGTGGAATTACATCGCATGGTTATAATTCAGGCGAAAATGTTGTTTCAACCGGTGTTTATCAACCGGGATGCAGCGGCAGCTGTGTGAACCGCACGATTAAAAATCATCCCATGGTATAATTACTTTTTTAACCCCTGAATTGCGTGAATTCCTACTGCATCGGTGATTTCCACCGCTTTCTCCCCCGGTCGAACAAGCAATGTCCTAATTCAGAAGGGAAATTATGATGTGCGCATGGGATTAATGCCGCACAATTCGGGCAGCTTTTCCTTCGGGCCTGCTAGTAATTTCGAGAAATGTTTAGTGTTGCAAGCAGGTTGATACGGGATAAGGTTTGAATGGGTAATCCGACTAGACCCTAGCCTTCCCATCTTAGGGTATGTATTTTCTCATGGTTGCTTGTATTGGATCTGCATTGGGATTTTGTGCCATCTTACTGAGTTTTTTGGCATGAAAATTCATGCAACAAAAGCATATAGCAATGAACATTTTAACGGGACAGACGTAAATTTTAAATTTTTGATGGGTTTCCATTGTTTCAACCATACTGTCGTGTCATCGTTCACTATGTGTTCAAATAGCAATTATCTGCTGTCAACAACCAGTCACAAAATCTAAAAATTTTAAAAAGGTATTCTGTTTTAAGGACAAATTTTTGGTTTAAGCTTCTGATAAGAACTTATTGTATAAACAGACATTTTTCATAACTTATTATGAAAGTAGGCATGTTTTATATATGAATAGCAGAACTTGCGCATTCCATTTATGCGCAAAAACAAATTTGTTTTTCGCAGAAATGGAATACGCATTATTTTTTTTATGTTTTTAGTACTTGCGCATTCCATTTATACGCAAGAACAATTTTGTTCTTGCGCAGAAATGGAATGCGCAAGTTCATTCTGGCCCTTTCAAAACCAAATAGCTATACATTCAGTGAAGTTAAGATTTCAAACAAAGAACAATGTGTACTCAAACATTACATTACATGAACATTTAAAATTGATTCCAAGCATGAACATGAACATGAAACATTACATTACATGAACATTCAAACATAAAAAGTCTAATAGAAAATAAGACTAAGTAATCAATCGTAGAACATGAACATTAAATTTGAAAGTAGAAGCCAAACATTACATTACAAGCATAAAATAGATAAGCCAAAGACATAGTTTGGACGAAAACTAGAAAACGTAGATAGTACACCGATTAAATAAGATATTACACGAACTAATAGTGGTAGACTTCATAAATCATCACCAACGAGTGGCTGAGCTCGAACCCCCTCCTCTTAATTCTAGCACGATTTTTCCCAAACGTCTCACTTCTTACTTCATTTCTATGGCATATTGAAGACCCCTAGCACACAATGGAGGATCAATCCATTTGAAATAATCGCAAAATTGAATATTCTCTGGATCGTACTTGTTTTCTTTGTATGAACTACAATCAAAAAATCTTCGTCCTGCATTAGTCTCTGTTTTTGCAACGACTATACATTCTTCCCCGCACCGACATGTCGGGTATGCGCAATTTGGCATAGTTGGAGGAAAGGGACATAGACGCTCTAGCTGGATCCCGTTATGGTAGAATTTTTGACCCGCTTTTTGTTTCGAGACAATGGCACGTAAACGAGCATGCATAGTCCCTCATACATGTTTATGTGGCTGAGGTATCGGATCGAATTGAGCTTCGGGAACATATTCCACGGTCTCTTGTTCGACGTCAATATTGGTAGATCTACTCCTTTCGAATTCTTCGCAATAGACCACCAAAGTTTCATCATCAATTTCCTGATTCCGCATGTCTACGTTTAGAACAAAAGCATAAAAACATATAAAATGAACTATATGTGTAAAAGATTTTCAAGAAGGAAATAAAACTAATCAGTATATCCTTTCGAAGTTGAAGATGATGTCATGATTGATGATGTTTCGGCGTAAGAGAAGATTGAAGATTGATTATGAATGATTTTTGATGTAATTGGAGATTTGGAGATAGGGTTTGTTTTTGATGTAAAATGAGTTTGTTGGAAGATTATAAGTAAATGAGGAAGAATGACTGGTGTTTGGGTGTAAATAGGTGCTAGATGGCGTATGAGCATTACAACAGTGCTCAAGAAGGAAATCCTTCATGAGCACTTTTGGAATGCGCAAGAAGGAAATCCTTCTTGCGCATTCCAAAAGTGCTCAAGAAGGATTTCCTTCTTGAGCACTTTTGTAATGCTCATACGCCATCCAGCTAGTACTTACACCCACCTACCCACCTTTATTCCTCATTTACTTATCACAATCCCAAAAAACCCAAATTCCTAATTCCAAACCCTATTTCCAAATCACCAAATACTTGAACAATCAATCACCACTACGTTAACTCTTTATTCTTCCATCGAGCACACACCTTATTGTAATCTTCACCGGCTTGAAGAGAAAAAAGGTTAGTTATTTAATATTACTTCTAATTCCTTTGACATATTCGAATTGTTTTTTATTTTTATTTTTCTTGATTTGATGATGGTGTAGAATATGGCACATGTTCCAATCATCTTGTACTTTGATGGTAAATTAATAATCGGAGAAGATGATAAACCTACATATGTTGGTGGAAAAAGAAAAGGATGCAAAATTAAGAAGTATTGTTCGTTCGAATCGCTCAAGAATAAAGCGTACGACGTTTCCAAAACAAACGAAAATGAGTTTGATATAAAGCTAGTAACGAAGTGGGTAAGAGATGACGGTTCGTCCGCTATCACTGTAGACGACGATGAAGATATGGATTCGATGTTCTCGGTTGGAATGAAAGTGATAGAGATCTACGTCCTGAAATGTGATAAGATCCAAGAAGAGCAGCTAGAACATCAAGCGGATTACACCTTACCCGATGATAACTTACCGGACAAAACTTTTCAGGAGATCATTCTGATTGAGTCTCAAACGATAGTTTGGTTAGTATATTGATTAATTTTTTGAGATTATATTTGCCAACAACAATTGCATGTTCTGATCATTCCCTTTTTATAGGTACTCGACGCACGAAGTTGGAGAAGGATCAAATTGTAGATCTGAAGCTGAAGAACATTGTGGATTCAATGAAATAGCGGTTGTAGAACAACTTGATAGTTTGGAAGCGGCATGTACGATGGAAGAAGACACAACTTGGATTGAGAACAGTCAAGTTAATAACGAAGGACCCCTCGATGATGACGTACAACCCGTTAATGGACAAGATAATGCTGAAATCATGGAAATGGAAAATACTTTAGTCGAAGATTTATGTACCGCGGAAATGATGAATACATCATGCATGCAGACTTGTCATTTGGATATGGAGGTATTCGGACGAGAATGTGTTGACAAAAGTCCTCGTGTTGGGTTGATATTTCAATCTAAACAAGATCTTATTGAGCAGCTAAGTGAATGGACCATTAAATATTCGGTTTCTTATCGAGTAGCCAAATCTCGTTCTCATGATTATACAGTGCACTGTGACGTAGATGAGAAATGCCCTTGGCGGCTACATGCTCATTTATCGACGAAGATATATGAAAATTTCTGGAAAATTAAGACGTACAGAGGTGATCACACGTGTCTTAACCCAACAATCAACTCAAATCACCATCAAGCTACGGCTAAGTTTATTTATAGTAAAATACCACCGTTTGTTAAATCCGAGACGAATATGACAGCGAAAACGGTGCAGGAAACGATGTCAAACATGTTTCATATTAAAGTTACTTATTCGAAGGCTTGGCAGGGATTAACCAAAGCTTTAGGCTTAATATACGGGGATTGGGATACATCGTACGCCAAATTACCTAAATATCTTCAAGCCGTGAAGAATACCAATCCGGGAACTGTATACATAGTTATACACAACCGAACTGTCTTCGAGGGCACATTTTGGTCATTTAGGCCGTCGGTCGAAGGTTTCGCACATTGTCGTCCACTACTTTCCATAGATGGAACACATTTATACGAAAAATATTTAGGTACACTACTTGTTGCCACTGGTGTTGACGCTAACCAAGGTCTCTGTCCTTTGGCATTTCCTATTGTTGGAACCGAATCATGGAATACGTGGAAGTGGTTTATAAGTTTTATATGGAAGCATATTCCCTCTCTACGTGCAAGAACCATTACGTTTGTTTCAGACATAATGAAAGGAATTCCACGTGCATTAATAAAAGGTTGGCATGTTCCTCACCATCACCGTTTTTGTATTAGGCATATTAAAGCAAATTTCAAAAAAAAAAAAAAAAAAAAAAAAAAGGATTTGGATCTGACGAACTTCACAACTTGCTACATGCTGCAACAACAACATCTGAAGTAGTTAAATACAATGGCTATCGAAAGCATCTAAAGTTGATGTCCTGCAGCCGATGTGTGGATCGACACAAGTTTAAAAGACCAAGAAGAAAGTTGGACGCTATGTCGGGATGGTGGCATGAGATTCAACATGATGACGACCAATGTGTCGGAAAGTTTCAATGGTGTTTCGAAGGGAACAAGGAACTTACCCGTACGATCATTAGTTGCACGAACGTTTCATCGTACCAATCATTACTTCTACGAGCGTCGTACTCAAGCGGGTGTTGACGACTCCGTTGACGCCAAAGTGGGAAGCAATAGCTAAAACACGCATGGAAGCCTCGAGACATTTGAATATATACGTTTTCTAGTTTTTGTCCAAACTATGTCTTTGGCTTATCTACTTTATGCTTGTAATGTAATGTTTGACTTCTACTTTCGAATTTAATGTTCACGTTCTACGTTTGATTAATTAGTCTTATTTTTTATTAGACTTTATGTTTGAATGTTCATGTAATGTAATGTTTCATGTTCATGTTCATGCTTGGGATCAATTTTAAATGTTCATGTGACGTAATGTTTAAGTACACATTGTTCTATGTTTGAAATCTTAACTTCACTGAATATATAGCTATCTGGTTTTGAAAGGGCCAGGATGAACTTGCGCATTCCATAATGCGCATTCCATTTCTACGCAAGAACAAATTTGTTCTTGCGTGGAAATGGAATGCGCAAGTTCTGCTACTCATATATAAAACAGGGCTACTTTCATAATAAGTTATGAAAGATGTCTGTTTATACAGTAAGTTTTTATCAGAAGCTTAAACCAAAAATTTGTCCTTGTTTTAATTAGCACCAACTCTATTAGAATAAACATCAGTTTTGATACTTAACAGGTACGTCCCTTTTGTTCACATTTGCATTTAATTGGGACATCATCTCCCATACAAAGAGGAAGTGTTAATGGTGAAAAGAAAAGACAGAAAATGAATGCATTCATCACTTATATCTACAATAATGGTGAACAAAAACTCACAGTGAGCATATTATACAGGAAGGTTCCTCAACAAGCCAAGTGCTCGACTCCACTGAGGCCCTTCAGCAATAACAATCTTCCTCAATATAGGCACAACTCCAGATGACACGATCGCAGGATGATTCTCACTATCCATACTTAAGTTGTACAAAATAACCAGTGCAGCTTCGAGTGCCTCATCATTTTCTGCCTCTTCCAGCAGTTTGACTAAGTGACATATTCCACCATTGGCCGCAACTGCTCTACTGCACTCTACCCCACCTTTAGAAATAACATTGTTCAATTCTATGGCAGCTGTCTCTTTCTTTTCAAGCGAAAATGGTTCTTCCAAATGCTGGACCAGTCTAGGTATCGTCTCATATATGATTACTTCCATGTCGATTGGGTTTTCGAGCTTTATGGTTGTACTAGCTAGTAGTGATAGTGATTCTAATTTTACTAAACATGCAGCTACCGCACTTTTAGCACGGAGAGGTATATTGGATTTTAGGATACTTCTCAGCGATTGAATCAAGAGGGGAAAGTCTATTTTGTCAACCAAGTAGTCCAGGTCTAACAGTTTCGTTAGTAACTGTGCTGCAGCGGCTATAGTAAGTCCGATTTCTTCAGCTTCAATGATATCCAGCTCAAAATCCCCATCAAAAGCGTCATCGGTGCCTTAAAATAATCGCAAAAGAATGTTGTACTTCTTTTAAAATGACATATGAAATGATTTAACTAATAACCATCATATTTAGTTTGAGAAGTATTTACTTGTTCTCATAATCATGTCGCACAAGAAAACATTTTCATGTTGGATTTATCCATTTGACAGTGGGTAAAATATACAAAAAGGAAAAATAAACAGCCAAATAAATAACTTTCGCCTTTCTCTAAAAAATTAACTGTAACAAAAGAAGAAAAGGATAGATATGTTAAGTTACTACCTGCCGAAACTTGCTGGAAAATAGCATGAAGCGGTGATATAATGTCACATTCAGCAAATAATCTTGCATCAGCCCCATTGGCTGCTACATACTCAAGAATAGATGCAACCTTTATTTGCATATCAGGATTACTGTCCTTCAACATCTTCGTGAGCATAGATATTATGCTCGAGTCAATAACCATAAGCCTACGGTTTAATATAACCAAAAATGAGCAATCTATTATGCGTTATATGACTTGGTTAAATCCAAAATATCACTGAAGTACTAGAATGGCATATGATTCAGAATCAGTAGTATGCACCATACACCATGAAAGGCATTCTCTACCTTTAAAACTTATCATCACAATCAAGAGCAATAGTTGACATAATGTAAGCAGAAACATTCACAAACAAATATTGGGAAGATGCTTATAAACAATGGCAAATTTTTCAAAGCACAATGCATTTACAAGGTTGTTTTTTTTTTTTTTTTTTTTTTTTTTTTTGGGTGTCATGATTGCTGAAAATATAATAACAAACAAAAATTTGGATTGAATCCTTAGCACTAACACATATGATTTGTACATGCCACGTTATTTATAATTTTAAATGGTTGGAAATCACATAAACACTAATACTTGAGAATGAAATCTCCGAGGGGGTTTAAGGGGAGGGAATAACAACCTCCTCTATTTAGCCCCAAACGTAGCATGCAAACACGCACACGTACGTATATAACATAAGATAACCACAGGTATTTAAATCGGGATGAGTGGCTAGGTTGGGGCTAAGTAAAGGGGTTGTTGTTCCTTCACCAATGTGTGTGTGTACGCGCGCGCGTGCGTGCGTGTGTAACATAAGAATGCTACATAAACCATGTTATCAAAGGTATGCTCATCGCACATGAAAAAAAAAATCATATCTGCTGTGATTATGTGATGGTCAACGTCATTGATGCTTAGTAACTTTATTTAAAGGCAAATAGATGCTTGCAACAAAAAAGTAAAGTGAATTCAAAATGCGAGGCATTTGAATTTAGTAAACAGTCAGATAATGCGCACCCTAGACAAAAACTTACCGGACTTCCTTAGGATGTTCGATTAAGTGTACTCAAATCGGGATTTGAGATTGTACAGTTTTGGTCCTTTAAGCTTTTAAAAATTTCAGACAAATCCATGTAAATTTAAAATTCTTGATATAGGTTTAATTTTGAATTTCAGTTGTTAATGTTTGGTGTTTATGTTAATAATAATGTTTTAACAAATAAAAGTTTAAGGGATTAAATATTTATTGCATCCTAAAATATAAGTTCAATATATAGCTGCAATTACAAAATTTGTGATTATAACAATAATAACTTATTTTTCTCCTATATTGTAACTATAATTGAACAATATATCACGTTTAAACATTTAGACTCCACCCACAAACTACAATTTAGTCCAGCGATCAAAACCTTGGCTATCTTGCACAATCATATTAAAATAATCAGCATATGCATAAATCCCAAAAATCAAAGGATTCCAAGAGGGGGATGAGATAACCAAAACAAGGAGTTAAAAACGGAAATTTATTCTGATACAACAGTTGCTCTGGCCCTTCTACATACCAGACAATTATTCTGAGCACCAAAATTACATTTCCACTATCTAGAGATATAACCTTTTCAAAAGGTTAAACAACCTTTTTTTTAATGTTGAATCTTTTAGTTTAAACAGAAATGGAAGTTAAAAATATATTGTTATTTTTTTTTATTTTTTTTTTTAGAAAGAAGAAAAAGGTGAACATTCAATTTATCGTAACTTGATGCAATATATTAAATAGATTGAAATAAAAGCTAAAGTCAATTGCTAAGATAAAATGCAAATTGAAATATGTGTGAATTTTTATATTTTAAAAAAATATATGGGCATCGGATAAATTTGGGATATACATAGTTTTTACCTTTTTTTTCATATTGCCTAGAATCTAAACAAACAAAAAACCACCAGAAATTCTTCTAGGTTGTCCAAATTTTCATCGAACTTCGACAGCAATATAGTAATTTGACGACGACAACAACAACTACTACTAAGCCATTAATCCCAAACGAGTTGGGGTTGGCTAGAGATAGAACCCAAAACCAACTGACAATATAGTAATATGAAAAAGAAAAAAAAATTCTAGTTTAGTTAACTTAAGGGAATTCAAAGCATGTGTTGAATGGATTTTTGGAAGAGAAGAAAGATTAATAAGGGCAGATCTGAATAATAATATGGTATGAAATGAAAAATATTTGGCCAGAAAATGTTTAGTAAACAAAATTAGGATATGGAAGGCATAGATGAACAAATATATGTAGCTTCTGAGTATTCCTAATGTGATGTTTTTTTATTGGGTACTTTTTAAACAGCCAACTCTTGAAAATATGTAGTGTAAATAAAAATATGTTGAACAAAATAACTCTTCCTCAGCGCTTGAAATGATTCCACCACCACCCCCCCTCCCCCCCCAGACGGGAAAAAAACCCACCAACACCCCCCCCCCCCCCAAAAAAAAAAAAAAAAACTACTCTCTTAAGGATATCCTTGTCTCAGCCATAGGCGCTAAGACGCAAAAAGGAGCAAACATTGAGCCTGAGGCTTTTTTAAGCCTTGAGCTTTTTTGTGTGCCTTTTATATGAGTTTGATCTTCTATTTAACTCAGTGTTTTTAAACGTGAAACACGCATCGAAGCACAAAGACCCCTTGAAGCATAAGTGCAATGCGCAAACGCTAAGCGTGCGCTTCATCGAAGAAAAGTGCACCATGTTAAAAATTATCTATACACATCTTACACGTGTAAATAATATAAAACATTATCAAACTGTGTTGGATATTTCCATGCCGGGTCTTTTCTGTTATCACCGGATTTAGTCGCCATTTCACTACATCAAACAAAAAGGCCGTAACAATTAAAGTACAAAAGAAAACATATTGAGACAAATTGACAAACACATATTAGACGTAAATTAAATGAACAAAAATCAGACAAACGAAGGCAGAAGTTGCAGGAAAAAAAGTTAAAGAAAAGAGAAGGATTAAAGAAGATTAAAAAAGAAAAGGAGAAGTTTACCTCATTGTTGTGAGTTGAAGCCGTTGGAATTTCTTTGCAAGCAGCCACTATTTGAAGTGGAAGAGTGTATGAGTTGATATAATTAGTAGGCTGTCAACTTCCAAGATGCTTTAATTATTTCTGGACTGTTAAACTACAAAGGTTGTCTCATACTTTGAAGCTTATTAATTATTTTTAGACTTTCAAACTTCAAAGTTGGTCTGTAGGCTGTCAAACTTCAAACTGGTGCTTTTTTTTCTTTTTTCTTTTCAAATCTTTGCATACTTCAATTGAGCGCGCATAGTTGGCACTTTGTGCTTTGTGCTTTGCGCATATGCAATATAAGCACGTGCTTAGTTGAAGATGTCTCGCATACCTTAAGCGAAGCGCTTAAGCGCGTTTTTAACAGCACTACAAATTAATTTTTAAACCATATTTTATAATTCATTCAATTATTTACATATTAAGATTTAAATTTTTAAACCATATCATTTAACTATTTATAAACAAAATTTTGAATTTAGCCCCAAAAAAAAGCCCTAAACTGCATATAGGCGCACTTAAACTGCAAAAAGGTGCAAGCCTTGAGCCTTTTTGCGCTTAGGCACGCCTAAGCGCGAGCCTTAATAACTATGCTCTCAGAGCTTGTATTCATGCCCATGATTAGAAATGCAAGTGTGATAAATAGATAAATATAAAGATACGAACTAAAGCAAAGAATAGGAATAACGCTAGTAAGGAATTTAGTATGGATGATGTTTGATCTGCAAGGGAAAATGACATGAACTTTGAGAAAAAACACCATCAATACTTTAGGCACTTAAATTTAATTTAAATTTTGGAAACTTTACTTGAAATTTAATACATAGAAGATTTGTATTGGTTCGGTGATTGTTTGTATGTGCGTGCTTTCCCTTCTTTTTTCAATAAATAAAATAAGAATGATACATTATTCAATTTAAGCACTCATTTTGATGTCATGATGGGCGGGATCCAAGGCATCTAGAATCTTAGTTTAGAATGTTTGCCATTTAGACACTTGAGGTAGTGGTCTCTGAGTACTCATTATGTGTTCATTTTTTAGTTTTCTGATCATTAAAGTATGCAATACGATGTGTAACATCCGATGGTTTTATTGATAGAGTTTTCATGTAAAACAGATAAACTTCCTATCTCAATCAAAAACGAAATAGACAAGCGGAAAAAGTAAGAAATCAAATAAAAACAGAGAAAAGGACACGATATTTCTATAGTGGTTTGGCAAAATCTCCGATCGTGTACTCAGTTGTTTTCGTTGATAGATTTTTTCAAGATTTCTCAAATTACAATCAAATCATGGGTTACATACAATTATATCTCAGGTTTTCCCCTTAAAGCTCAAGAAAGATGCACCAAAAGTCCTTTTCTAGCTGACAAAGGCTTGCTATTTATAAGCAAATCCTCCAATCAGAAGGCAGAATCAATCTGAAGTAAACATCCAGAACATAAATACCAACCATGATCAAAGTCAAGAAGCATGAATTTCACCTTCAAGGTGCTAAAGCAGCAACAAAAACAACAACAACAAAGCCATAAATCTCAAACAAGTTGGGGTTGGCAAGATATGGAGCCAAAAAAAAAGTTAATAGCTTCCATAAAAGTAAAATAATGTTTTTTTTTAAAAAAAAAACCACTAAATTTCTGGTACATAGATTGCTAACTTCCATGCACTCCTATCTGATACCAACTCTTTATATATACTCCAATTTCTTAAGCCTCTTTTTAATATCTCCTCCCATGTCATTTTAGGTCGATCCTACCTCTCTTTAGACCTTCGGCGCGGCCTATAATTTCAACGCGTATGGGTGTATCGTGCGGTCTTCGTTGGAGATATCCGAACAATCTCAAACAGTGTTGGACTATCCTCTCTTTAACAGGTGCAACTTCAAGTTTGTCCTAAATATCATCATTTCTAATACGCTCTCGTCTGGTATGCACACAGCTCCAATGCAGCATACGCATCTCTGCTACACTTATCTTCTGGACGTGTTGTATTTTAGTAGGTCAACATTTTGCACCACATAATATCGTAAGTTTGATTGTTGTTCTATAGAATTTTCCCTTAAGCTTCTGAGGAAATTTCCTATCACAGAGAATGCCCGATGTTAGTCGTCATTTCACTCATCCTGCTCGAATTCTAAAACTAACATCCCTATCAATCTTCACATCAAACTGTAATATAGATCCTAAATATCGAAAGGAATTCTTCTTGCGTACTACTTGACCAGCTAGGGTGACCTCTCCGTCATCTGATCTGACACCACAAAACTCACATTTCATATACTCCGTTTTAGTTCTGCTAAGCCTGAAACCCTTCGATTCCAAGGTCTCCCTCCACAACTCCAGTTGTCTATTAACTCCTATTTTGCTCTCATTAATCAGCACAACATCTTCAGCAAATAGCATACACCAAGGAATCTCCCCTTGTATACCTATTGTGATTTCATCTATTACTAATGCAAAAATATAGGGGCTCAAAGTTGAACCTTTATGTAACCCTATGTTAATAGGAAAGTCACTGGTCTCGCCATCGCATGCCCTGACACTAGTCGCAACCTCCTCGTATATATCCTTGATAAGGGTAATGTATTTTGATGGCACCTTCTTTCTGGCGCCCACCACATAACCTTCCCCGACACTCTATCATAAGTTTTCTCCAAATCAATAAAAAATCATGTGAAGATCTTTCTTCTGCTCTCTGCATCTCTCCATAAGTTGTCTAATCAAGAAAATCGCCTCGGTGGCTGACCTTCCAAGCATGAAACCAAATTGATTCCTAAAGACACTTGTCAATCTTCTCAAACAATGTTCGCAAACTTTCTCTCAAAGCTTCATTGTATGACTCATAAGCTTAATTCCTCTGTAATTTGTGCAAATTTGAAAAACTCCTTTATTCTTGAAAATTGGAGCTAAAATGCTTCTCCTACACTCATCTGGCATTTTGTTTGATTTGAAAATATTATTAAACAACTTAGTTAACCAGGTTATCCCTGCATTTCCACACCTCAATAGGGATGTCGTCAGGCCCTACGGACTAGCATGTTTTCATCCGTTTCATCGCCCCCTTTACCTCATCTTCATGAATTCTCCGAATAATGTCTATCGGTGATGTCGGCAAAGTCTCCCAACTGGATCGCGGAGCTACCACTTTCTTCGTTGAAAAGCTTATCAAAGTATGCTCTTCATCTATTTTTTATCTCGTCGTCTTTCACCAAAAGTCTATCGTTCCGTTCTTAATGCATTTAAGTTGGTTGAAGTCTTGTGTCCTCTCGTGTAGCTTGGCTATTCTATAGATGTCTCTTTCACCCTCCTTCGTACTCAGCCTTTGATACAAATCTTCATATGCTCGACCCCTTGCTTCACTCACAGCTCTCTTTGCAGCACTCTTTGCCACTTTGTACTTGTGTATGTTGTCCTCGTTCATATGATGGTGCATGCATCTGTAGTATTCCTTCTCTTTGATAGCCTTTTGCACATCGTTGTTCCACCACCATGAATCCTCGGGTTCTCATTTATTTCCTCTTGTTATCCCAAACACATCAAGTCACTTTCCTAATGCAAATTGTCATCTCATTCCACATGACATTTACTTCTCCTTCCACATTCCATGCTCCTTCTCGCATCACTCTATCTTTAAACACCCATAAGGCGTCTCCTATGAGTTTCCACCATCTCGTCCTACTAATCTTCGTTTTCTTATCCTTCACCGTCTGAAGACGAAACACGTACATCAAGAGTTGATGTTGTGAGACGACACATTCTCCAGGTATGACCTTGCATTCAACACAATCAAAAGAATCTTCATACGCATATCAAGGTGCTAAGGCATAGAAGAAGAAAAAGCAAGGTTTGTGGCTTAGGCTTTTTTGTGCGTTTTTTATACAAATATGAAAGGTGGTGTCTGGCGCAACGGTAAGGTTACCCGGCTGGTAATCTGGAGCGCACAGGTTCGAGCTCCGGTCTCTTCACATAATGTGAGGAAAAGACTGCGTGCGCTAATCGACCACCCCCAGAGCCCGAAAAGCCGTGAACAGTACCAAAACGGGAGACTGACCTGGGAAGTCCTCGCGTTTGAGTACGGGAGCCTTTGGCACTGGGTACCCACCTTATCCACCTTTTATACAAGTATGAGCTTCTTTAATGAAAAAAAAAACTGCACTACTAAGTACTATTAAAATTAATAGATTTAGCATTGATAGCCCTTTTTACAAATAATAATAATAGATACGAAGTCCCAAATGGTAATTCCAAACCCAGAACGATAGCAAATTCAATTTTTAACATCGAAAGCATAGAAATTATAAGTTCATCCAACCATAGCATGAAACAAAAATTCAATTATTTATGAATATTTTAGTAACTAGAATTCTAATTTCAACTATTAATAATTCATCAATCATTTAAATAATCTACTGAACTATTTTATTTAGAAAAATCATAATTCATTCATCTATTTGCAAATGTATGTAAATATTTTATCAACTAAAATTCCAATGTTAGTTATTTATCATTGATTCAACTATTTAAACGTTTAATTAAGTGGAAGTTAATATAAGTCATATTTTAAAATTCATTTAACTATTTAAATATTTTATTAATAAGAGGTGGCGTAGAGGTTGATTTAGGCCGCCATGAAAAGGGATGAATTGGATTATATGTGTGAAACCTTTATTAATTAAAAATAAAATTAAGTAACATTTTATAATTTATTTAACTATCTAAATTTTTTATTTAACTACTTTATTAACTTAATATTAAATTAAATCATATTTCATAATTTATTAACTATTTAAGTATTTTATTCAACTACTTTACTAAGTAAAGTTTAAATTTAAATATTTCATTTAAGTCTAAAATTAAAAAGGTAACCATTTAGTCAACTAAAATTAAAATTTAACCATATTTATAACAAAACTATTTTATCATTTGGTTTTGGGTTCCATCTCTAGCTGATTCCAATATGTTTGGGAATAATGGTTTAGTTGCTGTACTTATAACATAACTACTTAAATTTCAAACTAATTAATCAAATTAACTTTAAAGTCCAAATTAATTTAAGATAACTTCTGAAAGTTTAAATTAATTGAAATTAACTACAAAATATAAACCTTAAATTAATTAAAACCAACTTCAAAATTTATTGTTAAAAAAACCTAATTAAATACTACGATTAAAGTTTAACTAATTTAAACAAGTAACTAAAAGCAAACATTATCCCCCTCAGATTTTAGATCATGTTTAGGCAACAAGAGTGGCGGTGCAAGTTGCTAAGTGGCTGCAACAGATGACAGCAATCCTTTTGTTTTTTTTTGAAATTTTTTGAAACCCTAAAATTAAATCGAGTGTAGTCGATTTCAATATTGATTTAAACAAACGATTGGGGGTTTTGGGTCAACGTTTTTGGGTTGGCATGAATATACACTCGCTTACTTGAGGTGCGTTTTACTATTTATCAACAACTTAAAAAAGTTGCGCTTAATGCGTTTTTCATGTGGCTTCAATAGCGGGGCTGCCTTGATGTTGGGAAAGATGCAATAGGTGTGTGCGCCCTTCTGACGCCTAGGCGCACGTTGATAACTTTGAGGTCGACTGACGACTTATCGGTTTGCTTTTTCACTTGGCCATAACCCCTAGTTCTTTGGCACACAAATTGAGAAATCAAGATCATTTAGTGCACAACGACACCGTTCGGTGCTGACTGATTTCACTTCATAGTTCACCTCATCTTTTTGGCTTCAAATATCAACTCTTGAGGTAGTAGCCCTATCTCTTTTAGGATCGTTCGATGTTGATCCATATAGATGAACACTAATCTATTTGAGTTATCTAATTCTTAACCACTTTCCTCCATTTTTCAATCTCGACCTTTTGTGAGTTTCTTAGTTCATTTTATCATCTTGTAGTCCAGCTTGCTTGATTTTGATTAGACTGGAAATTTTACCAAAAATAATTGCCCCAAAGCATGCTTTTGTGGGTATAAGGCATGTTATCATTAAGAACAAAGATCGACAAATTGTCATTCGTGCTCTCAGGCTATCTATCAGATCGATCATAACGAAAAATCCGATTTCTTCAAATTCAACCGTGAATCAAAGGTCATTCCAAAATCATCAATGTCGATGACTCGTAACATTGTCTAAAAGGCAGTCATAATCATTATCATCCCACATTCTCTTAAGATACATAAATCACTTATCCTGTTATCATACAATATGAATTATATTGGTGATTTCCTAGATTAAAGCATTAAATACAAATCGTCTAGTATCTCATTTCTTTTCTTCTTCTTTTTATTTTTTTTGTTTTTCTTTTTTTCCCTCTTATTTCCCCATTTTTTCCCCTTTAAAAATAAAACTAGCATCTATATGATACTAGTATCTCATAGCCTGTGTGCAAGTCCAATGAAATCTAGATGATGATATCTATCAATCGTTCAACAATCATAATCAAAATATTTCAAATCAGAAAATGATCATACTTAAAAGTTAAGTTTTAATCATTTTGGACTGAATAATCGTAAATTACATTAAGCATGTCCACTTGCTCTCTCACGGGGAGCAAGTGGATAAGTTTATGTAACTTATATTAAATACTGAGCCATCCATCGAAAGGGATAACTTAGTTCCGCCGGTATGTAATCTCTGATGAAGGGACTTGCTATCCTACACAGGCTCGTTAACTCTGTGTCTCCTGTTGAGGGAATATTTATCCATTAGTTCATATATCAAACAGACGGGATAACTTAGTTCCATTGGTATTTTGTAGCAATGTTAATACCAAAGATCACGTTGGAATGATTTATAGCTGAATATAAATAAGTAGATTATCCATAGAATCTAAGTCAAAGTGCATCAGGCAGAAGCATAGCAAATAGTTCAATTGAGAACCTCGCTCGAGCTTTAATTCTTAGCTTGCCTATAAGATTGATCAAGATCATGTGCATGTGTAAGTGGTCATATTGTGAATCTTTATGGTTTATTCACGGCAAAAGTAAAATCAAATGGAAAAATAAAACAATTCTAATCCATCATGATCACGTGATAACCATGCCCGCCCAGTACCTTCGACTGCGGCCTATGTTGTCTGTCATAATTGGTGATTGCTCCTACTGCTACGGTTTACATTAGAGTTATTTGATTTCTCACATTGTTGCAGTCAGTTACTTTGAACTTGCTCCTCTATTAAATTCTTCGAATGTCTGCATTTGTTCGGTTCATGTCCATCCAGTTCATGGACTGGATAAAACTTTTCAAACTTCTCGCATGTTTTGTGGGTAATCGCTTAAGAGGTTTTGTGCATCAAATCTTCCACCAATAGTTAAATAAAACATCTTTAGGATTTCAGTTAAGTAGGTGTAAGAGACAAACTTCGGTCCTCTTTGAATGCTTCAAAGATTTGAACCCATCATCTATCATTTTCATTCCTTTATCTTTTCCGGGTTTCGCATTAGACAGTCCATCTTCCACTTTGCTAACCTCTTTATTTTCAATTTCTGCATCTTCGTGAGGCAAATATCTTTCAACTTGATAGTACAAACATGCCAAATTCATTATTTCCAACGCTTTCCTAAATTCAATCATGCTAGTAACTTCCGCAATTTCCACCATAAGAACTATTGACGGTCTACTCTCTGAACTGCATAGTAGCTACGTTAAATCTATTTGTAGCCCCATAAAGATTCATTCTCTTTTTTTACTTTTAACCCTATCACCACAATTTTTGGATGAACCATATGAACTTTAAACTGGCTCATAAATCTTTCTAATAATTCGGTTCACATGTTAATGGATTTGTTATCCATTAGGCAACTCACATGACAACAAAATCAGTTAAGCATACATGAAAGCAACATCTCATCGCTTCTTCCATAGCTTCCAATACACACATATGTTTAATTTATCTTATTAAATGAACTATAGAATCAGTCCTTCCGTCATACGGCGACTTCAATGTAGGTAAACCGAGATTAGGTAAATTATTAGCATATGAAATTACTTTAAAAAAAAATCTAGATCTCTCATATTATAATCAAATTTTGAATTACAAAGAAATTTATTTTGGATTTTCCCCTCAAGTAAATTAAGAAGTGCGGAAAGTCCCAAACGTCATTTTCTATTTGAAAAGGCTTGCCAGTTGTATGCAAATTCTCCCATCAAAGTCGGCAAAATCGATTTGAAGAATGAAACAGAAAGGTATGCATATCCAACAGCGAAAATTGAGTCAAAAACATGAATACCAACTTCAAATCATTTTGGTACCAATCAATGCCTTGTCACACTTTTGGTTTGCTTTTTTACTTGGCCATAGTCCCCCAGCTCTTGGGTACATGAACTGATAACTCAAAATCATACAATGCCAACGATATTGTTCGACACCCACCGATTTCACTTCATAGTTTTTCCTTCTTTTTGAAGGCAACTATCGATTCTTGAATTCTAGGATCATTCAATGTCAACTCATATTTGTGAATATCGGCTGGTCTGATATGTCCAACTCTCCTCATTCTTCAATCTTGGCGCTTACCCTCCTAAAAATGTTGTTTCTTCTCGTGGGGGTTGGTTTGTCTTGCAACTTTTTGTTTGAGGTGGGAATTCTTGCACCCAATGCAGCTCCTATGTTGCATTTCGATTATGTTGCTTGTCGTGTGGCATGTCCGCTCTCGCCTTCCGGCTTCCTCACTTTAAGCCGACTAACGGTCCAATTGTACTTTGTTGTTTCCCGATAGTTTGGATGCCTTATTTGTCACTGCAGCTACAGTTTTTGGTAGCTTATGGCACCTTTTTATGCCCACCACTTTGGGCATTCGGCGGTTTTTCTTCGTGCGGCTCTGGGTGGCCGCCTTTGCGGCTTGCCCGATGTTTAGAGTTTCTTTCATTGTAGCTCCTCCTTCGCCTCTTCGTGTTGTTATCCTGACCCATATAGGTCATTAGCTGTTTTGCAAGATTGTCAACCTGATGACAGTTCTGCAACTGTGAGAACCGCAGTCGTTAGTGACGTCGATTTCTAATGTCCCAACATTCACCACCTCCCATTTGTTCTCCCATTCCAAGAAGATCCTCGATGCAGATGACACTAGGCCCATCAAGCGCGATTATCCCGCCTCGCGTCGAACGTCGAGGTGTGCCTCACTTCCGTCTTGTTTTCTTCCTTCGTCGTCTGCCTCCCCCAAACTCCTAAAACCATTTGTACTCGATCTTTAGCCGCTAGAGATTGTATCGTTAGAACAACTCGTCGCCACCTTTATCTTATCTAATTGTTCGTGTTTGAGCATTCTGACTCGTTCTTTCATTTTGTTTGCGTCCATGGCTAATTGTTTGTTTTGGAATGTCCGTGGAGTTAGGAATGAGGCTTCTGTTTTGCGTCTAAAGCAAATTGCCAAGAAACATTATGTTCGGGTTGTTGCGCTCCTAAAGCCTCTTATGGGATGTGATGTCTTATCCAGTCTTGTCCTTTGTCTTAACTTTGGAGGTGGCACACATAACGTCTCCAACAAAATATGAATTCTTTGGGATAAGTCTTCCACTGCATAACTCATTTCGACTTTGCTCAGCTTCTATCGGTTGTGTGCTATGTTCTTAGTTTCACTTTTCCCTTTCTCTTTTTTGCGATCTACGCCAGGTGTGACCACATCTAGCTCCTTGATCTTTGGCAATAAATTATCTCCATGGCTGGGAAGGGGTTGGTGGCTTCCGTCCTTGGAAGGGATTTTAATGGCATGGCTTGCCCGGCAAAGAAGCATAACAGATCCTCTATCAATCGCTAGGCCATCGAGGATTTTAATGCTTTCGTCCTCCATTCGGGTCTTTTCGAGGTATCTTTCTTCGACTCGGCTTTTACCTGGTGTAACAACCAAGAAAGTCCAAACAGGATTCGGTCACGGCTTGACAGAGTATTCGGTAATGATGGTCTATTTGCTCTTTCTTTCTCGTTCTCCACTGAACATCTTAATCGCACTAACTCGGATAATACCCCTATGATCCTAAAGTGCTCTCCTCTTTCGGGTTCGAGCCCGACTTCTTCCCGTTTCCAGTTTATGTGGACTTCACCCCACACTCTGCTTTCTATGGTAAGGGATTCCTAGGTTATTTCAGTCTCAGCGAATCCAATTGTTGTTTTCAATCTTAAGCACAAACGTACCAAATCTCATCTTAAACTTTGAAATTTGAACGTTTTTAAGAGTATTTTTATCATGTTCGTTCGATGTAGGGCTATAAATTTTGTACGAATGTCTAATGTCCGCTTGTGTACGTGACCGAAATACGCCCGTCCGAGTCCGTTCGATTTTCATTTAGGACACGAGTTAGGACAACAAAATTTGTACGAGAAAAAATCACGTCAGGTCTGTGTTCGTCCGAATTCCTCGTAATTCAATGTATATTCGAAAGAAAGTCTAATAAAGTATAAAATTTGATGCAAATAGGCTTGTCCATCCGTATCCATGTCCGAAAAACACGTGTCAACGTCTGTGCTCGACTGGTTTTATTTAGGACACGAGCTAGGACAACAAAATTTGTATGAAAAAAATTCGTCTGGTCCGATTTTATTTAGAACAGAAACCGAACACACCTCTGTCCGGTCCGATACGACTGATTTACACCCCTAGTTCGATGGAAGAAGCACATGTTCTGACGGAAGGTACTTCTGACGCTGAGCCTTCGGGTTTGAACAAAGCAGAACGGGTCCAGGCCTAGGCTACTTTCAACTCCGAGCTGGGCATCGAGACCGAGTTTCATCGCCAGAAAGCCAAAACTAGGTGAGTCATCAACAGTGATTACAATTCAAAGTTTTTTCATTCCTCTTCAAAAAGAAAAACAAAATCCTTTTCATTAATCAATTCCGCCTGTTTGACTCGTCTTTGATCTCCTCTCCTTTAATAGTTGAAGAAACCCTTATCTCTCACTTTAGAGCTCTTCTGAAGTGTCCCTCTGCCGATCAACTTATTTCTGGTGTATTAGCCCACATTCCTAGGCTTGTTCTCCAATGTGAGGCATCTGGCCTTTCTTGCCCTCCCTGTAGAAAATTAGATCTACGGTCTTCGCCCTTAGCAAGGACAGTGTAAGTGGACCCGATGGGTCCAATATTTCTTCTCTGGGGGCCTTCTCCCTAGAAGTTGGACCTCCATCAACCTTGTGCTCGTTACTAAAATCGATAATCCTAAGTGTTGCTCTGATTTCCTCCGAGTTCCGTCAATTAGTCTCTGCAATTTCTCGAACAAAGTCATTTCGAAGATTTTGGCTTCTCGTTCAGCTCCCCTTCTTGACCGCATAATTTTGTCCTCTCAAGTTGGGTTCATCAAGGGTAGACTCATTACTGACAATGTCCTTCTTGCCCTAGAGTTGATTTCTCAAATCGACGAGAAGGTTCGCGGCTCTAACATGGTTATCAAGCTAGATATGACCAAAGCCTATGATCGCATGTCATGATTTTTTGTCATTCGTGTTTTTCATGCGTTCGGGCTTCCTGAACCTCTCATTGACCTTATCTGGGTGCCTTATCTCTAACTATTAGTTCTCTGTCCTCGTTAACGAGACGACCAAAGGTTTCTTCCCATTTTGGCTGGGGAATGTGACAAGATGATCCGTTATCACCAACACTGTTTGTTATTACAGCGGAGGCTTTGGTTCAAGGTATTCACTCCCTCACAATCACGGAGCAAATTAAGCGGTTTAATATTCCTTTTGGTTGTCCAGTCATTTCTTCTCTTTCGTTTGTTGATGATAATAGGTTGTCAATTTGGGATTTAAATCGTAAATCGTAAAGTTAATATTTCGAATCGAATCGGGATTTAAATCGTAAATCGTAGATTTTAAGTTTTCTTTCTTGTATGTCAAATGCATACATGTTGATTATTAAATTGTACTTATTTTTTTTATATGTATGTGCTAACTATTATTTACAATCTCTTTTACATGGTTAACACTGTTCATGAAATGTATTTTTTGTGCTGAACAAAAATGTAAGGTCAGCATCTAACAATAACTAATAATCAAACCCATTAAAAAGCATTGAAAACTCTGGCATGTCTTGTAAATGACAGCAAAAGGCAATGGCTACCAGTCTGGTATTAATTTGTTTTTATTGATCTTGACTAGTCAACTAGGTTTTAGTATATAAATAAAAAAAGAAAATTCTATAGTGCCGAAGCCATTCTCGTTCACTGGTCCAACTTTATATATTATTTAGCTTAAATCAAAAGGTACAAGAAACCAAAAGGCATTTGCAGCTTTCTCACTCACTGGTCCTTTTTTATATTATAATCACTTAAAGCAAAAAGCAAAATCCAAAAGCCATATTTCTACGCAAGCTACAGCAATGCTACAGCGAACAAATTAAACCAGAAGAGAACTGAAATTCGCAAAGAATGGACCGAAAGCATACCTTCAAATATTCATGAGCAAAAAAAGCTGCGGAGAAGCTTGAATCCGCGAAGAAGAACTGCAGAAGCAGCGAACAATTCAGCAAGAATTCAAAAACGAAAGTCGTTTACCTGTCGATCCACAAGGTTACTCAATTTCACGTGCCTTCTTCTGTTTCTCTAATTTTATTCTTCTTTCTTTCACGGTTAGATCATCGATTCAATTTTTCAGGATGTTTTCAGTTAGGTTTAGATCGTACGATTTTTGGCATATGCGATTTATTTCGCGTTTCGAATCGATGAATGAGCGACTCGATTTAAATCGCGATCTAAATCGTACGATTTTATGATTTTTGACAACATTGGATGATATTATAATCTTCACTAACGGCCACCTCAATCCGTGCGACGTCTCATGGTCTTTCTTCATCTTTATGAGCTCTCTACTCGGGGCAATTGGTTAATGTCGCGAAAAACTGCTTCGTTTCTCCCCGATCCTCTTATCCTAGGAAGACGACATGGATTTCGCTTTATATTGGCTTCAAGTTGAACAGTCTCCATATTACCTACCTTGGGATTGAGTTGCAGCATTGACATAAGCTCAATGCGCTTTTCGACCCTCGACCGCCAAAGCTAGGGGTAATATCTTCATGTCTTCGCTACCACGAACCTACTGAGGGTTTTTTTTTCTCAATCCTACAAATCTATTGCCTCATCTTTCTTATGGGGTAGCAGAGGTGGCATCAGGAAGCATCATTGGATTTTCTTTGATACCATTTGTCGCTCTAGGCAGAAGGGCGGGCTGGGGTTACGCAAGATTGAGGATGCGTGCAAGGCTTATGCCTGCAAGTTTGGGCGCGCTTCAGAGCCAACGACTCTTTGTGGGCTTCCTTCCTTCACAGGTCACGCTAAATACAGAAGGCTGCTCCCGAGTGATTTTACCAGCTCTTCGTCTTATGCTAGTGAGACATGCAAACAGATGCAATCGGTTAAGTCCATTTTTGATAGCCATGATCGGGGCTTTGCTTGGAAGGGTTGTCCATTCTTTCTTAGGGTTGTGTGGAACTCCATTAGGATTCCCACGCGAAGAAAGCATGATTTTCTCTCCATCAGGAACAAGCGTATTCCTCCAAAGATTTCTATTCTGATGTGGAAGGTACTTCACAATGCACTTCCATTGAATGATAACCTTATGAGGATAGACATTTCGCTAGTTTCTCGTTGTCGTTGTTGCCAGGCCGGGTCAGTTGAGACATTATCCCATATGATATGGGGTAGTAGTCGGCAAGAGTGACTTGGTCTTCCTTTGGGCCTCTAACTAGTAGCCAGGTCGTCGCTCCTTTTCTTCTCTACTTACTTCGTTCCGGGTAGACCAGGGAAAGAAGGAAGGATCTTCGATCCATTATGTTTCACCTTATTCCTCACCTCATCTGTTAGCATCTTTGGTGTGCTCAGAACAAGACGATCTTCGATGATTCTCTCACGAACTCTGGACCCATCATATGGAAGGTTTTTTCTGATATTCATCTCGTCTTTATAGGGGGACCGTTCACAGTTTCCCTTAACCCTTCATCGCTCCTTCTTGCCCGAAAACTAGGTATCTCTTTAGGATCTAGGCCTCGTATGGGGGAAGGTGGTTTTTTTTCAGGCCAATGACGCTTGATGTGTGCTTTGCTTCATTTGGTGCTTTTATGGTTGGAATGCTTGGGGTCAACTGGTATAGCTTTGTGGCTTAGAGCGGGATGGAGGAACTTGGACATTATGGTTAGCCACTGGAAGCGTGTCCTTTATAATTGTAGCTCCTTGTTTGACCGAGTCCGTGACGTTTTCTTCATGTCTTATTTTACTCCACGGCCTGGTCTGGTGGTGCCTCAATGGCCTTGAGATTTTATTGGGATTGCTTACTAAGGATATGTACGAGGGGGTTGTGACTAGTGTTAGGGCATGCAATGGTGAGACTAGAGACTTTCCAATTAACATAGGGTTACATCAATGTTCGACTTTGAGCCCCTATATTTTTGCATTAGTGATGGATGAAATCACAAAAGATATACAAAGGGAGATTCCTTGGTGTATGCTCTTTGCCGATGATGTTGTGCTGATTGATGAAAGTAGAATAGGGGTTAATCGACAACTGGAGTTGTGGAGGGAGACATTGGAATCAAAGGGTTTCAGGCTTAGCAAAACTAAAACAGAGTATATGAAGTGTGAGTTTAGCAGTGTCAGGTCAGATGGCGGAGATGTTACCCTGGCCGGTAGAGTAGTACCCAAGAAGGAATCGTTTTGATACTTAGGATCTATGTTGCAGTTTGATGGAGAGATTGATAAGGATGTTAGTTTTAGAATTCAAGCAGGATGGGTGAAATGGCGACTAGCATCTTGCATTCTCTGTGATCGGAAGATTCCTCAGAAGCTTAAAGGAAAGTTCTATATGACAGCAATCAGACCTGCATTGTTATATGGTGCAGAATGTTGGCATACTAAGAGGCAACACGTCCAGAAGATAAGTATAGCAGAGATGTGAATGCTGCGTTAGAGCTGTGGGCATACCAGACGAGATCGGATTAGAAATAAGGATATTCGGGAAAAACTTGGAGTTGCACCTATTGAAGAGAAGTTAGTCCAATACCGCTTGAGATGGTTTGGACATATCCAACGTAGACCATACGATGCACCTGTACGCGCTGGAATTCTAGGTCGCGCCGAAGACCCAAAGAGAGGTAGAGGTCGACCTAAAATGACATGGGAGGAGATAATAAAGAGAGATTTAAGTAACTGGAGTTTATCGGAAGAGCTGGTAGTTGATAAGAATGCATGGAAATTGGCAATCCATGTACCAAAACCATAGTGTTTCTCTTTTTTTTTTTTTTTTGACTTTATTTCACGTTTACTGAACCTTTTTACTTTTTATTTACTATTTTTGATTTTATTTCACTTTTACTGAACATTTTTACTTCTTCTTATTATTATTTAAAAAAAAAACTTTATCGGACGACTTTTTATTTGATTGGTTATTTTAAACCCTTATATATATATATATATATATATATATATATATATATATATATATATATATATATATCATCATTATTAATTTTATTTTATTTTAATTTTGGGTTCCATATCTAGCCAACCCCAACTTGTTTGGGATATATGGCTTTGTTGTTGTTGTTGTTGTTGTGTTGAGACATTATAACGGTTACGTTACTTCTTTCCTTTTTGTCTTGCTTGGTATGGATGGCCCTTAGGGGGACATCCGTTGTGTTGTATTTTGCTTTGTTTTTGGTTTCTCTGGTTTTTCACCCAGTTGAGCCTCTAGTCCAAGAGTCTATAGCTTTGGACTGTTTTTGTGAGTCACCGGAGAAATTCGTTTTTTCCGCTATTTTGATATAGATTTTTGTTTTGTATAAAAAAAACTTCTTAGTTCATTTCATCGTCTTCTAGCCCAGTTTATCTGATGTGAGTTAATTATAAGATCGAAAAATTGGCCTACGTTCTCTTGAGAACAATATATAAATCGTCTGGTATCTCATAGCTTTCGTAAGTCCAACCAAATCAAGACGATGCTAGCTATCAGTCATTCAAAATTCATAATCAAATCATTTCAAATCAAAACGTGTTTATAATATAAAGTTGAGTTTTAATCTCTTTGGATTGAATAATCATACATTACATTAAGCTCATTTACTCACTCTCCAATAGAAAGCTCAATGTTTAAAGCAAATCCATTCACTCGCTCTCCGGTGAGGGAACTTGCTATCCTACACACTCCGCTCCGTCTATCCAGTCGGCACCGACCAGTTTGAGTAGTCTAATTCTTAGCCTCCATTCTTCAATCTCGACGTCTTCCGAGCTTCTTAATTCATTCATTTATCATCTTGTAGTCCAATTTCTCTTATCTAAAGCAATTCTACGACTGTGGAAAATTTACTGAAAACTTATAGCTTAACATTATTCATGCATGGGCCAAAGGTCTACATATTCAAAAACATTTATGCTTTGCTCGTACTATTTTGCACATCCAGCAGTTTCAAGTAAGACTGTTCCAAGAGAGAATGCAAGCTTGTCGTCTTGCCACTTTTCTCTCATCGCATAAGTAATAACATAATTTAGTAGTGACAATTGGGTTCTTCATTTTGTGCATGATAGGAAGATCACAGAATAGAATTAACCTGTCAGTCTCTGATGATGATTCACCATCAGTTGTTTTCATGCCATCACATTCTACGGATTTGCTTTTAGAATCTAGCGAAGCATTGAACCCATTGACCACCTGCTTGACAACAGTATGCTGTAAAAGCTATGGTCATATACTACAGATAAAGAAACCTTGTCAATTTCGTTGACTTAATTTTTTTTGTTTCTACTGACCTTTCTTTTCAAAGCCATGGTACTGTTAAAAATAGACGACAGTATAGTGACGGACTGCAATGGAAATGAGGTTATTAGAATAAATAGGTATTAAAGTTCAAAGAACATAATTTGATACGTATAGTTTCAGCAATCAACCTTTTGTGTCAAGTCATTTGACATGCCTGATTTCCTGAGTATAGAAATTAGGCTGCCCAATGCACCTTCTGATTCTATTGTCTGGCAAACTTCATAACTGCATGAGATATAAATAGCAAAGAAAATGAATGTGAGAATCATCACTTCAACTAGCATTCCATATTAAACGATAATGAAACAAATAAGATGATTATCAAGATTTACCCACAGCTAGATGAATGAAGCTGTTGCAGTATAACCTTAATATATGCAACAATAAACTCAAATATTTTCTAGTACTACTATAATTTTTTTCCTATTGAATTCATTGGTCTGAAAAATAAAACCTTCAATAACCTGAGACACAGCCTTTCAAGAGCACTGGCCGCAGCCATTTGAAGAGACTCGTTATCATTACATAATAACCGGACTAAATATTTCACCGCTCCAGCTTCCTTAAAAGCAATCCTCATATTATCATTAATTGATGCCTCTGCAATTGAATAAGCAGCTCTTGTAACTGCTGACATGTCATCAAGCCCAAGAATCAGAACTAGTCTGGCAACTCCATCGACCCATGGCAAAATAGTAAACTGTGATCTTTTATCATCATGTACATCTATTGCACCAATCCTTGCAAGAAATTGTTGCCGTGAGCGACCCACTATAGCATTCATCTTTGATTCTTCAAGGGAAATTGTTTTGTCATTTATATTCAAACCAAGTAGCAATTCAGATGCACCGTATCTCGAAGGACGTGAAGTTTTTTGAATATTAGCCCCATCAGGTAAGGTAGGCCACGAATAGGTTGGAGACTTAAATGATTTGAAGGTGGAAGAGTCTTCTAGTGGGACCCTGATTAGACCCTCTTCAATTATCAGTATTCTGCAGGATTCTTCTTTAGCGAGTTCCAGTAGAGTTGATTTTGCTTCTTTCCTAATGACTTTAGAATCTTCCAAATTAGCTTTTAGAATTTCTGCCTACAAATTAATACATTTGATTAAAAAAAACTTAATTGACGTCATTTTGTTTTGTAAAAGGTGGAAATATTTGGGACGTAAAGCTTATTCAGACCAGGGATCATATAATATTTTTATTAGCGTACATTGCTCAACAGCCAAAAATTATATCCCTTGTGTTACGGTAAGTAGATTAAAAGGGTAAACGGTAACCAGGGACATAACAGCATTTTAGAGTAACACATAACAGACTGAGCATCCTTTGTATACTAAGCAAGTCAGCAAAAATTTCGATAAAATGAAAGCTGGCAAATTCTATGTAAACTCCAAATTTTTTTCTACATCCAACTAATAAATAATATGTTATTATGACAAAATAAATAAAAAATAAAAATCACCTTCTACATAACAACATAAATATAATGCATCACACTCGGTTATGTAGAATTCTTGGTGAATCCATCCCAAAAAATTTACGAATTGTACAAGTGCTATAATCATATTTAAAGAAGGTATTGAATCTGGAACCATATCAAATAAAATTTCACTAGTGGGGAAAATATATGTATTCAAGAACGGGTTTGATTATAATACAAAATGTAACAACCAAGATTTGTACCAAAGTATACTAGATTTAATGAAAACCAACTTTGCGAATAAAGATGAATATGGATCAGCTGCATTAAATAAGTTTATTTTTTGATGATATCTTTCTTCACAAACCAAAAAATAAATTTATAAAAGATCAGAATGTAAAAGGAAGAAACTGAAGTTTCAGAATTTTGCAGAAAACTTGGGATGGGAAAAACAAATATCGAGGTTATGACAACATTGGCCTTATCAGGTTGAACTGCAATAAAGGTGTTATGGCTTTTATACACTGGGACGCAAAAAACACTATCTCAGAAGCAAATACATATTAACTTGCACATCAGAAAATCCACAATCAAATTAAGAGAATATCATGTTTTTGATATCTAGTATATGAGCAACAACAAAGGATTACATTGTAAACATACTAAGCTATATTAAACTTATAATTGATTAATTTGGTTGCAAGATAATATTTAAAAACAAAATAACCTACAGTGAAAACTAGTACATAAATCTTCAAGTTTTAAGAGACCAGATGTTGATAAGGTTCATCAACTACATGTAGTATTTGCATTAGTCAGAAGGTAGACTCACTAGTTTTGGGATCGCGCCAGCTTCACTTAGCAGACTGTGATTACAATGATCTAGAGCAAAATTCGCCAAAATTCCACCTGCAGCCTCTTTGATCCTCATATCTTCGTCACCAAGACACTTTACAAGCAGATGTACAAACTCAACTTGCACTAACTTTACCCTACATCTTTCATCTATGGAAAGATTCCATAATGTACACAAACTTTGCTCCTTAACCTGCGCAGATTTATCACGAGGCTAAAGTTATAAAATATCAATGGTTGAGACAATGCTTCCCCTTACGTATTGGATCTATATGAGCAGACGTAAGGAGCAGAACAGTATAAAATAACCAAACTTAAAGAAGTTATCTATGTGGTTGTCCTGAATTTATATTTGATCTTTAACAAACTCTCACTGGAAATGCCAAAAGAGGTAACATATAAAGGATTCTCGCAAATTTTGAGGAAACCACTTCAACTTTTTGTTTGCTACGGTTATAGCGTGGAATCAACATAGGTTTCATAGTTCACTTCCCTCCCCTATTTTACCTGCTTTTAAGTTTCAAAGGGATAAATTGGGATGGTTTTTTTTCGTTTACAATCAAAAGTTAAGGGTATGCTGCAAAGAAAACCATTAAATGATAGAGTTATGTACCTCAGATGTCAAAAAAGGCTGATATAAAAGAGATAACATTTCCTCAATCGCTCCACTCTCAGCTATAATATCTCTGTAGGTATAGACTGATGATACGGTTCTTATAAGACCAGCAGCTGCTTCGGAAGTAGAAAGTAAATCTGACTTCAGTAGGCTGACAACAAGATTAATGCAGCCTGGAAACTGCATGATTCTATCTATACAGTCCTTTCCTCCTTGAGAATATTTCCATAGAGTTACTACTGCTTGCTCCCTATCTAGTGGATCATTGTCCAAGCCAAGCATGCGAACAAATAGACCAACATAACCCTCTCCATAATTAATGGACTCTGTCGGTGATTTTACTTCCTGAAACAAAGATATACGAGTACTGCCTGTTACAGAATACTCAGAGGCAGCTTCTAATTGGCATACAAATGAAAATGTTATGTATGTGTGTGTAGAGTAGTGTTGTGTAGCGCAGTGTAGGTGTAGCGTGTATGTATGAATATAAAGTGATGTAATGTAATGCACGACTCAAATACAATCAGTGCAGCAAATAAGACCAAATTATGAAGGGCAAAAATATGGCCGAGAAAATCCACAAAATTAACCAGAACCATTGTAGAACTGTTAAATGTGATCACATATATGATAATGTAGCAGTAGTTATGCTTACATTATTCAAGTTTTGCATGAAACCATAAATGTACCTTCTTCTTTTTAATTTTTCATTCGTAAGCACTTCTTATTTGTCCTGATAAGTAACAAAGTATGACCAACTTGTCATATTAAATTAAGCTAATATAACCCATTGTCAAACTTACTTCTAGCAGGAGCTGTCAGCATTTAAGTAGACTGCAAGCCGAGACAAAGTTGAAAAAGCTGCAAAATTGTCGCAATTGCCTAGCTTTAATTTATTTTTAGGGAAGGGTGATAAAGAGTCAACGATGACACTTCAGGGAAATATACTGAGATTAAGACAACTTCAGAAGAAGTTACTGAGTTGTTTTGTCATGATAAAATTATCATCCAATCCAACAATTTGGTGTAGCTTTCATAAAGATAGCCTTTTGTCCTATACTCGGTAATGTTATTTCTTCATTGTTGCAACATGACCCATAGCACCAGTTCCTAACATATAAAGTGAAACCCATACAGTTAATTTTGATTACTACATGGTTCAAGGTCTAGCCGATGACAATATATCATATGATTTCATTCAAGAATGTCCTTTGTAATTATCATTAGTTTGAAAAAATAGGATAATGTACTATTTCGAAGGATAATGTGGAAGGAAGTAGCGAAAAATTGGAAAGTGTTGTTCAATTTAACAGTCGTAATTGAATAGTGCAAATCCATGAAATATCATCCCAAGAACTATCACCAGAAAATGAAAATTTTGGGGGTGGCGATTAGACCCGGACCCAGACCAACGTGTTTGGGCTCTAGACGGATCAGATATTGTCGGATCTAAGCTATACATTTCAAAAATCTAGACCCGATCCGAGCTTCGGGTCGGTCTGATTGGGTAGTAACACTAAAAATACTATATTTCAATGTTTTTAGGTCGGGACTTTCAGGTCGGGCCGAGTTTGATTGGGTCTTTATTTTATTTTCTATTATCTAGACCCATTATGTTCAGCTCAGGTCCGGATCTTTTAGGATCGGTTCGGTTTTTCGGTTCTCGATTCTAATTGCTACCCCCAAATGAAATATCTGAAACAATGGCATAATGAAAAATGTTTGCACAACCACACAGATCTGTTGTTACAAATTAATAACGCTTTCATTCAAAGTTAGCACTAATATTGTCTCCATAAATAGAATTCAATGTTGCAAGTTTTTCAAATTTTTGATAAAAGTTTCATTTCAAATATTTTAAAATCTGAAACAGAGATAACTGTTACATCCATTTTTAGACACAATCATTCGTTAATACTTATATGGCTTAAGGACAAGGTTCGAGAACACGGTTGTATCAACTTAAATGATTATTTTAGAAAGTTTCGGTCAATTTCAAAAAATATGTTTTGTGCTTCGATCTCAGTTCCGGATTTCACTATTTTTTTATGAAAGTGTATTGATAAACGTTGTAGATATATGATATATAAAGAAATAAAATACAACAAATAGAGTTATATATGGATTATTTTCATAGTTTCTTCATCAACTTGTGTTGAATGATATGATGGATAACCATATTGTATGTGTCATGAACCTAGAGATGTCGTTATCGTATTATCAAATCGTAAGGGTTCATCATTGTCCATGTTGCATGTGCAGCTTAACTAATTTAATCATTGAGATATAATGATTAAATATCTCGCTAAATCCATAATAGGAGTAACCTCATGTACGGTCAGAAGTAAAATGTATGTAGTTAAGTGGATCATTTGAAGTAGTTTAGTGCAATAGTAACTATGTTAATATTCATATTCAACATTCAAATGACTCTCTATCATAATTGTCAAATGCACGTCTCTCTTAAGCATATGTATGTGAAACACCGCTATCACTAGGACTCACACTATAGTTACTTATTAGGTCATACCAGTTGCACCAGCGTTATTGTTATGGTCATCTGATGAGCTGCTACTATTTTTATTGTTTTAACTCCTTGTTTTGTGCACGTACACCACCAACTACAACAACATCTAGAGTATTAGTCATCCGTGAATTGTCGTCAAGCAACTATGGTTCAACTTCAATAGTATTAGTCATCTAAATACGTATAGTCCAAAAAAAAATTGCTTCTAAACCCATATTGTAATGCGTATATATCCTTTTTTAAGCTTTTTCGGTTTTATTTTACTTCTTAATTGTGTGGACCATAGAAAATGCAATCTATAATTTCCCACAATTTCAAGAATTTGATTGACTTGAAAATATTGCTAAACAGGTTAAATTTGGAGCATCCTCTACTGATTATTGGTCATCATTCAACATTAAAACATGCATCTACAGTTGATTTTGCTTTTCAAGAACAAAATGCACAAATTTTCATTTTATATTTTCCTATTTGTTGACATATAACTTACATGTTTCATGTCTTAAACATCAAACAATTTTTATTAATATTTTAAATGTCGGTTTTATCTCTTTTCCAATTTCAATATGTGTCACAATTTACGATTTACGTCACCATCAAATTTGTTTAATGCTTCACGATCATTTGTTGTATTGTTTCTATATTGAATGACAAAAATAAGATTTATAGCATATATTTTAAATAGTATATATCATTAGCGCGTTATGTATTCATATTTATACGACGATAAAGCAGAACACCTACCTTGTGACAATGTATACTTCTCATCTTTTCATTATTACGTACAACCATTTTTTGAATTGCCATCCAATGACGGTTTTTCTAATTTCCCCTTTCGCTTAATCCATCGCTTTATAAATAAAACTCATATCAGCTTTTTCGCCATCATTCCTAAAACTTTCATTAGTTGGTCAAATACAAGATTAATCAAAGAAAAATCAAATCAAAAGATGTCATTGTAAATCAGTGCAAAAATGTCGTTCGTTGTCGCTTTGCCTTTAGTATTGAGTTTAGTAACTCTCGATATCAATTTTCTTAAAGTAAATACTCTTCTTTAGTCGTTTTTACGCTTTTGAATAAAACGAAGTGCGATAAAAAGAGGGACATGACAAACCTTGTTAATACCAATCTTATCAATCCCCTATTTCCAATTGCATTTCCCGCCATGGTCGATAGCGACCATGATTGCATAGAAATGCAGTTATCAACTGACAATTGGTGAAAGCATGTGTTATCTTCGGTTCATTGAAATATCTTCTAAAATCAGATGAGTGCACACATAGTGTCCAATATAAATATTTTCCTTCCTACACCAAAAATCGACCAACAATTTTACAGTTTGCCATGGATCAACAATTGATCAATAGTCTAATAGTTTGCACTATTATCTATAACTGCCCACACTATACAGTTTTCTTTAATAGTTTCCTCATTTAAGAGTAATACCTAATTTAAGTAGAACACTCATTCTGTTGTCTTGGGGTATCGAACTCAAAATCTTTGTAACCATTATCTAGATATCTTATTATTATTTTTTAGCTAGTGGTCCTTTAAATAGATTTTATGGCTTTATCAATTTATCCACAAATATGTTGTTCATTTTGAAATTTATCTGTTTCATTCGCATGTTCCATAAATATTGTTTCGTCGTGAGAAAAATTATAATCTTTCACTGATTTTAAGTACTCAAACTTTCAGACGTAAATGTGCAACCATATTCATTCTAGAATTATGTATTGTTTGATGTATTGCACAACATTTTTAATTTCCATTTCTAGGTATAAATGTGACATTTCATATGCAGAATGTGGATCAAATTATGATTGATTCTGCAATTGCACTCACCATTGTTACATAATAACAACTACTAACAACATTATGAAGAATACAATTGAAAAAATTGTTTGTCGTATATGCTATTAAGCATGTTTATTATTGAATATTTAATAGCAGATCGAGAACCACCTCTTTTTTTGCATTTACAAGTCTACTCTACCCACAGTGTGAGTCTTTTGTTCTCTCATTGATCTTCCACGAACATTGTGTTACATTTGAACACAGAAGTGTTTGTAGTATTTGTGCATCTCTTGTTCTTTGGATGTCCAATTACGCACATGTTGAATGTCTGTATCACTTTCATTTTCATCTTCAGTGTTTATAGTATTGGTTTTGTCCCACTGCTTCTCTAATTTCCTTTATTTGTTCTTTTTTTTTCCAACAATATGAGCTCACGCAAACAAAAGAAAGTGACTTACTGAAATGATTAGCTACATAGATTTCTTAAAAGTAATAATTAATACATAACTAAATTGGAAGTAAAAAAAAAAATTATCTAGCTGGAATAGTAAATTTTTGTCAATGATGGGTAGGAATATTTTACTTAAATTTTTGTATAGGCATTACCCATTTCTTAGATGTCCTTTTACATATTTCAAAACTGAGTAAATGATAATAAAAACAAAACTAAAAGAGATTCTCTACGGTGTGGAAAATCACTAATATCAGCATCAAAATAAGAAGGTGGCTTATTGACTATTAACCTTTATAATCTTAAAATCTATTTATTAAAAAAATGGTGATGTAAATTTTATGGAAACGGTGAAAACTCTATTTGAAAAGAAATGATATCCAATCAAATCTACAAGGGTACTTATAATTTGCCTTGTTGACGTCGTTGTTGAGTTGTTGATTTGACGAGTGATTGAATTAGTTGAGGTTTTGCTCATATTGGCTTCATTATGTCTTTATTTTTATATCTATGGTTATTCCCTTCCATGTTGAGTTTACTTATGATATATTTAATTCTTTTTTGTATATTTTTATTTTACAGATACTAGTTATTTGGTCTGAAGGGTTTTACTTTGTATTTATGTGGTATGGGTTCATGGGGACAGCTACATGTCAAGCATGTTGGCGGTCTTTCTTTGAGTGTAAACTATAATCACATGAGTGTTTCTCCTCAAAAGTATGGTTGCCAATGAATATCTGGAAAATTCGAAATTCGTTCGCATCCGTGTCTGAAAAAGGGATAAATATCTGATATCCAAAAAACGGATGTGGATATAAAGACATCCGCATCCGAAAATTATCCGTTCGGGCATTTTTGAAATTATAGCTTAAATTATATGCATTTTAGTACATTGAAAATATAAATTTATTGTTTTATTAAGTTTGAAGTTCATATTTTATGCGCAAAATAGATATTAACTGCTTAAAATTATTTATTATCATCATTTTTGTTATTTTTTAACACTTTAATAACCAATGGGATGATAATATATTTATATTAAACTTAATTTTTCTCATTTATGTTTCTTAATTTATCGGTCGCTAGCGGATAGGATAATTATCCGATATTTGTTTGTATCCGCGGATACCGATATCCAATATCCGAAAATAATTTCGGATGCGGATATGGATATGGCACTATATGTATACGAAAGTATCTGTCGACACACCTATTCAAAAGAGGATCACTCGTTTTCTAAATAAATAAATAAAATCCACTTTTAAACATGGTCCCTTTCCAAATTTCATTTCCTCTTAATGCCCCATCGTTCTCAATTTAACACGTACTAGGGTAAATGAAAAATTACAAAAAATAACAATGGAAGAAAAATCAACTGTTGATCATATTCTTGTCTTTAGCTTCGATATTGAGATTTAGGGAAAGAAAAGAAGAACGATGGAAGGTTAAAAATGGAAAAAATCTCTATTGGGTTGCAGAATTTGCTAAGAGAGTTGAATTTACTCTAGCGAGTACTTAGTCTTAAGTTTTCTAATTTATAGGCTTGAAAAAAAAAACTCCAATTGGAACATATTTACTATAGATTCATGTTGTTGAGCATCTGCTTGACTTTTCTTGGATTCTAGTTGTTTTTCTTTTGATTCTTGTTTTAGTCGTTGTTTCTTCACATGCATGGTTCAATTTTAAGGGAAAATATAAAAAATGTGTGGAATAGGGTTTGTTACCTGGTTACAGACCGTTAATAACAGGTACTAATCCAGTAACAGGGATCCCGATGTACCGATAGACAGCTTGAATCTTGGTTAGGGTATTTCATATGGATATGGGAACATGATTGACAAATATGGAAATATAATCGGTATCAGTTCCAAACAAAACTTTATATGACACAAAAATAAAATATTGATATATGGAAATTGTTTCCACTAGCCCGTATGAATTTTGGCCCAAGTAATTTTCTGACATGCTTACACATTTTTAGACAGGTAATTTTGGTAATAATAGTTAAATCCTGAAAATTATTCTTGTTACCCCAATAATGTTTCAAAATCTCATACCACGAATCTTACTTCTAACACAATGGTACCCTATTTTCAATTTTATCCCTTTTCATCTTTTTCAAAATGTTTACAAACAAGCCCATGGTTAAAAAAACCGAAAATTTTCAATTATAACCTTTCATTAAAACCAATTTGATCTTTTTTTAATCTTTTTCATAATGTTTATGAATATAAGTCTTTAGACTTCTCATATATAAATATAAATTGGTTTGGATTTATCAAAATCAATGACCAAGTCTTGGCAAAAAATGACATGTTGACTAATCTTTCCTGTCGTGTTGAATTCCAATTTTGAATGTTTTTTTGGTTCAATGCAATTCATGACATCTAAAATTTAATCTGTTGCGAAGTATTGTGAACATTTTTTGGTTAATAGCATCGTTGTACTTGATTCAATTAAACTACTGCATCCACACGGATGACAAGTGCATGATGTTTATTGTGGCAGAAACCTTCGATTACAGCAACTGACAAGGCAGCACAGGTGGAGGGTTTAGCAACGCCATGCAAATATTAGCGTTAGGAGGAAGTCATTTAAGGAATTTTAAAAGGATACCATGGCAATATGTTCATCCAATATATTTACTTATGAACAGTGGAGATAAAGTGTGATGAGCAATAGAAGAAGTCAATTAAAAAATCGTTAAGATTCTCAAAATAACTGTGAGTACTATAAAGTAAAGGATTAAAGCAATCAGCCAAAGATGAAGGCGTAGAGAAAATAATGAGGTAATAATGAACTCAAAGGTGTAGAGAAAACTAATGAGGTCATATTGAACTCAAAAAGGGCTAGTAGATCGAAAATGATCACTCATTTACACAGTTACACTTCACACGTTCATCAAAAGATGTCTACATGGGAAATACTTCACCAAACTAGACCTAATACAGCTCAAACTGTTATAGACAGCATCGTAGAAACATCGTCCTCATAGTTAAAATATAAACAAAATATCAATCTAGGAATAATCATTGAATACCGAGTTGGATTTTGAAGAAATATCTTCTACCCAACTGAAGTCGCCTCCAGTTCCAGCTCGCAACAGAAACGACAGGCAGGGACTCCCAAGATTGATGGGCAAGGAAGACGAGTCCCGCCAAGGTCGTAATCGACGGCGCGGTGCTACTTTCAATATCGGTTCGCGGCTGTGTTTAAAGATTTGTTGGCAGCGGTAGCAAGTGAGGCTGTGAGGGATCGTAACGATAGAAGCCATGAATGGAAGTGAATTATCATTACTCCGCAGGGCTTTATCTGAACTGGGTTGACTCGTGGGCCGGGTTGAGTTCAGTGACATGTCTGACCGGTCTCCCTCGGGATTATCTGCAGTGTTGGTACGAACTGGACCTGGTCTCTGTCAGGTTTATCCTGCGCGTGGGGTTGACACTCCAAATATTTGTGAAGGAAACAATTTTTTAAAAAAAAAAAAATTGTTAAGGGGATACGAATGAAGGAAACAGCCCCTTAACAAATAAAGGTAATTTTTCCTTATTATTCAGTTAGACTTAATTTCATTTTTCTGTTCATTAATCTAATTTTTAGTGATTAATAAACATCATTAGTTGTGGAGAAATCAAACTCAAACAAAAAAATATGAACGAAAAATAAAATAATATGATATTGACATAGGAGGGTGAGCGTTATGTAGGAGTTGATCAGAGTGATGATGTAACGACCCGCATTCTACGCATCGCAGGATCGTAGGATGTTTATTTCATTCACATACGAAGTCGTATGGTCATGTAACTTTGGGAGACGACTATTGGGGTCATTTCCCATGTTCATGATTTTTGCCGATTTTTAAATGACCGTTTTGCCCCTAGCTGGTACTGTTTTGGCCATAACTTTTGAGTGGAAAGGAATTTTGACCTGAAACCACTTCCATTGGCTTCGGATGATGGTTTACAATTTCGTAGAGTTGTCACATTAGCCAAACGGACTCACCGTTTGGGAGATATGGCTGAAACAAGTTTCAGATGGTGAAAAACAGCTTAATTGGGCTTAACCGGGTAATTAGCAGCTAGGCCCAAAGGTGATTTCGGGATTAGAGATGTATAGGGGCTGATTAGGGTTAGAAAACATTTCTTTCAGACACCACTTTCATTCTTGGAACCCTAACAATGGCCTCCAACACCCAAATCAACTTCTAATCACTTTCTAATCAAATTTTGGTTTAAACTACATCAAATTAAGGAGAAATAGCACCAAAGCAAGGCTAGAGCTGCTGTGTTGCATTGGGAACAGCGCCAAACAGAGAATCATTTTAGTTTTGGGGTTATATTTATGGCTAAGGTAAGTGATTTGCATAGTTTTGCACTAATTACGGTTAATTAAGGGTAATTAGTGAAGATTAGTGAATTTATACATCAATAAATTCTGGAAAAATATTTATAAATTCAAAAATATTGTTTTATACCTCTGTTAGAAATTTGGGCTGATTTGTTTAAGTTTTGTTAATTCTATGATTAGTCTTGCCTAAACATGCTTAAGGGAAAACATGGGTTTTTGGGTATGTTTGATCCATATAAACATGGCATATTGTTATTTCAGTGTTTGTGGATGATTATGCATGTTGCTATGACTGTATGGTATGTTTTGTGATTGCATAGAAAAGTTAGAGTGGTTGAAAACGCCGTCGTTTGGCGAAAATAGCTTGCTGGAAAAAACTTGCAGCAAACCGGATAGGAGCATTCGGATAGGAGCATCCGGATATGAGCATTCGGATAGGAGCAACCAGATAGGAGCAACCGGATAGGGGCATCCGATCTGAACTGGATAGGGGCATCCGATCCAAACCAGATAGGGGCATCCGATCCGAACCGGATAGGGGCATTCGACCTGAACCAGATAAGAGCATCTGATAACCCGAACTGAACTAGAAAGGAGCATTCGAACCGAACCAAGTAGGAGGGGGCGAACCGAACCGAACCGGAGGATCGAACACCAAGTAGACCTAAACCCGAGATGCAAAGGAAGTCCAAATGAGGAGTTGTACCTCAGGATCTAGATGGGAACCAAGGAGGGAACTTCATGAGTTGGGCTTTGCTGCGGGACGTGTGCTAAGGGGTTGTCGATGTCTGTAACTTTAGATCACTATGTGTAGGGGGTACGTGAACGGATTCAGGGCCACAGTGGCCTAGGTACGACTAAAGAGCTAATAGACCAATGAAGTGGGGTCATTTGTAAAGATTTGGTCATGACTCCATGTGGCAAGCTTGGTAGTAGCAGTAGTTGTACAAGTTGAACTCTGTCACTACTTCGATGGGTCTAGTGATTGACAGTGGTGGACATCGTATGCTTTACGCACTGAGTGAGAGATGTGAGGATGGTTTCTATGCTTGACTTGTTTGCCATCATTATGACATGCACGCCCCACCCCCGTTATCTTTACACCATTTGTTTTGTGGCACCTTAGAGTATTGTACGGTATGTAGTGCTAACTCTTTGGTTGCAGGTCCAGGTTCAGGTATGGTTTATTATATCTGTTATTGTTCTGTTTAGCTGCTTATCGCTCATACCAGACTTTTTGTCTGACCCAGAGTTTTATGTCTCTTCTTATTACTCTGGGTGCTCTCATGAGCAGACTAGTGGCAGGTTAGCTGGGTATGCACGGGTAGCTGATCCGGAGACGAGCAGGAGGCTTCCACGTATGATATATATAGTATTCTCCCTATGTTGCTGAATATCACTGCTTGGTCATTAGTAGTGCATCTTCTACTTTAGCTTTCTTTTGTTTTAGAGACAGTAAATTTGGAAAGTTGTAATAAGCTGTATTTGGATTTCCGCTGCTATGTTGGTTTAGTTTTCAGCTTATGCACTGTCTCGCCTGTTTTATGTCAAGATTATGTTATTATTATATTTTGTTCCATGCGCTGTGAGACATTCTACAGGTTCCTTATTAGTTCATTCCCTTCTTTCCTTTCTTCCGACGACCGTTCCGTGCTAGCTGGGCATGTGTACAGCGCACTTACGGAGGAAATGCCGGCTGGTCCGGGGCGGGCCATCACACTTGGTATCAGAGCTCTAGGTTGCGTAGTTAACCTAGGGAAGTTATCAGGGAGAGATAGTATACGTATATGAGAGCGCGTATTTGTGATTATTTTGGTTTTCAAAAGCTATATATATATATATACTATTAGTAAAGCTAAGGATGAAGTCGCACTGCACTAGCACCACTATGGAGATGGTTAATCGTTTTCTCTTTACAGATTGAACGATGAGCCGATACGCAAGAGGTGCCGGTAGGGGAGCCAATAATAGGAATGCTGCTGACATGAGGACGATGTTTACTGACCTCATGAGAGAGATGCTTAGGGATGTGCAGAGGGCAGCTCCCAATGGTGGTGGTCCAATAGTGCAGGCGCCTAGGGCCGATTTCGCCAAGCTGAATAAGGATTATACTAGTCTTGGTAGGAAGCCGTTCCACGGAACGGAGTCGGCTACGAATGTTAAGGATTGGTTGGATAGTTGCGAACGTATCTTAGAGGATTTGGGTATCGAGGATGCGATGAAGAGAAGGCTAGCATCCCGTCAGTTACAAGGACGGGCAATGAATTGGTGGAATGTTATAAAGGCAGCTACTCCCGAGGATCAGATTACTTAGGAGCAGTTTAAGGTTCGCTTTAGCGATAAGTTCATTCCAGCTGCTCAGAAGTCGGTGTTGTTTAAGAGATTCTTGGAACTCAAGCAGAATGACAGAGCTGTCTCGGAGTATATTGCCGAATTCAACACTTTGTCGAAATATGGGTTATCCCTAATAGATACCGTCGAGAAGAAGAACGAGAAGTTAATAACTGGCTTGGATGGATACTTGGGGGAAAGGCTTATTAACCACATCGATGAAACGTTTGAGTCGATTGTGGGGAAAGCTTTGAGATCAGAGAGTCTTTACCCTAAGCTGAAGATTGAGGCTGCATCTGCAAAAGAACTGAAACCGCAAGCAAACGGTGGAGGCAAGAATGGTTCTCAGAATAAGAGAAAGTAGAATCAGACCAAGGATGGCCGGAAGAAAAAGAATAAGCAAGATGTTGAGTGTTTCAGTTGTGGTAAGAAGGGCCATTATGCTAGTAATTGTCGGACCAAGCCAGCGGATAGGAAGTGCTTCAACTGTGGTCAAGTGGGACATCACAAGGACAAGTGTCTGCAACCCCCTAAAGAAAAACAGATGATGAAAGCATATGCCCTTAATGCTATTCCTTCTTCGTCGAATGCCCCAAGTGCTGCGGAGAAGGGAAAGAATGTCATCATCCAAGGTATGCTCTCTGTTTATGGTGTTCCTGTTAGCGATTTGTTTGATACCGGAGCTTCCAGTTCTTTCATATCTAGTGACCTGGTAGATAGGTTGGGATTGGAGCCCGAGATTATCGATAGACCTTTAGTAGTGACGAACACGATTGGTGGTTCGACTAACCTTAGCATGATTTGTCGTAATGTGGTCTTATCGAGTCATGGATGCATATTTGGTTGTGATTGCTTTGTTTTGGGCTTTACTAGGTTTGGCATTATTTTGGGAGTCGATTGGCTCCAAAGATACGCGGTGGTGGTAGACTGTGAGGGCTTTTTGGTGACAGCTAAAGCGGATGATGGGCAGAGGGTGGTGTTTGGTGGTATACCCGGTGATGGGGTTATGGCTAGTTTTCTAAATTCCCTCGGCATCCCGCATAGCGAGTTATCAGGTTTGCCTGTGGTTGGCCAGTATCCGGACGTCTTCGAGGAAGTGACCGGGCTTCCACCATACCGAGAGATTGAGTTCCGTATTGATTTAGTGAAAGATGCCAGACCTATAGTGATGCCACTACGTCGTATGGCACCAAGGGAGCAGCGAGAGCTCGAGGTGCAAGTCAACGATCTTTTGAAGAAGGGATTTATCAGAAGGAGTGTTTCTGAATGGGGAGCACCAGTTGTGTTTGCTACCAAGGCAGATGGTTCCCTTCGTTTGTGTGTAGATTACCGCAAGTTGAATAAAGTGACGAGGAAGAATAAGTATCCTCTACCGTAGATAGATGATTTGTTTGATCAGTTAAGTGGCGCGAGAGTATTCTCTCAGTTGGATCTCGCGATAGGTTTTCATCAGCTTAGAGTGGAAGCTAAGAGTATAGCTAAAACGGCATTTCGGACGCCGTCTGGGTTTTATGAGCGGTTGGTCATGCCATTCGGGCTGACCAATGCCCCAGCATATTTTGTGGATCTGATGAATAGGGTATTCAGAGATCAATTGAATAAGTTTGTCCTTGTGTTCGTGGATGATATTTTGGTCTATTCGAGGACAGAGGAAGAACACAAGGAACATTTGAGGATAGTGATGGAGGTGTTGAGAAAACACCAATTGAAAGCGAAGTTTTCTAAGTGTCACTTCTGGAGGAGGGAAGTGAGATTCTTGGGCCATGTTGTTTCAGAGAATGGTATTGCCATGGATCCCGCGAAGGTGGCTACGGTACAAGATTGGTCTACGCCCAAGAATGCAACGGACATAAGAAGTTTCTTGAGGTTAGCTGGATATTATCGTAAGTTTATCCAAGACTTCTCCAAGGTAGCAGCACCGTTAACTCTGTTGACCAAGAAGAATCAAGCTTTCGTCTGGGACGAAAAGTGCGAGAATGCATTCAAGAGTCTAAAGGAAAAGTTGACGTGTTCACCAGTATTAGTCATTCCTAAAGGGAATAAAGAAATGACGGTATATACGGATGCATGTGATACCGGACTAGGTGTTGTATTGACGCAAGCAGGTTGGGTTGTAGCTTATGCAAGTCGGCAACTGAAACCGCATGAGAAAAGATACCCTACCCATGATTTGGAATTGGCAGCGATTGTGTTTGCACTGATGATGTGGAGACATTATCTCTTGGGAGAAAGATTCGAGTTGTTTACCGATCATAAGTCGTTAAAGTATCTCTTCTCTCAGAAAGATCCAAATCTCCGGCAGCAAAGATGGTTAGAATTCTTGGCTTCCTATGATTTCGACATTGCATATACACCAGGAAAGGGTAATGCGGTGGCTGATGCATTGAGTAGGAGACATGCCAGTTTAGGGGCTATGTTTCTAGAATGGAAGCAACTGGAGTACATCGCTGGGTATGATTTCAGACCAAAGTGCGAATTGGGTCCAGAAATGTTAGCAAGTTTGACGACCAGACCCACTTTGATTGAGCGGATTAGTTCCAGTCAGAGGAACGATCCTAATCTATTGGGAATCATCTCAAAGTTAGAGATGGGAATCGACGGAGAGATGAATAAGTATGGGCTTGATCGAGATGGATGGCTTAGAAAGAATGGAAGACTTGTTGTGCCCAATATCAATGGATTGAGAGATGAAGTGCTTAGAGAATGTCATCACTCAAAACTGTCTATACATCCTGGTGGTAACAAGATGTACCGAGACATGAAGCAGACCTACTACTGGGAAGGGATGAAAAGAGACGTTGGGAAGTTTATATCCAAGTGCATGAATTGTCAGCTAGTTAAAACCGAGCAAAAGAAGCCTAGTGGTTTGTTACAACCATTAGAAATTCCAGAATGGAAATGGGAACAAGTGTCAATGGATTTCATTGATAGGTTACCAAGAACAAGGTCGGGCCATGATAGCATTTGGGTGATTGTGGACCGATTAACCAAGAGTGCAAGATTTATACTCGTCAAGTCGAATTGAACGGCAGCTAAGTTAGCTGAGCTATATGTGAAGTGGGTAGTGAGATTTCATGGAATAACTAAAGGCATTGTAAGTGACCGAGATTCGTTGTTCACTAGTGGATTTTGGAAGAGCTTACAAGAGGCGTTAGGATCAGAATTACATCTCAGTATCGCGTATCATCCTCAAACTGACGGTCAAACAGAGAGGGTGAATCGTATATTAGAAGACCTCTTGAGAGCCTGTTTTGGGGTCCTTTGTATCCTTTGTATGTTTTGGGGTTAAGGAATTTCGGGGACGGAATTTCTTAAGGAGGGGAGAGTGTAACGACCCGCATTCTACGCATCGCAGAATCGTAGGATATTCATTTCATTCACATATGAAGTCGTATGGTCATGTAACTTTCGGAGACGACAATTGGGGTCATTTCCCATGTTCATGATTTTTGCCGATTTTTAAATGACCGTTTTGCCCCTAGCTGGTACTATTTTGGCCATAACTTTTGAGTGAAAAGGAAATTTGACTTGAAACCACTTCCATTGGCTTCGGATGATGGTTTACAATTCCGTAGAGTGGTCACATTAGCCAAACGGACTCACCGTTTGGGAGATATGGCTGAAACAAGTTTCAAATGGTGAAAAACAGCTTAATTAGGCTTAATCGGGTAATTAGCAGCTAGGCCCAATGGGGATTTCAGGATTGGAGATGTATAGGGGCTGATTAGGGTTAGAAAACATTTCTTCAGCCGCCACTTTCATTCTTGGAACCCTAACAATGGCCAACACCCAAATCAACTTCTAATCACTTTCTAATCAAATTTTGGCTTAAACTACATCAAATTAAGGAGAAATAGCACCAAAGCATGGCTAGAGCTGTTGTGTTGCATTGGGAACAGCGCCAAATAGAGAATCATTTTAGTTTTGGGGTTTTATTTGTGGCTAAGGTGAGTGATTTGCATAGTTTTGCACTAATTACGGTTAATTAAGGGTAATTAGTGAAGATTAGTGAATTTATACATTAATAAATTCTGGAAAAATATTTATAAATTCAAAAATATTGTTTTATACCTCTGTTAGAAATTTGGGCTGATTTGGTTAAGTTTTGTTAATTCTATGATTAGTCTTGCCTAAACATGCTTAAGGGAAAACATGGGTTTTTGGGTATGTTTGATCCATATAAACATGTCATATTGTTGTTTTAGTGTTTGTGGATGATTATGCATGTTGCTATGACTGTATGGTATGTTTTGTAATTGCATAGAAAAGTTAGAGTGGTTGAAAACGCCGTCGTTTATCGAAAATAGCTTGCTGGAAAAAACTTGCAGCAAACCGGATAGGAGTATTCATATAGGAGCATTCAGATAGGAGCATTCGGATAGGAGCAAACGGATAGGGGCATCCGATCCGAACCGGATAGGGACATCCGGCCCGAACCAAATAAGAGCATCCGAGCACCCGAACTGAACTAGAAAGGAGCATTCGAACCGAACCAAGTAGGAGGGGGCGAACCGAACCAAGCCGGAGGATCGAACACCAAGTAGACCTAAACCCGAGATGCAAAGGAAGTCCAAATGATGAGTTATACCTCAGGATCTAGATGGGAACCAAGGAGGGAACTTCATGAGTTGGGCTTTGCTGCGGGACGTGTGCTAAGGGGTTGTCGATGTCTGTAACTTTAGATCACTATGTGTTGGGGGTACGTGAACGGATTCAGGGCCAAAGTGGCCTAGGTACGACTAAAGAGCTAATAGACCAATGAAGTGGGGTCATTTATAAAGATTTGGTCATGACCCCATGTGGCAATCTTGGTAGTAGCAGTAGTTGTACAAGTTGAACTACGTCACTACTTCGATGGGTCTAGTGATTGACAGTGGTGGACATCGTATGCTTTACGCACTGAGTGAGAGATGTGAGGATGGTTGCTATGCTTGACTTGTTTGCCATCATTATGACATGCACGCCCCACCCCCGTTATCTTTACACCATTTGTTTTGTGGCACCTTAGAGTATTGTACGATATGTAGTGCTAACTCTTTGGTTGCAGGTCCAGGTTCAGGTATGGTTTAGTATACCTGTTATTGTTCTGTTTAGCTGCTTATCGGTTATACCAGACTTTTTGTCTGACCCAGAGTTTTATGTCTCTTCTTATTACTCTGGGTGCTCTCATGAGCAGACTAGAGGCCGGTTAGCTGGGTATGCACGGGTAGCTGATCCGGAGACGAGCAGGAGGCTTCTACGTATGATATATATAGTATTCTCCCTGTGTTGCTGAAGATCACTGCTTGGGCCTTAGTAGTGAATCTTCTACTTTAGCTTTCTTTTGTTTTAGAGACAGTAAATTTGGAAAGTTGTAATAAGCTGTATTTGGATTTCCGCTGCTATGTTGGTTTAGTTTTCAGCTTATGCACTGTCTCGCCTGTTTTATGTCAAGATTATGTTATTATTATATTTTGTTCCATGCGCTGTGAGACATTCTACAGGTTCCTTGTTAGTTTATTCCCTTCTTTCCTTTCTCTGGCAACCGTTCCGTGCTAATCGGGCATGTGTACAGCGCACCTTCGGAGGAAATGCAGGCTAGTACGGGGCGGGACGTCACATATGAGATGGTAAGATCTCATTTTAATTTATTAAATAGTGTGCACATATTGTTAGGGTTAAGTTATTGTCGTTTCAAGCTCGATTCGGTTATTGGTGGTGATATCAATGTGCAAGGGCCGTGGTTTTTTTTTTTTGATTCGCATATATCGATTTTTTTTTTAACTCTAAATGATAAGCGTTTTCAAAGGAATAGGATCGAACTGTTTTTTTTTTCGACATAAATATGTTGAATTTTATAATTACGAAGGCAATGCACCGAAATGATTATTAATTTTCGACATATCACTATCGAATACATATATAATTGATTATATGCCGCATTTGATGTAGTGGTGATGAACTGCTTATTTTAATTTTGTTTCCCTTGTCGAATAGTTTTTTTTAATCTGGCAATCTGGGAATATTGAGTAGCATGAAATAATATGTTTGTGTAGCCCCTTAACAATTTTTCAAAGAATGAAATATTTTTAAAAAATGGTCCACCCTTAGCAATAGTTGGAGTGTCAATAACAATACCCACTATAGTAAGGGTTGTTCCTAACTCCATCCCTAAAATTTATGGGTGCCAAACTTAATGCTCTAATCCCTATGCTTTCTCTCTGTTGAAGGTGTTAAATAGTTTAGATGTGGATCAGCTAGGATGCTCTGAACATATCGGATAATGACCATCTAGTAGGTCACACTAATGCATGTTGTTGTCAGACGATGCGGTGGATTCAATTAGCTACTGAATGCAATATCATGATCATGTGGCCAGCAAAGGATGAAGAGTTATTATTGCATAATCATATTCTTGTTAAATAAACAGTGTCGTTCAGTCTAATCTTTTCAATGGAACGATGCAAGGCCATTGCTTCTTTTTGCAGAGGCGGTCGGATGCTTTACGCAAAAGCTTGCCGAGGTAAGGACAAAACAAGGATACAAAAAAAAGCATTGGATTTGTCGGACGCTGTAGATCTCCCAATATGGAGGAAGAGTGAAAGATTTTTCTTTGACAAACAAGCTTTTACCTTGGGTCACACTTAGTTATGACATTGACAGAAGTTAGTGGTCGTTGGGTGGTATTGTCTATTGTGGGCCACTCAGATGCTTGTGAGGATTATGAGACGGGCACACCTGTCGATTCCTAGGTCATATAATGGGCAAAAACACAAATAAACCTATGGGCCAACCCGTTTATTATTTTGCAAGCTTTTGCAGCCAGAGGCGAACTTGTATTATTTTCCTATTTAATGTGAATAACATGCGTCATATTCTTATTGATTATGAGAATTTAACTCTCGAGACGTTTAAAGACTCAAGAGTTGATTTGACAATTTAATCAATTTTAGTGTATGTTGACGTGGGAAATTGGTTATTTGCGCATGCCAACTCCCAAATGTAAGTTTAGCTATACACTTATAATCCGAATATCTAAAGTACGAGAAATGTAAAGGAACCTACAACTTTTATAGTGGTTCAGCACTAACGGCTCTATCCAATAATATTGTCGATTAAAATGTTTGTACAAGTTCAGACAATTTCTGTATACAAAGTTATATAATTGAATAACAAATAGCTTGCTAATTGTTAACTTTGACCAAAATGTCATCTTTTTTCTTCATTGAGCCAAAGTGTATCAATATCCAAGAAATAGCTTCAATGTCCCAGAGCATGCAAATGTGTCCAAAATAAAGTCAAAATTCCAATTGAATGTCTTAAATTTGTAGAAAAACGTTTGTGTTATGTATACAAGTCCAAAATATGTCCAAGAGCCATGGAGATATGATGGCAGCCATTAATGGGGTCCTAGAGCTACAATCCAGTATGCCCAACTGCAGGCAAAGTCCAAAAATATCAAACCTTAAGAATGCCAAGCAAGGGGGTATTTATAGGTGAGGTTTGGAGACTTCAGCCCAAATTTCGTATCCCGAGGGGACGAGAAATTCGCATCCCGAAAAGATGGCTAAAAAGACCAAATTTCATCCAGAAAATCGCATCTCGGAGCCACTGAAATTTCGAATCCCAAAAAAGCTTGCCAGGCCCGTATTGCTCAAGCAAAATTGGAGGTTCTACACGTTACTTCGGGGTTTGCCAAATTCCAACGTACCAAATCTGTGAATTTTGCCAAGTGCAAGAATTTGCCAAACCAAGTTGCGCATCCATTTTTCGTTGATCGTGCCATGCCGATCAGCTGTTCAGAGCGCACGAAACAAGAATTTACCAAAATCCTAATATTTTCCAGCAACTAGTTTGGCCACGTGATCAGATCGACAAGCTCAAGTATTTTGAGCTGATCGAACCGAGTTGATTACGTATTTTTACTACATCGTATTTTCCGAGTTTTGTTAACGACTTTTCCAATCCAATAATGACGATTTTAGGAATCGACGATATTTCCAACCTTTTTCGAACACGTCGCGACTTCAACCAAATCGCTTTCCGTTTTACGACGACATTCTCAAGACTTGAACGCGTCGCGAACCATAATCTTGACGTGCGACTGCTTTGCCAAAAGGCTAGTCAACACTTTCCCCTCAAAACATATATTTTTTGATCGAAGGGATATGTTAATTGCGAATAAGCCAGAAATCCAGAAGCCAAAGCAAGGAGAAGTTCGAAGTGAAGTTCTATAACCAGAAAACCGAAGAGCCACAATCGCGTCGGATCGTATTAACCATAAATCCAGGAAACCAAAAAGCCTGAAATCCAAAGAAAGCCGACGATCGCTGTGGATCGTTTCTTGAGAAACAACCAGAATAATCAAATAACCAGAATAACCAATGTAAACAGAATAACCGAAGGACCGCATGGGTCCAAGAACCTGAATAACCAAAGTAAGCATAGCTGGGAAATAGGGAAAACCCAAAGTCCGTAAATCCAAAGTAACTAATAATCAATATAGTTAAATTACCAATTGAGTTCAGGATGATCATAAACCGTGGACTGCAGTCCTTAGAGTTCGCAATCCGATTTTAGATTTCCTTACTTCACAATCGGCGTCTCGACAGACAAAGTAATTTTTATTAAAGTTACAAAACTTTGGGCTTTTTTAGTAAAACCAAAAGGAAAACTACGGTTTGTCATTCGCAAAGAGATTTCCTAGGGATGTATGTTCATGTACATGGGTATGCAGACTTAGCTGTTTCTGATTTCAAATTCATTTATGAAGGAGACTGAACAATTTATCATTTGCGAAGAGCATGCCTTGTGTAACACCCCGAATTTCAGTTAACACTGATATTCACTAATTACAGAGTTAATAATCTCAGATGTGAGAATCAGGGGAAACGGGTTACGTCATTGTGTTCGTCTCGGAAAAATACGCGAAATAGAGTCCGAAATTTTGTAAATCGGAGTCCGTATGACCCGGTTAAGGCCCAAAGAAGTTTTTCGGGAAATTTGAATTTCGAAACATGCAGAAATGGGGGCCAGGCGGGAAAACTCCCGCCCAGCCAAGTCGACTTGGCTGTCGACAGGGCTGTCGACTTGCCTGTCGACAGGGCTGTCGACTTGCCCTGTCGGCTGATTCTGGCCTGGGTGCACCTGGTTGAGTTTTGGGCTGGGTTGGAGGGCTTGGGACGAAATCTGACGGACCTAAACTAACCTAGGGTTAATCTAAGGGTCTAAAACACAACCTAATCCTATAAATACACCCTAAGACTACCCTAATCCATACTAAAAATAGAATCTATGCCATCATGCCGCCAAAATGCAACTTAGAAGGAGCCTCCACTAATTTGTGAAGAGGATTGCAAGCTAATCAACTACTAATCCACCTCTACTTCAACTCTAGCAACTATCTAAGGAGCTAATCTTGGAGTTTGTGAGTTTCTATCACTTTAATAACCAATTGCTAAACTAAGTAGATGAGATATGATGAGATCATATGGTTTTGCTTGCGGATCAATGGGTTTTAGGTCATATGTTATGATGCTAGTTTGCTAATCACTATGTTTAACACTTATTCATGATGACACTATGTTTATGCAAGTTAAGTGTTTGGGGTTATGCATGCTAAGTGTTTGGTTTTATGCATGCTAAGTGTTTGGTTTTATGCAAGTTAAATGCTTGGTTTTATGCTAGAATCATGTGTGAAATAAGTGACATGACATGCAAGTTTAACCTATGAGTTTGGATCTATAATATGCATAATCTATGCAATTCGTTTGGATTAGTGATATGCATAACATATGAAAGTTTATCTCTTTTTATGATATGCATAACATATGCAAGTTTGCCTCTATGTATGACATGTTATGCAAGTTCATATGGAAGTTTATATGCAAGTTCATATGTAACATGTTATGCAAGCTATATGTGAGATTATATGCAAGTTCATATGTAACATGTAATGCAAGTTATGTGCATGATTATATGCAAGTTCATATGTAACATGTTATTCAAGTTATGTGTTTGGTTATATGCAAGTTATGTGCATGATTATATGCAAGTTCATATGTAACATGTTATGCAAGTTATGTGTTTGGTTATATGCAAGTTATGTGCATGATTATATGCAAGTTCATATGTAACATGTTATGCAAGTTATGTGTTTGGTTATATGCAAGTTAACATGTGACATGCTATGCAAGTTCACACCTTTGTATGACATAAGAATCATATGCAAGTTACCCCCTTTGTGACATATGTGCTTCATGCAAGTTTGGGTTAAATGCTAGTTGGGTTTAATGTATGCTCATATATGCAAGTTGACACCTTTTAAACCCATGATAAAGTTATATGCTATGATTGGTTAAACCCATGGCATTTGTGATGAATCTTCCCTTTATTATGTCATGTTATGAGAACGAATTACGTGGGGAACGATGGGGTTAATATGCATGTTAATAAAATGGTGTGAAATGGGTATGCTTAAGCATAACATAAAGTGAATGGACATAATTGGGAATTTACCTATTAAGTTAGGTCTACCCATATTATGGAATTGGGAATTTACCTATTAAGTTAGGTCTACCCATATTATGGAATTGGGAACTTACCTATTGAGTTAGGTCTACCCATATTCTTGAAATTGGTAATTAATTAGGGATAATTAATACAAATTATGGGGGTGATTAATTAGGTGTAATTAATCGACTAAGACACGAGGTTGGACCCTTTTGTAGCATAAGACTGCCCGGAACCAACCGGCAAATCCAGCGGCTACAAATGATTGGCCCAATGTGAGAGGTCTTAGTCATAAACTAAATACGTGACAAGTGTAAAGACACGATGTTAGACTCTGTTATGGTGTAAGGCTGCCCGGAACCAACCGGCATATCCAGCTGCCATAAAAGACAGTCTAATGTGAGAGGTCTTTACAAAGGTTACGATCTTAATTAATTAAGAAACACTTAACCAAATTAGCATGTAGTGGGGCATGAGGGGTTAAGTGGGTGCCTTGGGTGGCATGTAGTAATTAGTGGGGGTGCCTTGGGTGGCATGAGGAAACTAGTGGGTTGCCTTGGGTGGCAATAGAAAATACGATTAGAATACTTAACCAAAGTGGAACATGTAATTAAACATGATTAAAGGGTTAAGTAAGTGCCTTGGGTGGCATGTGGGAATCAAGTAAGTGCCTTGGGTGGCATGTGGAAATCTAGTGGGTGCCTTGAGTGGCAATTAAAATATGATTAAAAGACTTAACCAAAATTTATAACATGTAAGTGGACATGGTTAAAGGGTTAAGTGGGATTCACTAGAAATGACAAGCTTAGGTGGGTAGCTTGTGGGGGCCCATTTCAACCAATATCCCAAACGTATCTTTGTGGGCTCGACCCAAGTCGAGGACGGGACACGCATATTGGGCTTGACTGTAAGAGGCCAAAACGGGTTAGCAGTGGCAACGCAAGTCCAACGGGTTTCATATGCGTGTGTGGACCCGGGCTGGTAAGTAAGACGTTGTTGCATCGTGTAGGTATAAGCCGTGCACCGTTGATATTATCAGGTTGCCACTTTGGGGAATGATACACCCCACTGTGGGGCCAGCACGGGTATCTACGTTAGGGAGCCGATCGCTTGGGTAGTAGTGGGTACACCTAGTGGAGATAGGGGCAGACGGCACCTATGTAGTCAGCTAGGGGTACACGAAACTACTATTAAAAATTACTAAGTACACTTAGTGGGATCAACCTTAAGTAGGAATTACCCTTGGGTGGGTAGAACTGGTGTGGTGCAGTGTAGGAATTACCCTTGGGTGGGTAGATCTGGGGTGGTGCAGTGTAGTAATTATCCTTGGGTGGGTAAATGCGTCTTTACGGTTATCTTAGTTCATCCTAAGTCTAGTTGGCTGCTTAGTGTAGCCATTTATCCCCAGTCGTTACCGTATATCAAGCTTATGTCTTACTCTGGTTACTTTAATGATTGTATTGTTAAAGTTATAGGACTCGCTCAGACTTATGTCTGACCCCGTTGTTTTTATCTTTTTCCCAACCCTTAGGTTATCAGAGTGGGCCTAGCACTAGTGGGCTTTGATCAGACTGCTTTATCTATCTTTTGGAGCTTGGACCGTGGATGTAAAGCTCAGTTTATCTTTTCTATTATGGCTATTAAGTTATGTAGTGGGATTATGTACTTTTGTTTTATCAGGATGGATATTATGTACTTGACTCTTGTTTATGGTTTTGGTGTAACCAAACATGTTTTACTTTCCGCTGCAATGAAATGATGTTTTAAATTCTCAAGTATTACTTATATCTGTCTTGTTGTAATTTTTTTCTGTTCTATATTCACTTAAAATACTCCACCGATGTTATGGCATTCCCTTAGTGAGTGACCATAGCGGGTGTGGGGTGTTACACCTTGGGAAGCCTGTTCCCGTACATAGGTAAGCAAACTTAGCCATCCCACTTCCAAAACCAGAAATATCTCAAGGGGCCTTGCCAGAGCAAGACGACCGAGAGTAGCCAGAAAAGTTCAAGGCGGCCTTGCCGAAGCAAGACAACCAAGAAAAGCAAAAGTTGTTCAAGGCGGCCTTACCGAAGTAAGACGACCAAGAAAAGACAGAATGATTCGAGGCGGCCCTGCCGAAGCAAGACGACCAAAAAAATGCCAAAACAATTCCATATTATTAATAAGCAGGGGGTGATGGCGTATTGCCGAACAAAAAGCATGTGTAGGGATTATAATAACTATCGTACATGGGTACTTGACTTAACCATCCACAACTAGAAAGCCAAAAAGATATATTCAGATGGCCGAAGCCTACAAAGCCAAAACCATGGGCCGAAGTCCGTATAGCCAAATCCATAAAAGTCAGAACTAAACCATAAACCGGAAGTACCAAGAAGACCAAAAGTCAGAAAACCAGAAGTAGGAAAGCCAGAAGTGGGTAGAATGTTGTCCAAAAGCCAAAAATCCAAAAGCCAAAAACCAGAGAAAGCCAAAGCACCAAATCCAAGAAGCAGAAGAAGACCAAAACCAAAAAAAACAAATAGAAAAATCCAAAAAACCAAGAAAAACCAAGAGCCAAGTAACCAAAATATCCACAATGCCAAAAGACCAGAAACCACAAGACAAAAGATATCGATGTCCTAGAACGAAATCAGTTGATAATAATGTCGCCATGGCTAGAGCTGGGTCCGGGACTATCCTGAGTAGCATGAGGGTTTATACCTGTCCTGGCACCACAGCCTGATTCTGAACAAACCATGCAAGATTACCACGTTTGACACACTTCTCGATCATATCCCTAAGATGTCAATAGTCATTTGTATTATGATCGTCGAGATTATGAAACGAGTAATGTCGACCAATATCCTTTCCTTATGATTCGACTCCCTTGCGGGAGGCTTTCTGAAAGGAGCAGTAGGATGAAATTTCAAGTAAATCTCCCCGAGGGCGTGAATAAGTTCTGCATAAGATGGGAGCTTAGGTTGCTTCCAAGCTGTGTTTCGGTCATTCCCCAAAGGAGGTTTACTTGTACCTGAGTCTTTAGCTTTACCAGAGTTGGACGGTGTCACACTGTTAACTACATTAGCCTTGGAACTTTTTTATCTTTCCTTGCATCCTCTTCTCGAAGAAATCTTTCTGCTTCAAAGTAGAACTCATTGAGATCTCTCAGTGGTCCCCGATGTAATGAAGTTTTGAAGTCAGATTTATCTAGAACACCAGAGACTGCGGCCATCAAAAGTTCAAAACCATGGCCGGATCGGGTCTGTCGACCAACGCCACTACCACATTAAACCTTTTCAAGTATTTACGCAGAGTCACTTTGGAATTCTGCTTAATAGTTTTTAGATCCATAACGCTTTTTGGGCGAACGATGTGAACTCTGAACTGCTCGACAAATCTGCTAACTAAAGCATTTCAAGAGTGAATAGAATTCGTTTCTAGCTGCCTAAACCATATGGCGGCAATATCTGTCAGGTAAAGCGGAAAACACTTTGTCATGACACTTTCTGAAGTAGAGAGAACTTCCATATGTTGTATGTAGCACATCAAGTGAGTAGTTGGATCCTTCCGACCATCATAATCTTCCAACGCCGGTAATTTGAAGCCCGGTGGGTTAGAGAATTCCTGATATCCAAAGAGAACGAACTATGAGTTACATAATCCAAATCCAAAGAAGAGCCATTGGCTCGAGTAAATCGATGGATATCATCCGCGGTCTTAGATCCATTATCAAAAGTAAGCAATTGATTCAAGTTATCCAAAGTGACACTAGTGCCCCCCAATGTTTAAGTCCACGTTAACAACCGATTGATTAGCAAGAAGAACTTCTGGTTGAATTCCAACCTGAGGAGCCGCATCGGGCACAATCCCTACTCCCGAAACAGTGGGAGCGCTACTATCCAAAGTTGCACGCAAAGGCGCTTAAGCCACATTACCAATGTCGGAGCTCGCGACTTGACCAACTAAAGCGTCACGGGTTAGAGCGACGTCAGGATTAGGGGTGCCTCTGAGCGTAGCGGGAACGAGAACAATTCGAGGATTGGTGTAACACCCCACCTCTGTCAAGGTCACTCACAAAGGGAATGCCTTAACTTTGATGGAGCATTTTAGTAGAAAGAACAGAATATTACAAGAACAGATACATAAAGCAGTACTAGAAAATTTTACAACTTTATTACAGCGGAAAACAGAAATCAGTTTGGTTACATCCTTCCAAATCACTTTACCAAAACTCAAGTACATACATACATACACACACACACACACACACACACACACATATATATATATATATATATATATATATATATATATATCAGCCCTTTTCAAAAGCCATACTTTAAGCACTTTAAGTACTTCAAGCAGAAGAAATCTGGATCAGGCTAAAGTATTCCCTCCTTGGAAACCTGGGGGGAACAAAAAGAAAAAGGGGAGAAAAATAAACGAGGTCAGACATAAAGTCTGGCGAGTCCAGTGATTTCCAGCATATGAACAGATAATAATAATCATGGCATGCAAATAAAATTGGATGCGAGATAACAATAACAGGAGTAGCAGATATACTTAGGTTAAATAGAAGAAACAGAATGATATAAGCTATTACTTTTCACTTCTCTGCACTAATACTAGTATAACAGGATTAGGTGTTATCCTAATGTCTAAACAAAAACAGAATAATGGGCCTTTACCACCCGAACAGAAGGTACAGGAACAGAAACAGAATAATCCTTACGAAAACAGAATGTTAGAATTAGGTGTACACTAGTAAATGGGCCTTTACCACCCCAACAGACAGTACCACGCAAAAACAGACAGGTGTTACCACCCAACAGAAACAGACGGTACCCCACAGAACAGACAGAACTAAGTGTACCCTAAATCCTACCCCACACAATCGGCTCCCTAATACATAAATACCCTGTGCCAGCCCTACAAAAGGGTGTATCATTCCCTAAAGTGGCAACATTTGAATGACACAGACCTATTTACAGATGTCACGGCGTCTTACATCCTCAGAGGCAGACCGGGATCCATGCATGCACATGACCCAGTTGGAACGCACCATCTTATCAGAATGAACCGCTTATAATTAGTTCAGTAAGCGTGCCCGGACCCTACCTAATGTTGGGTCATTGTTTTGATACCAGAAAGGGTTACTGACTAATATGAGTCTCAAACAACAGACGACACAAGTATTTTCTCCTCCTAACCTTGTGTCCCTAGACTAACAGATTTCAGATTAACTTGTTTACAAGTTTTCAGACATACAGAGTTCAGGTCAACTAGTTCACAGATCAGAAAATCAAGTTAACAGGTTTTCAGACTAACGGATCAGATGTACAGTTCTTAACAGACTTACAGATTGTCTAACTTTGTATTGGGCCCACCGACTTACGAAACAGGTTTATTAAATTCATCAATCTGGTTGGTTTAACCCTATTCACCCAAAACGTTTTAGACATCATATTTATCCCAGATTTGCATTAATTAAATATTAATGCACAGACCTCTCACATTAGGTCGGTAGCTTGTGGCCGCTGGATATGACGGGCGGTTCCAGGCAGGCTTCTGCCACAAGCCAGACCTAACCTCGTGTCCAAGCATATTTTAGTTATGCCTACGACCTCTCACATTAGACTGACAGTTTGCGGTCGCTGGTTAAGCCGGTTGGTTCCGGGCAGGCTTCCACCGCAAACAGAGTCTAAACTCGTGTCATAGCCAATTCATTCCAATACAGATTTTTCAGATATCAGACTAATTCTGTTTATTTAACAGATTAAACTTCTTCACAAGATACAACAGATTAATCAAATTTCCATGTTTTACTAAATCTTAGGTCGAGCCTATGGATTTCCATACCCAGATTACCATTATCTAGTTTTCAACAGATCAGACAATTCAATAGATAGCAGATCTAGCAGTTTAAGCGATTCAACAGATTTAGCAGATAACAGATTTAGCAATTTAGGCAATTCAACAGATTTAGCAGATATCGGATTAGGCAATTTAACAGATTTAGTAGATTATATATATCTAAAACTCTATTTACATATCTTGCCTAATCATAAATTTAGCCTAAACTTGCATGCCCAAATCAAGGTCATAATTCATAATACAATATATACCCCAAATTTTAGTCTTAATATTCCCATTTACAATTCATGTCAAAACTAGATTTAATATTCTAGTTCACCATTTATGTCCAAGACTAATATACATGTTAATCATTCACTATTATAGCCAATTCAGATTATGCCAACATATTTATTATGCCAAATTAACTTAATTAAGCTACGCCCAATTCCCGTATAACATGTTTCCATAGGTTCTCTAAGTACTCATGAAATGGCACTAACAAAAGGAGTAGGGGATAAGCACAAGAATTGATATAAAAGAATAGGCATGCAATAATGAACCAAATACAATAATAATGGCTCCAATAGGCTCGATGTACATAACAGTGAATGGGAATAAACTAGCCAAGTTACACATTAATTATGAGATCTAACATAATTAAGGGAATAGGCATAAGAAACTAACTACAATAGTTATAGGCAACTGACCACAATAGTCATGGGCGACTAATCACAATAGTTTCTTATTCAATGTCATAGGCATTAGTCTCATAGTCATGAGTCATAGTCATAGGCAATAGTCTCATAGGCATGAATCATAGTCATAGGCAATAGTCTCATAGGCAACAGTTTCATGTCCAATTATGCATTATTCATTATGTGTCCCAAAATTTAGTGTTCGCGCGTTAATATCTTATGAGATTCGGCGCAGGCTCATAGTAGCCTGGCTATAGAACAGAAAGAAGAGAGAGGTACATAATAGTCACAGAAAAACAGATCTGACAGATAAGAATATACATAACCTCAGATTCAGATTTATAACCACGTCAAGATCATAATTAAAGTTCATATCTGAAAATAACTGTACTCACAATCAAAAAGGAAAGTCTTGATTTCTAGTATTTTAGTTCTGACACTGAATAGCGTTCCCTTGGCGTAGACTATCGATTAGATTAGAAAATAGTTGTTCCCTTTTAACTTTATTCAGATTGGAAGAAGATCCTAGTTTTGATTCCAGCAGAGTAACGACGCCATTATTTTATTTAATAAGAACGGAGGCAGAGTATGGGAATGAAATTGTGCAGCATAAGAGAAGAATGGTGTAAAGGGAATGGGGCTAGGTGCTGTTTATATAGGATTAGGCGGACGAATCTAGACAGAAAACGAGATCAGATACATCAGAATGAATTAGGTTCAAAAACTGGGTTTCGGGAGTAGGTCGACCCCCAGGTCGACACTATGGTCGACCTGGCCCCTGGGAGGTCGACACTATGGTCGACCCCCAAGTCGACCTGGTCCATAAGCGGGAATTTTCCCGCCCAGCCTGTTCTAGGATTTTGAATTTGAATTTTCAAGCTGTTTTCGATTCTGAAAATCTCTGAAACTTCGGAGGGTCATATCTCCCTCATACGGACTCCGTTTCTCAAAAACTCAGACTTGTTTCCAAGAAGAATTTCGAGATGAACGCAATGGCGCAAACCGTTTCCCTTGATTCTTATTTTAAAAATTAATTATTCTCTGATTTGTTACTTATACGTTCACGGAAAATACGGGGTGTTACAATTAGCGTCACCCTACTAATTAGTCTGAGGGGTTACTCCCAAGTCCCAAATCGCAGCTTTCGGAACACTAGTACTTTTCCCGATAACATCTTCTTGGCTTGTCGTCCTTTCAGTACTTCCAAGTTTAGCCTCAATCCGAGTGTGAAAAGTAGTCATTGCTTCTTCTTATCGCTTAAGTCGAGCGTTCAAATCCGTAGCCAAACCTTTTAACAATCTCATCCACATCCTCTCGGGTAACATAGTTCGAGGGATTCCCAGTCGATGAAAGTTCTTGACTTCCTTCGCCTCCAATACTTTGAACTTCAGCAATAACATCGAGCTTCTTACGCTTAACCATGATAAAAAGCGAGCGAAGTTTGTTTCTGAAATAAAGTCGAAGCCAAGAACTGAAACCGAAGTCGAAAACCAAAACCAAATCCGTAGAAGAAATATGAGAACCAAAACAAAAACAGAAATCAAAGTTTTGTGCCCCCTACTTGGCGCACCAAAGTGTTGATGTAGAAAATTGGTTATTTGCGCACGCCAACCCCCAATTGTAAGTTCAGCAGTAAACTCATAATCTAAATATCCAAAGTACGAAAAATGTAAAGAAATGCACAACTTTTATAGTGGTTCAGCACAAACGTCTACGTCCACTTTATAGTAATAATTCATCATAATATTGTCTATTAAAATGCTCGTACAAATTCGGACAACTTGTTTATACAAAGTTGTACAATTGAATAACAAATGTCTCATTAATTGGTAACTTTGACCATAACTCCCTTTTTCTTCTTCTTCATTGAGCCAAAGTGTGTATCAATATCCAAGAAATAGATTCCATGTCCAAGATCATGAAAATGTATCCAAAAGCAAGCCAAAAGTCTGATTGAATGCCCAAAAGTTATAGACAAACGTTTGTGTTATGTCTACTAGTCTAATCCATGAAGATGGTGATGGCAGTCATTAATGGGGCCTATAACAGCCAGGAATTTTGGAACCAATTTAAAATTTATTTTTAATTGATTTTAATTAAGATAAAATATTTTAAATGATTTATTTTGAGAATAAACAACGTAAAATTTATTTAAGACGAAGTTTGAAAGTATAAATTTATATTTATTATAAAACGAGCTTGAAATGGCACGATAGTTTGAAAATTTAGTTTTAAACTTTAAACGAGTATACATAATTCATTATAAATCAGAATTTGGCGAAATAAGAAATGTTAGGATCTATTTAATTATATCTTTCTAACAAATGTAAAATTTTGAGATTTCAAGTTGTAAATTGTAAGTTATGACCGAATTAAAATTTAAAGTAGTCGCTATGAAATCGTTTATAAAATATAAAGATTTATTTATTTAAATAAAAGGATTTTTCATAAAAATTGAACATCGTTAGATTAGAAAAATGTAATATTGAGTTATAAACTCAAGTATGATTATTGTATAACTGTATAACATTTCATTAGAATATATATGCGATAATAATAATTAGTTTATTATTAATTTGAATAATATTGGAATTTGATAACATTTTAATATTATATAGCCCTTAAAAGCAGCTATTTTGCAAATGACCTCCGTTTTCAATGAAACTAATTTTGTTGGATCTGAAACGTCAAATTATTGTCAAATTTAAAATTTCATGTTAATTGGAATTAGTATGTAAGCATTGTAAATTTAAATGCGTGTTCAAATACAGTTATATATTTAATAAGCCAGAATTAAGGGTATTTTTCAAATGGTCTCCAAATTCGACTGAATTAGTTTTGTTAGAACCGTATTTGTAAAACATTGCTAGATTTCAAATTTCATAATTTTTTGAGTCCGTATGAGGCCGTGGTAAATTAAAATGTACGTTCAAATTCAATATATTGATTTATATTTTAATTTTGATAAAAACTGGTGAAAACAGCCGAATCAGCTTGAGGAACATAACCCATTGTGTCCAGAATGGGGGTTTTCGGTTAGGGTCGACATTTGATGGGGTTTGTTTGGAGTTTAGATGCTAAAACTCCATAACAAAATAATTGGAAAATTAATTAATAAATATATATAGTATAAATATCCCACACGATCTCTCTTAACCCTAACTTTCCTCACCCCTGGTCAAAATTTCAATCAGCCGCCTCTAACATTTTCAACGGTAGTCTTCCTCCAGATTTCTTCCTCTTTAAACATTAAATCCCTTCAACTATGGCCAAAATGTTCAACTACGAAACGTTGAGGGTGACGAGCTCGATATTCTAGATGGTGGCAGTTCGTTTTAGTGACCTGTCATAGCCAGATTTGGGGCTGAGGCCGCCGACGTTCGTGAGTCCATTTGGGGTGTAGGGCTTGATCGAACTGGCCATAGCGCTAGGCATAGGTGGAGGAGAGAACGGGCTTCTAGGTGGAAGGGTATGATCGTCGTTCGGCTGTTGGTGGCGGCGTGCATGGGCATGGGATGGCGGCGTGCTTGGTTTAGTTCGATCGATGTCTACTAGAGATTGAACAACGAATGAGAACGATAATTAGGAGATTAAGGAAATTATTAGGTTTATTATTTATTTAATTATCAAAAGTGAATTATTTATGTAATTGAAGTTTAAAATGGTGTAACTTTTTCATACATCGTTGGAATTCAACGATTTCAGATGAGTTGGAATCATAACGACGAGATCTAAAATATGGAACTGACCAGAACAAAAATGGAGCTACTTGAGATTTTTAGTCAAATAAACGTCTAGTTTAATTTGATTAAAATAATCGTTATTTAAACGATTCTGAACCAATCAATGTGAGAACTCTCCACTCAAATATTTTGTTATGTTATTAAATCATTTATATAAAAAATGTTGATTATCTATGTTGTTTTTTATATGTTACATGTGATATCCCTTGAGTTCAACACATGAACTATTCACCAAGTTTATTTGTTATTAGAAGCGTTGTTTGAATATACGACACTCATATTTCAGACAATGTAGATGGACACTTTGTGGTGCCCTATATGACATTGGATTATTATTTATGTTTTGTTGTGAATTTAAATTATTTGTGGTTGTTGAAATTGGATTAAAAATCCATTTACAAGTCGAATGGCTTGTTTATGTTCACCCATTTAAATAATATAGATTAAATGAGATAAATAATTTATTAATTAATTATTTGTTGGTTGAATACCCTACACGGGTCTCGGGATGATATTTGATTTACACATCTCCCTTGTATATAGTTCGTAGAAATAAGTGTCAATAAATCATTTGAAGCTTATATGAAAATAAAATACACCTTGGATGTCATTTTGGATGTTAATAGTTGTTTGCAACTATTGTTGGATGTATATGATGAATGGAATCCATATAAATTTATTTATATGGACATTAGTTGAAATTTTATTCTAATCTGGAATAAATACGAATATTTTAATAATATAATATTCAAGGAAATTCGAAGTTGATTCCGATGTTCGATTTTGGATGGACACAAAAATATTAAAATACAAACGAATATTTATAATGGAAATGAATCGATTTGAATGAATTTTCATACAAATATGGTTTGTTCAAGTTTATTGTGAAATGAATGGTGTTTTAAAAATATGAAGGCGAGTTAAGGATATAAACGCCATTTTAACTCGAATGGATTTCTACATCGATTTTATTCATTTTACATTGACTATCAAGAAAACTAGAATTCAAAATCTAACATTTAGAAAATATTATCATATTGAGATTATAATAATATAGAAGATTCGATTTTAATTTAAAATTGAAATGGAAGTGAAATCATTTTTAAACGAATTTATAAATGTTTTATAAAATATGTTTTTAATGGAAATCAATGAAATATATTATATATATTTAAATGGTTTGAATAGAACATGTCGCGCAACCACCGTTCGCGAATTTTGCCATTAACTTTGAATGGACATAACGGGAGATCCGACCGTCGGATTCTCCTAAAACCAGAGACGTTGGGTTCGAATCAAAAAGATCTTTCAAATGAATATATGAGGTTTAAATTTGATTGGTTATATTTTAAAGTACATCCAAACTAGTTTTGGAAAAGGTCATTATGGATGCAGTTCAGTGGCCAATATTGGAAACCGATTGTAAGGGCCTTAGTAAATTTATTAAAAATATAAATAAATTATGTAAAATCATAATTAATGATCTGGAAAGATTTTGGATGAAATATTCCATATTTGCAAAGATAAAATATATTTTTATCTGAATGAACCAGTTAATGACTAGGGTAATAATCCAATGAATTTTAAATTAATAAATTAGATTTGTAAATGGTTTTAAATAGTTTCCAACATATATATTAGAATGGATTTGAATGGAAATTATCTTTGGTTATTTTGATATTGGGTTCCGTAATTATATGGATATTGTTATGGGAATTTGGTATCATTATTCCTAAACGATGTCTGTTAATTTCAGAATTTTGTATTGAATGTAAGTCAACATGATTTCTATTTAAGATATTATACTTAATATCAAATTGGACTTGGGTTTGTTATGAATGGTATCTTTAATATTAATGTTCTTAAAACCAATTGTAAAAGAATAGATCTTTTAAATAAGATTTAAAGAAGTTTTCCAGCTTATTCAATTAAATTGGAATTGAATGGAATTCGATTAATAATAATCGAGATGAGCTTCTATGAAGGAAGGCATTTACTATCTATGGAATTTGAAAGGCCTTGTCATTATTCCACTTATAGTATTAGGCATATCCAGAATTTTGTTTTGATTATAAATTGTTAAGATTTCAATGAAGATTCCATATTTAATGGAAGATGATTTTGGGTTTATTGTGAATGGTGATTTAACATGACATTTGTTCTTTAACCCAAGTAAAGACAAGATTAATTTCAAAAGGTTGAATAATCATTAAATGGTGATCTTTGAAGATTAAAACTAAATTGGAGGTTTAATGAATCTTTAATTAGATTGAAATGTGAATGAGGTAATTAAATTTACCAAATTCAAGAAATGTTCGAGAATGGAGTACCACCAGTTTTACTCCATGCGATAGTTAAATCTTTAATTAGATTTGAACGTGAAATGGTAACTAAATTTTCCCGATAGCACTATAGGTGTTAAATAAGGAGTACCACCAGTTTTTCTCCATGGGATGAACAGGTTGGGATTGGGATAAATGAAATAAATGTTTACTTCGGTAAGGCTCGATAATCCCGACTAGTTTTTTTTAAACCTTAATTTGGTTTAATCGGTGAAAAGATAATAACATCTTTTGAAAATGATAACCAAAGGAAGATTAAAGTATAAGTTTAAAAGAATTTATCTTTGATAAAATTAATGGAAACCTTTCCCCAAAGATATGAATATTTGAATAAATGAATATACTGGATTGGAATGAGATGTGTGCTACCTTTGTGTATTATCACATGATTATAAAATGCGCCAGTTATTCGGAAAGACCGGGTTTAACCCATTTTGAATTACTGTTATGACGATTAAAAGTCGAAAATAAAGACGTTGGTTGAAGACCGGAGATCTTCACATCGTTTGGGCTATTGCTGATGTCTCGCTTGGGAAGTATACCCAAGTAGAGGTTATTTGTGGTGGTCGTCCAAACGTACTTGGAAATCGACCGGATATGTGAGGACCTCTCTCCTGTATTAGACTTATGGGACGAGGAATAAGGTGTCTCCGATTTTGTTCAGACCCAGAACGAACTTGCAAATGGATTATGTGTCTGAGATCGTAGTTTGTGCTATATTAATTGATCTCTACTAAATATGTATTTGTTTGGTAGTAGAGAATTTATTCTCTTGCTTAACACCCTTCTCTGAGATGTACGAGCTCATAAGTTATATATCAGTTGACATCAGTTGTGTGGTATGAACTGACAATGTGGCATGCTAATATGCAATTGGTCAAGGCTTTTGTTGAAAAGCAGAGCCTTTGCGGATGATGATCAAAGCACTGCTTTCGTATAGCGCCGTTTTGTGTATAGCATTAATTCGCAATCTTCACACCCCGGTATGAATCAAAAATGGGATTAGGGACGCAGGGAGTGCATGCATTTCTTTCTAGCTAGAGATAGTGTCAGGGTATAGAGCCCAGGAATATTTACTTATGTGGATAATGGATAGCGAGGCACCTCAGATATGAATGGCAACAATGGCCAGGTGACATGTCCGTCAGGATCGGGAAATGTACTGTTCAGGAATAACTAATCCACAAAAGTAAGAGTGACCGGCCCTGCAGGATCCAAGGGTTGCCCATGGGTGTGATCCTAGGTCATCTGGCTAGAGGTGATCCGAATTGGTAAGGAGACATCCCTTGCCTTGACTCATGATGGAAATCCAATTTCTAATACAACATCGTGCGATTTTAGTTGTAAACCTATATGGAGACAAAATATATGGTACATGTGTCATCTATGATTTTGATACATTTATATTTGAAGATGTTTTCTACAATATGCACTTACAATAGTATCAAAAATATTTGTTTTAAAGCGTATCAAGCATGTTTGGCTATTATAAGGTAAAACTCTATCCTCCAGCTTGCATTGTGTGATGGGACCTAAGCCTCATATTAACTTCATTTTTCAAAAAGCATTGCGTCATTTTATTTTTAAACTGATATTCATGTGGAGTAAACCAATTCCGTGTCATACGGCGTGGTCCTATGATTTTCCCGCTTCTAAAGAAATGTTTTAATAACTGTTTCAAGTTCTCACACCAGTCTCATGTCTAACTTGGAGTTTATTGTTTTCACCTAAACTCTGGGTGCCCATATTTTCAACACGGGTAACTAGTAGTTTTGGTTTTGCAGATTTTTATTTAATAGGATCCTGGTGTACAGCTGGAACTATATTCGAAAAGCTTTGTTTTTGTGTATTCCTTTCAGCTATGTTTGATTGATGTATTTCCGCTATGCATTGTGTTTATACATTTTATTTCCGCTTCTATGTAAATTATTAATCTCTGATATTATTTTCCATTGTATATTATTTATTTGCACTCTGATATTCTTGTATTTTGATGTAATATTGTTATAATGGCCGTGAAAAATTCTGCCTTTCTACATTACGATGCGTCATGTTCTCATACAATCTATGTTCTCGAACTGTCTTGGTCGGTTTAGCGATCGATTCGGACCAGGCAGAGTTCGGTGTGTAACAGTTTGGTATCAGAGCTTTGGTTTACAAAGCTCGAGAACAAGACACATTTGAACCAAATGAAAGAATTCATCAGAGATAGGATTAGTAATATCCTATTAAAGAATAATCATTAGAGATAGGATTAGTAGTATCCTAGAATGTGTGACTCAATAGAGATGGGGTTAGTAACACCCTAGAATGAGTTTAAAGAGTATTATATATAGAAAAGAATAAATTTGCTTATTTATATAAATGAATTTAATTTTGAAAGACTATATTTTATAATATCATTTGACTATTATTTTGACATCGAAGTTGGGCTATCGAGTATAAGAAGATTTTGCATATATGCCTAGCTAGCGTATATCTGAAGTCTTGAATATACTTAATTGATATAGAATCAAATTCTAGTCACTTGAGGAAAATTCTGTTGACTGCGGCCACATCATCAATGTTTATTTTCAAGTTTTGAAAGTAGGATGACTATATAATTACAATTGAAACATCAAAATATACTTAAACTGATTTAAGTAAATATTTGGAAATGATTTGAGCTTTAAATTCAATTTATATTAGTTAAATTGATTGAAAATATAAAAGTAAATCAAATGAATTAAAATTTACCTTAAATAAAATTAGTTGGAGCTGGATATATATATATATATATATATATGTATATATGCGTGTGTGTGTGTGTGTGTTTGTGTGTGTGTTGGACATGTTATTGTGTGCAAGCTAAGAAGAGGAATAAAATTGCATGTCCGATACAAATGTACATATTTACTATATTGATTGGGTTTGATGATTTTATGAGTCGATTTGCTATCCACTTGGCTTTTTGATTTTATTTTTGATCAGAGAGAGCTTGTAGAGGCGAGTTGTAGTTGTACCGATCAACCCGTAGAAAGGAAGTTATGGCGAAATTTTTTCAGAAATTTAAGGCGTTAGCCAAATTTCATGGAAATTGGGAAGCTCTAAGAAACCGAAAAGTTAAAGAAATCAAGCCAGAATGAAAGTTGAGTTGAGTTGCGTTAAACGACTTTCAGCTCTGTTCCTTTTTCGGTTGTTCCTACCAAAATTTCCTTCGGATCAGGCCATCGATGAAGGGATATCGGACCGACACAAACATAAGAGGGTCTTCTGTAAGCAGAAGCTAAATGCAGGACAAGACCGAAAGCATAGGTGGAAAATTTTGAGAGTTGTGCAACCAACACCGTTCTTAAAGTAAAGAGTTCAAAATCTACACAAAGAAAGGATACTGGCAGGGTGTTTCCGGCTGGATGAGTAAGTAGCTGAAAGACTCCCGGAGCCTGAGTCCAGCAAAGAGGGAGATTAAGAAACCTATCAGCCGGGACCTAGAAGGTCGAGAAAGGCTATCGGTATTAACTCGCTTAATACCGATACATCAAGAAGCATTGGAATCAATAGTACAAGGAAATCATCTGGAGCCATTCGCCGAGACCCCCAGTAGATGATTGCCAGAAGGATGCTCTAATAAGTAACTAAGAAAACAATAAAGGCAACCTCCCAGAAAAGCAAGGGTACACTTCAAAAGTCTACCGATAGGCAAACCAGAACCCCAAAGAAAGACAAGTTAACCACACAAATCTGCTTAGTGTCGATACCGCGAGGGCTGGAAGACCCGACAACCTTTCACATGAATCACAAAGGCATGCTCCACAAAGTGTCAACGACAAGACCGAGAACCCATGACTGGAACCATACACCCGGAAGTAGAAACCTTCCAAAAGGCATTTGCATCGCCAGGCTCATTATCAATACAAAGAAGGTAGACATAGTATTAGCCAAAATCTCCGAAGACCGGGACCACTCCCCTGAGAGCTACAGCCGGCACCTCAAAAAGTCATTAGCAAAAGGCGACCGAGAACCAAAACTTCTGGAATCAAAGGAAAACGCGGACGACAGGGGTACTGATAGCCCAATAGCAAAAGGGGCCCCGATTTGTTTATAAATAAGACACCAAGGGCCTCACTTCTGGTACGATTTTCTCATTTCTCGTTTCTTGTACTCTTTTCTCTAGAGTAAACCCTAATTCCTAAATCAAATTGGGGTTTTGGTAGTAATCACTTGTATATTCCAAATCAAAGATCAATAAAGAGTGGACTAATACTTAGAACATTTTCTTATGAGTCTCTCATGTGATTTGTCAGTTATTGCTGGTTTTGTATGTTGTGTGCTTTTACATGCTTACAAGTTCTTTCCTAAGCCTAAACCCTTCCACAAAATCAGTGCGGAACCCCTTCCAACAAGCCATTTAGCCCTTACCGAGGGTTGTGCTCAGGAAACCCTTATCTAAAGGTAAGTGTTGGTTCTTGAGCGCGTGATGCTCATCCCATTGTGGGAAGATTAACTAATCTTTCGGGCTGAAAACCTTGATATCTAGGAAATGGTGAACTAACTCAAACTTGCGAAAGCTAAATATACCTATTTTTCCCTTAGGTTCCGTAGACCCATCGGTGTTGACGAAAAATATCGTTAACATTTTGGCGTTATAAGGAGGGTTTGAACCTCCGACCCTGTGGTTAACCTTCCCTCATATCTAACAGCGTTGTTCCGTCTGAGGTTGGACTGGGCTTAAAAGAAGCATGATCATGGGTAAGAGGTCCCAATGAGAATCTTCTGGATCTCAAATGGATATGTCAGGAACTACTGACCCTAGAGTGATGGAAGAACAAAGGTTAAGAACGGAATCTCTGCGAGTAATTATGTAGAAAAGGGAAGCAGAGCTATATGATTTTAGTTATTGGAGTAGTAGCCCTTCCTACCTGAAACAAACCCCAACTTTTCCTCTAAACAATTCTACATCAAAGGATTATAACATCTTCTCTCCCATAAGGAAGGCTCTCACGAACAAATCAAAGGAATGGTGTTTGAGGAAGAAATAACAGACGATTTTAACCGCTTCGCCTCCAAATGGAATGAAGGGGTAGATCTCCACCTTAACCTATCTTTGAAAGAGAGAACAATAGTATGAATGGAGCAATAAGGTTCGAAAGAGCTAAGTCTCCGCAACAGGAAAGGAAGTTTACACTGAGGCTACCTAAAGGATACTGCTTTACTATTTCAATGGAAAATATCTATTTCCTAACCTGGCACGAGCTCAATTATTGGCCATCTACAAGAAAGAAGCCCAAATATGAAAGAAAATTGGGTGGGCCTTATTGTCACTAACACATGATGAATGGACATGAGACTAATTTCTGCAGGATTCTCGAATGGGTGATCATTAAGTTTTCAATCATGACGAATTACAGGAATTTGTAAAAGGATCAAACTAAGTCCAATAAAGATCCTTAGGAAAAGGATTGCCTACATAACTCAGGGTATAGAAACCCTCTCAAGAATCGAGGTAACCAAAGACAGGTTAATCCACAAAAGGAATAAAAATCCTTGTCACCACCGAGTTGGCCAGGGCAAGGTACTCCCCGGAGGGTGGTGTTGTGTAAGCCTTTCTCCGCTCCCAAATCAGAATGGACCAGGTTAAAACATCAAAAGCATAAGCATCCAATCCACACCGGAAACAGTCGTGATGGAGCATCTAATTAGCACCCCCTACCTCTGCTCGTAGAAGAGTACGCCTTGCCTCTGCTATGAACTAAGTACGTCCTGCCTCTTCTCGAAGAAGAGCACGTCCTACCTCTGCTTATGTTCTGTGTTACCCGTAGAAGGGAACGCAAACCCCTATCATCGCCTACGATGATCAGGGTAGGGCACCCCTTAGAGGGGGTAAAGTGTAAGCCTATATCACCGCCTACAATGGCCAGAGTAGAGCATCAAAAGAGTAAGCCTTAAATCAATGTCTACGATGGACTGGTTTAAGCATTTAAGACCTTATCATCGCCTACAAGGGTCAGTATAAGGCGCCTCCTGGATGGAGGTTGGGTAATATCTTGGGCCCTGCTTATGGATAAGCTAGCCAAGCGCACCTGACGCACAGGCACAGAGAGTGGCCAACAAAGCACATACATCCTCTGTTTTGATAACCAAATGCCCAGAGAGTGGCACAAGAAGCACGTACAACCTCTACTTCATAAGTCAAACCTAAAGGGGGTAACGAAACATTAATACTAGAGGTGGAACTCTGGTCTTCAATCTCTAAATGCTCGAATAAGGGTTGGTTCGGGGATCCTATTAATACCAGAAGTGGAATTCTAGTCTTCAATCTCTAAATTCCCGAATAAAGGTTGGTTTGGGGCTTCTATTAATACCAGAAGGGGAATTCTGGTCTTCAATTTTTAAATACCCAAATCTGTGGTGATTCAGGCCTCAATCAAGGTGGGAAAGGGATCTCTGGCCCTATCTTAAATAGCCGATTTTGGATCGGTTCAGAAGCCTAGGCGTGATCGAAAGAAGATATTTGACTCTACTAATAATCTGAACCTAGTTAGGAACTAGATTTCCATTACTATCGAAAGTAGAATCCTACCTTAGTACCCTAATCTGGGTCGTGAAGCTCTAATCCTTGGGAAGCGGATATATGATCGACCTAACGGCTAAATCCTGATTACCCGAGAAGGTATCCAAGCAAGGACAAGAGCTTGTTGTATCATTCGTGGAAGATTCCTTAACCCGTACATTCGTCAAATTCATTACTCGCTATGCCAAATACACATGTGGTACATGTCATCACACAACACTAGAATACATATTCGGGTGAAAGCTCAAGCATATGTCTGAAATTCCCTTCAATAAAGCCCCAGGATAATATTTTCTTTTCTTAAGGGGGTATTCCCTGGAAATATCTATCACTCTAAAAAAACTTTTACTAACACACAAAGTATAAGTAAACTCATTAATTATTTCATGTGTGTAATGACATAATACTATTAGCTCCAACAAAACTGTGTGATGCATCATATGTGCCTCATGAATTAAACAAGGTGCATCAGATTTATGTAAAATGGTACACCGAGATTCTGGGAAAAGAAAACGTCTTCTAGTCAAAGAAGAATACTACATATCAGCCGATACCCACACACGTTTATATACCATGGTGTCATACACTGTCCCATACACATAACTACTATTTTTTAAGATCCAACATTCAAAACACTTAAAGGAGATGTCATATTTTGGTACACAAAAGACCCAGGGCGACCAAATTCGTCAATCCGAGTCAGAATTCTGTAAAGTAAATTCTAGGGAGGCGTAATCTGCCTTTGCTTTCTTTAACTCAGTCTCTAACTCGTCAATTCGGTGGTATATTTTGCCTATATCCGCATCTGAGCTAGTAGAAGGGTTAACCTTTAACTGGCATTGCAATTCGTGAATGGTCTTATTTTTCTCTCCTTAAGCTAGTTCTCAAAATAGGGTACATGTTCCTCAAGATTTTTAATGATTATCTTCTGTTGATAATTACATCATTTTCCATCCTGAGAGAGGAGCGTAATCAAAGATATCCTTACGGCCAGAGATGACCAAGGGTTTTCCCCTGAATCACGAAGGAGGAGTTTGGAATTGATCCTCCTAATCACAGATAAAATGAAAGATAAAAATGTATAAAATCTAATTGACAAATAGTTACACTAATAGTGTCAAACATGTCAGAAGAAAAACAACCACGTAAACTTATACCATACAAATACTGAGTCATTTCGACAAACATACATATCCGCACAATTGTAATAGCACAAATCCACCGGATAGTATCCATATTATACATACTACTAAAACATACTTGATCATAAAATGTCATAAGGATTAAGCCTCAAATCACAAATATATTAAGAGTATGTTCTACGAAAACATCTAAATCCTTCTATTTAGATAATTCCCCACAGGTCTACAAAACAAGCCCTTCAAAAGTTTTCAGTAGCCAAAAGCGATGGATACAAGACACTATTGTGATTCACTTCTTCGGGGAGGTAAGGGGCTGTCGTGACATAAGGAAGACATAAGGAAACTAGTTATAAACACAAAATCTGGAAGGAAAGAAACATTTTGAAAATGAAAGCCATACCTGTGCAACAAGAATAACATGTTGGGCAGAGACTTCTTTACTGGTTGGATCCAAGGAGCCACCCTCCTTGGGAGGAATAACAATTGAACTTTGGGTAGGTGGAGTGCTCAAAGAATCGGTAGTAACCTTCTCAGCAATAGAAGAAGAGTCTCCATCATCTCCGCCAAACTCACCCCGCTGACCTCTGTCTCCTCCTGTCTCTTCATCAACAATCAAGTCTTCTTCATCCTCATTGTCAGGGTCCCCGAAAAACTCTTCAATATGCAGAAAAGACGCTGTTCTTATCTTGTACTTCAGAAGGACTTTGCCTTCTCGCTTAATTTGCCGGATTCTTTCCAAAGCTCTAGTCTTCACAGCGGGAGGAGCTGAAGTAAAGTCAATTTTCGGGAATTTCTTATAATTGTCAGAATTAGAAAGAATGAGAGCATCTTCATAGTACTCCATCATCATATCATGAAGGTGAACCTTCAGAAAGTCGGATATCATGTCGCTAGTTTCATAAATTATCCGTTTATCAGTAGAAAGCTTGTTGTTCATTCTATCCACCTCAACAACGTGATCAATCTTCATTTCCATCTTCTCATTCTTAAAACTCTCAGCCTTCTTTGACAACACATCCTTGGCCTCCTTCTCCTCTTTCAGTAAGGCCGTCAATCTTTGACACTCACTACCGTTTACTGCCTTCTCTCGCAATAAGGCGTCAACCTTATCCTTCAATGCCTTATATTGCTCTCTGAGAGCATATACCTCAACATAAGATGAGGAGACCATTCCTCTAGATAAGAACCATCTTTTCATCACCTGAGAAATAAAAAGGAGAATGGTTTGAACTCCTTATAACAATAACACAACAAAAGAAGAGAGCAAATTAGTACCAAAAGCTAGTCCATGATTTGCCGTTAATAAAAATCCTCTTAGTCCAAAAGCAAAGAAGACTGCGAAATGTTAACAACTTCGAGGGACAAGAGAGCAAGGTTTACAAGTTTATAAAATTCCAAAACCAGCGGAAGCAAAGTATGAGAAGTAACATGTTGAGAGGAAGAAGGCATAAATAAGTCGCGTTCTCCAACATCTAGGTCATCGGGAGGGGTAGATGACACAGAGCTATTGATAACTTTTCTTCTTGGGGAAAGATTAGGTGAACTATCAATATTGATAACCTTATCGGCATTAGAAACATCAGGGTCGAAAATCATCTGGGTCTTTGTCGTAACATCAACATCCTTACAAAAATGAACCACCTTATCGTGCTTTCGCTTTTTAGATGATGGCTCTATGCTGGAACCAGAAGCCTCTTTAAAACTTTAACGTTGGACTGAGCAAAAACGTCAAGAGTGGAAGTGCTTTCAGAGGTCGTGGACTCTAAACTGAGAAAACTATATCAGAAAAAATAGGAAAAGGGAACCAATAGGGTAAAGTAAAGGTCGTACTACCCCATACAAAATACCTTTTATAGGAGATGCCACGTTAAACGTGCTTGAATTCAGTGATAAATCCTTGGAGCTAGTAAACTAAAAGGACGGTTGTCCTAGAATCTTTTGTCCTAGGGGGAGAAGGTCATACTGACGAAGCATATCAACAGTGAACAAAGATGACCGACGCTTAAGATTCTCTGGCACATTAAAAATAGCCTCAACAACCTGGGCCACCTCATCCGACAAAGTTGCGTATTTGGAAGGAGGCTCTATGAAAAGTCAAAGATTAAAACAAGGGGTACAAGCATAATGAAATTGTTGACAAAGAATAAGCAGCTTATCAGGTTCGATAAATTTTCCCAAAATGCCAAGAGAACATTTAACAAGAAAGAATTGATCCTGCCAAGGTTTAGCATTTCTAATACTATTACTTATCAGCCTCCTTATAGGGTTTGCATGCCAGACAGGCGACTCTGCACTCTTGGAAAATCATATCATGTGGCGAATAAGCTTTGGGCTGAGAGAAGGTTGTTTTGACGCAAGTGTCAAGACCTCTAAGTATAAAAGCAAGGTATAAGTGTTGGGCGAAAGTTGGATAGGAGGGACTCCCAAGTCACACAAAAGCCTAATTAGAAAGGATGGAAAAGGAAGAAAACCACCATGCCAAATATGAATTCCTGAATATGCAAATACTCCTCGGGGGGTTCTAAAGGGAATCCTGAGGAGAGGCAACAATGGCATATATGCCAGCTATTCCAAAACTATCGAGGACGGTCTTTACTTTATCTTGCGAAGTGATTAAAGAAGGTTTTGAAGAAAAATCTTTTTTGGCTCTCGGAGTACTAGATCCCTTGGTCTTTAATTTGGCGGGGCCCTTTTTGCTAGACATATTGCTGCCAGGTGATATCATTTCATAACATGTGTGATTAACACTGCATTTTTTACATAAAAATGAATATAACATCCATAAATAAGTCAAATTAGCATTACGTCTTATTGATATCCAGGATTTAGGCTATCATGTAGCGGGCTAGCTATGGATTTTTCGGTTAATCCTACTTGGGAACAATTAGGCCTTTGGTGATGGTGAAATTGACTATCCCAACATAGAAATTTAAATAAAAAGACAAAGAGCTTATGCCCTGGAAAATCAAATTGCCAATGGAACACTATGTTTGTTCGACTGAAACCAAATAGTCTGGTATCACCACCCAAAAACCTAACTAGTTCCCAAAACCGGTACGAGTTAATTTAAAAGTCGAAACATACTATAGAATGAAGATGCAAAACCTTTCCGACACTCAAACAAACCCGACACCCCAAAAAAAGGAGTCAAATAAATACAGATAACAGTGTCGGCAAGGCCAGAAGCAAGAAAAAGTAACGATAGGGTGATTAAATTAACTCGTATTGGAGGCATAGCATTTGTAATGGCCCAGCAGATTTTCGACCCCTAAAATCGACATAAATATATTTTCATATAACAAGACGACCTTCCAAGCACCGAAAACACTGGAATGTTAATAGAAAGGAAATAGAGGGTAAGATAAGAAATATTAGAGTGGAAGAAACACATAACACAGAGTCTCACATCGCAGCGGAACAAAATATAATATGGAATTAAATCTTTACTGAGAGCTAAAAAATTACTTAGAATCATTAAAGTACATCACACATCTGGACAGTTATAATAACCTATCCTCATATACAACACACAACGGAATAATATATATATAATATCATACGTCTGAATTCTTCCAGCTTGTCTCTTCATAGCATCAAATAACCTGAACCTGTACGACCCGGCCTAACCCGAGTATTACAAACGACGGGTCAGTCTGGTGAACCAGAGTGAGAAAAACACACTAAGTTTGTAGGAATCACACAAGTTGATTTAAAAGTCAAAATCCTTTTGAAAGAAAAGGATAATCGCAAGACAAAATCCAAACATAAATATGGACAGTTTTTAGCTTAAGATAACCCAAAACATTTTTGAAATCAATATCTTCTCTGATATTATAATAATGTCTAAATACAAATAAATATCAATCTAGTAGAATGCTTGCATCTCATGCTCTACACATATAGTATACAATCAAAACCGTGGGCACTTATTGAAGAGTGGATTTCCATGGCATGGTATAGGCAACCACCTTTCTGACAATGTACCTCTGGAGATGAATACATTGGGGTTCAACAAGAACATCTTGCAACCCAGGCTAAACATAACTGGCCCCTCACTTTGCTTGAGAGTACCGAATATACCATTACCATGGTTGGGGGCTAGCCAACCGAACCGATAGCATACAAAAATAAAGGAACAACCGAAGGCATTTAATTTCACCAGATCAGGCAATGATATACCCTTTTGATGGGTGCGACCCACATAGCCATGCGACCTACCTGATTTATGTCATTTCCCGGTTGATGAGGCTAGAGGTCAAAATTAATTAATTGATTAATTAATTCTTTTTATTTTTATTCTTTAAGAACATCTGGCCACCATTCACTTTGAATGCCACATTGTCAGATCCATCGAATCACTAATTGACGTCCACAAATATACTCTGGGTATTAAAGAAGTGCCCATCTTTGCCACCTACTCGGTATATTTGTAAAAATCAACATATGTGGTTTTTAGGAAATACTGTGTGAGACATTCGTCCATACAGGTCATCCAGGGACAGGATAAGCCGAAGGCACCCTCCTACTGCATCCTATATAGGTATCACCCCAAGGATCAGTAGCGAGTAGTCCTTGCAATCCTTAAAATCTCAGCCACGACCGAACCACATCAGAATACCTCTGGTTGTACGGCCTGAGAATATTCGACAAGTAATCCTACCACTTACGAAGATCCATAGTCTTCAATTGCTCCATCTTGAATCAGTATCTTCACGTATTTGTTGGTTCGGAATGGTTTTCGAATATAAATTCAATCCCGGTCTTTTCGTACCAACAACCGTATAGGTCAAATTTTGATAGTTGGTGATTTAACTATCAAGTAAATAATCATGAGGATAAAACGAGTTTACTGGTGCAATATCAGCATTACATGGCCCTTTTAATTCAAACCAATTAACGAATGTTAATTTAAAATTCTTTAAATCTTTCAATATTTCGGATATAGCTTTTCACTTCTTATTTAACATAACATTAATTCCAAAACTATTTTACTTTAATACTTAGAAAAATATCATATAATCATATCCAATTTCTGTTCTACTATCATTATTAAAACATTTGCTACATCGTTACTCAATGTCTATGTGTGTGTGTGTGTGTGTGTGTATATATATATACATATATATATTAACTAGTTGATCAACTTTGACTCGTCTCTTTATTTAAATTAATTAATAATATAAATAATCTCAGTTACTTCTATTATTATTAAATAAATAATAATAATATCCCATTTTAATTGTTTATTAAAAACAATTAATCTTGGTTATTAAATGTTACGTTAATCCTTGCTTATCCATCTAAGTAATATAAGAATTAGCTTATAATTAAGATGCACGTGCTTCGCACACGGCAGATTTTGGAAAAAATGGTGATTGGTGGTCAAATAATCTATATATATATATATATATATATATATATATGGTTGGTTAAATCTCCTTTGTATCATTATTCAAAAACAAAGCCCAACACTTTTCGTTTCAGAATAAGCCCATTCCAACACTTCACTTTTCAATTCCTTTTTACTTTGGAAGATTCATTGTATATTCTCAAATCCTTTTTATTAACGTGGTGTTATTATTTCTCATATGGAAATAATAAATTATTCTTAACCCTTTCCCATTACACGCTAATATAATCCTCAAATAATTATGAAGTCATTCAAGTTGGGGTATTTATTTACCTCTCAGACCTTGATCAACAACGTTCATATCTTAAGGTAGATATGAATTGTAATTCAAAAACTGATATTTATTCTAATATAAAAACCCAATCTCATTCAACTATTTTACTTAAACCATGATTTTATAATCGATTCCTTATGTTTTAAAAAAACCCTTTTAATAATTCCTTGTTGAAAATCTCATTTCGATTCCATTTATTTCTCTCAATTTCATTATTTAATAACATTAATTTAAAATTAACGCTCTTACATCTCAACTCTTTTTAATAATCCTTGTTTATAAAACTCAGATTTAATATCAAACCCCTTTAATTTTGAATTCCCTTTTCTAACCTCAGTTATTAAGTAACCATTTCATTTGAGCTATCGTACTCGCTTTAAAAGTCCCTTTTTATATCTTTGTTATAAAAACTCAGGTTTTATATTAAAACCTATTCATAAACCCCTTTTACAATTCCACTAGATTTCATTTCAACTCGCTTTACCTTTATAAATGAATTTTATTTAAATTGCACTTCTTAAATTATTATTAATTAAAATAATAATTTACTATAATCATTAACTACTGTAGAAGTAGTTAATTTATTTAATAACTAAATAGATAATAAATTTCTTTATAGATCTTATTATAATTAATACAAATATTCATTAAACTATTCCATTAGATTAATTCAAAATAAAATAATTTAATAATTAATCCTAGTTAAAATGGTTAACTTGGTCAACTCAAAACACAGTTATTTCGCGAACTGATTCCAATTAGTTCTCACTTTAAATTAATTAACAATATAATTAATTTAAACAATTCCATTTAATTGTTTATTAAAACAAACAATTATCCAACTCTTAACCGTTAGGTTAATTTCTGCTCCTTTGCTTTTAAATCTAACTAACATCAGAACTTTACTATATAAAATCATTTAATAATCAATTATAAACCTGATTTATAAGTAACAAATATTTATTCCCTTTTAATAACCTTTTATTCAAAATAATATATTTCAAAAATCTATCTCCAGTTATAAAATAGATTTTATAACTTCAGTTCTATCGATTTACTTGACGGTAAATCAATATTTAAAAAACGATTGATTTACAAGCCAAGCCATATACTGCCAATTACTCAACCAATATCACCCATTGGTTTAAACAAAACAAATGTTGAATTTCATGTCAATGGCCAATACACAAATTAATCGTCCTATCAGAACAGTCCATATGATGATAATATGAGAATAATTAATATCTAACATATTTGAGGAATCCTGTTGGAATCGTCCAACCTGTTCTTCCCTGTATTCACATAGGTTATTTTAAATAATATTATTCAATTCAGTTTAACTGATAATTTCAATAATAGTAAATAACGACTATTTAACATCACCCAATTTACAAACAAATCAAACAATTAAACACGTTTATTTTATAAACATGACCAACAAGGTAAGTTACCTCTATTGGATCCAACCATTAATATAACGATTTGGTTTCCACTGAAATTAAACAACATTTACTTTCAATTGTTCAATCAATATATAAATATATATATATTTAACAACAATCAACCATTAGCAATCACAACACACAAAATAAAAACCCGACTTATATAAAATATAAGTGGGAAGAACCGAGTGAGTTTAACTCACCTTGATTTGATTCTACGTTGAAACGGTTCGGTTACAGTCAAATTAAACATTCGTTTAATTTATCTATAAATCTCCACTGTATCCAGCCCTATTCAGATTAATTCCATAACGTTGATCTCGTCAGTACGGTTCCAACATCTCTGGTTTGGTCCAATTCTGATAAGATTGCCATGAATTATAAACAATTTAAGATTATCTTTTAAAGTAATATAATTAATTCTTTTAATTATCCACCAATTTATATAATTAATACAATTACTTTGTTTCAAGGATTAAAGTCCGGACAATTTCATTTTGCAATGTTGCTTTCTCCGTTGTCACGTTCCCCCGTATATTTCCTATTCAGTTCAGCACCTATTTATAAATACATGAATTATACGTAATAATAGGCCATGATTAAACAATTAACATTTCAAATTATAAAACTAACACTGGTTTAATTACTGTTAATCAATGATTCTAGGGTGAAATGCTTCTTCCTGTTTTGCTTCAGCTCCAGACTCACACTCTGGTTCAGCACCTATAGTGAAAATTAAAAAATAAATTTTCTTACTTAAAACTTTATAATGTTAATCATATATTAGTGTTTATCTAATTACTTTTGTTTTTCTCAGACCTGCTCCTTGTCAGTTTGTAAGCTTCTACCCTTCCATTTTGTTTCTTTTGTACCATTGTCCCATACGATAAGGCCAAATACCATGTTGTTCTCCCAAAATGAACTCAACGTTTCCTTATACTCACGCCCCAACAATTTGTCAATCCCTTTTTCATTTGATTCCTCCAAAACGAGCTGATCCCTTTCTGCTATTCCACTTTCACTCCATTTTGATTATAAGTTTCAGTAGGCCAAAACAGTTATCGTCGCATTGCTTCACGTGCCTGCCCAAAACACGATACCTGCTCTTCCATGCCTCAATTCCTCACGCACAACACTTCCAGTTAATGCTCCACCCCAAAACTCCATTCCTTTGCCTCTGTTCATTCGAACCCCTAGCTACAGGTGCCAAGACCGCACCATGCAACCCCACCGTGACCCCCAAGCCGACGTCCTGCGACCTCGTCAGTGCAATGCGTGACTTCCACATTACAGTACAATCCCCTCCACTACTTCATGTTTAGTTTTTCTATTCCTTTTTCTTTTCCAGTATTCGAACTCTTCAACTCGACTCATGTTGTCCACATATCCTCAACCGCCGAGCCTCCCATCGTCGTTTGAACCCCGATCTGATGTCCCCAGTCATGGCGACCCACTGCCATTGTTCCACGCCTGAGATCCCACTTCACTCGAGCGTGCCTTCACTCCAGATATTGACACGTAAGTCGCCACCTTTGAGGCTCAATTCTGATTGTTTCGAAGCTCCATTCCCAATCGCAACGGTTCAGATTCAAGATCTCACAGAGTGCAACAAATTTCCAATTATGAGTTTGGTGGTTTAATTGATGGATTAAAAGAAATTTGTGGAGGAAGAATGGAGTGATTTGGTTCGTTCGTTGTGAATGGCGGCCAAAAAGAAATGTTGACCACAGGATGCAATTCTGACCGAAAATTAGGGTTGCGTTTCCTTTTATAAAGAGAATGGACAAATTATATTATTATTTAATTGCACTAAACTTCACAATGAAGTATCCTTTCTAAACGATCACGTATGACGTCAATTCGATACGAAAACAACTAATCCTGGCATAAAAAAATACTCTGGACCTAATAGGAAAGATTTCGTTGAATTCCGATGTCGTTTGTGAAAAGTCCTTTGTAATTATTGATGAAAAATCAAGCATTTAAAATTCCTATAGTTACAGAAAAATCAAAAAAAAAAAAAAAAATTGAAACCTTGACATTCCACTAGACCTTTTCCTAACGGATCCGATGAAATTTGTTTCGTTGAATTTGGAGTTCATTTGGCCAGTCGTTTATTCGTTAAAAGTTACCCCTGTCTAAATAACATAAATAATTAAATAGAAACAGAGACATTTTTGACCACCGAAGTCACGTATGACATCTGTTTGCCACAAAATTTGATTTTCTTACAATAATTTAACGATACGATTCCAATGAAACTACTTTCATCGAAAACCGACACCGTTTGCAAAAATTACTATTTTTAACGCTTATATAATATCAAATAAAATATTAATTAAATTCCAAATTAATTCAATTAAATAATAATAAATTATTTTCATCATATATATCCCAATAGAATGTACGTACAGCTTCGAATACAAATTATACAACTCAATATCGTCAATTTCGAGTTAAACCCGTATCGAAATTATACTACAACCCTTTTTAAATATTATATTTTAATAATGATTTCCATAGCGACTATTTTAAAATTTTATTTGGACATAACTGACAATCTATAACATGAAATCTAGATTTTTCTCTTTCATTATAAAATTATCATTAACAAGATTCCAATGCTTCTTGTTTTACAGAAATCCGACTTATATCAGATCATGTATATTCAATTGAAGTTCAAAATCCAATATTACGAACTACCGTGCCATTACGAGCTCGATTTATATTATATATAAATTTTACGTTCAAAGTTCATTTTATGAACGAATTATATATTTTAAATCCATTAAAAATTCCAAATAAATATTTAAAATAATAAATTAAATTAAACATTTGAATACCAAAAATACGGGACATTACAACATTTCATTTCGTGGATAAACTGACCCCTTTTTACATAACCAGTTTTGTATATCAAAACTCTTAAAATGCGCATTTAGCGAATGGATAACGTATCATTCAACCATTAACTATTATCGAAGCTGTAACTATGGGTTAAACCTGCATTAGGTATAGAAAAATCTTGATCGATTTTCTAAATGATCCAAGTGCATAATTCAAATTACAACTTGTAATGAGGATAACAGGTAACCATATGTGAAGGGGAAATTGTGCAGATTTTGCAAATGCGCCGAGGAATAAAAAAGAAGCACAAACAGTAATAAATAAAGAGTTGACTCCATTATTATGAATTAATTTAGTAACAGTTTCAAACAAATCTCGAAATTCACTTATAAAGAATTAAACTCGGAGTCTTGAGAAAAAAAAATTGGGTAACTCTTTAAAAAGGTGATAATCTGGCTCGAGAATTTGATTTGCAGGTGGAAGGCGGAGAGGAAGAAGAAGAAGCAATCTCCCTGTAAATCTGGATTTTATAAATGGAAGCCCGTCAACGAATGAGATCAAAGGATATCAAGAGGCACAGTACCTATGCATCGAAAAAGACATCGAAGTTTGACTTGAAAAGTCAAAATTACCCCTTTACCTGGTTTGGGGGGGGGGGGGTGGGTGAAGGAGCAAGCAAATGCTTCTACCAAATTTTCCTCCGAAACAGGCTATTGGTGAAGGGGTAGCGGACCGACACAAACATAAGAGGGTCTTCTGTAAGAAAAAGCTAAACGCATGACAAGACCGAATGCATAGGTGAAAAAATCCGAGAGTTGTGCAACCGACATCATGCTTAAAGTAAAGAGTACAAAATCTACACAAAGAAAGGATACCGATAGAATGAGTAAGTGGCAGAAAGACTCTCGGAGCCGGAGGCCAACAAAGAGGGAGATTAAGTAACCTACCAGCCAGGACCTAGAAGGACGAGAAAGGCTATCGGTATTAACTCACTTAATACTGATACATCAAGAAGCAATGGCATCAATAGTACAAGGAAATCATCCGGAGCCGTTCGTTGAGACCCCCAACAGATGATTGCCAGAAAGACGCTCTAATAAGTAACTAACAAAGCCCATAGGCTACCTCCCGGAAAAACAAGGGTACACTCTGGAAGTCTACCAACAGGCAAACCTGAACCCCCAAAGAAAGACAAGCTATCCACATTAATCTACTTAATGTCGATACCGACATGGGTGGTGGACCCGACAACCTTTCATTTGAATCACAAAGGCAAGCTCCACAAAGTGTCAGCAACAAGATTGAGAACCCTTGACCAAAAGCCTACACCCGGAAGCAAAAACCTTCCACAAGCTATTTGCACCGCCAGACTCATCAGCAATACAAAGAAGGTGACACAATATTAGTCAAAAGCTCCGAAGACCGGGACCATTCCTCCGAGAGCTGCAGTCGGCACATCAAAAAGTCGTTAGCAAAGCCTTCAGAACCTAAAAGGCGGTCGAGAACCAAAACTCCGGAACCAAAGGGAAATGCGGCCGACAAGGAGTACTGCTAGGACTGTCAATGGGTCGTGTCGGGTTTGGGTCAGGTCAAGTCGGGTTCGGGTTGATTTATAAATGGGTCGGGTCAACATGTTTATTAAACTAGTCATTTTCCCCCAACCCTAAACCGAACCATTTATAAACGGGTTGACCTGACCCAACCCGTGTAACCCGTTTAGCTAAATGGGTTATGTTAGGTCATGTCGGGTTTACCCGTTTGACCCATTGGCAAATGTTGCCCACTTATATAAATAACAAAAGAACCAAAATGCCAACAGACAACACTATTATATAATCATCAACATGCATCAAGTTACAAAATCACCAATAGAAAACAAGTTACAAAATCACCAACAGGAAGCACATATACAAAGCATGAAATCGCCATTTCCAAAAATCATTCTCCATACATAAGAATATATGAGCATACTACATAGATAAAAGACCAATAGTATAAAAGAGATATAGTTGTTATAAGTAAAATATAACTAACAACAAACAAGAATAAATTAGTAAAATATAACAACTTACACAAGAATATATGAGCATACTGCATACTGGATATATGAAAGACTAATACTGACAACATACAGAAAAGACTAACAGTATGGAAGAGATGCAACGTATAATCGGGTTTGGCGGGCGAAAATTGGGTTAGCGGGTCCACCTTAAACCTACCCGCTTTAAAACGATTCAAATTCGGGTTGACCCGAAAATGACCCTCTAACTAAATGGGTCGGGTTAACCTGCTAATCTCCATGCGGGTTTCGGGTCAGGTTTCGGGTCGTGTAGGAAATTGATATCCCTAGGTACTGTTGGCTAAATAACAAAGGGGGCCCCGATTTGTCTATAAATAAGACCCATGGGTCTCATTTTCGGGACGATTTTCTCATTTCTCATTCTTGTACTTTTTTCTCTAGAGTAAATCCTAATTCCTAAATCAAATTGGGGATTTCGTTTCTAATCACTTGTATATTTCAAATCAAAGATAATGAAGCGTGGATCAATACTTAGAACATTTTCTTATGAGTCTCTCATGTGATTTGTCAGTTATTGTCGGTGTTATATGTTGTGTGCTTTCTATATGCTTACAAGTTCTCTCCCAAGCCTAAATCCTTCCGCAAAATCAGTGCAAAATCCCTTCCAACAAGCCATTTAGCCCTTAACGAGGGTTGCTCTTAGGAAACCCTTATCCCAATATAACTGTTGGTTCTTGAGTAGCTTAAGCGTGGTGCTCACCCCATTGAGGGAAGAGTAACTAATCTTTCGGGATTAAAACCTTGATATCTAGGAAACTGTGAACTAACTCAAACTCGCGAAAGCTAAATAAACCTATGTTTCCTTTAGGTCCACTTCCGTAGACCTATCTCCGGTGTTGATGAAAAATAACGTTAACAGCAGTACAAAAAAGTTTTAACTGGGGGAGAATGTAACAGCCCGGAATTTCAGAACCAATTTATTATTTATTTTTAATTGATTTGAATGAAGATTAAATATTTTAAATGATTTATTTGAGAATAAATGAAGTAAAATTTATTTAAAACGAAGTTTGAAAGTATAAATTTATATTTATTATAAAAAGAGCTTGAAATGGCGCGGTAGTTTGAAAATTTAGTTTTAAACTTTAAACGATTATACAGAATTCATTATAAATCAGAATTTGATGAAACAAGAAACGTTAGGATCTATTTAATTATATCTTTCTAATGAATGTAAAAATTTGAGATTTCAAGTTGTAAACTGTAAGTTATGTCCAGATTAAAAATTAAAAATAGTCGCTATGAAATCGTTTATAAAATATAACGACTTATATATAAACAAAAGGATTTTTCATAAAAATTGAACACCGTTATATTAGAAAAATGTAATATTGCGTTATAAACTCAATTACAATTATTTTATAGCTGTATAACATTTTATTAGAATATATATGAGATAATAATAATCAGTTCATTATTAATATGAATAATATTAGAATTTGATAATATTTTAAAATTATATAGCCATTAAAAATAGCCATTTTGCAAATGACCTCCGTTTTTTATGAAACTAATTTTGTTGGATCCAGAACATCAAATTATTGTTCGGTTTAAAATTTCATATCAATTGGAATTAATATGTAAGCGTAGTACATTTAAACGAGTGTTCAAATATAGTTGTAAATTTAATAACCTAGAATTAAGGCCATTTTTCAAACGATCTCTGAATTCGGCGGAATTAGTTTTGTTAGAACCGTATTTGTAAAACATAGTTAGATTTCTAATTTCATAATTTTTTGAGTCAATATGTGGTCGTGTTAAAATGTACGTTCAAATTCAATATATTGACTTATATTTTAATTTTGATAAAATTTGGTCAGAACAGTCAAATCAGCCAACGAAACATATCACATTGCTTCTGGAATGGGGGTATTTGGTTAGGGGCGACATTCGTTGGGGTTCGTTCGGAGTTCGGATGCTAAAACTCCATAGCAAAATAATTGAAAAATTAATAAATAAATATATATAGTATAAATATCTACACTTTCTCCCTTAACCCTAACTTTCCTCATGCATGGTCGAAATTTCAATCAGCCGACTCTTAAATTTTCAACGGCGGACTTCCTCCAGATTTCTTCCTCTTTAAACATTAAATCTGTTCAACTATAGCCGAAATGTTCAACTGCGAAAACGTTGAGGGTGACGAGCTCGATATTCTGGACGGTAGAGATTCGTTTTAGTGACTTGTCGTGGCCAGATTTGGGGCCGAGGCCGCCGACGTACGTGAGGCCATTTGGGGCGGAGGGCTTGATTGAACTGGCCATAACGCAGGGAATGGGTGGAGGAGAGAGCGGGTTTTAAGATGGAAGGGTCTGATCGTCGTTCGGCTGTTGGTGGCAACATGTGTGGGCATGTGATGGCGGCGTGATTGGTTTAGTTCCATCGATGCCTGCCGGAGATAGAACGACGAAGGAGAACGATAATTGGGGGATTAAGGAAATTATTAGGTTAATTATTTATTTAATTATCCAAAGTGAATTAATTATTTAATTATCCAAAGAGAAATATTTATGTAATTAAAGTTTAAAATGGTGTAACTTTTTCATACAATCTCGGAATTCGACGATTTCAGATGCATTGAAATCACAATGACGAGATCTACAATATGGAACTGACCAGAACAGAAACAGAGCTAGCTGATATTTTTGGTCAAATTAGGCGTCTGGTTTAATTTGATTAAAATAATCATCATTTAAACGAGTCCGAACCAATCAATGTGAGAACTCTCTCACTCAAATATTTTGTTATGTTATTAAATCATATTTAAAAATATATTGATTATCTTTGCTGATTTTTATCTATTACATGCGATATCCCTTGAGTTCAACACATGAACTATTCACCTAGTTTATTTGTTATTAGAAGCGTTGTTTGAATATACGACCCTCATATTTCAAACAATGTGGATGGACACTTTATGGAGCGTTAAATGGCATTAGATGATTATTTATGTTTTGTTGTGAATGTGAATTTAAATTATTTGTGGTAGTTGAAATTGGATTAAAAATCCATTTACTAGTCGAACGACTTGTTTATGTAATGTCCCGTATTTTTGGCATTAAATATTTAATTTAATTTATTATTTTAAATATTATTATTGGGAATATTAATGAATATATTATTGAAATCGTTAATTAAAATGAAGATTGAACGTTAAATATATAATATAATATAAAACGAGCTTGAAATGGCACGACAGTTCGTAATATTAAATTTTCAACTTCAATTGAATGTGCAGGATTCGTTATAAGTCGGATTTCTGTGAAACAAGAAACGTTTGGATCTTGTTAATTATAATTTTCATATAAATGAGAAAAATCAAGATTTCGTGTTATAAATTGTTAGTTATGTCCAATTCAAATTTTAAAATAGTCGTTGTGGAAATCGTTATTAAAACATAACGTTTAAAGGAATTTTAATATAAATTGGGCATCGGTTTAACTAGAATAGATAATATTAAATTATATAACTTATATTTTGTTGCTGCATATATTGTTCTATTTGGATATTTATGACATTAATAATTTAATGAATTATTTGGGAATTTTAATTATATTTTTTCGAGAATATAAAGGCCTCAGAAATAGTTTTCTTTTCAAACGACAGCCGTTTTCGATGAAACAAGTTTTATTGGAATGCGTATAATTAATTATTGCTAGGTTTTCAGTTTGGAGCCAATCGTATTTGTTTTTTCAGTAGAAGAAATTTAAATGTGAACTGGTGTATATTTTGAAATTAAAATACGCTATTGGTGTAAACGAAGTTGGATTTTAATGAAACAAAATTCATTGGATGCGGAACGTCAAGACGTAACAGTGTGTCTATTTCCGTTGTGTTTGAAGTTGATGTGCGACGGTGCACGTATTTGATGCACAACATTAAATAGCTATAGGAAATAAATTATTAACTGTAGTAAAAAAATATAATAATAAATTAGGTTCATTGGACATAACTTCCACCCTCATTAAATAAAATAAGGAATAGGTCAAATTATAGCACGGAGGAATAAATTACCAATGCATTCAAAGTAAAGAGGGTGATGTGCCTCGATCGGCATACACTGTAGATTCCTTGTGTACAACACTTTCAATTCCTTGCGCATGAATCCATTTATATAAACCGTGGCCACCAAGTTTGTTTTCGAGAATTCGCAGTACGACAGCTATTCTACATGCCTACACCTAACACCGTGGTCTCCACGGCATTTTCCCCTATTTAAACACTTCTCTCCATTATTTTTGCATTACAGAAATGAGAAAAAACCCATTTTCCTCTCATCGATAAATTCAACCAAAAAGTAATACTCCTATAAAAATCACTAAACTAATATTTTTACAATCCTCCTATCACGCTCTAAAGTATGGTATGCCTTTTTGAGTGGTTCAACAACCATTTTTGTCGCACCAAATAATGGTAGTCTGCCTGGGCATATGGTTTCATGCCGAAGTGGAGATTTGAAGGCAAAGCTGCGGGATGTATGATGGTCAGCAGGCGGGTCCGCTGGTCTTGAAGTTGAACGAAGCAGTGGTGGTTGGAGTCTGGTGGCGCGGCCGTGGTCGTTATGGAAGGAAGATGGGGACAGTGGGGTTGTTCCAGCATGTTTGGGGTGAATAAAGGTGATGGGTTTTAAATGCATACAGGGTGCGGTTTAGTTGGGGAAGGCAAGACAGTGGGTTCAGATCATTTTGAATTGGAGCATCGAATGATTGCTATCTTGGTGGGGAGAGAGAAAGGTAAACAGGTGAATGGTTTTTGTTTGCATGAGAGTTGAGCCATGCGAAAAAAAAGAAATAACAGTATACACGAGAAGGGAGAGTGATGACATGGAGTTCAGATATGGGATGCAGGCATGCTGTAGCGGATTTAGAGGAAGGAAGGGTATGGAGCGGGTGGGATTTGAGATGTTGAATGGGCTTTTTGGGCCTTTGGTTTTATTAAAAAAATAATGATTTAAGTCACGTTGGAGATTGGATGCAGAAGTGTGTGTGGTGTACAAATGGAGTAAAAGGGTTGGGTAACAAAATGGGATGAGTGCATAGGTTTGCTAATGTTACTGGGTTAATCTGCAGCAGGTAAGGGTCTTCAAATATGCCCAATCTATTCTAATGTGACGGTTCTTCTTTGTCCAATACTTAAGTAGTTAACACGATGAACCCAAGTTTTTATATAACGCAAGTGAAGTTTTAAAATGCCTGATCGATTTTACGTGCCTACACATTTTTAATTGCACCAAAAATTTTGTCGAACGTTCTTAAACCTTATTTATATATTAATAGACCTAACCATATTTAGCATGCCTACCCACTATTTTAACATGCCCGATTGAAACAATATATATGTATATTTATATATTGATTCGAATAGGTGTAACAAATTTCAATAATGCACCATCGGGATTTATGTGTCCAATTAAATTAACGTATTTTAGTAATATTTATTTATTTATTTTATTTGATCGTATGCGAATGATATGTGTAACATTCACGGTTATACACAGAATCAGATCTGAACCAGGAACGTTGGGACCGTGCTAACAAGTGTAGCATTTTGGAACTTGACGGAATGGGATGCAGCTGGAAATTTTAATTAAATTAAACGTCTGTTTAATTTAATTAAAATAAACCGTTCTGACGACAAATGGGAAACTCAAAGTGAGTTAAACTCACTCAGTACTCCCCACTTATATTTTATATAAGTCAGGTTTTATAATTGTGTGCTATGGTTGTTAATGGATGTTCATTTGTTTGGTTTTATATTCATATATTGACTGAAAACAGTTAAATTAAATGTTTATTTAATTTAATTGAAACCAATCGTTATTTCTAACGATTGAATCCAATTGAGATACCTTACCTCAGTGGTTACGTTTATAACATTATAAACATTATAAATAAATAATTGAATACTTGCATTTCTTTTATTAGCCCAATAATGATTGTTACAGTTATTTTTGACTGTTATCATTAAATTGTTTATGTGATCATCTATTTGGATGGAAAACAAATATTGATTGGCCATAGTAAATTGATTGAATTGAATCTGTGGTAACCCATTATTTTGCAAGGGATAACAGGTTGGAGGAATCCAACTGGATTCCTTATTGATATTGATAATATTTATCAATATGATTACATTGTTTGTTATGAAATTGGTTTATATTTCACGGTTTGGTACTATAGTAGCCATTTGCCTCTTTAGTACCATCAATCAAAAGAAATGATTTGTCGAAATCAATGTTAAATGGATTTCGAATCGTTCCAAAGATATGAATATATTTTTATATGAATTCAAACTACGATTTTTATGGGCAAAATAATGGTCAAATTTAAATTTACCAATTTTATTAATATGTATTATATAACAAATAGAGATGTAATATATTATTGAATAATTGTTTAAAATGATATAAATTTATCTTGTTGGTTATATAAATGTTGAAATGATTTATAAAAGCCTTAACGGTCGTAAAAGGATATTAAATGAATTTCAAAATAGAATAATTGAATCATGAATAAACGAGAATTTTTAAAAGAGTTTAAAGAGTGATAATTTTGTGATAAACGATCGTTTTAACAAATGGTGTTCCAAATGATACGAAATGTGATTAAATAACATTTCGTGAATAAGATTAACAAATCGACAGATTTGAAAGGAGTAATAATTTGGAAAATGGGATTTCATATTTTAAAAGAAATCGAAGTTGAAATTACGAATATGAATTTATAAATGAAATTTATGAACGGGATTCAGTTAAGTAAATGGAAGTGAGACTTATTCCGAGATTCGGAATGTGTTATTCCAAAGTTCGAAATGATTAATCGAAATGAGTGTTATTCCGAAGATCAGAATGTGGTATTCCGAAGTTCGAAATGGTATTCGCTGGCAGAGTAAATGATGTTAAAAGTTTTGAATAACAACAACGAATGTTGGTTGTCGATAATGAATTGAAAATGAGATTTTTAAATGCAGTTAAAGATGTGGAAATAGGAAACGAATGATAAATTGTTGTAATTAAATTACACAGGATTTTGCAAATGGAAATTTAAAGTTTTGGAAATGAATCTAAGCTAGTAAATAAATTTAGAGGTTTGTAAATGTGTTTTGCAACGTTTGTTACAAGGAGATGAACTATTTTTAGATATAAGTTTTTAAAGGATTATTATATGATTTTAGATAACAAATAAGTAGTCCAGTATTATTTAAAGAGAATGTGATAAATGGAAGTAAAATGGCTTTGAAATGAAATCAGTAACGTTGTTACAGATGATAAGTTAATTTGTTTCGATCAATATAAGAATTTGTAAAATATCTCAATATAACAATTATATAAGGTATTAATATGAGTTTCCGATTTATAAAAGTTTTGTTTATGTGGTTTTAAACAAATGAATTTGAATTGTTGACATGAATTGTAATATAATAATAAAGATTTATTAAGGAATTTTATTAAGGGTTCTATTTATAATAGAATCAAAGCTCATATATAATATTATTAACGTCAAATAGAAAGAAATTTATAAGAGTTTAATAAATAATTTGTTAAGTAAATATGGTCGAGATTTAAATAGGTTTTCAAAAGGATTGTATAGATTATAAACGAGCGTAGTTTGGAAACATAAGTTATGATTTCCATAAAATGATACTATAAACTGTTTTTGAAAGGTTTATAAGTTGAATAAAATGAATTTGGAGAATACTCTTATTTTATAATAAGGAGTAAAAGCGATATTTCAAATATTGGAAAATTAAAGAATATAATAAATAGACGGTTCATTAAAGAGGCTAAATGATACTGAGTAGTGAATCAGTGAATACATTTCTATATAGATGAATGTATGTTTTATTTGATAGTTAAATAACCGACTATCAAATTTGGCCCATATGATTGTTGGTATAGAAAGACCGGGATCGAATATACGTTCGAAAACCATTCCGTTCTGCGAATATGAATACATAAAAAATGTTGATTTAAGATGGAGCTGTTAAAGATCGTGGATCTTCATAAGCGGAAGGATTACTTAAAATATCTGACTTGCAAGCAGAGATAAAATGTGATTCTGTCGTGGCTGAAATCTACAGATTCGCTAGGACTTCTCGCTACTGATTCTCAGGGTGATTCCTAGAATGCAGTAGGAGGGTGCCTTCGGTTCATCATGTTCCTGGATGACTTGTATGGATGGATGTCTGACAGAATATTTCCAAAGAAATCACGTACGTTGATTTCTTCAAATGTACTATAGTTGTTGGCGGAGAATGGTCGTTCTCTTAGCTTAACTGCAAGAGTATTTTTTGTGGACGTCAATTTGTGATATCTGGCGGATCTGAGGAGGTGGCATTCAAAGTGAATGATGAACAGATGTTCAAAGTAATTCAAACCCCAAGCTTCATCAACCGGGAAATGACAAAAATCGGGCAGGTAGCATGGCTATGTGGGTCGCTCCCATTAGGTTGTATAATCACCTATCTAGAGAAACTCCTTTTGCTTCTTTAATCTATTTCGATGTTGTCCCTTTCAGGAAACGGTGGTTTGAGCCCAACCGTTGATGATATACATTCGATACACTCAAGCAAAATGAGTGGTCGGTCATGTGTGGGCTGGGTTGCAAGACGTTCTTGCTGAACCCAGTGTATTCGCCTCTAGAGATACACTATCAGCAAGTGGTTCCATACCTTGTCATAGTCGGAATCCAACCTCCAATAAGCGCCTGCGATTTTGATTATACACTATATATGTGGAGCGTGAGATGCAAGCATTCCGCTAGATTGATATTTACTTGTATTTAGACACTATCATAATATCAGAATAATATTGGTTTTCAAAAATGTTTTGGGATATCATAAGGTAAAAACCGTCCGTATTTATGTGTGGATTTGGTCTTACGATTATCCTTTTCTTTCGAAAAGATTTTGAACTTTAAATTCAAATTGGATGATTCCCTTAAAACTTTGCGAGTTTTTCTCACTCTGGTTAACCAGACTAACCCAGGGTTCTGTAAATGCTCGGGTTAGACCGGGTCGTACAGGTCCAGGTTATCGGATGCTGCAAAGTCCAGAGACGAGCTGAATGAGTTCAGGCGTATGATATTACATATTTATTCCGCTGTGTGTTATGATGACAGATTATTATAACTGTCCAGATGTGTTGACCGTAAGTTGTACTATGATTGTATGTTTTACTTCAAGCTCTCAATAAAGATTTATTTTCATATTATATTTTGTTCCGCTGCGATGTGAGACTCTGTGTTGTGTTGATGGTTCTTCTTCTTCTTCTATTCTAATATTTCTTTCTTTCTTATCTCACCCTCTAACTTCTTTCTCATAACGTTCCAGTGTTTTCAGTGCTTGGAAAGTCGACATGAGATACAATAAATGTATTTATTAGGGGTGGGCGCGGTTCGGTTCGGTGCGGTTTGAAGCTCAAGCCGCTTCCGCACCGCATCAAATGGTTAATCAAAAATACAAACCATTACACTAACCGTTCAAACGGTTCGGTTTCGGTTTGGTTTTGATGTAATACGGTCCAGTTTTGGTTCGGTTCGGTTTGAACCAGTATTAAATATGTAACAAGAGAATTAGTTCCATCCGCAATCAATTTATGATTGCATGACGTTGTGTCACCTGAAGGTTAAAGCACATAGTGTTATCTTGAATTGATATAACTACAACATACGCTTAAAATAGAATATATATAGTTAAAATAAAAATTTAGAATTTTTTTAATTTTTTATCATAACATTACCAGTGCAGCTATGCGGTTTGGTTCGGTTTAATGTGGTTTGGTAACAGTTCAAACCACAACTGAACCGTATTGTTGCGGTTCGGTTCGGGTTGTTAGCTTTAGAGAGAGAATATAGTGCGGTTTTCCGCACCATTTATGTGGTCCGGTCTAGGTGGTTTCTGTATTGCGGTGCGGCTTATGCCCACCCCTAGTATTTATGTCGATTTTCGGGGCCGAAAATCCTTGGGTTGTTACAGTTTATGTTCACCCATTTAAATAATATAGATTATATGGGATAAATAATATTTAATTAATTACTTGTTTGATGAAAACCCCACACGGATCCTGGGATGATATTTAATTTACACATCTCCCTTATATATAGTTCGTATGTTGACCGATTGATTAACAAAACGAAATAAGTGTCAATAAATCATTTGAAGCTTATATGAAAAAAGAATGCACCTTGGATGTCAATTTGGATGTTGATAGTTGTTTGTAACTATTATTGGATTAATATGATGAATGGAATCCATATAAATTTATTTATATGGATATTAGTTGAAATTTTATTACATCCGGAATAAATATGAATATTTTAATAATATAACATTCAACGAAATTCAAAGTTGATTTCGATGTTCGATTTTGGATGGGCACAAAAGTATTAAAATACCAATGAATATTTATAATGGAAATGAATTGATTTGAATGAATTTTCACACAAATATGGTTTGTTCAAGTTTATTGTGAAATGAATGGTGTTTTCAAAATATGAAGTCTAGTAAAGGATATAAACGCCATTTTAACTCGAATGGATTTTTATATCGATTTTATTCATTTTATAATGAATATCGAGAAAACTGGAATTCGAAATCTAACATTTTGAAAATATTTTTATTTTGAGATTATAATAATATTGAAGATTCGATGTTAATTTAAAATTGAAATGGAAGTGAAATCGTTCTTAAATGAATTTATAAATGTTTTATAAAATACGTTTAGAATGGAATCGATGAAATATAATATATATATTTAAATGGTTTGAATAGAACATGCCATGCAACGACCATTTGCGAATTTCTAATATTAATGTAACACCCCACCTCCTCTAGGGTCACTCACCAAGGGAATGCACTAGGTTTGGTGAAGCATTATCGAGGTAAACATGCACTGAAATATTACAAGATAGAACATATATAAAACAGCGGAAGTAAAACAAATTTCATTACCTTATAAAATAAGGTCTAAAGCCTTTTACATCAGAATACATCAAAACCTATTTTGCAATAGTAAAGAAGCATAAAACCATTTCATAAATTATTCCCCAAGTAAAACAGTAAAGTAGCCATAGCCAAGAAAAGTCCAAGCCATGCGTGATGACCTTCAAGCAGAAGAAGTTCGAACTAGATAACAGTGTTTCCTCCCTGAAACCTGGGGGGGAAACGGAAGACAAAGAGGCGAAACAAAACGGGGTCAGTCATAAAGACTGGTAAGCCCTATCTACTTCCAGTATAAAAACAGGTAAAGGTAACGTGACATGCATAAACTGAAAGTAAACATAAGGATGACTGCAAGATAGATAAACTAAACCAGGGTAACAGACCGAACTACTGTAGCAAGGTAAACTAAGATATCATGATAAACTACGGTGTCATGATAAATCAAGGTATCACATCGTCAGGTTTCTATCAAGTATACTATCCCAAGTTATCTATCCTGTATACCATCCCATGATGTCTATCACGTATACCATCCCAGGGTATTTATCATGTATATTTGCTCTGCACCTCTCGTACTAGTATCCCAACCCGCGTCATGTGTCAACTATGAATGTCCCTTGCCCAATGTCATGTAATGGTCCATGTCAACCTAATATATATAGCATATGTAGGTTTTCCCAACTCGTATGTTTCTTTCCATGTATAAGTTCAGTCCTTTGCCGTAGGCCACCCGGGCTTTCCCATGTAAACGTTTTATCCTTGAGGTTATTTTGGACTGCTACCCTTGATCTGATTATGTTTTCTTACCATGAACTATCGCGTGTTCACTTAGGATTTATGTCACCTAGGACCACTAGGGATTATACTACCTAATGAACGTTTCCGTGTCTCGGTTTGGGTTCAGCCACCTAGGGCCACTAGGGATTATGCCACCCGTCAACCGCGCCCTTTATCCCGTGTATGTATCGTGAATCGTTTTCCATGTCTAGACGCACATGTTCCTCAATGTGCCATCCGAGTTCCGTGCCAGGGCAAATCAAGAAATACGGATCTCGGTCGGGAGCTTTAAGTCGTCTGCTGATGCAGATATCAAGGTCTGTTTTTGTACCCGTGGCTATGGTCCCACGTGACCCCTCCCTCAACTACTGAAAGGCAATCCAAGAAAAATCATGTATGAGAACCACATCCCGGCCCCACTATAGCCCCACTTTCCTACGGGCCAACCTCACCCATGACTCGATATCAAGAACATGGTCTGTTGGGGGTTCTCTGCCTTTCCGTACGTACACGATTGACTAAAGATGGTAGGTAGTCGGCGACGTGCTATCCAGGGCAAAATCAAGTATCGTCGACTCCACGCTAATCCATCCCAGTCTTTAGGTCGCCCGCATAGCAACCAAGGCATACTCTTGGCTCTTCTATCGCAGACCTTAACCTCTGTGAGGCCGGGTTTCATGGACCACCTGCCACCCCACAGAGGGATACCAAGAGTACCCTCACGTCCCCCGAAGCTACCGCTTCGCCACCCAGTTCGTTGGAGCCCTTATCCTAGTCGGGTAATTTGCTCCTCCTCGTGTGTTTAAGCGATGACCTACCATATCGGGTTACTCATCCATTCATGAATTAGTCCCATGTCCTTGGCTAAGAATTATTACTTAGTTATACTTAACTAAGGTTTACCACTTAGCTTCTTTTCCCCGTTACCCTTGATTAACCACGATTTTCTACCTAGTTCCTCTCACTAGGGTTTTGTCTATTGGGTTAAGTGTTGTTATTCAGGTTCATGACTTAGCTCACCTACGAATCATGTCAAGATTGGCTAAGTATTTAAGTTCAAGGCTTAGCCTTACAAGTTGGTTAAGTTTACCAAGAAGCGCATGACTTAACCCTATCAAGTCAAATTGGTTAAGTATTGGTTTGTCTTAACCCTATCAGATTATCGTGTTAGATTTATTAAGCATAAATTATCTAAATCGCATCAGATCATTGAGCCGGATTGGTTAAGTATGAGTTAACTTAACCTTATCCACTAATCATACTACAAGGGTTAAGTATATTCAAAAGGTCTTGTGACCTAACCCTATCAAGTCCACATGTTAGATTGGTTAAGTATAGGTTACTTAACCTCATCAAATCATCATGTATAATTGGTTAATTATAAGTTACTTAACCCCATTAAATTATCATGTTAAGTTGGTTAAGTATTGGTTGCTTAACCTCATTGAATTACCAAGTTTAGATTGGTTAAGTGTTTAACTTAAGCCCATCGAATTACCGTGTTTAGATTAGTTAAGTATAGGTTACTTAACTCCATCTAATTACCGTGTTTAGATTAGTTAAGTCTAAATTACTTAACCTCATCTAATTACCAAGTCGGATTAGTTAAGTGTAAATTACTTAACCCCATCTAATTACCAAGTTGGATTAGTTAAGCGTAAATTACTTAACCCCATCCCCTAATTGTCTTGTATGGTTAAGTGTCATTAAGAAATCAAGCCCGGTCCCACTTAACCTACCCATTCGTGTCATATCGGTTAAGTGTCATTAGTCAAATTTACTTAACCTTATCATGTGGCATTAACTTAATTAATGCACTCTCAACCTCTCACATTAGACCTTGTTATGGTTACTTGTTAAGCCGGGCGGGTCCGGGTAGTTTTACACCACAACCTAGTCTAACCTCGGGTCTTAAGCGCGACATGACCAACTTCTCACATTGGATCCTATTGTTTGTAGCCACTAGTTAAGCCGGGCGGGTCCGGGTAGATTTATGCTACAAACTCAACCCAACCTCGAGTTGGTCACTTTCATGTTTGGTCTAGTGTCATATTACACTTACAACCCCCGTGTCTAGTTTCAAGTCCCATGTTTACCCCACATGTCATGTCCCCATTTAGGTGTATCATGAGTGTCATATTTTCATGGAATCCCATGTCAAATTATCATGTCATAATCACGCTCGTCTAACCTACCCCAAATCGTGTTTCCAACCCAAGTAAAAGCAAGTCAACATAGTAAGGATACTATGCTACATATTGGCCTCAAAACATGCACGATGTCAAAAAGGGATTGGCCGCGAACATGCATAGTATCTTAAAGGGGGTTGGCCTCAAAATATGCATAGCATCATAAGGGGTTTTTGGCCACAAACATGCATAGTATCATAAGGGAATTTGGCCACAAACATGCATAGTATCATAAGGGAATTTGGCCACAAACATGCATGATAACATAGGGGTTTGGGTTCATTTACATGCATAAGCCCCAAAGTCAAATCTTTGCCAATGTTTCACAAGTAAAATGGTTCCCAAAGGTTCATGCTAGCATTCCATAGATAAAGATTCAAACTTGCAAGATAAACTAGGTTAATCATAACATGAATAACATGATTTAGTCACTAAGCATAGCCAAAAGTCATAGGTTCAAGCAAAAGAGGCATGACAAGGTTCATATAGGCTAGCATACTTAGTTTAATCTCGTTTTATTCCATGCCATCATTAAGACTACCGTTTAGATCTAGAAGTAGCTAGAACTTACATAGCGAGGCTTAGGGAATGAGCATGATCCGTCTTGACGAAGAAAGGTGGCTCCTTTGTCGAAGATTCGTCATGGAATTTGCGTAGCAACGTTGATCTCTCTTCGATTTGGTGTAGCAAGCTTGCACCTTTTGATTTGAATCCGATTTGAATGCATAGTCTCCAGGAATTGGAGATGGAGGCCATGATCACTTGGCATTTGAACAGCACTTCATGGCATGAGTGATTTGTGAGGGTTTAAGGTAGGCTTAGGGGTCTTTTTATAGAGATTAGGAGTAGTTTAGGCCGTAGGATCAACCCTAGGATAGATCTGAACCCTCAAAAATCGTCACAAGCCTCCAAAACCGAGCCAAAACCAGAAGCAGGTGCACCAGGCCGCTGGTTCGACCAGGGGTCGACACCCATGTCGACCCCTTGGAGGGGGGTCGACACCCAAGTCGACCTGGGTGTCGACACCCTGTGTGTCTGGCGGGAATTTTCCCGCCTTCTCTTTTTGGGATGAATTCAAATCTGTTTTCGGATTTGAATTTTCGTGAAACTTCGCGAGGCCATATCTCGATCATACGGACTCCGATTTACGAAATTTCGGACTCTATTTCGCATATTTTTCCGAGACGAACGCAATGGCGGAACCCGTTTATCCTGATTCATATTTTATAATTTAATTCTGCCTTGATTCTTGTCTTAACACGTTGTTAAAATTCAGGTTGTTACAATTAACTTTAAATGGACGAAACGGAAGATCCAACCGTCGGTTTCTCCTAAAACCGCAACCGCTGGGTTCGCATCGAAAAGATATTTCAAATGAATATAAGAGATTTAATTTTGAATGGTTAATTTTTAAAATATGTCCGAATCAGTTTTGGAAAAGGTCGCTATGGATGCGGTTCGGTGGCCAATATTGGAAACCAGCTGCAAGGGCCTTAATAAAATTATTAAAAATATAAAAATTATGTAAAATCATAGTTGATGATCTGAAAAGATTTTGGATGAAATATTCCATATTTGCAAAGATAAAATATAATTTTTATTGAATGAACTAGTTAACAACTAGAGTAATAAACCAATGATTTTTAAATTAATAAATTGGATTTGTAAATGGTTTTAAAATAACTAGAAGTTTCCAACATATATACTGGAATGGATTTGAATGGAAATTATCTTCAAATATTTCAATATTGGGTTCCATAATTATACGAATATTGTTATGGGAATTCAGAAGATACTGATATCGTTATACTAATACGATATCCGTTAATTTCAGAATTTGGTATTGAATGTAAGTCGACATGATTTCTATTTAAGATCTTATTCTTAATATCAAACTGGACTTGGTTTCGTTATGAATGGTATCTTTAATAATACTGTTCTTAAACCTAATTGTAAAAGAATAAACCGTTTAAATAAGACTTAAAGAAGTTTTCCATTTTATTCAAATAAATCGAAATTGAATACAATTCGATTAATAATAATCGAGATGAGCTTCTATGAAGGAAGGCGTTTACTATTTATGGAATTTGAAAGGCCTTGTCATTATTCCACTTATAGCATTGGCCATATCCGAAAATTTATTTTGATTATAAATTGTTAAGATTTCCATGAATATTCCATATTTAATGGAAGATGATTTTGGGTTTATTATGAACAGTGTTTTAACATGACATTTGTTCTTTAACCCAAGTAAAGACAAGATTAATTTCCAAAGGTTGAATAATCATTAAATAGTGATCTTTTAACATTTAAACTAAGTTGGAGGTTTAATGAATCTTTAATTAGATTGAAATGTGAATGAGATAATTAAATTTACCAAATTCAAAAAATGTTCGAGAATGGAGTATCACCAATTTTACTCCATGCGATAGTTAAATCTTTAATTAGATTTGAACGTGAAATGGTAATTAAATTTTCTCGATAGCACTATGGGTGTTAAATATGGAGTACCACCAGTTTTGCTCCATGGGATGAATAGGTTGGGATTGGGATAAATGAAATAAATGATTGCTTCGGTAAGTCCCGATAATCCCGACTAGTTTTTTTAAACCTTAATTTGGTTTATTCAGTGAAAAGATAATAACATCTTTTGGAAATGATATCCAAAGGAAGATTAAACTATAAGTTTAAAAGAATTTATCTTTAATAAAATTAATATTTGAATAAAAGAATATTATGGATTAGAATGAGATGTGTGCTATTTTGTGTATTATCACATGATTATAAAATTGCGCCAGTTATTCGGAAAGATCGGGTTTAACCCATTCTGAATAATTGTTATGACGATTAAAAGTCGAAAATGAAGATGGTGGTTGAAGACCGTAGATCTTCATATCATTTGGGCTATTGCTGATGTCTCACTTGGAAAGTACACCCAAGTAGAGGTTATATGTGGTGGTCGTCCAAACGTACTTGGAAATCGACCGGTTATGCGAGGACCTCTCTCCTGTATTAGACATTTCGGACGAGGAATAAGGTGCCTCTGGTTTCGTTCAGACCTAGAATGAACTTTCCAATGGATTGTGTGTCTGACATCATAATTTGTGCTATATTAATTGATCTCTACTAAATATGTATCTGTTTGGTGGTAGATAATTTATTCTCTTGCTTAACACCCTTCTCTGAGACATACGAGCTTAGAGGTTATATATCGGTAGGCATCAGTTATGTGGCATGAACTGACAACGTGGCAAGCTAAGATGCAATTGATCAAGGCTTTTGTTGAAAACCAGAGCCTTGTGGATGATGATCAAAGCACTGCTTTCATATAACACTGCTTTGTGTATAGCGTTAATTAGCAAGCTTCACACCCCGATATGAGTCAAAAACGGGATTAGGGACGTAGGGAGTGCATGCATTTCTTTCTAGCTAGAAGTAGTGCCACGGTATGGAGCCTAAGAATATTTACTTATGTGGATGATGGATAGCGAGGGGCCTCGGATATGATTGGTCGACAATGGCCTTGTGACCGGTCCGACATATTTTTCAGGAGTAACTAATCCACAAAAGTATGAGTGGATGGGCCCTGTAGGATCCAAGGGTTGCCCGTAGGTGCGTTCCTGGGTCATCTTGCTAGAGGTGATCCGAATCGGTAAGGAGACATCCCTTTCCTTGACTCATGATGGAAATCCAATTTCCAATACGACATCGTAAGGTTTTAGTTGTAAAGCTATATTGCCACATAATATACGGTATCTATGCCGTCTATGATTGATATGTTTCTACTCGAAGTTGTTTTCTGCACTATGCACTTATTATAGTATCAAAATATTTGTTTAAGACGTATCAAGCATGTTTGGCTATTATAAGGTAAAACTCTATCCTCCAGCTTGCGTTGCATTGTGTGATGGGACCTGAGTCCCACGATAGCTTCATTTTTTCAAAAAGCATTGCACTGTTTTATTTTTAAACTGATATTCATGTGGAGTAAACCCATTCCGTGTCATACAGTGTAACTCCCCGTGAATTCTATAACATTAAGCTTCACAAATTAAAGTGTAATTAATTCTAAATGAAAGAATTAAGGGAAATGGGTTACATCACTGCGTTCGTCTCGGAATTCTGCATGAGATAGAGTCCGAGTTTGCACGAATCGGACTCCGTATGAAGGAGTTATGACCTTCGGAAGTTTCAGAATAAAATTTAAATTCAAACAGCTCAGTTCAAAATTCGAAATTCAAAAAATAGGTTCAAACTGGGCTGGGCGGGAAAATTCCCGCCCAGAGACCAGGTCGACCATGGTGTCGACCTGGCCACCCCAGGTCGACCATAGTGTCGACCTGCCAATCGACCTACCTGGTCGACCTGGCTGGCTAGGTCTGGCTCTGGGTCCAATTTCTGTGGCTCGGTGTGTCACTAGGGCTGACATGTCACCTCTTAATTGGCTCTTTGAACTTTGTATGGTCTAGATTCCTCCTGTCTTCATCTGACGGCTCAAAACAATTTAAAAATCTATAAATACACCCTAAGTCTCAACTGAAAATTCACGCAAAAAAATAAGATGGGAGTCGTCATGCTGCCAGGGAGGAATTGAGCATAGTCGTCAAGAGTGAAAAGCCTAATAGACGAATCAAATTAAGAAGAAGATTATAGTTTAATCAAATTAATCAACGCAACGTTAATCTACCCAAAGGAGCGCATCTCAATTTCAGAATTCAGAATCCAGAATTCAAGATTCTGCATTCGTTGTAAGTATAGTGACCTTTCAGAATATGAATAAAAACTGTGATGTGATTCAATGTAAATGAAAATGGAATTGTGTTATTGTAAGAATTCTGTGTATTGTAATAATTCTGTCATGACTTGTGTATTGATATTTGTGGCATAAATTGATTGATGCAAGCCTATTGGATATTTGTATATGAAAGTAATAACAATAGCAAGTTGTGGCAAAAACTAGAAATTAATCCCTTTATGAATATGTCGATGGCATGGACTATGTATATTCCCTTAATCTAAGTTAGAATTTATGTAAATGTAACAACCCGTATTTTCAATAACCTGTTATAACATAAATTGAGGCAGAATTTAATTCTAAAATCTGAATCAAGGGAAACGGGCTATGCCATTGCGTTCGTCTCGGAAAAATACGCGAAATAGAGTCCGAGTTTTCGAAAATCGGAGTCCGTATGACCAAGTTAAGGCCCATTGAAATTTCTAGAAATTTCTATGTTAAAAACAGATTTAAATTTTAAATTAAAAACAAGGATTAGGGCTAACTGGCGTCAGGCGGGAAAAGTCCCGCCAAGACCCCCATGTCGACAGGCATGTCGACAGGGGTCTTAGGGTGTCGACTTCCCTGTCGACACGGGGTGGTCGGGCAGTTTTGCCTGACGCACCATTTTGGGTTTTGGTCTGGTCTTGTGGCTTGGTTCTAGAGAATTCCTAAATCTGACAGACCTAAACTAACCTAGGGTTAATCCTAGGGCTAAAAACACTCTAATCTTCTATAAATAAGCCCCTAATCCTACCCTAAAACCCCATTATTCATTCTAGCAACCAAACTATGTCAAATTGAATTCTCAAATGGCCTCCACCTAAAAACCCTAGCCTCCACCCTCTTCAAAAATCATTTCTATGAAGATTTTGATGTTCATACAAGCTTTTCTAAGTTGTATGAATGATCATTAGCTTGCATACATCATCAAGTTGCAAGCTTTATTTGCTAAGCTAGAGTTTTTGGGATTTTTTTGTTAATTGGAGCTTTGTTTTGGGTTTTTATATGCTTGCATAAAGGGCTTCTCAATCTTTATTAGTAGATTTGTGTCTTCATAATATTTGTAAGCCCTCTTACCTTCATTTTAGAAACTCTAAAGTTAATATGTGATGAAAGTTGGGATTTATGCATGTTTAATAAGTTATGCATGCTTATGCGAGTTCACTATGCTATGTTATGCATGTTTAATGAGTTATGCATGCTTATGTGAGTTCACTATGCTATGATTTGCAAGTTTAACAAGTTATGCATGTTTATGCAAGTTCACTATGCTATGATTTGCAAGTTTAACAAGTTATGCATGTTTATGCAAGTTCACTAAGTCATGATTTGCAAGTTTAACAAGTTATGCATGTCTATGCAAGTTCACTAAGCCATGATTTGCAAGTTTATTAAGTTATGCATGTTTATGCAAGTTCACTATGCCATGATTTGCAAGTTTAACAAGTTATGCATGTTTATGCAAGTTCACTATGCTAAGTTATGCAAGTCCAACATGTTATGCATGTTTATTATGATATGTAAGATTTATCATGTATGTTGTGCCAAGTTCCCTCTTTCTATCCTTTATGCGTTATGACGAATATGTAAGCGATAGAATGACGTTGGGGGGGGGGGGGGGGGGGGGTTGGGTAAAACTTAAAATACATGAAAATATAAGATTGGGAATTTACCTATTAAGTTAGGTCTACCCCTTGGGAATTTACCTATTAAGTTAGGTCTACCCAAGTATTTGTTAAACTTGTAATTATGGTTTGAAAATAAAGTGGACATGACACCTAGAAAACATGTGTGGCCAACTCGAGGTTGGGTTGAGTTTGTAGCGTAAACCTACCCGGAACCGACCGGCTTAACTAGTTGCTACAAACAATAGGACCCAATGTGAGAAGTTGGTCATGTGTACCTTGGACCCGAGGTTAGACCAAGTTGTGGTGTAAAGCTACCCGGACCCGCCCGGCTTAACTAGTAACCACAACAAAGTCTAATGTGAGAGGTTAAGGTACAATTAAATTAATGCCTCATGATTAGGGTTAAGTCATGGCCCACTAATACTTAACCAATTTTGGGGATGCGAGGGATTAAATGGGGTTAAGTGGTGAACTGTTGGTTACACTTAACTAATTTAATCCATGATTAGTGAGGGGTTAAACCACACTTAACCCTCTTAGAAAACCCTAGCAACGTGGTCTGTTCCAGCAGTAATCCCAGTTTGGTATCATTCACAACCCTAGAGGCTAGGCTAGGGCGGGGCACGATTACTGGACTGATGTAAGCGACCAAAGCGACGGCTGAGTGGTACAGCGGTGCGGGTCCAGGCGGGCTACGGACGTGCACGTAGTTCGATGTTGGACAAACTCGAGGCACGGGTACCAGTAGGTTTAGACTGTGCATTATTGCTTAGGTGTCTGGGGTTGACACCCGAGGGCTTGATACACCCGAAGGTGGACCCAGCACAGTCTGACTACAATCATATGTGGGCCGTATGGACACCAACACTTGACGTGTTAGGTTTATAGGGAGCCGATCGACTAGACCGTTGGGCTGGACCTTGTATTAAGGTCACCTCATGCTATTGGGCCAAAGTTTGGGCTGAGGGATCAATACCTGTTATGTTAGTTTGCTAGTACACTGTGGTGCAACGCTTAATCTTTTCTATGTGATGACACCTTTATCTATTGCCAGTATGTTCATCTCAGTTTCCATCATGATGTTAACTTTATTAGTTTATAGACTGATCGTAGTAGGGCTTACCAGTCTTTTTAACTGACCTGTTTTCTTTCGCTTCTTTTCTTCCGTCCCCCCCCCCCCCCGGTTCTCAGGGAGGGAACAGTGGTGCTTAGCTTGGATCGCTCGCTTGTTTGCTGGATAGCTCATGTATGCCTGGACATTGAGCTCGCTATGGTTTATCATCTTTATTTTTGGGGATAGCACTATGTATTTCAGTATTTCTGTTTATGATGTACTAGACATGTTTATTTTGGAAGTTGACTTTATGATGTACTAGACTTGTTTTGAGATGGTTTGAGATATTCCGCTGTTTTATTCTCACTTACTCTGTTTTACATATATATTTATGTTCTTGTTCTGCCTTGATATATCATTATGCATGCTTACCCAGTTCTAACGCCCCCTAGAAGCTAGTGCCCCCGAAAGAGTGACCCTAGCGGAGGTGGGGTGTTACAAATTTGGTATCAGAGCATATGGTTTACAAGAAAGGACAAAAAGTTTTTAAAAGACTTTTGAAAAACTATTTTCAAAACAAGTATAAAGTATTTTCCAAAGAAAAGTCTAGTATTTTAAAAGGCTATTCCCCAAAAAGCCATTAGCGTTATCCTTCGTTCCCTTGACCTAATCTTATCTTATCTTTCGTTTCAGTATGGCTGAGGATCTTGCCATCCCGGATGGAGTAAACGTACCACTCTGGTATAGGAGACTTTTAGAAGCTAGGGCGGCAGCCGGCCCCGCAAACCCTACTCCCACTCCTCCTCCTGTAGTTGAGAATCCTCCCCCTAATGTCCCTCCTCCGGTGGTTCCTGTTCCCCCTCCTCCAGCAGTTAATATTCCTCCCCCCGTTGCTAATGTTCCTCCTCCTCCCGTTGCTGAGGCTCCTCTTCCTCCTCCTCCCCCTCAGCATCCTCAGGTTGAGTTTACGAAGGTTTGTAAAGACTTCAAGGCAATGGGAGGCAAGAATTTCCTAGGCACGGAATCTTTTGTTGAAGCTAGGAATTGGCTGAAAGACACTGAGGACTTGTTTGCTATCTTTGGGATTGAGGACGAGAGGAAGATCTTATTGACAGTGTGGCTTTTGAAGGATGAAGCAGCCTATTGGTGGGAAGTCACCAATGGGACGAGGCCCGTTGAGACTTGGGCCGATTTGAGGGCTAGATTTGTGACCAAGTTTCTATCTTCTGCTGAGGCGAATTTACAGATGGAAAAGTTCATTGCATTAAAGCAGGGTGATATGTCTGTTAAGGAGTATGTGAACAAGTTTAATCAGCTGGCCCGTTTTGGTTTGGATATGGTGAACACTCCTGAGAAGAAGGCTCTTCGATTTGCTAGAGGGTTGAATGAGCCACTGCAGGGTTTGGCAATGTCACATATTCCGCATGGGGCTACTTTTGAGAGTTTGGTCAATATGGCTCTACTTCAGGGAGATGGAAAGAAAGAGGTCAAGTCGAGTGATACTCAAGCAAAGAAGACTGATTCTCAAGGTAAAGGCAATCAAGGTGGTCAAAGCAGTCAGGGGAATCAGAGCAAGAACAAGAAGGGGAACAACAACAAAGGCAAGGGAAAGTGCAATTACTGTGGTATGCCTGGACACTTTGCTAAGGATTGTAGGAAGAAGAAAAGGAAGCTTAGTGGTGGATGTTTTTCCTGTGGTGAGACTGGACACTTCAGCAAGGAATGCCCAAAGAAGAAAGGACAGGCTAGACCTTCAGGAGGGCAAGTTCATGCTCTCAATACCGCTCCAGTTCCCGACCGAGGTAGTGTTTCTGTTGAGAACCTTGTTTATGTTTCTGATCTTCCAGTTCGTACCTTGTTTGATTCTGGTGCATCACATAGCTTTATTTCATCTGATCTTGTTGATAGCTTGCACCTTAGTACTAGCTTAGTGGATGATCCCGTTTGTGTTTCGAATCCCATTGGGGGTTCTGCTCATCTATCTATGATATGCGAGGATCTGAGGATCTCTATACTCAGTGTAGAGTTCTTGTGTAGTGCATATGTTCTTGGTTTCAGGGGATACGGATTGATACTGGGCATGGATTGGCTGTCCTGATATGGAGCCATTCTTGATTGTGAGCATAGGGTTGTGAGGCTTGTGACTCGCCTTGGCAACACCTTAGAGATTTCATGCAATCCGAAGAATCCCGTCATGTTGTGCTATCTTGAATCTCTCGACTCGTCAGAGGAAGCCCTTAAGTCTGTAAGGGTGGTCCGAGATTATCCAGATGTTTTTGAAGAAGTTAAGGGGTTGCCCCCAAAACGAGAGATTGATTTTCGCATTTATCTGGTGGATAATGCTAAGCCTGTTTCTTTGCCCGTTCGGCACATGGCTCCGCGTGAGAGACGGGAGCTCAGCAAGCAAGTAAAGGAGTTACTTGAGAAGAACTTCATCAGACGAAGTATATCCGAATGGGGAGCGCCTGTGGTGTTTGCTACTAAGGCAGATGGTTCTCTTCGACTCTGTGTGGATTATAGAGAATTGAATAAGCTGACTAAGAAGAACAGACACCCGTTACCGAGGATCGATGATCTTTTTGACCAGCTTGTCGGTGCTTCTGTTTTCTCTCAGCTTGATCTTGCTACCGGATTTCATCAGCTCAGAGTGGCTGAGGATAGTATAGACAAGACTGCATTCAGAACTCCAGATGGATTCTTTGAATGGCTTGTTATGTCGTTCGGTTTGACGAATGCACCCGCGTATTTTGTGGACTTGATGAGTAGGGTGTTTCGGGAGTTCTTGAACAATTTTGTCGTGGTCTTTGTGGATGATATTCTGATCTTCTCCAAGGATGAAGAAGAGCACGCGAGGCATCTTGTAGAGGTGATGGATACGCTCAGAGCACATCAGTTAAAGGCCAAGTTCTCCAAGTGCCACTTTTGGAGAAGGGAAGTTAGATTCCTTGGGCATATCGTATCCAAGCAAGGCTTAGCGGTGGATCCCGCTAAGGTGGTTGCAGTTCAGGATTGGAAGACTCCAAGGAATGCAACCGAGGTAAGGAGTTTTCTAGGTCTTGCGGGTTTTTACCGGAAGTTCATCAAGGACTTCGCGAAGATATCCGCTCCTCTTACTAAGTTGACGAAGAAGAACTTAGTTTTTGCTTGGGATATGGAATGTGAGCTTGCTTTTCAAAGACTCAAGAGAGCCCTTACCTCAGCACCAGTTCTAGCTTTACCCGATGGTGGTAAGATATTTACCGTGTACACTGATGCTTGTGGCACGGGATTGGGCGCCGTTCTGATGCAAGAGGGCAGAGTTATATGTTTTGGTGGGAGGCAACTTAAGGTGCATGAGAAGAATTATCCCACCCATGATCTAGAGCTGGCAGCGATAGTATATGCACTCAAGGCTTGGCGTCATTATCTTCTGGGAGAGAGATTTGAGCTGTATACTGATCATAAGTCTTTGAAGTATCTCTTTTCGCAGAAGGATCTGAACTTGAGGCAGCAGAGATGGATGGAATTCTTGGCGTCCTATGATTTTGATATAGCCTATACCCCTGGCAAGGGGAATGTTGTAGCGGATGCGTTGAGTAGAAAAAGGTTGACACTAAGTCCTCTATTTTTTGAGATGAAGAATTTAGAGTTCTTGGCAACCTTTGATTTCTCTTTGACGGTTGAGTCAATGACCGGTTCTTTAGCATCTCTTGAGCTCAGGCCTACCCTTCTGGATCAGATTGGGGCTTCGCAGAAGGAAGACCCTCAGATAATTGAGGTCATGGATAAGCTGATTCGAGGGGAGACATCTAGTCACCTTGCTCGATATTTTATAGATGATAAGGGTTGGCTGAGGAGAGACGGAAGGCTTTGTGTTCCGATGGTAGAAGACTTGATGAGGAAAGTTCTTGATGAAGCACATCGCTCCAAGTTGACTATACATCCGGGTGGAGATAAGATGTATAAGGATATGAAGCGCATTTTCTTCTGGCCTGGAATGAAGAAGGATGTGGCAGAGTTTGTCTCTAGATGTGTTGTTTGTCAGAGAGTAAAAGCCGAGTCGAAGAAGCCCGGTGGGCTATTGCATCCTCTAGAGGTCCCGCTTTGGAAGTGAGAGAGTATCTCCATGGACTTTATTGATGGGCTCCCAAGGTCAAGGAAAGGGAATACGAGCATATGGGTCATTGTAGATAGACTTACGAAGAGTGCTCATTTCATTCCGGTGAAGAGCAAAAGGACCGCATCTGGACTAGCATCAGTATATCTTCGTGAGATAGTACGACTACATGGAGTCCCTTCCAGCATAGTCAGTGACCGAGACCCCATCTTTACTAGTCAGTTCTGGAACAGTTTGCAGGAAGCTATGGGCACGAGGTTGAACCTGAGTACGGCTTATCACCCACAAACAGACGGCCAAACAGAAAGGGTGAATAGGGTACTTGAGGACTTGTTGAGGCTTTGCATTCTGGATTTTGGTGGTGCTTGGGAAGACCATCTTCCTCTTGTTGAGTTTGCATATAATAACAGTTATCAGGCGAGCATAGGGATGGCACCATTTGAAGCTTTATATGGGAGGCCGTGCAAGTCACCTACATGTTGGTGGGAGACTACAGATAAGCTTATACTTGGGCCCGACATGATTAGAGATACATCCGAGAAGGTTGAGTTGATTAGAAGACGGATGAAGGCGGCCCAAGACCGACAGAAATCCTATGCTGATAAGCGAAGATCTGATTTGGAGTTTGATGTTGGGGACATGGTTTTCGTAAAGGTTTCTCCTTTGCGGAATGTGGTCCGATTTGGAGCTGTTGGGAAGTTGGCACCGAGATTTGTTGGACCCTTCCCTATCATAGAGAGAATTGGGAAGATGGCTTATAAAGTGCAATTGCCTGAGAAGTTGTCCGGAGTGCATAATGTCTTTCATGTCTCGCATCTCCGAAAGTGCCTACATGAGTCCGCCGAGGTGGTTGAACCTAGCATTCTTGAAGACGTGGAAGTAGAGAAAGAGGCAACTTTGAGGAGAGCTCCGATTCGTATCTTGGGGACGGAGACCAAGAAACTAAGGAATCGAGAGGTCAGGCTGGTGAAGGTTCAATGGGGTGAAGCCGAAGAAGACGCAACTTGGGAAACCGAGGAGAAGATGCGTGGGCTTTATCCATTCCTTTTTGAGGGTACACTCTCAATCTCTTTCCTTTGTTAGTATATTTTCTCTTTGCTATCTATGTTTATCTAGTTATCGTGCTAATCTTGTCATGAGAACCTTAGGTAGAAACCCTTTGGATGAAACATGTGCTTGAGACATGTTATGTTCGATGGTTGCAAGTGGTTGCAAGTGTTTGCAAGTGGTTACTCGTGGATGCATGATACACATTAGGCACTAGATCGGCTCACACACTCCTCATATTGCATGTGCATGAGTGTTTATGCTTATTCTTGGATGAAATTTGTATGCCATCACATGGATGTTGCATATGGATGTATGATTGAGCACGCATGTAGATATTATACATTATGTTAGGGATTTGCATACATATGGATACATTTCACTAACATATTTTGCATTGATTTTTGCATTAGATAAGTACATATACACACACTTTTGCATATGTTCATACAGCATTTAGAATCTTTTAAGGACAATGATTGCTCGTGGATGATGCTTTGAGTAGATGGATGATTGGATGGTAGGATACGTTCTTCCTAACTTGAAGATTTCGGGGACGAAATCCTTTAAGGAGGGGAGAATGTAACAACCCGTATTTTCAATAACCTGTTATAACATAAATCGAGGCAGAATTTAATTCTAAAATCTGAATCAAGGGAAACGGGCTAAGCCATTGCGTTCGTCTCGGAAAAATACGCGAAATAGAGTCCGAGTTTTCGAAAATCAGAGTCCGTATGACCCAGTTAAGGCCCATTGAAGTTTCTAGAAATTTCTATGTTAAAAACATATTTAAATTTTAAATTAAAAACAAGGATTAGGGCTAACTGGCGTCAGGCGGGAAAAGTCCCGCCAAGACCCCCATGTCGACAGGCATGTCGACAGGGGTCTTAGGGTGTCGACTGCCCTGTCGACACGGGGTGGTCGGGCAGTTTTGCCTGACGCACCATTTTGGGTTTTGGTCTGGTCTTGTGGCTTGGTTCTAGAGAATTCCTAAATCTGACGGACCTAAACTAACCTAGGGTTAATCCTAGGGCTAAAAACACTCTAATCTTCTATAAATAAGCCCCTAATCCTACCCTAAAACCCCATTATTCATTCTAGCAACCAAACTATGTCAAATTGAATTCTCAAATGGCCTCCACCTAAAAACCCTAGCCTCCACCCTCTTCAAAAATCATTTCTATGAAGATTTTGATGTTCATACAAGCTTTTCTAAGTTGTATGAATGATCATTAGCTTGCATACATCATCAAGTTGCAAGCTTTATTTGCTAAGCTAGAGTTTTTGGGATTTTTTTGTTAATTGGAGCTTTGTTTTGGATTTTTATATGCTTGCATAAAGGGCTTCTCAATCTTTATTAGTAGATTTGTGTCTTCATAATATTTGTAAGCCCTCTTACCTTCATTTTAGAAACTCTAAAGTTAATATGTGATGAAAGTTGGGATTTATGCATGTTTAATAAGTTATGCATGCTTATGCGAGTTCACTATGCTATGTTATGCATGTTTAATGAGTTATGCATGCTTATGTGAGTTCACTATGCTATGATTTGCAAGTTTAACAAGTTATGCATGTTTATGCAAGTTCACTATGCTATGATTTGCAAGTTTAACAAGTTATGCATGTCTATGCAAGTTCACTAAGCCATGATTTGCAAGTTTATTAAGTTATGCATGTTTATGCAAGTTCACTATGCCATGATTTGCAAGTTTAACAAGTTATGCATGTTTATGCAAGTTCACTATGCTAAGTTATGCAAGTCCAACATGTTATGCATGTTTATTATGATATGTAAGATTTATCATGTATGTTGTGCCAAGTTCCCTCTTTCTATCCTTTATGCGTTATGACGAATATGTAAGCGATAGAATGACGTTGGGGGGGGGGGGGGGGTTGGGTAAAACTTAAAATACATGAAAATATAAGATTGGGAATTTACCTATTAAGTTAGGTCTACCCCTTGGGAATTTACCTATTAAGTTAGGTCTACCCAAGTATTTGTTAAACTTGTAATTATGGTTTGAAAATAAAGTGGACATGACACCTAGAAAACATGTGTGGCCAACTCGAGGTTGGGTTGAGTTTGTAGCGTAAACCTACCCGGAACCGACCGGCTTAACTAGTTGCTACAAACAATAGGACCCAATGTGAGAAGTTGGTCATGCGTACCTTGGACCCGAGGTTAGACCAAGTTGTGGTGTAAAGCTACCCGGACCCGCCCGGCTTAACTAGTAACCACAACAAAGTCTAATGTGAGAGGTTAAGGTACAATTAAATTAATGCCTCATGATTAGGGTTAAGTCATGGCCCACTAATACTTAACCAATTTTGGGGATGCGAGGGATTAAATGGGGTTAAGTGGTGAACTGTTGGTTACACTTAACTAATTTAATCCATGATTAGTGAGGGGTTAAACCACACTTAACCCTCTTAGAAAACCCTAGCAACGTGGTCTGTTCCAGCAGTAATCCCAGTTTGGTATCATTCACAACCCTAGAGGCTAGGCTAGGGCGGGGCACGATTACTGGACTGATGTAAGCGACCAAAGCGACGGCTGAGTGGTACAGCGGTGCGGGTCCAGGCGGGCTACGGACGTGCACGTAGTTCGGTGTTGGACAAAATCGAGGCACGGGTACCAGTAGGTTTAGACTGTGCATTATTGCTTAGGTGTCCGGGGTTGACACCCGAGGGCTTGATACACCCGAAGGTGGACCCAGCACAGTCTGACTACAATCATATGTGGGCCGTATGGACACCAACACTTGACGTGTTAGGTTTATAGGGAGCCGATCGACTAGACCGTTGGGCTGGACCTTGTATTAAGGTCACCTCATGCTATTGGGCCAAAGTTTGGGCTGAGGGATCAATACCTGTTATGTTAGTTTGCTAGTACACTGTGGTGCAACGCTTAATCTTTTCTATGTGATGACACCTTTATCTATTGCCAGTATGTTCATCTCAGTTTCCATCATGATGTTAACTTTATTAGTTTATAAACTGATCGTAGTAGGGCTTACCAGTCTTTTTGACTGACCTGTTTTCTTTCGCTTCTTTTCTTCCGTTCCCCCCCCCCCCCAGGTTCTCAGGGAGGGAACAGTGGTGCTTAGCTTGGATCGCTCGCTTGTTTGCTGGATAGCTCATGTATGCCTGGACATTGAGCTCGCTATGGTTTATCATCTTTATTTTTGGGGATAGCACTATGTATTTCAGTATTTCTGTTTATGATGTACTAGACATGTTTATTTTGGCAGTTGACTTTATGATGTACTAGACTTGTTTTGAGATGGTTTGAGATATTCCGCTGTTTTATTCTCACTTACTCTGTTTTACATATATATTTATGTTCTTGTTCTGCCTTGATATATCATTATGCATGCTTACCCAGTTCTAACGCCCCCCAGAAGCTAGTGCCCCCGAAAGAGTGACCCTAGCGGAGGTGGGGTGTTACAGTAAACATGTTCTAGATTTGAGACCCTTTTTATGCCCACATGATCCAAAACCTATGAACACATTCTTATGTTTATTTGCAAGTATAATTGGATCTATGTTAAGTATCGTTTGGGTTTCATAAACTATGCAAGTTCATGTTGAAATAGGCTATATGATTAGATGTTAAAATTGTACATTTTGTTGAATTTACAACATGCTAGTTTTGTGGTTGACATTATGTCAAGTTAAACATGTTTAAACACAAGTTTGTATAAGACTAAAACTATGTCATTTCATATGTCACCTATTTAGTTATACTTTGATTTGAATGCAAGTACACATGACCCATAATTTATGTTAGTTGAATCGCTAAATTGTAAGTTCATGCGCCACACACCTTTATGTATTGTAAATGTTACATGTGCTTGATTTCCCCTTTTCTCCCGTTTATAAAGTTGGGCTGAATTGTGACAAGCCCAACACATGTTATAATGTTGCGAACAAACGGGGGTAATAACGTTTGGTGTAAAACATGAAAAATATATGTTGGCATGGTTGGCACATGCCAACGAAAATGACATTTAAGCGGTTTGAATTGATATACCCAAGAATAAAGAACATGAAATTTATATATATATAATTGAGAAGTAATAAAAAATGTAAATTTAGAAAACACGATATGCTTAACCCGAGGTTGGATTGAGTTGTGATGTAAACCTGCCCGGACCCGCCCGACTATCCAGTAGTCACAACAATGCCTATCCAATGTGGGTGGTTAAGCATTGAGCCCAATAAGGACCCGAGGTTAGACTGAGCTACGGTGTAAACCTGCCCGGAACCGACCGGCACATCCAGTAACCATAGCAACACCTGTCTAATTTGAGTGGTCAGGTGCTCTAAGAGGCTTAGGACAGATGGTAGGGTTAAGTCAACTATAACACTTAACCAAATTCAACATGTTAACAAGAATTGATGGGTGGGGTTTAGGTAAATACAGACACTTAACCACTTAACATGTTTGACTAGAAAATCCCAGTAACGAGGGACCCATTTCAGCAGTAACCCAAGTTAGGTATCATGGTACCCTGAAACTAGGTAGGGTGGGGCACGATTACTGGGCTGATTGTAAGCGGTCAAACGACGGCGGTGGGTGCAACAGTGTAGGTTCTAACGGGGTGCAGGCGTGCACACACTCCGGAGCAGACAAATAGGGCACTGGGGGCACCAGTAGTATAACCTATGCCTTCTAGAATTTGTGTTGGGGCCGCCACCATGGGTCTTGATACACCCCATGGTGGCACCAACATAGGTATCTACAATTCCTGGGGGCCGTATGACACATGTTTATGCGAGTAGGAGCCGATCTTTATATAAAAATGGGGATCACTTCACCCTCAGCATGGGGTGCCAGTTAGAATAAACTCAAGTAGGTGCAGAGATATATAGTGTGGGTGCGATAGTACATTCGATTCTAAACGTCACCTCCTTAGCTGGTGACACTTTCCTGTTTTCAGTTTATATCTATCGTGCCCTTTTCTTATTCACATACTGAAGAGTTACTAGATTTACTCAGGCTTTATGTCTGACTCTATTTTCTTTTCGTCTTCTTTTCTTTCGTTCCCCCCCAGGTCCACAGGGAGGAAACAACTCAGCTCAGTCAGACTCTTTACAAGCTCCAAGACCGTAGATGTATGATTTGGATCTCTTTTGCTCGGATAATGGCTTTGGATATCACTATGGGATTTTTGTCACTTTATTTATGTTTTATGCTTCTTTAATAATCAAGACAGTAATGAGGTTGTAATGTTGGAAGTATTTTGAGACAATTATGGAATGTTTTGTTTGAACACGTATTGATGAAATAAAAGTCTGTTTGGTTTCCGCTGTTTAAAATATGTGTATTTATATCTGTCTTGAGTTTATCTGTGGCTTTTACTTATAAACCTCCACCAAAGTTAAGGCATTCCCTTTGTGAGTGACCTTAACGGAGGTGGGGTGTTTCACTTGGTATAAGAGCATAGGTTTACTAGATTAGATAAAAAAATTTGAAATTGTTTTCAAAAGAAAGTTCAAAGAAGCATTTCTCACGAAAAAGTGTTATATTTTAAAAGACATAATCCCCCAAATCCATATGCACTATCTCTCTCTATCCTTCGTTTTGAATCTTTCCTTTCAGTTGCAGCATGTCTGGGGACCCTACTTCTCAGCTACAGATGCTTTTACTCCTCCTCCTCCTCCTCTACGTGAGCCAGCAACCGGAAGAATCGCCAAACAAGAAGAAGGATAATAGTCAAGGAAGAAAGGACCACAACAATAATAACAAGACACATGAGAAAAGGAAATGTTATTTCTGTGGCATTATTGGACATGTGGTGAACGACTGCAGAAAGAAGAAGAGGAAGATGAGTGCTACTTGCTTCCATTGCAGTAAAGCTGGACACATGGCTAAGGACTGCCCTAAGAAGCAAGGGCAAGGCCCGCAAGCAGGACCTTCTGGGGGTACCTCCTTAACTTCTTCTCCTAGATGCTTTGTTTTATCCTGCTTATCTTCTCAATCCTATCTTGAGAACTTTAGGTAGTAATATTTCTGTACAAAGTGTAGTTTACCTTTATGATCATCCAGTTCGCATACTTTTTGACTCTGGTGCATCACACTCTTTTATTTCATCTTCCTTAGTAGAATCTCTACATTTAGACACCAGTATGGTAGAAGATCCCTTAGCAGTTTCAAATCCAATTAGGGGCTCCGCTTACTTGTCAATGGTTTGTTTAGGTTTGAAAATCTCTATTCTCAGCGTTGAGTTTAGTTGTAATGCTTTTGTTTTGGGCTTCTCGGGATATGGTTTGATCTTAGGCATGGACTGGTTATCCAGTAATAGTGCCATTCTCGATTGTGAGAGTAGTTAGGCTCTTGACTCGGCTTGGTAACACTCTAGAAATTTCTTATAATCCCTTGAATGCTGTTATGCTTAGTTATCTAGAATCGCTTGATGCTTCTGATGAGAATTTGCAATCAGTTAGAGTAGTCCGGGAATATCCGGATGTCTTTGAGTAGGTGAAAGGCTTACCTCCAAGGCGGGAAATAGACTTCTGCATATATCTTGTGGATAATGCAAAGCCTGTAGCTTTACCTGTCAGACACATGGCTCCAAAGGAGAGAAAGGAGCTCAGTAAGCAGGTGAAAGAACTTCTCGAAAAGGGGTTCATTAGACGGAGCATTTCGGAATGGGGTGCTCCAGTGGTGTTCACAACCAAAGCGGACGGTTTACTTCGCCTTTGCGTCGACTATAGGGAGTTAAACAAATTGACCAGGAAAAATAGGCACCCTCTTCCCCGAATCGACGATTTGTTTGATCAATTTGTAGGAGCGTCAGTCTTCTCCCAACTTGATCTGGCAACTGGGTTCCATCAGCTGAGAGTAGCTGAAGACAACATTGATAAAACGACGTTCAGAACCCCAGACGGTTTCTTCGAGTGGCTTGTCATGCCTTTCGGCTTGACAAATGCACCCGCTTATTTCATAGACCTAATGATCAAGGTGTTCAGAGAATTCCTCAACAAATTTGTGGTTGTCCTCGTAGATGATATCTTAATCTTCTCAAAGAATGAGGAAGAGCATGCTCAGCATCTGAAACAAATCATGGAAACTCTCCATACACATCAGCGAAAAGCCAAATTCTCCAAGTGCCACTTTTGGAGAAAGGAGGTAATATTTCTAGGGCATATAGTGTCCAAAGAGGGGTTGGCGGTGGACCCCACAAAAGTGGTTGCAGTGCAAGATTGGAAAACACCTAGAAATGCAACTGAAGTTCGAAGCTTTCTTGGGCTAGCCGGTTTTTACCGAAAGTTTATTAGGGATTTCGCAAAAATCTCAGCCCCACTCACAAGGCTTACAAAGAAGAATCTAGCATTCGCTTGGGATTTGAACTGTGACATTGCTTTCCAACGATTAAAAAGGGCTCTTACAACAGCTCCAGTTCTAACTCTACCTGACGGAAGAAAAATGTTCACAGTATACACAGATGCATGTGGAACGGGACTAGGCGCTGTTCTAATGCAAGAAGGAAGGGTAGTAGCTTATGGTGGAAGACAATTGAAAGTTCGTGAAAAGAACTACCCAACCCACGATCTTGAGTTGGCCGCCATCGTCTTTGCACTTAAATCTTGGCGCCATTATCTACTAGGTGAGAAGTTCGAATTATACACTGACCACAAATCATTGAAATATCTCTTCTCGCAAAAGGATCTTAACTTGAGGCAGCAAAGATGGATGGAGTTTCTTGCCTCGTATGACTTTGAAATTTCCTATACTCCCGGCAAAGGCAACGTAGTAGCAGACGCGTTGAGCCGAAAGAAACTGACCTTAAGCCCGCTCTTTGTGGAAAGGCAAAGCCTGGAGTATATAGCCAGTTTTAACTTTAGGCCCTCCTCTGATTTTATACCGGGTTTGTTAGCATCTCTCGAAGTACGCCCTACTCTCTTGGACTCAATAGGGACTGCACAACGTGAAGACCCTCAGCTTGTTGATGTGATTGATAGACTTATTAGGGGTGAGACTTCTAGTCACCTCAATAGATACGCCATCGATGATAAGGGTTGGCTGAGGCGAGATGGATGATTATGCGTCCCACAAGTAAGGGAGTTGACAAAGAAAGTTCTCGAGGAAGCGCATCATTCCAAGATGACTATACACCCTGGCAGTGATAAGATGTACAAGGATATAAAAAGGACTTTCTTTTGGAGCGGCATGAAGCAAGACATGGCAGATTTTGTTTCTAAGTGCATGACCTGCCAACGGGTCAAGGCGGAACAAAGGAAACCTGGAGGATTACTTCACCCTTTAGAGGCCCCACAGTGGAAGCGGGATAGCATTTCAATGGACTTCATTGATGGACCGTCTAGGTCGAGAAGAGGCAACACTAGCATTTGGGTAATAGTGGATAGGCTTACTAAAAGCGCCCACTTTATACCTATCAAGAGTAGAAGGACTGCCGCATCTCTAGCATCTCTTTATCTCAAGGAAATAGTTCGACTCCATGGGATACCCTCCAGCATTGTTAGTGACCGAGACCCTATCTTCACGAGCGAGTTTTGGCGGAGTCTGCAAGAAGCTGTAGGCACACAGTTATGTTTGAGCATGGCCTATCACCCCCAAACTGATGGCCAGACGGAAAGGGTGAATAGAGTTTTAGAGGATCTTTTAAGACTTTGCGTTCTTGACTTTGGAGGGACGTGGGAGGATCACCTTCCTTTAGTGGAGTTTGCCTACAACAACATCTACCAAGCTACCATCGGTATGGCGCCCTTCGAAGCCTTGTATGGAAGACCATGCAAATCACCAACTTGTTGGTGGGAATCTACAGATAAGCTTATACTTGGGCCAGACATGATTCGAGAGACTTCGGAGAAAGTGGACTTGATACGGAGAAGGATGAAGACATCCCAAGACAGACAAAAATCCTACGCCGACAAAAGAAGGACCGACCTTGAGTTTGAGGTTGGGGACAGGGTTTTCCTTAAGGTATCTCATTTAAGGAACGTCGTTCGCTTTGGATCTGCAGGAAAGCTAGCACCAAGATTTGTAGGATCGATTCCTATCATCGAGAAGGTTAGGAAGATGGCCTATAGATTAGAGCTACCGAAGAGACTGGCCGGAGTTCACAACGTCTTTCATGTTTCTCACCTCCGGAAATGTTTGCATGAGTCTGCGGAAGTGGTGGAACCTAGCATTCTAGAAGAAGCCGAAGTGGAACGTGAAGAAACTGTGAGGAGAGTTCCAACCCGCATCTTAGGAACTGAAGTGAAAAATCCACGCAACCGCGAAGTCAAACTCATTAAAGTTCAGTGGAGCGATGCCGAGGAAGACGTGACTTAGGAAACTGAGGACAGAATACGCACTGCCTACCGTCTTCCTTTTGAGGGTACATCTTTGATCTCTCTTTTTCCTTAATTTATGCTTTATCTATCTTTTTAGGTATATCTCCTCGGTCCTTTTCGTAACTCCTTAGGTATAAAACAAATGGATGCAAACATGTATTTGAAAACATGTTATGGATGATGGCTGCAAATGGTTGCTAGTGATTGCTAGTGGTTGCTCGTGGATGCATATACACACACACCCTAGGTTATAGATCGGCTCAGTCACTTCATATTGCATATGCATATATGTATTCTCATTTGTATATGGTTGAAATTTGATATGCTGTCATATGGTCGTCGCATTTGTATGAATAGTTGTGCACTCATATAGAATTATGAGTAGGAAAAATTTGCATACATAATGGATTCATGACACATACATGATCCGCATTAAGGAGGTCAACTGAATCAGTAGACCGCCCGATTTCTGCATTGGATAAGGACATGGACACACACTATGCATATGATCATGAAGCATTAGAAGTCTTTTAAGGACAGTGGATGCCTGTGTTTGTTGGTTGAGTAGATGGACTGTTGGATGGTAGGATATACATTCTTCCTAACTTGAAGATTTCAGGGACGAAATCCTTTTAAGGGGGGAGAATGTAACACCCCGTGAATTCTATAACATTTAGCTTCACAAATTAAAGTGCAATTAATTCTAAATGAAAGAATTAAGGGAAATGGGTTACGCCATTGCGTTCGTCTCGGAATTCTGCTTGAGATAGAGTCCGAGTTTGCGCGAATCAGACTCTGTATGAAGGAGTTATGACCTTCAGAAGTTTCAGAATAAAATTTAAATTCAAACAGCTCAGTTCAAAATTCAAAATTCGAAAAACAGGTTCAGACTGGGCTGGGCGGGAAAATTCCCGCCCAGAGACCAGGTCAACCATAGGGTCGACCATGGTGTCGACCTGGCCACCCCAGGTCAACCATAGTGTCGACCTGGGTGTCGACCTGCCAGTCGACCTACCTGGTCGACCTGGCTGGCTAGGTCTGGCTCTGGCTCGAATTTCTGTGGCTCGGTGTGTCACTAGGGCTGACATGTCACCTCTTGATTGGCTCTTTGAACTTTGTATGGTCTAGATTCCTTCTGTCTTCATCTGACGGCTCAAAACAATTTAAAAATCTATAAATACACCCTAAGTCTCAACTGAAAATTCACACAAAAAAATAAGATGGGAGTCGTCATGCTGCCAGGGAGGAATTGAGCATAGCCGTCAAGAGCGAAAAGCCTAAGAGACGAATCAAATTAAGAAGAAGATTATAGTTTAATCAAATTAATCAACGCAGCGTTAATCTACCCAAAGGAGCGCATCTCAATTTCAGAATTCAGAATCCAGAATTCAAGATTCTGCATTCGTTGTAAGTATAGTGACCTTTCAGAATATGAATAAAAACGGTGATGTGATTCGATGTAAATGAAATTTGAATTGTGTTATTGTAGGAATTTTGTGTATTGTAATAATTCTGTCATGACTTGTGTATTGATATTTGTGGCATAAATTGATTGATGCAAGCCTATTGGACATTTGTATATGAAAGTAATAACAATAGCAAGTTGTGGCAAAAACTAGAAATTAATCCCTTTATGAATATGTCAATGGCATGGACTATGTATATTCCCTTAATCTAAGTTAGAATTTATGTAAACATGTTCTAGATTTGAGACCCTTTTTATGCCCATATGACCCAAAACCTATGAACACATTCTTATGTTTATTTGCAAGTATAATTGGATCTATGTTAAGTATCGTTTGGGTTTCATAAACTATGCAAGTTCATGTTGAAATAGGCCATATGATTAGATGTTAAAATTGTACATTTTGGTGAATATACAACATGCTAGTTTTGTGGTTGACATTATGCCAAGTTAAACATGTTTAAACACAAGTTTGTATAAGCCTAAAACTATGCCATTTCATATGTCACCTGTTTAGTTATACTTTGATTTGAATGCAAGTTCACATGGCCCATAATTTATGTTAGTTGAATCGCTAAATTGCAAGTTCATGCACCACACACCTTTATGTATTGTAAATGTTACATGTGCTTGATTTCCCCTTTTCTCCCATTTATAAAGTTGGGCTGAATTGTGACAAGCCCAACACATGTTATAATGTTGCGAACAAACGGGGGTAATAACGTTGGGTGTATAACATGAAAAATATATGTTGGCATGGTTGGCACATGCCAACGACAATGACATTTAAGCGGTATGAATTGATATACCCAAGAATAAAGAACATGAAATTTACATATATAATTGAGAAGTAATAAAATATGTAAATTTAGAAAACACGATATGCTTAACCCGAGGTTGGATTGAGTTGTGATGTAAACCTGCCCGGACCCGCCCGGCTGTCTAGTAGTCACAACAATACCTATCTAATGTGGGTGGTTGAGCATTGAGCCCAATAAGGACCCGAGGTTAGACTGAGGTACGGTGTAAACCTGCCCGGAACCGACCGACACATCCAGTAACCGTAGCAATACCTGTCTAATGTGAGTGGTCAGGTGCTCTAAGAGGCTAAGGACAGATGGCAAGGTTAAGTCAACTATAACACTTAACCAAATTCAACATGTTTACAAGAATTGATGGGTGGGTGTTAGGTAAATACGAACACTTAACCACTTAACATGTTTGACTAGAAAATCCTAGTAACGAGGGACCTGTTTCAGCAGTAACCCAAGTTAGGTATCATGGTACTGGGGGCACCAGTAGTAGGTCTGATTGTAAGCGGTCAAACGACGGCGGTGGGTGCAACAGTGTAGGTTCTAACGGGGTGCGGGCGTGCACACACTCCGGAGCAGACAAACAGGGCACTGGGGGCACCAGTAGTATAACCTATGCCTTTTAGAATTTGTGTTGGGGCCGCCAGCATGGGTCTTGATACACCCCATGGTGGGACCAGCATAGGTATCTACAATTCTTGGGGGCCGTATGACACATGTTTACGCGAGTAGGAGCCGATCTTTAAATAAAAATGGGGATCACTTCACCCTCAGCATGGGGTGCCAGTTAGAATAAACTCAAGTAGGTGTAGAGATATATAGTGTGGGTGCGATAGTACATTCGATTCTAAACGTCACCTCCTTAGCTGGTGACACTTTCCTGTTTTCAGTTTATATCTATCGTGTCCTTTTCTTATTCACATACTGAAGAGTTACTAGATTTACTCAGGCTTTATGTCTGACTCTATTTTCTTTTCGTCTTCTTTTCTTTCGTTCCCCCCAGGTCCACAGGGAGGAAGCAACTTAGCTCGGTCAGACTCTTTACAAGCTCCAAGACCGTCGATGTATGATTTGGATCTCTTTTGCTCGGATAATGGCTTTGGATATCACTATGGGATTTTTTTTCACTTTATTTATGTTTTATGCTTCTTTAATAATCAAGACAGTAATGAGGTTGTAATGTTGGAAGTATTTTGAGACAATTATGGAATGTTTTGTTTGAACACATATTGATTAAATAAAAGTCTGTTTGGTTTCCGCTGTTTAAAATATGTGTATTTATATCTGTCTTGAGTTTATCTGTGGCTTTTACTTATAAACCTCCACCAAAGTTAAGGCATTCCCTTTGTGAGTGACCTTAACAGCGGTGGGGTGTTTCATACGGCGTGGTCCCATGATTTTCCCACTTTTAAACAAACATTTTAATAACTGTTTTAAGCTCTCACACCAGTCCCATGACTGACCCGAAGTTTATTGTTTTCACATATACTCTGGGTGCCCATACTTTCCACGTGGGCAGCTAGTAGTTTTGGTTTTGCAAATTTTTATTTAACAGGATCCTGGTGTACAGTTGGAGCTATATTCAAAAAGCTTTGTATCCATGTATTCCTTTCAACTGTGTTTGATTGATGTATTTCCGTTGTGCATTGTATTTATATATTTTATTTCCGCTACTATGTAGATTATTTATCTTTGATATTATTTTTCCATTGTATATTATTTATTCGCACTCTGATATTCTTGTACTCTAATGTAATATTGTTGTAATGGCAATGAAAAGTTCTGTTGTTCTACGTTCAAATGCGTCGTGTTCTCATACAATCCATGTTCTTTAACGGTCTTGGTCGGTTTAGCGATCGATTCGGACCGGGCGGAGTTTGGTGTGTAACAGGGTCCTAGAGCTCCAACCTCGTATGCCAAATTGTAGGCAAAGTCTAAAAATTCCAATCCTTAAGAATGCCAAGATAGGGGGTATTTATAGGTGATGTTTGGAGACTTCGGGCCGAATTTCATTTCCCGAGAGGATGCGAAATTCGCATCTTGAAAAGATGGCTAAAAAACCAAGTTTCATCATAAAATGCATCCCGAAGCCACTGAAAATTTGAATACTAAAAAAGCTTGCTAGGACCGTATTGCTCAAGCAAAATTGAAGGATCTGCACATTACTTCGGGATTTGCCAAATTCCTTTTGCCATAAACCAAATTTCAAATCCCGAGCTTGGTGCTAAGATTTTGCATTTGCTCCCTCGTTTTGTACCTGAGAAAATAGCATCGTGGTGCGATGTGATCAACCAGTCTTCACCTTGCCAAATTCGAGGTGGGAATTCGCATCCCCCCTCCGACCAAATGCCAAACCGAAACCCATAATGAAAACCCAAGGAAAACCATGATCTGCTTGGAGCGCTCAACTCCATTGAGCATGCCAAATCCAAGCACCATGTATCCCCAAGTGGATACGATCTCGTATCCCATGGGATATGAAATACTGTTTTCATATCCCGAGGGATACGAAAACCGTATATTCGTAACCCCAGGGGATACAAATATTGCCAAAGTCGGAGCAATTTGTAGGGGTGCAGGGGAAAGTGCGTGCACATGGAAAATGAAGTTTTCATCGTATTGTTATAAATTCCAATGTGCCAAATCCGTGAATTTTGCCAAGTGCCAGAATTTGCCAAACCAAGTTGTGTAGCCATTTTTCCTTTATCGGGCCACGTCGATCAACTATATTTTAGTGCGTGAAACCAAAATTTACCAAAATCGAAATATTTTCTAGCGATGAGTTTTCCATGTGATCGGACCGACACGCTCAATGATTTTGAGCTGATCAGGCCGAGTTGATCACGTATTTTTACTACGTCGAATTTTCAGAGTTTACTAACGACTTTTCCATTCCAATAACGACGATTTTAGGAATAGACGATATTTCCAACCTTTTATGAACACATCGCAACTTCAACCAAATCGCTTTGCGTTTTCCGATGATGTTCTCGACCCTTAAGCGCGTTGCGAACCATAATCTTAACATGTGACTGTTTTGTCAAAAAGTTAGTCAACGATATAGATAGTCCAGACTGTTTCCATACTCATTCAATCCAATGGTTTGGATCAAATATTAGTACTACATAAACCAAAGTTACTCTACATATTCGTTTTCTATTGAGCTTTTATAGTAGCTATTACCGGGTTCTCAAGACTTCCTTCCTAATTTATTTGTAGCACTTTCAATAGTTCTTCAAAACTTCTTTTGATTCCATCAGTAGGTTCTCTTTTCTCCTGCATTCATATTCAACATCTGTTTGTGGTTGACGTCGGGTTACATGATTTTGATGGATTTTGATTTTAGAATTTGTTCTCTTCTCCCACTGTCTCTTGTTTATTTTTATGGTTGTCGTGATTGAGAGGGTCCCCTATGAATGTTGATGATTGATCAACACTGAAAAGTTCCCCTATTACCAAAAAAACATAGAGAAACATATCAAAATTACTAAACTTCCCTACATCACCGTTAAAGAGTGTATGTATTTTAATCATGAAGCGGGCCTCGACCCATGTATGATGTAGGTTAAATAGCCTAAAAAGTATAGAAATAAGTTTGAGTATGTTATGCAGCACATTTATAAACCTTGTAGATTAAACAATGATCAATAAGAAAGAATTAACGAATGATTATTAATGTCCAGAATTTTTTTACGAATATCATAATTTAATTACAAAATTTGCGTTCATGACAATTTTCTGATTAATTTTCATATGTAAAGTTTTATTATCAGACTTCAAATGAAGAAATTATTAATGTTTGGGTTTTCAAATAAAAAATAATTCAAAATAAATTACGGAATTGAATGTTAATAAACTAACACTAAAATGTGCACTTAATATACATGTTAATGTTAAGGGAAATGTCTTATTATATTTGAAATGAAAAGGGCATATATTCGAATAAATGTAATAAATAGTAACACTTAATGTTGACGTGGAAAATCATCGCATGCCAACCCCCAATGTGTATGCAAGTGCGTTAGCAACACTATCAATCCAAAATAAGTAAAGTAAAGTAAATGCTGGAAGACACAGCTTTTCATAGTTGTTTGGCACTAATGCCTACGTCCACTTTATAGTAATCATTCATAATATATTTGCTGATTACAAAGTTATACGAGTTAGAACAATAGTTGAGACAAAGCATTACAATAGAATAACAAAATGTATGTTTATTCTAAACTTTGACTAAATTGCCCTCTTCTTCTTCGTTGAGATGGGTTGACTCGGTCAACTATATCCGAAGTTATCTTCAATATCCAAGAATTATCCAAAATGTCCAAAACATTCCAAAAATGGTGTATTTATCCTTGTTAATACCTAAGTGTTGATGGAAAATGTGTATGTCATGTTTTAATTGTCCATGCTGTAACGAACTTGGATTTCGACTCCGAAAATTGACATCAAACACAATGTCGAATATTCAAGAATCAGAAATACCAGATCATTAATAGAAAGAAGTTAGAGGGTGAGAATAGAAAGAAATAAAGTTAGAATAGAAGAAGAAGAATATCATAACAGAATAAACACAAATCTCACAGCGGAACGAATAAAATATATTTTAACATAACTTTTGAATACAAAAATATATTTGACTTTCATATATCATCAGAGCATATCACAGTGGAAATAAACTCTATACGTATCTAATATTTGAGCCTCCTACTCCGAGCTCCTTCAGTATATCTGTAGATCCCAACTACTTGACTGCTCGTACATATTTGGGCACCCAAGAGTTAAGGGTAAAACAAAATAAACTATGGGTTAGTCATGGGACTGCTGTGAGTAAACTCCAATCATTCGGTTTAACTTTTCAAAATTCTCTTTCGAAAGAAAACATAATATTAAGACCGATCCACACATAAATACGGATGGTTTTTACCTTATGATAAGGCAAAACATACTTTTTAAAACGATATTATTCTGATATTATAATATTGTCTAATACAAGTAAATAACAATCTAGCAGAACACTTGCATCTCACGCTCCACATATATAATATACAATCAAAAACCACGGGCTCTTATTGGGTAATGGATTTCCAACTATGACAAGGTATGGAACCACCTTTCGATCAGTGTACTCTAGAGGGGATACACTAGGGTTCAACAAGAACATCTTGCAACTCAGCCACACATGACCGACCATTCATTTTGCTTGAATGTTCCAAATATATTGTCACCTTATGGTTGGTATACCAACATAACCGTTCCCGGGAGATATAGATGCAAAAGAAGTAACAAATATGAATATTCTCTAGATGGTGACAATATACCCTAATTGGGTGCGACACACTTAGCCATGCTGCCTGCCCGATTTTTGTCATTTCTCATTGATGAAGCTTATGGTCAGAACGTATCGTCTGATAGATCACATCTTCATTTACTTTGAATGCCACATCGTCATACCTGCCAAATCAAAAATTGATTTCTCCAAAAATACCACGAGTATAAAGCTAAGAGAAACGAATTTCGCCACCAGCAAACATAAATACGTTTGAAGCGACCAACTTATGTGATCTATTAGATATACTCTGTCAGACATTTGTCCATACATGTTGTCCTAGGGTTGGACAAACCGAAGGCACTACTCTGTAAATCCGTCTTAGGAAATTTCTACCAACGATCACCAGAACAGCCCTTGCATAAGCTCCATCTTTAATTATCTTTGTTATATTTGATTCGCAACGTAAATGCCAATACGGAGTAGGTTTCAGATATTGAATATGATCCCAGTCTCTCCGTATTGACAATGGAAAATTGGCCAAAAACTTCAATAGCTGGTGATTTAACTATCAAGGAAAACATCCATACACATAACGATCTTATCTCCAAATGGAAATTTATCGATGAATCATCCATCAACACTGAGCCTCTTTAATTAATTTATCAATAATTTATTCATTTCCCCAATTTCCCGTTTCCTATATTTTCCCAAATATTTCACAAAACCCATTTTGCCTCACACGATCCTTGGAAAACGTTTCCATCTATTTTAAACTGTTTATTGTCTATATTTAGAAAATATCTCTTTTTAACATCGGGAATTAATTCCATATATTCCCACTCTTATTTTCCAAATTTAGAAAATACGTGTTATTAACATCGAAAACATTTCCATTACTGATTCACACATCACTATTCTTCCCCATTTGTCAGTTTCTAACTGTAAATTAGTAAGAGAACAATTCCTAAGTATCAACCTCGAAGACCTAAACCAACATCAGATCGATATTCCTGAAGTCATTAACTTAACTAATCCCCAGTTAGTTTCTGATTATCCTTTTCATTTCAATTTTTTTTATCAAAACTGTTTCGACTCGATTCTCAGATTCAGTTTACGAACCCACTGCTTTAACTGAAATATAAATATTATAACGATAGTGTTAAAATCCATGTTTCTGAAATGTTTTACTTCAAAATATAACTTAGATTAATCACTTAAAAAAATAAATAATAAATAGATTTTAATAAAAACTGGGAAGTAAATAGTACTTTCCTCAATTCGATATAATCGAATTTCAACTAGTAACTCCCTTTCGAATGATATATATTCGACTAAAATTCCGAACATCGGAATAGACTTACCGTTTCAGGCTAACACAGTTTCTAAATTCAACTTTGAATTTATTACCTCCAACATTTACCATTTTCCAATTGTCACTATTCCAATTTTCAAAATGTTTGCTTTTAAAAACGTTATTCACTTTATAAAGTGAATAACTGGACTGTTATATCAATCAACCCTTGAATTTTATTTATAAATACCATTACAGGTTCAAATCCTGTTTATCGAGTTATTGTATAAATTCATATTCATATCTCACTTTATAAACTCCATTTATAAATCAGTTTCTTGTTAATTATATATCAAATTTATAACTAAATCTGGATTACACATTCAGTTATAAATTATTTGTTTCAAACTCTATATTAACTATCTGGTCAAATCCCAAACTATAAAATATATAATTTCTAAAAATCAACTATTTAACAATAATAATTATTTAATAATATTTTTTTCTAAAAAATCGAATTTCTTTTCCAATAATTATTTAATAATAATTATTATTTAATAATAATTCTAATTTCTAAAAATAAACTTTATATTTCCAAATTATTTAATAATTATTATTTCATCTCATTTATAAACATTATTTATAAATTAAACTACTTGCTTTTATTATTAAAACAGCTATTAATTTCTAATCCTTTCGAAACTTGTTGTCTATTTAAAAATAGATTCCCCCTTTTAAAAAATCGATTTTTTCCCCAATATTCTTACGATATTCAAATACCTATTATGTCAGGTCAGTGTTATTCAACCATCTCAATCACACAATAACCAACACTAAATTATTTGTCACATCATATAATGCAATATATGAAAAACAATAATATAATTATTGAGGAATCCAGTTGGATCCCTCCAACCTATTTCCCTGCATCCACTGATGTTAATTAACAGAAATAACATTTATTTCATATCGATATGAAATATTAGAATAAATATTTAAGCAATGTATATGTAACAGTATCTATAATTTCAACCAATTAATTAGAAAATCATCCAAACAACCATCACACACAACATTCAATCATTTTTACCAGTAATAAATAACGTTTATAAAATAATAAAACTGAACAGAGTTAGTGAATTTACTCACCTTGGTCGTTAATCGTTAAATAAAAATTTAACGTCAATTGATCCCAGTCGTTTTAGTTTGCCATAATTTCTAACTAGCCCCAAATGTCTCTAGATTAGTTCCATTGTGTAGAGTGAGCCCACACGATTCCACCGTGACAGACTGTTCGTCAATCTGATATCGTATGAGCGAGATAGAATAATTATCAGTTAGTACACTACTTATATTTTAATTAAACTAAATTCTAATTTAAATTTTTGGGCCTTACTATTTTATGTTGGCCCAATGCCCACCCATCCATTCAATAAGTTCTTCCACCATATATACAGGTTGATTGTAACATCCCAAAAATTTAACAATTTAATAATTAATTATTTTAATTATTTTAATGCATTGGTTTGATAATTTAAATGGTTTGAATTTGAATATTTTCAATATTTAAATTAATATAAATAATAGGATAATTTTATTTCTGAAATGGTCAGAAATAAGTTGAATTCGCAATAGTGTGTGAGTTGGATAATATATGAGATTTAATTTAGTGCAGAATTGAATTATTATAACGAATATATTATTTAAACAGCAGTTTAACGCATTAATAATAATATAAATTATAATTGAGCTTGTAACATCGCGGCAGTTTGTAATATTACGATTTGAACTTCAACTGGGTGTATAGGATCCGTTATTAGCCAGATTTCTTCGAACAAGAAACGTTATAATCTGTTAAGCTGTATTTTTCTAATGGAAGTGAAAAATCGAGATTCCGACTTATGGATCGTAAGTTAGGTCCAAATAAAATTTCCAAATAGTTACTATGGAATCATTTATAAAGCATAACAATAATTCAGTTATTATAAAATATTTATTTTGATTTTGGATGAGATATCCGAGACGTAGTGGTAATTTAATTTTTATAATTTTTCTGTAATTTTTATTTTGGAAAATAAGCAACTTTTTTTCGAAATGTTCTACACCATATATCAGTATTTTTGTAATTGTAAAGAATAAGTTCACTTGCCTATATTATTATATTTTTGGGATCGGGGCACATTGCTCGTCTCGTCGATATTTTTAATTTCGTCAATGACGGTTTGTATGTGAACGAAGTCTTATCTAACGGGGTACCGAAATCTTTTAAATGTAAACAAACACATGTAGATGCACTTCGCATGATAGGAAATTCTTTTCACAAGCACCTACGCGTCGAATACTGCGCCCTTTCCTTATTCGTTAAGCATTAGCGTGTATATTGTATATATATATATATGTACTTGTATTAGGTACAAGTTGTCTTAAGTATCACTGCATACCTACTTTCCTCCTACCAACCTATAATTACTTTCTTCGTGCTTAAGTCTGTACCTTTATTTTCTTAACAACTAAGCTTTCTCCTCCCTATAAAAATGCAACAAGCATTAATTTACTTTTCCGAAAACAAAAAATAACAAAAGAAAGAAAAACGCAGTGAACTTATCTTAAAGAAATTCATTTTGAAACAATAAAAATCCAACACTTAATGATCTACTCCACTAAAATTTACCAGAGAGATATATTCAAAATCGTCAAAGCACGATCTTCAAGCTCACATAAGTTTGGGATGTTCTTACGTTCTTCTCATTGCGCAAAAATACTTACAGCCACATTAAGGTGGGTTTGGCTCGGATCTGGAAATAAGATCCCGTGTTTTATTGAAGTGGGAACGAGGACTGGTTGGAGCACAACAATGAAGAAGATGGTACATTTTCGGACTATGTGAGTGGTTACCCACTTGGTGTTCGGTTTCGCACTGGCACAACAAGCATAGGAGGGAATAGTGTAAAAGGAAGGTGGGGTTTGAGCTTAAGTGAGCATAAAATGAAGGAGCTTGCATTGGTGTTAGGCGGTGAATGGTGCATGCAGGGCAGTCAAAGTTAGATGGGAATGCATGCTAATGAAAGCATGGTGCAAAGCGACAAACAGATCAATGTGGTAATCAAATTGGATCCAGAAGCTGGTGGATGTCGATCATGGACATGTGAACGGTGAATAGGTCGAATAGGGGAGGTTCTAGTTATAGGAATTGTTACAGGAGTGGATATTGGAAGGAGGACTGTCGCGTGTGTTTTAGAAGGAAGGCAAAGGAGATGGAGTTTTAATGTTTGCGTGGAGAAATATAAGAGGGATGATGGTGAGTACAAACCTGTAGCGTTCGAGAAGAAGTTGGGTTTGGAATATTATATGTGTGCGTGCATGGGGGATGTACTAATGCGTTGTGGTGTAGAGTATTGCAGCGGCCATTATATTTGGTTCGAAACAACCACTAGAAGGAGTAGTTTAATATATGAAGTGGGTAACGTGAATATGAGGATAGGTTTGCACCATGCAATAGGCATGCATGGAGATGCACTTGAACGTTTGTATTTGGAGAATTAAAAGTGGAGGCTGGGTTCAAACGCAATGTATTAGAGGAGTGTGTGTGGAGTTTGACTAGTATTGTGATGACGTGGTGTATTGAGAGCAAGAAGATGAAGGGATTAGATGTATGTGTTGATGGGGGTTTAAGGTGCAGTAATGGCAAAGATAAAGGGAGCGGTTGTCTGAAGTTAACGTTTGGAAGAAGAAGCTTTAGAGGGAGGCTGGTCTGGGTGTATATGAAGGCAGGTGGGCTTGTTGGGCTTGGGCCACAATTGTTTATAAAAAAGAAAAAAGGATGATGGCGCTGAGTAGTTTTCATAAGGTAGCGGGTAGTTTATTTTATGGAAGAAGGACCGTTCATATAAGAGGCGGGTATTTTTATTTGCATGGGTCGTGTTCTAAGTGGTAAGCCCCATTTTCTTTTTATTATAAAATTTAGTTTTAAATTATTTGACTAGTGTATAAACGTATAAATATAATAATCTACACATACGATATCAGAATTGCAAACGGTTTGATTCATTAGAACCATACGGAAGTAGGCTACATTATGAAGCTGGCTTGGAGGCATTCAAAGCTTGTTTGAATTTATGGTAGTTTAAAACGCCAAATTCAATTAAATTGGATGTTAATTGTTATTCAACATTAAAAAACAAGGTGAGTAAACTCACTAACTCTATCTAGTTTTATAATTTTATAAACGTTATTTAATATTGATAAAAATAATTGAATGCTGTGTGTGATGGTTATTTGGATGATTTGCTAATTAATTGGTCGAAATAATATATATAGTTATACATATATAAGTCATTAATTTAATACTGATTATAGTTATTATTATATTTCAGATTTGATTTGAATTGGTATTATTCATGTTGACTAACATCTGTGGATGCAGAAAAATAGGTTGTAGGAATCCGACTAGATTCCTCAACAATTATTGTTTTTTTTCCATACATCTTATTATATGATGGGATAAATAATCTATGGTTGATTGTTGTGTGTTTATGGTGTTTAAATAACATTGACCTGAAATAATTGATATCTAATTACCGAAAAATATATTCAAATATATTGGAAAAGAATTTAAGATTTGTTAAAAAGGAAAATCTATTTTTGAAATAGAATTGGAATTTCGACTGGGCTAAAATAAAATAAATTATTTTAAAAATATTCAAACAAGGAAATTGATTTGTAAACGATGTTTATAAATAATGTTATTTAATTATTATTAATATATAAATTGGGTATTTGTTGAAAAATAAACAATGAATTTATTTCGATGTTCGAAATGTAAATAGAATTGAATAAATCTATCAAGATTTATAATTAGAGTTCAACTATGTCTAGTGATATAAAATAAACTATTTTTAGGAATTATATATTATAAAATTAGAATTTTACGAAATAGTTAATATTTGATTTGAATAGTAAAAAATCAAATATGTATTCGAGGTGTTGTTATAGCTCATAAACGAAGTTTATGAAATGAAATATAAAGTATGAATTTATAAAAGAACTAGATAGATGGGATTTTAAACCGTAATGGTAATATTTATTTAAATCAAGATTTGATTTTGATAAAATGAGTCGGGATTTCTGTAAAGAAATAATATTCACATTTTAAAGTGAATAATGATTTAAAAGCAAACGTTTTGCAGATTTAAAATGCAGTAAAGGAAATTAGAAACTGTCTGGAGACTAGTTAAGTTGAACGACTTTCTGGGTATTGATCTGATATTGGTTTCAGCCTTCGGGGTTAATACTTAGGGAGTTGTTCTCTTATTAGTCTATGGTTAGGGACTAGTGGACGTTGAAGGATAGGGATGAGTGGATAAGAAACGTAAATGTTTTCCAAAGATAACGTATATTTTCGAAATACGAGAAATAAGGAGTTGTGAATATATGGAAATGCTTTTCCAAGAAATCGTGAGAGGATAAACGGGTTGAAGGAATATTTGAGTAAAGAAAGGGAAATAAATAATTTAATAATAAATTAAATTAAAGGGGATTAGTGTTGATTGATGATTGATTGGTAAGATTTCCATTTGGAAATACGACTGTTGTTTGTACACATGTTTTTCTTTGATAGTTAAATCATGATTATCAAAGTTTTTGACCATTTCCGTTGTCAATGCGGAGAGACCTGTATCAGATTTATTTTCTGGAAACCACTCCATATGGGCATTATCGTTTCGAATCAAATATATCGAAGACAATTGAAGCCGGAGTTTATGCAAGGTTATTCTAGCGATCCTATGTAGAAATTGTCAAGATGGATTTATAGAATAATTCATTTGGGTTGTCCAATCCTAGGACAACGTATATGGACGAATGTCTGACAGAGTATATCTAATAGATCGCGTAAATTGATCTCTTCAAATGTACTGACGTTGGTGGCGGAGGAATTCGTTTCTCTTTGCTTATACACGTGGTATTTTTTGTGGATAAATTTGTGATTTGGTGGGTATGATGATGTGGAATTCAAAGTAAATAAAGATGTGATCTGTATAGTGATACATTATGACCTCAAGCCTCATCAACCGAGAAATGACAAAAATCGGGCAGGCAACATGGCTAAGTAGGTTGCACCCAATTAGGGTATATTGTCACTATCTAAAGAATATTCATATTTGTTACTTCTTTCAATTATGTATCTCCCGGTAACAGTTATGTTGGTATACCAACCATAAGGTGATAATATATTCGGAACATTCAAGCGAAATAAATGGTCGGTCATGTGTGGCCGAGTTACAAGATGTTCTTGTTGAACTCCAGTGTATCGCTTCTAGAGTAACCAATAAGGGCCCGCGGTTTTTTTTTGATTTTTTTATTATATAAGTAGAGCGTGAGATGAAAGCGTTCTGCTAGATTGTTATTTACTTGATTTAGACATTATTATAATATCAGAAAAGTATTATTTTAGAAAAGAATGTTTAGGGTTATCGCAAGGTAAAAACCATCCATGTTTATGTATGGATCGGTCTTACTATTATCATTCTTTTGAAAAATATTTTGAAAAGTTAAACCGAAATGATTGGAGTATACTCATACCAGTCACATGACTGATCCAGAGTTTATTTTGTTTTGTTTTCCCTAAACTCGTGGGTGCCCAAATTTGTATGGGCAGTCAAGTAGTCATGATTTTACAGATACCAATGAAGGAGCTTGGAGCAGGATGCTTCAGTTTTGGATATATATATATAGTAATTTCTACTGTGATAATTATATGATGTACCCGGATGATATGTAAATACAAATAAGGTTTTGTATTTCCAAGTTATGTTATATAATATATTTTAATCGTTCTGCTGTGAGATTCGTGTTTACTCTGTTATGTTTTGTTCTTCTTTTTCTTCTATTCTAAGCACCCGCGAATCCATTCCTGGGCTCAGCTGGGCTACATCCCAGGGTCAGTTTTTTTTGGTTTTTATAAAACCCTTAAAATACCACTCAAACCCTAGCTAAAATGAAAGAAGGAAAGAAGAATTCCATTTCAGTCTTAGTATGATGTCAGTTTGCCGCATGACCCATTGGTTCATGCGAAAAGGCCAGTGGAGAGTTGACTTTAATTCATGGTGAAATTTCAATTCAGTCAATCAATAGCGTAGGTCAAGTCAAATGAAAAATCATTCGGTTTCTAGATAAGGGATCGGTTCTTTGAAAGAAAAAAAATCCTAATTTTTGGGTTTGCTAGGTCCCAAATCTCAAATCCGTTCTTGTTTTTTATTTTACTGTACGTCTTCTTTTTGCAATTTCCATTAACTGTATACGTCTTCTTTTTGCAAGGCTAATTGCTTTTCTTTTATTGGGCTGCAGATTATTTTATTTTAAGTCCATTAATTGGTTCTTGTTGATGCTTTATTTTACGTTGACAATTTTTTTCACGTTCATGTGCACCAATACCATAAACTGACAACCATCTTCCATTTTCTAATGCTTGCTCATTAGCCTTTATGGATAAATTTCAGTTTTATCATATTGTACTTTTTTCTAAATAGTTTTGCACTCAATATAATCTATGTTTGATCATTGATTAAAGATTGTTTCTGCAAATATTCATAGAGCTTATATTAGCTGAAAACGACCAGCTTTAAAGTCAGCCCATCCTTGCTTTGATTCCTGCGTCCGCCCTTGATTCTAAGTTTTCTTTTTTATATTTCTCACCCTCTAACTTCTTTTTATTAATGGTCCGGTATTTTCGATGCTTGAATAGTCAACATGGTGTGTTGTGTCGATTTTCAGGGTCGTGAATTTCTGGGCCATTACAGTGGTATCAGAGTTGAAGGTTAAGTTATTACCTTGGCTCTCTGGCGTAACTCAGTAGAGATAGGGTTAGTAATACCCTAGATTGATTTTGAGTGTATGCATACGAGAGCATGTATTTGTTATTTGATATAAAATTGGGTTTTATATTATGGAGATTTATTGGTTGAGTGGCTTATGAATTCTGGTTGATAATGGGGCACCACATGATTGATAGGGGTTTCTAAACACTCGAATATGATAAACTGACATAATTCGTTTTGACAAGAGGTAAATGAAATAATTTTACCCAAATTATATTTTAAATATCAGAATTATTATGATATATTAGATGTGTTGGTTATTTTTATAATCGAATAAGATTATAAATTGAAATGGTTATAAATAACCAATCAGAATTAACATAAATGTAATGTATAAATTCAGATGAATTAAATCTGAATTTAAGACAGAATTGGAATTATAATTCTGGAACTTGGGAAAGTATATGAAACTAATTTTGTATTATAAAAGGAAATTTTAAGTTCCTGGGTGGATTTGGAAATGTTTTCCAAACATTGTAAAGGTATTTTGAAATTATTTCAAAATGGGAATGTTTTAAAAATGTGTTTTGAAGTGATATAGTGTTGAACTCACTTCGGTCATTGGGAATAAATTCTAATGATGACTGCAGCATCATCAGTATTCATTTTCGAGTTTTTAACTGACGGATTACTACCAAAGATTTTTTTTTGAATTGTTTAGAGGGAATAAGCTGTTTGGAAATTCAAGTGTTTTGAATTTGCAATTGTTATATATAATTTCATGCTGATTTGAAATAAAACCCAAGAATTTGACTTCTGAAATTAAAATTTAAAATTTTGAAGTTAAATAAATTTAAATGGTAAAAGTAAATAAATAAATTAGAATTTAACTTAAACTAAGTTAAATAAAATTGGATTGGATTAGAGATAAGCTCGAATGGAATTGGATTGATAAATAATAATTCAGAATTGAGATTGGAACTGGAGTTTGAAAGGGAGTTTGTCTTGGTTATAAGCAAATGGTATGGTTCGAGAATAAATTAAGTAGAGATCAATCGGGAATATGTTTGTATATGCTGAAGCGATAGAAAATGGAAGTGATAGAGTTGAATGCCCAACAAAAAGGTACAAGTTTATTTTATGTTGGAGTATGGGATTTTTATGAGCCTATCTGGAAAGCCGCCTAGCTGTTTGACTTTCTTTTGGATTGGAGAAGGCTTAGAGAGGCGAGTTGTAGTTGTTCCGATTGAGCCGTGCAAAGGAGACGCTGGCAAAAAAATTCGGAAATTTATGGTGTTAGGAAATTTTCGGATTTTTTGAAAATTGTCATTAGTAGAATTAAATTAATGTTTTAATTGAAAACGATTGGTTTAGTTAAAATTGAAGCCAAGAAGTAAAACATAGTTATAATAGAGTTTATAGCATTTTTTCTACCTTAGTAATTTCAGGGACGAAATTATTTTAAGAGGGAAGGAATGTAACTTCTCGAAAATTTAACGATTTAATAATTAATTTATTATTTTAATACATTGGTTTGATAATTTAAATTGTTTGAATTCGAATATTTTGAATATTTAAATTAATATAAATAACAGGATAATATTATTTCCGAAATGGTCGGAAATAAGTTGAATTCGCAATAGTGTGTGAGTTGGATTATATATGAGATTTAATTCAGTGTAGAATTGAATTATTATAACGAATATATTATTTAAACAGCAGTTAAACGTATTTATTATAATATAAATTATAATTGAGCTTGTAACGTCGCGGCAGTTCATAATATTATGATTTGTACTTCAACTGAGTGTGTAGGAACTGTTATTAGCCGGATTTCTTCGAAACAAGAAACGCTAGAATCTGTTATACTACATTTTTCTAATGGAAGTGAAAAATCAAGATTTCGGCTTATGGATTGTAAGCTAGGTCCAATTCAAATTTCCAAATAGTCGCCATGGAATCGTTTATAAAGCATAATGATAAATTAATTATTATAAATTATTTATTTTGAATTTGGACGAGATATTTATGACGTACTGATAATTTAATTTTTAGAAATTTTCTGTAAAATTTTATTTTGGAAAATAAGCAACTTTTATTTGAAGTGTTTTACACCATATATCAGTAATTTTGGAATTGTACAGAATAAGGTCACTTTCCTATATTATTATATTTTTGGGATCGGGGCACATTTCTCGTCTCACCGATAATTTAATTTCGTTAATGACAGTCTATATGTGAACGAAGTCTTATCTAACGGGGTACCGAAATCTTTTAAATGTAAAAAAACACATGTAGATATACTTCGCATGATAGGCAATTCTTTTCATAAGCACCTGCACGTCAAATACTGCGCCTTTTGTAACACCTCGAAATTTTAACGACACTAAAGATGATGAATTAAAGAATAATTGGTGTGAAATACACTGCTAACAATGAATTAAGGAAAACTTAATTTAATATTCATAATTATGTAAAACAGACTGCGCCATTGCGTCCGTCTCGAAATTCTGGTCAAAATAGACACCTGGTTTGCATAAATCGGACACCGTATGAAGAAGTTATTAAGGTTTGAAGTTTGTATACACACAGGAAGAATATATATATATATATATTAATAAGTTCAGAAATTCAAAAATGGGTCCAAAAATTCGAAATTCGGTTCGAAATTCAAAATTTGAGAAGACGACAGATTTCCCACTCAGGTGGGTCTACCCACTCAAAGGGGTGGGGGGTCAACCCATAGGTCGATCTATCCAAAGGGGGGTCGACCCATAGGTTGACCCACTCAAAGGGGGGTTGACCCACCCCTGGAAGATCTAGGCGAAATACTTCGTTTTGTATTTGGACACCTTTCTGAGCAAGATTCATTGAACCCTAGGCTATATAAAGACCCTAGACCTAGGTTTTATTCATCTAAAAATAACGCTGACGGCGAAGCTCTGCTGCAACGAAAATTAAAATGGCCTTTCTTCTTCTAAATCAATTCAAAGAAGATTATACATATTCGAAGATTGCTACAACAAATTCAGCGATGACTACAACAACTTTTCAACATGTTCTTTGCAGTAATTTGGATCCATTTTCTTAGATCTATTCACTGTGAGTTCATGTTATTTTTAGATCTAAATATTTAAATAGTTATCTTGATATGTATGTAAAAAAAATTGGATCTTGAATCGGTGCCTAATCAGTTCTATTATGACATAACTATCAGATCTGCTTTTTTATGTTCATACCGCCGTCATGTTAAATCTTGTCATAATATGCCTATTCAGTTTATGTCTATCTATCAGTTTATTATTGATTCGTTATTATGCCTCTTCTTGATTCTCTTCTCTCCCTTTTTTCCCTTTTTATTTTTATATAGCCAGGCTACCTTCGAGCCTAGGCCTAACGCTGAAAAATGCGAACATGCGAAATTGGGAATGACATAATTTGGGGCATAATTGGTATTGGAAAATATGGATCTAAATTTGGGCATATATTTGGAAATATACGAATATGGGTTTGGGGGCATATGTCTTGTTGGATAATATGAATTTAGGCATACGTTGGAAAATATAATTTGAGCATAAATTGGGACATGTGTAAGTACTGATTTGGGACATAAATTGGGACATATGTGAATATGAATTTCAGGCATACATTGGAAAATATGTGAATATGGATTCAAGTATAACTTGTATTGAAATGGGTGAATATGGACTAGGGACATAAATTGAAAAATATGTAGATTTGGGTTTGTGCATAACATATATATATGTATATGCCTTGACTTATAACTTGGGAAAAAGAGCATATGGTGCATAATTAAAAGGTGAATTGAAAAGGGGTGTAAAAGTCTATGATTTGAATAGTGAATTGGGCTTATAATTAAATATGGGGAAAAAGAGAAATAGTCACCTATAATGACATGGGTAAATTTGAATAAAAATAGAATGTCTTGTGTTAACCGGCTTTTTGGTCCGGTTCCTAGGAGAGCATCAGACACGCTCGACTCAATGTACCTCGTGAAGCTGAGGCCAAAAGGGAACACATAGGAGCGAAGGAGATAGGATCAAGAAGGGATTACACTGCCTATGGCCTCATGGCATGCAGAAGACGTCCGCAAACCAAGGCCTCAGACCCCGAAAGAGTTACAGGTCTCAACCTCCCGGTCCCAGGACCCTCGCGCCCCTCAGAAGAGCCTCACCCGGGAATGACGCGGAATTCACACCTAGCCGGGTGCGAATTCTCACACCCATGTCTGGGTTCGAGGTCTCGAGCCCAACGGGTGCAAAATCTTGCACCCACCACTGGGCCTGAGATCCCGAGCCCAGCGGGCGCGAAATCTTTCGCCCACGGCTGGGTTCGAGATCTCGAGACATGCGGAGCGAGATTTCGCGTCCGCATCTGGGTTCGAAATTTCAAACCCACCGGGTTCGAAATTTCGAACCCAAAGGACTGGAAATATCGAACCCGTACCTAGGTTCGAAATTTCGAGGCGCGAGGGTGCAGGCTTGAATTTCCTGCATGTGGTCCCCCTTTTCACCTAATCTTACCTACTCCTACCTACTCCCACTCCTATAAATTGCCCATGGCCTCATACTTCCAAAGGGTTGGATTTTCTTCACTTGAGACCTCCCTAGAGCTTCATGAACTCCATTAACATCTCCCATTTGAGGAAGAAGGAGAATTAAATATTCTTTTTCCCAAATACCTAGCATATTTCAATTATGAAAGTGAATGTAATGAGCATGGCTCTACCTTGTAATTCTTGAGTGATTAATAAAAGTTCAACATCCTTCCAAAGTGGACGTAGGCCTAATCCGCGACCAAACCACTATAAATACTCGTGTCTTTCACTGCTTTCTCTTACTTAGTCTTGCTACCAAATTAACTATTCCTAGTAATAGGAATCTTTGGTGTTCACGATATTTTTTGCCGTCAACATTTGGTGCTTTCACTGAGAAATTGAATTCAAGATTTGCGTCTATCTTCCGCATTATCATCTCGACTTCGACGAGCTTAGGGTTCCTTGCTCAACCCGCTGTCGAGTCCGCTTACGATGGTAAAGAAGTCAAAGAACACAATGATCGGCTCTTCAGCCATAGCCGAGGCCGGTACCTCCCAACAACCTCAATCGGCAGATGTCCCGGCCCCTAATGAAACCATCCCTCCTGTTGTGGACCCCGAAGCACCCGTTACTCAAGCTCAAATCCGCGCGCTTAACGAAAGATATGAGAACACCGCAGTCGAGCTCAACCAAGCACTAAGGGATAACATCGGTCTTATGCGCCAACTTTAAGAAAGTCAACACGTCGTCGCTCAACTCCAATTGGCTCGGAACAATGCTCGACCCTGACCAACTGCATCGGGAATTTCCTCTTCTGAATCAAGGGGCCCGCACCAAAGGAGGAGGTTCACCCTCATCAACCATGTCGCCGATCGCACCAATGCTCTCGATAACGGTAACGGTCATGCCGATAGGAACGGGAACGACAATGGCGACCGAATTACAGTCACGTCTAGCGAGGGGGCACGGTACCGAGACCGCTCTCGCTTGATTATCAATGACGGACCTGATCCTACGAACCAACCTCTTCCTCGACACAACCCGATGGTCGCTAATCAGGGTGAAGGGCCCGCTAACCCAACCGCCTGCGCTCCTGTAGAACAGGACCCGCATCACCCTACTCCACCTCAACGTCCGCGCGTGGACCCAGTTATAGATGTCGAGGACATGGAGGAAGACGATCCGGACATCCACCATAGAAGGCGACCTCGCAACATGACTTCGGAACCGCGTCAAAACCCTTGGTTCCCAATGGAGGATCCGCATCCAACCTATATCTCCGACATGATCCGAAGGGTCATGATGGAGATGAGAGGGAGCGCACACGGTGCATGGGAAGCCCACATCAGGCGTAACCCCTTCACAGGAAGAGTAAATGAAGCCGAATGGACAAGGCGCTTTAGCATGCCACAAATGCCACTCTATGATGGAACCACGGATCCTTGCGCCTTCTTGAATCGCTATGAATGGCAAATGGACTTGAGCCGGGGTGACGATCCAGCCAAATGTAAATGCTTCTCGGTCTTCATGTCCGGTACCGCTCTACTTTGGTTCTCTTGCCTCCCTCTCGATTCCATCAACAACTTTGGTCAACTAACGACAGAACTGGTCAAGCAATTCAGGGTGCATATCCCAACTTCGAAGAATGCCCTCACCTTATCCAACCTATACCAGGGGCCCGTCGAGTCGCTTAGGAGCTACCTTTCCCGGTTTAACACAGCTCTCACCGAGGTTGAAGATCTAGATCCTCGCACCATACTCTTTCAGCTAGCAAAAGAGGTCCTCTTTACTTCAGAATTTAGCGCCTGGATCGATCGAAAATAGCCAAAGAGCCTCGACGCCTTCTATGAGAAGGCAGATCAATACCTGTGCCAAGAAGAAGCAAGGCGGAACCGGCTTTCCACCACAAGTTGCCCCAACGACCTACTAGCCGATACCGCGAACAACCACTTCAGAGGTAGGGAGGCGGGGAGCCCTTTAACCAAAACAAGGGGGCAGGTCCCCAAGGGCAAAAACCAAACAATGGCAGGATGGATGGACGGAACAACGGGCAAGCCCCAGCAGAATTAAGAAAGCCCGGCCCTCGCCAAGCTTTCGAAACCTACACCCCGTTGAATGAAGACATAGAGACGATCTACTTGGAAACATGTAACACCCTGCCATATAAGAAGCCACGCGTCAGGGAATCAACTGATTGCGAGAAGAACACCGGGAGGTACTGTCGATACCATGATGTATACGGGCACGACACCAACGAATGCCGCCAACTTAGGGATGCAATCGAGAAACTTATACGCAAGAAACAACTCGAGCAATATGTCCAAGAGCCCTTTCCCGCCGAAGCAAACTCGCAGCCTCTAGCCTAGCTCCACAAGCAGCCCCTAAGGGATCTCCAGGACCATCTAACCCAAGACGAGGGATTGTGATCAACACCATCTGTGGCGAACCATACCCCACACACAACAGCTTTCGAAAAATGGAGGAATATGTGAGTTCCATTAAACATGCTACTTACAAAGCCTTCTCCGCTCTCCCTGAGTCCATCCCCTCCAAGCTACAAAAAACAAAGCGGGACGACATCGTCTTCCGAGAAAGGGAATCGACAGGGGTGGAAATACCGACTACCGATCCACTAGTCATCATTGCCCAGGTCGGTGCCGCTTCCGTTCGGAAGGTCTTAATCGACTCGGGAAGCTCGGCCAACATCATCTTTAAGGCCGCCTACGACCAGATGAAGTTGGAAACAAATGAGTTAAAGCCCTGTTACGCCACCATACACGGCTTCAATAGGGCCTTTAGTTCCCCCGTAAGGATGATCGACCTACCCATGGAACTGGGCGAGGGGGACCGAAGCCGAGTCTGGATTCTCACTTTCATGGTCATAGACATCGACTCCCCCTACAACGCCTTCTAAGACGCCCCTTCCTCACTGAATTCCGAGTTTACATGGCACCATGGTCTCTCCTAATGAAATTTGCGATGGAAAATGGGATGGAACCGTCAAGGGTGACCAAGTAAGCGCTAGGGAATGTTATGCAATAGAATGGAAGAATGCGTGCAATAAGGATAAGGGCAAAGCCGTGCCCTTTCCTTCTTGCACCAAGAATGTCTCGGAATAGCAATCATCGGCGTTTGGGCCCTGGCTCAGGCGCCACTCCTGTCTTTCCGATGATCTTGACCCACGGAAGGACAAAGAACCAGAATACGAGAGTGCTACCCCGGTCGAATCCACAGTAGAAATTCCCGTCAACCTCAACGACCCAACGAGGGTGTTGAAGGTAGGGTCACAACTCCACCCAGCAGTCAAAGAAGACCTCATATGCTTCTTGAAAGCCAATTTAGATGTGTTTGCATGGACCACTCCGACATGAAAGGCATTGATCTCACAATTGCTTGCCATTCCCTTGGATTAGATCCCAGAATACCTCCAGTTAAACAGCAGCGCCGCTTCTTAGGGCCCGAGAGGTCCAAGGCACTCGAAGAAGAGGTAGACCGTCTGCTCAACAACAACTTCATCCATAGAGCCGATTATCCCGAATGGGTCTCCAATCCAGTTCTGATTAAGAAGGCCAATGGTAAGTGGCGAATATGCATCGACTTCTCTGATCTAAACAAGGTATGCCCCAAGGACAGCTTCCTGCCCCCGAAGATCGACCGACTAGTTGACTCGACCGCCGGATACCAGCTCTTATCCTTCATGGACGCCTACTCAGGCTACAACCAGACCTCGATGAGCCTCTGCGACCAAGATCATACCTCTTTTATAACCGACCTTGGGCTCTACTGCTACCGTGTTATGCCCTTCGGCCTTAAAAATGTCGGCGCCACTTATCAACGAATGGTTAATCAATTCTTTAAAAATCAAATCGGAAAGTCCATGGAGGTGTATGTGGACGATATGATAGTAAAATATAAAATATTAGGCGATCACGTCCACGACCTCTCCGAAATGTTCGGTGTCCTTCGCCAGTACGACATGAAACTCAACCCCCTGAAGTGCTCCTTCGGAGTCGCCACCGGAAAATTCATCGGTTTCATTGTCAGTTCTCGGGGCATCGAAGCTAACCCAGAAAAAATCCAAGCTATTCGGGACATCCGAATCCCCGAGAACATCAGGGATGTCCAAAGTTTTAACGGAAGGGTTGCCGCTTTAACCCGGTTCATCTCTAAGGCCACAGACAAATGCATCCCCTTCTTCAATTTGCTCCGAAAGGGGAAACGCAATTTCGAGTGGACCCCCGAGTGCGTCTCCGCATTCAAGGAACTCCTGAACCACTTAGAGTGACCACTTCTCCTCTCTAAGCCTATAGCCCATGAGGACTTGTACATTTACATGGTTGTTTACGTGCAGGCAATCAGCTCGACACTAATACGCCTCGAGGATCGCACTCAACGGCCCGTCTACTATATTAGCAAGCGGCTAACGGGGGCAGAGAAGAACTACCCGAAGTTAGAAAAGCTAGAATTCTTCCTATTGATCTCCTACAGAAAGCTCCGACCGTACTTCCAGTCGCATCCCATAAAAGTTTTCACCGACCAGCCGCTACGTCAGGTCAAACAACAACCCGAGGCGTCAGCGCGATTACTAAAGTGGAGCATAGAGTTAAGCCAGTTCGAGATAACCTTCATCCCCCGACGAGCCATCCTCGGCGAAGCCCTCGCTGACTTCATTGTGGAATTCACATCCCCCGAGGAGGAACCCACGGAAAATGCTAGAATTCCCGAAGCCAAGTGGAAGTTGTTCATAGATGGCTCCTCTAATAGAAAGTGCTCCAGGGACGGAGTCGTGCTCATCACCCCTGAAGAACGCCCGATGTATTACGCGCTAAGGCTAAATTTCCCTGCTACCAACAACGACGCGAAATATGAGGCCTTAATCGCCGGGATTAGAATCGCGATCGAACTCATGCTTGAGATTGTCCATATCTACTCCGATTCACAACTTATCGTCCAACAAGTACTGGGAGAATATCAAGCGAAAGAGGGACGACTTGCCCAGTATCTGGCCCGGGTTCAGGGGCTACTCGTCTGCCTCGAGCATTTCACCATCACCCATATCCCACGAGAGGAAAATGAAAAAGTAGATTCCCTCGCCAGAATGGCAAGCTCTGAAGACCCGCAACTTAACGGATTCCCCCCGGTTGAAGTCCTTAACTCTCCAAGTATCAAGCAAGGGCAAGACGAGACGATTATGAGCACCGACCCCGAGCCCGAGTCATGGATGACACCGATCAGAAATTACCTATAGCACAGGGCCCTGCCAAAGCACTACAAGGAAAGGCGCGCGCTCACTCGCCAGTTAGCCCGTTACCTTCTTATGGACGAAATACTCTACCGTAGAGGCTTTTCCGTTCCCCTGCTTCGATGCGTAGCTCATGGTGACGCCCTCCAGGTACTAGCAGTGTGCATGAAGGCGAATGTGGCGATCACACTAGGGGGCAGACCCTGGCCAGAAAAATCCTTAGACATGGTTATTACTGGACCACACTTGATCTGACGAATAAACAATGTCTGCCGGTTCGCCTCAACCCGAAGAACGATGGGAGAGCCACCCACCTGGCGGACCGCACAACGCGACGCCTTAGCCATACTTGAGTTTAACCCCGGGCCACCCAAAACAGCAGGCACACAGTCTGGTTTCGCAAACTACGGGTTCCGTGAGCTGAGGGGAACTTACTGAAACCAACGCTCTACCTCACCTCTCTGGAATAAATTACCCAGAGACGGCCCCTAATCGCTTTTGTGACAAATGTAACGATAAGTAAGTTTATGCAAGTACAGGATGCTGGAAAACATAAAAAGAACATCTGAACATTTGACATAAAAGACGATCTTTACTAATTAGTATTTCCTTTGCACACAAACATGATAAACAAACTACATGTCTAACACTCTTACTTTCTAATGATAGGGTGTACATGAGAACCACACCGTGTCTTGAAAAACCAAAAGCAAGGGCCGTACTCGCGTAAATTATCGGCCTACACCACCAAAACAACGGTAATCTCTACTTAGGCTACTAACACTAATCGTATCTTTTCTTCTTTTGTTTGTGCCTTTTTGCAGATTCAGCACTCGATGGTTCGTCACCAGCACCAGACCTCTTCCGACTAGATCCCCTTCTACTCGATCGAACCTTCAAGGAAGTAACCAACACGTGAGTGACAGAGAGGCGATGACCCCCCGCACCATCACTGTTAGAAATCTCTGTAACATCAGTAGTAACGGCATGTAGTGTTGGCACAGGGACACTCCCGGCGGCGACAGCGTCGCTCTTCCGCGGGATCTCCTTCCCTTCCCGCTCGGCCCTCTCCGACTCCTACACCTTCTCATGCTGGGCCACCATCTTGGCTTCTTGTGTCGCCCCCATTGTTGACATCGTGAACACATCAGCGTCCACTGAACCTCTGGCCAAGGCACTTTGTCCGTCGACCACCTCTCCTTCCTCGTTGAGAATGTCCACCATGCCAGGAGTTACTCTTATGTCAGAAAAGGTGTCAAGTTGGTCTTCGCCCTCTCCAGCCTGTGTCCCCATGGGACCCGACCCAGTTTCAGTCACTTGGGTCATCACAGGGGCGGGATCCGCTGCCGTCATAGACTTAGGAAGAACTACATAGCAAAGACACAACCTTTTTAGTCCATAAATTCAGTAATCACTCCGTTCTTAGGGATGCAGGGTATAGGGAAATTACCTATGGTCAAAGATGGCATAGGAATAATAACAAGGGTGCTTGCGGCGATAGGTGAAGTGAGGCTAGTATCCCTTAGTGCCGGGAAGTCGGGGTTGTACTCAGTAGAGGCACGGGCCGAAGCCTCAGTGTCACTCACCATGGCAGACCCGGGGGCTAAGTGTTGATAAGAGCTCTCCCTTGCAAATGTCTCTGTCACTACCACGCTATCGGTCGTCACGAGCTTCCCCTTCTCCCGGGCGAGTCTCTCCAACCTCTCGTTCTCAGCATCTTCTCGCAACAGCCTCCGTCCTTCCTCCAACTTCTCCCGTTCATTACTGTCCAGAAGAACATTCGCAAGCTGGCGCTCGTCTAAAGTGATTACATCCACTCGACGCAAGAAAGCCTCATACGGAATCAACCTCTCCCAAGTTCTAGCAAGCTCGCAGGGGTAGTCTTTGACCCACTAAATCCCTCGAAACCTCAAAGCTTTCACATACATATTATCAATACTTTCCTCAAAGGTGGATCCAACGCGAAACTCCGCGTCCCTCAACTGCTCCCTCAGTAGCTCTATTTCCCTTTGATATTCAACCTTTATACCCTCGGACTCACTCAGCACGTCCTTGTTGCTGGCTTCATCATCCTCCTTTGCCTTTCTCATCACCTCGAGCTGCTTCTTCAACTCAGCGACTTTGGCATTCTCAGCCCGCAATCTCTCGTTTTCCTCCCTCAAAGCAGCGTTGTTATTCTGGAGTTCGGTGACCCTCGCATTGCCTTTTTCTAAAACATCACACGCTCGCTTTAGGTTGGCTTTTTCCTTTCTCAGAGCCATGGTCTCGGTAGTTAGATCAACCACGGTGGCTTTATAATTCGAGATGGAATGCTCCGACTCCCTCTTCAGTGTATCATAAGCCTGTGTCATATCAGTTGCAATGGTAGAGCTAACATTAAAGGGTCTAACAGAACATAAAAGAGAACTTACAATGCGGAGAACAACCGTACCTATCCTCTTATTCAAAGCTTCAACAATGGTCTTTTCGGCAGCAAGTTGCCGGTTCTTCTTTCTGATCAGGTCTAAAAGCCCAAAGAAATACCTGCTGAACTCATTGATTTGATGATACGAAGCTTTCACAAGCTCCCATATCTCCCCTGATCGTCGGTCGGGAGCCGGACGGAGGTCGGAGACAAACTTTAACTCGTCGATGTAGTGTCGGGAAAAGTGATGCTTCAGGAACGCCATTCTCTCCTCTATATATAGCTCTTGTAACTGGGGTACTGTCAAGTCTGGCACCTCTATCTCGGTCTCCCTCTCCTGCCTCGGCTGGCCAAGAGATGCTTCCTTTTCCCTAACAAGTTGAACGAGAGCCGGAGGGGCGACTGACGGGGAAGTTGTCGAAGGCAAAGATCGAGACCCGCCTATGTTGACCCGAGTATCTCCTGCGGATGCGCGAAAAGGAAGAGGAAGGGATGTCGGAGATCGCTTAGATTGATCCCAGTCCCAGCGACTGCTGCCTCGATCAAACGGAGGTGGAGCACCATGCAAGCTGGCGGATCTTTGGAATCTCTCAAAGGAAGAACTCTGGGGATGCTGGTGATCCCCACGCCTATAGCTTCGTCCGCCGCGTCCACCTACCATATCGCCTGCCAATGGAACAAGCCGAAGTTAGTCAAGTAACTCGCATAGGCAAACGCCTATGCTATGCAAGGTTATGGATGTATGCCCTAAGTGTTCTCTCGACAGACCAGATTGCGGTTCGATCAATGGGGTTAACCCCTCAGCAATGCAGGAATGTTCCTCCATACTCCTCGTTTTTGGCCATGGAGTCGTTACCAAGATAAGTCCCTTTAAGCCATCAAACTAGCCCACGGGTTCAAGCGAGACAGTGGCCCCTTAGTGAGTCGCAGGAGACAACAGTCTAGCCAACACTCCTTCCCCCTCCCCTGCCGGAGGCGGGACGGGGTTGCACAGCAATCCCTCATCTCTGGCAACCTCCTCTTAACCATGAGCCTCGCCTTCACGCATCTCCTTGAGGCGGAGCAGCCCTATGCAATTCTCCTCCCGCTGGGGGAATTTTTCTCTTCCGCCCGTTAGGGGTAGGACCCGCCACTACTCCCTCCTTTGGCACATTGAAAGCAACCGCGGGCCTGACCACGACTCGATTGTTCGGCAACAACCCAACGCGGCGGAGGCGATCCTGATTTGTTACGGTGCTGGTATCGCGGAGATTCTCTGGTATCGCCCGCAAAGCATTGAGGCATTGCCAGTATTCTTCTCCACTAGGCGCCTGTGGATTTCCTGTCATGTTCCATTCAAAACCATGAGTAAAAAAAGGAATCCTAAAGCTACAGCAAGGAACGGAGTTAAAGAAAACTTACTTCCTTCGATCCACCTTCTGGCAAATCCAGGTGGACAGCTAACGAAGAACCACTCGCGCTTAAACACTAACAGCCTGGGCCACGTCTCGACAAAGAATTTTGTAGCAGCTGTCATTTCCAGAAACCATTAAGAGAGGGAGGTAGTGCTCGTTTTCTTTAGGTGGAATAAATATCGAATGTCATCCCCAGTGGGCTCCTTGTTCAAAAACTCACGGAAGAGAACGTAAGTCCTTAGGGGAGAAGCATAGGCATTGGGGTGTAGCTATGATGGCGCGAGACGAAAATAGAACAACATGTCTCGAATAAAGTTGTTAGTTGGGGGCACGCACCTAGCCAGGTAAGCTTCTCGGTTCCAGGCGGTAAGACCCCCGGGCGGTATATAGGCACTGTCGTCTTTCCCAGGTGCATGGGCATCGCCCACCGGGATCTTAAATCGGGCCGCTATTTTCCTGACGGCGGCAACATCCATACGTGAGTGCAATAAGTCGATAGGGTACTCCAAAATCACCGCATCGGGCAACATGTCCGGAGCCACCGGAGGTGCGGGCTCATCATCGCCCATGATATCTACATTCCCGGCCCCTTCAGTCATGACCGGGGAATATTATCGTTTAGATCGCTCCCCTGCTCAGGCACTTCGGGCGAGCTGGTCGAATAAGAAGAAGTCGAACCTTAGGTGGAGGTCTTAAGCTCGCTGCTCGATGAGTCACCTTTTGAGGTAGGGTCGGATGTGTGAAAGTCGGGCTGGGAAGCCACGGATTCCATAGTCTTTCCGGTCCTTGATCTGGTCTGCATCTTTGGCTATACTTTAACGCATCAGTGTTAGAACGGGCAGTATAGTGACCTATACCCATCGTGTCGGTGACAACTAATATGTGCGTGTAATGTTATGCAAAGATGAGCTACATAAAGAAAGTTCAGAACGATTCGTAACTGTCCGAGCCCAGTAGGTTGTATGTTCTATCCTGTGTGTACAGTTCTAAGCCCCGCTCGCGCGGTTAACTGTAACGACCCGCGTTCTACGCATCAGGGGATCATAGAATATTTATTTCTTTCTCATGCGAAGTTGTATAGCCATGTAACTTTGGGAGATGATTATTGGGGTCATTTCCCATGTTCATGATTTTTGCCGATTTTTATATGATCGTTTTTCCCCTAGTTGATCTTGTTTCGGCCATAACTTTTTATTAGTAAGGAATTTTGACCTAAAACCACTTCCATTAGATCCGAATGATGGTTTACCTTTCCGTAGAGTGGCCACATTAGCCAAACGGACTTACAATTGGGGAGATATGGCTGAAACAAGGTTTAAAAGGTGAAAAACAGCTTAACCGGACCTAATTAGAGTGATTAGCAAGAGGGCCCATAACTCATTTCGGGATTAGGGTTATGGGGAGGCTGATATCAGTTAGGGAACGATTTTCATTTTCCCAGCCGTTTAAAACATTTCTCTAACCCTAGCCATGGCCTTCACCTCCTAATTTCATTCCAAATCGCTCCTAATCACTTTCTAATCGAAGATTAAGCCAAGCTACGTCAAATCAAGGGGAAGCAACACCAAATCAGAGTTGGAGCTGCTGTGTTGCATTAGAATTCGACCAAAAACAGAGAATATTTCAGATCTTTAGTTTGATTATGGCTAAGGTGAGTGATTTGCATTGTTCTTCACTAATTACGGCTAATTAGGGGTGATTAGTGATAATTAGTGAAATTATGCCTCAGAAAAACCTGGAAAAAATTGTAAAATTCTAGAATATTATTTTAGGGCTCTGATAGAAATTTGGGTTAATTTGGATAAGTTTTGCTAATTGTATACTTAAATATGATTAAGGGGGATTAAGGGGAAAACATAAGTTTTTAGGTATGTTTGATCCATATTTACATATTAAATTGTTGTTTAGGTGTTTATGGTTGATTCTCTACGTTGCTACGACTATATGGTATGCTTTTTGATTGATTAGAAAAGTTAGAATGGTCGAAAACACCGTCGTACGGCGTGAAACAGTCGCTAGAAAAGTTACAGGAAATGTGCAGGGTTTCGGATCAGATCGGATATAGGGCTCAGATCGAATAGGAGAACCGAGCAAGGGATTTGATTCGGATCGGAACTTGGCACTAGAGGAGGCTTGGAAAGAAGAAAGGCCACTTGCAAAGAGTTGGAGTTGGGTTGAGGATCGGATCAGATCAGAATGGAGCGAGGGATCGGACCGGAGTAAGCAAGCTGGAGCAGGATGGATGAATGGAACCAAGAAGCAAAGCACCGAACCAAACCGCGTGGAGGTGGTGAACCCGAACTGAACCGAAGGAGGAGAATTAAGCTGAACCGAACGGGGAGCCTGAGCACTACATACCGAACCGAACTGGATTGACTAAACCGAGTTTGGAACTCTACTCCTATTACGCGACGACTCTTCGGAAGACCAACTCCAATTTGACCAAAATCCGAGATGCAAAGGTAGTCCAAATGAGAGGTAGAACTCAAGATCCAGATGGGGACCAACGAGTTGACTTCATGATTGGACTTTGCTGTGGTACGTGTGCTAAGGGGTCATCAACGTCCATAACTTTGATTCACCACCAAGACGGATGTTAGGCTACGGATCAGTGCAGTGGGGTAGTTATTACTACATGAGGCAGAGTGATCGTAGCATGGCTATGAGCCAGTGCAGCGGAGTCGTTATGACTTCATGGGGCAGAGTGGACATAGCAAGGACTAGTGGCTATGGATCAGTGCAGTGGAGTCGCCATGACTCCATGTGGCAGAGTGATCATAGCAAGGATTTGGGTGATCAAAGTGGTGGATATTGTATTCTTTATGCACTGAGTGAGAGATGTGAGGATGGTTGCTATGTTTGATTGTTTGATATCACTATGACATGCACACCCCCACCCCCGTATCTTTACACCATATGTTAGTGTCACCTTAGAGTATTGTACATCTTGTTGTACTAACTCTTTGGTTGTAGGTCCGGGTTTAGGTATGGTTTAGTATACCTGTTATTGTTCTGTTTTGCTGCTTATCGCTCATACCAGACTTTTGTCTAACCTACAGTTTTATGTCTCTTCTTATTACTCTGGGTGCTCTTAAACGGGCAGACTAGAGACAGGTTAGGCGGTATGCATGAGTAGTTGTACCGGAGATGAGCAGAAGGCTTCCACGTATAATATATATATATATATATATATATATATATATATTCTTCCTTTGTCATTGCTGGTCTCTACTTTGGGCATTAGTAGTGTACCTCCCTTATTTTGCTTTGGAGACAGTTTTTAAAAGTTGTAATAATGAGGATGTGGAACATAAGCTATATTTTGGATTTTCCGCTGCTGTGATGGTTTTCCTTTCAGCTTATGCACTGTCTCACCTGTTTTATGTTAAAGTTGTGTTATTATTATATTTTGTTCCATAGATATACTACAGGTTCCTTTTTAGTTCTAATTCCCTTCTTTCCTTTCTTTTCCTTTCTTTGGCGATCGTCCCGTGCTGGTTGGACATTGGCATAACGCACTTCCATTGGAAACGTCGGCTGGTGCGGGGCGGGCCGTCACATTTGGTATCAGAGCTCTAGGTTGCGTAGTTAACCTAGGGAAAGACACCAGGGAGAGATAGTATACGTATATGAGAACGAGTATTTGTTATATTTTGGTTTTCAAAAGTTATATATATATATATATATATATATATATATACTATTAGTACATTTAAGGATGAAGTCGAACTGCACTGGCACCACTGAAGAGATGGTTAATTGTTTTATCCTTATAGATTGAACAATGAGCCGATATACTAGGGGGTACTGGTAGAGGAGCTAATAATGGGAATGCTCCTGATATGAGGACGATGTTCATTGACCTCATGAGAGAGATGCTTAGGGATGTTCAGAGGACAACTCCTAATGCTGCAAATGGTGGTGGTGCAGGCGCCTATGGCTATTCAAGGATTACACTAGCCTTGGTGGGAAGTCGTTCCACGGAATGGAATCGGCTACAGAAGTTCAGGATTGGTTGGATAGCTGTGAGTGTATCTTCGAAGACTAGGGTATCGAGAATGCAATGAAGAGGAAGCTAGCATCCCGTCAGCTGCACGGACGGGCTATGAATTGGTGAAATGCTATTAAGGCAGCTACCCCTGAGGATCAAGTTACTTGAGATCAGTTCAAGACCCGCTTTAGCGATAAGTTCATCCCAACTGCCCAGAAGTTAGAATTGTTTAGGAAATTTCTGGAGCTTAAGCAGAAGGTAGGACAGTCTCGGAGTATATTGCTGAGTTCGATACTTTATCGAAGTATGGATTATCTCTTATCGACACTCCCAAGAAGAAGAATGAGAAGTTCATAACATGCTTAGATCAGTACTTGAGGGAAAGGCTTATAAACCATATCGATGAGATGTTTGAATCGATTATGGGGAAAGCGTTGAGATCAGAGAGTCTATATCCTAAGTCGAAGACTGAGGTTGCACCTTCAGAGGAGCCAAAACCGCAGGCAAGCGGTGGAGGCAAGAATGGTTCTCAGAATAAGAGAAAGCAAAATCAGACCAAGGATGGCCAGAAGAAGAAGAATAAGAAAAATGTTGAGTGCTTTAGCTGTGGCAAAAAGGTTCATTATGCTAAAGAATGTCGAACAAAGCCAGCGGACAGGAAGTGCTTCAACTGTGGTCAAGTGGGACATCACAAGGATAAGTGTCCGCAACCCCCTAAGGAGAAGCAGATTGTGAAAGCATATGCTCTTAATGTTGTTCCTTCTTTGTCGAATGCCCCAACTGCGGCAGAGAAAGGAAAGAATGTCGCCATTCAAGGTATGCTTTCTGTTTATGATGTTCATGTTCGAGTACTGTTTGATACCGGAGCTTCCCGTTCCTTCATATCTAGTGACCTGGTAGATAGGTTAGGATTGGAACCTGAGGTAGTCGATAGACCTTTAGCGGTGACGAACCCGATTGGTGGTTCAACTAGCCTTAGTATGATTTGTCATAATGTGGTCTTATCGAGCCATGGATGTATGTTTGTGATTGCTTTGTTTTGGGCTTTACTGGGTTTGGCATTATTTTGGGAGTCGATTGGCTCCAAAGATACGGGGTGGTGGTAGACTGTGAGGGATTTTTGTTGACAGTTAGAGCGGATGATGGGCGGAGGGTTGTGTTTGGTGGTCTACCTAGTGATGGGGTAATGGCTAGTTTTCTAAATTCCCTCGACATCCCTCATGATGAGTTGTCAGATGTGCCCATGGATGGCCAGTATCCGGACGTCTTCGAGGAAGTGACCGAACTTCCACCTCACCGAGAGATTGAGTTCCGTATTGACTTAGTGAAATATGCCAGACCTATAGTGATGCCACTTCGTCGTATGGCACCAAAGGAGCAGCGAGAGCTCGGGGTGCAAGTAAGCGATCTGTTGAAGAAGAGATTTATCAGAAGAAGTGTTTCCGAGTGGGGAGCACCAGTTGTGTTTGCTACCAAGGCAGATGGTTACCTTCGATTGTGTGTGGACTACCGCGAGCTGAATAAGGTGACGAGGAAGAATAAGTATCCTCTACCGCGGACAGATGATTTGTTTGATCAATTGAGTGAAGCGAGAGTGTTCTCCCAATTGGATCTCGTGACAGGTTTTCATCAGCTTAGGGTGGAAGCTGAGAGTATAGCTAAAACGGTCTTTCGGACGCCGTCTGGATTCTATGAGTGGTTGGTCATGCCATTCGGGTTGACAAATGCACCAGCATATTTTTTAGATCTTATGAATAGGGTATTCAGAGATCAATTGAATAAGTTTGTTCTTGTTTTCGTGGACAAAATACTTGTTTATTCAAGGACAGAGGAAGAACACAAGGAACATTTGAGGATAGTAATGGAGGTGTTGAGAAAACACCAATTGAAAGCAAAGTTTTCTAAGTGTCACTTCTGGAGGAGGGAAGTGAGATTCTTGGGCATGTTGTTTCAGAGAATGGTATTGCCGTGGATCCCGCAAAGGTGGCTATAATACAAGATTGGTCTACGCCCAAGAATGCAACAGACATAAGAAGTTTCTTGGGATTGGCTGGATATTACCGTAAGATTATCCAAGACTTCTCCAAGATAGTAGCATCGTTGACTCTGTTGACCAAGAAAAATCAAGCTTTTGTTTGGGATGAAAAGTGTGAGAAAGCATTTAAGAGTCTAAAGGAAAAGTTGACATTTGCACCAGTGTTAGTCATTCCTAAAGGGAATGAAGAGATGACAGTATACACAGATGCATGTGGTATCGAACTAGGTGTTGTATTGATGCAAGGAGGTAGGGTTGTAGCTTATTCTAGTCGACAACTAAAACCGCATGAGTAAAGATAGCCTACCCATGATTAGGAATTGGCAACGATCATGTTCGAATTGAAGATGTGGAGACATTATCTCTTAGGAGAAAGATTCGAGTAGTTTACTGATCATAAATCGTAAAAGTGACTTTTCACTCAGAAGGATCTAAATCTCCGACAACAAAGATGGTTAGAATTCTTGGCTTCCAATGATTTCGATATCGCATATACACCAGGAAAAGGCAATGAGGTAGCTGATGCATTGAGTAGAAGACATGCCATTTTAGAGGCTATGTTTCTTGAATGGAAGCAACTGGAGTATATCGCAGGATACAATTTCAGACCAAAGTGTGAATTAGATCCAGCAATGTTAGCAAGATTGACGATCAGACCCACTTTAATTGAGCGGATTGGTTCCAGTCAGAGAGACGATCCTAACCTATTAGAAATCATCTCCAAGTTAGAGATGGGTATTGACGAGGAGATGAACAAGTATGGGCTTGATCGAGATGGATGGCTTAGAAAGAATGGAAGACTAGTTGTGCCCAATGCCAATGGATTGAGAGATGAAGTGCTTAGAGAATGTCATCACTCGAAACTGACCATCCATCCCGGTGGTAACAAAATGTATCGAGATATGAGGCAGACCTACTATTGGGAAGGGATGAAAAAAGATGTTGGGAAGTTTATATCCAAATGCATGAATTGCCAACTAGTTAAAGCTGAGCAAAAGAAGCCTAGTGGTTTGTTGCAACCATTATAAATTCCAGAATGGAAATAGGAACAAGTCTCAATGGATTTCATTGATGGGTTACCAAGGACTAGATCAGGCCATGAAAGCATCTGGGTGATTATGGACCGATTGGCTAAGAGTGCAAGGTTTATACCCGTCAAGTCGAATAGAATGGCAGCTAAGTTAGTGGAACTATATATGAAGTGGGTAGTGAGATTTCATGGAGTACCTAAAAGCATTGTGAGTGACCGTGACCCATTGTTTACTAGTGGGTTTTGGAAGAGCTTATAAGAGGTTCTAGGGTCAGAATTATATCTCAGTACCGCGTACCATCCTCAAACCGATGGTCAAACAGAGAGGGTGAATCGTATATTAGAAGATCTCTTGAGAGCTTGCAAATTGGATTTTGGTGGATCATGGGATGACCATTTGCATCTAGAAGAGTTTGCATATAATAATAGTTATCAATCCAGTATTGGTATGGCTCCATTTGAAGCTTTGTACGGAAGACCGTGCAATCACCGTCATATTGGTTAGAAACTGGTGAGAAGTTTATGCTTGGACCAGATGTGATAAGAGAAACTTCAGACAAGATTAAGATCATTCAACAGCGAATGAAGGCTGCCCAAGATAGGCAGAAGAGTTATGCTGATAAGAGGTGAAAGGATTTGAAATTCTCCGTTGATGACCTAGTATTTGTCAAGATCTCTCCATTAAAGAATGTTATTAGATTTGGAAGGAGAGGAAAGCTGGCACCAAGATTTGTTGGTCCATTCCCAATCCTCGAGCAAGTTGGGAATTTGGCATATAAAGTTGAATTACCGAGAAGATGGCAGAAGTTCATAACGTATTTCATGTTTTCCAGTTAAGGAAATTCGTGCACGTCCCCGATATGACTATTTCACCTGATCAGTTGGATGATATCGAAGTAGAACCCGAGGCGGTTGGGAACCGCAAGCCGATTCGTATTGTTGGGCACGATACGAAGCAACTTCGAAGGAAAGCGGTGAATCTAGTCAAGGTTTAGTTGGGCGAGGATGAGAATGACTGTACTTGGGAGACAGAGGAGAGCATTAGGAAGACGTATCCAGAACTCTTTGCCTGGTAAGATTTTAATTCCAATTTAGTTTTCTGCATGCTAGTATAGACTTGTTTGTTGTTTTGTATGTTTGATTGTTGTGAATGGTTGGTAGGCATGCGGGATCCTTTATTTGTTTCTTAGTTAAGGAAATTTGGGGGCGAAATTTCTTAAGGGGGAAAGAATGTAACAACCCACGTTCTACGCATTAGGGGATCATAGAATATTTATTTCTTTCTCATGCGAAGTCGTATAGCCATGTAAATTTGGGAGACGATTATTGGGGTCATTTCCCATATTCATGATTTTTGCCGATTTTTATATGACCGTTTTGCCCCCAAGCTGATCTTGTTTTGGCCATAACTTTTGATTAGTAAGGAATTTTGACCTGAAACCACTTCCGTTAGATCCGAATGATAGTTTACCTTTCTGTAGAGTGGTCATATTAGCCAAACGGACTTACCGTTGGGGAGATATGGCTGAAACAAGGTTTAGAAGGTGAAAAACAGCTTAACCGGGCCTAATTAGGGTGATTAGCAAGAGGGCCCATAACCCATTTCGGGATTAGGGTTATGGGGAGGCTGAAATCAGTTAGGGAACGATATATTTTTATTTTCTCAGCCTCCTAAAACATTCCTCTAACCCTAGCCATGGCCTCCACCTCCTAATTTCATTCCAAATCGCTCCTAATCACTTTCTAATCGAAGATTAAGCCAAGCTACGTCAAATCAAGGGGAAACAACACCAAATCAGAGTTGGAGCTGCTGTGTTGCATTAAAATTCGACACAAAATAGAGAATATTTCAGATCTATAGTTTGATTATGGCTAAGGTGAGTGATTTGCATTGTTTTTCACTAATTACGACTAATTAGGGGTGATTAGTGATAATTAGTGAAATTATGGCTCAGAAAAATCTGGAAAATTTTGTAAAATTCTAAAATATTATTTTAGGGCTCTGATAGAAATTTGGGTTAATCTGGATAAGTTTTGCTATTGTATACTTAAACATGATTAAGGGGGATTAAGGGGAAAACATTGTTTTTGGGTATGTTTGATCCATATTTACATATTAAATTGTTGTTTTGGTGTTTATGGTTGATTCTCTATGTTGCTATGACTGTTTGGTATGCTTTGTGATTGATTAGAAAAGTTAGAATGGTCGAAAACGCCGTCGTATGTTTCGGATCGGATCGGATATAGGGCTCGGATCGGATATGAGAACCGGGCAAGGGATTTGATTCGGATTGGAACTTGGCACTAGAAGAGGCTTGGCAAGAAGGAAGGACACTTGCAAATAGTTGGAGTTGGGTTGAGGATCGTATCGGATCAGAATGGAGCGAGGGATCGGACCGGAGTAAGCAAGCTGGAGCAGGATGGACGAACGAAACCAAGAAGAAAAGCACCGAACCAAACCGCGTGGAGGAGGTGAACCCGAACCAAACCGAAGGAGGAGAATTAAGCTGAACCGAATGGGGAGCCTGAGCACTACATACCGAATCGAACTGGATAAACTGAACCGAACCGGGTTTGGAACTCTACTCCTATTACGCGATGACTCTTCTGAAGACCAACTCCAATTCGACCAAAACCCGAGATGCAAAGGTAGTCCAAATGAGAAGTAGAACTCAAGATCCAGATGGGAACCAACGAGTTGACTTCTTGATTGGACTTTGCTGCGGGATGTGTGCTAAGGGGTCATCGACGTCCATAACTTTGATTCACCACCAAGACGGATGTTGGGCTACGGATCAGTGCAGTGGGGTAGTTATTACTCCATGGGGCAGAGTGATCGTAGCATGGCTATGAGCCAGTGCAGTGGAGTCGTCATGACTTCATGGGGGCAAAGTGGACATAGCAAGGACTAGTGGCTATGGATCAGTGCAGTGGAGTCGCCATGACTCCATGGGCAGAGTGATCATAGCAAGGATTTGGGTGATCAAAGCGGTGGATATCGTATGCTTTATGCACTGAGTGAGAGATGTGAGGATGGTTTCTATGTTTGATTGTTTGATATCACTATGACATGCACACCTCCACCCCCGTATCTTTACACCATATGTTAGTGTCACCTTACAATATTGTACATCTTGTTGTACTAACTCTTTGGTTGCAGGTCCAGGTTCAGGTATGGTTTAGTATACCTGTTATTGTTCTGTTTTGCTGCTTATTGCTCATACCAGCCTTTTGTCCGAACCAGAGTTTTATGTCTCTTCTTATTACTCTGGGTGCTCTTAAACAAGCAAACTAGAGACAGGTTGGGTGGTATGCATGAGTAGCTGTACCGGAGACGAGCAGGAGACTTCCACGTATAATATGTACATAGATTTTTTCCCTGTGTTGCTGTTGGTCACTACTTTGGGCATTATTAGTGTACCTCCCTTATTTTTCTTTGGAGATAGTTTTTAAAAGTTGGAATAATAAGGATGCGGAACATAAGCTGTATTTTGGATTTTCCGCTGCTATGATGGTTTTACTTTCAGCTTATGCACTGTCTCACCTGTTTTATGTTAAAGTTATGTTATTATTATATTTTATTCCATGCGCTGTGAGATATACTACAGGTTCCTTTTTAGTTCTAATTCCCTTCTTTCCTTTCTTTTCCTTTCTTTGGCGACCGTCCCGTGCTGGTTGGACATTGGCACAACGCACTTTCATTGGAAATGTCGGCTGGTGTGGGGCGGGCCGCCACATTAATAATGTATGCATCGACGCTAATCATGCAAATCCAGAAATGAAGACTCAGAAGTCAAAGTCCGTCGGCGTGACAGCTTGGAAACCCGACAACGGCCATGCCCCAAACCATGTCGGGCTCGAAATTTCGAGCTCCAGGTTCGAAATTTCGAGCCCGGAAGGGTTCGGAGTCTTGATCAGACCTTGGGTAGAAAACTCGAGCCCCTCTGGGTTCGAAATTTTGAACACAGACAAGGCTCGGGAATTCGAACCCACGAGGTTCGAGAATCCGAACCCAGAAAGGTTCGAAGCTCCGAAACCCCCTGGTTCGAAAATTTGAACCCGTGAGGTTCGAAACTCCGAACCGGTGGGCTCGAAAATTCGAACCCACTGAGGTTCGAAAATTCGAACCCACTGGGTTCGAAAATCCAAAACCGATTGGGTTCAAAAAACCAATCCCACGTGTTGGTTCAAGACATTCAAGCGCTCTTTCAACCTCAACCGCTAGGTCTTTGATACGCTTTGAGAGCAGTAAAAGCTTATCTCTAATTCAAAAGGGCGTGAAGCGGTCGAAGTATATTGGACCTCTTCCAGAGCTCCCTATCGCTCAAAAGAGGTGGTGCGAATATATAGAAATATACAGCTACCTCCCGGTTGTCGAAGCTCCCTAAAAGTGATTCCCTCGAGAGAGCTTGCAAGTCCAAGATCTGGTCTTCTCTTTCTCTGTCGGCGAGTGTCCCCGTAATTTCACTTTTCAGATAGAATGATAGAGAAAGAAGTAGGACATTAAGGGTAATAATAGGTGAGGCCCTTGTCATACTGATCTGGAAATGGTGCACCCTAGAGCTATTGCCAGATTTCGTCTCAAATCGAGCTGCAGTTCTTCTTTCCTTTCAAACCTGGCTAGGGAACATGAGTGCACAGTCATTATAGAGGGCCCAGGCCTGGAAAAACATGGGTTTTAGCAAAGTTGACTTGAAAAGAAAACAAGAGATGTGATATGCTTAACACAAGAAAGTGAAAGATGAGAGAACTATCTGAACTCTCACTTCGCTCGCTATTCAAGACCTAGGGCCTTCCTTCACCCCTGGTTGTAAAGCGGTACCTGACTCCCACGAATCTCAGGAACCTCGAGGTTCACGCCATGGCCCTTCGACCTTCTCCCCTTCTCGACTCCTTGATACGATGCCTCACCTATTTCGGTTTGAATTTTATGGGCTCGAAACTGTCGGGTTCGAAGGTTTCAGCAATGGCGGCCAGAGAGAGAAAAAATAAAAGGGAGAAAGTGAGGGGGAGGCCCTATTTATAAAAGGAAAAACAGCCCTTTGCATTCCACCGCGGGCTCGAAATTTCGAGCCCGCTGGGTTCGAAATTCCGAACCCCCGGGTTTGAAATTTCGAACTTTATGGGCTCGAACTTTCGAGCCCCCCAGGGACTCGAAAATACGAGGCCCCGGCTCGAAATTTTGAGCCCACCGGGGACTTGAAATTCCGAGGCCCCTTGGGATTCGAGAATTTTCGACCCCTTCCCCCCCAAAAAAAGATCAACGGTAACGATGGCCGCACCTCCAGAATCGGGAACGCTGCGACATGCGGTCTCATATATGTACTCCGCACCCGCGCATACCGACTCCCGCGCATCCACAGAGGCCACGCACTATGAATGATCAACCGTCCGAGCACGACACGTCCTCCAACGACGTCTCGTCTGCATCGCCAGGAGGAATGGGCCTTACTGGTAACACCTATTTTACCTTTTAAATTACATGAAAGATTAACAGCTTCGCCACTCCCTCAACCTATGTAAAGAACATCATGTCAAAGACAAGACGTACTTTGGGATGCAAATGTTAACCAGCTTTTTGGTCCAGTTCCCAGGAGAGCATCAGACGCGCTCGACTCAACGTGCCTCATGAAGCTGAGGCCCAAAGGGAACACACAAGAGCGAAGGAGACAGGATCAAGAAGGGATTACACTGCCTGTGGTCTCACGACATGCAGAAGATGTCCGCAAACCAAGGCCTCGGACCCCGAAAGAGTTACGGGCCTCAACCACCCGGTCCCATGACCCTCGCACCCCTCGGAAGAGCCTCACTGGCTCTTCACCTGGGCATGAAGCGGAATTCACACCCAGCCGGGTGCGAATTCTCGCACCCATGCCTGGGTTCGAAATTTCGAACCCAGTGGGTGCGAGATCTTGAGCCCAGCCGGTGTGAAATTTCACACCCACCACTGGGCTCGAGATCCCGAGCCTAACAGGCGCGAAATCTCGCACCCACGGCTGGGTTCGAGATCTCGAGACCAGCGGAGCGAGATTTCGCGTCCGCGTCTGGGTTCGAAATTATGAACCCACTAGGTTCGAAATTTCGAACCCAAAGGACTCGGAATTCCTAATCCGTTCCCGGGTTCGAAATTTCAAGGCATGAGGGTGCGGGCTCGATTTTCCTGCATGTGGTCCCCCTTTTCACCTAATCCTACCTACTCCCACTCCTATAAATAGCCCATGGCCTCACACTTCCAATGGGTTGGATTTTCTTCACTTGATACCTTACTAGAGCTTCATGAACTCCATTAATGGTAACTCCCATTTGAGGAAGAAGGAGAATTAAATATTCTTTTTCCCAAATACCTAGCATATTTCAATTATGAAAGTGAATGTAATCATCATGGCTCTACCTTGTAATTCCTGAGTGATTAATAAAAGTTCAACATCCTTCCAAAGTGGACGTAGGCCTAAATCGCGGCCGAACCACTATAAATACTCGTGTATTTCACCGCTTTCTCTTACTTAGTCTTGCGACCAAATTAACTATTCCTAGTAATAGGAATCTTTGGTGTTTACGATATTTTTTGCCGTCATCATCTAGTAATTACAATTATGAAATGTAATTGCACTTATGACACGAGGTTAGGTTGCATTAGTGGTTGAAGTCTACCCGGAACCGACCGACATATCCAGTAGCCACTAATGTTGAACCTAACGTGAGAGGTCCAAGTCTGCAAATACGAATCGGGCTAAGACACGAGATTAGACCCAACTGCGGAATAAGGCTGCCCGGACCCGACCAACATATCCAGCATCCACATGTTGTAGGCCTAATGTGGAAGGTCTAGCCCATTATAACCATAATTGGACATGGAAATGAATTGGACTAGTTAACCTAATTTAATCCATAAGGATTGTATGATTATGAAATTAAGTTAGGGTTAAGTAAAATTGGATGGGTAGTGGGTGTGTTAAGTAAAATAGAGGGGGTGGGTAATATTTACATATAGGCCCACGAACTTAACCCAATAAGGTTATGTAATTAAAGACACCTAGTGGTATACATAACTGATGGAAAATATAATAAAGTTATATAATTAAAGACACCCTTGTAGGGTAAGCATAACTTGTAGAAATGATAGAATTAGATATGCGTAATGATCTACTAAGTAAACAACGATAAATTGTAGTGACGGTGTAAATTGAATTTATGATTAAATAAGGAAGAATGAGGAAAACTTGTAAAATAAATAAGTTATATTTAATCATAAATGGTAAGTGACATGTTAATTAGGAAACATGTGAATTGAGATATACATAACAACGTATTAACATGTTATTGTAATGATGTAACCAAGCAAGAATATAAAATAGATTGAGGATTACAGACCTTGGGCCACAATTTAGAAAATAACATGTTGTAGGCTTATTAATAAACTTAAATGGATTAAGTTATATGACTGAAATTAATAAGAAAGAGAAACTTGGTAATTTGAATAAGAATTCAATATAAATGGGAATAACCAAGTAAATGGGAACCTGGCGAGTTAAGGCAAGTGCGTAAAAGAATGTTTAGACATAGGGTATAACAACATATTAAAGAAATGCGCTTGGACCAGTCCGTACATTTAAGCGTGAATAACCCAATGGGGTAGATCATTGAGATGTTATAAGACATGAGTGGAGCGCACATTCATCTGATTGTTATGACAACTCCAAAGGACTGGAAGGGGAAGCACGCGGCTTCCTGAAATACGTAAGGTGCTCCTAGTAGTCCTCTGTGCGGTGACAGTTGTCTTAGGCTGTACTCGCAGAGGTTGGGTCTGCGAGTAACTACTAGGTGGGTGGGCCTTGACTGCAGATGTAGCTATGCAGTCAGAATGCTGTGACGAGGTAACACCAGGGTGATTCGACGGTTGCCTCACGAGGAGGTAGAGAGGGTCACGACCAACAAGGATTGTAGACCATCGGATATCCGTCATCGACAACCAGCGGGATGCGAAAAGACTAGAGCTAAACACAAGTATCATTTCACCTTTCACTATCGATGTACGGGGTTGAGGGTAAATGCCACATGGATGTTTAGATTGGTTGTATTAGGAGCGGTCGCTTAGCTCTTGTAGTTTTTACTAGTTGAGGATGGGGCTGAGGTAAGGCCATAGCCACCATGGAAAACAAACCTGAGGAATATTTGTATTTGAAGGCACTTAAAGGCGATCTGTACATGTATGGAAAAGCTCCCGGCTGAGTTCCGTGTTTCTAGTTTAGCCCTGCCATGGAACTCGGTGCACATTAGAGGACGTGCGATTGAGGCATCGAGCTAGAATTACAGTACATACGTGGGACAGTCTAAATACATGCATATATTCTTTGGGTGGTGTATCGTAGAATAGGAGGCATTATTCCGATAAGGAATCTGATTCGATTGATGGTGGCAGTCCGTACGCTTACGTAGCATAGTAATGATAGATATATGCGGAATGTAACATTTTATATAGAGATCTGTACGTCACTCTGGCGTAGGATGGGGGACTGCGTTCATTACAATGGAGACCGTGTGAGTGGAGTACCATGGGGTGTATCTCAATAATGAGAGATAACTACATATATTGCATTAGGTGAATCCTTGGGAAAGTAAATGAGTACGATGCACATATAAGTCTTGAGTGCTATTAACCCAAGTAACCTAATAATCAAGAAAATGAAATGGAACGGTATTAGTAGGGATCATTCTACTTCTGATATACTAGTATTTGCGTGGTGCATAGAAATGTATTTAAGAAGCACAATATATCATGTTCGTCTTATATTGCTCAGTTCAGACTTTTTATTGTTACTGTTATCTTGTTCTTCCAGTTATATATATACCTTCCATGATAATTTTATTTATTTATATTTAAAAGTAACTGGACTCGCTAGATTTTATGTCTGACCCTTTTTGTTTCCTCTTCTCTCTCTTCCGTTTCACCCCAGGTTCTCAGGGTGGAAATGCTTGGAGTTGATTTGGATTCTTTCAGCTTAGCTGGGATTTTGGATATAGATGTATCGCTTTGACTTCTGGTCAACTCTCTTATGGCTTCGCAGGGAAATATGGTTATATGCTTTTGTACTCTGATATTTTTGGCCAGATAGATTATTAATGTAATTAGTTACTTATGATGTAAACTCAGTATTTGGGACCATGATGTTTTGATTAAAAATAAGTTTTTTGTTTTGTTTTTAATTCCGCTGCTATTTTACATGTCTGTCTTGTGCTATTATGTTCTTATTTACCTATAACGCTTCATGGAACTTAATGCATTCCCTTAGTGAGTGACATTAATAGACGTGGCATGTCACATTTGGTATCAGAGCATATGGTCATAAGATCGGATAAAGTATTTTGAAAATGGTTTTCAAAAAGGTCTTAAAAACAAAGTATTTTAAAATAAAAAGTTTGTTTTTGAAAAGTATAAGCCATAAATATCTCTCGATTCTCCGCTTGATTTCTTTTCCTTTTTGATCGGGGAACCGTTTCCTCTCGAAAGGGTATCCATATTTCGGCATGGTTCCATAGGCATGTTAAAACTACGGTACATGTCGAAGGGTAAATAAATGCCCAACCTCCATCTTTAGCCGCAGTGGTTTCACCTGCGTTTTATTTTCTCTCAAGCCTCGAAAGGATTTCCGTGCGATGAAGGCTGCTTTCAAGAGACTTATTAGCATATTACATAAGGATGGTAAAAATGAGAATAAGGGAGTTAGGGCTAAGGAGCACAACCCAAAGAAGAAAAGAGGAAATACCATAATTTCGGAATGGTGGGTCAGCTGGAAAAGGATTGCAGAAAGAGGAAAGGCGTTGTTACCACTATGGTAAGGCGTGACACCTTATTAAGGAGTACCCAAAGAGACATGGACAAGGCCAGAAGGCATGAACTTCTAGGGGCAAGCTAATGTTCTCATAGCTGCTGGACATGATAGGGGTAGGAAAGTTTCCATTGATGGATTGATTTCTATTTCTGATCATCCTGTTAGGATTCTTTTTCTGGCGCCTCGCATTCTTTTATATCTAATCCTTTATTTGAGTCTTTGCACCTAGATACTAGTATGGTTTTGGATCCTGTTATTGCCTCAAACCCCATTGGAGGTACGACTCATTTATCGAGGATTTATCGGGGTTTGAGAATCTCTGTTTTAGGCGTCGAGTTTGGTTACGACGCATATGTTCTTGATTTCATGTGATACGGTTTGATTCTAGGAATAGATTGGTTAACTACATATATGGAGCCATTCTAGATTGTGAGAGGAGGGTCGTTAGACTTCTGACATGCCATGGAAGGACTCTCAAGATTCCTTATGATCCCAAAAGGTTCTGTCATGCTTAGTCTCCAAGAACCTCTTGATACATCTATCAATGATTTGCGACATGTGACTCCTAAAAGAAAAGGGGGAACTTGATAAGCGAGTAGGGGAGCTACTTCAGAAGAGGTTTGATAGGTGAGTCATATTGGGATAGGAAACCTATTGAGGACAGTCCTTGAGGAAGCCCATCATTCTAAGATGACTATTCATCCAAGCAATGATAAAATGTATAGAGTTCGAGGCCAAACTTGCGAGAAGAAATGAAAGCAGAGAAGGAAGCAATGATAGGACGAGTTCCGACTTGCATACTTCGATTGGAGGTTAAGAAATTATGCAACAAAGAAATGAAGCTAGTAAGAGTACAATGGGGAAAGGGCCGCAAGAACGCTACTTGGGAGGCTACAGACAAGAATCGCGCTTCACATCCTTTCCTTTTCGAGAATATGGCCTTAACTTCTTTTTCCAAGCTTCGAATTAATACTTGTATCTATCGTTTGAATATCTCCTATCGATCGAGTCTTTAGGTAAAAAAAAACTAATGAATGTAAACATGTACTTGGGACATGCTATGTTTGATGGATGCAAGTGTTTGCTAGTGGTTGCTCGTGGATGCATATACACACACAATAGGCACTAGATGGGCTCAATCACTTACATATTGCATATTGATGTGTGTACATTTTAATTTTTATGGATTATCATTACATTGATGTTGCATTTGGATGGATGATTGTGCACACATATAGAACTTACATGGATTACGAAGATTTGCATACATTTTGGTTGCATGGCACAAACATATATTGCATTAAGGAGGTCAACAGAATCAGTAGACCGCCTGATCTTTCGCATTAGTTAACGGACATATACACACACTATTGCGTATGTTCATAAAAGCATTAGAAATTCCTTAAGGACAATGAATGCCTGTGATTGATAGATGGATGCATGATTTTTGGATGTTAGGATATACGTTCTTCTTAACTTAGAGATTTCGAGGGTGAAACCCTTTGAGTAGGGGAGAATGTAACACCCCGGAATTTTAACGACACTAAAGATGATGAATTAAAGAATAATTAGTGTGAAATACACTGTTAACAATGAATTAAGGAAACTTAATTTAATATTCAGAATTAAGTAAAAGGGACTGTGCCATTGCTTCCATCTCGAAATTTTGGTCAAAATAGATACCTGGTTTGCGTAAATCGGACACCGTATGAAGAAGTTATTAAGGTTTGAAGTTTGTATACGCACAGAATGAATACATATACATATATATATATATATCATAAGTACAGAAATTCAAAAATGGGTCCAGAAATTTGAAATTCGGTTCAGAATTCAAATTTTGAGAAGGCAGCAGATTTCCGGCTCAGGTGGGTCTACCCACCCAAAGGGGGGTCGACCCTCCCAAAGGAGGGTCGACCCACCCCTGACAGATCTAGGCGAAATACTTCGTTTTGTATTTGGACACCTATCTGAGCAAGATTCATTGAACCCGAGGATATATAAAGGACCCTAGACCTAGATTTTATTCATCTAAAAATAATGCTGACGGCGAAGCTCTGCTGCAATGAAAATTAAAATGGCCTTTCTTCTTCTAAATCAATTCAAAGAAGATTATACATATTCGAAGATCGCTACAACAAATTCAGCGATGGCTACAACAACTTTTTCAACATGTTTTTTGCAGTAATTTGGATCCATTTTCTTAGATCTATTCACTGTGAGTTTATGTTATTTTTAGATCTAAATATTTAAATAGTAATCTTGATATGTATGTAAAAAAATTGGATTTTGAATAGGTGCCTAATCAGTTCTATTATGACATAACTATCAGATCTGCTTTTATATGTACATACCGCCGTCATGTTAAATCTTGTCATAATATGCCTATTCAGTTTATGCATATTTCTATCAGTTTATTGTTGATTAGTTATTATGCATGTTCTTGATTCTCTTCTCTCCCTTTTTTCCTTTTTTATTTTTATATAGCCAGGCTACCTTCGAGCCTAGGCCTAACGCTGAAAAATGTGAACATGTGAAATTGGGAATGATTGGGAAAGACATAATTTGGAGCATAATTGGTATTGGAAAATATGGATCTAAATTTGGGCATAAATTTAGAAATATACAAATATGGGTTTGGGGGCATATGTCTTGTTGGATAATATGAATTTAGGCATACATTGGAAAATATAATTTGACCATAAATTGGGACATGTGTAAGTACTGATTTGGGACATAAATTGGGACGTATGTGAATACGAATTTTAGGCATACATTGGAAAATATGTGAATATGGATTCAGGTATAACTTGTATTGAAATGGTTGAATATGAACTAGGGACATAAATTGAAAAATATGTAGATTTGGGTTTGTGCATAACATATATATATATATGCCTTGATTTATAACTTGGGAAAAAGAACATATGGTGCATAATTAAAAGGTGAATTGAAAAGGGGTGTAAAAGTCTATGATTTGAATAGTGCATTAGGCATATAATTAAATATGGGGAAAAAGAGAAATAATCATCTACAATGACATAGGTAGATTGAGATAAAAAATGGAATGTCTAGTAATTACAATTAGGAATTGTAATTGCACTTATGACATGAGGTTAGGTTGCATTAGTGGTAGAAGTCTGCCCGGACCCAACCGGCATATCCAACAGCCACTAATGTTGAACCTAACGTGAGAGGTCTAAGTGTTCAAATATGAATCGGGCTAAGACACGAGGTTAGACCCAACTGTGGAATAAGACTGCCTGGACCCGACCGACATATCCAGCATCCACACGTTGTAAGCCTAATGTGGGAGGTCTAGCCCATTATAACCATAATTGGACATGGAAATGAATTAGACTACTTAACCTAATTTAATCCATAAGGATTGTATGATTATGAACTTAAGTTAGGGTTAAGTAAAATTGGATGGGTAGTGGGTGTGTTAAGTAAAATAGGGGGGTGGGTAATATTTACATATAGGCCCACGAATTTAATCCAATAAGGTTATGTAATTAAAGACACCTAGCGGTATACATAACCGGTAGAAAATATAATAAAGTTATGTAATTAAAAACACCCTTGTAAGGTAAGCATAACTTGTAGAAATGATAGAATTAGATATGCATAATAATCTACTAAGTAAACAATGATAAATTGTAGTGACGGTGTAAATTGAATTTATGATTAAATGAGGAAGAATGAGGAAAACTTTTAAAATAAATAAGTTATATTTAATCATAAATGGTAAGTGACATGTTAATTTAAAAACATGTGAATTGAGATATACTTAACAACGTATTAAGGAGAACATGTTATTTTAATGATGTAACCAAGCAAGAATATAAAACTGATTGAGGATTACAGACCTTGGGCCACAATCTAGAAAATAACATGTTGTAGGCTTATTAATAAACTTAAATGGATTAAGTTATATGACTGAAATTAATAAGAAAGAGAAACTTGGTAATTTGAATAAGAATTCAATATAAATGGGAATAACCAAGCAAATGGGAACCTGGTGAGGTAAGGCAAGCGCGTAAAAGAATGTTTAGACATAGGGTCTAACAACATATTAAAGAAATGCGCTTGGACCAGTCCGTACGTTTAAGCGTGAATAACCCAACGGGGTAGATCATTGAGATGTTATAAGACACGAGTGGAGCGCACATTCATCTGGTTGTTATGACAGCTCCAAAGGACTGGAAGGAGAAGCACGCGGCTTCCTGAAATACGTAAGGTGCTCCTAGTAGTCCTCTGTGCGGTGACAGTTGTCTTAGGATGTACTCGCAGAGGTTGGGTCTGCGAGTAACTACTAGGTGGGTGGGCCTTGACTGCAGATGTAGCTATGCAGTCAGAATGCTATGGCGTGGTAACACCAGGGTGATTCGACGGTTGCCTCATGAGGAGGTAGAGAGGGTCACGACCAACAAGGATTGTACACAATCGGATATCCGTCATCGACAACCAGCGGGATGCGAAAAGACTAGAGATAAATACAAGTATCATTTCACCTTTCACTATCGAGGTATGGGGTTGAGGGTAGATGCCACATGGATGTTTAGATTGGTTGTATTAGGAGCGGTCGCTTAGCTCTTGTAGTCTTTACTAGTTGAGGATGGGGCTGAGGTAGGGTCATAGCCACCATGGAAAACAGACCTGAGGAATATTTGTATTTGAAGGCACTTAAAGGTGGCCTGTACAGGTATGGAAAAGCTTCCGGCTGAGTTCCATGTTTCTAGTTTAGCCCTGCCACGGAACTTGGTGCACATTAGTGGACGTGCGATTGAGGCATCGAGCTACAATTACAGTATATACGTGGGACAGTCTAGATACATGCATATCTACTCTAGATGGTGTATCGTAGACTAGAGGTCATTATTCCAATAAGGAATCTGGTTCGATCGATGGTGGCAATCCTTACACTTTCGTAGTATAGTAATGATAAACAACATAGAATTTTATATAGAGATCCATACGTCACTCCGGCATAGGATGAGGGACTTCGTTCATTATGGTGGATACTGTGCGAGTGGGGTACCATGGGTTGTATCTCAATATTGAGAGATAGCTACATATATTGTATTAGGTTAACCCATGGGAAGGTAAATGGGTACGATGCGCATATAAGTCTTGAGTGCTATTAACCCAAGTAACCTAATAATCAAGAAAATGAAATGGAGCGATATTAGTAGGGATCATTCTACTTCTGATATACTAGTATTTGCGTGGTGCATAGAAATGTATTTAAGAAGCACAATATATCATGTTCGTCTTATATTGCTCAGTTCAGACTTTTTATTGTTACTGTTATCTTGTTCTTCCAGTTATATATATACCTTCCATGATACTTTTATTTATTTATATTTAAAATAACTGGACTCGCCAGACTTTATGTCTGACCCTTTTTGTTTCCTCTTCTCTCTCTTCCGTGTCCCCCTCCAGGTTCTCAGGGTGGAAGTGCTTAGAGTTGATTTGGATTCTTTCAGCTTAGCTGGGATTTTGGATATAGATGTATCGCTTTGACTTCTGGTCAACTCTCTTATGGCTTCACAGGGAAATATGGTTTTATGCTTTTGTACTCTGATATTTTTGGCAAGATAGATTATTAATGTTACTTATGATGTAAACTCAGTATTTGGGACCATGATGTTTTGATTAAAAATAAGTTTTCTTTAAGTTTTTAATTCCGCTGCTGTTTTACATGTCTGTCTTGTGCTATTATGTTCTTATTTACCTACAACGCTTTACAGAACTTAATGCATTCCCTTAGTGAGTGGCATTAATGGATGTGGGGTGTCACACCTTTCCTTAGTCGTTAAGCATATATATATATATATATATATATATATATATATATATATTTGTATCAGGTACGAGTTTTCTTAAGTATCACTGGATACTGACTTTCCTCCTGTCAACCTACATTTACTTTCTTCGTGCTTAAGTCTATACCTTTACTTTCTTATCAACTAAGCTTTCTCCTCCCTATGAAAACGCAACAAGCATCGATTCACTTTTCCGAAAACGAAAAATAAGAAAAGAAAGAAAAACGCAGTGAACTTATCTTAAAGAAATTCATTTCGAAACAACAAAAATCGAACACTTAATGATCTACTCCACTAAAATTTACCAAAGAGATATATTTGAAATCGTCAAAGCACGATCTTCAAGCTTACATAAGTTTGCTTTGTTCGTACGTTCTTCTCATCACACAAAAATACTTATAGCTACACTGAGGTGGGGTTGGCTTGGATCAGGAAATAAGATCCTATGTTTTATTGAAGTGGGATCGAGGACTGGTTGGAGCACAACAATGAAGAAGATGGTACATTTTCGGACTATGTGAGTGTTACCCACTCGGTGTTCGGGTTTCACACAGACATAACAAGCGTAGAAGGGAATAGTGTAAAAGGAAGGTAGGGTTCGAGATTGAGTGAGCATAAACTGGAGGAGCTTGCACTGGTGTTAGGCGGTGAATAGTTCATGCAGGGCAGTCAAAGTTAGATGGGAATGCATGCTAATGAGAGCATGTTGCAAAGTGAGAAACATATCAATGCGATAATCAAATCGGATCCAGAAGCTGGTGGATGTCGATCATGGACATGTGAACGGTGAATAGGCAGGATAGGGGAGGTTCCAATTACGGGAGTTGTTACAGGAGTGGATAATGGAGAGAGGTCTGTAGCATGTGTTTAGGAAGGAAGGCAAAGGAGCTTGAGTGTTAATGTTTGCGTGGAGCAGTATAAGAGGGATGATGGTGAGTACAATCCTGTAGCGTTCGAGAAGAAGTTGGGTTTGGAATATTATATGTGTGTGTGCCATGGGGGATGTACTAATGCGTTGTGGCGTAGAGTATTGCAGTGTACATTATATTTGGTTCGAAACAAATATTGGAAGGAGTAGTTTGCTGTATGAAGTGGGTAACGTGAATGTGAGGATAGGTTCGCAACATGCAGTAGGCGTGCGTGGAGTTGCACTTGAACGTTTGTATTTGGAGAATTAAAAGTGGAGGTTGGGTTCATACGCAGTGTATTAGAGGAGTGTGTGTGGAGTATGACTAGTATAGTGATGACGTGGTTCATTGAGAGAAAGAAGATGAAGGGATTGGATGTATGTGTTGACGGGGTTTTAAGGTGCGGTAATGGCAAAGATAAAGGGAGCAGTTGTCTGAAGTTAACATTTGGAAGAAGAAGCTTTGGAGGGAGGCTGGTCTGGGTTTATACGAAGGCATATGGGCTTGTTGAGCTTGGGCCACAAATGTTTATAAAAAAGAAAAAAGGATGATGGCGCTGGGTAGTTTTCATGAGGTAGCGGGAAGTTTATTTTGTGGAGGAAGGACCGTTCATATAGGAGGCGGGTATTTTTATTTGCATGTGCCGTGTTCTAAGTGGTAATCCCCATTTTCTTTTTTGTTATAAAATTTAGTTTTAAATTTTTTAACTAGTGTATAAACATATAAATATAATAATCTGCGCATACAATATCAGAATTGCGAACGGTTTGATTCATTGGAACCATACGGAGGCAGGCTACGTTATGAAGCTGGCTTGGGGGGCATTCAGAGCTTGTTTGAATTTACGGCAGTTTAAAACACCAGATTCAATTAAATCGGACGTTAATTGTCATTCAACAACTAAAGAACAAGGTGAGTAAACTCACTAACTCTGTCCAGTTTTATAATTTTATAAACGTTATTTAATATTAATAAAAATAACTGAATGTTGTGTGTGATGGTTATTTGGATGCTTTGCTAATTAATTAGTCGAAATAATATATATAGTTATACATATATAAGTCGTTAATTTAATACTAATTATAGTTATTATTATATTTCAGATTTGATCTGAATTGGTATTATTCATGTTGATTAACATCTGTGGATGCAGGAAAACAAGTTGGAGGAATCCAACTGGATTCCTTAACAATTATTGTTGTTTTCATATATTGTATTATACGACGGGATAAATAATCTATGGTTGATTATTGTGTGTTTGGGGTGTTTAAATAACATTGACCTGAAATAATTGATATTTAAATATCGAAAAATATATTCGAATATATTGGAAAAGAATTTGAGATTTGTTAAAAAGGAAAATCTATTTTCGAAATAGAAATGGAATTTCGATTAGGCTAAAATAAAATAAATTGTTTTAAAAATATTCAAACAAGGGGATTGATTTGTAAACGATGTTTATAAATAATATTATTTAATTATTATTATTAAATAAATAGGGGATTTATTGAAAAGTAAACAATGAATTTATTTCGGTGTTCGAAATGTAAATAAAATTGAATAAATCTATAAAGATTTTTAATTAGAGTTCAACTGTGTCAAGTGATATAAAATAAATTATTTTTAGGAATCATATATTATAAAATTAGAATTTTAAGAAATAGTTAATATTTGATTTGAATAGCTAAAAATCAAATATGTATTCGAGGTGTTGTTATAACTCATAAACGAAGTTTATGAAATGAAATATAAAGTATGAATTTATAAAAGAACTAGATAGATGAGATTTTAAACTGTAATGGTAATATTTATTTAAATCAAGATTTGATTTTGATAAAATGAGTCGGGATTTCGATAAAGAAATAATATTCACATTTTAAAGTGAATAATGTTTTAAAAGCAAACGTTTTGCAGATTTAAAATGGAGTGAAGGAAATTAGAAACTGATTGGAGACTAGTTAAGTTGAACGACTTTCTAGGTATTGATCCTATGTTGGTTTCGGCCTTCGGGGTTAATACTTAGGGAGTTGTTCTCTTAATAGTTTATAGTTAGGGATTAATGGACGTTGAAGGATAAGGATGAGTGGATAAGAAACGGAAATGTTTTCCAAAGATAACATATATTTTCGAAATACGAGAAATAAGGAGTTGTGAATATATGGAAACACTTTTACAAGAAATCGTGAGAGGAAAACGGGTTGAAGAAATATTTGAGTAAAGATAGGATAAGGAAATTAGGAAATGAATAATTTAATAATAAATCACATTAAAGGGGATTAGTGTTTGTAACGGCAAGGAATTTTGCTCGATCCGGATCGATCGTTAAACCGACTAAGACCGTTCGAAACCCCTGATCGTTTTGAGAACAAGACAAAATAAAATGCAGACGGAAGAACATTTCATTGTTATTACAACAATTCCATCAGACACAAGAATATACAGAGTATAACTGAATAAATTACATTCAACAAATATCAGAGATTTAAATTACATTTAAATACATCGCAGCGGAAAATAATACAAAAGCACAACTAGAAGTGATACACGGATACAGAGCTTTCCGAGCATCGTTCCAGCTGTAAATCAGGACCCTGTGAATATAAATCTACAAAACCAAAACTACTAGCTACCCGTGTTGAAAATAGGGGCACCCAGAGTTTAGGTTAAAACAATAAACTCCAGGTCAGTCATGTGACTGGTGTGAGAACTAAAAACAGTTATTATTTTAACTTTAAAGAAGAGTAATTCAAGGGACCACGCCGTATGACACGGAACGGATTTCCTCCCAAGAACACTAGTGCATATAACAAAACAACGCAATGCTTTTTAGAAAAATGAAGCTATTATAAGACCCAGGTCCCATCACACAATGCAACGCAAGCCGGAGGATAGGATTTTCCCTTATAATAGCCAAACATGCTTGGTACGTCAAAACAAATCATTTGATACTATTATAAGTGTATAGTGTCAAAACAATTTTCAATCATAAATATCAATCATAGGCAGCATGGGTACCATATATCATGTCGCCATACTAGTTCTACAATTAAAACCGCAATATCACGTATTGGAAATTGGATTTCCGTCATGAGTCGAGGCAAGGGGCAAGCTCCTCTCCGCGTTCGAGACACTCTAGCAAATGCCTCAGGACCCCACTTTGATCCTTGGAATCGGCTGGGCCGGTCCTCTCTTACTTTTGAGGATTGGAAATTCCTGAACACACGTTTCCCGGTCCTTACAGACCTATATCCGAGGCGCCTCGCATTCCAAAAACTACACAGGTGAAAAGTATATAAATGTCAGGGCTGGTAGGTCACTGACACCACCCTAGCTAGAAAGAAACGTCGTGCTCTCCCAGCGGTCCGTCTCCCGTTTTTGACTCATACCGAGGTGTGAGGCTCGCGAATTCACGTTATACACAAAGCTACGCCACACAGGCCGTGCTTTGATCATCAACCACAAGACTTTGCTTTTCAACAGAAGCCTTAATCAATTTCCACTTACGCGTGCCACACTGGCAATTCACTCCATGCGACTGATGTCCATCGATATACAACCTCTGAGCTCGTACGTCTCAGAGAAGGGCGTTAAGCAAGAGAATAAATTCTCCCCCGCCAAACAGATGTATATTTAATAGAGATCAATCAACACAGAATAAAATCCAATGTCAGACACACAATCCATTTACAAGTTCGTTCCGGGTCTGAACGAAACCGGAGGCACTTTCCTCGCATATCCATCCATCTCCAAGTACGTCTGGACGATCACCAACTGTTTCCCTCATCTTGGGTGTACAGCCCAATCAAGATCATCAGTAATCACCCAAACGATGTGAAGACTTCCGGTCTTCAACCACCGTCTTCATCTTCGACATCTCGTCGAATCGGTTATTCAGAATGGGTATAACCCGGCCTTTCTGAATAACCCACGTATATAATAAACAAATGTTACACAAACACAACAAACGCCTCATTCCAATTCAGAATATTCTTTTATTCACAAAATCACATTCTTAGGGAAAGGTTCCCATTAATTTTATCCAAGATAAATTCTTCTAAATTTATTCTTTAATCTTCCTTTGGATATCATTTCAAACTAGTCGGGATTAGCGAACCACACCGAAGTAATTATTTGTTTTATTTCCCAATCCCAACCTATTCATTCCCTGGAGCAAAACTGGTAATACTCCATACCTAACACCACGGTGTTATCGGTAAAATTAATTACCATTTCACGTTCAAATCTAATTAAAGATTTAACTATCGCTTTGGTGCAAAACTGGTAATACTCCACTCTCAATCACTTTTCAGATTTGATAATTTAAATTATCAAATCACATTTTAATCTAATTAAAGATTCATTAAAACTTCACTTAGTTTTAATCCTTTCAAAAATCAACATCTTGCCTTTAACTAGGTTAAAGAACCAATGTCATCTAAAACACGATTCACGATAAACCCAAATCACATTTGATATTAAATACAAGGCTCTGAATAGAAAATATTCCGGCTTATATTCAATCTCAAATTCTGAAACCAACAAATATTGTATTGGAAATAACGATATAAAATATATCTTTCAAATTCCCATAACAATATCGGTATAGTCACGAAATCCAACATCGAAATATTCTGAAGATAATTTCGATTCAACTCCAGTCCAATCCACGTATTGGGAATATTGATTATTTTTAAAATCACTTTCAAATTCAATTTATTTATTTAAAAAATAAATTGATTTTAATTCTAGTTCAAAACTAGTTCATTTCGATAAAAATCTATTTTTATCTTTTCAAATATGGAATTTTTCAGCCCAATTTTTCCCAAATCATTTCTTATGATTTTACACAAATTATAGATATTTTTAATAATTTTATCAAGGCCCGTACAGTCGATTTCCATCAACGGCTATCGAACTGCACTTACAGCGACCTTTTTCAAATTTGATTTGGATATAATTCCAAATCCAACCGTTAGATTTCAAATTTCTAATATTCATTGGAAAGCTGTTTTCGATACGAACCCAACGGTTCCGGTTTTAGGAGAATCCGACAGTCAGATCTCCCGCAACATCAATTTGAAGTTAATGGTCGAAATTCACGAACTGCCGCGGCGCGTTCTATTCGGGCCAATATATATATATATAATATATATATATATTATATATTTCATCGATTTCCTTTTTAGAACGTATTTTATAAATCGTTTTAAATTCGTTTTCAAAACCATTTCAACGCTACATTCAATTTCAGATCGATTTGATTTCAATTCAATTCGAATTCATTTCAATTTTATTTAATTCAAATTCAAATTCGTTCCAATTCTATTTCTAATTCATTTCAATTCAATTCAATTTGAATTTACCTTCTATTTAATTCAATTCGAATTCATTTCAAATTGATTTCAATTCAATTTCAGTTCGTTTTAAATTTCATTCAAAACGATTTCAATTCGTTTTTAACTCAATTTCCATTTAATTCAAATTCATTTCAATTTAATTCGAATTCAAATTCACTTTCTATTCAATTCGAATCGAATTCATTTTCTATTCGATTCGAATTCATTTCAAATTGATTCAATAAAATTTCAATTTGAATTTTAATCTAATTTAATTTGAATTTCATTTCAAAATATTAAATTTTGAAATCACTTTTCAATATTCATTATAAAGCGAATAAAATCGATATAAATATCGTTCGCGTCAAATAACGCATCTCTAACCCACATGGCTTTATATTTTTCAAAAACTTCTTTATTCTATTCAACAAATGAATATATATTCTATTCAACACATGAATCTATATTTCTTTCAACACACGACTATTTTTGTTATGTTAAATATTTTATAAAATCATGGTATCTATCGTTTGATTTTTAATTAGACTCCACCGTGAAGTAGTTCTAATTTTAAATATGATAAAGATGTAAATTTTATTGTATAAAATATTTCACTCAACACGTCAATAGTTTCAACTCATGAACATCGTCAACACATGACTATTTTTATATTCAACACATGAATTTTCTTTTATAATATTCATTATTTTCCCAATTGGAATGAGGCCCAATCAATCACCATATAACGTTAATTATATGAATTCCATACAACACATGTATATAATAGCAACGATCAACAATCAACCATCATCCAAGGTGCACCACACAACTGCATAAGCATCAAATATAAATAATCAATGCTTACACAGCCTGTCGACCAATCGATCGACATACAATTAAATAATTGGGATTAGTGTACTCAAATATCATCCCAACACCCATGTGGGGTTTCAAATCAACAAACACTGAATATTATTTGTGCAGTTGGGCGATGTGTAAAATTTATCGACCCAATCAATATCAGTCAAATCAGTGTATATAAACAAATCGGCCGATTTGTATATAAATATTTATTTATTCACTTTCACGTTAAAAATTATATTTTTAACGATAATTAATTTATTTCAACCATCTACAATTTATTGTCGATTTCACATCAACATCACAAACAATTTCACAACACATCAATTAAAAAAACAAGCCATCCGTGGTCCGTGGATGACGGGTGTCGGGTGCTGCTAAGCACCGTCTGCATCCTAGTATATATATAACTAGAAAAGGAAATTTGAGTGAGAAGTTCTCACCAATAGCTATCCCAACTCCACGACACTTCTATTGTAGGAAATCATCGCCATTCTCGCCTTTTGTCGCTTTCGTTGCCCGTAGCCACTATATATATAAAAATCACATTTTCACTTCGCTATTCAATATATAAAAATCGAATTTTTACTTCGCTATTCAATATATAAAAATCAAATTTTCACTTCGCTATTCGATATATAAAAATCTAATTTTTACTTCGCTATTCAATATATAAAAATCTAATTTTTACTTCGCTATTCAATATATAAAAATCGAATTTTTACATTGCTACTATATAGGTAAAAATCATATTTTTACATTGCTACTATATAGATAAAAATTCTATTTTTACATTGCTACTATATAGATAAAAATTCTATTTTTACATTGCTACTATATAGATAAAAAATCTATTTTTACATTGCTACTATATAGATAAAAATTCTATTTTTACATTGCTACTATATAGATAAAAATTTCGCCTTTTCAAATATAAAGATTATATTTTTATATTCTCTATTATATAAAAGATTATATTTTTATAACTCTACAATATAAAAGATTATATTTTTATAACTCTACAATATAAAAGATTATATTTTTATCACTCTACAATATAAAAGATTATATTTTTATCACTCTACAATATAAAAGATTATATTTTTATCACTCTACAATTATTTATACAACGAAAAATCCTATCTTTACACGGATAAAAATCATGACTTCCTACGAATAAAAATTCAATCTTCATCCCTATATGTATTTTATAAATATAATCTTTATTCATCATTAGTAAATAAAAATCTATTACCTAATAAATAAATAAAACAAATAAAAATAAAACATAAAAAAAACTTACAGGGGGTTTAACGAGAGGAGGGGGGTCCACAGCTAGCGGAGGCGGTCAGAGAAGGGCTCAAGGGGGTGCGGCTATGGGTGGTGGTGGCTATGGGCCCGGAGGTGTCGGTTCCCATCGATTAGGGCTTTGGGGGTATGCTTTTCGAGAGGGAGAGAGGAGAGAGAAGGAGGGGTGGTCGGGGAGCGGCTATCGGCGCTTGACTGGAGGGGAGTGGGAGAAGGAAGAAACGGCGGCGGCAGGCGGTGAAGGGGAGGGTCTCCTCCTGCTGCTTCATCTTTTTTTTTCTTCTGAACTAAATGGAACGGGGGGGGGGGGGGGCAGAGGAAATAAAGGAGAGGGTTTTATTATTTATTTATTTTATTTTCCACCAAAAAGCTACTTTTATTTTCGAACTCAAAACGAGGCCCACCGCCTGTCTTCCATAGCTAATTACCCCCGTTCCGAACACAATGGGATATGTATCGTAAGCTTATTCGGCTGTTACGACCGGTTTTCGTCAAAATCAACATATACTTCTATATATTGAATTTGAACACGCATTTCAATTTACCGGGGCCACATACTAACTATACAAATTCCCAAAAAATATTTTCTAGCTTCGTATCGACGATATGGTCCTAACAAAACTAGTTTCGTCGAATTCTGAGACCGTTGGAAAAATGGCCATTTTCCAATCGATTAAAATCAACTGAAAATGGTCAAACGCGTTTTCCTTTGCCGCGCTCACATATTGATTCGAAAAATTATGAAATTTGGAATCTAGCAATAATTTGACATCACGGATCCAAAAAAACTGGTTTCGTCGAAATCCGAGGTCGTTTGCAAAATTTCTATTTTTAAGGGCCTGAATTCCATAGCGACTATTCAAAATTTTCAATTGGACATATCTTTTGATTCCCGCTATGAAATTTCGATTTTCCGGATTCGTTGGAAAGATATTCTCAAATAGATCCTAATGTTTTTGGTTTCACTAAAATCCGGATTGTTTTGCACCTGGTACATTCATTTGAAGTTTGAAATCGAATTATCGAACTACCGCGCCATTTTCAATTCTATTTATATTTATAAATAATTATTTATATTCTAACGACGACGTATATAATATATACGTTCGAATTCTATTCAAAATAAATTTCTCGTCGATATTATTCAAAATAATTCATTTTAAATGTTCAAAATTCGCTAAAATTGCCAAAATAAAATTTTTAAAACTGGCCCGCATTTTCGGGTTGTTACAATCTCCCCCACTTAAAACTTTTCGTCCCCGAAAAGAACGAAGTCGAAAGTGGTTTGATTGATCAACTCTACGTTCGATCTGGCTTCCATTCTCCAACTTTTCAGTTTCTGAGAATTTTCAAATTCTTCAAAAATTTGCTAACACCCTAAATTTTCGAAAATTTCGGCATAACCTCCCCTGGACCGAGAGCCACGGGAAAATTCCTAAATTGCCATATAGGCCTTCTGATCTCAAAAAGAAAAAGAAAAAGCCAAGCGGCTAGCCAATCGGCTCATAAAATCATCATCACCCAAACAAAACAGTAAATTATAGTAAATATGTACCTATTTGTCGGGCAAACAAATTTTATTCTCTGCTCTAGCCTCCTTGCTATGACCTGTTCAATGTAAGTACATGTATATGCAAGTAAATGCGACCAATTTTCAATACAATTCAATATTTGGTACAATTAGGCTAAATGGTTCAAAATTAGCAAACAAATAAACAAACAATACAAACATCAATCAATTAGTGAATTATCATTTCAAATTCATAATTTTGATGCATATACAAAAATCATGTTTTGATGCCAAATCACAACAAATGAATTCTACCTATATTGGTTTTGGTTCTCACACCAGTCTAATGGAAATATATAGATATCACACCTTCGAAATACGAACATAAATACTGATAATGCGGCCGCATCATCAGAATTATCCCCAGTGTCTAGAATGTGATTCTATATCTATCCAGTATATTAAAACTTCGAATATACATTCATGACGCGTATACGCGAAATCTTTATATACTTGATTGTCCAAATTCAAAATAAATAAATATTCAAATACGTATAAAACGATTTAAATTTTCAAAACAAAATTGTTTTCATTTGAAAAATATACTCTTCACACTCGTTCTAGGATACTACTGATCCTATCTCTAACGAGTCATTCTAATTGGATATTACTAATTCAATATCTGATGAATTCTTTCGTATGGTTCTAATGTGTCTTGTTCTCGAGCCCTGTAAACCAAAGCTCTGATACCAAACTGACACGGCAAGGAATTTCGCTCGATCCGGATCGATCGTTAAACCGACTAAGACCGTTCGAAACCCCTGATCGTTTTGAGAATAGGACAAAATAGAACGCAGACGGAAGAACATTTCATTGTTATTACAACAATTCCATCAGATACAAGAATATACAGAGTATAACTGAATAAATTACATTCAACAAATATCAGAGATTTGAATTACATTTAAATACACCGCAGCGGAAAATAATACAAAAGCACAACTAGAAGTGATACACGGATAGAGAGCTTTCCGAGCATCGTTCCAGCTGTAAATCAGGACCCTGTGAATATAAATCTGCAAAACCAAAACTACTAGCTGCCCGTGTGGAAAATAGGGGCACCCAGAGTTTAGGTTAAAACAATAAACTCCAGGTCAGTCATGTGACTGGTGTGAGAACTAAAAACAGTTATTATTTTAACTTTAAAGAAGAGTAATTCAAGGGACCACGCCATATGACACGGAACGGGTCTCCTCCAAGAACACTAGTGCATATAACAAAACAGCGCAATGCTTTTTAGAAAAATGAAGCTATTATAAGACCCAGGTCACATCACACAATGCAACGCAAGCCGGAGGATAGGGTTTTCCCTTATAATAGCCAAACATGTTTGGTATGTCAAAACAAATCATTTGATACTATTATAAGTGTATAGTGTCAAAACAATTTTCAATCATAAATATCAATCATAGGCGGCATGGGTACCATATATCATGTCGCCATTCTAGTTCTACAATTAAAACGGCAATATCACGTATTGGAAATTGGATTTCCGTCATGAGTCGAGGCAAGGGGCAAGCTCCTCTCCGCGTTCGAGACACTCTAGCAAATGCCTCAGGACCCCACTTTGATCCTTGGACTCGGTTGGGCCGGTCCTCTCTTACTTTTGAGGATTGGCAATTCTTGAACACACGTTTCTTGGTCCTTACAGACCTATATCCGAGGCGCCTCGCATTCCAACAACCACACAGGTGAAAAGTATATAAATGTCAGGGCTGGTAGGTCACTGACACCACCCTAGCTAGAAAGAAACGCCGTGCTCTCCCAGCGGTCTGTCTCCCGTTTTTGACTCATACCGAGGTGTGAGGCTCGCGAATTCACGTTATACCCAAAGCTATGCCACACAGGCCGTGCTTTGATCATCAACCACAAGACTTTGCTTTTCAACAGAAGCCTTGATCAATTGCCACTTACGCGTGCCACACTGGCAATTCACTCCATGCGACTGATGTCCATCGATATACAACCTCTGAGCTCGTACGTCTCAGAGAAGGGCGTTAAGCAAGAGAATAAATTCTCCGCCGCCAAACAGATGTATATTTAATAGAGATCGATCAACACAGAATAAAATCCAATGTCAGACACACAATCCATTTACAAGTTCGTTCTGGGTCTGAACGAAACCGGAGGCACTTTCCTCGCATATCCATCCATCTCCAAGTACGTCTGGACGATCACCAACTGTTTCCCTCATCTTGGGTGTACAGCCCAATCAAGATCAGCAGTAATCACCCAAACGATGTGAAGACTTCCGGTCTTCAACCACCGTCTTCATCTTCGACATCTCGTCGAATCGGTTATTCAGAATGGGTATAACCCGGCCTTTCTGAATAACCCACGTATATAATAAACAAATGTTACACAAACACAATAAACGCCTCATTCCAATTCAGAATATTCTTTTATTCACAAAATCACATTCTTAGGGAAAGGTTCCCATTAATTTTATCCAAGATAAATTCTTCTAAATTTATTCTTTAATCTTCCTTTGGATATCATTTCAAACTAGTCGGGATTAGCGAACCACACCGAAGTAATTATTTGTTTTATTTCCCAATCCCAACCTATTCATTCCCTGGAGCAAAACTGGTAATACTCCATACCTAACACCACAGTGTTATCGGTAAAATTAATTACCATTTCACGTTCAAATCTAATTAAAGATTTAACTATCGCTTTGGAGCAAAACTGGTGATACTCCACTCTCGATCACTTTTCAGATTTGATAATTTAAATTATCATATCACATTTTAATCTAATTAAAGATTCATTAAAACTCCACTTAGTTTTAATCCTTTCAAAAATCAACATCTTGCCTTTAACTAGGTTAAAGAACCAATGTCATCTAAAACACGATTCACGATAAACCCAAATCACATTTGATATTAGATACAAGGCTCTGAATAGAAAATATACCGCTTATATTCAATCTCAAATTCTGAAACCAACAAATATCGTATTGGAAATAACGATATAAAATATATCTTTCAAATTCCCATAACAATATCGGTATAGTCACGAAATCCAACATCGAAATATTCTGAAGATAATTTCGATTCAACTCCAGTCCAATCCACGTATTGGGAATATTGATTATTTTTAAAATCACTTTCAAATTCAATTTATTTATTTCAAAAATAAATTGATTTTAATTCTAGTTCAAAACTAGTTCATTTCGATAAAAATCTATTTTTATCTTTTCAAATATGGAATTTTTCAGCCCAATTTTTCCCAAATCATTTCTTATGATTTTACACAAATTATAGATATTTTTAATAATTTTATCAAGGCCCGTACAGTCGATTTCCATCAACGGCTATCGAACTGCACTTACAGCGACCTTTTTCAAATTTGATTTGGATATAATTCCAAATCCAACCGTTAGATTTCAAATTTCTAATATTCATTGGAAAGTTGTTTTCGATACGAACCCAACGGTTCCGGTTTTAGGAGAATCGACAGTCGGATCTCCCGCAACATCAATTTGAAGTTAATGGTCGAAATTCACGAACTGCCGCGGCGCGTTCTATTCGGGTCATTATATATATGTATATATAATATATATATATATATATATCATATATATTTCATCGATTTCCTTTTTAAAACGTATTTTATAAATCGTTTTAAATTCGTTTTCAAAACCATTTCAACGCTACATTCAATTTCAGATCGATTTGATTTCAATTCAATTCGAATTCATTTCAATTTTATTTAATTCGAATTCAAATTCGTTTCAATTCAATTCTAATTCTAATTCGTTTCAATTCAATTTGAATTTACCTTCTATTTAATTCAATTCGAATTCATTTCAAATTGATTTCAATTCAATTTCAGTTCGTTTTAAATTTCATTCAAAATGATTTCAATTCGTTTTTAACTCAATTTCCATTTAATAATTCATTTCAATTTAATTCGAATTCAAATTCACTTTCTATTCAATTCGAATCGAATTCATTTTCTATTCGATTCGAATTCATTTCAAATTGATTCAATAAAATTTCAATTTGAATTTTAATCTAATTTAATTTGAATTTCATTTCAAAATATTAAATTTTGAAATCACTTTTCAATATTCATTATAAAGCGAATAAAATCGATATAAATATCGTTCGCGTCAAAATAACGCATCTCTAATCCACACGGCTTTATATTTTTCAAAAACTTCTTTATTCTATTTAACAAATGAATATATATTCTATTCAACACATGAATCTATATTTCTTTCAACACACGACTATTTTTGTTATGTAAAATATTTTATAAAATCATGGTATCTATCGTTTGATTTTTAATTAGACTCCACCGTGAAGTAGTTCTAATTTTAAATATGATAAAGATGTAAATTTTATTGTATAAAATATTTCACTCAACACGTCAATAGTTTCAACTCATGAACATCGTCAACACATGACTATTTTTATATTCAACACATGAATTTTCTTTTATAATATTCATTATTTTCCCAATTGGAATGAGGCCCAATCAATCACCATATAACGTTAATTATATGGATTCCATACAACACATGTATATAATAGCAACGATCAACAATCAACCATCATCCAAGGTGCACCACACAACTGCATAAGGATCAAATATAAATAATCAACGCTTACACAGCCTGTCGACCAATCGATCGACATACAATTAAATAATTGGGATTAGTGTACTCAAATATCATCCCAACACCCGTGTGGGGTTTCAAATCAACAAACACTGAATATTATTTGTGCAGTTGGGCGATGTGTAAAATTTATCGACCCAATCAATATCAGTCAAATCAGTGTATATAAACAAATCGGCCGATTTGTATATAAATATTTATTTATTCACTTTCACGTTAAAAATTATATTTTTAACGATAATTAATTTATTTCAACCATTTACAATTTATTGTCGATTTCACATCAACATCACAAATAATTTCACAACAAATCAATTAAACAAACAAGCCATCCGTGGTCTGTGGATGACGGGTGTCGGGTGCTGCTAAGCACCGTCTGCATCCTAGTATATATATAACTAGAAAAGGAAAATTGAGTGAGAAGTTCTCACCAATAGCTATCCCAACTCCACGACACTTCTATTGTAGTAAATCATCGCCATTCTCGCCTTTTGTCGCTTTCGTTGCCCATAGCACTATATATATAAAAATCACATTTTCACTTCGCTATTCAATATATAAAAATCGAATTTTCACTTCGCTATTCAATATATAAAAATCTAATTTTTACTTCGCTATTCAATATATAAAAATCTAATTTTTACTTCGCTATTCAATATATAAAAATCGAATTTTTACTTCGCTATTCAATATATAAAAATCGAATTTTTACTTCGCTATTCAATATATAAAAATCTAATTTTTACATTGCTACTATGTAGATAAAAATTCTATTGTTACATTGCTACTATATAGATAAAAATTCTATTTTTACATTGCTACTATATAGATAAAAATTCTATTTTTACATTGCTACTATATAGATAAAAATTCTATTTTTACATTGCAACTATATAGATAAAAATTTTGCCTTTTCAAATATAAAGATTATATTTTTATATTCTCTATTATATAAAAGATTATATTTTTATAACTCTACAATATAAAAGATTATATTTTTATAACTCTACAATATAAAAGATTATATTTTTATCACTCTACAATATAAAAGATTGTATTTTTATCACTCTACAATATAAAAGATTATATTTTTATCACTCTACAATATAAAAGATTATATTTTTATCACTCTACAATATAAAAGATTATATTTTTATCACTCTACAATATAAAAGATTGTATTTTTATCACTCTACAATTATTTATACAACGAAAAATCCTATCATTACACGGATAAAAATCATGACTTCCTACGAATAAAAATTCAATCTTTATCCCTACATGTATTTTATAAATATAATCTTTATTCATCATTAGTAAATAAAAATCTATTACCTAATAAATAAATAAAACAAATAAAAATAAAACATAAAAAAAACTTACAGGGGTTTTAACGAGGGGAGGGGGGTCCACAGCTAGCGGAGGCGGTCGGAGAAGGGCTCAGGGGGGTGCGACTATGGGTGGTGGCGGCTATGGGCCCGGAGGTGTCGGTTCCCATCGATTTGGGCTTTGGGGGTATGCTTTTCGAGAGGGAGAGAGAAGGAGGGGGTGGTCGGGGAGCGGCGATCGGCGCTTGACTAGAGGGAGAGGGAAAGAAGAAACGGCGGCGGCAGGCGGTGAAGGGGCTCCTCCTGCTGCTTCGTCTTTTTTTCCTTTTTTTTCTTCTGAACTAAATGGAACGAGGGGGGGGGGGGGCAGAGGAAATAAAGGAGAGGGTTTTATTATTTATTTTTTTATTTTATTTTCCACCAAAAAGCAACTTTTATTTTCGATCTCAAAACGAGGCCCACCGCCTGTCGTCCATAGCTAATTACCCCCATTCCGAACACAATGGGATATGTATCGTAAGCTGATTCGGCTGTTACAACCAATTTTCGTCAAAATCAACATATACTTCTATATATTGAATTTGAACGCGCATTTCAATTTACCGGGACCACATACTAACTCCAAAAATTCCCGAAAAATATTTTCTAGCTTCGTATTGACAATACGGTCCTAACAAAACTAGTTTCGTCGAATTCTGAGACCGTTGGAAAAATGGCCATTTTCCAGTCGATTAAAATCAACTAAAAATGGTCAAACGCGTTTTCCTTTGCCGCGCTCACATATTGATTCGAAAAATTATGAAATTTGGAATCTAGTAATAATTTGACTTCACGGATCCAACAAAAGTGGTTTCGTCGAAATCCGAGGTCGTTTGCAAAATTTCCATTTTTAAGGGCCTGAATTCCATAGCGACTATTCAGAATTTTCAACTGGACATATCTTTTGATTCCTGCTATGAAATTTTGAATTTCCAGATTTGTTGGAAAGATATTCTCAAATAGATCCTAATGTTTTTGGTTTCACTAAAATCCAGATTGTTTTGCACCCGGTACATTCAATTGAAGTTTGAAATCGAATTATCGAACTACCGCGCCATTTTCAATTCTATTTATATTTATAAATAATTATTTATATTCTAATGACGACGTATATAATATATACGTTCAAATTCTATTCAAAATAAATTTCTCGTCGATATTATTCAAAATAATTCATTTTAAATGTTCAAAATTCGCTAAAATTGCCAAAATAAAATTTTTAAACTGGCCCGCATTTTCGGGTTGTTACAGTGTTGATTGATGATTGATCGGTAAGATTTCCATTTGGAAATACGACCGTTGTTTGCACACATATTTTTCTTTGATAGTTAAATCACTGATTATCAAAGTTTTTGACCATTTCCGTTGTCAATACGGAGAGACCGGGATCAGATTTATTACCTGAAAACCACTCCGTATGGGCATTATCGTTTTGAATCAAATATATCGAAGACAACTGAAGATGGAGTTTATGCAAGGGTTATTGTGGTGATCCTAGGTAGAAATTGCCTAAGATGGATTTACAGAATAATTCTTTCAAGTTGTCCAATCCTAAGACAACGTATAGGGACGAATGTCTGACAGAGTATATCTAATAGATCGCGAAAGTTAATCTCTTCAAACGTATTGACATTTGTGGCGGGGGAATTCATTTATCTTAGCTTATACCGTGGTATTTTTTAGTCAACTAATTTGTGATTTGGCGGGAATGATGATGTGTCATTCAAAATAAATAAAGATGTGATCTGTATAGTGATACGTTATGACCTCAAGCCTCATCAACCGAGAAATGACAGAAATCGGGCAGGCAACATGGCTAAGTGGGTTGCACCCAATTAGGGTATATTGTCACCATCTAGAGAATTTTCATATTTGTTACTTCTTTCAATTCTGTATCTCCTGGGAACAGTTATTTTGGTATACCAACCATAAGGTGATAATATATTCGGAACATTCAAGCGAAATGAATGGCCGGTCATGTGTGGTCGAGTTTCAAGATGTTCTTGTTGAACTCCAGTGTATCATTTCTAGGATCGGAAGGTGGTTCCATACCTTGTCATAGTTGGAAATCCATTACCCAATAAGAGCCCGCGGTTTTTTTGATTTTTTATTATATAAGTAGAGCGTAAGATGAAAGTGTTCTGCAAGATTGTTATTTACTTGATTTAGACATTATTATAATATCAGAAAAGTATTATTTAGAAAAGAATGTTTAGGGTTATCGAAAGGTAAAAACCATCCTTGTTTATGTGTGGATCGGTCTTACGATTATCATTCTGTAACACCCCACGTCCATTAACGTCACTCACAAAGGGAATGCCTTAACTTTAGTGGAACGTTATAAGTAAACAGAACAGAATATTACAAGATAGATACTCAAAGTAGTACTTGAAATATTTTATAACTTTATTGCAGCGGAAACAGAAATAAGTTTGGTTACATCTTTCAAACCCCCAATACCGAAATTCAAGTACATAAATATCAGTCATGTACAAAAGCCTTCAAAGTACAAAATTTTAAAGCCATAATCCCCAATAGAGAATGCCATAAATAAGTAGAATAAAAGCCAAGCAATACTTCAAGCACTTCTAGCACTTCAAGAAGATGGAATCTGAATCAAGCTCCTATGTTTCCACCCTGAGAACCTGGGGGGGCATAACAAAAGAGGTGAAATAAACTAGGCCAGACATAAGTCTGGTGAGTCCAGTGACTTTCAGCATATAAACAGATAACAGTGTCATGACATGTAAATAAAAATGGATGAGAGATAACTGTAACAGGAGTAGCAGGTTAACATAAGTGACATAATGATATAGGCCAAACTAAGCTTCTTACTTACTCTTCGCTTCCCTGCACTAATACTAGTATAAAACAATTAGGTGTTGTCCTAATGTCTAAACAGAAAACAGAACGATCTCTTCAGAAACACGATGCTAGTAATGGGCCTTTACCACCATAACAGAAACAGATGTACAGAAACAGAATCTAGTAATGGGCCTTTACCACCCGAATAGAGACACAGTATAGAAACAGAATGCTAGTAATGGGCCTTTACCACCCGAACAGAGACAAATGTTATAGAAAGAGAAGCAGAAACAGAATCAGAGACAGAAACAGAATATTCCCTATGGAAAAAGAATGTTAGAATTAGGTGTACACTAGTGACGGGCCTTTACCACCCAAACAGACGGTACCACGCAGAAACAGGCAGGTGTTACCACCCCAACAGAAACAGACGGTACCCAACAGAAACAGACAGAACTAGGTGTACCCTAAATTCTACCCTAAGCGATCGGCTCCCTAATACATATATACCCTGTGCTAGCACCACAGAAGGGTGTACCATTCCCTAAAGTGGCAACCTATAGACACAGACCTATTTACATATGTCACGACGTCTTACATCCTCAAAGCAGAACGGATCCATGCACACACATGACCCGGTTGGAATGCACCATCAACACCCCTCGCCATTATCAGAATGAACCTCTTATAATTAGTTCAGTAAGCGTGCCCTGGACCCCTAACTAGTGTTGGGTCATAGTTTTGATACCAGAAAGGGTTACTGACTAATATGGGTCCCGCACAACAGATGACACAAGTAATTACCCCTCCTAACCTTGTGTCCCCAGACTAACATATTTCAGATTAACTTGCTTATAAATTTCAGATGTACAAAGTTCAGATTAACTAGTTCTCAGACCAGACATACAGGTTAACAGGTTTTCAGACTAACGGATCAGGTATGCAGATTAATAAGTTTTCAGACTAACATATCAGATATGCAGATTAACAAGTTTTCAAACTAACGGATCAGACATACAGATTAACAGACTTACATATTGTTTCACCTAACCTTGTATTGGGCCTACACATTTACGAAACGGGTTTATTAGATTCATCCGTCCAGTTGACTTAACCCTATCCACCCAACACGTTTTAGGCATCATATTTATCCTAAATTTGCATTAATTAGATATTAATGCACAGACCTCTTAGGTCGGTAGCTTATGGCCGCTGGATGTGCCGGGCGGTTCCGGGCAGACTTCTGCCACAAGGCAGACCTAACTTCGTGTCTAAGCATCTTTATGCCTACGACCTCTCACATTAGACTGATAGTTTGTGGTTGTTGGTTAAGCCGGTTGGGTCCGGGCAGGCTTCTACCGCAAACAGAGTCTAACCTCATGTCTCAGCATTCTTATTTTTAGCTAAAGTATCCATTCACAGATTATGCCAATATCAGACTAATTATGCCAATTCAACAAATTAACTTCTTTACAAGTTACAGCAGATTATCCAAAGTTCTATTAACATGTTTTGCTCAATTTTAGATCGAGGCTACAGATTTTCATACCCCAAATTACCGTATTCAAATTCAACAGATTTAGCAGATTAGAAAATTTAACAGATTTAATCATCCCTTAAAATTCCATTGACATAGCTCACCTAATCATAAAATTAAGCCTAATTTTATATGCCCAAATTATGGTCATAATTCACAGTATAACATATGCCCCAAATTTTATTTAAATTTACATAGTACATATTTGTTCTCCAAAAACCCCATATCATGATATACAATACGAATTATGCCAAATTATAGCCTTTGATTTCAGCGTATGCCAAATATCCAAAATCCCCATTTAGGCGTATTCACAATTAATAGTTATCCTTTTTTAATATAGATATTTATGCCTAAGTCATATACAAAATAATTCTCCTTCTTCCAAATCACAAACTATCATATATAGTATGCGCAGATCTAGATCTTAAATTACAACATATGTTCTTTTCTCAATTTAGTCACAAATCAGTCATGTCTAATTATGCATCATTCACTATTATTCCCAAATTTAGCGTTCGTGCGTCGATCTCTTATGATATTTGGCTTAGGCTCGTGGTAGCCTGGCTATAGAACAGAAGGAAGGAAGAGATACAGAATAGTTACAATAATATTAATAAGATAGATCTACACAGAAAACAGATCTGATAAACAAGAATATGCATAATCTCCAATTTAGATTTATAACCATGTCAAGATCATAATTAAATTTCATATCTGAAAATAACTGTACTCACCTTGGTTGGATTCTAAAAGAAAAAAGGGGTTGTAGTTGTTCTCTTTTAATCCTATTCAGATTGGAAGAAGAAGGAGCACTAGTTCTAGCTTAGGTTTCAGCAGAGTAGCGAGGCCATTGATTTATTTTAATATGAATTAAAGGAGAGCATAGGCGTAATGAAATTGTGTAGAGAAAACTGTAGCCTTAGGGGTGTTTATATAGCATAGGGATCAACGAATCTGGTCAAAACGGGCATCCAAATGCAGAAAAATGAACCTGTCCTCGGATCTGGAAATGGGGGGAGGTCGCCTCCTGGTCGACCTATGTGGCCCAGGTCGACCCCCCAAGTCGACTCCCTGGTCGACCTGGGTCCTGGGAGGAAAATTTCCCGCCCAATCCGGTTGTGTGTTTTGAATTTCGAATTTTAAATTTTAAATCCGAGCCGTTTTAATTTATTTAAATCCTGAAACTTCTGAAGGCCATAACTTCTTCATATGGAGTCCGATTTACGCAATCTCGGACTCTATCTCAAGCAGAATTCCGAGACGAACGCAATGGAGTAACCCTTTTCCCTTAGTTCTTCTCTTAAATATTAAGTATACTTTGTTTTGTTACTTTATGTTCACAAAAAATATGGGGTGTTACATTCTCCCCTCCTTTAAGTATTTCATCTCCGAAATCTTCAAGTTAAGAAGAATGTGTCATACCATCCAATTACTCATCTACTCAACCATCATCCACAAACATCCATTGTCCTTAGAAAACTTCTAATGTTGCATGTACATATGTAAAAGTGTGTGTATTTGTCTCTTATCTAATGCAAAGATCAGGCGGTCTACTGATTCAGTTGACCTCCTCAATGCGAATTATGTTAGTGCCATGAGTCCAATTATGTATGCAAGAAATCCTATTTGATACTCATCATTTCTATATGAGTTCGTAACCATTCATCCAAATGCAACATCCATGTGATGAGACAATCATTTTGCATTCACAAAAATTGAAAAAAAATGCACACACATCCATATGCAGTATGAGAGTGTTTTTGAGCCGATCTAGTGCCTAGTGTGTGTATATGCATCCACGAGCAACCACTAGCAGCCACTTGCATCCACTTGCAACCATCAAACATAACATGTCTCAAACACATGTTTACACCCATTAGTTTCTACCTAAAGTTTGAACACTCGATCGATAGGATACGACCGAGTGATAGAAGCAAGTACAATTAAAACAAAAGTTCTGTTCCCATTAGACATCGGTTAACAGAATAATTCCCTAAGTATCAAACCCAAAGACCGAAATCAACATCAGATTGACACTCAGAGAATTACTCCGATTAAACAATGTCAAAACTGGAAATCTACTTCACGCTTCGAGTAAAAACCCCTATCCTTTTCAGAAATATTCAGATACTTACAGATTACTGGTACAGATCAGATTATCAAATGATTCTAAGGAAACTAAGCATGATAAAAACCCACCATATCCCACAAAACCAGAATGTATGCATCATAGTCAACTTAACGCCTAACACATATACCCTCAAACCCCAACCTATCACAAACAGATGAGTCGTAACCCTTATGGGGTTTGGGACTATAGCGGGATCAGAAACAAGACTAATATTAAAGTGCAGAGTCTCAATTACAGAATTAAAATGCCAGAATGATCAGATAAGGAAATTAAACTTTCTACAGAAAATTTTTCACCTCTATCCTGTCCACCAACTACGAGAGCATTCACCTACCTTCCAGAAGATTCTGCCCTTTTCCCTTGCCTTCTGGGGCAATCCTTGATCAGATGTCCTATCTTACCGCACTGAAAACAACCAGTCTTCTTACATGTTAACAAGTGTTTCTCTAAAGTTGCCCCCATCGCGCGGAAAACCCTACGAAGCTCGAAAGAGGATTAACCGTAGGTGAAATTACTGCGGCTACAGAGGGAAATTAGGCACTTCTTTGCCCTTCGACAGGCGCCGTAGTCTCATCATGCCAACGGAACCATGTCGTGATGAGGTTACCTCCCACAAAGCCAGGAGCCCCGGAGACTCAGAAAAGAAGTGTGACGGCAAGGAATTTCGCTCGGTCCGAACCAGTCGCTAAACCGATCCAGGCCGTTCGAAACGCCCTATCGTTTGAGAACAGGACAAATCAGAACGCATACAGAAGAACGTTTCATTGTATATTACAACAATGCATCAGATTACAAGGATGTACAGAGTATAAATGAATATTACACAGAAATATCAGAGATTTTAAATTACATTTAAATACATAGCAGCGGAAGATAATACAATACATAACTAGAAGTAGATATACGGATACAAAGCTTTCCGGATATCGTTCCAGCTGTAAACCAGGATCCTGTGAATATAAATCTGCAAAACCAAAACTACTAGCTGCCCGTGTCAAAATGAGGGCACCCAGAGTTTAGGTTAAAACAATAAACTCCAGGTCAGTCATGTGACTGGTGTGAGAACTAAAACAGTTAATCTTTATTTTTAAAGCTAGGTAAATCAAGGGACCACGCCGTATAACACGGAACGGGTTTCCTCCCAAGAATACCAGTGCATAAAACAAACAGCGCAATGCTAAATAAAGAAAAATGAAGCTGTTATAAGACCCAGGTCCTATCACACAATGCAACGCAAGCCGGGGGATAGGGTTTTTACCTTATAACAGCCAAAGAATGCTTGATACGTTTAAAACAAATCGTTTGATACTATTATAAGTGCATAGTGTATAAAACAACTTCAAATCATAAGTATCAATCATAGGCGGCATGAGCGCCCCATCCCACTATGTCACCATATATAGGTTTACAAATAAAACCGCAAAGTCACGTATTTGGAAATTGGATTTCCGTCTATGAACCGAGGCAAAAGATAGTCCTCAACCGATTCGAGACTGCCTAGCCCGAGCCTCAGGACCCAGACTCAGGTGGGCCCTTGGATCGTCAGGGCCGGTCCACACGGAGTGGATTAAAATGCCTGAACATGCGTTTCCCCGCCCTATGGGGCGTAAACGAGCCAACGAATGACTCCATCGGTTCGAGAACGACCGATCAATCCGAGGCGCCTCGCAACAGCAACAACCACATAAGTCAAACTCGTCAGGGCGTGTAAAACCACTGACGCCACTTCTAACTAGGAAGAAACGCAAGTCCTCCCTGATGTCCCCTCCCGTTTTTGGTTCATACCGGGTGTGAAACTCGCGAAGCAAACGTTACACAAAGCTACGCCACAAAGGCTGTGCTTTGATCATCACCACAAGACTTTGCTTTTCAACAGAAGCCTTGATCATTTGCATCTTAGCATGCCACACAGGCAAACCACTCTATGCAACCGATATCAGTCACACAGAATGAAATCCAATGTCAGACACACAGTCCATTTACAAGTCCGTTCTGGGCCTGAACGAAACCGGAGGCACCTAGTACCCCGCATATCCATCGATCTCCAAGTACGTCTGGACGATCACCAACTGTTTCCATCTTCTTGGGTGTACAGCCCAATCAAGATCATCAGTAATCACCCAAACGACGTGAAGACTTCTGGTCTTCGACCACCGTCTTCATCTTCGACACCACGTCGAATCAGTTATTCAGAATGGGATAAACCCGGTCTTTCTGAATAACTCGCGTATATTTTAAATAAGTGTTACACAAACACAACATACGCCTCATTCCAATTCATTAGTCACTAACCGTAAATTAATCAAGAGAATAATTCCCCAAATATTAACCCCGAAGGCCGAAACCAACATCAGATCAATATCCAGAAAACCATTCTGCTTGGCTAACCGACAGTTAGTTTCTAAATTTCACGTTCAAATCTAATTAAAGATTTAACTATCGCCTGGAGCAAAACTGGTGATACTCCATTCTCGATCTTTTCAATCTAATTAAAGATTCATTAAAACTTCACTTAGTTTTAATCATTATCTGGGTTAAAGAATCAGTGTCATTTAAAAACACGATTCACGATAAACCCAAAATCACATTCCATTAATTATCGGGTTAAAGAACAAGTGTTATTTAAAACACTGTTCACGATAAACCCAAAAATCAATACCAATTCAATTCCAATTAAATATCATTTAATTGGTACACTTCATTAAATCTAAATAAAAAGATTTAATCTTTTCTCAACTGGGTTCAAGAACAGTGTTAGTGAAGACACCATTCACGACAAACCCAAATCACATTCATTAATTATCGGGTTAAAGAACAAGTGTTATTTAAAATACTGTTCACGATAAACCCAAAAATCAATACCAATTCAATTCCAATTAAATATCATTTAATTGGTACACTTCATTAAATCTAAATAAAAAGATTTAATCTTTTCTCAACTGGGTTCAAGAACAGTGTTAGTGAAGACACCATTCACGACAAACCCAAATCACATTCATTAATTATCGGGTTAAAGAACAAGTGTTATTTAAAACACTGTTCACGATAAACCCAAAAATCAATATCAATTCAATTCCAATTAAATATCATTTAATTGGTACACTTCATTAAATCTAAATAAAAAGATTTAATCTTTTCTCAACTGGGTTCAAGAACAGTGTTAGTGAAGACACCATTCACGACAAACCCAAATCACATTCATTAATTATCGGGTTAAAGAACAAGTGTTATTTAAAACACTGTTCACGATAAACCCAAAAATCAATATCAATTCAATTCCAATTAAATATCATTTAATTGGTACACTTCATTAAATCTAAATAAAAAGATTTAATCTTTTCTCAACTGGGTTCAAGAACAGTGTTAGTGAAGACACCATTCACGACAAACCCAAATCACATTTGATATTCAATACAAGGCTCTGAATAGAAAATATACCGGCTTATATTCAATATCAAATTCCACGACTAACAAATGTCGTATTGGAAATAGCGATATAAATATATATCTTTCAAATTTCCATAACAACACCTGTATAATCACGAATTCCAACATCGAAATATTCCGAAGACAATTTCGATTCAAATCCACTCCAATGCAATCATTGGATATTCTGGTTATTTTCAAAACCCTTTTCAAATTCAATTTATTTATTTAAAAATAAATAGAATTATAATTCTGATTCAAAACTAGTTCATTTCGATAAAAATCTATTTTTATCCTTTCAAATAGGGAGTTTTTCATCCCAATTCTTTCTAAATCATTTCTTATGATTTTACATAAATTATTACTATTTTTAATAATTTTATCAAGGCCCGTACAGTCGATTTCCATCAATGGCCATCGAACTGCACTTACAACGACCTTTTTCGAATTTGATTTGGACGTATCTCCAAATCCAACCGTTAGATTTCAAATTTCTAACATTCATTAGAAAGCTCTTTTCGATACGAACCCAACGGTTCCGGTTTTAGGAGAATCCGACGGTCGGATCTCCCGCAATGTCCGTTTGAAATAAATGGTCGAAATTCACGAACTGCCGCGGCGCGGCGCGTTCTATTCAGGCCATTATATTATATATATAATATATATAATATATACTTCGTCGATTTCTATTTAAAACGAATTATATAAATAGTTTTAAATTCGTTTCAAAAGCAATTTCAACTTCCTTTTCAATTCAAATCAAAATTGAATTCTTCTTTATAAATTCGTTTCAAAATTCATTTCTATTCAATTCAAATTTCAATTCAATTTGAATTCATTTCAATTCGTTTTCAATTCAATTCATTTCGAAATCGTTTTCAATTCAATCCATTTCGAAATCGTTTTCAATTCAATTCATTTCGAAATCGTTTTCAATTCAATTCATTTCGAATTCGTTTTCAATTCAATTCATTTCGAAATCGTTTTCAATTCAATTCATTTCGAATTCGTTTTCAATTCAATTCATTTCGAAATCGTTTTCAATTCAATTCATTTCGAATTCGTTTTCAATTCATTTTGAATTCAATAAAATCGATATAAATATCGTTCACGTCAAAATGGCGTCAATCTAATCAACACGGCTTCATAAATTTCTATTTTCAAAATAGTTGTTATTATCAAAATATTTCGTTCAACACATGACCAATCTCAATGAATGAGTACTGTCAACACATGAACTTTTATTTTATAATATTATTTATTTTTCAAATTGGAATGAGGCCCAATCAATTACCATATAAAGTTAATTATATGGATTTTCATACAACACATGTATATCATAGCATTGAAAAATAATCAATCATCAACCAAAGTGCACTACACTGTATAAGCATCAAATATAGATATTCAACGCTTATAACAGCCTGTCAATCGATCGATCGACATTTTTAATCAATCAGGATGAGTGAACTTCAAATTTCATCCCAACACCCGTGTGGGGTTTCAAACAATCAAACACCTATTTTATTTGTGCTGTTGGGCGATGTGTAAAATTTATCGTCCCAATCAATGTCATTCAAATAGGTGTACATAAACAAACCGTCCGGTTTATAAATGAATATTTTATTTTATTCACTTCACGTTAAAAATTATATTTTTAACGACAAAACATTTTATTTCAACATATGAATTCCTATTCAATTCATTCTTTAAATAAAATGATATTTTTATTTTTCTAACATATTTTAGAAAATTTCGGCGGCATAACGGCACGATACTAGAAACGGGACGAGGCCTAGCCTTATCCCCGGTCTAGTGAAGGCCCACGCCATTCACACATCAATCAAATCAATTCGTTATGCAAACCACAAAATTTGGAGTAAGAGTCTAACCTAGCCTTACTCCTTCGCCTTATAACGGCGCACGTCTAATCCTAACCAATTTATCGATTCGATTTTTCACACCACAAATCACATTCAAACCAATATCGCAATCAATCACCAAACAGTCAAACAAACAAGTCCATGGTCTGTGGACGATTGTGTCGGGTGCTACTAAGCACCGTCTGCATCCTAGTATATATATATATAACTAGAAAAAGAAAGTGAAAGGTGAGAAATTCTCACAGATAGCTATCCTAGCTCCACGGCTCTTCATTTGCAGAAGTCTTCGTCGTTTCGCCTTTTTTGTCACCTTCGTTGCTGCTTTCACTACATACGTAAAAATCACATTTTTACTTCGCTATTCAATATATAAAAATCGAATTTTTACTTCGATGTTCAATATATAAAAATTCCATTTTTCTATCGAAGTTCAATATATAAAAATTCTATTTTTCTATTTTCAAAACAAAGTATATTTTTCTATTTTCAAAACAAAGTATATTTTTCTATTTTCAAAACAAAGTATATTTTTCTATTTTCAAAACAAAGTTTATTTTTCTATTTTCAAAACAAAGTTTATTTTTCTATTTTCAAAACAAAGTTTATTTTTCTATTTTCAAAACAAAGTTTATTTTTTTATTTTCAAAACAAAGTATATTTTTCTATTTTCAAAACAAAGTATATTTTTCTATTTTCAAAACAAAGTTTATTTTTCTATTTTCAAAACAAAGTTTATTTTTCTATTTTCAAAACAAAGTTTATTTTTCTATTTTCAAAACAAAGTTTATTTTTTTATTTTCAAAACAAAGTTTATTTTTCTATTTTCAAAACAAAGTTTATTTTTTTATTTTCAAAACAAAGTTTATTTTTCTATTTTCAAAACAAAGTTTATTTAAACTGCATTTAAACTGAATTTAAACTGAATTTTAAAAAAAACTGCTTAAAACTGCTTTTAAAATTTAAAACTGATTTTAAACTTAATTTAAACTGAATTTAAATAACTGCTTAAAACTGTTTTTAAAATTTAAAACTGATCTTAAACTTTAAAAAGAATAAATAAATAAAATAAAATTAAAAAAAAACCTTTTCTTTGTAACACGCGAGAAGACAAACCCCAAATCACATCTAGGGTTGACCGCCGCTTTTTCCACCAACGCGCCGGAGTTCGATCTGACCTCTCCAGAGTGGGCGCCGGACCTCCCTGCTACATCGTTGACCAGCTCAGCCACCTCGATAGGTCTTGGCGGCGCGAAAGCAGCAGCGAACGGAAGTGGAGATGGGCGCAGCGTCCTTTGCGGCAGTGGTAGGCGCGAGGGGGGCGACGCCTGGAGGGTGGCGTGGCGGTGGGTGGCGGAGGGCAGGGCGACTTCGATTTGGGGGGGGGGGCTGCGAGGTGGCGGCGGCTCCGATCCTTTCGTCGTCGTTTCTTTTTTTTTTTTTTTTTTTTATAAATCGATGAAATGAATTCGAACGGGGGGGGGGGGGCCTGGGTAATAGGGAAGAGAGGGGTTTCTCTTTTTTTTTTTATTATTTTATTATATTATTTAATTATTTAATTTTGCCCAAGGGTTGACTTTTACATACGACCTCGAAACGAGGTCCACCGCCTGTCGTCCATAGCGTTTCACCCCCATTCCGAACACAATGGGATATGTATCGCATGCTGATTCGATTGTTACAATCAGTTTTCTTTTGAATTTACATTCAAATCACTATATTGAATTTTAAACGCACGTTTCAAATTACCGGGGTCACATACTAACTAGAAAAATTCTAGAAAAATATTTTCTAGCTTCGTATTGACGATACGGTCCTAACAAAACTAGTTTCGTCGAATTCTGAGACCGTTGGAAAAAGGGGCCAATTTCCAGTCGATTAAAATCAACTGATGAAACTGGTCAAACGTGTTTTCCTTCGCCACGCTCACATATTGATTCGAAAAATTATGAAATTTGGAATCTAGCAATAACTTAACATCACGGACCCAACAAAACTGGTTTCGTCGAAATCCGAGGTCGTTTGCAAAATTGCTATTTTTAAGGGCCTTATATATATAAAAATATATATAAATTCCACAGCGACTATTTCTAATTTTAAACTGGACATATCTTATCATTTCTAAAATGAAATCTCAGTTTGTTAACTTCGTTACAAAGATATAGTTATACAGATTCAAATATTTCTTGTTTCGTTCAATTCTGACTTATATTGAATTCTGTATATTCATTTGAAATTAGAAATCGAATTTTCGAACTACCGCGCCATTTTCAATTCCTTTTATAATTATATATAATTATTTATATTCTAACGACGACGTATATAATATACACGTTCTAATTCCATTCAAAATAAATTTCTCGTTGATTTTATTTAAAATAATTCATTTTAAGTAAACAAAATTCGATAAAATTGCCAAAACAAAAATTTCAAACTGGCTCGCATTTTACGGGTTGTTACAATCTCCCCCACTTAAAACTTTTCGTCCCCGAAAAGGAACAAAGTCGAAAGTGGTTTGATCAATTCAACTCTACGATCGATCTGGCTTCCATTCTCCAACTCTTTAGTTTCTGAGAATTTTCAAAACTTCAAAAATTTGGCTAACACCCTAAATTTTTGAAAAATTTCGCCATAACCTCCCCTGCACCGGGAGCATCGGGGAATTTCAAATTGCTTCCCCGGTCCTTCAGATCTCAAAAAGAAAAAGAAAAAGCCAAGCGGCTAGCCAATAGGCTCACAAAATCATCATCACCCAAACAAAACAGGAAATTATGTAGTAAACATGTACCTATTTGTCGGGCAAACAAATTTTATTCTCTGCTCTAGCCTCCTTGCTATGACCTGTTCAATGATAAATATGTATATGCAAGCAAATGCAACCAATTTTCAATATAATTCTATATTTGGTTCAATTAGGCATAATGGTTCAAAATTAGCAAACAAATGAACAAACAACACAAACATCAATCAATTAGTGAATTTAACGTTTCAAATTCATAATTTTGATACATATACAGAAAATCTTGTTTTTGATGCCAATTCACAACAAAGTGTTCTAGCTATATAAGATTTGGTTCTCACACCAGTCTAATGGAAATATATAGATATCACACCTTCGAAACTCGAACATAAATTCGGATGATGATCGATCAATCATCAGAACCATTTCCGGGTGTCTAGAATGTGATTCTATATCTATCCAATATATTAAAATTTCGAATATACGTTCATGACGCGTATATACAAAACCTTTATATATTAGATTGTCCATATTCAAAATAAATAGATAATCAAATACGAATAATTGATTTAAATTTTCAAAACAAAAATTTGTTTTCACTTTCAAAAATATACTCTTCACACTCGTTCTAGGATACTACTGATCCCATCTCTAACGAGTCATTCTAATTGGATATTACTAATCCAATATCTGATGAATTCTTTCGTACGGTTCTAATGTGCCTTGTTCTCTAAGCTTTGTAAACCAAAGCTCTGATACCAAATGTGACGGCAAGGAATTTCGCTCGGTCCGAACCAGTCGCTAAACCGATCCAGGCCGTTCGAAACGCCCTATCGTTTGAGAACAGGACAAATCAGAACGCATACAGAAGAACGTTTCATTGTATATTACAACAATGCATCAGATTACAAGGATGTACAAAGTATAAATGAATATTACACAGAAATATCAGAGATTTTAAATTACATTTAAATACATAGCAGCGGAAGATAATACAATACATAACTAGAAGTAGATATACGGATACAAAGCTTTCCGGATATCGTTCCAGCTGTAAACCAGGATCCTGTGAATATAAATCTGCAAAACCAAAACTACTAGCTGCCCGTGTCAAAATGAGGGCACCCAGAGTTTAGGTTAAAACAATAAACTCCAGGTCAGTCATGTGACTGGTGTGAGAACTAAAACAGTTAATCTTTATTTTTAAAGCTAGGTAAATCAAGGGACCACGCCGTATAACACGGAACGGGTTTCCTCCCAAGAATACCAGTGCATAAAACAAACAGCGCAATGCTAAATAAAGAAAAATGAAGCTGTTATAAGACCCAGGTCCTATCACACAATGCAACGCAAGCCGGGGGATAGGGTTTTTACCTTATAACAGCCAAAGAATGCTTGATACGTTTAAAACAAATCGTTTGATACTATTATAAGTGCATAGTGTATAAAACAACTTCAAATCATAAGTATCAATCATAGGCGGCATGAGCGCCCCATCCCACTATGTCACCATATATAGGTTTACAAATAAAACCGCAAAGTCACGTATTTGGAAATTGGATTTCCGTCTATGAACCGAGGCAAAAGATAGTCCTCAACCGATTCGAGACTGCCTAGCCCGAGCCTCAGGACCCAGACTCAGGTGGGCCCTTGGATCGTCAGGGCCGGTCCACACGGAGTGGATTAAAATGCCTGAACATGCGTTTCCCCGCCCTATGGGGCGTAAACGAGCCAACGAATGACTCCATCGGTTCGAGAACGACCGATCAATCCGAGGCGCCTCGCAACAGCAACAACCACATAAGTCAAACTCGTCAGGGCGTGTAAAACCACTGACGCCACTTCTAACTAGGAAGAAACGCAAGTCCTCCCTGATGTCCCCTCCCATTTTTGGTTCATACCGGGTGTGAAACTCGCGAAGCAAACGTTACACAAAGCTACGCCACAAAGGCTGTGCTTTGATCATCACCACAAGACTTTGCTTTTCAACAGAAGCCTTGATCATTTGCATCTTAGCATGCCACACAGGCAAACCACTCTATGCAACCGATATCAGTCACACAGAATGAAATCCAATGTCAGACACACAGTCCATTTACAAGTCCGTTCTGGGCCTGAACGAAACCGGAGGCACCTAGTACCCCGCATATCCATCGATCTCCAAGTACGTCTGGACGATCACCAACTGTTTCCATCTTCTTGGGTGTACAGCTCAATCAAGATCATCAGTAATCACCCAAACGACGTGAAGACTTCTGGTCTTCGACCACCGTCTTCATCTTCGACACCACGTCGAATCAGTTATTCAGAATGGGATAAACCCGGTCTTTCTGAATAACTCGCGTATATTTTAAATAAGTGTTACACAAACACAACATACGCCTCATTCCAATTCATTAGTCACTAACCGTAAATTAATCAAGAGAATAATTCCCCAAATATTAACCCCGAAGGCCGAAACCAACATCAGATCAATATCCAGAAAACCATTCTGCTTGGCTAACCGACAGTTAGTTTCTAAATTTCACGTTCAAATCTAATTAAAGATTTAACTATCGCCTGGAGCAAAACTGGTGATACTCCATTCTCGATCTTTTCAATCTAATTAAAGATTCATTAAAACTTCACTTAGTTTTAATCATTATCTGGGTTAAAGAATCAGTGTCATTTAAAAACACGATTCACGATAAACCCAAAATCACATTCCATTAATTATCGGGTTAAAGAACAAGTGTTATTTAAAACATTGTTCACGATAAACCCAAAAATCAATACCAATTCAATTCCAATTAAATATAATTTAATTGGTACACTTCATTAAATCTAAATAAAAAGATTTAATCTTTTCTCAACTGGGTTCAAGAACAGTGTTAGTGAAGACACCATTCACGACAAACCCAAATCACATTCATTAATTATCGGGTTAAAGAACAAGTGTTATTTAAAATACTGTTCACGATAAACCCAAAAATCAATACCAATTCAATTCCAATTAAATATCATTTAATTGGTACACTTCATTAAATCTAAATAAAAAGATTTAATCTTTTCTCAACTGGGTTCAAGAACAGTGTTAGTGAAGACACCATTCACGACAAACCCAAATCACATTCATTAATTATCGGGTTAAAGAACAAGTGTTATTTAAAACACTGTTCACGATAAACCCAAAAATCAATATCAATTCAATTCCAATTAAATATCATTTAATTGGTACACTTCATTAAATCTAAATAAAAAGATTTAATCTTTTCTCAACTGGGTTCAAGAACAGTGTTAGTGAAGACACCATTCACGACAAACCCAAATCACATTCATTAATTATCGGGTTAAAGAACAAGTGTTATTTAAAACACTGTTCACGATAAACCCAAAAATCAATATCAATTCAATTCCAATTAAATATCATTTAATTGGTACACTTCATTAAATCTAAATAAAAAGATTTAATCTTTTCTCAACTGGGTTCAAGAACAGTGTTAGTGAAGACACCATTCACGACAAACCCAAATCACATTTGATATTCAATACAAGGCTCTGAATAGAAAATATACCGGCTTATATTCAATATCAAATTCCACGACTAACAAATGTCGTATTGGAAATAGCGATATAAATATATATCTTTCAAATTTCCATAACAACACCTGTATAATCACGAATTCCAACATCGAAATATTCCGAAGACAATTTCGATTCAAATCCGCTCCAATGCAATCATTGGATATTCTGGTTATTTTCAAAACCCTTTTCAAATTCAATTTATTTATTTAAAAATAAATAGAATTATAATTCTAATTCAAAACTAGTTCATTTCGATAAAAATCTATTTTTATCCTTTCAAATAGGGAGTTTTTCATCCCAATTCTTTCTAAATCATTTCTTATGATTTTACATAAATTATTACTATTTTTAATAATTTTATCAAGGCCCGTACAGTCGATTTCCATCAATGGCCATCGAACTGCACTTACAGCGACCTTTTTCGAATTTGATTTGGACGTATCTCCAAATCCAACCGTTAGATTTCAAATTTCTAACATTCATTAGAAAGCTCTTTTCGATACGAACCCAACGGTTCCGGTTTTAGGAGAATCCGACGGTCGGATCTCCCGCAATGTCCGTTTGAAATAAATGGTCGAAATTCACGAACTGCCGCGGCGCGGCGCGTTCTATTCAGGCCATTATATTATATATATAATATATATAATATATACTTCGTCGATTTCTATTTAAAACGAATTATATAAATAGTTTTAAATTCGTTTCAAAAGCAATTTCAACTTCCTTTTCAATTCAAATCAAAATTGAATTCTTCTTTATAAATTCGTTTCAAAATTCATTTCTATTCAATTCAAATTTCAATTCAATTTGAATTCATTTCAATTCGTTTTCAATTCAATTCATTTCGAAATCGTTTTCAATTCAATCCATTTCGAAATCGTTTTCAATTCAATTCATTTCGAAATCGTTTTCAATTCAATTCATTTCGAATTCGTTTTCAATTCAATTCATTTCGAAATCGTTTTCAATTCAATTCATTTCGAATTCGTTTTCAATTCAATTCATTTCGAAATCGTTTTCAATTCAATTCATTTCGAATTCGTTTTCAATTCATTTTGAATTCAATAAAATCGATATAAATATCGTTCACGTCAAAATGGCGTCAATCTAATCAACACGGCTTCATAAATTTCTATTTTCAAAATAGTTGTTATTATCAAAATATTTCGTTCAACACATGACCAATCTCAATGAATGAGTACTGTCAACACATGAACTTTTATTTTATAATATTATTTATTTTTCAAATTGGAATGAGGCCCAATCAATTACCATATAAAGTTAATTATATGGATTTTCATACAACACATGTATATCATAGCATTGAAAAATAATCAATCATCAACCAAAGTGCACTACACTGTATAAGCATCAAATATAGATATTCAACGCTTATAACAGCCTGTCAATCGATCGATCGACATTTTTAATCAATCAGGATGAGTGAACTTCAAATTTCATCCCAACACCCGTGTGGGGTTTCAAACAATCAAACACCTATTTTATTTGTGCTGTTGGGCGATGTGTAAAATTTATCGTCCCAATCAATGTCATTCAAATAGGTGTACATAAACAAACCGTCCGGTTTATAAATGAATATTTTATTTTATTCACTTCACGTTAAAAATTATATTTTTAACGACAAAACATTTTATTTCAACATATGAATTCCTATTCAATTCATTCTTTAAATAAAATGATATTTTTATTTTTCTAACATATTTTAGAAAATTTCGGCGGCATAACGGCACGATACTAGAAACGGGACGAGGCCTAGCCTTATCCCCGGTCTAGTGAAGGCCCACGCCATTCACACATCAATCAAATCAATTCGTTATGCAAACCACAAAATTTGGAGTAAGAGTCTAACCTAGCCTTACTCCTTCGCCTTATAACGGCGCACGTCTAATCCTAACCAATTTATCGATTCGATTTTTCACACCACAAATCACATTCAAACCAATATCGCAATCAATCACCAAACAGTCAAACAAACAAGTCCATGGTCTGTGGACGATTGTGTCGGGTGCTACTAAGCACCGTCTGCATCCTAGTATATATATATATAACTAGAAAAAGAAAGTGAAAGGTGAGAAATTCTCACAGATAGCTATCCTAGCTCCACGGCTCTTCATTTGCAGAAGTCTTCGTCGTTTCGCCTTTTTTGTCACCTTCGTTGCTGCTTTCACTACATACGTAAAAATCACATTTTTACTTCGCTATTCAATATATAAAAATCAAATTTTTACTTCGATGTTCAATATATAAAAATTCCATTTTTCTATCGAAGTTCAATATATAAAAATTCTATTTTTCTATTTTCAAAACAAAGTATATTTTTCTATTTTCAAAACAAAGTTTATTTTTCTATTTTCAAAACAAAGTTTATTTTTCTATTTTCAAAACAAAGTTTATTTTTCTATTTTCAAAACAAAGTTTATTTTTCTATTTTCAAAACAAAGTATATTTTTCTATTTTCAAAACAAAGTATATTTTTCTATTTTCAAAACAAAGTTTATTTTTCTATTTTCAAAACAAAGTTTATTTTTCTATTTTCAAAACAAAGTTTATTTTTCTATTTTCAAAACAAAGTTTATTTTTCTATTTTCAAAACAAAGTTTATTTTTCTATTTTCAAAACAAAGTTTATTTTTTTATTTTCAAAACAAAGTTTATTTTTCTATTTTCAAAACAAAGTTTATTTTTTTATTTTCAAAACAAAGTTTATTTTTCTATTTTCAAAACAAAGTTTATTTAAACTGCATTTAAACTGAATTTAAACTGAATTTTAAAAAAAACTGCTTAAAACTGCTTTTAAAATTTAAAACTGATTTTAAACTTAATTTAAACTGAATTTAAATAACTGCTTAAAACTGTTTTTAAAATTTAAAACTGATCTTAAACTTTAAAAAGAATAAATAAATAAAATAAAATAAAAAAAAAACCTTTTCTTTGTAACATGCGAGAAGACAAACCCCAAATCACATCTAGGGTTGACCGCCGCTTTTTCCACCAACGCGCCGGAGTTCGATCTGACCTCTCCAGAGTGGGCGCCGGACCTCCCTGCTACATCGTTGACCAGCTCAGCCACCTCGATAGGTCTTGGCGGCGCGAAAGCAGCAGCGAACGGAAGTGGAGATGGGCGCAGCGTCCTTTGCGGCAGTGGTAGGCGCGAGGGGGGCGACGCCTGGAGGGTGCCGTGGCGGTGGGTGGCGGAGGGCAGGGCGACTTCGATTTGGGGGAGGGCTGCGAGGTGGCGGCGGCTCCGATCCTTTCGTCGTCGTTTCTTTTTTTTTTATTTTTTTTTATTTTATAAATCGATGAAATGAATTCGAACGGGGGGGGGCCTGGGTAATAGGGAAGAGAGGGGTTTCTCTTTTTTTTTTATTATTTTATTATATTATTTAATTATTTAATTTTGCCCAAGGGTTGACTTTTACATACGACCTCGAAACGAGGTCCACCGCCTGTCGTCCATAGCGTTTCACCCCCATTCCGAACACAATGGGATATGTATCGCATGCTGATTCGATTGTTACAATCAGTTTTCTTTTGAATTTACATTCAAATCACTATATTGAATTTTAAACGCACGTTTCAAATTACCGGGGTCACATACTAACTAGAAAAATTCTAAAAAAATATTTTCTAGCTTCGTATTGACGATACGGTCCTAACAAAACTAGTTTCGTCGAATTCTGAGACCGTTGGAAAAAGGGGCCAATTTCCAGTCGATTAAAATCAACTGAAACTGGTCAAACGCGTTTTCCTTCGCCACGCTCACATATTGATTCGAAAAATTATGAAATTTGGAATCTAGCAATAACTTAACATCACGGACCCAACAAAACTGGTTTCGTCGAAATCCGAGGTCGTTTGCAAAATTGCTATTTTTAAGGGCCTTATATATATAAAAATATATATAAATTCCACAGCGACTATTTCTAATTTTAAACTGGACATATCTTATCATTTCTAAAATGAAATCTCAGTTTGTTAACTTCGTTACAAAGATATAGTTATACCGATTCAAATATTTCTTGTTTCGTTCAATTCTGACTTATATTGAATTCTGTATATTCATTTGAAATTAGAAATCGAATTTTCGAACTACCGCGCCATTTTCAATTCCTTTTATAATTATATATAATTATTTATATTCTAACGACGACGTATATAATATATACGTTCTAATTCCATTCAAAATAAATTTCTCGTTGATTTTATTTAAAATAATTCATTTTAAGTAAACAAAATTCGATAAAATTGCCAAAACAAAAATTTCAAACTGGCTCGCATTTTACGGGTTGTTACAAGAAGGAAACAAGGATTAAACAAAAAATCAAAGGATAGATGTATGGCTTTGGGGACTACGTTTTTCAAAATAAACTTTCCTTTTGAAAATACTTCCTTTTTAAAACCTTTTCGAAAATAGTTTTCAAAAACTTTTTATCAAATATGGTAACCTTCAGCTCTGATACCAAGTGTAACACCCTACGTCAATTAAGGTCACTCATAAAGGGAATGCCTTAACTTCGGTGGAACGTTATAAGCAAACAGAACAGAATATTACAAGATAGATACTTAAAGTAGTACTTGAATTTTTTTGTAACTTTATTGTAGCGGAAACAGAAATAAGTTTGGTTACATCTTTCAAAACCCCAATACCGAAATTCAAGTACATAAATATCAGTCTTGTACAAAAGCCTTCAGAGTACAAAATCTTAAACCCATAATCCCCAACAGAGAATGCCACAAAATAGACAAAATCAAAGCCAAACAATACTTTAAGCACTTCTAGCAGATGGAATCTGAATCAAGCTCCTATGTTTCCACCCTGAGAACATGGGGGGGGGGGGACGGAAGAAAAGAGGAGAAACAAACTAGGTCAGACATAAGTATGGTGAGTCCAGTGACTTTCAGCATATAAACAGATAACAGTGCCATAACATGTAAATAAAACTAGATGAGAGATAACCGTAACAGGAGTAGCAGGTTAACAGAAGAGACAGAATGATATAGGCTAAACTAAGCTTCTTACTTACTCTTTACTTCTCTGCACTAATACTAGTATAATAGAATTAGGTGTTGTCCTAATGTCTAAACAGAAAACAGAAAGATCTCTTTAGAAACACGATGCTAGTAATGGGCCTTTACCACCCTAATAGAGACAGCTGTACAGAAACAGAATGCTAGTAATGGGCCTTTACCACCCGATCAGAGACAGACGGTACAGAAACATAACGCTAGTAATGGGCCTTTACCACCCGAATAGAGAGAGATGGTATAGAAACAGAAGCAAAAACGGAATCAGATACAGAAACAGAATATTCCCTACGGAAACAGAATGTTAGAATTAGGTGTACACTAGTGACAGGCCTTTACCACCCCAACAGACGGTGCCATGCAGAAACAAACAAGTGTTACCACCTCAACAGAAACAGACGGTACCCCAACAGAAACAGACAGAACTAGGTGTACCCTAAATTCTACCCCAAGCGATCGGCTCCCTAATACATAAATAACCTGTGCCGGCCCCGTAGAAGCGTGTATCATTCCCTAAAGTGGCAACCTACAGACATGGACCTATTTACAGATGTCACGGCGTCTTACATCCTCAGAGCAGACCGGATCCATGCACGCACATGACCCGGTTGGAATGCACCATCAACACCCCTCGCCATTATCAGAATGAACCTCTTATAATTAGTTCAGTAAGCGTGCCCTGGACCCCTAACTAGTGTTGGGTCATAGTTTTGATACTAGAAAGAGTTACTAACTAATATGGGTCCCACACAACAGATGACACAGGTAATTACCCCTCCTAAACTTGTGACCCCAGACTAACCGATTTTAGATGTACAAAGTTCAGATTAACTAGTTCTCAGATCAGACATACAGGTTTACAAGTTTTCAGACTAACAAACCAGATATGCAGATTAACAAGTTTTCAGACTAACGGATCAGATATGCAGATTAACAAGTTTTCAGACTAACGGATCAGATATACAAATTAACAGACTTACAGATTGTTTCACCTAACGTTGTATTAGGCCTACAGATTTACAAAACGGGTTTATTAGATTCATCCGTCCAGTTGACTTAACCCTATCCACCCAACACATTTTAGGCATCATATTTATCCTAGATTTGCATTAATTAAATATTAATGCACAGACCTCTCACATTAGGTCGGTAGCTTGTGGCCACTGGATGTGCCGGGCGGTTCCGGGCAGACTTCTGCCACAAGCCAGATCTAACCTCGTGTCTTAGCATCTTTATGCCTACGACCTTTCACATTAGACTGACAATTTGCGGTTGCTGGTTAAGCCGGTTGGGTCCGGGAAGGCTTCTACCGCAAACAGAGTTTAACCTCGTGTCTCAGCATTCTTATTTTTAGCTAAAGTATTCATTCACAGATTATGCCAATATCAGACTAATTATGCCAATTCAACAAATTAACTTCTTTACAAGTTACAGCAGATTATCCAAAGTTCTATTAACTTGTTTTGCTTAATTTTAGATCGAGGCTATAGATTTTCATACCCCGAATTACCGTATTCAATTTCAATAGATTTAGCAGATTAGAAAATTTCACAGATTTAATCATCCCTTAACATTCCATTGACATAGCTTGCCTAATCATAAAATTAAGCCTAATTTTACATGCCCAAATTATGGTCATAATTCACAGTATAACATATGCCCCAAATTTTATTTAAATTTACACAGTACAGAACCGTTCTCCAGAAACCCCAAATCATGATATACAATACGAATTATGCCAAATTATAGCCTATGATTTCATCGTATGCCAAATATCCAAAATCCCCATTTAGGCATATTCACAATTAAAAGTTATCCTATTTTAATATAGATCTTTACGCCTAAGTCATATACAAAAAAATTCCCCTTCTTCCAAATCACAAGCTATCATATATAGTATGCCTAGATCTAGATCTTAAATTACAACAAATGTTCTTTTCTCAAATTAGTCACAAATCAGTCATGTTTAATTATGCATCATTCACTATTATTCCCAAATTTAGCGTTCGTGCGTCGATCTCTTATGAGATTTGGCTCAGGTTCGTGGTAGCTTGGCTATAGAACAGAAGGAAGGAAGAGATACAGAATAGTTACAATAATATTAATAAGATAGGTCTACACAGAAAACAGATCTGATAAACAAGAATATGCATAATCTCCAATTTAGATTTATAACCATGTCAAGATCATAATTAAATTTCATATCTGAAGATAACTGTACTCACCTTGGTTGGATTCTAAAAGAAAAAAGGGGGTTGTAGTTGTTCTCTTTTAATCCTATTCAGATTGGAAGAAGAAGGAGCACTAGTTCTAGCTTAGGTTTCAGCAGAGTAGCGACGCCATTGATTTATTTTAATATGAATTAGGGCAGCGCATAGGTGTAATGAAATTGTGTAGAGAAAACTGTAGCCTTAGGGGCGTTTATATAGCATAGGGATCAACGAATCGGGTCAGAACGGGCGTCCAAATGCAGAAAAACGAACCTATCCTCGGATTTGGAAATAGGGGGAAGGTCGACCCCCTGGTCGACCTATGTGACCCAGGTCGACCCCCTGGTCGACCTGGGTCGTGGGTGGAAAATTTCCCGCCCAGCCCGGGTGTGTGTTTTGAATTTTAAATTTTAAATCCGTGCTGTTTTAATTTATTTAATCCTGAAACTTCTGAAGGCCATAACTTCTTCATACGGAGTCCGATTTACGCAAACTCGGACTCTATCTCAAGCAGAATTCCGAGACGAACGCAATGGCATAACCCATTTCCCTTAATTCTTCTCTTAAATATTAAGTATACGTTATTTTGTTACTTTATGTTCACAGAAAATACGGGGTGTTACACATTCCTTTGAAAAGGATTTTGAAATGTTAAACCGAAATGATTGGAGTTTACTCACACCAGTCACATGACTGGCCCAGAGTTTATTTTGTTTTTTTTCCCTAAACTCTTGGGTGCCCAAATTTGTATGGACGGTCAGGGAGTCGAGATTTTACAGATACCATTGAAGGAGCTTGGAGTAGGATGCTTTAGTGTTAGATATATATGTATAAAGAGAGAGAGTTATTTCCGCTGTGATAATTATATGATGTCCCCGGATGATATGTAAATACAAATAAGGTTTTGTATTTCCAAGTTATGTTATATAATATATTTTAATCATTCCACTTTGAGATTCTTGTTTACTCTATTATGTTGTGTTCTGCTTCTTCTTCTATTCTAAGTTTTCTTTCTTTCTATTTCTCTCCCTCTAACTTCTTTCTATTAATGGTTTGGTATTTCCGATGCTTGAATAGTCGACGTGGTGTGTTGTGTTGATTTTCAGGGTCGTGAATTTCTTGGTCGTTACACTGATGCTCCTTCCTTTTTGACCACCTTTGGACATTCTAACCAATTCACGTTCTACTATACACTTTTGTTTTCTTTATATTGGGCTTACCAGTCACGTTCGGCCCATGTTCTCTTAAAAACCGATCACATAAGCTTCTATTGTCAAAGACTATTCCTACTTCAGTTCAGTTTGGCGGCCCCTTGCTGTTGTGTTTAAGTAGCCACGTTCTTCCTTCAGGAAGTAAAGCTGCGACACACACACACACACACACACACACACACACACATATATATATATATATATATATATTTATACTGGGTCGAACCCCGGCCCACCTCTTATATAAACTCCACCCACATCAATATGAATCAGCGTTTCTTCCTCACCCATGAAAACCCCCTACAAGTTCCAGGACTTTATTTTCATGGCCCTTCAGAGTTTTCCTCCACTCAAACTCCAAAAAAATTCAATGAAACCTAGTTCTGGCATCACCAAAATGTTCTCCACCTCCATCATTAACCAATGCACATACCCATTAGCTGCTTGTTAACATACCCAAGCGTTCTTGTTTGTTTCCACTGTTTCATGCATGCCCCATTCAAGAAATCTACACCACATCTTCCCCATGAAATTATCCTCACCTCCCACTCATGAGATCAGCCCAGAATTTCGCAAAAGAGGTGCCTCACCTCCCTGATTACTATGCTACCTTCGTTCTCCTCGTCCGATTTTCCTTCTGCCCACACCGTTATCGAAAAATTCGCACGTGTCTATCTCTAGTGCATTTCGAGGCTTACACTTCCTCAAAACACGTGACTCGATCTCAAGGGTTCAGCGTAACCCACCTCATCGCTGCCAGTGAAGAACGCGAACAAAATTACCATGGAATCTTCCAAAAAATTTCACATAAACTCCCTTTCATCTCACAAAATCCACTGTAAACTCCGTTTCACAAATATATGCCTTAATCTTCTCAGCAACAAAAACCTAGCTCACGCTATCTAAGATGCAGCGAATAAATCAGTGTGTTGAACTCAATACAAATGGTGTAGTGTTAAATAGAATCTCAAGGAGAGCTCAAATGAAAATTTTCCATGACTTTAAAAGGGATATTTGTGTGGATTTTGATTTTAAAATGCTGTAGAAATCTTTCGACCATGAAATTCTTTGTTGAAGCCAAAAATGAAGTGAGGCCTATGTATGTATTTATGTACTCAAGTTACTTCATACGCAAATATTAGGTTAAATATACGAAGGACGGTCTATCTTCTTAGACATGTTCGATCAACAGCTACTCTAAATGAATGCTTGGTCATGAAGCTATAGCACTACACGTCGCGTGATGGACTGGACTGTGTAGCTTGGGTAGGTGGCCTCGAGTTTTCCTTTCATGAAGCAGTAGTTGAATTTGAAAGCATAGGCATAGTGAGGATTCCATATGTACAAAGAGAATAGGGTAGGCATGATGTTTGTAGGATTGGTTGGCAGTTGTATTTTGAAACCATCGCTGGCGTGAATTGTCACAGCATTCGAAAGAAAGTAGGAGTGACGGAATGTACGATGCTTGACACAGAGATACAAGGGAAATATGTATTTTTTTCCCCATCTTTCCTGTACGTTTAGCAATAGCATTCCATATTTAGGTTGCGCTGGATATATAGGGTTGTACCCTTTCCTTGGTTGCAACGGTATACATGTTTTAACCTTATTCTATTATTCGTTATAATGTTTTGTATACTTCATTATGTAAAATTTCCGTACATTTATGAACCGCTACTGACAAAAATAAAAATACCTTTTGGACGAGCAATATGTCACGATCTCATAAATATAATAATATAGACAAGTTAACTTATTCTGTGAAGCCCTAAAATATTGATATGGGGTGTGAAATACTTACACATTTTCCAAAATAAAAATTACAGTAAAATTCTGATAATTAAATTATAACTACGTATCAAAGATCTAGTCCAAATTCGAAACCAATATTTAGTTATAATTAACAAATCTTTATGGCTTTTAAACGATTCCACAGCGACTATTTGAAAATTTGATTCGAACATAACTTACAATCTATCAGGCAAAATCTCGATTTTTCACTTCCAATAGAAAAATACAGTTCAATAGATTCTAACATTTCTTGTTTCACAAAAATCCGATGTATAACGAATCCTGTACACTCAGTAGAAGTTTCCATCGGAATATTCCGAAATGCCGCAACGTTACGAGCTTGATTATAATTTATATTATAATTAATACGTTCAACTGTCGTTTAAATAATATATTAGTTATCTATAACTCGAATTTAAATTTAATTGACTTCCTTATATTATCCAATTTACTTAATATTGTCAATTCAACAATTTCCGACTATTTCAGAAATAATTATATTACCCATCAAATATTATATTAGACAAATATTCAAAATATTTAAATTCAAACCATTTTAAATTACCAAACTACTATATTAAAATAATTAACTAAATTAATTATTAGATCACTAAAATTCCATGTAACACCCTGAATTTCAGTTAATATTAACATTCACAAATTAAAGAATAACTAATCCCACATGTGGGAATTAGGGGAAACGGGTTGCGCCATTGCGTTTGTCTTGGAAAAATACGCGAAATAGAGTCCGAGTTTTTGAAAATCGGAGTCTGTATGAAGAAGATATGGACGAACGAAGTTAGGCAGAAAAACCGAAAACAAGCCAGAATGCACTGGCGCACTTGTGAAGTGCGCCAGCACAAAAATACACTGGCGCACTTGGGAAGTGCGCCCGTGTCGAGCCAAAAACCTGCACAGCTTTCTGGTTTGACCCTGGCTGGCCTGGTGCACCTGTTTTGGTTCTCTGGTCTGTTCTGCTGACCTTTGACGATTTTTGATGGTTTAGATCTAAACTAGGGTTAATCCTATGGCCTAAACTACATCCTAAATCTATAAATACACCCTAAGGCTACCCTAATTCATACTAAAAATAGATACAAGGCCGTCATGCCGTCAAAATGCAATTAGAAGGAGCCTCCATCACATTTTAGAAGAAGATAGCTTCTCAAATCAACTTCTAATCAACTCTAGCAACTTAATCTTCTTCATAGGAGTGCTAATCAACAAGTTGTGAGTTTCTATGCCTTTAGCAAGAAATTGCTAAACTAATTATGATAGGATGTAATGAGGTTATGGTTATGAATGTGGATCAATGCAAGTTATGTTATCATATGCTATGTGCTCATGATGTTAGTTATGCAAGTTTTATGCTATATGTCCATGATGCTAGTTATGAAAGTTTTATGCTATATGTTCATGATGCTAGTTATGAAAATCACTATGATAAACATTGATCCATTATGACATCATGTTATACAAGTTTGGTGTTTGATTATATGCAAGTTCATATATGACATGTTATGCAAGTTTGGTGTTTGATTATATGCAAGTTCATATATGACATGTTATGCAAGTTTGGTGTTTGATTATATGCAAGTTCATATATGACATGTTATGCAAGTTTGGTGTTTGATTATATGCAAGTAACATGTGCAAGTTTACACCTTTGTATGATATGCATACATATGCAAGTTTACCCCTTTGTATGTCATGCATATGGATGCATGTTTACCCCTTTTTATGATATGAGTAACATATGCAAGTTCATCCCTTTTTAGACCTATGACATGTATGCAAGTTTATCCCTTTATGATAGGTCTATGACATGAACATCTATGCAAGTTACCCTCTTTACGACATATGTGATTCATGCAAGTTTGGGTTGATTATTTATGCTAGTTGGGTTTGATGCTATGGTCATATATGCAAGTTGACACCTTTAAAACCCATTTTGATGCTAATGTTATGCTAAGTTGAACCCATTGTATTTGTGATGAATCTTCCCTTTTAAGTATGTCATGTTAGCGTATTACGTGGGGAACGATGGGGTTAATATTCATGTTAACAAAATTGTGGTGAAATTGGTATGATGTTGCATACCATAAGTGGATGGACATAATTGAGTCAATTATGTACATCATTAAATTGGAATTAATTAGGGAAAATTAATTCAAAATATGGGGGTGATTAATTAGGTATAATTAATCGACTAAGACACGAGGTTGGAACCTTTTGTAGCATAAGACTGCCCGAACCCGACCGGCAAATCCAGCAGCTACAAATGATTGGCCCAATGTGATAGGTCTTAGGCATAAACTAAATACGTGACAAGTGTAAAGACACGAGGTTAGACTCTGTTATGGCGTAAGGCTGCCCGGACCCGACCGACAAATCCAGCTGCCATAAAAGACAGTCTAATGTGAGAGGTCTTTACAAAGGTTACGTTCTTAATCAATTAAGAAACACTTAACCAGATAAGCTTGTAGTGGGGCATGAGGGGTTAAGTGGGTGCCTTGGGTGGCATGTGGAAATCTAGTGGTTGCCTTAGGTGGCAATAGAAAATACGATTAGAATACTTAACCAAAGTGGAAACATGTAATTAAACATGATTAAAGGGTTAAGTGGGATGCACTAGAAAAGGAGCAAGCTTAGGTGGGTAGCTTGTGGGGGCCCATTTCAACCAGTAACCCATATATATCTTTGTGGGCTCGACCCATGTCGAGGACGGGACACGCGTACCGGGCTTGATTATAAGAGGCCAAAACGGGTTAGCAGTGACAACGCAAGTCCAACGGGTTTCATATGCGAGTGTGGACCCGGGCTGGTAGGTAAGACGTTGTTGCATCGTGTAGGTATAAGCCGTGCACCGTTGGTTGTATCGGGTTGTCGCTTTGGGGAGTGATACACCCCACTGTGGGGCCAACACGGGTATCTACGTTAGGGAGCCGATCGCTTGGGGAGTAGTGGGTACACCTAGTGGAGATAGGGGCAGACGACACCTATATGGTCAGCTAGGGGTACACGAAACTACTAGTTAAAATTTCAACCTTTAAGTTAGGAATGACTTGCATGGTGAAGTTTAGTAATTATCCTTGGGTGGGTAGATGCGTCTTTACCGTTATCTTGGTTCTTCCTATGGCTAGTTGGCTGCTTAGTGTAGTCATTTATCCCCAGTCGTTACCGTACCAAGTTAATATCATACCCTAATTACTTTAATGATTGTATTGTTAAAGTTATAGGACTCGCTCAGACTTATGTCTGACCCCGTTGTTTTTATCTTTCCCCCCCCCCCTCAGGTCCTCAGGTTGGGCCTAGCACTAGTGGGCTTTGATCAGATTACTTTATCTATCTTTTGGAGCTTGGACCGTTGATGTAAAGCTTAGCTTATCTTTTCTATTATGGCTATTAGTATGTAGTGGGATTATGTACTTATATTTTTATCGAGATGGATATTTTGTACTTGACTCTTGTTGGTTTTGGTATGTTACCAAACATGTTTACCTTCTGCTGCAATGAAATGATGTTTTAAATTTCAAGTATTACTTATATCTGTCTTGTTGTAATTTTTCTGTTCTATGTTCACTTAAAATACTCCACCGAAGTTAAGGCATTCCCTTAGTGAGTGACCTTAGCGGGTGTGGGGTGTTACACGTGGTATCAGAGCAGAAGGTTACCAGAACAGATATTTTTTTTAGAAAAACTATTTTTCTAAAAACATTTTTGGAAGAAGCAATTTCAAAAACATGTCTTTTAAGAGAAAAGTTTTTGAAAGAAAACCATAATCCCCAGTAGCCATATCTTTATCTTTCGAATTCTCCGTTTTGAATCTTTCCTTTTTCGTTTCAGCATGGCCGAAGATCTTAACTTTCCGGAGGGTGTGACGATACCAGTATGGTATAGGAAATTGATGGAGGCTAGGGCCGCCGCTGCGGGTCCAGCAAATGTTCCTCCACCACCAATTGCACCCGATCTTCCTCCTCCTCCTCGCGCGGATACTTTTGCTAAGACTTGCAAGGAATTTCAGGCTATGGGAGGGAAACCTTTTCAAGGATCAGAAACTTTTGTGGAAGCTAGGGATTGGCTTAAGGAGGTGGAAGAGTTGATAGATATCTTTGAGATGGAAGAAGGAAAGAAAGTCAAGTTAGCTGCTTGGTTAATGAAGGGAGAGGCCTCGTTCTGGTGGGAGGTCACTAATGGAGAGCGCCCTGTTGACTCTTCGGCGGATTTCAGGCAAAGGTTTGAGGCAAAGTTTCCCTCACGTGCGAAAGAAAATCTTTATATGGAAAGGTTCTTGACATTAAAGCAAGGAAACTTATCAGTGAAGGAATATGTCAACAAGTTTAATCATCTAGCAAGGTTTGGCATGGACATGGTGAATACACCGGTGAAGAAGGCTCTGAGGTTCGTTAAAGGCTTGAATGAACCGATGCATGGATTGGCTATGACTCACATCCCTATGGGGGCCACCTTTGAGAAGCTAGTAGACATGGCACTTATGCATGAGGAAGAGAAGGGTCCCAATGCTAATAAGGCACCCAAGAAGAAAGGAGATCAGAAGGGACCTCAATAGCAACAACAAGGATGGGAAAGGCAACGGTGGTAAGGGAAAGAAGAAGTGCTTCAATTGCGGGACACCAGGCCACCTAAGCAAAGATTGTCAGAAGAAGAAGAAGACTGGCTGCTTCCACTGTGGCGAAGCAGGGCATCTAGTGAAGGACTGCCCTAAGAAGGGGCAGAGGACGGGATCTACCTCAGGAGGACAGGTGCAAGCTCTTATGGCACCAGGTCAGGAAAAGGGGAAAGTTCAGGCTCTCGCAGTTCCACCGATTCAGGAAAGAGGTAGAACTATTTCCGTTGAAAGTCTGGTTTTTCTGTTTGATCCTCCTGTCCGTACTTTATTCGACTCTGGCGCATCACATTCGTTTATCTCATCATCATTAGTTGAGTCACTGCACTTAGACACCAGTCTAGTAGATGACCCCTTGGTTGTTTCAAACCCAATTGGGGGCTCCACTTATTTGTCCATGATATGTTTGGGTTTGAAGATTTCCATACTTAGCGTTGAGTTTAGATGTGATGCTTTTGTTTTGGGCTTCACGGGCTATGGGTTGATTTTGGGCATGGACTGGTTATCCAGTAACGGGGCCATTCTTGATTGCGAAAGTAGAGTTGTTAGGCTCATGACCCGCTTGGAGAACACTCTCGAGATCTCTTGTAATCCCATGAATTCTGTTATGCTAAGTTATCTTAAATCGCTTGACGCTTCGGTCGAGAGTTTGCAATCTGATAGAGTGGTCCGGGAATACTCGGATGTGTTTGAGGAGGTGAAGGGCTTACCTCCGAAGCGGGAGATAGACTTCCGAATATATCTGGTGGACAATGCTAAGCCAGTATCTTTGCCAGTGCGCCACATGGCTCCTCGTGAGAGGAGGGAACTCCATAAGTAAGTAGGGGAATTGCTTGAGAAGGGGTTCATAAGACGAAGTATATCGGAGTGGGGTGCTCCAATAGTTTTTGCCACGAAGGCGGATGGGTCCCTCAAACTTTGTGTAGACTATAGAGAACTCAACAAACTTACAAAGAAGAATAGACACCCATTGCCGAGGATTGATGATCTCTTTGATCAGTTGGTTGGCGCCTCAGTGTTTTCGCAGTTGGACTTAGCCACGGGGTTTCATCAGTTGAGAGTGGCTGAGGATAGTATAGAGAAGACTGCCTTTAGGACTTCGGATGGCTTCTATGAGTGGCTGGTGATGCCCTTTGGTTTGACGAACGCCCCTGCATACTTTGTTGATTTGATGAGTAGGGTGTTCAGGGAGTACCTTAATAAGTTCGTGGTGGTCTTTGTGGATGACATCTTGGTCTTTTCTAAGAGTGAAGAAGAGCATGCCCTGCATCTTAGGGAAGTGTTGGAGACTCTTCGAGCGCATAGCCTTAAGGCTAAATTCTCTAAATGTCACTTTTGGAGGAAGGAAGTGCGGTTCTTAGGGCACGTGGTCTCTAAGGAAGGGATAGCTGTGGATCCCGCTAAGGTAGTATCCATCCAAGATTGGAAGGTTCCGAAGAATGCTACCAAGGTGAGGAGTTTCTTGGGGTTGGCTGGCTACTATAGGAAGTTTATCAAGGACTTCGCGAAGATATCAGCCCCATTAACTCGCTTGACAAAGAAGAATCTAGTCTTCACATGGGACGTAGATTGTGATGATGCGTTCCAACGGTTAAAGAGAGCTTTAACCACAACTCTAGTCTTAGTGTTACCAGATGGAAGTAATCCATTTGTTGTTTATACTGATGCTTGTGGGACAGGACTAGGCACAGTCTTAATGCAAGAGGGAAGGGTAATAGCCTATGGGGGAAGGCAGTTGAGAGCGCATGAGAAAAATTACCCTACACATGATCTAGAGTTGGCCGCTATTGTTTTTGCGCTTAAGACTTGGCGCCATTATCTTCTTGGAGAGAGGTTCGAATTGTTCACTGACCACAAATCTTTGAAGTACTTGTTTTCTCAGAAGGATTTGAACTTAAGACAGCAAAGGTGGATGGAGTTCTTAGCATCCTATGATTTCGAGATAGCGTATACCCCTGGCAATGGTAACGTGGTGGCAGACGCCTTAAGCAGAAAAAGGTTGTCCTTGAGTCCATTGTTCGTGGAACGACGAAGCTTGGAATTTATCTTGATGTTTGATTTCAGACCTTCCGTTGACTTTAAACCCGGTTTGCTAGCATCCTTAGAGGTCAGACCTACTCTTTTGGAACGGAATGGCGAGGCACAGCAGGACGACCCACAGTTGGTTGAGTTAGTAGAGAAGCTCATAAGGGGGGAGTCGTCCAGCCATTTGAGTAGGTACACCCTAGACGATAGGGGGTGGTTGCGTAGAGACGGTAGACTTTGTGTACCGCAAGACGAGGGTTTGAGGAAGGTTGTTCTTGATGATGCACATCGTTCGAAGATGACCATTCATCCCGGTGGGGACAAGATGTACCAAGATATGAAGCGAGTTTTCTTTTGGGCCGGTATGAAGAAAGATGTAGCCGAGTATGTCGCTAGATGCTTGGTGTGCCAACAGGTGAAAGCAGAGCAAAAGAAACCTGGTGGGTTGCTTCACCCATTGGAAGTTCCGCAATGGAAGTGGGATAGCGTCTCGATGGATTTTATTGATGGGTTTTCGAGATCGAGGAAGGGTAATACGGGAATTTGGGTTGCGGTAGACAGACTTACTAAGAGCGCCCATTTCATACCCGTGAAGAGTAAGAGGACTGCTCCATGGCTAGCTTCAGTTTACCTTCGAGAGATAGTTTGGTTGCATGGTGTACCTTCTAGCATAGTGAGCGATCGAGATCCTATCTTCACTAGCGAGTTTTGGAAGAGTTTTCAAGAGGCGGTAGGGACTCAGTTGTGTTTAAGCACCGCATATCATCCTCAGACGGATGGCCAGACCGAGAGGGTGAATCGTGTTCTAGAAGACATTTTGAGGCTATGTATCTTAGATTTTGGAGGTACATGGGAAGAGCATCTTCCATTGGTGGAGTTTGCGTATAATAACAGCTTTCAGTCTAGTATTGGCATGGCTCCTTTCGAAGCTCTTTATGGAAGGCCTTGTCGGTCACCTACATGTTGGTGGGAATCTATGGATAAGATCTTGCTTGGGCCTGATACGGTTAGAGAGACTTCGGAAAAGATTGATTTGATTCGAAGAAGGATGAAAGCGGCGCAAGACAGACAGAAATCCTACGCGGATAAGAGGAGGACAGATCTTGAGTTTGATGTTGGGGACATGGTCTTTGTCAAAGTATCTCCATTACGGAATGTTGTTCGCTTCGGGTCCGTTGGGAAGTTAGCACCAAGGTTTGTAGGGCCGTTTCCTATTAAGTAAAAGATTGGACAGATGGCATATAGAGTAGAGTTGCCCGAGAGACTTAGTGGTGTACATGACGTATTCCATGTGTTACATTTGTGGAAGTGCCTACATGAGACCGCAGAGGTGGTAGAGCCGAGCTTGCTTAGAGAAGTGGAGGTAGAGCGTGATGCGACGATTCGACGAGCTCCTACTCGCATCCTTGGGTCAGAGATTAGAAAGTTGAGAAACAGAGAGGTTCAACTAGTCAAAGTGCAATAGGGAGATGATGAGAGCAACGCTACTTGGGAGACAGAAGCGAAGATGCATTCACTGTACCCATTCCTTTTTGAGGGTATGTCTTTTAATTTCTCCTTTATCGTTTATCTAGTTCTTATCTTATCTTTAGTATGTCCTCTCATTAGTACCTTTTACCTTTAGATAGGTGAACCTATGGTTGAAACATGTGTTTGAGACATGTTATGATTGATGGATGCGTGTGGATGCAAGTGTTTGCTAGTGGTTGCTCGTGGATGCATATACACACACTTTAGACACTAGATCGGCTAAGTCACTTCATATTGCATATTGCATATAATTGTGTGTAGGTAGCTATATTAATGGATGTATAATGGTTGTGTTATCATATGGATGATGCATTTTGGTGTATGGTTGTGCACACATGTAGAAATTGTATGTGTAGATAGGGTTCTTTTGCATACATATTGGATGCATGGCACTATCATGGTTTGCATTAAGGAGGTCAACTGAATCAGTAGACCGCCTGATTTTGCATTAGACAGGGAACATATACACACACTTTTTGCATATGTTCATACAGCATTAGAAACTTTAAAGACAATGGATGCCAGTGTTTGATGGTTTAGTAGATGGTTGTTTGGATGGTAGGATACGTTCTTCTGGACTTAGAGATTTCGGGGATGAAATCCTTTAAGTAGGGGAGAATGTAACACCCCAAATTTCAGTTAATATTAACATTCACAAATTAAAGAGTAACTAATCCCAGATGCGGGAATTAGGGGAAACAGGTTGCGCCATTGCGTTCGTCTCGGAAAAATACGTGAAACAGAGTCCGAGTTTTCGAAAATCGGAGTCCGTATGAAGAAAATATGGACGAACGAAGTTAGGCAGAAAAACCGAAAACAAGCCAGAATGCACTGGCGCACTTGTGAAGTGCGCCAGCACAAAAATACACTGGTGCACTTGGGAAGTGTGCCCGTGTCGAGCCAGAAACCTGCACAGCTTTCTGGTTTGACCCTGGCTGGCCTGGTGCACCTGTTTTGGTTCTCTGGTCTGTTCTGCTGACCTTTGACGATTTTTGATGGTTTAGATCTAAACTAGGGTTAATCCTATGGCCTAAACTACATCCTAAATCTATAAATACACCCTAAGACTACCCTAATTCATACTAAAAATAGATACAAGGCCGTCATGCCGTCAAAATGCAATTAGAAGGAGCCTCCATCACATTTTAGAAGAAGATAGCTTCTCAAATCAACTTCTAATTAACTCTAGCAACTTAATCTTCTTCATAGGAGTGCTAATCAACAAGTTGTGAGTTTCTATGCCTTTAGCAAGCAATTGCTAAACTAATTATGATAGGATGTAATGAGGTTATGGTTATGAATGTGGATCAATGCAAGTTATGTTATCATATGCTATGTGCTCATGATGTTAGTTATGCAAGTTTTATGCTATATGTCCATGATGCTAGTTATGCAAGTTTTATGCTATATGTTCATGATGCTAATTATGCAAATCACTATGATAAACATTGATCCATTATGACATCATGGTATACAAGTTTGGTGTTTGATTATATGCAAGTTCATATATGACATGTTATGCAAGTTTGGTGTTTGATTATATGCAAGTTCATATATGACATGTTATGCAAGTTTGGTGTTTGATTATATGCAGGTTCATATATGACATGTTATGCAAGTTTGGTGTTTGATTATATGCAAGTAACATGTGCAAGTTTACACCTTTGTATGATATGCATACATATGCAAGTTTACCCCTTTGTATGTCATGCATATAGATGCATGTTTACCCCTTTTTATGATATGAGTAACATATGCAAGTTCATCCCTTTTTAGACCTATGACATGTATGCAAGTTTATCCCTTTATGATAGGTCTATGACATGAACATCTATGCAAGTTACCCTCTTTATGACATATGTGATTCATGCAAGTTTGGGTTGATTATTTATGCTAGTTGGGTTTGATGCTATGGTCATATATGCAAGTTGACACCTTTAAAACCCATGTTGATGCTAATGTTATGCTAAGTTGAACCCATTGTATTTGTGATGAATCTTCCCTTTTAAGTATGTCATGTTAGCGTATTACGTGGGGAACGATGGGATTAATATTCATGTTAACAAAATTGTGGTGAAATTGGTATGATGTTGCATACCATAAGTGGATGGACATAATTGAGTCAATTATGTACATCATTAAATTGGAATTAATTAGGGAAAATTAATTCAAAATATGGGGGTGATTAATTAGGTGTAATTAATCGACTAAGACACGAGGTTGGACCCTTTTGTAGCATAAGACTGCCCGGGCCCGACCGGCAAATCCAGCGGCTACAAATGATTGGCCCAATGTGAGAGGTCTTAGGCATAAACTAAATACGTGACAAATGTAAAGACACGAGGTTAGACTCTGTTATGGCGTAAGGCTGCCCGGACCCGATCGGCAAATCCAGCTGCCATAAAAGACAGTCTAATGTGAGAGGTCTTTACAAAGGTTACGTTCTTAATCAATTAAGAAACACTTAACCAGATAAGCATGTAGTGGGGCATGAGGGGTTAAGTGGGTGCCTTGGGTGGCATGTGGTAATCTAGTGGTTGCCTTGGGTGGCAATAGAAAATACAATTAGAATACTTAACCAAAGTGGAAACATGTAATTAAACATGATTAAAGGGTTAAGTGGGATGCACTAGAAAATGAAGTTAGAATAAGTTCACTCGTATATATACACTCGTATCTCCATAATATAAAATCATTTTAAACCAATCTACAAATAAGTTCACTCGTATATATACACTCAAACTCAATCTAGGGTATTACTGACCCCATCTTTACTAAGTCATGCCACAGAGCCAAGGTAATTACACAACCTTCAGCTTTAATACCACTATAATAAACTGGGATTTTTGACCCCGAAAATCGACACCAAACACAATGTCGAATATTCAAGAATCGGAAATACCATATCATTAATAGAAAGAAGTCAGAGGGTGGGAATAGAAAGAAAGAAAGTTAGAATAGAAGAAGAAGAATATCACAACAGAATATACATGAATCTCACAGTGGAACGAATAAAATATATTATAACATAACTTTGGAATACAAAACTATATTTGACTTACAAGTACCATCAGAGCATATCACATATATATCACAGTGGAAATAAACTCTATACAGATCTAACATTTGAGCCTCCTACTCCAAGCTCCTTCAGTATATCTGTAAATCTCGGCTACTTGACTACCTGTACAAATTTGGGCACCCAAGAGTTAAGGGTAAAACAAAACAAAATAAACTCTGGGTCAGTCATGGGACTGGTGAGAGTAAACTCCAACCATTCGGTTTAACTTTTCAAAATCCTCTTTCGAAAGAAAAGATAATCGTAAGATCGATCCACACATAAACACAGATGGTTTTTACCTTATGATAACCCAAAACATACTTTTTAAAATGATATTATTCTTATATTATAATAATGTCTAATACAAATAAATAACAATCTAGCGGAACGCTTGCATCTCACGCTCCACATATATAATATACAATCAAAAACCACGGGATCTTATTGGGTAATGGATTCCCAACTATGACAAGGCATGGAACCACCTTCCGATCAGTGTACTCTAGAGGGGATACACCGGAGTTCAACAAGAACATCTTGCAACTCAGCCACACATGACCGGCCATTATTTCGCTTGAATGTTCCGAATATATTGTCACCTTACGGTTGGTATACCAACATAACCGTTCTAGGGAGATACAGAAGCGAAAGAAGTAACAAATATGAATATTCTCTAGATGGTGACAATATACCCTAATTGGGTGCAACCCACTTAGCCATGCTGCCTGCCCGATTTTTGTCATTTCGCGGTTGATGAGGCTTGAGGTCAGAACGTATCTTCTGATAGATCACATCTTCATTTACTTTGAATGCCACATTGTCATACCCGCCAAATCACAAATTTATTTCTCCAAAAATACCACGGTATAAAGCTAAGAGAAACAAATTTCTCCGCCATCAAACGTAAATACATTTGAAGCGATCAACTTATGCGATCTATTAGATATACTCTGTTAGACATTTGTCCATACACGTTATCCTAGGACTGGACAAACCGAAGGCATTACTCTGTAAATCCATCTTAGGAAATTTCTACCTAGGATCACTAGAACGACCCTTGCATAAACTCCGTATCCAATTATCTTCATTATATTCGATTCGCAACGCTAATGCCAATACGGAATGGGTTTTAGATAATGAATCTAACCCCAGTCTCTCCGTACTGACAACAGAAAATTGGCCAAAAACTTCGATAGCTGGTGATTTAACTATCAAAGGAAAACATCCATACACACAATGATCTTATCTCCACATGGAAGTTTATAGATCAATCATCCATCAAAACTGAGCCTCTTAATTAATTTATCAATGACTTATTCATTTCCTCAATTTCCCGCTTCCTATATTTTCCCAAATATTTCTCAAAACCAATTAAACGTTTCCATCTATTTGAAACTGTTTGTTGTCTATATTTAGAAAATATCTCTTTTTATCATCGGGAATTAATTCCATATATTCACCAATTTAATTTTCTAAATTTAGAAAATATACGTTATTAATATCAAAAACATTTCCATTACTGATTCACACATCACTATTCTTCCCCATTCATCAGTCTCAAACTATAAATTAGTCAGAGAATAATTTCCCAAGTATCAACCTCGAAGGCCTAAACCAACTTCAGATCGATATTTTGGAAGTCATTCAACTTAACTAATCTCCAGTCAGTTTCTGATTATCCTTTTCATTTCAAAGTTTTTTATCAAAAAAATTTCAACTCGATTCTCGGATTTAGTTTACGAAACCACTTCTTTAACTGAAATTTATTGATTACAACGATAGTGTTAAAATCCATGTTTCTGAAATGTTTAACTTCAAAATATAACTTAGATTAATTACTTCAAATAAATAAATAAATAAATAGATCTTGATAAAAACTTGGAAGTAAATTGTACTTTCCTTAATTCGATATAATTGAATTTCAACTTATAACTCTCTTTCGAATGATCTATATTCGATTAACACTCTGAACTTCAGAGTAGACTTACCGTTTCAGGTTAACACAGTTTCTAAATTCACCTTTGAATTTATTATTTCCAACATTTACCATTTTCCATTTATCACTATTCCAATTTTCAAAATATTCGCTTTTAAAACTATTGTTTACTTCATAGAGTGAATATTATTCCTCTACAGAAAATTGGAACGTTAAATCAATCAAATCTTGAATTTTATTTATAAATACCATTACAGGTTCAAATCCTGTTTATCGAGTTATTTTTTAAATTCATATTCATATCTCACTTTATAAACTCCATTTATAAATTAGTTTCTTGTTAATTATATATCAAGTTTACAACTAAATCTCGATTACACATTCAATTATAAATTATTTGTTTCAAACTCTATATTAATTATCTGGTCAAATCCCAAATTATGAAATATATAATTTCTAAAAAAAATTATTAACTACATTCGACATAGTCGAATTCAAATTATAAATCCTGATGGATTTATTTCCATTCCATACACATTTCGAATGTCGAAATAATTTCATCGTTTTCCTTTTTAACGATTTTCCCATTTCCCTTTTTAAATTCATTCCTGAATTTATATTTCCAAATTATTTAATAATAATTATTTCATCTCATTTATAAACATTATTTGTAAATCAAACTACTTGCTTTTATTATTAATACAACTATTCATTTCTAGTCCTTTCGAAACTCGATGTCTATTTAAAAATAGATTTCCCCTTTTAAAAATTCGAATTTCTTTTCCAATATTCTTATGATATTCAAATACCTATTATGTCAGGTCAGTGTTATTCAACCATCTCAATCGCACAATAACCAACACCAAATTATTTATCACACGTATAATGCAATATATGAAAAACAATAATATAATTGTTGAGGAATCCAGTTGGTTCCCTCCAACCTGTTTCCCTACATCCACAAATGTTAATTAACCGAAATAACATTTATTTCATATCGATATGAAATATTAGAATCAATATTTAAGCAATGTATATATAAAACGGTATCTATAATTTCAACCGATTAATTAGCAAATCATCCTAACAACCATCACACACAGCCTTCAATCATTTTTATCGATAATAAATAACATTTATAAAATTATAAAACTGAACAGAGTTAGTGAATTTACTCACCTTGTAGTTAATTGTTAAATAACGATTTAACATAAGTTGATCCAAACAGTCGTTTTAATTTTCCATAATTTCTAACTAGCCCTAAATGGCTCCAGACTAGTTCCATTGTGTAGCATGAGTCCACACGATTCCACCTTGACAGACTGTTTGTCAATCTGATATCGCATGAGCGAGATAGAATAATTATCAGCTAATACACTACTTAGATTTTAATTAAACTAAATTCTAATTTAAATTTTTGGGCCTTACTATTTCATGTTGGCCCAATGCCCACGCATCCATTCAAATAGTTCTTCCACCATATATATAGGCTTATGTTCCTTCCTTTTTGACCACCTTTGGACATTGCTGCCAATTCATGTTCTACATACACTTTTGTTTTCTTTATATTGGGCTTACCATACACGTTCGGCCCATGTTCTCTTAAAAACCGATCACATAAGCTTCTATTGTCAAACACTAGTCCCACTTCAGTTCAGCTCAGCGGCCCCTTGCTGCTATGTTTAAGTAGCTATGTTCTTCCTTTAGGAAGTAAAGCCTGCGACAAATTTATATATATATATATATATATATATATATATATATATATATTATACTGGGCCTAACCCCGACCCACCTCTTATATAAACTCCACCCGCTCCAATATGAATCAGTGTTTCTTCCTTACCCACAAAAAACCCCTACAAGTTCGAGGAACTTTATTTTCATGGCCCTTCCGAGTTTTCCTCCACTCAATATCCATAAATTTTCTATGAAACCTAGTCCTGGCATCACCAAAATGCTCTCCACCTCCATTATTAACCAACGCACGTACCCATTAGCTACTTGTTAACATACCCAAACATTCTTATTTGTTTCCACTGTTTCATGCATTCCCCATTCAAGAAATCTGAACCACGTCTTCCCCATGAAATTCTCCTCTCCTCTCACTCACGAGATCAGCCCAGAATTTTGCAGAAGCAGCGCCTCACCTCCCTGATTACTATGCTACCTTCGTTCTCCTCCTCCGATTTTCCTTCTGCCCACACCATTATCGAAAAACTCGCACGTGTCTATCTTCATTGCATTTCGAAGTGTACACTTCCTTAAAACACGTGACTCGATCTCAGGGGTTCAGTGTAACCCACCTCGTCGCTGCTGGTGAAGAACACAAACGAATTATCATGGAATCTTCCAAAAAAATTCACATGAACTCCCTTTCATCTCACAAACCCTACTGTAAACTCCGTTTCATAAATATATGCCTTAATCTTCTCAGCAACAAAAACCAAGCTCACGCTATCTAAGATGCAGCGAATAAATTGTTGTGTCAAACTCAATACAACTGGTGCAGAGTTGAAGAGAATCTCTAGGAGAGTTCAAATGAAATTTTTCCATGATTTTAAAAGGGGTATTGGTGTGGATTTTGATTTTTAAAAGCCGTAGAAGTCTTTCGGCCATGAAATTCTTTGTTGAAGCCAAAAATGAAGTGAGGCATGTGTATGTATTTATTTATTCAAGTTACTTCATACGCATGTATTAAGTTAAATATAGGAAGGACAGTCTATCTTCTTAGACATGTGTGATCAACGACTACTCTAAATGAATGCTTGGCCATGAAGCTATAGCACTGCTGGTTCGCGTGATGGTCTAGACTGTGTAGCTTGGGTAAGTGGCCTTGAGTTTTCCTTTCATGAAGTAGTAGTTGAATTTAAAAGCATAGGCACAGTGAGAATTTCAGATATACAAAGAGAATAGGGTAGGCATGATGTTTGTAGGATTGGTTGACAGTTGTATTTTGAAATTATAGCCGACATGAATTGTCACAGCATTTGAAAGAAAGTAGGAGTGACAGAATGTATGATGCTTGACATAGAGATACAAGAGAAATATGTATTTTACTTCACATCTTTCCTGTACGTTTAGCAATAGCATTCCATAGATAGGTTGTGCTGGATATATAGGGTTATACCCTTTCCTCGGTTTCCACCGTATATATGTTTTAATCTTATCCTATTATTCGTTATAATGTTTTGTATACTTCATTACGTGAAAATTTTGTACATTTACGAACTACTATTGAAAAAAATAAAAATACCTTTGGGACGAGCAATGTGTCACGATCTTAGAAATATAATAATATAGACAAGTTAACTTATTCTGTGAAACCCAGAAATATTGATATTGGGTGTAAAATACTCCAAATAAAAAGTTGCTCATTTTCCAAAATAAAAATTACAGTAAAATTCTAAAAATTAAATTATAACTATGTCTCAAAGATCTTGTCCAAATTTGAAACCAATATTTAATTATAATTAATAAATTATTATGGCTTTTTAACGATTCCATAGCGACTATTTGGAAATTTGATTGGAACATAACTTGCAATCTATTAGGCGAAATCTTGATTTTTCACTTCCATTAGAAAAATATAGTTCAATAGATTCGAACATTTCTTGTTTCACAGAAATCCAATGTATAACAAATCCTGTACACTCAGTTGAAGTTTCAATCGAAATATTACGAAGTGCCGCGACGTTACGAGCTTGATTATAATTTATATTATAATTAATACGTTCAACTGTCACTTAAATATTATATTCATTATTTATAACTCGAATTTAAATTTAATTAACTTCCTTATATTATCCAATTTACTCAATATTGTCAATTCAACCATTTCCGACTATTTCGAAAATAATTATATTCCCCCACTAAATATTATATTAAACAAATTTTCAAGTATTTAATTTCAAACCAATTTAAATTACCAAACTACTATATTAAAAAAATTAAATTAATTAATTATTAGATTACTGAAATTCCAGGACGTTGCACATGCCATGTCCAATGGGCATGGAGAAGAAGGTGGCAGCCATTAATGAGGCACTTGGAGCTCTAGAAGGCCAAAAATTCCAAGGGGAAGATCCAAATGAAGGCCAAGGTTTGGGGTATTTATAGGAGGGAGGATAGGTGGGAGTAGTTAGGAAATGGGGACCACAAGCCAGAGTTTCGGACCCTTGAAGGAGCCAAGAAATAGGAAATTTGTATCGCCCTGGGGGTATGAAATTTCATACCCCCGGGAGGGGTATGAAATCTCATACCCCCGGGAGGGGTATGAAATCTCATACCCCTCCAGGGGTATGACATTTCGTATCCCCTCAGGAGATACGGGAAAGTGAAAGGGGGGTCGAAATTCTAGTGCCGAGGGATCCGAAATGTTATTGTTTGGGGAGTCGTGGTTCCTGAACATGAAGTGGGAGGATTTGAGTTTTCGTTGGTTCGAACTATAAGGATCCGAGCTTCTGGCTCAGAGGAAATTAGATGAATCAGGCGGTGCCCCGGAACCCCACCGGAGCTGCGCCCGGACCAGCTGACGGCTCGCCTTCTTTTAGAGTCACAGTGCAAAGCATTGTAATAGAAGTTCTCGGGCCCAAAAAGGGCATCTTATAAGAGTTTCGGGCTTTTTATGTTTGACACGTGACTTCGACTAGATCACTTTCTGTTTTCTGAAGATGTTCTTGACGTTTGAGCGCGCTGCTAACTAAGAACATTACGTGTGACAACTTTAACCAAAAAGCATGTCAATACTTAAAAAATTAAGGAAGTAATAAATTATCAAAAAAATTATTTTTCCCAAGAATGATATTTAATCAAAACCAGGGAAAACTCCAATAAAACTTGTATAGGGTTTCAAACAATATTTGACTTCGCCTGAACAATCAAATTTATACATGTATATTATAGGGGTCTTAACGTGCAAGTAGAACCAGGCGAAGACGTCCATTATTTTTGTCCTAAAGAACAAGAGCGTCTTTCACACTAGGGGGGACAAAATGTAAGCCAAAATTTGTATCTCTAAAAAGATAGAGTGAAAGAAAACAAAACCAAAGGGAGAGCTTTTGGGAATATTTGATGGCTTAAAAAGTTGCCTCAAGCAAAAGCCTCGTGCGGTGGCCAAAGGGATTACATAAGTGATCAAGGAAGCATGCTATAAAAGAAGCTTCCAATGCAAAAAGCAAAGGAGGCCTTCCTGTGAAAAAGAACAGGGACCAGCAGTCCCCCAAAAGAGCTCTTACCAATATGGACCAAAGGGAAATGGTCACAGACTTGTCATCCCAAAACGTATAGAGCTAAAGTTGCGTATACCTTTTGGTTCACCTAAAACAGGAATATATGAAAGCTTGAGCCTCCACCAACAAAGTTCCACAAGCGGAGCATCAAACAGAAAGAAAAGGGGGGCCGAAGGCAATACCGAAGGCTAAAGGCTCATGCAAAACCACTCCTTTCAGCACCTTACTATGACAACCGCTTCTGGAAGACTACTTACGAAAGTCCTCTTAACAACCCTACAGTCACTCCTTAGAAGAATGGCAAAAAGCGCGTTAATGAAGCCCACATGCCGATGGAAGAGCAAACCCGCACCTATAATTACAACCCTAGCGGTCTAGAATTGAGACGAGCAGATTCATTCCAAAATTGTAAGCTCGGAATTATGAAATAAAACCCTAATTTTTAAATCAATTTAGGGATTTATCTTTTCTTGTAATCTTATTTGACAATTCTTAATAAAAATGATATCTGGGAAACTCAATTCATGGAGTTTAATTTTAAGAGAAAGAGAGCTTGATCATTTTTGGCTATTAACTCGTTTAATAGCCGATTGCACATGATTTTTAACTTCTAATTTATTATCTTTTTTCGGAACTGATGTTGCGAAGCACATATAGAGGAATACGAAAGCAGGGTTCAAAGGCGTAAGAAGAATAACTATCAATGGATCTAAGCCATCTTAAGAGAGCATGGCTCTTACCCTTTTCATTAACCTTCGCAACACCAGATTCTTCGATATAACCTTCCCAGAGAAATTTTAGTCCCATCAAAGGAGGGTTGGTGCTTCGATTTTGTTTATAATCTCGTATGATCGAAATGAAACCTTAACTTTGCACGTTTTCGATGAAATAAAGGACATAGATTCAAGTTTGAATCAAATAAAGGCCTTCGGAAACATCGAAAATGTAGGTATATTACCCCATTTTTGGATGTTAACCATTTTTATGGCCAGCATATATATTATAAATAACAATTATACATATGCATATACATATCAAATTACATATTTATGGAAATAATTTATTTTACTTATTTATTAATGTTTGAGAAAATTAATTATATAAAAATATTTATTTATTTATATATATTGAATGTTTATATTATTAATCTATGAATAGATATATAATACTTTTAAAAAAATTAGTTTAATTTTTTTGATCTGGATTTGTTATGACTTTAATATATTGATATGCATATATTATGAATTAATTAATTTATCTATCAATAGTTAAATAACATAAAATAATTATATCAAAATAAAAAATTTCTAAAAATCTCGAATGATATTTCAAATGTTATGAAAAAAATTATTTTTTTGAATAAAATTAATATTTTTATTTAATTAATAGTAAACTATTGATTTTCAATCAAAATTTGAAAGTAAAAAAACAAATATAGAAGATCCAAATTTTTTTATGAAAACTTATGACATGATAAACTAATTTAAGAAATATATAAAATTGATTTTTTCTGAAATCTTATTTATTACATATGAATTTATCTGTTCATATAGAGTTTAAATAATGACAATAAATATTTAATAATAACAACGATAAAATTTGTTGGTATTGCTTATAATTGATATGAACATATGTTAGAAAAATATAAAAACATGCCTTGCCAACGAAAAAGAAAAATATTAAAACAATTTTATATGGTATATATAAAAATATTTGCATTGATAAAATTATGTATATGTATATATTCACACACACACACACACACACACACACACACACACACACATATATATATATATATTTGTGTGTGTGGGGAGGGGGGGTGGGTGTGTGGGTGTGTGTGCGTGTGTGTGTGCACATTAATTAATATAATATTAAAATAAAACACCGTTTATAGTATATATTAATTCACTATTCATAAAATATGAGTATGTATGAGAACATTAAATTTATGCATATGGTAAATCATTATTGTTGACAACAACATTATCTATAAAAATCTCACCTAACTAACTACACTACAATAGTATGCATATACACAAATGTACATAAGCAATTAATTATAATGCATAACTATCTGTTTATTATGTAATAAATGATTATCTACAACATATGCCCTCAAGTCCATGATGAAAAGTTGAGTTCTCTTCTTTTGGAAATTCCTCGAATCATCAGAATGCTAGATTCAAATCACAAACTTTTTTGCTATCAAATATAACCTTTGCATTTGAATGAATTTAATTTGTAGAACTTTAAGGTTGTTAAGGGAGTAATTTGGGCCAGAAATGATGATGATAGAGGTGGCCAAAAGTAAGTTTATGGAGCGGGAAGAGATGTCTAAATACATGAAGGAAAAGAGAGATTATAGGATCTCATCTCTTATTTGATCTCCTTTATTTCTAGTCCACTATTTGAAACCCCTCTTTCCCATACCCTAGTGAATAGTTACTAATTTTTTTCCCAACAAATATTTACAGCCCATACGATGGGGCTTAAACTCATTTAAGCTCAATCCAAAATAGTATGGAATTAAATCTAATTTAATTGACTTACGATGTTGAATATCGATCGATATATTAACATATATGTATAATTAATTATTCCTTAAATAGAATTCAAATTTTATAATTATCATTCCACAGTACTAATTAATTTATAACAATTACAAAATAACTAATTGTTTGGTCTAAATAGAATTCATCATTTTAGTTGTGTAACTCTTGAGTGTTGGTTCAGGTGGCAGTTAACATTGAACTATTTGAATGTTAACATTCACATATCACTTAGTAGGTAGTATTACATTATATCCAAGTTTTTCGCTGATTTGATTTCGGTAAAATCTAATTCTAGTTCAATAAGCGTTTTTTTAGAGCAAACGGATATGTAGCGCGTGGCTACACAGCCGGTCTAGTTCAATAAGCGTTACCCTGTTATAACATTTATTTACACTAATTCTCTTTGTTAAAACTATATTGCTTTAGACTTATGGAATTCAGTAACAGTTAAAAAATTCAACATTATCCACATTCAATATTATAGTCCAAATACAAAGTCCTTTGTTCAATAATTATTATTATTACTAAAAAAATGTTTTATTCAAAGACTTTGACTTTGAGTTTACCATGATGTCCCCATATAAATAAGGAGACTAATCCTCTTTTGAATAGCGCTTAGTTTACACACTCCCACTCGACCTAATCATAGTCAATCGATGGAGGTCATGCTATAATTTGACTATTAATTAAAGCGGGGGTTGATATTGAAAATCTTAATATTATCAAGTGGAGGTAATCATGTAAACCAGTCATATTGATATTTTCTGTTTGACCATGGTTATATTAACAAGCAGAAAACTATCAAGTGAGCCGTTACATGGTTATCCAATAACCATCACTACATAACATACAGGTGTCCCATGCATCTATGAGAAATAACAAACTTACTTATAAAATTTGTTAATGGTCAAAATTCCAAAAATTTTCATATTCAATTCTATAGTCCAAACACAAAGTTCTTGGTTCAATAAAATTGAAATGCTCTAGTAAAATATTTTAATTTTGAGTTGACTTTAGTTGACCATGATATTGACCCTATATCACCAAGGAGAGGAATCCTCTCTTGAATAGTGTTTTACTTTTGGTGCTTCCACTAGACTCAACCATAGTCACTCGATGTGCATCATGTCATTATTTGACCATAATCATGGCAGAGCTTTCATATTTAAAATCTCAATATTCTAAAGTCGAATGAACTAAGTAAAACAATCACATTGATATTTTCCGTTTGACCTTAATCTATTAAATAATAGCAAAGCAGAAATTTTTTAAGCTCTTTCATTAATTTTAAGAGTTTTCTCTTCTCTCCTTAATTCTCTTTGGATATTTTATTTTCAAACTAGTTTATCACTTTACACTTATTTACAAATTCTATCTCGCCATTTTACCTCTTTTTCTATTTTACATTATGGTACGGAAATTTAAAATTACACAATTATTTAGTGACAGTTAGGTCCTAACATTTTATATCTAAGTTCATAAATTTAGATTAATTAAAAAACCTAAAATATAGGTAACTTATACAAATTTAATTGACAATTATTTAGTTTAACTTATAAAAAAGACAAAATCATGTTTTTCTTGCACCACATATTTGCGCTTCAAATTTTCTTTAATCATTTAAGTCCCTTTCAATTCTTTTCTAATATTTTTCATTTGGTACCATATTTTATAATTAATTACATAGTAGAAAACTATTTAAATAACTTTAGCAAACTATTGTTCGTTGATTCGCCTAGTAAATCACATCAAGACTAGCCATATTCATATTAACAAAAAAAAATCAAATATATAAACACGTCAATCATACAATATGACTTATACAAATAAATAGCAACCACAAGTACAAAGTCTAACTCATATACATCAATATATTTACCTTGTTTTACATTACAAAATTAATGTCAAGCACCTACATTTCAAACTTTGTTTAGTTATTTAGAGAAACTCCACACTATCACTTAATGTTGTAGATATCAGCCAATATATTTAAATTAATTGCATGATTTTTAATACAACAAATGTATTCAATCAATAAATTGTTGTTAATTCATATTACTAACGCTAAATGTGATGTTTTAAAAGCATACCAACAAAAAGGCAAAATAAGTTTCTCTTTAAAATATAAAGCTAAACAAGTCACACAATTTAAATACTATATGTAAAGAAAAATTAATATATTATATACTTATCTTAATAAATTTATCATAGATTGAAGAAAACAATTTCAGCTTCAAATACGTGCATTTTAATGTTTTACTAAACCTCCATAATTTTTTCATGGTATTTTATATTTAAACCCATATGTTTAAACTAGTCGTGTGACAACCACCTCATAACTCCTGCACCAAACCAAGGAAAACGTGTGTTGAATGACGTTCTAGGCCGATGTGGGACGATCATCAAGGAAGAATAACTCGAAACAGAACCTGTCGTATAACTCACAGCGCATGGATGACATATTATAGAAAATATACAACATTATATAATAGTGAGGCGTAACAGAACAAAAAAAAAAATCCAACCTCTATAACATCTTAATGTCACTAATACAAAAAAAATCTATGTAAATGAATATTTGTACATCAAGTTTCACTACATATCTCTTAGAGTATCAACAATCATCAACATGCAATAGAATCGACAAATATCTACATAGTTTAGAAGTAATATGCAAGCCTCCTGCTCATCATCACGTAGCATCGTCGGACCAAAACATGTCACCTACTATCTCAGTCTACTTACCAACAATATTGATGAGCAGTCCAAACTAATAAGAAGAAACATAAAACATTTAGTCAGACAATTGTCTTAGTGAGCAATAAAATAACTATCAGCAGTTACACTAGATATATGAGTATGGAAAGGTTTACATCTGATCTATCTCAACAACCACAGAGTTGGCACATGATAATCATATATCATATGCTACTCCAAAATAGGAAAAGGATGTCCCCCAATACCTCTTCTCTTCGATGACCTAGGATGATAGCCTACCTAGGGAAATAAAGATAAAAGCAAACAATCAACCATAACATCCACAACAACCAATGTCCTAGCTATCACCGACTAATGCCTCGAATACATCAATCATCGAATAACCAATCGTTATCATCCATCAAGGGCTAATGGAAACCCTTGTTGTAATCAGACTTCCCAACATTAGCTTGTGTATGTTTACCGCAGTCTAAGAACACTAGGTCCATCTTGACCCAGGGTACACGATTCGTCTGATCCTGACGGGCGTCCCCACGATACCCTTTGTAACGACCCGAAATCCCCTTTATGGGAAATCACGGATTGTACTGAGGACAAGACGAATCAGAACACAAACAGAAGAACATTTCATTGTTAATTACAACAATTCCATCATAATACAAGAATATACAGAGTATGCATGAATAAAATACATTCAATAAATATCAGAGATTTACAATACATTGCGTAGCAGCGGAAAATAATACAAAACACAACTGAAGGAGATATACAGATACAGAGCTTTCCGGATACCATTCCCGCTGTAAACCAGGATCCTGTGAATATAAATATGCAAAACCAAAACTACTAGTTGCCCGTGTGGAAAATAGGGGCACCCAGAGTTTAGGTTAAAACAATAAACTCCAGGTCAGTCATGTGACTGGTGTGAGAACTAAAACAGTTATTAATCTTTGTTTTAAAGTTAGGTAAATCCAGGGACCACGCCGTATAACACGGAATAGGTTTCCTCCCAAGAATACCAGTGCATAAAACAACGGCTCAATGCTAAATAAAGAACAATGAAGCTATTATAAGACCCAGGTCCCATCACACAATGCAACACAAGCCGGAGGATAGGGTTTTTACCTTATAACAGCCAAAGAATGCTTGATATGCTAAATTTCATCTTTTCTTATTACTATAAGTGTATAGTGCCAAAACAATTCCAATCATAAGTACCAATCATAGGCGGCATAAGTGCCCCATACCACTATGTCGCCATATATAGGTTCTATAATCAAAACCGCAAAGTCGCGTATTGGAAGTTGGATTTCCATCTATGAACCGAGGCAAGGGATCGTCCTCACCGCTTTGAGACTGTCTAGCCCGAGTCTCAGGCAAGCATGCAGGCAAGCCTTGGATCATCAGGGCCGGTCCACCGATGTAGATTATTATGCCTGAACACTGCGATTCCCCGCCCTTTGGGGAGTAAATGATCCAAATGACTCCATCGGCTCCACATAGTCACCGATATATCCGAGGCGCCTCGCAATCCAACAACCAAACAGTTGAAAATAATATAAATGTCAGGGCTGGTAGGTCACTGACACCACCCTAGCTAGAAGGAAACGCATGCCCTCCCTGATGTCCTCTACCGTTTCTGGTTCACAACCGGGGTGTGAGGCTCGCAAATTAACGCTACACAAAGCTATGCCACACAGGAGGTGCTTTGATCATCCACCACAAGACTTTGCTTTTCAACAAAAGCCTTGATCATTTGCCACTTAGGAATGCCATACAGGCAATTCACACCATGCGACTGATGTCTATCGATATACAACCTATGATCCCGTACATCTCAGAGAAGTGTGAAGTAAGGGAATGAAATCCCCTTCACCAGGCAAATGTATATTTAATAGATATCAATCAACATAAAGCAAAATCCAATGTCAGACACACAGTCCATACAAGTTCGTTCTGGGTCTGAATGAAACCGGAGGCACCTTATACCTCGCAATTCCATCGATCTCCAAGTACGTCTGGATGATCACCAAATGATTCCCTCCTCTTGGGTGTACAGCCCAATCAAGATCATTAGTAATTATCCAAACAATGTGAAGACCACCGATCTTCAACCAGCGTCTTCATCCTCGACACATCGTCGATTCAGTTATTCAGAATAGGATAAACCCGGCCTTTCTGAATAACTCGCGTATATAATAAATAAGTGTTACACAAACACAACAGACGCCTCATTCCAATTCAGAATATTCTTTGATTCAAATATTCTTATACTTTGGGAAAGGTTCCCATTAATTTTATCAAAGATAAATTCTTTAAATTTATTCTTTAATCTTCTTTTGAATATCTATTCAAACCAAATTATGGTTTATCCAAACTAGTCGGGATTAGCGAACCTTACCGAAGTAATCACTTGTTAAATTTCCCAATCCCTACCTATTCATCCCATGAAGTAAAACTGGTCACACTTCATATCTAACACCATGGTGTTATCGGTAAATTCAGTTACCATTTCACGCTCAAATCTAATTAAAGATTTAACTATCGCCTGGAGCAAAACTAGTGATACTCCATTCTCGATCATTTCAATCTAATTGAAGATTCATTAAAACTCCACTTAGTTTTAATCTTCCCAAAAATCAATATTAATGATTGTTTAACTTGGGAAATCATATCCTGTCCTTAACTGGGTTAAAGAACCAATGTCACTTAAAACACGGTTCACTATAAAACCAAAATCACATTCCATTAACGATGGAATCTTCATGGAAAACAAATCGATATATATAATCGATATAAACTCCCATATCCGACTAATAATGTAAATGGAATAACGGCAACGCCTTTTAAATTCCAGATATATTAGCAGTCTTCCTCCACAGAAATTCACTTCGATTATTACCAAATCAAATTCCATTCCAATCCAATTTATTTTATTAAATTGGAAAACTTTACTTTGGAAAATCTCCTTTAAATCTTAACAAAAGATTTTATAAATTCCAAATCACATTTCATTGTAAATCGGGTTAAAGAACGAATGTCGTTAAAACACAGTTCACAACAAACCCAATTCACATCCCATTAATTATCGGGTCAAAGAACAAGTGTTATTTAAAACACCGTTCACGATAAACCCAAAAACCAATTCCAGTTCAATTCCAATTAAATATTATTTAATTGGTACACTTAATTAAATCTAAATAGAAAGATTTAATCCTTTTCTCAACTGGGTTTAAGAACATTGTTAATGAAGACACCATTCACGACAAACCCAAATCCCATTTGATATTAAATACAAGGCTCTGAATAGAAAATATATCGGCTTTTATTCAACATCAAATCCTACAACCAACCAATATCGTATTGGAAATAACGATATAAATATATCTTTCAAATTTCCGTAATAATATCTGTATAATCACGAAATGCAACATCGAAAATATTCTAGAGACAATTTCGATTCAAATCCATTCCAATCCAATTATTGGAAATTCTGGTTACTTTTTAAAACTCTTTCAAATCCAATTTATTTATTTCAAAAATAAATGGATTATAATTCTTGTTCAAAACTAGTTCATTTCGATAAAAATCTATTTTTATCTTTTCAAATATGGAAATTTTCGTCCCAATTCTTTCCAAATCATTTCTTATGATTTTACACAAATTATTGCTATTTTTAACAATTTTATCAAGGCCCGTACAGTCGATTTCCATAAACGGCCATCGAACTGCACTTACAGCTACCTTTTCCAAATTTGATTTGAACATAATTCCAAATCCAACCGTTAGATTTAAAATTTCTAATATTCATTGGAAATCTGTTTTCGATACGAACCCAACGGTTCCGGTTTCAGGAGAATCCGACGGTCGGATCTCCCGTAACGTCAATTCGAAGTCAATGGTCGAAATTCGCGAACTGCCGCGGCACGTTCTGTTCAGGCCATTTAATATATATAATATATATATTTCGTCGATTTCAATTCTAAACGTATTTTATAAATCTTTTAAATTCGTTTTAAAAACGATTTCAACTTCATATTCAATTTTAAATCAAAATCGAATATTCCATGTCATTAATATATAAATGATAATATTTTCAAAATATTAGATTTTGAATTCACTTCCTTTTCTATATTCACTATAAAAATGAATATAATCGATATGAATATCGTTCGCGTCAAAATGGCGCAAATCTAATCCACACGGCTTTATATATTTCAATAACTTCGTTATTCTATTCAACAAATGAATATTTTCTTCAACACATGAATATATACTTTATTCAACACATGAATATAATTTATTTTCTAAATTGGAATGAGACCCACTCAATTACCATATAATGGTATTTATATGGATTCCATACAACACATGTATATAATAGCAATGATAAATAATCAACCATCATCCAAAGTGCACCACACAACTGCATAAGCACTAAATATAAATAATTAATGCTTACACATTCTATCAACCAATCGATCGACATACAACTAAGTAATTGGGATTAGGGTACGCCAAATATCATCCCAACACCCGTGTGGGGTTTCAATCCACAAACACTGAATATTATTTGTGCAGTTGGAAGACGTGTAAAATTTATCATCCCAATCAATATCCTTCAAATGGGTGTACATAAACAAATCGTTCGATTTGTAAATGGATATTTATTTATTCACATTCACGTTAAATTTATATTTTTAACGATAAATAATTTATTTCAACACATGAATATATTTCCATTCATTCCACATCACAATCAATTTTCACCACACAACAAAATCAAACAAGTCGTCCATGGCCTGTGGACAACGGGTGTCGGGTGCTGCTAAGCACCGTCTGCATCCTAGTATATATTTCAACTAGAAAATAAATTAAAAGTGAGAAGTTCTCACAGAGAGCTAAACCAAACGCCACGACTCTTCATATGTAGGAAATCTTCGTCGTGCTCGTCTTTTGTCACTTTGGTTGTCCGTAGCCACTACATATATAAAAATCACATTTTTATATTCTCTAGTATATAAAAATCATTTTTATAAAACGCTACTATATATATGAAGATTATATTTTTAGTTCAACTCAACGTAAATAAAAATCATATCTTCACATAGTTAAAAATCGTATTTTTATTTCATTAGCTACATAAAAATTATATTTTTATTCTCTACATCATATAAAAATTGTATTTTTATTTCGCCACTTCATATATAAAAAGCATATTTCTATATCGCTATTTCAATTATAAAAATCTAATCTTCAAGGAAAAATCGAATCTTTATATAAGGAAAAATCTAATCTTTATATAAGGAAAAATCTAATCTTTATATAAGCAAAAATCTAAACTTTTCTTTTATAAAAATCAAATCTTTTTGCATATAAAAATCAAACCTCTTTACATATAAAAATCGAACCTCTATATGTTTTATATATTATTTTAAAAATGAATTATCGCTAATTTATAAATAAAAATCAAAATTTATTACATAAAACAAATAAAAATAAAACTAAAATCTAAAATTATGTTTCATATAATAAAAATTCGCATTCCTATTTATCTACACAAGTAAAGACAAAACAAATAAATAAAATAAAAAGCTTACTGTTGAAACCAGGAAAGAGGAGGGGGTGTGCTACCAGTAGGGAGGAGGAGGGGTACTTGCGCTGGAGAGTGTGGGCCAGAAGTGGTGATGGCGGTGGGGCGTTCGAGGTCGATGCAGTGGTGTTTGAATGGGTTAGGGGGGTTGGAGAACGATGGAGGGGGGGGTAGTCAGCGTTTCGACAGGGGTGGGCGCTAGCGTTGGCGGCCGGCTGAGCCATCAGGTAGGGAGGGCAACGGGATCGGGGCGGTTTTTTTTTAAATTTCGGATCTGAATGAGAAGAGAGAGAGAGAGGGGTGAGTGTATTAGTTTATATAATTATTATTTTGTAATTCCCGAAAAGTTGACTTTTTATTTGACCTCCAAACGAGACCTAACGACTGTCGCCCCTAGCTAACTACCCCATTCCGAACACAATGGGATATGTTTTGTGAGCTGATTAGATCGTTTCGATCGGTTTCCGTCAAAATCAAAATATAAATCCATATATTGAATTTGAACGCGCCTTTCAATTTACCGGGGCGGCATACGGACTCTAAAAATTCCTGAAAAATATTTACTAGCTTCGTATTGACGATACGGTCCTAACAAAACTAATTTCATCAAATTCCGAGACCGTTTGAAAAATGGCCATTTTCCGGTCGATCGAAATTGACTAATAGTGTTAAAACACGTTTAACTTCGCCACACTCACATATTGATTCGAAAAATTATGAATTTTGGAATCTAGCAATAATTCTACATCCCGGATCCAACGAAAGTGGTTTCGTCGAAAAATGAGGTCATTTGCAAAATTTCCATTTTTAAGGGCCAGAATTCCATAGCGACTATTCTGAATTTTTAACTGGGCATAACTTTTTATCCCCACTATGAATTTTTGTTTTTTCGGATTCATTGGAAATATATTCTTAATTAGATTCTAATATTTTTGGTTTTGCCAAAATCCAGTTTATTTTGAATCCTGTACATTCATTTGAACTTTGAAATCGAAATTTCAAACTACTGCGCCATTTTCAATTCCTTTTATAATTTAAAATAAATATTTATATTCCAACGTCGATTCAAATAAATATATACATTCTAATTCGATTCAAAATAAATTTCTCATCGTAATTATTTAAAATAATTCATTTTAAATATTCAAAATTCATCAAAATTGCCAAAATAAAAAATTTAAATTGGCTCAGATTTCCGGGTTATTACACCCTTGCTTTGATCCCACTAGAACCTTCAACTTTTGACGATTCCTTGGAACTTCAAATCTCTTAAGCCATCTGCCTTGATGACTCCATCCTTAAGTTCAAGGCACTTCTCAAACCAATTCCATTATCATTCGCGATCAACTGCCACTTGAGTCAATCTATCAACTTATTGCATCATGCATCATCCCATGAACAGTATCACATCAATTCAACTTCGACTACTTCGTCTTGAGTTCACAATAACAGCGTTAATCATCAACGAGTCGCACTTTGAACATCTAAAGTCCATTAGTCACCAAACTTCACCAACAACCTCCAGAAGGCATCCCTATTACGCCTGAAAAATTCAAGCTCCCCATCACATCATACGATGGATCGGTACCGATCCATCGTGCATAGATTGTTACCTATCCAATGACTTAGCAAATTTTTGCTAAGTCTTGGTCTTCGGTCAATACTTGCCTTATTTTCTATCCATTTGCAATGCAAACTCCTACCTGACCGGTCCTAAATTCCAAGTGCTATTACCACCATGCACCTTTACTACCGATCTATTAACGATATTTTTTGTCAACACAGGAGATAAGCCTATGGAAGTGGACCTAAGAGAAAAATAGGTTGTTTAGCCTTTGCAAGTTTGAGATAGTTCATTGTTTCCTAAATATCAAGGTTTAGAATCCGAAAGAACAGTTACTCTTACCTCGATGGGGTGAGTATCGCGCTTAAGCGATTCAAGAACCAACAGTTACCCTAGGAGGATGAATTTCTAAACACGGTCCTTGATAATGACTTAACGGATGGTAGAAAGGGATTCTACACGAAGCTTGTTGAAGGGTCTAAGCTTGCAGGAAGGGTTTAGGCCTGTAGGAAAGGGTGTTTCACTTGACCGGTGGAAAGGCTTGGTCGAAGGTTTATGTATATGTAGGAAACAAACAATAAGCTGCGGCAACCATAACTAAAAAATAGCATAGCGAACTCAAAAAGAAATATCAAAGTATGAAACACCCCACCTCCGTTAAGGTCACTCACAAAGGGAATGCCTTAACTTCGGCGGAGCACTATAGGTAAAAGATATAGATAATTTACAAGACAGACATATAAACAACAACAAAAAGACTAAATTTATTTCATAAGCACGTGGTTCAGTCAAAACATTACAACAACTGTCTCAAACCAGCTTCCAAATCATTACAAAAAATCTCTGTCTTTATTAAAACATAAAGAAGCATAAATAAAAATAAGGCAGCATAAATCCCCAATAAGTGTGTATCCGAAGCCATAGCCCAAGGAAAGAGAATCCAAGAAATGCATATACTCTCTTCAAGCTGGAAAGGGTCTAGACTAAGCTGAAGTGTTCCCTCCCTGCGGACCTGGGGGTTGGGGGGGACGGATGAAAAGAAGACGAAAGAAAATGGGTCAGGCATAAGCCTGGTAAGTCCAGTGATTATTCAGCATGTAAACAGGTAAAAGTATGATGACATGAATAAACTGAACATAGGACAATACCCTAGAAATAAGATAACAACAAATAAGGTAAGATATACTAAATAGACTATCGCACTCATTTCTATTTCTCTGCACCTACTAACTATTGTTTCAACCAGCTTCACGTGTTCATAAAAAAAATGATCCCCTTTATTGATCGGCTCCTACTCGTATACGTTTACCACTTGTGTCATTCGTCCCCGCTTGATTGTAGATACCTGTGCTGGTCCCACCATAGGGTGTATCAAATCCTATGGTGGCAACCTGACACAATTCAAGATGCACAATGTATAACTACTGATGCCCAGTGTCTGCTTTTTCCACTCCAGAGTACGTGCATGCCCGCACTCTCTCGGAACCTACACTGACGCACCACCCGCCATTGTTTTGACCGCTAATAATCAGCCCAGTAATCGTGCCCCACCCTGCCTAGTTCAGGGTACCATGATACATCTATGTAGGTTATTGCTGAAATGGTTCCCCGTTACTAGGGTTTCCTAATCAACATGTTAAAATGGTTAAGTGTTCTCAAATTAACCTAACCCCGCCCATTAGTTTAGTTAACATGTTGTATTGGTTAAGTGTTGCCTTAATTAACTTAACCCTACCTTCTTAGCTTGCCTGTTCCTTAGCTTTATTTTATTCATTAAAGCACCAACCTCTCACATTAGATCTATATTGTTGCGGTTGCTGGATGTGTCGGTCAGTTCCGGGCAGTCTTACACCGCAACTTAATCTAACCTCGGGTTCTTTTGGGCTTAATGCGCTAACCTCTCACATTAGATCTATATTGTTACAGTTGCTGGATGTGCTGGGCGGTTCCGTGCAGTCTTACACCGTAACTCAATCTAACCTCGGGTTAGGCATATTCGTCTTTTACTTAATTTACATATTTACCCTGCATATTTATATGTAAATTATCCACAAAGATTGTCATTCAAGCCATGCCCCATTTACCCACTAAATCATGTTCACAATTTATAGGTATATAAATTGTACCATTTCATGCTACTAATCATTTACATGATTATGAGCCAAACTATGCCAATAATATGTAACTTAATGTTTTTCCCAACGTTACCCTAGTTATATGTAACACCCCATGTCCGTTAATGTAATTCACAAAGGGAATGCATTAACTTCCATGAAGCAATATAAGTAAATAGAACAGAATATTACAAGACAAATACATAAAGTAGTACTTGAAAAATTTATAACTTTATTACAGCAGAAACAGAAATAAGTTTGATTACATCTTTCAAAATCACAATACCAAAACCCAAGTACAAAGTATCAGTCTTATACCAAAATCCTTAAGAATGCATAATTTTAAAACCATAATCCCCAACATAAACTTCCATAAGTAGGTAGAGTCAAAGCCAAGCAATACTTCAAGCACTTCAAGCAGAGAGAATCAGAATCAAGCTCCTATGTTTCCACCCTGAGCACCTGGAGGGGAAACGGAAAGAAAACGAGCTGAAAACAAACGAGGTCATACATAAAGTCTGGCGAGTCCAGTAACTTTCAGCATATAAATAGATAATAGTATCATGACATGTAAATAAAGATGGATGAGAGATTACAGCAACAAGAGTAGCAGGTATGCTTAAGTTAAATAGAAGAAACATAATGATATAGACCAAGATATGCTTCTTACCTATATCTTACACACTAATACTTAGTATAACAGGATTAGGTGTTACCCTAATGTCTAAACTGAAACAGAATAATCTCTACAGAAACAAAATGCTAGTAATGGGCCTCTACCACTCCAACAGAGGCAGAAGGTACAGAAACAGAATGCTAATAATGGGCCTTTACTACCCCAACAGAGACAGAAGGTACAGAAACAGAATGCTAATAATGGGCCTTTACCACCCCAACTAATGGGCCTTTACCACCCCAACAGAGACAGAAGGTACAGAAACAGAATGCTAATAATGGGCCTTTACCACCCCAACTAATGGGCCTTTACCACTCCAACAGAGACAGACGGTACAGAAACAGAATGCTAATAATGGGCCTTTACCACCCCAACAGAGACAGAAGGTACTCCAACAGAAACAGACAGAACTAGTTGTACCCTAAATTCTACCCCAAGCGATCGGCTCCCTAATACATAAATACCATGTGTCGGCCCCACAAAAAGGTGTATCATTCCCTAAAGTGGCAACCTATAGACACAGACCTATTTACAGATGTCACGGTGTCTCACATCCTCAGAGCAGACCGGATCCATTCACGCACATGATCCAGTTGGAATACGCCATCAAAACCCCTCGCCATTATCAGAGTGAACCTCTTACAATTAGTTCAATAAGCGTGCCCGCACCCCTCCTAGTGTTGGGTCATAGTTTTGATACCAGAAAAGGGTTACTGACTAATATGGGTCCCACACAACAGATGACACAAGTAATTACCCCTCCTAACATTGTGTCCCCAGGCTAACAGATTTCAGATTAACTTGCTTACAGATTTCAGATGTACAAAGTTCAGATTAACTAGTTCTCAGATCAGACATACAGGTTAACAAGTTTTCAGACTAATGGATCAGATATACAGATTAACAGACTTACAGATTGTTTCACCCGACCTTGTATTGGGCCTACAGATTTACGAAACGGGTTTATTAAATTCATCAGCCCAGTTGATTTAACCTTATCCACCCAACACGTTTTAGGCATCATATTTATCCTAGATTTGCATTAGTTAATTACTAATGCACAGACCTCTCACATTAGGTCGGTAGCTTGTGGCCGCTGGATGTGCCGGGCGGTTCCGGAAGATTTCTGCCGCAAGCCAGACCAAACTCGTGTCTAAGCATCTTTTAGTTATGCCTGTGGCCTCTCACATTAGACTCACAGTTTGTGGTTGCTGGTTAAGCCGGTTGGGTCCGGGCAGACTTCTACCGCAAACAGAGTCTAACCTCGTGTCTTAGCGTTCTCGTTTTTTAGCTGAAGTATTCATTCACAGATTATGCCAATATCAGACTAATTATGCCAATTCAACAAACTAAACTTCTTTACAAGTTACAGCAGATTATTCAAAGTTCTATTAACTTGTTTTGCTCAATTTTAGATCGAGTCTATAGATTTTCATACCTCAAATTTACCTTATTCAGTTTCAACAGATTTAGCAGATTAGGCAATTTAACAGATTTAATCATAAAATTAAGCCTAATTTTACATGCCAAAATTATGGTCATAATTCACAATATAACATAAGCCCCAAATTTTAGTTAAATTTACAGAGTACAGAATATCCTCCAAAATAACCCAAATCATGATATACAATACGAATTATGCCAAATTATAGCCTTTGATTTCAGCGTATGCCTAATATCCAAAATCCCCATTTAGACGTATTCTCATTTAATAGTTATCCTATTATAATATAGATCTTTGCGCCTAGGTCATATACATAATAATTCTCCTTCTTCCAAATCACAGACTATCATATATAGTATGGCCAAATCTAGATCTTAAATTACAATATATGTTCTTTTCTCAACTTAGTCACAAATCACTCATGTCTAATTATGCATCATTCACTATTTTTCCCAAATTTAGCGTTCGTGCGTCAATCTCTTATGAGATTTGGCTCAGGCTCGTAGTAGCCTGGCTATAGAACAGAAGGAAGGAAGAGATACATAATAGTTACTATAATATTAATAAGTTAGATCTACACAGAAAAACAGATCTGATAAACAAGTATATGCATAATCTCAAATTCAGATTTATAACCATGTCAAGATCATAATTACATTTCATATCTGAAAATAACCGTACTCACCTTGGTTGGATTCTAAAATAAAAAGGGTTGTAGTTGTTCTCTTTTAATCCTATTCAGATTGGAAGAAGAAGAAGCACTAGTTCTAGCTTAGGTTTCAGCAGAGTAGAGACGCCATTGATTTATTTTAATTAGAATTGAGGCAACACGTTACAATGGTTTGGTGTGGAGAAAAAGTGGGGTTTGGGGGTGTTTAAATAGCTTAGGAGCCAAAGAATCTGTCCATAAAACAAGTCCAGATACAAAAATCCGAATCTGCCTCGGATCTGAAACAGGTCGACCTGTAGGAGGGGAGGTCGACCCATGGTCGACCAGTATAGGGTAGGTCGACCCCCTGGTCGACCTGGCCCCTGGGCAGGAAAAATCCCGCCTACCCTGTTCTGCGTTTGAATTTGAATTTTGAATTTAGAACTGAGTCTTTTAATTAATTTAAATTTTCTGAAACTTCGGAAGGCCATAACTTCTTCATACGGAGTCCGATTTACGCAAACTTGGACTCTATCTCAAGCAGAATTCTGAGACGAACGCAATGGCGTAACCTGTTTCCCTTAATTATTCTTTTAAAAATTAAGTATAATTTGTTTTTTTACTTTTATGTTCACAGAAAATATGGAGTGTTACATTATACGTTCGCATAATTCACATAGAACGTTAGGCTCGCAACTTAGCCTAACTCATAAACAAAAGGGAAAAGAAATGTGCATGTACCATTCCAACAACATAAAATAACATAGATCTAACTAAACATGTGTCATATAAATTTGGCATAGAACAATGAACTTGCATTTTAGATCCAATTAACATGAATCTTAAGCATATGAACAGGAACTTACATAGAATTACACAAATCCAATTAGGCATGTAAATGTGAACTTCCATTTGAGTTGGATCAAATTAACATATATCTAAACATATGAGAATGTAGATCTAAACATATAGGCATATATGACTTAGCATAAAAACTTGCATGTAACATAACACGAAAGAATCACCAAACTTATATACAACATGATAGGTTCATCGCTAAATTAATATTCAACATGATAGGTTCATTACCAATTTATCACACAACATGATAAGTCCAATAAACCACAATATGAACTTACATAGAATTACACAAATCCAATTAGGCATGTAAATGTGAACTTGCATTTGAGTTGGATCAAATTAACATATATCTAAACATATGAGAATGTAGATCTAAACATATAGGCATATATGACTTAGCATAAAAACTTGCATGTAACATAACATGAAAGAATCACCAAACTTATATACAACATGATAGGTTCATCGCTAAATTAATATTCAACATGATAGATTCATCACCAATTTAACATACAACATGATAAGTCCAATAAACCACAATATTCTCATAGGCATTTATGGTAGAATTGTCACAAGAATAGACATGAATCAGCATCACCATTATCTTACAACTAGGTACAGTTCTAGTTTCTCTTTATTACAAATCATGACTTTTATTTGTTCACATCTAAAGAATAACTGAACTTAAAAACAAAAGAAAAATCTTGTTTTCTGGGATCTATTTTCTGAAACTGAAAAGCTATCCCTTGATGTAGACTATTGGTTCTCTAATTTAGATTTATTCGTAGCTTCTATTGCTCTCTAATTGGAGACGAATGGTGGCTATGCTAGGTTGACCATGGACAGCATGATGGCTCCTTGGAAAGAAATTGTGTGGTTTAGGGTTGAGGGTTGGGGTTGTTTATATAGAAGTTTAGATTTATGTGAGCCGTTAGATCATCCTAGGAGCAATCAGAACCATCCAGACCAGATAGAGCTATCCAGAAACCGCCACCTATGCCCTAGTGACTCAGCAGCGAGTCAGAAATTGTCACTGTTCGGGTCAGAATACAGGAGTCGACCCCTACAGGGGGGTCGACACCTATGTCGACTCCCCTATAGGGCGGTCGACACCTATGTCGACTCCCCTTGGGGGCGGGGGGTCGACCCCCTGAGCGGGAATTTTCCCGCTCAGCCTCTTTTGCCTGAATTTGAAATTCGAACAGCTTTTGTTTATTTAATTATTAAATTTTCTGTTTAAACATGAAATCTTCTGAACTCCATAACTTCTTCATACGGAGTCCGATTCACGCAAACTCGGACTCTATGTCAAGCAGAATTCCGAGACGAACGCAATAGTGTAACCTGTTTCCCTTAATTCTCAATTTTACAATTAAGTATTCTTTAATTAGTTACTTTAATAAACATAGAAAATACAGGGTGTTACATTCTTCCATCCTTAAAGGATTTCGTCACCGAAATCTTCAAGTCAAGATGAATGTATATCCTATCATCCAATTGTCCATCTACTCAACCATCAAACAACAGCATCCATTGTCCTTAAAAAGATTTCTAATGCTTTCATGATTGTATGCATAGTGTGTGTATATGTCCTTATTCTAATGCAAAATCAGGCGGTCCACTGATTCAGTTGACCTCCTTAATGCAAACTATGTCAGTGCCATGAGTCCATTATGTTTGAAATTATTCCTAATCATAATTTCTACATGAGTGCACAATCATTCATACAAATGCAACGTCCATATGATAACACACCAAGTTTCAATCCATATACAAATACATATATGCATATGCAACATGAAAGTGACTGAGCCGATCTAACAACTAATGTGTGTGTATATGCATCCACGAGCAACCACTTGCAACCATCAATCATAACATGTTTCAAATACATGTTTACATCCATTGGTTTCTACCTAAGGATAAAGAATAGGACCGAGGAGATATTCTTAAAAAGGCAGATACTTTAAGGAATACCCTATCTCCAATCTCAAACTCAAGGTCGTACCTTCATTTGTCTGCGTAGGACTTCTGTCTATCTTAGGCGGTTTTCATTCGTCTTTGTATCAAGTCCACCTTTTTTGAAGTTTCTCTTATTATGTCTTGCCCGAGTATGAGCTTGTCTGTAGACTCCTACCAACAAGTTGGTGATCGACGTGGTCTTCCATATAAAGCTTCGAAGGGTGCCATGCCTATGGTGGCTTGGTAGCTATTGTTGTAGGCAAACTCCACCAAAGGAAAATGATCCTCCCATGTCCCTCCAAAATAAAGAATGCACAGTCTCAAGAGATCTTCTAGTACTTTGTTCAACCTTTCCATCTGACCATCGGTTTGAGGGTGATAGGCAGTGCTTAAGCATAGCTGTGTGCCTACAGCCTCTTGCAAACTCCTCCAAAACTCACTCATAAAGAGAGGATCTCAATCGCTCACTATACTGGAGGGTATCCCATGGAATCGAACTATCTCTTTAAAATAAATGGATGCTAAAGACGAGGCAGTCCTTCTACTCTTAACAGGTATAAAGTGAGCGCTTTTAGTGAGCCTGTCCACTATTACCCAAATACTGGTATTGCCCCTTCTTGACCTAGGCAACCCATCAACAAAGTCCATTGAAATGCTATCCCATTTCCACTGTGGGACCTCTAGAGGATGAAGCAGACCACCAGGCTTCTTCTGCTTCGCTTTGACTTGCTGGCATATCAAGCACTTAGAGACGAACTCAGCTACCTCCCTCTTCATGCCATTCCAAAAGAAAACCCTTTTTATATCTTTATACATCTTGTCTCCACTTGGGTGTATGGTCAACTTAGAATGGTGTGCTTCTTCGAGAATTGTCTTCACCAAATCCCTTGCTTGTGGGACGCATAGTCTTCCATCCCGCCTCAACCAACCCTTATCATCAATGAAGTATATAGTGAGGTGACTAGAAGTCTCACCCCTAATTAGCTTATCCATTACATCAACTAGCTGAGGGTCTTCAGGTTGCGCGGTTCCTATTGAGTCAAAAAGAGTAGGCCGAACTTCTAGCGATGCTAACAAACCAGGTACAAATTCAGAGGAGGGTCTAAAGTCAAAGTTTTCTATGCACTTCAAGCTTTGCCTTTCTACAGAGAGAGGACTTAAGGTCAACTTCTTTCTACTCAAGGCATCTGCTACCACATTGCCCTTGCCAGGGGTATAGGAATCTCAAAATCATATGAGGCAAGGAACTCCATCCACCTTTGTTGTCTTAAGTTAAGATCTTTCTGTGAGAAAAGGTACTTTAATGATTTATGGTCAGTAAACTGTTCAAACTTTTCTCCTTGCAGGTAACGACGTCATGACTTAAGAGCGAAAACAATGGCAGCTAGTTCCAAATCATGAGTTGGGTAGTTCTTCTCATATACCTTCAACTGCCTTCCCCCATAACAAACTATCTTTCCTTCTTGCATTAAGACAGCGCCTAATCTTGTACCACATGCGTCTGTGTATACGGTAAACATTTTGCTCCCATCAGGCAATGTCAGAACTGGGGCTGTTGTTAGAGCCCTTTTCAAACGTTGGAAAGCAACATCGCAATCCAAATCCCAAGCGAAAGTTAGGTTCTTCTTTGTCAATCTTGTGAGTGGGGCTGAGATTTTCGCAAAGTCTTTAATGAACTCTCGGTAAAAGCCCGCTAGCCTGAGAAAGCTTCGGACTTCGGTTGCATTCCGTGGAACCTTCCAATCTTGCACCGCAACTACTTTTGCGGGGTCCACAGCTATCCCCTCTTTGGACACCACATGTCCAAGGAACCTTACTTCTTCTCTCCAGAAATGGCATTTGGAGAATTTGGCTTTCAGCAGATGTGCACGAAGAGTACCCATGACATCCCTTAAATGCAAATCATGCTCTTCCTCACTTTTCGAGAAAAACAAAATGTCGTCCATGAAGACCACCACAAACTTATTAAGGAGCTCCCTGAACACCCTGCTCAATAAGTCAACGAAATAAGCGGGTGTGTTTGTCAAGCCGAAAGGCACAAAAAGCCATTCGAAGAAACCATCCGGGGTTCTGAACGCGGTATTATCAATGTTGTCTTCAGCCACTCTTAGCTGATGAAACCCGGTAGCCAGATCTAGTTGGGAGAAAACCGATGCACCTACAAGCTGATCAAACAAGTCATCTATTCTTGGAAGTGGATGCCTATTCTTCTTGGTCAGCTTGTTTAGCTCCCTATAGTCAACGCACAGGCGAAGTGAACCATCCGCTTTGGTTGCGAATACTACTGGAGCACCCCATTCAGAAATACTCCGCCTTATGAACCCCTTTTCGAGCAGCTCTTTAACATGCTTGTTGAGATCTTTCCTTTCCCTTGGAGCCATGTGTCTAACGGGTAAAGCTACGAGTTTTGCATTATCAACAAGGTATATGAGGAAGTCTATCTCCCGCTTCGGAGGTAAGCCCTTCACCTCTTAAAATACATCTGAGTATTCACGGACTACTCTAACAGACTGCAAGTTTTCCACAGAACCATCAAGAGATTCTAGGTAGCTAAGCATAACAGAATTCATGGGATTAAAAGAGATTTCGAGTGTTACCGAGGCGAGTCACAAGTCTAATCACTCTCTTTTCACAATCGAGGATGGCACCATTACTGGATAGCTAATCCATGCCTAGAATCAACCCATAGCCCATGAAGCCCAAAACATAGGCATTACATCTAAACCCAATGCTTAGTATAGAAATTTCCAAATCCAAACAAATCATGGATAAATAAGCCGAACCCCCAATTGGATTTGAAACAACCAAGGGATCCTCTACTATACTGGTGTCTAGGTGCAGAGATTCAACTAAAGCAGTCGATATAAAAGAGTGCGATGCACCAGAATCAAAGAGTGTACGAACAGGATGATCAAAAAGACAAACTAAACTCTCAGCAAAAATATTTCTACCTCATTCTTGCGGAGGTGCTATGAGAGCGTGAACCTGCCCTCCAGAAGTAGATCCAGTCCTCTGCCCTTGGCTTTGCTTTCTTGGGCAGTCCTTAGCCATGTGTCCTGTCACGCCGCACTGAAAACAACCACCCATCTTCCTCTTCTTCTTTATGCAGTCCTTAATTAGATGTCCAGGAATGCCACAAAAATTACACTTCCTCTTGTCACAGGGTTTGTTATTCTTCCCGCCTTTCTTGGAATCCATCTTCTTATTCTGCGATCCCTCCACTTTCTTATCTTGAGGTACTTCCACCTTTTCCTCTTTCTTGCCATCCTTATCTTCCTCCTGTAACAATGCCATGTCCAACAGTCTCTCATAAGTCGCACCCATAGGTATATGAGACATAGATAGGCTGTGCAGTGGCTCATTCAACCCTTTAACAAAACGTAGAGCCTTCTTATGTGGAGGGTTCACTAAATCCAGTCCAAATCTTGCCAGCTAGTTGAATTGGTTGACGTATTCCTTGACCGACATACTTCCCTGTTTGAGAGCTAAGAACTTCTCCATTTGTAGGCTTCATTTAGCTTGTGAGAGGAATTTCATTTCAAACCTCATTCTGAAATCCTCCCAAGTTTCAGCTGGTCTCTCAGCATTAGTAACTTCCCAGCAATAAGAGGCTTCGTCTTTAAGCAACCATACGGCCAACTGTATCTTCTGCCAATCGTCCACGTCGAAGATAACAAACAAATCCTTGGTTTCTTTGAGCCAGTTTCTTGCTTCTACAAATGACTCAGTCCCATTAAAGTTCTTTCTCCCCATGGCTCAAAAGTCTTTACATATCTTCGAGAAAGCATTTGCACGTGGAGGAGGAGGAGGAGGAACAACTGCAGCTGGGGGAGGAGGAACGCCTGCTGGGCCTGCATCATTAGCCCTAGCCTCTAGGTACCTTCTGAACCAGCCAGGTACCGGTACGCCCTCTGGAAGGTTAAGATCCCCAGACATGATGAAACGGAAAAGAAAAGATTCAAAACAAAGGATAGAAATATATTGTATATGGCTTTAGGGATTATGCCTTTTAAAATAAAGACAACACTTTTTCTTGAAAATGCTTCTTTAAACTTCTTTTTGAAAATTAGTTTCCAAATTTTTTTTAACTGATCTGGCAACCATCAGCTCTAATACCAAGTGAAACACCCCACCTCCGTTAAGGTCACTCACAAAGGGAATGCCTTAACTTTGGTGGAGCGCTAAGGTAAAAGATACAGATAATTTACAAGATAGTCATATAAACAGCGGAAAAAAAACTAAATTTATTTCATAAGCACGTGGTTCAGTCAAAACATTACAACAACTGTCTCAAACCAACTTCCAAATCATTACAACAAAATCTCTGTCTTGATTAAAACATAAAGAAGCATAAATAAAAATAAGGCAGCATAAATCCCCAATAAATGTGTATCCGAAGCCATAGCCCAAGGAAAGAGAATCCAAGAAATACATCTACTCTCTTCAAGCTGGAAAGGGTCTGAACTAAGCTGAAGTATTCCCTCCCTGCGGACCTGGGGGGGAACGGAAGAAAAGAAGACGAAAGAAAATGAGTCAGACATAAGCCTAGTAAGTCCAGTGATTATTCAGCATGTAAACAGGTAAAAGGATCATGACATGAATAAACTGAACATAGGGAAATACCCTAGAAATAAGATAACAACAAATATGGTAAGATATACTAAATAGACTATCGCACTCATTTCTATTTCTCTGCACCTACTAACTATTGTTTCAACCAGCTTCACATGTTCAAAAAAAAAAATGATCCCCTTTATCAATCAGCTCCTACCCGTATACGTTTACCACTCGTGTAATTCAGCCCTACTTGATTGTAGATACCTATGCTGGTCCCACCATAGGGTGTATCAAATCCTATGGTGGCAACCCGACACAATTCAAGATGCACAATATATGACTACTAGTGCCCAGTGCCTGCTTTTTCCACTTCGGAGTACGTGCACGCCTGCACTCCATCGGAACCTACACTGACGCACAACCCATCGTTGATTTGACCGCTTATAATCAGCCCAATAATCGTGCACCACCCTGCCTAGTTCAGGGTACTATGATACATCTATATGGGTTACTACTGAAATGGGTCCCAGTTACTAGGGTTTCCTAATCAACATATTAAAATGGTTAAGTTCTCAAATTAACCTAACCCCACCCATTAGTTTAGTTAACATGTTGTATTGGTTAAGTGTTGCCTTAATTAACTTAATCCTACCTTCTTAGCTTGCATGTTCCTTAGCTTTAATTTATTCATTAAAGCACCAACCTCTCAAATTAGATCTATATTATTGCGGTTGCTGGATGTGCCAGTCGGTTCCGGGCAGTCTTACACCACAACTCAATCTAACCTTGGGTTCTTTTGGGCTTAATGCACTAACCTCTCACATTAGATCTATATTGTTACAGTTGCTGGATGTGCCGGGCGGTTCCGGGCAGTCTTACACCGTAACGTAATCTAACCTCGGGTTAGGCGTATTCGTCTTTTACTTAATTTACATATTTACCCTTCATATTTATATGTAAATTATCCACAAAGATTGTCATTCAAGTCATGCCCCATTTACCTTCTAAATCGTGTTCACAATTTTTAGGCATATAAATTGAACCATTTCATGCTACTAATCATTTACATGATTATGAGCCAAACTGTGCCAATAATATGAAACTTAATGTTTTTCCCAACGGTACCCACATTATATGTTCGCATAATTCACATAGAACGTTAGGCTCGCAACTTAGCCTAACTCATAAACAAAAGGAAAAAGAAAGGAGCATGTACCATTCAAACAACATAAAATAACATGGATCTAACTAAACATGTGTCATATAAATTTGACATAGAACGATTAACTTGCATTTTAGATCCAATTAACATGAATCTTAAGTATATGAACGGGAACTTACTTAGAATTACACAAATCCAATTAGGCATGTAAATGTGAGCTTGCATTTGAGTTAGATCAAATTAACATAGATCTAAACATATGAGAATGTAGATCTAAACATATAGGCATATATGACTTAGCCTAAAAACTTGCATGTAACATAACATGAAAGAATCACCAAACTTATATACAACATGATAGGTTCATCGCTAAATTAATATTCAACATGATAGGTTCATCACCAATTTAACATACAACATGATAAGTCCAATAAACCACAATAGTCTCATAGGCATACATGATAGAATTGTCACAAGAATAGACGTGAATCAGCATCACCATTATCTTACAACTAGGCACAGTTCTAGTTTCGCTTTATTACAAATCATGACTTTTATTTGTTCACATCTAAAGAATAACTGAACTTACAAACAAAAGAAAAATTTTGTTTTCGGGATCTGTTTTCTGAAACTGAAAAGTTATCCCTTGATTCAGACTATTGGTTCTCTAATTTAAATTTGATTTGTAGCTTCTAACTTGCTCTCTAATTGGAGAGGAATGGCGGCTATGCTAGGTTGACCATGGATAGCATGACGGCTCCTTGGAATGAAATTGTGTGGTTTAGGGTTGGGGTTGTTTATATAGACGTTTAGATTTATGTGAGCCGTTAGATCATCCTAGGAGCAACCAGAACCATCCAGACCAGATAGAGCTATCCAGAAATCGCCACCTATGCCCTATTGACTCGGCAACGAGTCATAAATCATCACTGTTCAGATAAGAATACAGGATTCGACCCCCTACAATGTGGTCGACACCTATGTCGACTCCCCAATAGGGGGTCGACACCTATGTCGACTCCCCTTGGGGGGTCGACCCCCTGAGCGGGAATTTTCCTGCTCAGCCTCTTTTGCCTGAATTTTAAATTTAAACTGCTTTTGTCTATTTAATTATTAAATTTTCTATTTAAACATGAAATCTTTTGAACTCCATAACTTCTTCATACGAAGTCCAATTCACGCAAACTTGGACTCTATCTCAAGCAGAATTCCGAGACGAACACAATGGCGTTACCCATTTCCCTTAGTTCTCACTTTTACAATTAAGTATTCTTTAATTGGTTACTTTAATAAACATGGAAAATACAGGGTGTTACAAAGTATCAGTTCACTCTTTATTGATCTTTGATTTAGAATACAAGTATAGAATGAGAGAAATCCCCAAATTGATTTATGGATTAGGGTTTATTCTAGAGAAAAGAGTACAAGAATCAAAATGAGAAAAATCGTCCCCGAAATGTGACCTTTAGGGTCTTATTTATAGAGAATTCAAGGCCACTTCTACTGTTGGGACCTTGGTCCTATAGGAACCTCTATCGGCTGCTTTTCTCCTTGGTCTCAGACGTTTCAGCTTCCGGCCGCTTTATGGTGCTAATTATAGCTTCTGTAGTGAAGGTTCCGGTCAGTTGGGGCTTCTTTGAGATTGATATGAGCTCTCGGTTATGAGCTTCTGGATGTAAGCTTCCAGTTTTCCAGTGAATACTTAGAGGAGCTTTCCCTCATGTTGTACGTAGATAGCTGCCGGTTCGGAACCACTATCGGTGTCTGTACGAAGTGGACTAGTGTGATAGCTTATATCCCTTCTGGGGTTTCGTTCTACCTTCTGGGTGAGTTTTTGAGTATAGCCTGATCCTCTAGAAGGTTGCTCCAGGAAATTTGTCTGTTGTCTATCAATATAACCTTTCGGTGTTCACGCATTAGATGTTTCGGAAGCTTGTTCCAAAAAATCTCTATGTGCTTCTAGTTCAATACTCTTGATATCTCCGCCTCCTGGTGTATCGGTATTAAGCAGGTTAATAGCGACAACTCTTCTATCCTTTCGGGTTTCGATTAGCAAAGCTCTTGCCTCCCTCTTTCTTAACTTCTGACTCAGATGACCTTTCGCTATAGGATCCCCTTCTGGATAGACCTTGTCGGACAGACCCTGCCGGATTGATCACGTTGGTGTTCTATAGCTTTTGAGTTCCTTTTTCGCAGGAAGGTGCCAGTTTATGCAGCTCTCGGATCATTCCTTCTAGCTCTTGGTACCTTCTAGCGTCTGACTCTGGTTTTCGAAGACTTCTTATATGCTTGTAGTCATCTAATACCCCTTCACTGTCAGCTCGTTTTGGAGTTAATTTTGGTATCAACATTTGCCCCCTAGTGAAGGGGTGTTTTCGACTTTTCAAGTCAACCTTTTTTGTCTTTTCCAAAGTACTTCCTCTGTGTCTTTTGATCTTCATCGATCGAGAGCACTGATTGGTCCCTGCCTATATGGTCCAGATTGGCCTCGAAATCTGAATACAAATTCTTCTTCTCCCTAGTTTCCACTTTTCATCTGCAAACCAAATTCTCAAGCAAGATTACTGTTTTTCTTAAAAGCTACTCAAATTTTCTCTTTGGAAATCAAAGCTCAATTCTCTGTAAATATTTTAATTTATTCCTACTATAAGTTGCAATCTTAATCATGTACCAAAATTGATGGGGAAGTTGATTAGGATCGTGCTAATTACAAAATTGGTTTAAGCAATAACAATCTTTTTCATCGTGGTTAATGTTCAATATGAGTGGCCACCTATTTCGTAGATTATCCTACTTAGGAATTGTGATATGCAAAACAAGATACATAAGAAGAAAGCAACTTTTCCACTAATTAAGATCCAACGCCATCGATATGAAATGATTCCAACATAATCAGGGATAATCCACTTCCATCGTTTGTGTTTTGTCTAAGTTTTTTTTGGTGATAATGTTGAATTATCTAATTCCGACGTAATTCCCATTGAGGTGCTAATGACATTAGGATACCCACTTCCCTTATTATCAAAAGCTTATATGTCCACCAATGAAAGCACACTGTGTACAACCCCTTTGATATCCAATGTCTAGGTGTGGTTTGTCTTATAGCAAATCGAACCTCATGTTAACAAGATGTAATGATACTTGATCTATTTATAAGTTTCATGCATGAGTTTATGTAAGAAATATGTGTACTAATTGCATTGTGATGGAATGATGTCATCTGGCACAATCTTGTCTAGCACAAGTCCTACCAAGGCGAAGACCAAAAATCCTAAGAATTTACGACCCAAGAAGGAATTTGCTCTAAGACCGTCCTCAATCACCTCTCAAGATTCAGTGAAAGTTATACTAAACAGTTTTGGCATTTCGGGAATTTATGCCACCATAGCTTCTTCCTCAAATTTCCTCAAAAACCCTCCAGAAGGGTATTTTGCATATTCGGCAATCCATATCTGGCCCGGAGGATTTCTTCCTTTCCCACCTTTCTTACACAAGATTTTATGTGATTTGAGAGTTGTTCCTATTCAACTCTCGCTCAATACATATACAACTCTTTTATGCTTGGAAACTCTAGCACTTGCGTCAGGCCAAGATTCCTTGATCCCTAAGCTTATTCGTCATATGTCCGATTTTCTAAAAGTTTGGAGTCGCCAATACGGAGGGCAAATCCCATAAGGAGATTGACTAGCGATAACATTAGCAAAACTAAGGTGTGGGAAGATCAGTTTTTTCTCATTAAATGCCCTCTCGGCATATCAAGAAAATTTGTTGACTATGGTAAGCTTCTTGTTTCAGAAAGTAATTGTTTTATGTTTGTGACTTTCACTTATTTGTATCCTTCTTTTATCATAGAACCCCCTTCCAAAGATATGGTTTTAACAATAGAGGAAGTTCAAGTTGTCGAGGCTATCTTCAAAGCACCGGTGGAGCACATGCGTCGGTCATTCCTTTTGACCGCCGATAAGCTTTGTCAATATGATTTGATTCCCCCGAGGCAGAAGATCTTAGGGCAACCTCCCATCCAATTCTCTGGTTCTAAAGGACTGTCGCTGAGTTCTAGCACATTCAACGCAGGCTCTTCTATATTTTCAGGTGATTCGGATGAGACCATATCTTTGATTAGATAACGTTTGTCTTTCTTTGCCTCATTTCTTATTTTTCCTAATTTAACTTTCCTTTTTTAGGATCTTCAGCTTCTCAGGATGCACCTGCTCTTGCAGCTTATAACTGGTCTAGTGCCAGTGCTATAAGGAGGCTTGCTCATACCGATTTTAGTCACCATCAAAGAAGTCCATGCATGATAAGCCAGTTAGCTTTTCAGAAGACATTGTTGTTGTCCCGAAAACAAGGCAGACCTTTGATCCTACTACTATAGATGACGACCAGGTGGTCGATGTTGATGCTTCTCCTGATATTTCTCCGAAAGGTAAGTCCGAAAATAGCCATGCCCATTCCGATACTTTCGGTGAGTCAGGCGGGGAAAGGCATGGTCTTACGATGTCTTCTTCTTCTTAGCCTGATATCTCTCCTGTACCTACTCCGCCTATCTCAGATTTCAATTGGCTTGTAAATCTTGCTCTTTCATCTCCTGAAGTTGCTAACGTTACTCCCACTTCTGCACCCTTGGATTCAGAATATTTCCACCAGCAACAAATCAGAGATCGACTTTTGGTACTGACTTATCCTTTCTGATGTTTTTTTATTTTTACATTGTTTCTGCGAGAGGCTCAATCCATTTCTTTTCCTAAGGTGACGAAGACTTGGTATTCATCTAGAGGGATGGCTTCCGCTTCAGCGGTGGAGGTCAATACCCTTAAGGAGGAGAACAGAGTGCTGAGGGATAGGGTTAATACTTGGTTGTAGGAGAAGGCGGAGGGTGACAACAAACGTAATGAGTTGGTGACCCTGCTAGAAGAGGAGAGAAAGGCTAAAGATGTGTTGGCGAAGCAAGTTGAAGACCTTAAGGAAGGAAGGACAAGGATGGAGGTTGATTATGTCGTCGAGGTGGATAGGATGAACACTCAGCTCTCTACCACAAAAAGGATAATTTAGATGACTAGTGACAGAATTTCCAATTTCTTGAAAGTCCTTCTTAATAAGATAGTTATGAAGTATTGTGAGGATGCACTCATCCTTGCTTTTTCCGATAATTATAAAAGGCTTTCAGAATTTGATTTTTCTTCAATTGAACCCTCCGTATGAGGTAGAGTTTTGGAAACGATTGAGCAAGTGAGGCAAGAATATAAGGTTCCCTTAATGGATAAGATAAATCCCACATCCCTATTATTCAATGAAGAGTTTTCTGAAGATTACGAGGAAGAGGAGGAAGAAGCCACTGTTTAAGAGGAGAAAGGAGGTGATATGGACTGGCAGGGCAGATCTGGAAAGGGTGATGGGATATCAACTTCCACACTGAGAGAGTTACCTGATGAGGAAGGGAACGTTACTGGTTCCATGATAACTTCACTTACTTAGACCCCAGCTGCACCACCTTCTAAGGTATATGGTTCTTTGGATTCTAAGAACAAAGAGACTCTTGACCGGTCTGACGTCGATGTTAATCCGGTATGTCTTTCAGTCTCGAAATTATCCTTGAATTTTATTAATAACTGGTTTTTCATGTTGCAGCAGTTCTCTGCTTCCCTAAAGATGTAAGCCACTGTAATGCTTTAAGTTCTGTGTTTGAAAAGCATGGAGAATTTTCAAGGAATTTGTCCGGTAAAGACAATCTAGCGGGAAGTTCCAAATATTATTGTATGAAGTATTTTTAACTTATCCACGAATGGTGTTGACTTCGTGACATTTGGTGGTTTACGATGTTGTATTTATATGTCAGTATGGACATTATGTGTATATATGTATGAATTGATAAAGTTCATATGGTTATCTTTCCCTGGAATGCATGATGTTATTCGTGTATACTTTGATGTTTATGTTTTACGTATTATGCTATCTTATCTCATCCATGACTAGGAGTACCAATTCCAGACACCTCCTTCACAGTTTAGAGAGGAAACTTTGAACATTGCTGGATGCAAAGATATTTTTGAGAATGCTCCATTTTCGGGATATAAAAAGATGTATTATCTTCAAAAGATAGTTGTCACTAATCTGAAGGAACAGGAGTCCCAATTGGAAAAACAACTAAAGGAGAAAGATGAGATTATTTATAATTTGCAACGTAGGCTAGTGGAAACCCCCTCTTTTAGCTCTGACGCGGAGGTAGGTAAACTATACCAACAAATCGAAAAGTTGGAAAATGAACTAAAGAAAGCTAAGGAGAATTATGCTTCCTTGGAATTCTCCTTATGAAACCCTGACTCAGAATGATAGACTTCTCTAATAAGTTTGTAACATAAATCCCTTTTTAATAGTTATTGTGTTTGTGTAATGATTTATGTCATACTTCTAGTAGGCATGCCTGTGTATTGTGTGATTTATATGACGACTGGTTTTGTTGGAAATGATGCCATCAAAACATAGGGTGTTTAAATCGACAGAAGACCTAGTCATGCCAAGTGTTAGTAAAAACTTCCTCATGTAACAAGTATTTTTGGGGAAAACCCCCGCTATAAGATTTCTTTAGAAAGGGTATAGTCCTAGTTGTAGGACCCCATTAAGAATGTTTGGGATCTTTTCCCTAGTTCTTTTCCAAACTGATTTTTTAATGTGATGTTGTTACTGGTGCTGTGTAAGCAACTGGTATATTAAATAATAAATTGATGAATATATAAGTTAAAGACACTTCCTTATGCAAGTGAGAAGGCCAATGAGTTCATCCTCAGAAATAATATAAGTGTAGTTTCGAGACATCTTTAGGCTATCGAGAAGGTTGAACTGCTCCTTCTTGTTTAGATTTAATATTCTGAAACAATCCAAATTTGGATATTTGTGCGAGACCAAAACCCCATGTCTTGTTGTGATTTATAGTTGAATTAACTCAGATCTGGGCATTAAGATAGGAGACCGAGAGCCCGCTTCCGGCCTCTGAGATCCAAATTGTCCTAGATTCAGGTGTTTTAATACAGGAGACCAACAGTCTGCTTCCGGTATTTGTGAAAATTTGATCCAACCCCATATTCGAGTTATTGAAGTAGGAGACCAAAAGTCCTCATCTGATCTTTGTTACAAACCAAATCAACCCAGATTTGGGTATTGATATAGGACCAGACTCTCCTTTCAGTAATTGTGCAGATCTGATCCAACTCAGATTCAGGTTATTAATATAAAAGACCCAAACTAACTTTTGTTCAAGTAACTAAAGATTGAAGACCGGAAATTCCCTTCCGGCATTTTTGAAGAACCAAATCAACCCATATTTGGGTATTAATGTTTTGGTATCCCTCCTGGATTCGATTTGCGAAGCAGAAGTTGTATGTGCTTCCTGAGTCTCTCTTTGGTCTTTTAATGTTAAAGCAGAGGATGGACGTGCTTTGTTGGCCACTCTCCAGGCCTGTGTGTCCGGTGCGCTTGGCTAGTTTATCCACAAGCAGGGCCCAAGGACTTACCCGACCTCCCTCCGGGAGGCGCCTTATGCTGACCATCGTAGGTGATGATAAAGTCATAGAAACTTAGATTGGGACATTGTAGACACAAGATTAAGGTTTACTCTTTTGATGCTCTATACTGACCATTATATGTACTGAAAGAGGCTTACACACCACCCTCCTCCGAGGAGTGCCCTATCCTGACCATTATAGGCAATGATTGGGGTTGGCATTCCCTTCTGTGGGTAACGTGAAACATAAGCAGAGGTAGGATGTGCTCTTCTACGAGCAGAGGTAGGACGTGCTTAGTTCTAGCAGAGGCAAGGCATACTCTTCGACGTCTAGAGGCAGGGCATGCTAATTTTAGATGCACTGCCACGACCATTTCTAGTGTGAAACGGAGGCTTGCTCTTTTGATGCTTTAACCTAGCCCTCTTTGATTTGGGCATGGAGAAAGACTAACACACCATCCCCCTCTGGGGGATGCCTTGTTTTGACCAATTTGTGATGACAAGGGATTTGATCCATTCGTGGTTTGACCCCTTTTGGGTTTCTTTAAGCTTCGAAAGGAAGGTTTTCCGTACCCTCGATCATGTTTATTAATTCTTTTCCTAAGGACTTTTATTGAACTTAATCTGATCTTTTTATAAACTCTCGTTATTGGCCTTGGTTGATGAATTGGAAGACCGTTCCCTCAAGAATTCTGCAGTGGTTAGTTTCATGTCCATTCATCAGGTGGTAATGACAATAGGGTCCTCCTGTTTTCCTTTGGTATTTGGGATTTTTCTTTGTGATCGGCCAATAGTTGAGTTCGTTTTTGGTTAGGAAGTAGATATTTTCGATCGAAGTGGTGAGGTAGTATCTTTAGGTAATCCTGGCGTAAGCCTCTCTCCTTATCGTTGGGACTTAACCCCTTTGTGACCCAGTCTCGTTGTTTTACCTATATTTTTGTTCCTACTTTCCGGAAAATACTGAGGTTGAGGTGTCATCCCTTCGGACCATTTGCTGGTGAAGTGGTCAAAATCATTCATTATCTCTTGTTCAAGCATTGTTCCTTTGATTTGCTTATGGAGAGTTTTCCTTAGGTGAGAGAAAATTTTAATATCATTTGACGTAGAGCTATTTGGAGGAGGTGCTAGGGTTTTTCCTATGTGGGAAAGGCTATAATCCCTGGTGTCGGAAGCATACTGTTTTATTTCTCATTTTCACTTTATTATCCTAAAGGCTTCCACTCTCAACCTTTGTTCTTCTATCACTCTTGGGTCAGCGATTTCCTACTTATCTGTTCGAGACCCAACAGGCTTTTGTTGGGACCTCATACCCATAACTTTTCTTCTTCAAAGCCTTAGTCCAATCCGGGACGGAATGACACAAGTTGATATGTGGTAAGTTTAGCCAAAGGATCGTAGGTTTAGGCCCTCTTTCTAGCGCCAAAATGTTAACGATATTTTTCGTCAACATCGGAGATAGGCCTATGGAAGTGGACTTAAGAGAAAAATAGGTTGTTTAGCCTTTGCAAGTTTGAGTTAGTTCACCGTTTCCTAGATATCAAGGTTTAGAATCTGAAAGAATAGTAATTCTTCCCTTGATGGGGTCAATATCACGATTAAGGGATTCAAGAACCAACAATTATCCCAGGAGGATGAGTTTCTAAACACAACCGTTAATAAGGACTTAACGGATGGCAGAAAGGGGTTCTACGCGAAGCTAGTTGACGGGTCTAATCTCGTAGGAAGGTTTTAGGCTTGTAGGAAAAGGTGTTTCACTTGACCTGCGGAAAGGCTTGGTCAAAGGTTTATGTAAATGTAGGAAACAAATAGTAAGCTGTGACAACCATAACTAGGAAATAACATAGCAAACTCATAAAGAAATATCATAAGTATCGATTTACTCTTTATTGATCTTTAATTTATAATACATAAACAGAATGATATAAATCACCAAATTGATTTAAGGATTAGGGTTTATTCTAGAAAAAAGAGTACAAGAATCAGAATGAGAAAAATCATCCCCGAAATGTGACCCTGTGGTCATATTTATAGAGAATTCAGGGCCCCTTCTGCTATAGGGTCGTTGGGCCTGTAGATCCTCTATTGGCCACTTTTGTAATGACCCGGATTTTTCGAACAATTTATTTGAAATATTTAATATGATTTTAAATATTGAATTGATAATGTAAATGAATTTTATATTTATTTATCGATTTAATAATCGATTTTTGATTTAATATCGAATATATTAAATTATTGTAATACGGAAAATAATTCAATTCGTGATTTAAAAACTGAATCATAACAATCAAGATGACCGGTATGAATTCTATTTGAATATATACGTAATAATAATTTATTATCGAGAAATTATTTGTTTAAATTTAAATTATATTATATAAATTTATTATGGTTACTTTATATATATACACGTTCAAATTTAATTTCAGAATATATTCTGTTAAGCTCAGAACACCGTTATTACATTGGAACGACGGTCGGTACGCTAAAATAGTGGTTCACGATTTTTAATTATGAACCCCGAGATATTTGATTATGGATAAGATCAAATCAAATCATAATCCGTTTAGATAAAATAAAAATCCCTTTGTGTCTAATCGCATTAAATAAAAATCAAATCAGATTAAATTAAAATCAAATCGCATTTAATAAATGGTGCACTTAACCCCATCACCTATGATGTACCCGTACTCAGGCCTATTCCTTCGCACTGAAGTATTGTTCAGTTATAAATAAATGGGACATTTTTTTTCTTGTTTCTTTTCATTGGTTCTTTTGATTAATTCGCAAACAAAAGCTTCAGTTAGAAATGGCCTGCCCCAAATCAAATTATAATTCTGAGCCTACCTTTTTTCTCTCAATTCAAATCGAATTACAAGACGATTCATTTCATTTTTTGTTGTGTCCTCTTCACCCAGTTAATCGCATAATCAAAAGAAGAAAAACCCCGAATCGCAACTAGAAATTCGCGAGTCCTTCTGGAGCTCGTCTGAAGACGGATGCAGTACAAGGAGGTAGGGTTAAGCACGTGTGGAGGGGCATGACTTGGCATCATTGGTCACGGCTTCTAGGATCGAAATGGTAAGGCATCACAAGTTGTTTCGATGAGGTCGGTGAAGTTCTGGGAGTCACTGTTGTTACCGTAGCTAGTTGGAATTTGAAGTGCGAGTGGGATCCTAGGGCTCGATTTTCGTGCGATGTTGGTTTTGAATGAGCTCGGATATCGCACTGTAGTATCGAAGTGAAGGAGGAACGATCTGAAATGGTTTGGGGTGCCAACTAGGAGGGATGGTACGAAGGAAAGAACGGAGGGGTTTTGGGCAAGTTCGATGGTACTAAGCCAACGTGAATTCAGGAAAAACGAGGTCAGAAATGGGTTAGAAGAGACAGAGGCTGATGGTTGCGTTTTATTGCTTCTGAAGGAGTTCGAATGTGTTGATTTTGGGGAAGAAGTGATTCCTTTTTTTCCTGGTATTTGCGTGAGCCTCAAATTGAAGCCTTGATGGGAAATGGGATCAAGCTGATTCTTAGGTGTTCGGAAATTGTTTGGAAGCAGTCGCCTTTGGTAAGGGCATGATTTTACAAGGGAAGGAGTAGCATGTGTATCGTGTGATAATTTATAAAACAAGGAAATTAAATTTATAAACAATGTTTTATTTATAAAACAAGGAAATTAAATTTATAAACAATGTTTATAAATTAAAGATAAATAAATAATCATTTGATAATTTAGAAATTTAAATTCAAATATGAATTTAACCGTGAATTGGAAATTTGTTTCAGAAAAGGGAACGATGGGTTTATTTTTGGAATTCGGAATATAAACTGAGATGAGATAAATCAGAAGGATTTATAATTTGAAATTCGATTATAACGAATTTTACAAATAATTTATTTATAAAGGGAGTTGGAATTTAATATAGCAAATTGAGTTATAAATAAATTTATAACTGAATAAGGAAAAATCGACAATTAGAGAAAATCAGAAATGTTAAGTTGGATTTGAAAGTAGATTGAATATATACTAAGATATATATTAGAACGAGATTGAAATTTATTATAAACAAAGTTTAAACGTTCATATTTAAATATAATTAAAACGAACTCGCCGCAGTGCGGTAGTTCGTAATTTGGCGTTTCAAACTTCAATTGAGTATATTGAACTCAAATTAAGTCGGAATTCTTTGAAACAAGAATCGTCATGACGGGTTGAATAATAGTTTTCTAATGGAAGAGGAAAATCTGGATTTCGTCTGATTGATTTTGAGTTATGTCAAAATCAAATTTTTAGAAAAGCAGCGCCCAAATCGTTTAAAAACCATAATAGTTTATATAAATAAATATAAGGATTTTTAAGCAAGTAAAAATCCAAATATCCATTTGAAAAATCTGGACTTGAGTTATAAAATAAATATGAACTCGAGTGGAGTAAATGGATTGATTTTTGAAACAAAATCAGTTATTTATTTTTGAATAGAATTAACTAAGTGGAAGAATAATTTGTTAATCGAATTTTAGATCTAGATATTTCTTTTGATAAGTAAATGAGACTTGTGAATTTCATTTTCGAAATCGAATATGAAACCTGAAATGAAAATGGGATTCAACTGATTTATAAGCAAACTAAAATACATACGAACATGATATGTTCAAATAACAAGTGAAATAGGCTAAGAAGCTAATTAAAGAATAAATGGGAGAAACTAAATTCAAACGATTGGATTGAGTTGAATAGAATTGAAAACAGGTGAACATGTGTTTAACGGGTATGGAATGAAGTATATGAAGTGTATCAAGTTTATAAATTTAGTGCTCGACAAAAAGGTACATGTTTAAATTCCATATGAGATTTTATGCGCCGAATCGGCAAGCCACTTGGCTTTTTGATTTTCTTTTTGAATAGAAAGGGCCTAGAGATGCGAGTTGAGGTTTGAACTATCGACCGGTACAAAGGAGGTTATGGCGAAATTTTCTGGGAATTTAAGGAGTTAGAACATTTTTAAGAAATTTTGATAGTTAGAAATCAATGTATCGATATATATAGAATTCGATAAGGAAACGAACTTGAAAATAGAATATTATAAATAAAAAAGAAAATCTATAATTAAATCTTGTCAAATTAGAAAGAAGAACTTATACGGGTTTAAAAATGAATAACTGGTTTTTCTGATATTGATTATTTGAGGTAAGTGGTCTTGTACGTTTTGAAGTTAAGGATGTTTCAGTCAAGGTCTGAGAGGTAGTTATACTCCAACTCGATTGATTTCATTTTTAATCGATAAATAGCAAGGTCCAGTCTCGAAGAGAAATGTTTGGAAAAGAGTTAGTTGGGTGCAGTATTTTGGGTTGTTGTAACGATGTTTTACACAACATTCGTTTTTACCCAATAAGTGAAATTTTGGAAATAAAATAGTAAACATTTCCTAAGTCTAAAAAGGAATGGTCGTGAAAGAGATAAGTAAGTGGAATGTTCTCCCATTATAAACAGAACATATTTTCTAAATATAGAAAATAAAAGAAGTTGATATTTGGAAATGTTTTCCAAATAGAGTAAGAGGCCAAGATGATTATTGAAAATATTTGGTTAATAAATATTGATAAGGGAATGGAGTAGTGATTTAATTAACGAAATATTAATTAAATGGCCCATTGATTTGTTTGATGCTTTGAATGGATGTTTGTTTTTCTTCGATAGTTAAATAACTGACTATCGAAGTATTGCCAATATCGTTGTCAGTATGGAGAGACCGGTTGGATTATTATCGTGAACCACTCTGTATTGGCAGTAACGTTGCGAATCATATTATATGAAGATAATCAAAGACGGAGTAAACTGCAAGGACTTTTTCTATTAATAGAAATTGTGCCTTCGATTTCGTTCAATCCCAAAACGAACGTATATGGACGAATGTCTGACAAAGTATTTCCAATGATCGCATATGTTGGTCTGTATAGATATATATGGTGGCGGAGAATTTATTCTCTTACCATAATATCTAAAATATATTTGTGCAAATCAATTAATGATTAACGGATCTGACAACGTGGCATTCAAAGTGATCTTGCTATCAATGAATGATAAGTAATCATAGCCTCAGGCCTCAACAACCGGGAAATGATAAAAATCGGGCAGGCAGCATGGCTATGTGGGTCGCTCCCATTAGGGTGTATAATCAACTATCTAGAGAAATTCCTTTTACTTCTTTAATCTATAGATGCTGTCCCTTTTCGAGAAATGGTTGTTGGTCCCAACCGTTGGTGATATACATTCGATACACTCAAGCGAAATGAGTGGTCGGTCATGTGTGGGCCGTGTTGCAAGATGTTCTTGTTGAACCCAGTGTATTCCTCTCTAGAGATACACTATCGAAAGGTGGTTCCATACCTTGTTATGTTGGAAATCCAATCTCCAATAAGCACCCTGCGGTTTTTGATTTTATATTATATATGGAGTGTGAGATGTAAGCGTTCCGCTAGATTGTTATTTATTTGATTTAGACACTATTATAATATCACTGGATTTTCGTATCAAAGTGTTTTGGGTTATAGTAAGGTAAAAACCGTCCATGTTTTTGTGTGGGCTGGTCTTACTATTATCCTTTCTTTCGAAAGGATTTTGAAAGTTAAACAAATGGTGGAGTTTACTCACACCAGTCCCATGACTAACCCAGATTTTATTTTTTTGTTTTCCCTAAACTCTTGGGTGCCCAAATTTGTACGGGCAGTCAAGTAGTTGGGATTTTACAGATTCACTTGGAGAAGTTTGAAGCAGGAGGCTTCACCAGTTAGCTATAGACTATCATGTATTCCGCTGTGTACCATGTTTGTATCTGGAAACCGGTGTTTATAACTGTTCTAGAAATAGCTGTTGTGCTCTGATGATGGTATGTATATAAAGTTACTGAATTGTATTCCAAAGTTTATGTTACCTAATATATTTTATTCGTTCCGCTGTGAGTTTGTGATCTTCGTTTTCTTCTATTCTAACATTTCTTTCTTTCTATTCCTCATCCTCTAACTTCTTTCTAACAATGATTCGTATTTCTGTGCAATTTGGGTTAGACGTGTGGTGTTATTAGTCAACTCAGATATTACAGATTTGCGGGCCGTTACAGTTGGTATCAGAGCCTAGGTTAAGCGAATACCTATGCTTTGGTGGGATGTGCTCATTAGAGATAGGGTCAGTAGTACCCTAGAATGAGTTGAGTGTATATATGAGAGCTCGTATTTGTAAATTGATATAAATTTTGTTTTATGTTGTGTTGGCTAGTCTATTGAGTGGTTTATGAATTTTGATCGAATCACGGGACGCCACGAAGTCGATAGGAATTTATAAACATTTGAACAGAAAAATCTGACATAATATTGTTTTAAAGTGGGTAAATGAAATAATTTTACCCAAAAAATATATTTTGATAGAAAAAGAATAATTTTCTGAAATTATTATATTATATGGATGTGTTGGCTGTTATTACTATAATCAATTGTGATTATAAAATAGGAATGGTTAATTGTAACCAGATATAATTTGTATAAGAATGAAATATACAAATGAGATGAATTAAAATTGTATTCAAACCAGAATTTGGAATTTTCAATCCTGGGTGCTTGAAAAATATTTTTGAAGTATATTAAAATAATATAGCTTTGTTTTTTGAATGGAAACCATTTTGAATGGACTTTATAAGAGATAAAGCATTGAACTCACTTTAGTGGCTGGGAGATAATTCTGATGATGACTGCAGCATCATCAGTGTTCATTTTCGAGTTTCTAAGTGATGGATTGCTACCTTAGAAAGGTTTTTGATGGAAATTTGTTTGAAAGAAAAGAAAATGTTTTGAAAATTCAAATGTTTTGAATTTTTGATGAAAATAAATATATGTATATATTTATAGGATTTCAAAAGGATTTGAAAAAAAAAGAAGGAAAAAAACCTGGGAATTTGAATTCTAAAACTTAAATTTAACTTAATCAATTTAAATAGATTGAAAGGAATGAATTGATTTATAATCAATTTGAATAAATTTAAATTCATATGAATGGAATATGAGTTGGATATGAATGTATAGAGTATGAATCATTCAGATAAAATGGATATAAGCATACTTGATATTCAATATGAATGAAAACCAAAAGTTTGGGTTGGAACTAAATTTTTAGAAGTATGAAATGATGAGTTCAACATAAATGAATTTTTGAAAAGCAATGGGTTTGAAGCATTTTTCCTACCTTAGTAATTTCGGGGACGAAATTCTTTTAAGGGGGGAAGAATGTAACAACCCGGATTTTTCGAACAGTTTCTTTTAAATATTTAGTATGGTTTTAAATATTGAATTGATAATATAAATGAATTTTATATTTGGATATCGATTTTTGATTTAATATCGAATATATTAAATTATCGTAATACGAAAAATAATTCAATTCGTGATTTAAAAACTGAATCAAAACAATCCAGATGACCGATATGAATTCTATTTGAATATGTATGATAATAATAATTTATTATCGAGAAATTATTTGTTTAAATTTAAATTAAATTATATAAATTTATTATTGTTACTTTATATATATATACACGTTCAAATTTAATTTCAAAATATATTCTGTTAAGCTCAGAACACCGTTATTACAATGGAACGACGGTCGGTACACTAAAATAATGGTTCACGATTTTTAATTGTGAACCCCGAGATATTTGATTATGGATAAGATCAAATCAAATTAGAATCCGTTTAGATAAAATAAAAATACCTTTGTGTCTAATCGCATTAAATAAAAATCAAATCAGATTAAATCAAAATCAAATCGCATTTAATAAATGGTGTACTTAACCCCATCACCTATGATGTACCCGTGCTCAGACCTATTCCTTCGCACTAAAGTATTGTTCAGTTATAAATAAAAGCAACATTTTTTTTCTTGTTTCTTTTCATTGGTTCTTTTGACTAATTCGCAAACAAAAGCTTTAGTTAGAAATGGCCTGCCCCAAATCAAATTATAATCCCAAGCCTACCTTTTTTCTCTCAATTCAAAATTGAACTGCAAGACCATTCATTTCATATTTTGTTGTTGTCTTCTTCACCTAGTTAATCGCATAATCAAAAGAAGAAAAACCCCAAATCGCGACTAGAAATTCGCAAGTCCTTCTGGAGCTCGTCTGAAGACGGTTGCAGTACAAGGAGGTAGGTTAAGCACGTGTGGACGGGCGTGACTTGGCATCATTGGTCACGGCTTCTAGGATCGAATTGGTAGGGCATCGCAAGTTGTTTCGATGAGGTCGGTGAAGTTCTGGGAGTCACTGCTGTTACCATAGGTAGTTGAAATTTGATGTGAAAGTGGGATCCTAGGGCTCGATCCTAGGGCTCGTTTTTGGTTTTGAATGAGCTCGGGTATCGCACTGTAGTATCGAAGTGAAGGAGGAACGATCTGAAATGGTTTGGGGTGCTAACTAGGAGGGATGGTACGAAGGAAAGAACGGAGGGGTTTTGTGCAAGTTCGATGGTACTAAGGCAACGTGAATTCGGGAAAAACGAGGTCAGAAATGGGTTAGAAGAGACAGAGGCTGATGGTTGCGTTTTGTTGCTTCTAGAGGAGTTCGAATGTGTTGATTTTGGGGAAGAAGTGATTCCTTTTTTTTCTTTCCTCGTATTTGCGTGAGCCTCAAATTGAAGCCTTGATGGGAAATGGGATCAAGTTGATTCTTAGGTGTTCGAAAATTGTTTGGGAAGCAGTCGGGTTTGGTAAGGGCATGATTTTATAAGGGAAAGAGTAGCATGTGTATCGAGTGAAGACAACAAGTTCAAATATTTCACAAGGGAAATTAAAACAAGGTAATCAAATAATAATCAATTTATTTATGACTTTTTTATATATGTTAACTTGAAAACAAATCGTTAGTTAAATAATGTTTGTATAATTTATAGGAGGTTCAAAATAAAAATATACAAATCTCGAGCTTGGAAAAGAGTTGTTGAAATTGTTTTGAAGTGGAAAGGAAAAGAAAACCCTTAAGGTGTTAATTAAATCCTTGTTTAATTTGTTATTGAAATAATTAGTAAAGTAAGTAGTAAATTAATCCTTATATTTTTTATATTCGTAATAGCTAGTTCATACAATATCAGATTAAAGCAAATGGGATGGTCATGTGGAATTCGTGATGTTGTCGCTTATGCAATGAAAATAAATTGGACATGCCACGATAAAAATCTCGGTGAATAAATCTCACTCAATTTATTTATTTTGAATTATTTTTAGTCGTTAAAAATAATTGATGGTTGTTTGGTTGCACTAAAATATTATTGTGGCTATTAAATATATATATTAGTTATTTAGGATTGGTGTTTATGGTTATTATATATATATATATATTGGTGATTGGTTGGATTCCCGCAGTACCATTAGCGGATGCCCGCAGTATCATTAGCGAATGACCCTATACGCCCCACGCTATGATAGTGGATGACCTTCTATACCGCGATATCCTGCCTCGAAGCAGGATGGGTATTATTTATGTGACCAACGTCTGTGGATGCAGGAAAACAGGTTGGAGGAATACAACTGGATTCCTCAAAAATATTATCATTTGTTTGGTTTAATATATGTTATCTTATATGATGTGTTAGAAAAACCCGTGATTTTGATAATTTGGTATTTTGGATGTTTGAAATATCACTGGGCCTAAATGGTAATTTATAGAAATATCGTAAATAGGGTTTTGAAATTTAAAAAGGAAAATTCTATTTTTCCAAAATAGAATTTGAATTTAGAATGGGCTAAAGATATTTACTTGTTTTGAAAATAAATAAAAACAAGTATTGCATTTATAAACGATGTTTATAAATTAAATAACCAGGGAATTGAAGTAAATTTATAAACGGTGTTTATAAATAAAATGGAGTAATTTTGATTGGATAATCAGTGAACTGAATCGAATTTATAAACGATGTTTACAAATGAAGGGAAATAAATTATCATCGGATGTATGAATATTTTAAATTCTAATGTGAATTTAAAGATATGAATTGGAAATCGTTTTAAGTAGAAAACAATGAAATCTATTTCAACTATTCGGAATGGAAATTTAATTGGATAATTAAGTTAGATTTTACTGAATTTATAAAATAAATTATATCAAGAAGGAATATTAGAATTGAATTAATTTGATACTAATATTTAAATTAAATATTTAAATAGATTATATGTTATATATAGATTACTTATAATAATTAGAATATTCCAAAATAAGCTTTTGGTTATCAAACAGATTTTGAAATGGTACTTGTTTTATTTTAAAACAAGGAAGTTGGATTTATAAATGATATTTATAAATTTAGTAAATTAAATTATCATTAGATAATTTAAAGATTTAAATTCAAGTATGAATCTGAAAATAGAATTTGAAATGGAATCGAAATGGGAACTTGTTTTATTTATAAAACAAGGAAATTAAATTTATAAACAATGTTTATAAATTAAAGATAAATAAATTATCATTTGATAATTTAGAAATTTAAATTCAAATATGAATTTAACTGTGAATTGAAAATTTGTTTCAGAAAAGGGAACGATGGGTTTATTTCTGGAATTCGGAATATAAACTGAGATGAGATAAATCAGAAGGATTTATAATTTGAAATTCGATTATATCAAATTTTATAAATAATTTATTTATAAAGGGAGTTGGAATTTAATATAGCAAATTGAGTTATAAACAAATTTATAACCGAGTAAGGAAAAATCGACAATTAGAGAAAATCAGAAATGTTAAGTTGGATTTGAAACTAGATTGAATATATACTAAGATATATATTAGAACAAGATTGAAATTTATTATAAACAAAGTTTAAACGTTCATATTTAAATATAATTAAAACGAACTCGCCGCAGCGCGGTAGTTTGTAATTTGGCGTTTCGAACTCCGATTGAGTATATAGAACTCAAATTAAGTCGGAATTCTTTGAAACAAGAATCGTCAGGATGGGTTGAATAATAGTTTTCTAATGGAAGAGAAAAAATTGGATTTCGTTTGATAGATTTTGAGTTATGTCAAAATCAAATTTTCAGAAAAGCAGCGCCAGAATCGTTTAAAAGCCATAATGGTTTATATAAATAAATATAAGGACTTTTAAGCAAATAAAAATTCGAATTTCCATTTGAAAAATCTGGACTTGAGTTATAAAATAAATATGAACTCAAGTGGAGTAAATGGATTGATTTTTGAAACAAAATCAGTGATTTATTTTTGAATAGAATTAACTAAGTGGAAGAATAATTTCTTAATCGAATTTTAGATCGAGATATTTCTTTTGATAAGTAAATGAGACTTGTGAATTTCATATTCGAAATCGAATATGAAACCTGAAATGAAAATGGGATTCAATTGATTTATAAGCAAACTAAAATACATACGAACATGATATGTTCAAATAACAAGTGAAATAGGCTAAGTAGCTAATTAAAGAATAAATGGGCGAAACTGAATTCAAACGATTGGATTGAGTTGAATTGAATTGAAAACAGGTGAACATGTGTTAGACAGGTATGGAATGAAGTGTATGAAGTTTATAAATTTAGTGGTCGAAAAAAAGTTAGATTCCATATGAGATTTTATGCGCCGAATCGGCAAGCCACTTGGCTTTTTGATTTTCTTTTTGAATGGAAAGGGCCTAGAGAGGCGAGTTGAGGTTTGAACTATCAACCGGTACAAAGGAGATTATGGCGAAATTTTCCGGGAATTTAAGGAGTTAGAATATTTTTAAGAAATTTTGATAGTTAGAAATCAATGTATCGATATATATAGAATTCGATAAGGAAACGAACTTGAAAATAGAATATTATAAATAAAAAGAAAATCTATAATCAAATCTGGTCAAATTAGAAAGAAGAACTTATACGGGTTTAAAAATGAGTAACTAGTTATGATATTGATTATTCGAGGTAAGTGGTCTTGTCCGTTTTGAAGTTAAGGATGTTTCAGTCAAGGTCTGAGAGGTAGTTATACCCCAACTCAATTGATTTCATTTTTAATCGATAAATAGCAAGATCCAGTCTCGAAGAGAAATGTTTGGAAAAGAGTTAGTTGGATGCAGTATTTTGGGTTGTTGTAACGATGTTTTACACAACATTCGTTTTAACCCAATAAGTGAAATTTTGGAAGTAAAATAGTAAACATTTCCTAAGTCTAAAAAGGAATGGTCATGAAAGAGATAAGTAAGTGGAATGTTCTCCAATTATAAACAGAAAATATTTTCTAAATATAGAAAATAAAAGAAGTTGATATTTGGAAATGTTTTCCAAATAGAGTAAGAGGCCAAGATGATTGTTAAAAATATTTGGTTAAAAAATATTGATAAGGGAATGGGGGTAGTGATTTAATTAATGAAATATTAATTAAATGGCCCAGTGATTTGTTTGATGATTTGAATGGATGTTTGTTTTTCTTCGATGGTTAAATAACCGACTATGGAAGTATTGCCAATATCGTTGTCAATATGGAGAGACCGGTTGGATTATTATCCATGAACCACTCCGTATTGGCAGTAACGTTGCAAATCAGATTATATGAAGATAATAAAAGACGGTGTAAAGTGCAAGGACTTTTTCTATTAATAGAAATTGTGCCTTCGGTTTCGTTCAATCCCAGAACGAACGTATATGGATGAATGTCTGACAAAGTATTTCCAATGATCGCGTATGTTGGTCTGTATAGATATATATGGTGGCGGAGAATTTATTCTCTTAGCATAATATCCAGAATATATTTGTGCAAATCAGTTAATGATTAATGGATTTGACAATGTGGCATTCAAAGTGATTGTGCTATCAATGAATGATAAGTAATCGTAGCCTCATGCCTCAACAACCTGGAAATGACAAAAATCGGGCAGGCAGCATGGCTATGTGGGTCTCTCCCATTAGGGTGTATAATCACCTATCTAGAGAAATTCCTTTTACTTCTTTAATCTATTGATGCTGTCTCTTTTCGGGAAACGGTTGCTGATCCCAACCGTTGGTGATATACATTCGATAAACTCAAGCAAAATGAGTGGTCGGTCATGTGTGGGCCGGGTTGCAAGACGTCCTTGTTGAACCCAGTGTATTCCTCTCTAGAGATACACTATCGGAAGGTGGTTCCATACCTTGTCATGTTGGAAATCCAATCTCCAATAAGCGCCCTGCGGTTTTTGATTTTATATTGTATATGGAGTGTGAGATGCAAGCGTTCCGCTAGATTGTTATTTATTTGATTTAGACACTATTATAATATCACTGGATTTTCGTATCAAAGTGTTTTGGGTTATAGTAAGATAAAACCCGTCAATGTTTTTTTGTGGGCTGGTCTTACTATTATCCTTTCTTTCGAAAGGATTTTGAAAGTTAAACAAATGGTTGGAGTTTACTCACACCAGTCCCATGACTGACCCAGAGTTTTTTTTCCCTAAACTCTTGGGTGCCCAAATTTGTACGGGCAGTCAAGTAGTTGGGATTTTACAGATTCACTCGGAGAAGTTTGAAGCAGGAGGCTTCACCAGTTAGCTATATAGACTATCATATATTCTGCTGTGTACAATGTTTGTATATGGAAACAGATGTTTATAACTATTCCAGAAATAGCTGTTGTGCTCTGATGATGGTATGTATATAAAGTTATCGAACTGTATTTCAAAGTTTATGTTGCCTAATATATTTTATTCGTTCCGTTGTGAGTTTGTGATCTTTGTTTTCTTCTATTCTAATATTTCTTTCTTTCTATTTCTCATCCTCTAACTTCTTTCTAATAATGATTAGTATTTCTGTGCAATTTGGGTTGGCATGTGGTGTTATTAGTCAACTCAGATAGTATGGATTTCCAGGTCGTTACAACTTTTCTCCTTGGTCTCGGATGTTTTGGCTTCCGGCCGCTTTATGGTGCTGATTATAACTTTCGTTGTGAAGGTTCCGGTAAGTTGAGGCTTCTTTGTGATTGACATGAGCTCTCAGTTATATGCTCTCGGTTATAAGCTTCTGGATGTAGGCTTCCGGTTTTCCCGTGTACTTATAGGAGCTTGCCTTCATGATGTACGTAGATAGCTGCTGGTTCGGAACTACTATCGGTGTCTGTATTAAGTAGACTAGTGTGATAGCTTGTATCCCTTCTGGGGTTCCAGTCTACCTTCTAAGGGAGTTTCTGGGAATAGCCTGATCTTTCGGAAGGTTGCCTAGGTGCCTATCAATGTAACCTTTCGGCTTTTACGCAGTAGATGTTTCAAAAGCTTGTTCCAGATAATCTCTATGTGCTTCTGGTTCAATACTCTTGATATGTTCGCCTCCTAGTGTATCGGTATTAAGAAGTTTATTACCATCATCTCTTCTGTTCTTCCTGGTTTCAATTAGCGGAGCTCTTGCCTCCCTCTTTATTAGCTTCTGACTTAGATGACCTTTCACTATAGGATCCCCTGCCGGATATACCTTGTTGGATAGACCCTGCCGGATAAATCCCGTTGGCATTCTATAGCTTTTGAGTTCCTTTTTCCTTGGAAGGTGTCGGTTTATGCAGCTCTCGGATCATTCCTTCTTGCTCTTGGTTCCTTCTAGTGTTTGACTTTGGTTTTCTAAGACTTTCTATGTGCTTGTGGTCATCCGATACCCCTTCACCGTCAGCTGGTTTTGGAGTTAATTTTGTATCAACATGATCCATAACTTGAGCATCCAAGAATCAGTCCAATGACCCATCCAAATTGTCTCGAATTTCACACGTAGCCTTGGTTTAACATTACGACATCACACTCTAGAATTCAACATCATTCAAGCTATTACTAGGGATCAGTACCGATCTGTCGAGCATGGACCTATACCGGCCCATAGTGAGTTTTAACATGAAATTTTTCCAGTCGCTTCTTTCGTCTTCCAAAGCTTCTCCACAAGTACTGTCTGGATCTGATCGTCTGAACCTCCTATTTTCTCTGATCTTCAATCATAAGTGCTACGACAAAGAATTTTAATAAATGATTCAAGTAATGTATTATATTCAATCAAAACAGACAGTGCTTCATCCAATCTTGATCTTACAAACATGCACGTACATTTAAACATATCATAGTACCATGGATCTAACATGGTTTGGATCTAAATACGCACAAGAACACGATTAATCTAACATCTAGCCAATTTATATGATTAAATTAGATTATCCTAGAACGTCAAAATCTGAATTAAACATATATGATCAGATATGTAGTGAAATTTACATATAAAACATGAATTAATCCTAATTTAACCCAATCTATAGCTTCCATGTGAGAGATATCTATCACTCACCTAATTCAAGAACCAATGCAAATCCAATTAAATCAAATATGGACAGTGATGAAAATCCCTAAAATCAATGCAATTTGATTAGATCTAATCCTCCTAGATGATGATCTAGCCTCTGGATGCAATTTTGGATGAATTTGAATGAATAGTTGTAGGAAATTAGGGTTTAGGTTGAGTTCGAAGAATCACGGACACAAGCCTAAATGAATTCTCTTCCTATACCCCACTATTTTAGTTGTAGGTTAGCCTAATGGGATTTATTAGTCGGACCATTAGTAGCTAATTTGTCCGCCTAACAAAAAACAAAATTTAAAATGGCGATTTCCCCTAAATTACTGAACTAAATCTTTAATGTGACCACTCTACAAATTCGCCAACGACTATTCTAATCTAATGAAATCAATTTCAGCACCTAATTCAATCCTTATCAAATAGCTAGAACAATATAAATAAGGGTAAAAGAGTCACAAATCGATCCGGTAAAAATAATGGACATGTCTCACATTCCCATGAACAATATTTTAAAATATGAGAGTGATCCGACCAATAGGAAATTAAATATAATTATTTTATGATCCTTCAATATGTAAAATATGGTTCGTTACATTCTTCCCTCCTTTAAGATTTTTGCCCCCGAAATTCCAAGCAAACTAAGTATTCTACATGCCTACCATCCACGAGTATCTAATCTACCTTCCAATCTAGCATCCAACAATGCATGCATCCAAAATATTACCTTAGCATGTGGGACTCTAATAGTGCAAGACACGATGGTACATGTAAGATACGATATATGGGACATACCACTCATAGAGTTCTTGATCAGTCGACTTCATACTCTCCTCTGTTCATCATGTGCAATCACCATCGTCCACAACCCATTGTACCATGACTAGCTAACAACCTTCCTCCTAAGTTATTTCGTGTGACTGCCTACGGCGCGATGCGGCTTACAAGGCCCAACAGCTTTAGGGTCGACCTCTAAATCTTCAATATGATTAGGAATGTAACAACCCAAAATTTTGACAATATAAATTAGTTATTAGAATTTCAAAAATAGAAATTTGGCCATGAAACTTTAATTGATGCGTTCGTCTCGAAATTCTGGTCAACTTTCATGTTTGGAGTTTCACGAACGGAGTCTGTATGAAAAACTTACGGATGAAATACTAAAAATAGATGGACATAAATAAAATAGAATAATATATATAAAAATAAATCTTTCCCCAGCCACCTCACTGCCAAATCAACCAATCGGTCAAATGTGGAGGTCAACCGGCGGTCGACCGCTGGCTGCCACCGCTTGGTCGAGCCAGGCGGCTAGGGTTAAGGGGGTTTGTTTATAAAATATTAATAAAATGGACGAACGGATATAACTTAAAACCAATCCAACGGTTGTAGACCATTTCCACCCTTATAAATAAAGGGGAAAGGCCTCATTTTTTTCCATGTAAATTTGCAGAGGCAACGGAGCTTTGCCATTTTCCTCCTTCTCTAAACCTAATTTGTAAAATAAAAATATATTCATACAAACAAATCAAATCCAATTCATAAGAGATTATGTGGGCTAACAAATCTAATGGAAAAGAATGCAAATTGACGCCCCAAATCACATTCTCCCCTCTCTGTTTTTTAGCATCTCTACAGATCTGGAATGTTCCCTTTTCCAGATAAATTGTAGATTTATATGAATTTGGGGATTTGCAGGCTTAAAGGGTACAAACTTCGGATTTGGAGGCTGTAAGGTGAGTGAGAAATTTACGAATACAGTTGTAATTACTTATCTATTTTATTTGAATTAGATCTATGTTTTTATATCTATTCCCTATCAGATCTGTTCCTTTAAATATTGTGAAATTATTGATAACCATCATATCTGATTATTAGTATTGTTAAAAATTGTGAAATGTAAGTTATGGTTATGTTCAACACAAATTGTAGGATTCTTAAACTTGTTTAAACATATTCCTACAGTTATGATATGAAATATATTGCAACTATGTTGCAAAATGTATTGTGGACATTGCATAGTACTGTAGATCGAGAACTCAGTCCCATTAAACACCATGTAGATGTAATTACATTCCAGATCTTTAGTTCAGCGTTAAATAACAAAGTATGTGAATATGGGTAAAAAGATGAAATTGGTAAATTATGTGATTGTAATGTTAAAAGAAATATGCCTGTTTGCATTCAATAATTGTTGGGTTTTTGGTTAATTATTGTAAATATGTTGGTTTCCTCCTTTTGCATAAAAAGACATTTCTTTGAAATCATAAGAGGTGTGATAAAAATATCGAAAGAGGAAAGTGGAGCAATGTACGTATACATATATATATCTTTGTGCGTAATTTGCATCAACTACTTCAAATTATTTATTTACATATATTTCTTGTGATATTTGAAATATGTCAATACCACTAATTGGGCATAATTTACAATGATTACGGCTAAAAATCTTTTTTTTTAGATTTGGAACCTTTTGACTATATTGACTGTAAAAAGGAATGTTTGGTTGTCAATTAAACCAAATCATTTAAGAATAAAAGTAAAAATAATAATAACGTTGACTGCACGAAAACATAATATTAAATATATGCATATTATTCATCGAAATCAGCGTAAAACATTTAAAATTATACATGGTATTAAATATTTGAAGGTTTGAAACGTTGAATGGTATTCATTTATGGAATCATACATGTAAATTATATTCCATACTTAATGACTATATTTATGGAGACCGTTGTAGCAGTCAGTGTAATTGATCGCTATAAATAAGGCATAAATAAATAATTAACAATTGTAACCAATGTTGATTGAGGGAAAGTAAATATAATAGGATAATGGTTACAATTCCTGAATTAATTAGGATAAGTGGTGTACACCCCAAACTAGGAAATTTAAATTATAACCGCATTTAGACACGAGGTTAAGCTCAACTTATGATATAAGCCTACCCGGAACCGACTAACATATCCAGCATCCACAGGTGGTCATCTTAATGTAAGGCGTCTAATACGTAAATGTAAATGTACTAAGGCACGAGGTTAAGTTCAACTTGTGGTAGAAGTCTGCTTGGAACTGACCGGCAAATCCAACATCCACAGGTAGTCAACTTAATGTGAGAGGCCTAGTGCATATATATATATATATATATATATATATATATATATATATATGTCAACCAATAAATAAATAGATAAATAAATGAATAAGAATAGTAATTACCGGTTGGGATACAACAAGTAGATACCTTGGGACTGATGAATAGTTGCTTTAGGAAAATGTGACCTTATGGACATAAAGGGCAAATAAAATATAGAAATAAGAGAAAATGGGTGTCAAAAGGGGAATTACTGGATACCGATTATCGTTTAAATACTAAGTCCAAGTTAGGGAACAAACCAAATAAATGTCCTAGGGAAAATGGTACATAACTTTTCTTATTTATGTTAACGAAAATAGAACTTATAGTATAAAATATTGTTGGACTAAGTAGGTTAATAATGTAAATTTTTATTAACCATATGAACCCAAGGCGAAAACGAATCGTGTAGTATAGTGTTTCCGTGTAGAGGGACTAAACGGGAATGACTTAATAACGTAGCTCACCTTATCCCAAATAGGGAAAGGTATAGAGGGCTAATGGGGGTACGAACCAATAACCTTAGCGTACAGTCCTCTTCCTGGATCTTAAGCGGATAGGGTTAAAGAGTCCACATGGGAATAGGGTCTTTTAGTTTAGGGGTCTTAAATGGCAGGTGAGTGTGGGCCTACCCAAACCTGGAAACTAAAACATTAGATATGGCTACCTATCCTACGGGAAGTAATAAGCGACTAAGAAGGTTATCTAATAAGTCAGCTAGAAGGTATATCGAATGATAAAATACCATCTCTCACCTTATGCGGAACAAGGGTATATGCGTGAATGACGGAAGCCTTAACTAGTAGGGCCCGTAGCCAGTGCCCTCTTGTTCATGTTAACATTAAGTAAATTATCGAGAAACAATAAGTGACCAATCGGTCTGCCTAGGGTCTTAAGTGAGCAGGAAGAATCCACCCTATCTATCATTGATAGTGAGACGATAAATGATGAAGGATAAGCAAATGAAAGTATAAGGACATAGAAACTCCGTAATTAGCGGTCTAATCTTGATATAGTAACCAGCTAAGATCTGGTATAAAGGCTTCACAAAAATATGCGTAAACATCCTATCTCGGTATAATAGTTTAGGAATTCTACTTTGGGGAGAGTATTAGGGTCGTGCGTAAACATCTACAAGGTTAGGTTAGAATCACTAAACTTGTTAGACATACATCTTGGGTTGAACCAAACGGGATAAATCTGTGTATTATAATATGTGTTGTACATTTCTTAGTCACCAGAACTTGTTGTTCTGACCCCTCCTCATTAATACCTCCTAGGTTTCCTAGAGAAGTTTGTGATCTCACAGATATTTAAGTTTGGCTTTCAGTTCTCGTTTTCTCTGATGCTCGGTATTGGCAAAGTGACTTACTTCGAAAAAGGTAGTTACTAAAGTTAATACTACTTATCCTATTATGTTTCTGCTATGATTTTTCTTTTACCGTACACTGATTATCCTCATGCTCATTTATTGCAGGGACCAGATATACATGCTCCATGCTTGTATGTGTTCAAGTTTTGACTTTTGTCGAAATTTGGGCGTGGAAATGTGTGGGGTGTTACATTTGGTATCAGAGCGAGGTTAAATGATCAGAGGAATTATTTAAATTAGGACTCGTGAGATAACATAATTCGATTTTCTTTTCTATTTTTCTTCGTCTTTCTTACTCGACTTTAACTTATTTCGATGATGAGTTAATCATGGGCTTAAGTATATAAAATGGGCTTTTAACGACTAAGAGTTGAAATATGTTGAGTTCGAGTTTATAGCCAATTCTTTCTTACCCCACAGTACGTTGGCGATCTCGTTGTGAAGAGCATGAGGACGACATATGGTGGATTCCGTCGATTCGAGTTTGGAGATTAGACAAAAATATAGCTACAACCGAGATAGTCGCGATTTCTGGTTTTTGGTTTCATTATTAGTTCCGGTTAAGATCATTGCTCGATCCAAAACGGGAAAAGTTCACATTAGTATGTCGTATCTATTTCAGAAATATAATTACGGGGTATATTCATTCGTTACTTCGTTGAGTTTCCGAATCTATCTTTATTGAAACACTCAATTGAGTTCTTGGCCTTGTATTCGAGGAAATTTTATTTTAAAACTATTTGGAAAAATAAAAATGGGTTTTGAAATACGATTTCGGAAAATGGTTTTATAAAGGCCTAGTTTGTAAAGATATGGTTTTTAGAATTTTAATTTTCTTGTGTTTCAAAATATAGGGCTATTGTGTAATTCTAATAAATATAATCTGATTGGTAGGATAGGTGAAATTAGAAATGACAAGGAATAAGCTACTATACTTAAGAACAATAAATATGTATTCCTTGTGATTTTTAGTATCCCTCTTCCTATATATATTAGATAATTTATTGAAATTATCACAAATAAGATTTTAAAGCTCTAACATTTTTTAACGTGGGAAGGTTTTCCCAGTTTGAAATATAAACTGGAATAATAATAATATTATTAAAATGGATTTATAAATACGAAACCATTAGTTTACAATAAATACCATTTTTGAGAAGTTTTAAAATTTTCTTCAGAAAGGTTGAGGAAAATCCTCTATCTAGATTTTTGGGGTATTTGATTCCGTGAATCATTTGTTGTTGTCGGCTAGGTAAGAGGAAAATCTATTTTAATTTATATTATGGATTTCTAGCTGAATTATTTTTGGAATTCGTTCGTTCGTTGTGTAGTCCCTGCATCGTTGTTGAGACAATAAATCCTTGGGGATTGGTTTGGAGTTTAACCAGGGCCTGTAAATATTGCAGTGATGAGGATAATTATTTTTCGGATTGCGTCAAATCTTAAAAGATAACGTGGGATGATTAATATTTTTATCTGGCCTAATAAGGTCAAGGTTCAATCTTTGTCCAAATCCATTTAATAATTGACCGTTTAGCATTATGCAAGAATGGTCAACTGGGCTATGATTTTTGGTACAATTTGGACTTAAAACTCAACCATAAAAGTTGTGTCCAAATTACTCCTTAACCTCCTTCTTTAATCCTTTCTTCCTCATCAAGCCGAACCATATTCCTATCCTTATTTTCTTTCTTTGTTGCCACCTCATCTCCTCTTTTTCCGCGCTTGTTTGCGCATTAGATCCCGCCTCACTAGTATTCCAAGATCTAATGAAACGACCCAAACTTGCCCTTACGAGAAAGCCCAGATTGAGTTGAGAACACGACAAATCAGAACACAAACAGAAGAACATTCCATTGCTATTACAATAATTTACATCAGAGTACAAGAATATATAGAGTATGAACAAATAATATACATCAGAAAAATATTAGTGATTAAAATACATTACATAGCAGAGGAAAATAATACATAACACGACTGAAAGAAATACATGGATACAGAGCGTTCCGAATATAGCTCCAGTTGTAAATCCAGGATTCTGTGAATATAATATCTGCAAAACCAAACTACTAGCTGCCCGTGTGGAAAATAGAGGCACCCAGAGTTTAGGTTAAAAACAATAAACTCTAGGTCAGTCTGTCACTGATGTAAGAACTAAAACAGTTATTAAATCTTTACTTTAAAATAAAGTAAATCAAGGGACCACGCCGTATAACATGGAACGTGTTTCCTCCCAAGAATACTAGTGCATAAAATAAACAGCGCAATGCTTTTTGGAAAAATGAAGCTATTATAAGACCCAGGTCTCATCACACAATGCAACGCAAGTCGGAGGATAGGGTTTTCCCTTATAATAGCCAAACATGCTTGGTACGTTTAAAATAAATCATTTTGATATTATTATAAGTGCATAGTGTATAAAACAAATTCAAATATAAATGTACCAATCATAGACGGCATGGGTACCATATATCATGTCGCCAATACTAGGCTTTACAGTTAAAATCGCAAAGTCACGTATTGAAAGTTGGATTTCCATCTGTGAACCATGGCAGAGATCGTCCTTACCACTTCGAGATTCTCTAGCCCGAGCCTCAGGATCAGAGCTCGAGCGACCCTTGGATCGTTAGGGCCGGTCCACACGGAGTGGATTAATATGCCTGAACAATACGTTTTCCCGCCCTATAGGGCGTAAAACTAGTCAGTATGTCGACCAAATCATCCATCTGTCCCGTATTGACCGATATATCTGAAGCTCCTCGCTTTCCATCATACACATAAGTAAAAATGTCTGGGCTCCATACCATGACACCACTCCTAGCTAGAAGGAAACGCATGTCCTTCCCGAAGTCCTCTCCCGTTTCTAGTTCACACCGGGGTGTGAGGCTCACGAATTAATGCTATACATAAAGCTATGAAATATTAAAGTCGTGCTTTGATCATTAACCACAAGACTCTGCTTTTCAACAAAAGCCTTGCTCATTTGAATCTTAGCATGCCACACAGGCAATTCACGCCATGTGACTGATGTCTATCGATATATAACCTCTGAGCTCGTATGTCTCAGAGAAGGGTGTTAAGAAGAGAATAAATTCTCCGCCACCAAACAGATATATGTTTAATAGAGATCAATCAACACAGAATAAAATCCAATGTCAGACACACATCCATTTACAAGTTCGCTCTGGGTCTGAACGAAATCGGAGGCACCTTATTCCTCGTCCCATATGTCCAATACAGGAGAGAGGTCCTCGCATATCCGGTCGATCTCCAAGTACGTGTGGACGATCACCACTTATTACCTTGTCTTGGGTATATAGCCCAATCAAGACATCAGTAATCATCCAAATGATGTAAAGACCTCCGGTCTTCAACCACCGTCTTCATCGTCGACTTATCGTCGAATCAGTTATTCAGAATGGGATAAACTCGATCTTTCCGAATAACTCGTGTATCTTATAAACAAGTGCTATAGAAACACAACATATGCCTCATTCCAATTCTGAATGTTCTTTTATTTAAATATTCATATATTTTGGGAAAGGTTCCAATTAATTTTATCAAAGATAAATTCTTTAGATTTATTCTTTAGTCTTCCATTGGATATCAGTTCAAACCAAATTAAAGTTTATCCAAACTAGTTGGGATTAGCGAACCTTACCGAAGTAATCATTTATTATATTTCCCAATCCCAACCTATTCATCCCATGAAGAAAAACTGGTAATACTTCATATATAACACCACGGTGTCATCAGTAAAATTAAATACCATTTCACATTCAAATCTAATTAAAGATTTAACTATCGCTTGGAGCAAAATTGGTGATACTCCATTCTCGTTCATTTCATGAATTCGATAAATTTAATCATCCTAATCACATTCCAATCTAATTAAAGATTCATTATAACTCTAATTCTGTTTTAATCTCAAAAATCATTTCTTAATGATCATTCCAAGTTAAGAAATTAATCTTATCTTTAACTAGGTTAAAGAACTAATGTTATTTGAAATACAATTCACGATAAACCCAAAATCCCATTCCATTGATTATCAAATCTTCACGGAAAACATATCAATATGTATAATCTATATAAACTTCCATATCCAACCAATAATATAAATGGAATAACGGCAAAGCCTTTTAAATTCCATTAATAGTAATGTCTTCCTCCACAGAAGCTCCCTTTGATTATTATCCAATCGAGTTCCATTCCATTCCAATTTATTGTATTAAATTGGAAAACTTTACTTTAAAAATTTTCCTTTAAATCTTAATAAAAGATTTTTAAATACCAAATCACATTTCACTGCAAATCGGGTTAAAGAACGAATGTCGTTCAAAACACAGTTCACGATGAACCCAATTCACATTCCATTTTATTCCAACTACCAAATGTAACTGGAAACTCTAATAATCTTAATTAAAAGAATTATTCTTTTCAAACGGGGTTTAAGAATAGTTTTACTGAAGACACCGTTCACGACAAACCCAAAATCCCATTCGATATTAAATACAAGGCTCTGAACAAAAAAAATATCAGCTTACTTTCAGTATCAAATTCTGAAACCAACAAATATCGTATTAGAAATAACGATATAAATATATCTTTCAAATTTCCATAACAATATCTGTATAATCACAAAATCCAACATTGAAATATTCCGAAGATGATTTCCATTCAAATCCATTCCAATTGTTATATGGGAAATTTTGGTTATATTAAAACCCATTCTCAATCCAATTTATTTATTTTAAAATAATTGGATTTTAATTCTAGTTAATAACTAGTTCATTTCGATAAAAATATATTTTTATCTTTTCAAATATGGATTTTTTCGTCCCAATTCTTTCCAAATCATTTATTATGATTTTACACAAATTATTCATATTTTTAATAATTTTATCAAGGCCCGTACAGTCGATTTCCACTAACGGCCATCGAACTGCATCCATAACGACCTTTTCCAAATTTTATTTGGAAATAATTCCAAATCCAACCATTAGATTTCAAATTTATTATATCCGTTGGAAATCTCTTTTCGATACGAACCCAACGGTTCCGGTTTTAGCAGAATCTGACGGTCGGATCTCCCGTAATGTCAATTCAAAGTCAACGGTCAAAATTCACGAATAGTCGCTACGCGACACGTTCTATTCAGGCCATTAAATATATATATTATATATATTTCATCGATTTCCATTTAAAACGTATTTTATAAATCGTTTTAAATTCGGTTTAAAAACGATTCCAACTTCATTTTCAATTTTAAAATCAAAATTGAATATTCCTTTATAAATTCGTTTTAAATTCATTTTAAAACGATTTCAAATTCATTTCAAATTTCAAATCAAATTTGAATATTCCTTTATAAATTCGTTTTAAATTCATTTTAAAACGATTTCTAATTCATTTCAAATTTCAAATCAAATTTGAATATTCCTTTATAAATTCGTTTCAAATACATTTTAAAACGATTTCAAATTTCAAATCAAATTTGAAAATTCCTTTATAAATTCGTTTTAAATTCATTTTAAAATGATTTAAATTTCATTTCAAATCAAATTTGAATAATCCTTAATAAATTCGTTTCAAAGTCATTTTAAAATGATTTCAATTTCATTCCAAATTTCAAATCAAATTTGAATATTCCTTATCATTATAATATTTGAATGATAATGTTTTCAAAATATCTGATTTTAATTATACACCGAATATTATTTAAAAATATTCAGTAACTCTGAATTGGAATCAGACTCAACTAATTACCATATAATTTTAGTTATATGGATTTCAACATCACATGTATATAACAATAATGATAAACAATCATTAAAAATTCATACAACATCCAGAGTGTATTTTTCAACTGTATAAGCATTAAAATAAATAAATAATGCTTATACAGTATGTCAACCCATCGATTGACATACCACTAATTATTGGGATCAATGTATGTTAAATATTATCCCAATACCTATGTGGGGTTTTCAAACAAAAAACACGGATTATTATTTGTGTAGCTAGGCGATGTGTAGAATATTATCGTCCCAATCAATGTCAGTTAAATGGGTGTACACAAAAAAATCTTCCAATTTGTAAATGAATATTTATTTCAACACATGAATATTTTATTCAGTTCATATAGACAATAAAAATGTATTTTTATTATTCAAATATTTTATTCAACAAATAAATATTTTATTCAGTTCATATATACAATAAAAATGATATTTTCATTGTTCAAATATTTTATTCAACAAATGAATTTTTTATTCAGTTTATATATACAATAAAAATGATATTTTTATTGTTCAAATATTTTATTCGACAAATGAATATTTTATTCAGTTCATATATACAATAAAAATGATATTTTTATGGTTCAAATATTTTATTCGACAAATGAATATTTTATTCAGTTCATGTATACAATAAAAATGATATTTTTATTGTTCAAATATTTTATTCAACAAATGAATATTTTATTCAGTTCATATATACAATAAAAATGATATTTTTGTTATTCAAATATTTTATTCAACAAATGAATATTTTATTCAGTTCATATATACAATAAAAATGATATTTTTATTGTTCAAATATTTTATTAAACAAATGAATATTTTATTTCATTATACATCACAATCACAACACAATACAGTCTGAACAAACAATCATGGTTTGTACAATCAATGGTGTCGGGTGCTGTTAAGCACCGTCTGCATCCTAATATATATTTGACTTAAAGTAATTAGACTGAGAAGGAGTTCGCACTTTCGGTTTCCACTCCACCAGTTTTATTTCTAAATTTCTGAACAGTTTGAATTTGAATTTTCCTAAAATTCTAACGTGCTCTGTTTTGGTTCTGGTTTGTACTGAAATGTTGTGCTCGCCGTTGCGAATCCAACACAACTGAGTTTGCAATTTTCCGAGCTCGTACGAAAAAAGATATGATCGTTAATACCTTAATTACATTATTGAATAATTAAATAATAATTAAATTTTAATTACTCTTCATCATCCACTGTTGAACTGTCTTCCTCGTTATTAGTCAAATAATCGCTCGTCACCTTCAGTTGCTTCGCGCCGCCACCTCAGTCCCTTCGTCGTCGATCGGAGACAACCCCGAGGTGCGCCTACGTGGCACCTCTCCACTCCCAGCGCCGCCACCAATTCGGTGGACCCTACCTCGCCAAAAACCGAGTTGAATCTACCTCTTTACTAAGCTAAATTCGAGCAAACCAAGAGATGAAAACTCATCAAACCCGTATTGATTGAAAGAGCTTTCAATCCTCTTCAATTTTTGTTTTGAACATTGGGATTTAATTTGAGATGGATTGTTGGAATTTTAGCAAGCAAAATCGGAGTTTTCTAGCCCTCTTAACGATGAAGATGGTAACAAGGTGAAATTAGGGTTTAGGGGAAAAATTGGCTATTTATATAATAATATTATTATTTTATTCAGTTATTTCTTAAACTAAAGTTTAACGCACTGAACTCCAAACGAACCCCAGCGACTGTCACCCCTAGCTAAATACAACCATTCCGGACACAATGGGATATGTTTCTTAAGCCAATTCTAATGTTTTGATCGGTTTTTCTTCAAATTAAAATATAAATCAATAATAATTTAATTTACTGGGGCCACATATTGACTCCAAAAATTCCAGAAAAATAAATCTAGTTATGTTTTGACGATACAGTCCTAACAAAACGAATTTCATCGAATTTGGAGACCGTTTGAAAAACGGTCATTTTTCAGTTGATTAAATTCAAACTGAATTGACCAAACACGTTTAAATTCACCACGCTCACATATTAATTCCAAAAATTATGAAAATTGGAATCTAGAAATAATTTGACATTCCGGATCCAACAAAAGTGGTCTCGTCGAAAACGGTGGTCGTTTGCGAAAACTCTATTTTTAAGGTATATATATATATATATATATATATATATATATTCCATAGCGACTATTCTAAATTTTCAACTGGACATAACTTTTTATTTCCGTTATGAAATCTGGATTTTTCACATATGTTGGGAAGATATTTTCAAATAGATTCTCTGGTTTATATTGAATCCTGTACATTCAATTGAAATTTGAAATCGAATTTTCAAACTACCGCACCATTTCAGGCTTGTTATATATTTAAAATAAATTTATTTGTTCTAACTTCGATTTAAATAAATTTCTAGTCGTTATTATTTGAGATATATCATTTTAAATATTCAAAATTCATTAAAATTGCTAAAATAATTTTTTAAATTTGGTTCTGATTTTCTGGGTTTTTACATCTAATTTCTTCTCTCCGACCATTTCTTAGTCCATAATACCTAATTGCGCTATCATATCTTACTTATGCCATTTTAAGTCTCATCCTTAGGAAGAGATCATTTGGTTGGGTTGGGATGAGCAAAACGGTCTCACCGCTTTAAGGCTAAGAAAACTTGTCAAGGAAGTCTGACTTGCACCGGCCAGTTGCATCAAGATCTTAGAATAGGTTGTTGTTTGTTCTGCATCCGCCTTTGTTATACCTTGTTAGAATAGGTTGTTTCAAAGACGATCGTCGTTTCAGAGATTAATATTAAGTTATCTTTCAGATGGTTTTTTCTGATGAGAATCTTGATGAGATTTTAGAGGAATCTATGTTTTACGCGGACTTGAATGGTCTTTTGTTTGACCGGCTTTGGGAATTTTGCTGCAAGTCACTTTTCTTAATGTCAGTTCTTGAGTTCGGGAATCCATGTTCGAACTGCCTAGATAGATGTGTGGCCCATTTGACACATCGTTCTATAAATGGGAAGTTATGACCAGAATTGTCTCATGATGCAAAAATTAATATTTTCTGTAGCGACCCGAGAATTTCGACACTCGAATCCAGACACTAACACGTCCCGTGTCCAAACTCAAGTACCGAAAACCCAGAAAGCTAATAGAAAGAAGTTAGAGGGTGAGAGAAGAAAGAAAGAAATATTAGAATAGAAGAATAAGAAGATCAGAATCTCACAGCGGAATGGACAAAGTATAATAATCAATAATACTTTATAAAAAAAACCGTATATTACAACATCAGAGTATACATTCAGATCAATACAACACACAGCGGAAATAAACTAGTACCAGTATATATATGGAATACGTCTCGACTTCAACTCCTCTTCTGAAGCTCCAAGCGAAACCTAACCTGTACATGTACTCGGGCTGACCCGAGCACATTTGATTTAAAACAAAATTTACCCAGGTCAGTCTGAAATACTTTCAGTGATAAATTCATATAGCAACCAACTTATTTAACTTTGAAATCCTTTTGAAACAAAAGGATAATAGTAAGACCAGTCCACACATAAACACGGACGGTTTTTACCTTACTATAACCCAAATCGTTTTGAAATCAATATCTTCTTCTGATATTATCATAGTGTCTAAATACAAGTAAATAGAATCTAGCAGAACGCTTGCATCTCACGCTCCACATATATAGTATACAATCAAAACCGCAGGCGCTTATCGGAGATTGGATTTCCAACTATGACAAGGTATGGGACCACCTGCCGCTAGTGTATCTCTAGAGACGAATACACTGGGTTCAACAAGAACATCTTGCAACCCGGCCCACACATGACCGACCACTCATTTCTCTTGAGTGTATCGAATGTATTGTCACCCTTTCGGCTTTTTGTCGCGACCACCGAAATCCCCGGGAGATACAGAATTGAAAAGAAGTAACAAATATGAATATTCTCTAGATGGTGACAATACACCCTAATGGGTGCGACCCACATAGCCATGCTGCCTGCCCGATTTTTGTCTTTTCCCGGTTGATGAGGCTTGAGGCTATAATCGACTTTTGAAACATCTGGCCACCATTCACATCATACACGTCATCCAGGAACAGGATGAACCGAAGGTACTCTCCTACCATATCCTAGGAATCACCCTATAGATCAGTAGCGAATAGTCCTTGCAAATCCGCAGATTCCAATCACGACAGAATCATCGTTAACTCTGGGGATCAGCCAAAGATATTTAACAATAGTTCTTCCGCTCATGGAGACTTACGGTCTTCAATTGCTCCATCTTGATCAGCATCTTCGACGTCTTCGTATTTATTGGTCAGAATGGTTTTCGAATATAAATTCGATCCCGGTCTTTCCGTACCAATAACGTCGGGTTAGATTTTTGATAGTCGGTTATTTAACTATCAAAACAAACAACCATAAAAACAAACAGATCCATTAATGGTTTACACACAGCATCACTTGGCCCTTATAATATATCAGTATTCATATATTAGTATTCTCGAATCCCTTTACAATTCCCTTTTATATATTCCCAACATTTCAAATAACGTTACGTTATTATTTCTCAAAACATCTTCACCATTACGACTAATATTATCCTTCGCTAATCCTGAAGTCGTTCAAGTTGGGGTATTTTAATTACCTCTCAGACCTTGATCAACAACGTTCTTATCGAAAGACAGATATCAGTTGTAATACAAAAATCGATACAACAAATCACAATTTTATTTCCATGTTGATGAAATACCATTTCCTCTTTAAAACAGTGGTCCTATATCACATCTTTATAACTTATTTCATTTCACTACTCTAGTTCAATTTGGGTTTTATAACCTCGTCTATCTTGGATTTCATAAAATCCCATTAAATATAATTCAATAAGAATTGAATTAAAACTTCAGTTTCACATTATAGGTACTAAATCGCTTTATCTACTATCAACACGGCTTTAAACTCCACAACATTCCTTACTATATTTAACATTCCAAAATATCACTTTGATTTTTAATAAATGACAAATAATTAAATTTCAACCTTTAAAAATAAAACTAGGTTCCCAACCATCAACTACTTTCTTTAAATTAATGAACTTATTTAACAAACAATTTCAGCAAAGCCGTTTACTTGTTTCTCTTTAAACATGACTGACTAGTTAGTCAATCGTTATCGATCTTGTCATTTAAATTAAGTAATAATTAATTTAAATAATGCTATTCACTTTGATTTTTAATAAGTCAATATCAATATAACCCCATTCTATTTGTTACATCAAATCTGGCCACTTGAACTTGCTAAATAAGATTGTTTAACAGTCGTTTGATAAGCACGTGCTTCGCGCACGGTAGATTTTGGTTAAACCAAAACGACGCTTTGTGGTTAAAACGAACCAATGTATATATGTGATTAATATATTCCCCTTTAAGAAAATAATATATATATTAAAAAAAAATATTCGGTTATACAATAATTTTTATAACTCTATTTCTAGCGATTTACCTGACGGTGACTCGTTCTTTATAAAACAGTGCATATTTGGGCCATCTGCTATTTACTTATTGACCATGCTATTTATTGATTCAAAACCCAACCACATTCAATGATCAATAGGGTTTAAAGTCAACGGGTTTGAACAGTTCATAAAATATGAAATAACAACATTATAAATATTTGAGGAACCGGTTTGGTTCCTCCTACCTGTTCTTCCCTGCAACACAGACCATTAAAAACTTTCATATCAGTACATAGAGATATTTTAGCAACGATAATATAATTAACGTCAATCGTTAAAGCAACCATAGGCATCCAAGGCAACCAATCAACCAATTAAATTATATGAATTTAACACATCCAAGTATTTCAGAAACGTGTGAGAATAAACTCACCTTGTTTCGGTCGGCGGTTCGCGCGTTCTTTGTACTGCGATCCAGCTGCATCTGAAACTTCCCGAACGTCCAGCTCAGCAACTTAGTGCTCGATCTCTACTGCGATTTCAACGTGTTTGGCAACGTCCTTAAACCATCATGTTGTTCTCCTTTTCCCCTACATTATTTTTTTCCCCGGCTTGGTTTCTACTCTCTCTCTCTCTCTCTCTCTTTTTTTTTTTTTTTAGCTAGGCCCATCGCCCCATAAATCCGTGTACAAGCCCACCATGTACAACTTCTTCCAACCTCCGTAACCGATTACGTCTTCTGTTTGATTTAACCGTCTGCTCCTTTGTTTAAACACATACTTTGCAACTTCATCACCGAACAGTGTCCGCACCACCACCGTTTTCCTTTAACCCGCTTCTTCTTGCAACAAAACACGCTGTTTGTTTCCAGAAAATGGTGTAGACTTGAAACCCCATAATAAAACTCACGCTCCCCATTGAACAACCTTTCAACCACTATCCTTCAGTGACCCCAGCTCTTCATTTTCAAGAACTGTTGTTCCCCTTTTATATTTGTGAGCTTCTACTCTATGCTACTTCATCTTCTTTACTTCAAACCATGCAGTATTAAACCAAAACATACCTCACGCATGAAACTAGCACCGCAGCCTTTCAACAGCTCCACAGCACACCTCTTCTCCATCACCAAACTTACTGCTTCCGTCCCCGTTTGTCACTTTTCCTCTTCATCACACACGGAAATGCATGCCACCAAACAACCAACCATCTTCTCTACCTTGCAATAGCTACACGCCATCCCTACCATGATGAACGCTCCACCTCATCGTTCTCAGGCACACACCTTTCCATACACGTGGTCCGACATCACCATTCTTGAACCCATCCTCCTACTCTCTCTTCGCACAAACCCCTCTACAGCAAGCTTTCCCATCCACTCTCTTTTTGCATGCACTTCTACCATGATATCATTATTCACTAACGTACCAGACATCCTTACTAGTCTCGCCGTGCCACAGCGCACTTGTCCTGCACCTTCCAGTACTCCAGTTCGCATTTTTACTTTTTACTTTTTTTTCGTCGAAGAAGTAGGATGGAAGATGGTTTCAGCTATAGCTGAGTTTTCAACGTTTGCGAACAGACATAGTTATTTTGAAGGAGGAGAATGTTCTGTTTTTAGGAGAAGGTATGGAAGTGGGTACCATATATATAGAAAATAATACGTGGCCAGCACGAAAACAGGGTATAGGGTTGTACTAAAGAAAATAGGTAGCTGGCGTAGATGTGAAATAAAGACACTTGGTCGGCACGTTTGAGAAATGGTGACAAGAAAATACCATACAACGTAGGCTGGCACATTTGTTTATGTAGGGTAGCTAGAACCTATTGAAGAAAATAACGCATGTTGCCTACGCTTGAAAAGGACATTGCCTATGCATGAATAGGTTATGCGGAAATAAAGTGTTTAAATCATGGGGTGACATTTCTTTCAATTCAGCGATTTAAGTGTACGCTTTGCATGTGGATTCTAGGCTAGAGTAGCTGAATTTGTTGAAGATAGGTGAGAGCAGTTGTGTTTTCAACTCAATGTCAGTTGAGCTTTACTTCTAATTCGAGAATGAGGAAGCCCTTATTTGTTTTTTTTTTTCCCTTTTTTTTCGTTACTTAAAACTTAAGCATGTGGGTAGGATGACAATACGAGATAGAGTAGGCTCTGTTTTGATTAAAACAATTCGGTGTTTCAGGGATAGGTCTGCCGTAGTTTAGTTTATAGGGTAGATGAGCTCAGTGTATATTATGATGGCAAAGCTCATACAGAATAGCATGTGCGTGGCTTACATAGGGAAATGGTCGGCTAAATATAGGATAAGACCAAAGATATTTTTGTATTGGATAGAGGGAGAATGTGCCAGCGGAAGTCATTTATGAGGTATGGCATCTCTACTGTAAGGTAGGATAGGGTAACAACGTAAGAAAATGACCAACGATATTATGGTTATAAAGTTAACGTACCCGTTATATATATAACTCCGGCCGCATATGATTTGTTATCGACAGAAATAAATATACTGTCGCGTTCAGCAGTGCATCACGACCCCAAAAATATAATAATATCGGTAGATTAGCTTATATTGTGATACCCCAAAAAGTTGACATCAGGTGCAAAATACTCCAAATAAAAAGTTGTTTATTTAATTAATTAAAAATTACAGTAAAATTCTAAAAATTAAATTAACACTACGTCTCAAAAGAATCTCGTCTAAATTCGAATCCAGTATGCAGTTATTTCAAATAAACTATTACGGTCGATGAACGATTTTATAGCGACTATTTGAAAATTTGATTTGGACGTAAAATAAAATCTACAATACGGAAATTTGATTTTTCTCCTCCATTAGAAAAATATTATCAACTAGATTCAGACGCTTCTTGTTTCGCCGAAATCCGACTTAACACGGATTCAGTATAGTCAATTGAAGTTCAAACTCGATTTTACGAACTACCGCGCAGTTTTAAGTTCGTTATTTAATAAATATAAATATAAACGCTCAGCCATTGTTTAATTAATGATTTCGATATTAAATTCCAAATAAAATATTTAAAATAAATTTAAATATATTCGAATCAAATAGCTGAAAAATCTAGGTCGTTACATTCTTCCCCCCTTAAATAAATTTCGTCCTCGAAATTGCTAGATTAAGACGAATTTTCAAATTTCAATCATCACCAAAATAATTAATTTAAAATATTATCAAAGATGTTTCTAAGTTTCGAAAATTTTCGAGAAATTTGCCAGCACCTCCTCTGTACTGTTCGATCTAACAACTACAACCGCCACTCTGGGCCTCTCATGTTGATCCAAAGAAAATAAAGCCAAGTGGCTATCCAATTCAGGTATAAATTCAAACACCCAATCAATAATATTAAGATTTACCTTTTTGTTGGGCCACTTCATCCCAGTTGCGAAGCAAATCAACCAACAGCTCTTCATTTCCCAATCTGTGCTTCAATCTCCGTGATCAAGTCAATTATCATAGCCTTCTGGTAGTCTGCCCTTTACTCAACTTCCAATGCAAAAACTGATACCAGCTATATCATATAATTCTATTTCCAAACGTTCTTACAAAATTCCAGGATTATAATTCCAATTCGAGTTTAAAATTCAAATTTAAGCCTTTGATTTTATATCTTATCTGAATTCGGATTGGTTATTTCTAACCATCTCAATTATAATCTTGTTCAATCATAACCACCACCAACATATTATAATCATTCAAAGATATATACTTTTATATCAAAATATATTTTGGGTAAAATTATTTCGTTTACCCAGCTTTTAAAACAATATCGTGTCGAATAACTCTGCACAAGAGTTTAGAAATACCTATCGATATAGTTTGCATTACCGTATCGACCAGAATTTATAAACCACTCGACAAACCAATCAACACAATATAAAACCATTTTTATATAATCCACAAATACGCTCTCTCGTATATATACACTCAACTCGATCTAGGGTATTACTAACCCAATCTCTATCGAGTTACACCACAGAGCCAAGGTTATTCCTAAACCATTGCTCTGATACCAACTGTAGCGACCCGAGAATTTCGACACTCGAATCCAGACACTAACACGTCCCGTGTCCAAACTCAAGTACCGAAAACCCAGAAAGCTAATAGAAAGAAGTTAGAGGGTGAGAGAAGAAAGAAAGAAATATTAGAATAGAAGAATAAGAAGATCAGAATCTCACAGCGGAATGGACAAAGTATAATAATCAATAATACTTTATAAAAAAAACCGTATATTACAACATCAGAGTATACATTCAGATCAATACAACACACAGCGGAAATAAACTAGTACCAGTATATATATGGAATACGTCTCGACTTCAACTCCTCTTCTGAAGCTCCAAGCGAAACCTAACCTGTACATGTACTCGGGCTGACCCGAGCACATTTGATTTAAAACAAAATTTACCCAGGTCAGTCTGAAATACTTTCAGTGATAAATTCATATAGCAACCAACTTATTTAACTTTGAAATCCTTTTGAAACAAAAGGATAATAGTAAGACCAGTCCACACATAAACACGGACGGTTTTTACCTTACTATAACCCAAATCGTTTTGAAATCAATATCTTCTTCTGATATTATCATAGTGTCTAAATACAAGTAAATAGAATCTAGCAGAACGCTTGCATCTCACGCTCCACATATATAGTATACAATCAAAACCGCAGGCGCTTATCGGAGATTGGATTTCCAACTATGACAAGGTATGGGACCACCTGCCGCTAGTGTATCTCTAGAGACGAATACACTGGGTTCAACAAGAACATCTTGCAACCCGGCCCACACATGACCGACCACTCATTTCTCTTGAGTGTATCGAATGTATTGTCACCCTTTCGGCTTTTTGTCGCGACCACCGAAATCCCCGGGAGATACAGAATTGAAAAGAAGTAACAAATATGAATATTCTCTAGATGGTGACAATACACCCTAATGGGTGCGACCCACATAGCCATGCTGCCTGCCCGATTTTTGTCTTTTCCCGGTTGATGAGGCTTGAGGCTATAATCGACTTTTGAAACATCTGGCCACCATTCACATCATACACGTCATCCAGGAACAGGATGAACCGAAGGTACTCTCCTACCATATCCTAGGAATCACCCTATAGATCAGTAGCGAATAGTCCTTGCAAATCCGCAGATTCCAATCACGACAGAATCATCGTTAACTCTGGGGATCAGCCAAAGATATTTAACAATAGTTCTTCCGCTCATGGAGACTTACGGTCTTCAATTGCTCCATCTTGATCAGCATCTTCGACGTCTTCGTATTTATTGGTCAGAATGGTTTTCGAATATAAATTCGATCCCGGTCTTTCCGTACCAATAACGTCGGGTTAGATTTTTGATAGTCGGTTATTTAACTATCAAAACAAACAACCATAAAAACAAACAGATCCATTAATGGTTTACACACAGCATCACTTGGCCCTTATAATATATCAGTATTCATATATTAGTATTCTCGAATCCCTTTACAATTCCCTTTTATATATTCCCAACATTTCAAATAACGTTACGTTATTATTTCTCAAAACATCTTCACCATTACGACTAATATTATCCTTCGCTAATCCTGAAGTCGTTCAAGTTGGGGTATTTTAATTACCTCTCAGACCTTGATCAACAACGTTCTTATCGAAAGACAGATATCAGTTGTAATACAAAAATCGATACAACAAATCACAATTTTATTTCCATGTTGATGAAATACCATTTCCTCTTTAAAACAGTGGTCCTATATCACATCTTTATAACTTATTTCATTTCACTACTCTAGTTCAATTTGGGTTTTATAACCTCGTCTATCTTGGATTTCATAAAATCCCATTAAATATAATTCAATAAGAATTGAATTAAAACTTCAGTTTCACATTATAGGTACTAAATCGCTTTATCTACTATCAACACGGCTTTAAACTCCACAACATTCCTTACTATATTTAACATTCCAAAATATCACTTTGATTTTTAATAAATGACAAATAATTAAATTTCAACCTTTAAAAATAAAACTAGGTTCCCAACCATCAACTACTTTCTTTAAATTAATGAACTTATTTAACAAACAATTTCAGCAAAGCCGTTTACTTGTTTCTCTTTAAACATGACTGACTAGTTAGTCAATCGTTATCGATCTTGTCATTTAAATTAAGTAATAATTAATTTAAATAATGCTATTCACTTTGATTTTTAATAAGTCAATATCAATATAACCCCATTCTATTTGTTACATCAAATCTGGCCACTTGAACTTGCTAAATAAGATTGTTTAACAGTCGTTTGATAAGCACGTGCTTCGCGCACGGTAGATTTTGGTTAAACCAAAACGACGCTTTGTGGTTAAAACGAACCAATGTATATATGTGATTAATATATTCCCCTTTAAGAAAATAATATATATATTAAAAAAAAATATTCGGTTATACAATAATTTTTATAACTCTATTTCTAGCGATTTACCTGACGGTGACTCGTTCTTTATAAAACAGTGCATATTTGGGCCATCTGCTATTTACTTATTGACCATGCTATTTATTGATTCAAAACCCAACCACATTCAATGATCAATAGGGTTTAAAGTCAACGGGTTTGAACAGTTCATAAAATATGAAATAACAACATTATAAATATTTGAGGAACCGGTTTGGTTCCTCCTACCTGTTCTTCCCTGCAACACAGACCATTAAAAACTTTCATATCAGTACATAGAGATATTTTAGCAACGATAATATAATTAACGTCAATCGTTAAAGCAACCATAGGCATCCAAGGCAACCAATCAACCAATTAAATTATATGAATTTAACACATCCAAGTATTTCAGAAACGTGTGAGAATAAACTCACCTTGTTTCGGTCGGCGGTTCGCGCGTTCTTTGTACTGCGATCCAGCTGCATCTGAAACTTCCCGAACGTCCAGCTCAGCAACTTAGTGCTCGATCTCTACTGCGATTTCAACGTGTTTGGCAACGTCCTTAAACCATCATGTTGTTCTCCTTTTCCCCTACATTATTTTTTTCCCCGGCTTGGTTTCTACTCTCTCTCTCTCTCTCTCTCTCTTTTTTTTTTTTTTTAGCTAGGCCCATCGCCCCATAAATCCGTGTACAAGCCCACCATGTACAACTTCTTCCAACCTCCGTAACCGATTACGTCTTCTGTTTGATTTAACCGTCTGCTCCTTTGTTTAAACACATACTTTGCAACTTCATCACCGAACAGTGTCCGCACCACCACCGTTTTCCTTTAACCCGCTTCTTCTTGCAACAAAACACGCTGTTTGTTTCCAGAAAATGGTGTAGACTTGAAACCCCATAATAAAACTCACGCTCCCCATTGAACAACCTTTCAACCACTATCCTTCAGTGACCCCAGCTCTTCATTTTCAAGAACTGTTGTTCCCCTTTTATATTTGTGAGCTTCTACTCTATGCTACTTCATCTTCTTTACTTCAAACCATGCAGTATTAAACCAAAACATACCTCACGCATGAAACTAGCACCGCAGCCTTTCAACAGCTCCACAGCACACCTCTTCTCCATCACCAAACTTACTGCTTCCGTCCCCGTTTGTCACTTTTCCTCTTCATCACACACGGAAATGCATGCCACCAAACAACCAACCATCTTCTCTACCTTGCAATAGCTACACGCCATCCCTACCATGATGAACGCTCCACCTCATCGTTCTCAGGCACACACCTTTCCATACACGTGGTCCGACATCACCATTCTTGAACCCATCCTCCTACTCTCTCTTCGCACAAACCCCTCTACAGCAAGCTTTCCCATCCACTCTCTTTTTGCATGCACTCCTACCATGATATCATTATTCACTAACGTACCAGACATCCTTACTAGTCTCGCCGTGCCACAGCGCACTTGTCCTGCACCTTCCAGTACTCCAGTTCGCATTTTTACTTTTTACTTTTTTTTCGTCGAAGAAGTAGGATGGAAGATGGTTTCAGCTATAGCTGAGTTTTCAACGTTTGCGAACAGACATAGTTATTTTGAAGGAGGAGAATGTTCTATTTTTAGGAGAAGGTATGGAAGTGGGTACCATATATATAGAAAATAATACGTGGCCAGCACGAAAACAGGGTATAGGGTTGTACTAAAGAAAATAGGTAGCTGGCGTAGATGTGAAATAAAGACACTTGGTCGGCACGTTTGAGAAATGGTGACAAGAAAATACCATACAACGTAGGCTGGCACATTTGTTTATGTAGGGTAGCTAGAACCTATTGAAGAAAATAACGCATGTTGCCTACGCTTGAAAAGGACATTGCCTATGCATGAATAGGTTATGCGGAAATAAAGTGTTTAAATCATGGGGTGACATTTCTTTCAATTCAGCGATTTAAGTGTACGCTTTGCATGTGGATTCTAGGCTAGAGTAGCTGAATTTGTTGAAGATAGGTGAGAGCAGTTGTGTTTTCAACTCAATGTCAGTTGAGCTTTACTTCTAATTCGAGAATGAGGAAGCCCTTATTTGTTTTTTTTTTCCCTTTTTTTTTTCGTTACTTAAAACTTAAGCATGTGGGTAGGATGACAATACGAGATAGAGTAGGCTCTGTTTTGATTAAAACAATTCGGTGTTTCAGGGATAGGTCTGCCGTAGTTTAGTTTATAGGGTAGATGAGCTCAGTGTATATTATGATGGCAAAGCTCATACAGAATAGCATGTGCGTGGCTTACATAGGGAAATGGTCGGCTAAATATAGGATAAGACCAAAGATATTTTTGTATTGGATAGAGGGAGAATGTGCCAGCGGAAGTCATTTATGAGGTATGGCATCTCTACTGTAAGGTAGGATAGGGTAACAACGTAAGAAAATGACCAACGATATTATGGTTATAAAGTTAACGTACCCGTTATATATATAACTCCGGCCGCATATGATTTGTTATCGACAGAAATAAATATACTGTCGCGTTCAGCAGTGCATCACGACCCCAAAAATATAATAATATCGGTAGATTAGCTTATATTGTGATACCCCAAAAAGTTGACATCAGGTGCAAAATACTCCAAATAAAAAGTTGTTTATTTAATTAATTAAAAATTACAGTAAAATTCTAAAAATTAAATTAACACTACGTCTCAAAAGAATCTCGTCTAAATTCGAATCCAGTATGCAGTTATTTCAAATAAACTATTACGGTCGATGAACGATTTTATAGCGACTATTTGAAAATTTGATTTGGACGTAAAATAAAATCTACAATACGGAAATTTGATTTTTCTCCTCCATTAGAAAAATATTATCAACTAGATTCAGACGCTTCTTGTTTCGCCGAAATCCGACTTAACACGGATTCAGTATAGTCAATTGAAGTTCAAACTCGATTTTACGAACTACCGCGCAGTTTTAAGTTCGTTATTTAATAAATATAAATATAAACGCTCAGCCATTGTTTAATTAATGATTTCGATATTAAATTCCAAATAAAATATTTAAAATAAATTTAAATATATTCGAATCAAATAGCTGAAAAATCTAGGTCGTTACATTTTCCTTGATCGATGGCATAACCATTATCTACTGCCGCATCATATTTGATCCAGCCTGTTGTTCTTATGTGTTGTTTCATGGAGTTACTTTCTGTAATTTTGCCTATCCATTTTGTCTCTAGACAATATTAGGTGGGTTTCCGTGAGAAGCGGTTTTGTGGTAGGTTTCTTTTCTCATCGCAAATTCTCTCTTAGAAGAGGTGGAGACGTGGAAACCTCTAGCAACACTAACAATATTTGTAGCACGAGATTGGGAAATTTACTACCATGATATGATTAATCAAAGATCGTAAAATTTGGTTTGAGCTCCATCTGTGGAGCAAGGCTTCTCGTTGTCTATGGCCATTGTTTAGGAGTTTCGGTGTTGTTGTTTTGTCGTTGTCTTTATTGTTTTCCCTCTCTAGCATCGGGTTCTTGGCCTTGTGATGATTCATGCTTATAACTGTTAGTGTTGTTTAAATTGCATGACTCAGGTAAATGAGATTTCCATGTTTGAAGATGTTTATGTCATTCACGCATGCCTGTTCGAGTGAAATCTCATTTTCTAATCCAAAATAACAGTTGTCCTTAGGGATGGCAATGGAGAGGGTCTAGGGTCCAAACCCGCTTGACCCGCCCCTGTTTTGACCCATTTAGATCCGCCCCATAGGGTCTTCGGGGCGGGTAGATCCGGGACCCGCTTTTAGAGGTCCGGGTCTAGGGTCTGGGGCACGGCTAACCCACCCCAACTCGACCCGCATGATTGAAACATCATTAAAACACTTTATAATTATAATTATTACTTGTTAATCTTCTTGGGTATACACGGTTATAACTTGAATATTATATTCTTTCAATCAATGACTATAAATTTTTCATAGTATTAAGTTGCATCAATGATAATCATACAATAACAAATGCATACATTTTGAATTATTATCTTATAACTCATTTTATTATATTCTCTTACCATTTTGAACACATTATAATGTGTATATAATTTATCATTTAGTGATAAAAATTATAAATATATAAAATTTAGTATATTAGAACATAATATCACCGGGTCGTGGGGCAGGTCGGGTCCACCCTGACCCGTACGGGTTTCGGGTACGGGGTGAAATTCCAGACCCGCACCGGGTCTAGTGGGCAGGTCTGGGGCGGGGTTTAAAAAGTCCGGGTCGGGTCTGGGGCATGAGAAACCCGCCCCAACCCACCCCATTGCCATTCCTAGTTGTCCTACAGTTGGAAAGAATAAAATTCTGTGTTGGATAAATTTTAGTAAAGGACCGGTTTTGCATTGTTTTCGTCATGGGTATATAAATAAAAAAATCACCATTCCTTGTTAAAGCTAAAAATTATTTTGGTCTTTTTGTGTATGATTTCATTTTTCGCATGATTGACTTTCTTTTTCATCAACATGTGACTTGAATCATTTAAGTTTCCGCAAATTACATTTTTGAAAGTTTTTGGAAAACGTTGTTTGAAAAAAAAGACTTCTTTTTATTTTTATAGGAAAGTGAAACGGTTTTGAAATGAAATTTTCAAAATAAACACAAGAAGTTTTAAAGCGGAAATTTATTTTTGTGAAAAAAATCGATTTTTGGTCACATGAATAGCGTTCGGAAGATGTTTGGATGCTTTGTGTGTGCGTTTTAGCAGTGCAATATGACCAATGATATGATAAAAACGTTGAGGATAACATGGAAAAGGCTTTTTTTAGCCTTGGAAACATTGTTTCCATACCATATCACCGATGCGGACAAGTAATTAATTAACTCATTTTAAGTTTTAGAGCTTGTTTTAAGCCTCCTTTACAGTCTACAGATGGAAAATTTTGGAGTATTTGGGGTAACTTAGGAGAAAATTCCATTGTAGGGCAGGAAACGGAAAATTTGTAAGCAGGGAAAACGTTAAAATTCTTCGCTTCGATTTCCTTTTTCCGGTTTAGGAGAAATTAAATAGGAAACGAGTAGATTGCGTAACATTTTGAATGGTAGGGTTTGGATGCAAAATTGGTTGCTTCACATTCTTATCTATAATTGTGTGAGGGTTATGGATGAAAAATATTTTTTTGAAATTTGCATTCATATAGAACTACCAGCATATTTAGGATGTTTTGCATCATGTTTTCAAAAGTGATTTTAAAAGTTAATGCATACATATAGAGGGCCCGATTTAAAATCATTGTGCATGCATGTTTTATGGTTGAAATGCATTATGTACACCATGCACATATACACATAGTTGCAAAGTGGATGTACATAAATTGGTTATGTAGGATAGGATGACTAGGTGTCAGAATTTAAGGAGGAATTCCATTTAAGGAGGGAAGAATGTAACAACCCGAAATTTTGGCGATATAAATTAATTATTAGAATTAAAAAAATATAAATTTCTGCAAACGATGGAATTTGGCCATGAAACTTTAATCAATTTGTTCGTCTTGGAATTTTGGTCAACTTTCATGTTTGGAGTTTCGCGAACGGAGTACGTAAGTTACGGACGAAATACGAAAAAGGACGGAATAAATAAAATAGAATAATATACATATAATCTCCCCCAGCCACGTCACCGCCAGGTCGACCAAGCGGTCGACCGCTGGCTACGACCTCTTGGTCAAGCCACGCGGCGGCGGCTTGGGTTAAGGGGGTTGGTTTATAAAATATTAATAAAACAGATGGACAGATATAACTTAAAACTAATCCAACGAATCTAGGCCATTTCCACCCCTATAAATAAAGGGGTAAGGCCTCATTCTTTTTCCACATAAATTTGCAGAGGCAACGGAGCTCTACCATTTTCCACCTTCTCCAAACTTATTTTCTAAAACAAAAATATATTCATACAAACAAATCAATTCCAATTCATATGAGATTATGAGGGCTAGAAGATCTAATGGAAAAGAATGCAAATTAACTCCCCAGATCAGATTCTCCCCTCTCTCCCTATTTTCTGACATCTTTACAGTTCCGGAATTTTCCCCTTTCCAAATAAATTGTAGATTTATAAGAATGTGGGGATTTGTAGGCTTAGAGGGTTCAAACTTTGGATTTGGAGGCTACAAGGTGAGTGGGAAATTTACGAATATAGTTATAATAACTTATCTATTTCGTTCGAATTAGATTTATATTTTTATGTCTATTCCCTGTCATATCTGTTCATTAAAATATTGTGAAATTATTGATAAACATCAGATCTGATTATAAGTATTTTTAAAAATTGTGAATTGTAAGTTGTGGTTATGCTTAACACCAATTGTAAGATTCTTAAACTTGTTCACACATATTCCTACAGTTATGTTATAAAATATATTGCAGTTATGTTGTAAAACGTATTATGGACATTGCATAACTGCAGATCTGGAAATCAGTCCCATTAAACACCATTTAGATGTAATTACATTCCAGATCTCTAGTTCAGTGTCGAATAACAAAGTATGTGAATTTGGGTAAAAAGATGGAATTGGTATATTATGTGATTGTAATGCTAAAAGAAATATGCCTGTTTGTCTTTAATAATTGTTGGGTTATTGCTTAATTATTGTAAATATGTCATTTTCTCCTTGCATAAAAAGACATTTCTTTGAAATCATAAGAGGTTTGATAAAAAGATCAAAAGAGGAAAAGTGGTGCAAATATACGTATATATACATATACATACATGTGTGTGTGTATGTATGTGGGTGTGCATACTATTTCAAATTAAATATTTACATGCATTTCTTGTGATATTTGAAATATGTGATCAATACTACTAATTAGGCATAACTTACAATGATTACGGCTAAAAGTCTTTTTGTAAGATTTGGAACCTTTTGACAATATTGAATGTAAAAAGGAATGTATGGTTGTCTATTAAACCAAATCACTTAAGAAATAAAATAAAAATAATAACTACGTTGACCGCACGAAAACATAATATTAAATATATACACATATTATCTGTCCAAATCAGCGTAAAATGGTAAAAATTATACATGGTATTAAATGTTTGAAAGTTTGAAATGTTGAATGGTATTCATTTATGGAATCATACATGTAAATTATATTCCACACTTAATGAATATATTTATCGAGACCATTGTAGCAATTAGTGTAATTGATTGCTATAAATAAGGCCATAAATAATTAACAATTGTAACCAATGTTGATTGGGGGAAAGTAAATAAAACAAGATAATGGTTACAATTCCTGAATTAATTAGGATAAATGTTGTACACCCCAAATATGGAAATTTAAATTATAACCGCATTTAGACACGAGGTTAAGCTCAACTTGTGGTATAAGCATGCCCGGAACGGATCGGCATATCCAGCATCCACAGTGGTCAGCTCAATGTGAGGGGTCTAATGTGCAAATGTAAATGTAGAAGGGCATGAGGTTAAGTTCAACTTGTGGTCGAAGTATGCCTAGAACAAACCAGCAAATCCAGCATCAACAGGTAGTCAACTTAATGTGAGAGGCCTAGTGCATATATATAACGGTCAACCAATAAATGATTAAATAGATAAATAAATGAATAAGAATAGTGATTGCCTATTAGGGTACAACAATTAGATACCATGGGAATGATAAATAGTTGCCTTAGGAAAATGTGACAGTTATGGTCATAAAGGAAAATAAAAAAATAAAAATAAGAGAAAATGGGTGTCAAAAAGGGGATTAATGGATACTGATTATTGTTTAAATACTAAGTCCAAGTTAGCTAAGAAACCAAATAAATATCCTAGGGAAAAAGGGGATATAACTTTCCTTATTTATGTTAATGAAAATAGAACGTAACTTATAATATAAAATATAGTTGGACTTAGTAGGTTAATAATGTAAATTTTTATTAACCATATGAACCCGTGACGAAAACGAATCGTGTAGTATAGCATTTCCGTGTAGAGGGACTAAACGGGAATGACTTATTAACGTAGCTCACCTTATCCCATATAGGGAAAGGTATATAAGGCTAATGGGGTACGAACCAATAACCTTCGCGTATAGTCCGCTTCTTGGGTCATAAGCGGGTAGGGTTGAAGAGTCCACCTAGGAATAGGTCTTTCAGTTTAGGGGTCTTAAATGGCAGGTATGTGTGGGCTTACCCAAACCTGGAAACTAAAACATTAGATATAGGAACATATCCTACAGGAAGTAATAAGCGACTAAGGAGGTTATCTAATAAAGTCAGCTAGAAGGTATAGCGAACGATAAAATACCATCTCTCACCTTATGTGAGGCAAGGGTATATGTGTGAACGAAGGAAGACTTAACTAGTAGGTCCCGTAGTTAGTGCCCTCTATTTCATGTTAATGTAAAGTAAATTATTGAGAAACAATAAGTGACCAATCGGTCCGCCTAGGGTCATAAGCGGTCACGAAGAATTCACCTATCATTGATAGTGAGGCAATAAATGATAATGGATAAGCGAATGAAAGTATATAGATATAGAAACTCCGTAATTAGGGTTCTAATCTCGATATAGTTACCAGCTAAGCTCTGGTATAAAGGCTTCACAAAAATCTACGTAAACGTCCTATCTTGGTATTATACTTTAGGAATACTACTTTGGGGAGAGTAGTAGGGTCGTGTATAAACATCTACAAGGTTAGGTTAGAATCACTAGCCTTGTTAGGCATATGTCTTGGGTTGAACTAAACGGGATACATCTGTGTATTATAATCTGTGTTGTAGATTTCTTAATCACCAGAACTTATTGTTCTGACCCCCTCCTCATTACAACCTCCCAGATTTCCTAGAGAAGGCTGATTCTCATAGATGTTTAAGTTTGGCTTTCCGTTCTCGTTCTCTCTCATGCTCGGTATTGGCAAATTAACTTACTTCAAAAAAGGTAGTTACTAAAGTTAATATAATTATTTATTCTGTTTCCGCTGTGATTTTTCTTTTATTGTACTCTGGTTATGCTCATGCTCATTTATTGCAGGCACCAGATATACACGCTCCATGCTTGGATTTGTTCAAGTTTGGATTTTTGTCAAACTTTGGGCGTCGAAAAGTGTAGGGTTTACAAGGAGATATCATAACATTCGAGTCGTGCACAAACTTCCGTAGAAACGACACATGAAACACATTATGCACACCCGCATCTTCTTAGGCAAATCCATTCTATATGCGAGCATCCCAATGCGCTCGACAATCAGAACGGCCAATAAACCTTGGTGCCAACTTTCCTTCCCTTTCGAAACGAATTACATTCCTTAGAGGTGAAACCTTAACAAACACTAAATCTCCAACTGAGAATTCCAAGTCTTTTCGTTGCTTATTGGCATAACTCTCCTTACGATCTTGGACTGCTTTCATTCGTTGCCGAATGATTTCAGTATTATCCAATGTTTGTAACACCCCACACCCCTTAACGCTATCCAAATATAGAATCTCGTTAAGGAATGCAGAGCATTGTAGGTATATAAAGAAATAAACATCACAGATACTAAGATTTCACAAGACATAAAAGAAAAAATTCACTTCGATAGAAAAGACAATTTATAGTAAAATGAAAAAAACTATTAACCATTCTCAATTATTTCAAATAAGCCAAAATGTCATAGAAGTTCCATGTCTTAATCTCAACCACAGAATAAATATTAGAGTACAAAACAAAAGTATCCCTAAATAGCCAAAAGAAAATACATGCAAACCGCAAAAAGAAATCAAGAATAATACATCTCCAAATGAATCTTCCAAGAGAAGTCAAAAGAGCAATCCGAGCTAAGCAGTTCCTCCCTGAGACCTGAGGGGAAGAAAAAGGAAAAAGGGAAAATGGATCAAACAAAAGTCGGGCGAACTATAGTAATTTCTAGCACAACTAATAAGAGGAGACAAATAAATAAAACAGTAGTCTAGTATAAAATAAGGGAATAAGTGCCTGTGTGCAACATGATAAAGTAGGAGTAAAATAAAGGATACTATATAAAGAATTCGACAATGATGTTGACTATATTGCACTTCTGCAACTAGAAAAAATTAGGAATAAATCCGTAATACTACCCAAACAATGGGTGCGTCGAATCATGGATAACAGGTTTGGATTTATCGGCTCCTAGCCCATCAATGATTTGACATAAGCTTATCCGTAGATGTGAAAATGGCTTATGTCCTAAAATCGAGGAAGTGCATGTAGACTGATTTGCCGGAGCGACACTCGCACACTCTCAATTAGGCCCACTTACATCCACAACATATTAAGGTGCATGCCCTTACCTCGTGTGAGGTCGAAATGATAACTAGGGTATGCTACTTTGAATGGATCCCAAACAACTTAGCTCAAATCCCCAACCCTTGATTTGGCCCTAAAATAATTATATTTTATTAAGCCTGACGATAAGGAGTATTGAGCTTAAATTTTATCTTTATTATGTTTATATCCAAAAAGCCCGATAATAAGGAAAACTAAGCTTTAAAATCCGACAACGAGGAGTACTGGGTTCCTACTACAAATTAACATGTTTATTGCCCGACAACAAGGAGCACTGAGCTTTAAAACCTGAAAACGAGGAATATTGGGTTCCTACTACAAATTAACATGTTTATAGCCCGATAACAAGGAGTACTAAACTTTAAACCCCAACAACAAGAAATACTGGGTTAACATGTTTACAAATAAGCATGCTTACATTCTAATCCTCATAATTTTGTCAATTTTCTCAACTACAGTCAATTCTATTTAATTTGCACTTATTCAATTCAGTTTACTTTATTTAAATTTTCTTCCTAATTTACAGCTTTTAAACATATTCATATTTTAGCCTTAATTTTGATTATTTCAATTTCGCGTATTTCATTCCTAACCCAAACGTAAGTCAAAGAAAAAGGTGAGACAAAACAATCCAACGCAAATATAAGGCTCACAGGTTCATGCCTGTGTCAACATATTCATATGCTCTTTTTAAGCATATGTTTAACGCAACTGCAAAAATAAAAAGGAAAAGAAGGGGAAGTAGAAAAGAGATTTTGAATAGCAAGCCACAAGAAATCTGAATATAATTTACAACTATTGACAGAGGAATTCAGAAAAGAAATAGGAAACTGTATAATCTAAATCAAGAATAGAGAATAATCCAGATCTAAAACAATTCTAACTGCTGTTTTATAGATTTGATCCCAATCTCCGAAGAAATCTAAAAATACTAAAAACTAACCAAAAGATTGCAAATCCAAAAAGGCCCGGTATGATAATCCTTCTAATCTACAAATAGACAGTACTCTAGAATTTGTGTTCGGATAATATTTTATTCTACAGAAAAAGTGAAGTGAAGGCTGAGAAAATGAAGAAGGAGAAGTGTGTGGGGAGGGGTGGAGTACAGGTCAATTTATAGGTATGGAATGAAAATCTAAGCCTTAGGATAATTAGGTTTTCAATCACAACGCTCAAAACCACATCAACAAAAAGTCTCCAGAACATAGCAGCACAATCGACTTGTGCCTGGCAAAGTTATCTGGGTCGACCCTCCCGCCCTGTTCGGTTGACATAGAGGTCGACCAACATGGGTCATGGGTCGACCATTAGGCCGACCCATCTGGACCGTGTCGTCCCAGATGTACGTTGATTTCGCTATATTTATTTCTTAACTTTATTTTAAATCTTTGGTTTAAAATTAAAACTTTAACTGATCATAACCTTTTCATTTTACACAAACCAAAAGTCTATCTAAACTGGAAAATCGTGACGGACCCAATGGAACAACCCTGATTGCCAAATTCTCGATTATTCTTAACTTATTCTTAAATTAACAATCAGTTAATTAATTATTGGTTTGTTAAAATTTGGGTTGTTACATTCTCTCTGCTTTAGAGGATTTCATCTCCGAAATCTCTAAGGTAGAAGAATAATATAAATGTTCTCTAAATCCATCTACTCATCCATCATCCACTGGAAACCAATGTCCTTAATTTATCTAATGCAAATTTATGTATCTATGCAATTAGTGTATTGCATATGACCTTAACTAATGCGAAAGATTAAGCGGACTACTGATTTAGTCGACCTCCTCGTTATGCAAATATGTCAGTGCCATACGTCCAAATGTATGCAAAACCCTAATGGTAGCAGTTAGTTTTATATGCGTGCATCAAATATCATCCATATGCAACAACCATATGACGACATCCATATATTATAACCATATAAATAAATAAAATGCACATACATCCATATGCATATGCAAGTGTCCTGTTCAGCCGATCATAGTGCCTAGTGTGTGTGTGTGTGCGTGTGTTTGTATGCATCCACTTGCAAACACTTACATCCATTTGCAAAAATCAAGCATAACATGTTTCAAAGACATGTTTCAACCATATCTTATTCACTATAGGTTTCTCCTAAGATCAAATTCAAAGGAATTCAAGAGATAAAGTCTATGAACTAGAGATGGAAAGGAAAAGGTCGAAACGTACCGTCAAACGAATAGGGGTAAGAATTTCGCATTCGTTGTTCGGGTTCCCAAGTAGCCTCACTATCATGGTCTCCCCACTGTACTTTGACTAATTTTACTTCCTTATTCCTCAACTTCTTGGTCTCCCAATCTTAGATCCTATGAGGTGCTCGTGTAATGGATGCTCCGCGCTCCCTCCAATGCACTGGGCTCAACTACCTCTGCTGAATCATGCAGACATTTCCTCAATTATGATACGTGGAACGCATCATGAATGCCTGACAGTCTCTCAGGTAATCGAAGCCTATAAGCCATCTGCCTTATCCTCTATATAGCTGGGAATGGTCCAACAAATCTTAGAGCTAACTTGCCAATAGAGACAAACCTTACTACGTTCCTTAGTGGTGAAACTTTAATGAAGACCAAGTCTCCAACAGAAAATTCCAAATCGGCCCTTCTTTTATCAGCATAAGACTTCTTCCTATCTTATGCTACCTTCATCCTCCTTCTACTCAACTCAACTTTCTATGAAGTTCCTCTAATCATTTCTGGCCCTAGTAGTAATATGCCTGCCGAGTCCCACCAACATGTTAGATATCTACAAGGTCGCCCATACAAGGTGTCAAAAAGTGCCATGCCAATGCTGGAATGGAAGCTATTATTGTAAACAAATTCCATGAGTGGTAGATGATCTTCCCAATTCCCTCCAAAATCTAAGATACGCAACCTCGGTAGGTCTTCTAAAACCTTATTCACTCTCTCTGCCTGCGCATTCGTCTGAGCGTAATATGCGGTACTCAAACTGAGTTGTGTTCCCAGAACTTGTAGTAGACTATACCCGTGACGACTCGCCTTCCTGGCCAGTTGAAACCAACAATTAAACCGATCAACAAGATGTATCACTTGGGGTTACAACTAATAAGAACTGAACAAAACAACTTTTTCCATTATCATTGCAATAACATTTACATCAAAGTACAGAAATATCAGAGTACAAAAATAAATACATGCACAACGGAAATAACTATATCAGATTGTATCATGTACACAGCGGTAAAACATATACTCTCAGTGGAAGAAATAAAATGTTTTGGACACACCTCTAGCTTCAATCTAGGACCTGCTCTATAAAATATCTACAAACTGAAACAACTAGGTTACCCGTGTTGAAAATATGGCCACCCAGAGTTCAGGTGGAAGAACAATAAACTCCTGATCAGCCATAGGAGTGGTGTGAGAACTAAAACAGTTATTTACTTTTATTATAAAATTGGGTAAATCATAAGACCACGCCGAATAACACGGAACAGGTTTTCCCTCATGAATACAAATCATAAAACTACTCGCAATGTTTTTTGAAAATGAAGCTACCATAAGACTCGGATCCCATCACACAATGCAACATACACTAAGGGAGCAAGTTTTGCCTTATGATAACCAAATATGTTTGGTACGTGAAAATATCTTTTACTATTACGAGTGCATAGTGTGGAAATCGCTTTCAAAAGTAAATGTATAAATCTTAGAAGTCGCAGGTACCCATATATTACGTCTACATACATAGAGTATAACTAAAACCATAAAAGGCTCGTATGGGATGTTGGGTTCCATCAGTGACCAAGGAAAAGGATCTTCCTCACCGCGATTCAGAACATCTCTAGCATGATATCCAAGGATCAACAAATGCTCCTTTTGTATCGGCAAAGCTGAACCACCTATACCATGTGTAGTTCGGTTTCTCCAGAACATAACGTCCCCGGTCGTTGTCGACCTTTATGCGAGGCACCTCGATCTATCATCCACTATGCAAATTGCCTGGGCTCCATACTATGGCATCACTTTCTCAACTAAAAGAAAAGGTTAGTCCTTATCTCTGTTGTACTTCATCCTATTTTGGCTCATTACCGGTTGTGACGTCCTAAAGTTACGTTTTACACAAAGCTCTACTTTCCAACAAAAAAGCTTTGATCATCAATAACTCATCACTTAGCATGCTACATTTTCATCTCATAACATATAATCGTTAATCGCTAACAGTATAACCTTTGAGCTCGTATGTCTTAACAAAGGGTGTTAAGCTAAGAGAATAAATTCTCCACCATCAACAGAAATAAGTTTAACAAAAATCCATTACATACTACAAGTTATAATGTAAGATACACATCCATACAAGTTTGTTCTAGGTTGTGAACAAAACCGAAGGCACCTTATTCCTCATCCAATAAAGGAGAGAGACTCTTGCAAACCCGGACAATCTCTAAGTACATCTGGATAACTGCCACTTAAAACCTCGTCTTGGGTGTACACCCAATCGAGACATCAACAATTAACCCAAATGATATGGAGATCCCCGGTCTTCAAACACCGTCTTTAGTATCTTCAATACTCGTCGTATAGTTATTCAAAATGGGTTGAAACCCGGTTTTTCTGAAACAACCAGCGCATCTTTAAAACCAACTGATATATAAAAATATCATGAGTCTCGTTCCATTTCAAAATATTCTTTTACTTAAATCATTCTTTATATTGTGGTATACCCATTTAAATGTTATCAAAAATTTACATTCTTTAAACTGTTGTTTAAATTTTTCCTTGAAATCATTTCAAAAGATAATAAAATCTCATTTCACAAACTTAACTCAAATCAAGTTTTCTATGCTTTATCGGGATTATTGAATCTCGCAAAAAATGTAATTTCTTAAAACATTATCCCATTCCCATCCTATTCATCTCATGGAGTAAAACTGGCAGTCCTTCATATCTAGTTGCCCTCATATTTTGGTAAATTTGATTACCTTCATTTATTTCAAATATGATTAAAGATTTCCATTATCTTTATGGGAAAACATATTCATTCCAAACTTAACCCATTCATTAATCATTGATTAGGGTTAAATTGCTTTATCTTTCATTGATCATATCTCTTGCCCAAAATCGTATTTATAATTTCTTATTCATACTGTTACGGAAGAACTATCATTAACCTAAATTAGTTCTCGATTGCACAGGGCCGAGAGAATAATAAATCAAGTGTATGACCCTGAAGGCCTAAACCAACATTAAATCAAACACCCAGAAGATTACCCAATCAGTTTCAAAATAATTCCATATTCGTTATTCAATTTGTGTGAAAAATTATAATAACAACCCCAACGGTTATTATCCATCAAACAACAGTTAAAATATTAGCGTTATAATTGTTAACGCTTGTACGTACATAAAAAGTAATAATAAAAAAGTAATAAACATCCATCATCCACAAAGCAATCATAGCAACCACAAGCAATCAATGTATAGTCAGTTGACGATTATAATAACTATTCAAGTTAAAAAGAGTTCTCATAATGATTTTTGATCATGCAATAACGATCGCTTTTGATTTAAATTAAATGTGGGATTAATTTAACTCAAAAATTCCAGTTAGCTCCAGTCTCATCCAAATCAATTTGTATTTGTAGTCTGCGTCCAACCGATCTCAACGGATCTTATTTCGTCAGATTCTGAGTTCATACGAACAAGATATAATTGTTAATTTGAAAAGCTTCGTACAAAGAGAAGTATTGTAAATGGCGACAGGGTAACCACCATCTTCCATTTTCATTTCTTTGTGCTTTCTCTACCTCTCCAAATCTTTTCTTTCCACCAATCCGTTTCCTCGTCTCCTCAAAACCTTGATTTCGTCATGCGTGAACCTTCTTTGTGTACCTTTATGTCTATCCAGATCTAAGCTTTTCTACAAAATAGATCTGAGATCCGTATAACCCCTTTCTCCTTTGCCTCATCTCTACAACTCCCATCTACCTAAAATCACCACTGTAAACCTCCTTTCGGTGTTCCACTTCAGGCAACTACTTGCTTTCGCGAGTTATTCAACTGGTGGTTAGCATTTGAAGGTCGCCTATCACTAACGTGGAGTCTACATGGTAAGTAGCAAATCCTATTTGCTGAAAGGATTTCGTGTTTCGAGTGTTGGTATGTAAGGGTTCCTTTTAAATTCGGGTATTCAATGTTTGTTGTTTTAGTCGTCTTATTGGTAATATTGATTTTTTATGGTCTTATATTTCTGGTTGATTCTCATGTTGTGGAGGTGCTTGGTATATACTTTAGTTATAGGATCTTGGATCTGTTTTATGTAATGTGCAGTATGCTTTATCACTATGGTTCTTGCTTAGTTCTACTTACTCTGATTCAATAGCTAAACACGTGATGCTTTGGCACAGATCATAGCCATTTTTGGGTGTATGCTGGTCCGAGTAATTACGATGGTGGCCCTGGTCCTCTTGTTTTGTTTTCGACATGGCATTTTATCTGAAATGCAATTTGCTTCTCTCACAGAGCTTGTAAGTTCCTATTGCGGGTACTCTTTCTACAACAATATTGGAAGCTGTGTTTCGCGTGGCTCGAGAAATATGTCATCCAACCTATGTGTTTTACTGTCCAAATTTCTTTGGCTGTGGCTCAACGTACCCGGTATGTGATGCTGACACTTTAGCACTTGATAATGTAATATAATTCATGTAATTTACTGTTCTCACAGTATGTAATTTCTCCCTGCGTGGATATTATTGTAGTCGAGTTAAATTAGACTAGCTCTAGTGCTATTAGCCTGCTAGGTAGAGTGGACGGAACTTCACAGTATGTAATTTTTCCCTGCGTGGATATTATTGTAGTCGAGTTAAATTAGACTAGCTCTAGTGCTATTAGCCTGTTAGGTAGAGTGGACGGAACACTATAAATACCGTAAGCGGTGGACTATCCACCTTAAAAACTGATGTAGCTGATTGTAAACTACAATCACCTTACCATATTGCAATCTTTTATTATTAGTTATAATAAAAAGGTGTTTGCGGTCACCTTAAAAACCGGACGGCTTTGCCAAAAAAATACATTACTTAATTAATTAAATATTAGTAAACCTTTATACCCCTTCTTCCTTCTCCATCGTTTACTGTTCCAACACGTTCGAAGCCTCGCGCCGCCATTGGAGACTACCGGAGCTCCGAACAACCCCTGCGCCGGCATCCCCACTCCTTGGCAACCCTCCGCCTCAAGCGCCGCCGCCTTAGACGACCCTGTTTGCCAGAATTTCAATCTCGACACAAATGCTTCGATCATCAAATTTGCGTGCCACACTTCACCAATGATGATGCCACCACCACCGACTGACGCGTCTCCCCTTCTGCATCCACCTTCCAGTTGGCCACTTCGCCTGAATCGGCTTTCATCGACTAGACATCGTGAAAATCCATTTTCCTCTCCACTAAAACAACACTCACGGTTATCTCCACGCCACCGCCACTATAATCGATATTAGCCACACCTCCCAAAAACAAACTTATAGACCATCTCTCGCTCTCCAACTTCCTAGTTGACACATTCATCCAACTCTCCATTGTTCGCATGTAGTTCGAGATAAACTGAAAGTCACTCCGTCGACTTCGAACCTAGATTTACACCAATCACTACTAAATTTTTGCTACAGGCAGTACGCGACATACACTACAACATTCATGTTGGTGACTTTCATCAATTCTTAATGGTTTGAGAGAAATAAATTAAGGTAGAGAGGGGCTTAACCGCAAAATATGGAGGATGTTTTGATTTGGGAATCTGGATTAGGAATTATGGTGATTATTTATTGGGTAGATATTTTGGGTTTAATAATATTATATTCGATTATTAAATTACTATGTGCCTTTATCTCCGATTGACGTTTATAAATTCGCACATTCCCATATGAACTTCGTTGGTGGTGAAAATTGACATACAGCTATGGTTTGTCATTACGGTCCTAATGAAATTTGTTTCGTCGAAATACAAGTCTATTTGCTCAAATAGCGCTAATTTGGGCTTAAATTATCAACTAATTATACTTACATATTTACATTGAACGTTTATATCATGCATGACCACATACTAACTCCGATTGATCCAAAGTTTGGAATCTTACAATAATTTAACGTTCCAGATCCGATAAAATTGGTTTCGTCGAAATCCGAGATCACTTGCAAAATGGCTCTTTTTCCATATTCAATTAAATCAATAAATTATAATTTAATTTCAATATAATTATATTCTTTGAAAAACAAATTATAATTATCGTATATATTCAAATGAAATCTCATATAGCTTCAGAATAAACTATGTTGGATTTTAAACAGGATACTTCCATTTTCAAGCTAAATCGATATTCAATTTATAATAAATCTCTTTATTTTATTCAGTAAATCGTTATGGTCTAAAAACGTGTAACAACCCGTATTTTCAATAACCTGTTATAACGTAAATCAAGGCAGAATTTAATGCTAAAATCTGAATCAAGGGAAATGGGCTATGCCATTGCGTTCGTCTCGGAAAAATACGCGAAATAGAGTCCGTGTTTTCGAAAATCGGAGTCTGTATGACCCGATTAAGGCCCAATGAAGTTTTCAGAAATTTCCAAGTTAAAAACAGATTTGGATTTCAAGTTCAAATTTCGAATTTTGGGCCTGGAAGGCTAGGCGGGAAATTTCCCGCCAAGCCAACCAAGTCGACAGGCCTGTCGACTTGGCAGTCGACTTGGTGGGACCCAAGTCGACAGCCCTGTCGACTTGGCTGTCGACTTGGTTCAGCTGGGCAGTTTTGCCTGGTGCACCATTTTGGGGTTTTGGTTAGGTTTTGGGGCCAGATTCGGTTTTAAGGGCTGAGATTGGAATTAGGGTTTAATCCTAAGGTTGAAACTAATCCTAATCTCTATAAATAAGCCCCTAACCTAACCCTAAATCATCATTAATCAACCCTACAACTAAACTATGGCAAAATCATTCCTCTCATGGCCTCCACTCTCTTCATAAAATTCCTAAGTTATTTCTATGAGAAATTTTCTATGCATACAAGTGTTTTCAAGCTTGTATGAGTGTCATTAGCTTGCATTCAAGTCAAATTTCCATATTTACATCATAAAGCAAGGGTTTTGATCATTTTTGCTCAAGGGTTTTTCTATTGGAGCTTGCATTTTGGGTTTATTTGATTGCATAAGGGCTTTGTCTCAATCTATATATATTTTTGTGTCTTCATAAGAATTGTAAGCCCTTTTCTACTTTCATATTTAAACTCTAAAGTTAATGAATGATGCAAGTTGTGTTTGATCATTATGATATGCAAGTTTATCATGTTATGTTATGCAAGTATGCCATGTTATGATATGCAAGCTTACCATGTTATGTTATGCAAGTTTGCCATGTTATGATATGCAAGTTTATCATGTTATGTTATGCAAGTTTGCTATGTTATGATATGCAAGTTTGCCATATGATATGCAAGTTATGTTATGCAAGTTTGGGTTGATCATTTTGCTCATGTTATCATGTTATGCAAGCTTATCTTGGGTTTATGAGCTTAAAGCTTCAAGCTTTATGCTAAAGGTTGCATTTTGGCAACGTGTAAGTTATCATATCCCTTATGATAACTTGCATGTGAGGCTAAATGCGAACTTATGGCAACTTCTACATGTCATTTAACACCATGTATCACCAATATGCTAAGTTTGGTTTTATGCATGCTTTTGAGGCCTAAAAATGTAATATGCAAGTATATGAACATATGTACATTCCATATGCCACCATGTTAAACTTGTGGCTTCTACACCTTTATGTCATGATTATGCCAAGTTCCCTCTTTCTATCCTTTATGCGCTATTGCGATATGTAAGCGATGGGATTGCGTTTGGGGTTGGGTAAACTTAAAAGACATAAAAACATAAGATTGGGAATTTACCTATTAAGTTAGGTCTACCCATTGGGAATTGACCTATTAAGTTAGGTCTACCCAAATGCTTGAAAACTTGTAATATGTTTCGGAAACATGATGGACATGACACTTAGAAAATATAAGTGTGACCAACTCGAGGTTGGGTTGAGTTTGTAGCGTAAACCTACCCGGAACCGACCGGCTTAACTAGTTGCTACAAACAATAGGACCCAATGTGAGAAGTTGGTCATGTTGTACCTTGAACCCGAGGTTAGACCAAGTTGTGGTATAAAGCTACCCGGAACCGACCGGCTTAACTAGTAACCGCAACGAAATCTAATGTGAGAGGTTAAGGCACATTAATTAGTTAATGCCTCATGATTAGGGTTTAAGTCATGGTCCACTTAATACTTAATCAATGTGGGCTTGGTAGATTAATCAGGGTTAAATCGTGAACTCATCGTTACACTTAACCAAGTTAATCCATGATTAACAAGAGGGTTAAACCGTACTTAACCCATTAGAAAATCCTAGCAATGAGGGTCCACTCCAGCAGTAATCCCAAGTTTGTATCATTAAGACCCTAGGGACTAGGCTAGGGAGGGGGCACGATTACTGGACTTGAGGTAAGTGACCAAAAACGGCGGCAGAGTGGTACGCCGATGTAGTTCCGGACGGACTATGGTCGTGCACGTAGTCTGTATTTGGAGAAGTCAAGCATGGGTACCAGTAGATCTAGACTGTGCCCTTATGTTTATGGTGTCCAGGGGTTGACACCCTAGGGCTTGATACACCCGACGGGAGACCCAACACAGTCTGACTACAATTATGTTTGGGCCGTATTGACACCAACACGTGACGAGTTAGGCTTATAGGGAGCCGATCGACTAGACCGTTTGGTTGGACCTCGTATTAGGGTCACTTCATGTTATTGGACCTCATATTAGGGTCACTTCATGTTATTGGACCTCGTATTAGGGTCACTTCATGTTATTGGACCTCGTATTAGGGTCATTTCATGTTATTGGGTCAAAGCTTGGGCCAAGGGATCAATACTTGTTTATTCAAGTCATGTTAGTTTGCTAGTACACCTGTGGTGAAAAACCTTAATCCTGATTATGCGATGACACCTTTATATACCTTGTTAGTTAATCATCATGCTAGTATGTTGTTATCCTTATGTTCATCCCTGCTTCTCATGCCAATTAACCTTATCAGTTTACATTGATTGTAGTAGGGCTTACTCAGTCTTTTTGACTGACCTGTTTTTCTTTCGCCTCTTTTCTTCCGTTCCCCCCCCCCCCCCTCCCAGGTTCTCAGGGTGGGAATATTGGAGCTTAGCTTGGATTTCTGATCACTTGCTTGTGGGATTTTAGCTCATGTACGGTCTTGACATGAAGCTAGCTATGGTCATCACTTATTTTGGGGATAGTACTTATGTATTTCAGTTTTTTTCAGTGATGTTGTTTTTATCTAGACTTGTGTATTTGGAAAGTTGACATTATGTTGTACCAGACTTGTTTTGAAATAGTTTGAAATCTTCCGCTGTTTTATTTATCTTATTTACTCTGTTTACATATATACATATGTTCTTGTTCTGCCTTGATATATCATTATGCATGTTTACCCGATTCAAACGCCCCTCCAAAGTCAGAGTGCTTGCAAGAGCCACCCTGGCGGAGGTGGGTGTTACATTTGGTATCGGAGCATATGGTTTACGAGAAGGAACAAAAAGGTTTTTAGAAAACTTTTGGAAAACTATTTTCAAAACCAAGTATAAAGTATTTTCCAAAGAAAAGTCTAGTTTATTTTAAAGGCTATTCCCCAAAAAGCCATTAGCAAAATTCCTTCGTTTTTCTCCATTCTGAATCTGTCTTTTTCTTCATTTTCAGTATGGCCGATAACTTTGCTATTCCGGAGGGAGTACACGTACCTGTTTGGTATAGGAGACTTTTGGAGGCTAGGGCGACCGAAGCCGGCCCCGCAGATGTTCCTCCTCCTCCTCCAGTTGTTAATGTTCCTCCTCCTCCTTTCGCTGATGTTCCTCCTCCTCCTGTCGCTGAGGTTCCTCTTCCTCCTCCCCCTCAGCATCCTCAAGCTGACTTCGCAAAGACTTGCAAAGATTTCAAAGCAATGGGTGGCAAGAACTTTCAAGGCAGTGAGACTTTTGTAGAGGCCAGAAATTGGTTGAAAGAGACCGAGGATTTATTTGCTATCTTTGGGTTAGACGATCAGAGGAAGATCTTGTTGTCTGTTTGGCTTATGAAGGATGAAGCCGCTTATTGGTGGGAAGTCACCAATGGTACTAGGCCTATTGAGACTTGGGCCGATTTCAGGGTAAGGTTCGTGCTTAAGTTTCTATCTTCTGCTGAGGAGAATCTGCAAATGGAGAGGTTCATAACTTTGAAACAAGGAGATATGTCTGTCAAAGAATATGTGAACAAGTTCAATCAGTTAGCTCGTTTTGGCTTGGATATGGTGAGTACTCCTCAGAAGAAGGCACTTCGTTTTGCTAGAGGATTGAATGAGCCGTTGCAGGGATTGGCTATGTCACATATTCCCCATGGGGCCACGTTTGAGAGCTTGGTTGATATGGCGTTACTTCAGGGAGATGTCAAGAAAGAGATCAAGATGAATGATACTCAAGCCAAGAAGACTGAGTCCCAGTGAAAAGGAAATCAGGGTAATCCAAGTGGTCAGAGCAGTCAAGGCAATCAGAACAAGAACAAGAACAAGAGTCAAGGCAACAAGGGGAACAACAACAACAAGGGCAAGAACAACAAGGGGAAGTGCCATTATTGCGGTTCAGTTGGGCATCTTATTAAGGATTGTAAGAAGAGGAAAAGGAAGAATGGTGAATGCTTTTTCTGCGGTGAGGCTGGACATTTCAGTAAGGATTGCCCGAAGAAGCAAGGGCAAGGCCAGGGTCAGACTCAGCGTGCTGGACCTTCAGGAGGGCAAGTTCATGCTCTCAATACCGCTCCAGTTCCCGATCGAGGTAGTATTTCTGTTGAGAGCCTTGTATATATTTCTGATTTTCCAGTTCGTACCTTGTTTGATTCTGGTGCATCGCATAGCTTTATCTCATCTGATCTTGTTGATAGTTTGCACCTTAGTACTAGCTTGGTAGATGATCCCGTCTGTGTCTCAAATCCTATTGGGGGTTCCGCCCATCTGTCTATGATATGTGGGGATTTGAGGATCTCTATACTGAGTGTAGAGTTCTTGTGTAGTGCTTATGTTCTTGGTTTTAGGGGATACGGATTGATATTGGGCATGGATTGGTTGTCCAGATATGGAGCCATCCTTGATTGTGAGCATAGGGTTGTGAGGCTCGTAACTCGCCTCGGAAACACCCTAGAAATTTCTTGTAATCCGAGAGGTCCCGTCATGTTGTGCTATCTTGAATCACTCGACTCGTCAATGGAAACTCTTCAGTCCGTGAGAGTGGTTCGAGAGTATCCGGATGTTTTCGATGAAGTTAGGGGGTTGCCCCCTAAGCGAGAGATTGATTTCCGCATTTATCTGGTGGATAATGCAAAGCCGGTTTCTTTGCCCGTTCGGCACATGGCTCCGCGTGAAAGGCGAGAGCTAAGTAAGCAAGTGAAGGAGTTGCTTGAGAAGAACTTCATTAGACGAAGTATATCTGAATGGGGAGCGCCTGTGGTATTTGCTACCAAGGCAGATGGTTCTCTCCGACTTTGTGTTGACTATCGAGAGTTGAATAAGCTGACTAAGAAGAACAGACACCCGTTACCGAGGATTGATGATCTCTTTGACCAGCTTATCGGTGCTTCTGTTTTCTCTCATCTTGATCTTGCTACTGGATTCCATCAGCTCAGGGTAGCTGAAGATAGTATATACAAGACTGCGTTCAGAACGCCAGATGGATTCTTCGAATGGCTTGTCATGCCGTTCGGCTTGACTAATGCACCCGCATATTTCGTGGACTTGATGAGTAGGGTGTTCAGGGAGTTCTTGAACAAGTTTGTCGTGGTCTTCGTAGATGATATTCTGATCTTCTCTAAGGATGAGGAAGAGCACGCAAGGCATCTCGTGGAGGTGATGGATACGCTTAGAGCGCATCAGTTGAAGGCCAAGTTCTCCAAGTGTCACTTTTGGAGAAGGGAAGTTAGATTCCTTGGGCATATAGTATCTAAGCAAGGCTTAGCGGTGGATCCCGCTAAGGTAGTTGCAGTTCAGGATTGGAAGACTCCAAGGAATGCAACCGAAGTGAGAAGTTTTCTAGGTCTTGCAGGCTTTTACCGGAAGTTCATCAAGGACTTCGCGAAGATTTCTGCTCCTCTCACTAAATTGACGAAGAAGAATTTAGTTTTTGCTTGGAGCATAGAATGCGAGCTTGCTTTTCAGAGGCTCAAGAGAGCTCTCACATCAGCACCTGTTCTAGCTTTGCCCGATGGAGGGAAGTTATTTACAGTATCCACCGATGCATGTGGCACGGGGTTAGGAGCTGTTCTGATGCAAGAAGGAAGAGTGATATGCTTTGGCGGTAGACAACTCAAAGTGCATGAGAAGAATTATCCCACTCATGACTTAGAGTTGGCAGCAATAGTATATGCACTCAAGGCTTGGCGCCATTATCTTCTGGGAGAAAGATTTGAGCTTTATACCGATCACAAGTCATTGAAGTATCTCTTTTCTCAGAAGGATCTGAATCTGAGGCAACAAAGATGGATGGAATTCTTGGCGTCCTACGATTTTGAGATAGCTTATACCCCTGGCAAGGGGAATGTGGTAGCAGATGCATTGAGTAGAAAAAGGTTGACTCTGAGTCCTCTATTCGTTGAGATGAAGAATTTAGAGTATGTGGCAACCTTTGATTTCTCTTTGGCGATTGAGTCGATGACCGGTTCTTTAGCATCTCTAGAACTCAGACCTACCCTTCCTGATCAAGTTGGGGCTTCACAGAGAGAAGACCCTCAGATAGTTGAGATTATGGATAAGCTGATTCGAGGAGAGACGTCTAGTCATCTCGCTCGATATTCTATTGATGACAAGGGTTGGCTGAGGAGAGACGGAAGGTTATGTGTTCCAATGGTAGAAGATTTAGTAAGAAAAGTTCTTGAGGAAGCGCATCGCTCTAAGTTGACTATACATCCGGGCGGAGATAAGATGTATAAAGATATGAAGCGCATTTTCTTTTGGCCTGGGATGAAGAAGGATGTGGCAGAGTTTGTCTCTAGATGTATCATTTGCCAGCAAGTTAAGGCCGAGTCGAAGAAGCCCGGTGGGCAATTGCATCCTCTAGACGTTCCACTATGGAAGTGGGAGAGTATTTCCATGGATTTTATCGATGGGCTACCAAGGTCAAGGAAAGGGAATACGAGCATTTGGGTTATTGTGGATAGACTTACGAAGAGTGCTCATTTCATTCCGGTGAAGAACAAGAGGACCGCATCTTGGCTAGCGTCTGTATATCTTCATGAGATTGTGAGACTACATGGAGTCCCTTCTAGTATAGTCAGTGACCGTGACCCAATCTTTACAAGTCAATTCTGGAATAGCTTGCAAGAAGCTATGGGCACGAGGTTGAATCTAAGTATGGCTTATCACCCACAGACGGACGGTCAAACCGAAAGGGTGAATAGGGTACTCGAGGATCTGTTGAGGCTTTGTATTCTGGATTTTGGTGGTACTTGGGAAGACCATCTTCCTCTTGTTGAGTTTGCATATAATAAGAGTTATCAGGCAAGCATAGGGATGGCACCATTTGAAGCTTTATATGGGAGGCCGTGCAAGTCGCCTACATGTTGGTGGGAGACTACGGATGAGCTTATACTTGGGCCTGATATGATCAGAGATACATCCGAGAAGGTCGAGTTGATTCGGAGACGGATGAAAGCGGCCCAAGACCGACAGAAATCCTATGCTGATAAGCGAAGAACTGATTTGGAGTTTGATGTTGGGGATATGGTTTTCGTGAAGGTTTCTCCTTTGTGGAATGTGGTCCGATTTGGAGCCGTTGGGAAGTTAGCACCGAGGTTTTTTGGACCATTCCCTATTATAGAGAGGATCGGGCAGATGGCTTATAGAGTGGAGTTGCCCGAGAAGCTTGCCGGAGTACACGATGTTTTTCATGTCTCGCATCTCCGGAAGTGTTTACATGAATCAGCAGAGGTTGTTGAGCCAAGTGTTCTGAAAGATGTGGAAGTGGAGAAAGAGGCTACCTTGAGGAGAGCTTCGATTCGTATCTTGGGGACGGAGACCAAGAAGCTAAGGAATCGAGAGGTCAAGTTGGTGAAGGTTCAATGGGGTGAAGCCGAAGAAGACGCAACTTGGGAAACCGAGGAGAAGATGCGTGGGCTTTATCCATTCCTTTTTGAGGGTACACTCTCAATCTCTTTTCTTTGTTAGCATATCTTTCTCTTTGCTATCCATGTTTATCTAGTTTATCGTGTTAATCTTGTCATGAGAACCTTAGGTAGAAACCCTTTGGATGAAACATGTGTTTGAAACATGTTATGCTTGATGTTTGCAAGTGGTTGCAAGTGTTTGCAAGTGGTTACTCGTGGATGCATTATACACGTTAGGCACTAGATCGGCTCACACACTCCTCATATTGCATATGCATGAGTGTTTATGCTTATTCATGAATGAAAATTTTTGTGTTATCACATGGATGTTGCATATGGATGTATGTTATGTGCACACATATAGATGTTATACATTATGTTAGGAATTGCATACATATGGATTCATTTCACTAACATAATTTGCATTGATGATATTTGCATTAGATAAGTACATATACACACACCTTTGCATATGTTCATACAACATTTAGAATCTTGTAAGGACAATGATTGCTCGTGGATGATGTTTTGAGTAGATGGATGTTGGATGGTAGGATACGTTCTTCCTAACTTGAAGATTTCGGGGACGAAATCCTTTAAGGAGGGGAGAATGTAACAACCCGTATTTTCAATAACCTGTTATAACGTAAATCGAGGCAGAATTTAATGCTAAAATCTGAATCAAGGGAAACGGGCTATGCCATTGCGTTCGTCTCGGAAAAATAAGCGAAATAGAGTCCGAGTTTTCGAAAATCGGAGTCCGTATGACCCGATTAAGGCCCAATGAAGTTTTCAGAAATTTCCAAGTTAAAAACAGATTTGGATTTCAAGTTCAAATTTCGAATTTCGGGCCTGGAAGGCTAGGCGGGAAATTTCCCGCCAAGCCAACCAAGTCGACAGGCCTGTCGACTTGGCAGTCGACTTGGTGGGACCCAAGTCGACAGCCCTGTCGACTTGGCTGTCGACTTGGTTCAGCTGGGCAGTTTTGCCTGGTGCACCATTTTGGGGTTTTGGTTAGGTTTTGGGGCCAGATTCGGTTTTAAGGGCTGAGATTGGAATTAGGGTTTAATCCTAAGGTTGAAACTAATCCTAATCTCTATAAATAAGCCCCTAACCTAACCCTAAATCATCATTAATCAACCCTACAACTAAACTATGGCAAAATCATTCCTCTCATGGCCTCCACTCTCTTCACAAAATTCCTAAGTTATTTCTATGAGAAATTTTCCATGCATACAAGTGTTTTCAAGCTTGTATGAGTGTCATTAGCTTGCATTCAAGTCAAGTTTCCATATTTACATCATAAAGCAAGGGTTTTGATCATTTTTGCTCAAGGGTTTTTCTATTGGAGCTTGCATTTTGGGTTTATTTGATTGCATAAGGGCTTTGTCTCAATCTATATATATTTTTGTGTCTTCATAAGAATTGTAAGCCCTTTTCTACTTTCATATTTAAACTCTAAAGTTAATGAATGATGCAAGTTGTGTTTGATCATTATGATATGCAAGTTTGCCATATGATATGCAAGTTATGTTATGCAAGTTTGGGTTGATCATTTTGCTCATGTTATCATGTTATGCAAGCTTATCTTGGGTTTATGAGCTTAAAGCTTCAAGCTTTATGCTAAAGGTTGCATTTTGGCAACATGTAAGTTATCATATCCCTTATGATAACTTGCATGTGAGGCTAAATGCGAACTTATGGCAACTTCTACATGTCATTTAACACCATGTATCACCAATATGCTAAGTTTGGTTTTATGCATGCTTTTGAGGCCTAAAAAATGTAATATGCAAGTATATGAACATATGTACATTTCATATGCCACCATGTTAAACTTGTGGCTTCAACACCTTTATGTCATGATTATGCCAAGTTCCCTCTTTCTATCCTTTATGCGCTATTGCGATATGTAAGCGATGGGATTGCGTTTGGGGTTGGGTAAACTTAAAAGACATAAAAACATAAGATTGGGAATTTACCTATTAAGTTAGGTCTACCCATTGGGAATTGACCTATTAAGTTAGGTCTACCCAAATGCCTGAAAACTTGTAATATGTTTTGGAAACATGATGGACATGACACTTAGAAAATATAAGTGTGACCAACTCGAGGTTGGGTTGAGTTTGTAGCGTAAACCTACCCGGAACCGACCGGCTTAACTAGTTGCTACAAACAATAGGACCCAATGTGAGAAGTTGGTCATGTTGTACCTTGAACCCGAGGTTAGACCAAGTTGTGGTATAAAGCTACCCGGAACCGACCGACTTAACTAGTAACCGCAACGAAGTCTAATGTGAGAGGTTAAGGCACATTAATTAATTAATGCCTCATGATTAGGGTTTAAGTCATGGTCCACTTAATACTTAATCAATGTGGGCTTGGTAGATTAATCAGGGTTAAGTCGTGAACTCATCGTTACACTTAACCAAGTTAATCCATGATTAGCAAGAGGGTTAAACCGTACTTAACCCACTAGAAAATCCTAGCAATGGGGGTCCACTCCAGTAGTAATCCCAAGTTTGTATCATTAAGACCCTAGGGACTAGGCTAGGGAGAGGGCACGATTACTGGACTTGAGGTAAGTGACCAAAAACGACGGCAGAGTGGTACGCCGATGTAGTTCCGGACGGACTATGGTCGTGCACGTAGTCCGTATTTGGAGAAGTCAAGCATGGGTACCAGTAGATCTAGACTGTGCACTTATGTTTATGGTGTCCAGGGGTTGACACCCTAGGGCTTGATACATCCGACGGGAGACCCAGCACAGTCTGACTACAATTATGTTTGGGCCGTATTGACACCAACACGTGACGAGTTAGGCTTATAGGGAGCCGATCGACTAGACCATTTGGTTGGACCTCGTATTAGGGTCACTTCATGTTATTGGACATCGTATTAGGGTCACTTCATGTTATTGGACCTCGTATTAGGGTCACTTCATGTTATTGGACCTCGTATTAGGGTCATTTCATGTTATTGGGTCAAAGCTTGGGCCAAGGGATCAATACTTGTTTATTCAAGGCATGTTAGTTTGCTAGTACACCTGTGGTGAAAAACCTTAATCCTGATTATGCGATGACACCTTTATCTACCTTGTTAGTTAATCATCATGCTAGTATGTTGTTATCCTTATGTTCATCCCTGCTTCTCATGCTAGTTAACCTTATCAGTTTACATTGATTGTAGTAGGGCTTACTCAGTCTTTTTGACTGACCTGTTTTTCTTTCGCCTCTTTTCTTCCGTTCCCCCCCCCCCCCCAGGTTCTCAGGGTAGGAATATTGGAGCTTAGCTTGGATTTCTGATTACTTGCTTGTGGGATTTTAGCTCATGTACGGTCTTGACATGAAGCTAGCTATGGTCATCACTTATTTTGGGGATAGTACTTATGTATTTTAGTTTTTTCAGTGATGTTGTTTTTATCTAGACTTGTGTATTTGGAAAGTTGACATTATGTTGTACCAGACTTGTTTTGAAATAGTTTGAAATCTTCCGCTGTTTTATTTATCTTATTTACTCTGTTTACATATATACATATGTTCTTGTTCTGCCTTGATATATCATTATGCATGTTTACCCGATTCAAACGCCCCTCCAAAGTCAGAGTGCTTACAAGAGCCACCCTGGCGGAGGTGGGGTGTTACAAAACGATTCCACATCGACTTTCTGAAAATTTAATTTGGGCATAACTCACAATCTACAAGAAGAAAATCCAGATTTTCACTTTCATTAGAAAACTATACATCAATAGATTCGAACGTTTCTTGCTTCAACGAATTCTGACTTATATTGGATTTTATACATTCATTTAAAGTTCAAAATGTAATATTACGAACTACCGCGCTGCTGCGAGCACGTTTTTAATTATATTATAAACTATACGTTCAAACCTTAAATTAAATATATTCTAAGTCGTTAATTCTTAAAATAAATCATTTTAAATATTCAAATAAATTAAATATTCATTAATAAAATCTAGGTTCTTACAATCTACCCCACTTAAAAAGTTTTCGTCCTCGAAATCGAAGACGGATCTGAAGGTCGTTCACTTAACCAACAAAGCCTTTATTCTAACTAACTTATGTTCTTCAGCTTTTGATTTCCTAAAATAAATTTCCAATTCTCAAATTTTGCTAATGCCTTAAATTTCAAAAAAATTCGCCATAAATTCATTTGTATGGCTCAATCGGTTCAACTACAACTCACCTCTCTAGGCCCTCACCAATCAAAAAGAAAAGCCAAAAGTCAAGCGACTTGCCAATCAGTTCATAAAATTATCAAACCCAATCAATATAGTAAATATGTACCATTGTGTCGAGCATTCAATTTTATCCCTCATCTTAGCTTCCATTCAATATTCTGTCCAATTTATACACATCCAATTCCAACTAATTTACAATCTTTACCAAAATATCAAATCATTATTATATAGGTTTTATCATTCCAATTTCACTCGATATAAATCCAGTACCATTTTATTTAACTTCTCTTAAGTTAAATTTTAATTTGTTTGATTCACTTTTATCTTTTCAATTTATTTATCTTATACCAGTTAAATTTAAAGCTCAAATCATCTTAATCATTTCCCCAAATTACAAATATTATATTTTAACCATAGTCTTAGCTTAAGGCTATTCTTTCCTTTGTCTTGGATTTTCAAATAATTTTTAAACTCTTATTTCAATAGGTTTAACATATCTCAATATTTCAATTGAAATCATACAGTCATCCCACTTTCGAAACTCGAAAATAAACACTGATGATGCTGCATCTATCAACATAATCATCCTCAAGCGAGTAAAATGTGATTCTATGTCTATCCAGTATATATGAGGCTTCGTATATACGTCGGCTAGGCGTATATTCAAAATTTACGTAGACTTGAAAGTACAACCTCAACGTAAAATAAAATACTCAAACTCTTACTATAAGATAATCAGGTAGGTTATCCGTATAATTTCAAAAACCTCATTTTTAAGAATATGATCTTTCAGAACCAATTTTTTATTACAGCTACTTTCGAAGTAACAGAAAGAAAAGCAACGACTCCCATCACACGGCTCACCAACTTGATCTTCCGCGGGATTTTATATTTCTTTTTTTTTTATTATATTAGTCCGAACAGGCCTGGAAAAACGGGGCTATTAGTCATGCTCGCTTTCTTGCCACTAAATCTGAAAATTTGTTCTCTTTCATTTATAATACTCTTAAACACATTATAGGGTATTACCAACCCTATCTCAAATGAGTCACTCTTCTAGGATATTACCAATCATATCTCAGATGAGTCCATTTCTTCTATTCAAATGAGTCGTACCCCAAAGATATGTATAAACCAAAGCGCTAATACCATATGTGATGATCTGCCCTCCTAGTTGGTTGAAACTGATGACTAAGCCGACTTAAACAGATCAACAAGATGTATCACTTAGGGTTACAACCAATAAGAAAGGAACAAAACAACTTTTTCATTATCATTGCAATAACTTTTACATCAAAGTACAGAAATATCAGAGTACAAAAATAAATTCATACATAGAGGAAATAACTATATCATATTGTATCATGTACATAGCAGAAAAACATAAACTGTTAGCAGAAGAAATAAAATGTTCTGGACACAGCTCTACCTTCAATCCAGCACTTTCTCTATAAAATATCTACAAACCAAAACTACTATGCTACCCATGTTGAAAATGTGGGCACCCAGAGTTCAAGTGGAAGAACAATAAACTCCGGATCAGTCATGCGACTGGTGAGAGAACTAAAACAGTTATTTATCTTTATTTTAAAAGTTAGGTAAATCATATATATGGTAAAAGTATATGTGTGCTAACATTTGTTAATGCAGGAATCAAAAGGTAAGATTATTTACTAACAAATGTTGCAGAAATTCAGGGGGAGCTTTATATTCAAAGGGAGAAAATCCAAGGTGTTGTCATCAATCAAAAAGGGGGAGAATGTTGAAACACGAAAATTTCGATTGATAACAACAAAATAAAGATCAATGGAAATCATGACATGGAGCTGAGATTATAGATATATAGATGTTTAAAGGGAGACAGAGCTTATATACAGGGGGAGATAGCAATGAAGATTAAAATATCAAGCTATATTGTCATCAATCAAAAAGGGGGAGAATGTTGAGTCAATGATTTTAATGCTTGTTTTGATTTATGACAAGGAGGAGCTTCATGATCGACAAAGAGAAGAGACAATGTTTTCATAGGTTAGAAGTTGATTATTTTAGAGTTATATAATGTTAAAATCTATCCTCAAATGATCATACTTCTAATTGCTTAAAAATATCACTCATGAAAACATTTTTTATGCATATGACCGAAAACATGTCGACCTACAATTTTTTATAGGTCAACAGGTTTTTAAATTGTAACGGTCAAAAATAGGTCGACCTACAAAATTTTATAGGTCAACAGGTTTTTGAATTCCAACGGCTAAAAACATGTCGACCTAGAAAATTCTATAGGTCAACAGGTTTTTGAATTTTGACCGTTATATTGAAAAGTCATCTTCTTTCTTCAAGAGTTGCATCCATTTTTCTTCATGAATAATCACTCCTTTTAGATGCATCTTTTCACCAACATTTGCAACCTCTCGATCTCTATAAATACATGATTTTACAATCATCCAAATCACTGAATCTTCTTTAATTTTCTGATCTTAACTCTATACTCTCTTGCATTCTAAAAGCTCTCTCAAATAGTCAATACTTGTTGAATCCTTGAATCAGTTTTATATCATTTGATTCAACAAGCAATCTTTCTTCCTTAAATCTTTGCATTCAAATCATATACTTGAGGATAAGATTATAGGAAGGGTGTACTCAATCGTTGGCAAATCAGTGTTGAAAGAAGAACACAATCAGAAGTCAAACTCTTGTAATTGTCCTGTGTGGGTAAGCTTGTAGCCCGTGAAATCAAGTGGGTAAGCTTGTGGCCCGTAAATCAAGTGGGTAAGCTTGTAGCCCGTGAAATCAAGTGGGTAAACTTGTAGCCCGTAAATCAAGTAGTTGTGAACCTGTTCCTCCGGGTGAAGCGAGGGTGTTGTTTAGTGAAAAGCCGAAGAGAAGCTTCGGGACTGGACGTAGGACTGGAGGTCCGAACCAGTATAAAAATCCTGGTGTCGTTACTCTACTTTACTTTACTTTACTGCATTTAAAGTTTGTTATCATATTCCGCATAGCCATATTATAGATCCTGCATAAGTCGTACACACCCGACTTTTTCAATTGGTATCAGAGCACGGTCATCATATAACCGTAACACAGTTATTTGATATTTTCTGATAATATGGCAAATAACACTAGCACGAGTAACACCACTTACACAGAAGGTCAATCAACACAAAGACCTCCTTTCTTTAATGGCCTAAACTATAGTTATTGGGCAACACGTATGGCTTTTTATATGCAATCAACAAATTATGATGCTTGGAATGCTACTCAGAAAGAAATAGTTAATCCAACAACTGAGTATGCAGAATGGACTCCTGCTGAGAAAACAGCAGCAGCAGTAAATGCAAAAGCAATAAATATGTTGTTTTGTGCATTAGACCAAAATGAGTATAACCGTGTTAGTATCTGTACCACTGCTTATCAAATTTGGCAAACGCTAAAAACAACTCATGAAGGTACTAACAAGGTTAAACAAGCAAAAATAGCTTTGTTGAAAAGTCAATTCCAAAATTCCAAAATGAAGCCAAATGAAACAATCAATGAGATGTATTCAAGGTTTCAAACTATTCATCATGCTCTTATTGGGTTAGGACAAAAATATTCTGACTTTGATATAGTTTCAACAATCCTACACTCACTGACTAATGAATGGGAAGGAAAAGTATTATCTATAGAAGAAGCTAATGATCTTTCTACCATGAAGCCAGATGAGTTGATAGGAAATCTAATGTCCTATGAAGCAAATTTACAGGCTAGAAGAGAACAAAAAGAAGAAAAGAAAAATGTTGCTTTTCATGCCGAAAAAGATGAAGACATTTCAGATTCTGAAGATGAAGACTTAGCACTTATTGCAAAAGGCTTTAAGAAGTTTTTGAAGCAAAGAAAAGCTAGTCGATACGACAAAAGGAAGTTTGGATCAAATAAACCATCATCTTCAAATATGGAATGTTTCAATTGTCACAAAAAGGGACATGCGCAAAAAGATTGTCCGGATAAAAAGAAGAATTCCGAAAAATTCAAGAAGGACAAATCAAAGAAGAGGGCTTTCTCAGTAACCTGGGATGATTCAGACTCATCTTCATCTGATAGCGAAAGTGACTCAGACACTGAACGAGCAAATGTAGGTTTTATGGCAACAGAGGATGAGGTACGAATTCCTACTCTTGAGGATATGCTTGATATTTATGATAAAGTAATGATTAAACTTAAAGATACAAAATATCAGTTAAAAGAAATCAAAACAAGCATTAAAATCATTGACTCAACAAATTTTAGATATAAACACCTAAAATTTAATCTTAACATGCCTATAAGTGTGGATCTAAGCCTGTGCCTATTAATAATCTGAAAACCATACCAGATCTGTTATTAATTAAATATCTAATTTACTATTTAGATCACATATGTCTATTCATGATATCCCAATTCTACTAGTTTGCCTAATCATGTCACCCTATGTTTATTATGATGGTTTGCCTAATCATGTCACTATGTCTATTTTGTTAGTATGAGTAATTCTATCATCACATGACAGTTTTTATTTACCATGCCTATTTTTGTTCTCTTCTTCCCCTTTTTGTTTTTATAGCCAGGCTACCTTCGAGCCTAGGCCTATCGTTGAAATACGTGAACACACGAAATTGGAAACGATTGGGAATGGTTAATTTGGGGCATGATTCATATCGTAAAACATGATTGGGAATTTTCGGCATAATTTGTACCTTGAGCCAATAGTTGGGATTTGGGGGAATAATCTAAATCTTGATCTAAATTAGGGCATAACTTGTTTCGTAGATCCGACGGGGAATTGGGGCATAATGAACATGATAATTGGTTAATAATGAAAATGCCTAGATTTACAGTAATTAGAAATTGTAACGGTGCTTAGACACGAGGTTAGATTACACTTGTGGTAGAAGTCTTCCCGGAACCGCTTGGCATATCCAGCGTCCACAAATGGTAAATCTAATGTGAGGCGTCTAAGAGCATAAACACGTAACATGCTAAGACACGAGGTTAAGTCTGACTTGTGGAAGAAGTCTTCCCGGACCCGATCGACATATCCAACATCCACAAGTGGTAGGCTTAATGTGGGAGGTCTAGCGCATTATAAACACAAATGAATAAATGGTAATGAACTTGTAATACTTAACCTGTTTGAATCCATAGGGATTGCATGAGCATGTTAACTTGAGTAGGGATTAAGTAAACTTGCTGAATCAGTGGGAGGGTTAAGTAAATCTTAGGGCAATGGGTAATATTTATATATAGGCCCACAAACTTAACCTGTGGGGCTATACAATCCTGTTAAAGTGGTAAGCATAACCTATTGAATCCTAGTAGTGGGGATGCAAGCCTAGGGGGAAGCTTGTATCATCTGGTGTGTGTGATCCGTTTCAGTCAGTAACCCATATAGGTATCAAAAGAGTACTCTGAATTAGGTCAGAGTCGGGGGCACGCTTACTGAGATGATTATAAGAGGTCACTTGGGAAAAGGTATTTACGTCGCGTTCCATCAGGGTCATGTCCATGCATGAGTCCGCTTGCTCGGGAAGATAAGATGTTGTGGCATCAGTAGATATGGTTGTGCACATCCAGTAAATGAAGGATTGCCACTTTAGGAAGTAATAGAGCACATGGTATCTACGGAGTTAGGGAGTTGATCGATTGGGGTAGTAATTAGAGTACATATACTCTCGCTTGTTTAGGAGCCCGTTATTATCCTTAGGGGTAACACCGGTAAGTTCAGCCGGGCTTCCTGTTATTGTATCTCACTAGAAGTATGCCTAAGTCTACCATCTTGTACTTGTTGGGGACTATCTTGTTCTTGTTATACTTGTAATGGTGTAGAAAAAAGTATTAGAGAAGCGCAATGCATGTTCTGTTCTGTTTATCCTGTTTACCTTGTTATACCTACCATATGACACTGTTATCTCTCTCCAACTTATATGTCTATCATGATGCTTTTCCTCATTTATATGCTAAAAGTAACTGGACTCGCCAAACTTTTATGTATGTCCCATTTTGTTTCCTTTTCTTTCTCTTCCGTTCCCACCCCCTCAGGTTCTCAAGGTGGGAATACTCAAGTTTGATCAGGATTCTTCTTTCATTCTGCTTGGAGCTGCTTAGATGTACTGCTTGATTTCATATCTTCTCTACTATGGCTATATTTTGGGGATTACGCTCTTTTCATGTATTATTGTATTCTGATGATGATTTTGAACAAGGCAGAAGTTTTATAATTTCAGTATTTCAGACTTATGATGTAACCATGTTTTGGACCACGATGTTTTCTATTCAATAAGGTTTTAAATTCCGCTGTTATTTTATATCTGTCTTGCAATGTTTCCGTTTATGTTTACCTATAATGCTTCACGAAACTTAGTGCATTCAGATAAAGAGCGACATTAATGGATGTGGGGTGTCACAAAATCACTTTCGAAAGTAAATGTATAAATCTTAGAAGATGCAGGTACCCATGTATTACATTTACATACATAGAGTACAACCAAAACTATAAAAGGCGCGTATTGGAAGTTGGATTCCATCAATGACCATGGAAAAGGATCTTCCTTACCGCGATTTAGAACACCTCTAGTAGGATGTCCCAAGATCAACAAATGCTCCTTTTGTATCGGCAAAGCCGACTCACCAATACCAGGCGTAGTTCAGGTTTCTCCTGAACATAACATCCCCCAGTCGTTGTCGACCTTTATGCGAGACGCCTCGATCTATCAGCCACTAAGAAAATTGCCTGAGCTCCATACCATGGCATCACTTTCTCAACTAGAAGGAAATGTTAGTCCTTATCTCTGTTGTACTTCATCCTGTTTCAGATTATTACTTGTTTTGAGGTCCTGAAGTTACGTTTTACACAAAGCTCTTCTTTTCAACAAAAAGCTTTGATCATCAATAGCTCATCACTTAACATGCCGCATTGTCATCTCATAACATATAATCGATAATCGCTAACTATATCACGTTTGAGCTCGTACGTCTCAACGAAGGGTGTTAAGCTAAGAGAATAAATTTTCGACACCAAGAGAAATACGTTTAGCAAAAATCCATTGAATACTGCAAGACACAATGTCAAACACATATCCATACATGTCCGTTATGGGTTGTAAGTGAAACCGAAGGCACCTTGTTCCTCGTCCAATAAAGGAGAGAGGCCCTTGCAAATCCGGACAATCTCCATGTACGTTTGAATGACTACCACTTAAAACCTCATCTTCGGTATGCACCCCAATCGAGACATCGGTAATTAATTCAAACGATGTGAAGATCCCTAGTCTTCAACCACCATCTTCAGTATCTTCAATACTCGTCGTATAATTATTCAGAATAGGTTAAAACCCAGTCTTTTTGGAATAACTAGCGCATTTTTAAAACCAATTAATATATAAAAATACCATGAGTCTCATTTCATTTTAGAACATTCTTTTACTTAAATCATTCTTTGTATTGTGGTATACCCATTTTAATCTTATCAAAGATTTACATTCTTTAAGCTCTTGTTTAAATCAAATCATTTCAAAAGATTATGAAATCTCATTTCACAAACTCAACTCAAATCAAGTTTTCTACGCTTTATCAAGATGATTGAATCTTGGAAAAAAGGTAATTTCTCAAATAAAATATCCCATTCCCATCCTATTCATCCCATGGAGCAAAACCGACAGTACCCCATATGTAGTTGCCTTCGTATTTTGGTAAGTTTAATTACCTTCATTTATTTCAAATCTGATTAAAGATTTCCATTATATTTTCGGGAAAACTTAAATGAATTAAAGAACAAATATTATTTAAAACATCATTCATGGTAAACCCAAAATCATACTTTCATTTTTAAATGAAATCTTCACAATAGTCACATCATCCCATAACCGATATGAATTTCCGTATCTGACTAATACTATAAGCGGAATAACGAAAAAGCCTTTTAAATTCCTTAAATAGTAAAGGTCTTCATCTATAGAGACCCATCTTGATTATCAATAAATCGATTTCCATTCAGTTCCAATTTAATTCATTATCTGGAAAACTCCACTTTGGAAAACTTCATTAATCTTAATTAAAAGATTTATTCCGTACTCTTCATCTTTAACTGTGTTAAAGAACGATGTTATTGAAGACATCATTCATGACAAACCCCAAATTAATTGACATTAAATATAATATTTAAACAGAACTTATATCCACTTATATTCAACACCAATTCTTGTAATCAAGGAATACTATAAGTGGAATAATAATATAAACATCTTCCAAATTCCTCAAATAGTAAACGTCTACACAACGGAAATCAATACCAAATATCTGAAGATCATTTCTATCTAAATCAATATTCCAATCAATCTTAATAAAAAAAATCTCAAAACTTATCTTTCAAATCTAATAACTAATATTTGGAAATTTTTAGTGCATTTAACTTAAATTCCCAAAACGTCGTTTTACAATATTCATCAAGTTAGGCTGAAAACACAAAAATCAAAATATAGTTCAAAACTTCATATTTCTTTTCCAAATCACTTTAAAATCATTTATTAAGATTTATCATAATTTATCCGTATTTTTAATAATTTTTATATGGCCATTTCGAACGATTTCCAATTACGGTCATCGAACTGCGTTACAAAGACCTTTTCAAAAATAGATTTAAACATAACTTGAAATCTATAGGTTGAAATCCAAAATTTCTTCTTTAATTTGAAAGCTACAATAAATAGAAAACAAACGTTTTTCATTTCGAGGAAATCTGATTTAAATTGCATTAGGTATGCTCGTTTGATGTTCATGGTTGAAATTCGCGAACTGCCGTTGCGTGACACGTCCTATTCAAACCATATTATTAACTAAAATATAAGTCGTCCGATTTAGTTGGAATATATTTTATAAAACATTTATAAAATCTTTTAAAACCGATTCCAACATCAAATTCAATTATAAATCAATAATTGAATATTATTACAATATTAAAATAATAGTATTTTTCAAAATTAAATCTTTTGAAATCCAAACTTTCCTGAAACCCATTATAAAAATAAATAAGATCATTAGAACAATCATTTCGGGTTAAAAACATCGTTTATATATCTAACTCGAATTCACTTTTGAATTTACTATTCAAAATTTATTTTTAATTAGAACAAGCCATTTATAATTCAAGTCTCTTTCAAATTCATTTCAACCTTTTCAATAGTTGTTTGAAATTATTTCAGTTTCATTCCTGAATCATTTCGGATATAGAGATCCAGTTTCCATTTTCACACCTTATTTCATTTAAATGAATATATCGTTCATTTAAAAATTCAATGGAACGAGACCCAATCAATTCCAAAATAATTCCATGTTCATGGTGTCAATTTTGGTGAACAATTATAATAACTACCACAATAGTTATCATTCATCAAACAACAGTTAAAATATAAGCATTATAATTATTAACGCTTATACGTACATAAATAGTAATAATAAAACTGTAATAAACATCCATCATCCAGAAGCAATCAATATATAATTAGTTGATGATTATAATAAATATTCAAGTTAAAAAGACTTCTCACAGTGATTTTTGATCGTTGCAATAATGATCACTTTTGAACTAAATTAAACGAGGGTTTAATTTAACTCAAAATTCCAGTTAGCACCAATCTCATCCAAATCAGTTTGTACACGTAGCCTGCGTCCATACATCTCAGCGGATCTTGTTTCGTTAGATTCTGAGTTCATATGAACAATATATAATTGTTTGAACATTGAATACATTAATTAATTAATCAAATATTAATAAACCTTTATACTCCTTCCATCTCCATCATTTACTGCTGCACCACGTTCGAAGCCTCGTGCCGCTCCGACCAGGCCCCACGCCAGCATCTCCACTCCTCAGTGACCCACCGCCTTAAGCGTTGCCTCCCTAGGTGACCTCGTTTGCCAGAATTTCGATCTCGACCTAAAATTCTTTAATCACCAAATTTATGTGCCACACTTCACCAATAATGACACCACCACCTCCGACCGACGCATATCCCCTTCCTTTTTCACCTATCAGTTGGCCACTTCACCTGAATCAGCTTCCATCGACCAAAAATCATGAAAATCCATTCGCAACTCCTCCTAAAACCACACCCATAGTTATCTCCATGCTACTGTCAACTTCGTACCTAGATTTACACCCAACCACAACACCAGTTGCCACCAAATTTTTGCAGTAGATAGTACTCAACATACACTACAACATTCATGTTGGTGACTTTCACCAATTCTCAATAGTTTGAGAGAAATAAATTAAGATAGAGAGAGGGTCTTAATTGAAAAATATGGAGGTTGTTTTGATTTGGGAATTAGGTTTAGGAATTTTCGGGGTTATTTACAGGATAGATATTTTTGGTTTAATAATACTCTATTTGATTATTATATTACTATGTGCCTATCATTATCTCCAATTGGCATTTATAATTTCGCACAATCCCATATGAACTTCGATGGCGATGAAAATTGACATAAACATATGGTTTGTCATTACGATCCTAATGAAACTTGTTTGGTCAAAATTTGATTCCATTTGCTCCAGTAGCGCTAGTTTGGGTTTAAATAATCGATCAATTATACATATGCATTTAAATTGAATGTTTATATCTCATACAGCCATATATTAACTCTGATTGATCCGAAATTTGGAATCTTACAATAATTTAACACTCCGATAAAGTTAGTTTGATCGAAATCCGAGACCGTTTGGAAAATGATTATTTTTCCATATTCAATTAAATCGATAAATTATATTTAATTTCAAAATAATTAAATTCTCTGATTTTCTTTATAATTACCGTTTATATTCAAATGAAATCTCATATAGCTTTAGAATAAACTATGTTGGATTTTTACCTTGATACTTCCATTTTCAAGTTAAATCAATATTCAATTTATAATAAAATCCCTTTATTTTATTTAATAAATCATTATGGTATATAAACGGTTCCATAACGACTTTCTAAAATTTGATTTGGACATAACTCACAATCTACAAGATGAAAACACGATTTTTCACTTTTGTTAGAAAACTATAGTTTAATAGATTTGAATGTTTCTTGTTGCAACGAATTCTAACTTATATTGGATCCTATACATTCATTTAAAGTTCAAAACATAATATTGCGAATACCATGCCACGCAAGCTCGTTTTTTATTATATTATAAATTATACATTCAAACCTTAAATTAAATAAATTCTAAGTTGTTAATTATTAAAATAAATCGTTTTAACTATTTAAATAAATTGAATATTCCTTAATAAAATTTGGGTCGTTACACTTACAGAATTTGCTAGTGGAAATGGGGTCTCTGTCACTGACGTTGCTTGAAGAGATACCATGCAACCTTGTTAAGGATTGCAAAATGGATCGTTAAGGCAAAACTAACACTAGAGGGAGGTGAATAGTGTTTTTGAGAAATTTAACAAAATCCAAAACTTATATGATCTACTATATGAATCACACACCACAAAAATAATCACATAATCAAAAATAAATACAAAGATAAACAAAAACAAACACAAAGATAAACAAAAACAAAATGCAAAAAAGGAAAGAACACACCAGATTTTATACTGGTTCGGGTTACTCCTACGTCCAGTCCCATGCAATGCTGGATTACGCAGAGTTTTATTACTATTTCAATATCCAAGTACGACACCCTTGATTTCATGGCCACAAGGTTACCACAGATTCCAGACACCCTTGATCAAGTATATTCCCCTTGATTTCCCCAACTACAAGGTTAACACCGCTCCATTTCCCTGATTTCAAGGCTTCAAGGAACGCACCTTTTCCCAAACACTACACAAACAATTATAATATCTCTATAACTCTTCAATAGCACTTTGATTCAGAGAGTAATGAGTAGAGAGTGAGAAGAGAAGAAGTTTCATATAAATAGAATTGAATTCGGTAGAGTATAAGTTTAAAAATCATAAAAAATATGAAATATTAATGGTGTAAAGAAAGGGGATGAAGATGGAGAAGAAGAATGATGAAAAAATTCGAAATCAGCCCCTATTTACAAGTTTTGAAAGATTGCAACGCTTCTGGAACGTTACAAATAGTGAAAAGACACTTCCTTTGAAAATAAAAAATATGACAGTTATATGTCGACATGCCCAATAATGTATGTCGACATATCATCGTATAAAATTGAAATTTGAGTATTTTTCAAGTGTTTTGATATATATATATGTATTTATATATAATTCTGGAAATTCTCGAATTAAAACATAGTATTATAAATAAATATTATAAAGTATAAAGTCATATGAAATCACAAATATAAACTATATAAACATACTCATAAAATTATAAAGTTAAAAACTATATAAGTAGAAAGTATATAAAAGTATATAATTATACAAATACATACATATATATATATATATATACTTATAAACTATAAAACTTGAGTTTAAAATCGAAAATAGAGAAACTTAATTAGAATAAAAATAGAAGATAAAATTTGAAGATAGAATTCGAAATTTGAAAATCAAAAATTGAAAAACAGAATTTGAATTTGAACTTGGAGTGCTATTCAGAGTCTTACACAAACTAAACTCTATTACTATATTTATCTTGAACTCTCGAAATCTTGATTACTCATGAGTCTTGAATCATCTCTGAATTATGAATCTCTAAAAGCTCTTAAACTGTACAGTCTTTAGTATTAATTCATGTACATAAATCCTGCATATTATATATATATTCTAGATAAAGGTCTTAGTATATATATCATAATCAATTAATATTGAAATAAGGTTGTCGTCATCAAAATTCCGTTATCCAACAAGCCTGACTATCTCGCGAACGTACAAAGAAGCCAACCATGCCACCATCCATTTACTCTTAACCAGATGGAAATGGGTGCTCTTGGTCGATCAGTCCACTACGACCCAAATGCTGGTGTTGCCCTTTCTCGACCTAGGCAATCCGTCCGCAAAATCCATTGAAATACTTTCCCATTTTCACAAGGGCATATCTAAGGGCTGATGTAGTACACCATGCTTCTTTTGTTCTTCCTTAACCCTTTGGCAAGTCATACATTTAGCTACCAACTCAATAACACACTTTTCATGCTAGACCAGCAGAAGACTCGCCTCATATCGGGATACATCTTATCACCACCCGGATGGATGTATACGATCTAAATAAAACCTAGAGGGGGTGAATAGAATTTATTGCAGTTTTTTGCCGAGTAATAAATAATAACAACATAGATAATAATAAGAGTAAATGCGGAAATATAAACAACACAAAATTTACCCAGCTTCGGCAAAACCATGCATACAGCTGCATTCCCCAAGTTTTCTACTACGTATTAAAACAATATGTACACTTACAATCTCATGTAAACTCGTAATACCCGCTCTCAACTGTTCTAATCCTACCCTCAAAACACTACATTGATCTCTATCCCCAAGATCAGATTTCTACGAATTACAAACCCGTGACTTGTAAACCTAGTTTAGAAAAACTAGAAAACATTCGAAGAGTTAAAAATAATAACACTTAAAATAAAAAAACACAAATCGCTAGTTTTGAATAATATCCTTAAGACACTTAAAATTGAATGGCACTCTTTTCCTTTGTGTTATGTCACTTTGAAAAATAAAACGTCAGCTTCCCCATTGTTATCTCCAATGGTGACAGAATTAAATCAATTTAGGGTTTTGTGTTTATCACCAAATCGCGACCCCTAATGCTATGAAATTTGTCCTTTGATGCTTCGATTATCGTCGCTCTCTGGTCAATCGATTTGGCTCTGTAGTTGATCTAAAATCCCCTAATCTTTGTGAGTTCTCTGAATTTATTTTATTTGGTTTTACTACTTGATTTTTGATGCTTTGCTTTTGATGAAATGCGTGTTATTTATAGGGATTAAAACTTGATATATTCCTCGGATTTCATTGGATGATTTGGTCATGATATTTGCGATATTTTTGGGCTTGACTACTGATGCAACCCGATTGCATTATTGCTATAAAATAGGTTTCAATAATTCATCTTTCCTGGAATTTGAATTTTCCAAAAATAAATTCCTTGTGTGTTTTTTTCTGGAAACTAAGAATGTTTATCTTAATACTCTCGGTCTTGGTTTCTCCCTGAACCTGATACTGCACTTAACCATGCTTTTGTACATGTTGATCAGGACTATACTTGAATTACATTGCACTTGCTTCACTACTTAAGAACTGATACTATACTTAATCATTTGAATGGATACTGCACTTGAGCTTTCGTTATCTTCTAGTTTTACATGTATTTCTTGTGTCATGCCACTGTGTGCTTGCATCTGTTGTATACATGTATATATTTGCACCTTGTGTTGCACCTATGTGTACATGGTCTTGTATCTTCACTTGTATTTGGTTGTTAATATCATTGCGCTTGCTTGTAAGTCCAGTTTTGTGGCTGCTGTTTGCGCATGCTCCATGCTATTGAATCATCACTTTTCATGTACATTGATGTGTACCTTCTTGCATATGCATTCTTATAAGCTTCTACCTAATGTTGTTATTACCATGTTTCTATGTTTTGTGCTTTTGCACTGCTGGTTTGTGCATTCTGAAATGTTCTATGAACTAAGCCTGTACATGTTTGGTCGACTCCTGGAACATGCCTTTTAACCATATCTTTCTGCATGCTTTGAACACTTTAAAATTTTATAAGAACTACATTATGATTGTTGTTCCAACTTGATTTGTGTCTTCCTGGCCTTACTGACTCATTGTTGGTTGTTATATTTAGTCCCTTATACATACACACATTACACATACATACATACATACATACATACATACATACATACGTACATATATATCCATACATGTATATGTGTGTGAGTGTGTGTATGTTGTTGCATTGCCTTGTTATGCTACTCTGGCTTGGCATTGTAATTCTGGTGTTGGCTTGTACGTCTTGTTTCTTAGTGTTGCACCATGTTGTGCTAACCCACTGTGTACCTGTTTGGATCTTGCTTCATACTATAACCTAAAAAATTCTTTATGTACTGTGACGCTACTGTGCTCCTTGTACATGTGCATTGTATTTCCATGTTTGTTACTGCCATGTTATGTACTCTAGTTCACTTGATCATGTATACTTGTAGTAATGCCATGTTGAGTTGTGTTTGAATCTGGTTTGCATGCATGTCCGACTTATGCACCTGCACATTATAAATATATGTGTATATACATACACATGTATGTGTATACACATACACATGTATGTGTATACATGTATCGTGCATGTGCAATTTTTAAATTTATATATTTGAGCTATTTGAGTAGCAGACATGAATTTTTATTTTTATTTAAATCAGCAGACCACTATACGTTGTTTCATGGCTGGTCAAGATTAGCAAACCACAAATGTGGGTCAAGGCTAGTCTTGATCAGCAGACCACTGTAGTTGTATTGAGGCTGATCTGCAGACACTAGAGATTCGGTCTACCTTGTGGTATTTACAGTGAATCACTGTGAATATCACAAGTAGTCAGAACTCAAATATATATATATATATATCAGACCAAGTCTGGAAAAACGACGAGCACACCTAAATTCTAAAGAATTTTTTTTAAATAAATTTATATTTGCTAGTATTTAAATCTATTTTTGTTCGAGTTTATTGTATGTGTTTCTATAATAGGTATGCAGGTGACTGGATAGGATCTGAAGTACGTGAAGAATTAGTGTGTGAGTTTCTGTATGTGTAATTGTGTCTGTATATAAAATTGTTTATACAACTTTGTGAATCAAGTGAAATGTAGTGAGGAACCAAAGTATATGTGATTGACAGTGTTATTTACAGTGAATTGTAAATAGTGGAGTCAGAGATTTGTACCATTTTAAATGTTTAAATAAAATATTTATTTGAATAAAAATACTGTTTGAATATTCAATTCAAGTAGTAGCATTTTATTCAATATAAATATTTATTTATGTATGTGATATGTAATATAAAATAGTACTGATATGAACACATTTATAATATATATATATATATATATATATAAATATATATATATATGTTTGTTATCATCAAACAAAAATCATATTATTATACTCAACAGGATAGTCATCCGAGAGTGATGAGCCTCTACCAAAACCATGCTCATCAAATTATCTGTGTGAGTAACACACAATCTACCATCTCCATGAAGCCATCCCATACAATCCAAAGTATACCTAACGAGATGTCTAGAATCTTCTCCTCTATCCAATCTATCCAAAATATTCGAAAGCTCGGGATCCTCTCTATGTCTAGCTTCAATTTTCTCTAATAAAGTAGGTTTCACCTCTAAAGATGCCAAAAATCCTGGTGTGAAGTCTGAAGACGGTCGAAAATCGAGGTTGGCTGTATACTCCAAACTTTGCCACTCAACAAACAAAGGACTCAATGCTGCTCTCTTTCTGCCCAATGCATCAGTCACCACGTTCCCCTCGCCGGGGGTATACAAAATCATATGACACCAGGAATTACATCTACCTTTGTTGCCTCAAATTGAGATCTCTTTGAGAAAATAAATACTTTAGTGACTTATGATCCATGAAGTGCTCGAATCTTACTCCAAACAAGTAGTGTCTCCAAGACTTAAGTGTGAATACTTTGGCGGCTAACTCCAAATCATGCATAGGGTAATTTCTCTCATGAACTCTTAGCTTCCTACTACCCTGTGCAGTTAAAGCACTTAACGGTTCTGTAATGGTGGAGGTGCAAAAAAGTGTAGCGGGGATAAAGCGGGAAAATAGCGAAGGCACAAAAAGGTTAATTAGATGAAAAACCAAATATTTGAAAATTGATTAATCATCTTTCTTACATTATTTGTGTACAAGAAACTAATATTAATTAATATTATATAACAAAATCAAGGAATATTATAGTTATTCATACTAAATTTGATAAGTGTAATTGGTTGTTACCATATATTTGGCACTTATGCCTCAAATTTAGCCCTTTACGTTAATTTTACTGATTTTTTTAAAAAGTGAAATAGTCAAATAATGCTTTATATATTAATACTGATAAAGTGGACACTAAAAGGCCTTGATTTAGTGGTGTAGTGGAAAGTAATGGGGCTAAAGGCGGATCTACTGTTCATCGGTGCTAAATTAAAATAGTGTAGTGGTTGAAGAGTGATATACGCTATAGCGGAGATATTGCGGGGATTTAGTAGGGCTTTAACCGTGTAGCTACTACCGTAGCATACTACTCTACCCTCTTGCATCAACACTGCATCTAGACCCATCCCACAAGCGTCTTTATATATTTTAAACATCATAGATCCATCGGGTAATGTCAAAACAGGTGCAATGGTAAGATCATTCTTCATCCTATGGAAAGCCACAATCCTTATCCTAAGAGAAAATCAGTTTCTCCTTAGTAAGTCGAGTTAATGGTGCTAAGATCCATGCAAAGTCCTTAATGAACTTCCTGTAGTAACCCACTAAGCCATGAAAGTTCCTTACCTCAGTTGCATTCTTGGGGGTCCTCCAATCCTGCACTGCTACTATCTTGGTGGAGTCAATAGTCAACCCATCCTTAGAAACCATATTCCCCAAGAAACACGCCTCCTTCCTCCAAAAATGGCATTTGGAAAATTTTGCCTTCAACTAGTGAGCTTGGAGAGTACCGAGAACCTCTCCTAAATGAAAAGCATGTTCCTCCTCATTCCTTGATAAGACCAAGATATCATCCACAAAAACCACGATGTACTTATTCAGAACGTCTCTAAATACCCTACTCATCAGATCCACAAAATATGTTGGTGCGTTGGTCATCCCAAAAGGCATAACTAACCACTCGAAGAAGCTATCAAGAGTCTGGAAAGCCGTCTTATCAATGTTATCCCATGCCATGCACAGCTGATGGAAATCAGTAGCCAAATCCACTTGATGAAATGCTAACATGCCTACCAAGTGGTCGAATAAATCGTCTATTTGAGGGAGTGGGTAATGGTTATTTTTCGTGAGTTTATTTAATTCCCGGTAATCTATACATAGACAGAAGGAACTATCGCCTTAGTGGCGAAGACAACTAGTGCTCCTCACTCAGGATACTTGCCTAATAAAACCCTTCTCCAAAAGCTCACTGACTTGCTTGCTCAACTCTTTATGTTCTCTCAAAGCCATATGCCGGTACTGGCCGTGCCACAGGCTTTGTGCTCTCACTAAGATAAATCCGGAAATCAGTTTCTCGCCTATGTGGAAATCCTCTAACCTCCTCAAATACGTCCGGATACTCGCAAACAACAGGTATAGAATAGACATCAATAGAAGAATCAAGGGAGTAAAGAAAACTCAACATGACTAACCCTCATGGGTCGCAAAAAATTTCTAGGTCCTACCAACCCTCCTCTCACAGTCAAGTACGACCCCATACATAGCTAACCAATCCATCTTTAAAATCATCTCGTATCCCGCAAATCCCAACACATAGACATCACAATCAAATTCTACACCTAAAATAGAAATTCTCAAACTCCTGTAAATCATGGATAAGTGTGTCGAATCACCTATAGGGTTTGAAACTATAATGGGATTGGTAACAACTGAGGTTTATAAGTGCAAGAAGTCAACCAAAGAAATAGAAATAAACGAATGCGAAGCTCCCAAATCTAAAAGAGTACGAACGGAAAAATCAGAGATAGAGATTAAATCTTCCACAGAGACTTTCCTTCCTCTATCAGGACCACTACTAGTCGGTGTTGCCTCCAATGCATGCACCATAGTGGACACTGCTATTGTACTAGCACTCTATCCATTCTTCTGTGGACATCCCCTATTCAGGTGTCCCGACTGCCCATAATTGTAGCACTTTCCCTTAAGCCTCCTACAGTCCTTGGTGAGATGCCCTAGCACCCCACAACCATGACACCTGATATCATCCTTATTGGTCTTTTCCGCGGATTTCCACCCAGCTTTTTCTTGTCATTCTTATTCCAAAACTTTTTCTTAGGACCAGAGAACTTAGGAGCCACATTCTTTTCTTCCGTCTTTCTTATTCTCATGCATCAAAGCCTCATATGTCACTCCCATAGGAATGCGAGTCAAAGCCAAGCCTTGGAGAGGTTAATTCAACCCTCTTGCAAATCGAACGGCCTTCTTATGAGCAGTACTTACAAAGTCTATGCCAAGCCTGGATAATTTGTTAAACCAATTGATGTATTTCTTTACTAACATACCTCTTTGCTTCAAATTTAAAAATCGTTCCACCTACATTCCCTTCTCAACGGATGACAGAAACTTCCTTTCAAAGCTACTTTTAAATTCGGCCCAACCCATATTCCTTCCTTCAGCCTCTATAGTTTCCCACCAAAACGAAGCCTCCTCCTTAAGTTGCTAAGCTGCAAGCCGAACCCTCATCTCAACCTCAAGTTCCAACAACTTAAAAACCCTCTCGGTCTCTCTAATTTAGGTGCGCGCCTCCATAAACGTCTCGGTACTCGAAAAATTATTTCCACCTAAACTAGAAAAGTCCTTACAAAGCTTAGAGAAATTCGCAGCTGTAGGTAGGTTAGGAGGAACCACTGCAGCAGGTGTTGGAACCTACGCATGTCCTTCTCCCCCAACAGGCACTGTAGCTTCTAAATATCTACAAAACTAACTAGGGATAAGAACTCCCTCAAGAAGATTAGAGGCCCCTGACATGCTATGCAAAAGATAAAATAGAAATTTAGAATCCGGAGGAATCAGAGGAATGTTGGAACTTTGACTAAAGTGGATATACTTTAATTTCAAAAATTAACTTTTGCCTTTTGAAAAATATATTTTCTTTCAAAAAGTCTTATTTAAAATAAATTATTTTTTGTGATCTTGAAAACCTTATGTTCTAATACCAAATGTAACACTCCACACCCCTTTACGCTATCCTAATATGGAATCTCATTAAGGAATGCAGAGTGTTGTAGGTATAAAGACAGTAAACATCACAGAGACTAAGATTTCACAAGACATAAAAGAATAAATTCATAGCGGAAGAAAATACAATTCATAGCAAAATGAAAAAACCATTAATCATTCTCAATTATTTCAAATAAGCCAAAGTGTCGTAGAAGTTCCATGTCTTAATCTCAGTCACAACAGAAATATCAGAGTATAAAATAAAAGTATCCCCAAATAGCCAAAAAAATACAAGCAAACTGTGGAAAGAAAATAAAATGAACAGTACATCTCTAAAATAATTTTCCATGAGAAATCAAAAGAGCAATCCAATCTAAGTAGTTCCTTCCTTAGATCATAACGGGAAGAAAAAGGAAAGAAGAAAATGGATAAGATAAAAGTATGGTGAACTATAGTAATTTCTAGCACAACTAATAAGAGGAGACAAATAAATAAAACAATAGTCTAGTATAAAATAAGGGAACAAGTGCCTGTTTACAATAGGATAAAGTAGGGGTAAAATAAAGGATGTTATATCAAGATATTCGACAATGATGTTGACTGTTTTGCACTTTTACAACTAGAACAAATTAGGAATAAATTCCTAATACTACCCAAACGATCAGTTGCATTGAATCATGGATAACATATGCCCACTATGGGTTTAGGTTTATGAGGTCCTAGCCCATCAGCGATTTGACGTAAGCTTATCCGTAGATGCGAAAATGGCTTATGTCCCAAAATCGAGGGAGTGCATGCATACTGACTCGCCGGAGTGGCACTCACACCCTCTTAATTGGACCAACTTACATCCACAACGTAACAAGGTGTGTGCGCTTACCTCAAGTGAGGTCGAAATGATAACTAGGGTATGCCACATGGAATGGATCCCAAACAACTTGGCTCAAATCCTCCAACCCTTAATTTGGCCCCAAAACAATTCTATCTTATTAAGCCCGACGACAAGGAGTATTGTGCTTAAATTTTATCTTTATTATGTTTATATCCAAAAAACTCGACAACAAGGAATACTGAGCTTTAAATCCTGACAACGAGGAGTACTTGGTTCCTATTACAAATTAACATGTTTATAGCCCGATAACAAGGAGTATTGAGCTTTAAAACTCGACAACGAGCAGTACTAGGTTCCTACTGCCAATTAACATGTTTATAGCCTGACAACAAGGAATACTGAGCTTTAAAACCCGAAAATGAGGAGTACTAAGTTAACATGTTTACATATAGGCATGCTTACATTTTAATTCTCATAATTATGTCATTTTTCTCAACTACAGTAAATTCTATTTAATATGCACTTATTCAGTTCAGTTTCCTTTATTTCAATTATTATTCCCAATTTGTTGTTTTTGAATATATTCAGAGTTTAGCCTTAATTTGGATTATTTCAGTTTCGCGTATTTCATCCCCAACCTATAAGTAAGTCAAAAAAGGGAAGAAAAGATAATCCAACAAAAACATAAGGCTTATAGGTTCATGCCTGTTTCGACATATTCATATGCTCTTTTTAGGCATATGTTTAGCGCAAATGCAAAAATAAAAAGGAAAAGAAGGGGAAGTAGAAAAGAGATTCTGAATAGCAAGCCACAAGGATTCTGAATTAATTTTCAATTGTAGATAGAGGAATTCAAAAAAGAAATAGGATAACTATATAATCTGAATCAAGAGTAGAGAATAATTCGGATCTAAAACAATTCCAACTACTATTTTATAGATTTGATCCAAATATTAGAAGAAATCTAAAAATTACTAAAAACTCACCTAAAGATTGCAAATCCAAAAAGGTCCAGGTAGGATAATGATTCAACCTACAAATAGACAATACTCTAGAATTTATGCCCAGGCAATATTTTATTTTAGAGAAAAAGTGAAGTGGAGGCGAAGAAAATTAAGAAGAAGAAGTGTGTGGGGGAGGGGTTGGAGTACATGTCAATTTATAGGTGTGGAAGAGAAATCTAAGCCTCAGGATAATTAAGTTTTCAATCACAATGCTCAAAACCATGTCAGTAGGAAGTCTTCAGAACATAGCATCCAATTGACTCGTACCAGGAACGAAATCGTGCCTAGAAACGTTATTTCGGTCGACATACCCGCCCTAGTGGGTCGACATAGGGGTCGACCCACATGGGTCATTGGTCGACCCATATGGGACCGAGTCATCCCAGATGTACGTTGATTTCACTGTATTTGTTTTTTAACTTTATTTTAAATCTTTGGTTTAAAATTCAAACTTTAACTAATCATGACATATTGTTTTTAAGTCTGTTTTATGCAAATCAAAAGTCTATCCGAACAAGAAAATCGTGACGGACCCAATGGCGCAACCGCCATTACCCAATTCTCGATTTTTTCTCAACTTATTATTATATTAACAATTAGTTAATTAATTATTGTTTTGTTAAAATTAGGGTTATTACCGCGTTTCTCTTATTATCTCAGGCCCAAGCACTAACTTCTCTCGAGTCTGTAACCAACGGGATGCAAAACTACATGGTCTACCATACAATGCCTCATACGGTGTCATTCCAATACTCAACTGTTATTATAAGAAAACTCAACTAAACGTAGATTGTAGTCCCACGATCCTCCAATTTCTAACACATAACTTCTAAAAAGATCTTTCAGTTCTCGACTAACCCTTTCAGTCTAACCATATATGTAGGGATGATAAGACGTACTCATACATAGCTCGATTCCCAACGTCTTTTGCAAACTCTTCTGGAATCCACTAGTAAACAATGAATCTCAATAACTAACTATACTCTTTTATATCCCATGGAATCGAACTATCCACTTAAGATATATCTTAGCCAATTTCGTTGCCATTCTAGTTGATCTGATAGGAACAAACTTTGTGCTTTTGGTCAAATGATTTGTAATGACCCAAATACTATCATTTCCTGCCCTTGTCCTATGTAATCCATCGATAAAATCCATCGACATTTGCTCCCATTTCCACGTTGGAACTTCCAATGGCTGCAATAATCTGCTCAGCTTTAACTAACTAACAGTTCAAACACTTTGAGATAAATTCCCTGACATCCCGCTTCATACCTTTTTAGTAGTAAACTCACTTCATATTTTGATACATCTTATTACCACCAGGATGAATCGTAAATCCGGAGTGATGACATTCCCTCAGAACCTCATCTCTCAATCCATCTATATCAGGAATAACCAGTTGTCCATTCTTGCGAAGCCAACCATCTCGATCGACTTTGAAATCCTTAATTTCCTTGGGTTCCACTCTCATCTCCAACCTACAGATGACCTCTACAAGATTAGCATCTCTCTTCTGGCTTTTGTCGATCCTTTTGCTGAGAATCGATCTAATCGATAAGCTTGCTAACATCTCAAGCTCTAACTCGCAATGACGGCTGAAATCAAATTCATCTGAATACTAGAGAAGCTTCCATTCTAAAACATGGCTCCCAAATTTGCATGTCTTCTACTTAATGTGTCGGCGACTACGTTACCTTTTCCTAGAGTATAGGCTATACCAAAATCATGTGACGCCAAAAATTTTAACCATCGTTGTTGCCGAAGATTCAAATATTTTTAGGAGAAAAGGTACTTCAATGACTTATGATCTGTAAACAACTCAAAGCTAACTCCCAACGAGTAATGCATCCAGATCTTCAAAGCAAACACTATCATCGCTAACACTAAATCGTGGGTCGGGTAATTTCTTTCATGCGCTTCAGTTATCAACTTGCAGAAGCCACAACCTTATCCTTTTGCATTAATACTGCTCTAAGTCCAATATCACATGCATTGATGTATACCACCATCTCTTCATTCCCACTCGGAACAGTCAACACATGAGCACTCGTCGAACATTCCCACTCGGAACATTCCATGCGAAGACATGATTCTTCTTCGTTAATATGATTGACAGTGCAGGTATTTTTGAGAAATCCTTAATAAATTGTTGGTAATATCCAGCTAAACCAAGTAAAGTCGAACATCCATCACATTCTTTGGTCGATCCAATCCTGAATTGATGCCACCTTAGTGGGATCCACAGCTATTCCTTATCTCAATATGACATGACCTAAAAATCTCACTTCTTTCTTCTAGAAGTGACACTTCGAAAACTTATCCTTTAGCTGATGTTTCCATAAGATTTCCAAAACAATCCTTAAGTGAGTCTTGTGTTCTTCCTTAGTCCTAGAATAAACCAATATATCACGACCTTGTTCAATTGATATCTGAAAACTTGATTCAAAAGATCCATAAAATATGTTGGCGCATTAGTCAATTCAAATGGCATCCCCATCCACTCATAAAATTTGGATGGTGCCTTAAAAGCAATCTTCGGCACACTATCCCTAACCACTCTTAGTTGGTGAAATCCTATCACCATATCCATCTGGGAAAACACCTTAGCTTCGTGAAACTGATCAAACAAGTCACTGATTCTCGACAATGCATACTTGTTCTTCTTAGTCACCTTGTTTAACTCATGATAATCCACACCTAATCGCAACGATCCATCAACCTTAGTTGCAAACACTAACGGTGCACCCTATTCGGATACGCTTCTCCGAATGAATCATTTACTTAAAAGACTCACTTGCACCTCCAACTCTTGCTATTCGTTAGGCGTCATCCACCTAAAAGGCACAACAATAAGTCTGGTTCCATCCACTAGATCAATCTAAAGCTCAATCTCTCGATGTGGCAGAAGTCCTTTGACCTCTTCAAAGACATCCAAAAACTAACTAGTGATTGGCACCAATGATAATCCTTCCTGTGAAATCACAAGAGAATATAAAAATTTGACCAGAACCCCATCCTCCAATAAACAGTGTATCACCATCATTCTCCCTTCCACATTCCTGATTGCCACTTTCAGCCCCTCGTAATCCACAATAGCTGCGTACCCCTTGAGTCAGTCCATACCCAGAATAATCCCAAACCTAGCCAAGTTCAAAACAATCACACACAAAAGACCAACCATGACTCGATGGGACTAGACCACGAAAAATCATACAAAGATTAGAAGACCCCCCACTGGATTAGTCACAACTAATGGTCTATCAACAATCTCAGGTTCTAAACCCAACTGGCAAACAAGCTCATAACAAATAAAAGAATGTGATGCACTAGTATAAAAAACTCAAACTGAAGCATCTCTAATAGAAAGGATATTTTGCACAACAACACTCTTCCATTACTTCGTAGTGTTCGGACCCCTTGAGGAAGACAACATATCATCCAAATCATATGCTCTCACAACCTGCTTATTCTTCGGTGGTTTGGACAGTTTTTCTTCATATGCCCAGGCTTATCATAGTTATAACACTTCCTCTCCACCATAGGGTTCTTGCCATCCTTGGAATAATGACCCATCTCATGACAGTTATAGCATGTAAACTCATCCTTGGGTGGAAAATTTTCCCTTTTTGTTGCTGCTTTTCATCTCTTTGATAGCTGGAAGTTCTCCATAATCGCTCATTTGTTCTGTTTTGTCACAACTCTCGCATCTGCTGTTTCCTTTTTCCGTTCGATTTTATCTTGTTACTACCACATTGTTGTAGGTTCGACTCCTCCTTATATTCCACAACAACCTCTATCTTCTACGGAAACAAATTCTTCTTCCTTAACACCTTCTTGACTAGCTTCTCATAAGGATCATCGATATGATTTATCAGTTGTTTCCCAAGAAACGCATCTAGACCCAACATAAATTTCTCGTTCTTTTGATAAAGACTCTTAATATAAGAACGAGCATACTTGAATAAAGCTTCAAACTCAACCACATACTCAAACATAGGTCTGTCTCCTTGCTTAAGCTCGACAAGTTTCTTAAAGAGAAACGACTTTTGGACCGTTGAAATAAACTTTGCCTCGAACCTGGTTTGGAACTGATCCCAAGAAATTTCATCATCTTAAGTCTCTAAAGTAATGGAGTTCCACCATTACATTGCTCTTCCTTGCAGTTGCTTTAATGCAAGCATCCTCTTAATTGCATAAGTTATTCCCAGATCTCCGAAGATACGAGCATATATATCCAACCAATTCCGAATCTCAACGGTAGGTTCCGTCCCAGTAAACAGCTTGCCACCTAGAAAAGTATAATCCTTGCAGAGCTTGGCGAAATCAACAACTCTAGGTGCATGCACAGGAACAATATCTTTACTCCTGCCTCTAGAGTAGGCATCCTTATCAAGACCACTGCCATCAAGGCCTCGAACATAGCAGGATAATTCGGTATAGAAGTAGCAGCTTCCGATTGGCTACCCTCATCTACCTATCCAGTAGAAGGCTCTTCCCAAGTAGAGTGCCTTGAAGGTCAACGTCTCATTCTTATCTGAATCGAGAATGATCAATCCACATTAGAGAAAGACCGCAATGGTGCTTAAGTGCTTACTAACATACTAAACTATATTATAGTATAGTAATCATCCATTAAAAATTACAAGTATGTCTCTCATACGCTTTTACGCTCGCGGACTTTAGGTAAAATTGATCCAAAGATCTGATACCAAATGTGAAAACCACGCCATAACTCCTGCACCAAACTAAGGAAAAGTGCATTGAATGACATGCTATGCCGATATGGGACGATCATCAAGGAAGAATAACTGAAACAGAGCATATCGTATAACTCACAGCACATAGATAACATATAGTTGAAAATGTACAACAGGGTATAGTAGTGAAGCATAACAGAACATAAATTCCAGTCTCTATAACATCATTGAGTCAATAATATCAAACATCTATGTAAATGAATATATGTACAACAAGCCACGCTACATATCTCTCAAAGTATCATCAATCATTAACATACAACGGAATCGACAAATATCTACATAATATAGAAGTAACACGCTAACCTCCTACTCATCATCGCACAAAATTATTAGCACCAAAACTTTCACCTGCTATCTCAGTCTACTCACCAATATCATTGATAAGTATCCCAAGGTTATAAGAAAAAACATAAAACCTTGAGTTAAACAACAGTCTTAGTAGGTGATAAAATAACTACCAATATTACACAAGATATAAGAGTATGGAAAGTTCTAAATTGATCTGTCCCGACAACCACATAATTAGCACATGATAACCATCTATAATATGCCACTCCAAACAGGAAAAGGACATCGCCCAATCCCGCCTCTCTTCGACGACCTACGGTGATAGCCTACCCAAAGAAATAGAGAAGAAAGCAAACAATCAACCATAGCATCCATAGTAACCAATATCCTAGCTATCACTGACTAAAGATTTGAATATATCAATCATCGAATGACTGGTTGTTGTCGTCCTCAAGGGCTAATGGAAACCCCGGTTCCAGTCAGATTATCGTACACCACCTATTGTTTGTTTTCCTCTGTTGAGACAACTAGGTCCATCTTGACCCAGGGTGCAACAACCCTCCCGAAGTGGGCCTAAATTTCGACCTAGAAAAGGCCCATTGAAACTTAAAGCCACTCTAAACAGATTATTGGTTCTTGTAAGGAATTACATTTGCATAGAATAACAAATAAACGTAGCGTTATGGAATCTCACACAACGGAACTAGAAAATATAATACCAAATTAAGATGTACCATTTCATAAATAGACACAGAATTCAAACACAAATTATCAAGATACAATTATTCAATAGGTACATTATTAAAATTCATCATTTAGAGTTTCCGTAAGCAATACAGCAATGATAACTAATAATAGCATAATATCTCCATCGTCCTCTTCAGCTCCATCATTGCTTCGCCCATTGAATCTACCCCACCTACTGATTTGTTGGATATGTTAAGGAGAGGGGTTAGAAATAAAGTCCTGTGTGACTGAAAATAATAATTGCTTAAAGACCATACCCTAGATTTAATATGTTATATATATATATATATATCAAGGTATGTCTACGAAATACACAAGAACACACATTAACAAGTAGTATCTAACCAATGAGGTGGATATCCTAATCAATCGCTTAAGACCTACATTAGTGCATTTAGGGTGAAGACACAACGAGGTGCGCATTCTTGGTCACTTAAGGCCCATTTTGACTTATTTAATAAAGGTGGATACTTATGATCTCTTATAACCCTGAGGCGGACCCTGTAACACCCCACATTCCTTAATGTCACTCGTATGAGGAATTCATTAACAAAGTATGGAGCATTGTAGGTAGAAAGACAAAAAGTCATCACAGAGACTAAGATTTCACAAGACATGAAAATAAATTTACAGCGGAAGAAAACTTTCATTTAATCAAACCATTACAAAATGTCATGTCTCAAAACCTCAGTCAAAACAATATCAAATAAAATTATATTATTCCCAAATATAGTCAAAAGATATAACCTTACCTTGAAAAGAGAGCAAGCAGAAATCCATCTTGTAGAAACCCATCATGATAAAGCTAACAAAGAACTATACACTTTCTCCTTGAAAGCCAAGGGGGAAAGAAAGAGGAAGGAAACGGGTCAGACATAATGTCTGGTGAGCTGCTGGGATTAACAGCCCGACTTACTATGTTAAGTAAATCAGGTAAACAGTTGTTCTAGCAATATATAAGGGTAGATGTTTATACATGTCTAAAGGTGAACAATAGCTCATATAAACTAATATCAAGGATTGACAATTCATATACAAATAAACAAAGATGATACTAGAAATTAGATTAAGAAGACTAACTGTTTTTCCCTTCTACTATAACATACTAGTATAACAGTTCAACCCGAATATCCTGTGTCCGCCCTGACAGTAGGGTGTATCACTCCCTAACCCAGTAACTTCCATCCATAAAAAATATCCGTAGGTACTTTGACGTCTTATTTTCCACTTTCGGACCCATGCATGCTCATGACTCCGCCGGAACGCGCCCCTACCACCCCCAACAAGACTAGAGTTACCCTAATTACTACCCAAACGATTGGCTCCCTATTACCCGAATATCATGTGTCTGCCCCGGCAATATGGTATATCACTTGTAATCATTTGTAATCATTAGTTTACGTGATTTAATAAATGCAATGTCAAACATTCGTCCATACAAGTTGCCTCGGAACAGGACAAATCGAATGTACTCTTTTACTACATCTTGTTGGTAAATTCCTGCGGATTAGTAATAAGAAGTCCTCGCATCATGCAGAACCATAGTACGTAGAGGCTACTGCTACAAGTATAATCCTGGTAGCTAACCAGTGACATCAACAAGCAGTTCTTTCCGTTATAAGGCATGTGCCTTCGAAACATCTTAACCCGAATAAGCATATCTGCAAATTCAGTTTCGAACGCAAAGACGGTTCGAAGTGGTTTTGGATCCAATGCCGATTCCTCGAACCAACACGTTATACGTAAAAAAGGGAATTTGATCGATGGTTAATTCTTTAATTATCAAATCAAATAGTGCGATTAAGTACATCAGCAGAAAAAGCCCTTTAAATTAAAACCATTCATTAAAAATCAATTCATCGATTCTATATACTTATCTCAACGGGATAAGTGTATTCACAAATCTCTTGTTTTCGTTACTTTGAAAACTATAGCCATACCGTATCTCCTTGGAATAAGTGTATCCACAAAACCTATTGTTTTCAATACCTAAAAAATACTGCTATATACTTAACTCGGTGGTATAAGTATAATCACAAATTTTATTTGGGCCAAACAATGTCATTTGGTACATTATTTTACTATAAAACCAAAACGGTTTTATTTAACTTCCAAACTTTAAAAATTAAAGTTTATAACATCACTTTTGGAAATAATAAGTTAATTTCCAGCATCTGCTTTCGTTTTCAAACCATTATCATCTATTGGATAATAATGAAGTTGCTCAAGTTGGGGTATTTTATCTACCTTTCAGACCTTGACTCAACAACATTCTCATCTTCGAGATAAATAGAAGTTTGTCAATACTAAATCTAATATCTGGTAAATGTCACTATAAGTTCCATTTACTATTCAATTCAACTAAGGTTTTAAAACTCCTCTCTCCATTTGAAAACCTGGTTTAAATTACAATCACTTTTACTTATCAATTATTAAGTAAACCATCATTTAGAACCATCGCATAAGTTTTAAATATCTTTTTAAAAAACCTTGTTTATAAGACTTGGATTTATTATAAAATCCCTTATAAAATCTCTTTTAAAAATCTAATTACAAACTTGACTTCCTTTTCTTCACAAACTCCAAATCTTATAAATTATGGTTTAATTTTAAAATCAAAACACTATAAAAACTTCGCTTAAAAATCAATTTAAATCATTTAAAAGCTTTTATGAATATCCAACTTGTCATAAATGTCAATTCTAAAATCTAATATCAATGTAGCATCTTTTTCCAAGTTCAACAAAACTATTTATTAAGTTTTCAAAACAACTGAAAATCATTTAAAAACTCAATTAACTATAAAAATAGGGTTTTATAACTTGATAAAACTTCATTATAAAACTTAGTAAAGGTTTACCACACGAAATCTCCAGTCATAAAATTTATTTTTAAAACAGGGATTTCGCTTTACAAAACATTTTATAATTCAAAAATAAAATCCAACTATAAATATTGATCTATTTATAAAACCATTATCTCATATAACTCATATAAAAAAATTACAAAACCTTGCTCTTGTTATAAAATTAATTTTTATTACTTCAACATAGTCAATTCGCCCAATGGCGAATCAACTACTTAAAAAGATGGATTTTTTGCCGTCTGCTGCCAATCACTTAACCAATACTATTTATTGATTAATAACATATCAATGTTGAATTTAATTCAAAAATCATCATCCAAATCAGATTTTAAATGTTACTTGTGTTAGATAGTTTATATGTGTAAAATATGAAAGCAAGTAACATCCAAATCATTGAGGAATCATTTTGGATCCTTTCAACCTGTCCCCCTACATCACAACTCATATATCAGTTTATATATGCATATAAATTAGATAATCTAATCTAATTCATTTAAGATGAATCTTCCGCTTAATAGTAGGTAATGTCAAAGGTTATCCATTCACAAACGGGAATTATATATCAACAACCACCAACAAAGCAATAAATCATCCAAACATACAATTTATATACTAACAACAATGAATATTATTACATAAAATAACCCAATTCCAAGTATTACAGAAAGCTTGAGAGTTAACTCACCATCTATTCCATTTAAATGATTTCGCTCAATTTATCTAATTTCAAACAGGCATTTGAAATTAGGTAAAATTCCAAATAACTTTAAATCACTCCAAACCTGTTTCTACACATAGAATTTGGCGATACGAATCCAACACAACTTGTTTCGTGCAATCTAATCAACCCCTAATTCCTTCTTCCTCCTTTTAAACCTGTTTCCCTCCTATACACTGTAACACCCCGTATGTTGAATAACTTGCTATAATATAAAAGAGGGCAGAATTAAATTTTAAAATCTGAATCAGGGGAAACGGGCTATGCCATTGCGTTCATCTCAGAAAAATAAGCGAAATAGAGTCCGAGTTTTCGAAAACCGGAGTCCGTATGACCCAGATAAGGCCCAAAGAAGTTTCAGAAAATTTAAAACATATTTTAAATAGTAAAATTTTCAAATTTCAGAAGTGGCGGGAAAATTCCCGCCAGACCCAGGGAGTCGACCTGCCCACCAGGTCGACTGGGGAGTCGACCCTAGTGTCGACCTGGGGGTCGACCTCCCTGGTCGAGCCCAGGTGACCTGGGTGCACCAGTTTGGCTTTTGGGCTGTGTTTTGGTGGCTAGGACGAGATCTGACGGCTCTAATCTGATTTAGGGTTAATCTAATGGCCTAAAACACCTAACTAATCTATAAATACACCCTAAGACTACCCTAATTCATACTAAAAATAGAAACAATGCCGTCATGCCGTCAAAATGCAACTTGAAGGAGCCTCCATCAAATTGTAGAAGAAGATAGTATCTCAAATCAACTTCTAATCAACTCTAGCAACTTAATCTTCTTCTTAGGAGTGCTAATCAACAAGTTGTAAGTTTTCTATAGCCTTAATGACCAATTATTGAGATGATTATGATAGGATATAATGAGGTTATGGCTATGAATGTGGATCAATGCAAGTTATATGTTATGTGTTAATGATGTTATGCATGTTATGCAAGTTATATGCTATGTGTTAATGATGTTATGCATGTTATGCAAGTTATATGCTATGTGTTTGTGATGTTATGCAAGTTATGCAAGTCATATGTTACATGTTCATGATGTTATGCAAGTTATGCAAGTTGTATGCTATATGATCATGATGTTATGCAAGTGTTAGGCTATGTGTTCATGATGCTAGTTATGCAAATTGCTATGATAAACATTGATCCATTATGACACCATGATTATGCAAGTTTGGTGTATGATTATATGCAAGTTCATCTATGATATGTATGCAAGTTTGGTGTATGATTATATGCAAGTTCACATATGACATGTTATGCAAGTATGGTGTTTGATTATATGCAAGTAACATGTGCAAGTTTACACCTTTGTATGTCATACATACATATGCAAGTTAACCCCTTTGTATGTCATACATACATATGCAAGTTTACCCCTTTGTATGACATAAATAACTTATGCAAGTTAACCTCCTTATGACATATGTGATTCATGCAAGTTTGGGTTGATTATTTATGCTAGTTGGGTTTGATGCTATATGCATGTTGACACCTTTAAACCCATGTTGATGCTAATGTTATGCAAGTTGAACCCATTATATTTGTGATGAATCTTCCCTTTTATGTCATGTTAGCGAATTACGTGGGGAACGATGGGGTTAATATACATGTTAATGAAATGGTGTGAAGTTGGTATGATTATGCATACCATAAAGTGGATGGACATAATTGAGTCAATTATGTACATTGTTAAAATTGGAATTAATTAGGGAAAATTAATTCGGGGGTGATTAATTAGGTGTTATTAATCGACTAAGACACGAGGTTGGACCCTTTTGTAGCATAAGACTGCCCAGAACCGACCGGCAAATCCAGCGGCTACAAATGATTGGCCCAATGTGAGAGGTCTTAGGCACAAACTACATACGCGACAAGTGTAAGGACACGAGGTTAGACTCGGTTATGGCGTAAGGCTGCCCGGACCCAACCGGCAAATCCAGCTGCCATAAAAGATAGTCTAATGTGAGAGGTCTTTACAACGGTTACGTTCTTAATCAATTAAGAAACACTTAACCAGATAAGCATGTAGTGGGCATGAGGGGTTAAGTGGGTGCCTTCGGTGTCATGTGGAAATCAAATAAGTGCCTTGGGTGGCATGTGGAAATCTAGTGGGTTGCCTTGGGTGGCAATAGAAAATACGATTAGAATACTTAACCAAGTGGAAACCTGTAATTAAACATGATTAAAGGGTTAAGTGGGATGCACTAGATATAATGACAAGCTTTGGTGGTAGCTTATGGGGGCCCATTTCAACCAGTAACCCATATGTATCTTATTGGGCTCGACCCATGTCGAGGACGGGACACGCGTAGTGGGCTTGATTATAAGAGGCCAAAACGGGTTAGCGGTGGCAACGCAAATCCAACGGGTTTTATATGTGTGTGTGGACCCGGGTTGGTAGGTAAGACGTTGTTGCATCGTGTAGGTATAAGCCGTGCACCATTTGTTGTATCGGGTTGCCACTTTGGGGAGTGATGCACCCCACTGTGGGGCCAGCACGGGTATCTACGGTAGGGAGCCGATCGCTTGGGAGTAGTGGGTACACCTAGTGGAGATAGGGGCAGATAGCACCTATGTAGTCAGCTAGGGGTACACGAAACTACTGGGTAAATTTTCTAATTCCTTGGGTGGGATCAACCTTTAAGTAGGAATGACTGGTGTGGTGCAGTTAGTAATTACCCTTGGGTGGGTAGATGCGTCTTTACCGTTATCTTAGTTCATCCTATGTCTAGTTGGCTACTTAGTGTAGTCATTTATCCCCAGTCATCCCGTACCAAGTTTATATCATACCCTAATTACTTTAATGATTGTGTTGTTAAGGTTATAGGGCTCACTCAGACTTATGTCTGACCCCGTTGTTTTTATCTTTTTCCCCCTTCAGGTCCTCAAGTTGGGCCTAGCACTAGTGGGCTTTGATCAGATTTCTTTATCTATCTTCTGGAGCTTGGACCGTGATGTAAAGCCCAGCTTATCTTTTCTTTTATGGCTATTGTTTATGTAGTGGGATTATGTACTTATGTTTTTATCAGGATGGATATTTAGTACTTGACTCTTTATGATGTTGTAACTAAACATGTTTACCTTCTACTGCAATGAAATGATGTTTTAGATTTTCAAGTATTTATATCTGTCTTGTGCAATTTTTCTGTTCTATATTCACTTAAAATGCTCCACCGAAGTTAAGGCATTCCCTTAGTGAGTGACCTTAGCGGGTGTGGGGTGTTACACGTGGTATCAGAGCGAAGGTTACCGGAACAGATAAAATTTTTAGAAAACTATTTTTCTAAAAACATTTTTGGAAGAAGTATTTTCAAAAACATGTCTTTAAAGAGAAAAGTTTTTGAAAGAAAAGCATAATCCCCAATAGCCATGTCTTTATCTTTCGAATTCTCCGTTTTGTATCTTTCCTTTTTCGTTTCAGCATGGCTGAAGATCTTAACTTTCCGGAGGGTGTGACGATACTAGTATGGTATAGGAGATTGATGGAGGCTAGGGCCGCCACTGCGGGTCCAGCAAATATTCCTCCACCAACAGTAGCACCCGATCTTCCTCCTCCTCCCCCTCCTCCTCCTCGCACAGATACTTTTGCTAAGACTTGCAAGGAATTTAAAGCAATGGGAGGGAAACCTTTTCAAGGATCAGAAACTTTTGTGGAGGCTAGAGATTGGCTTAAGGAGGTGGAAGAGTTGATAGACATCTTTGAGATGGAAGAAGGAAAGAAAGTCAAGTTAGCTGCTTGGTTAATGAAGGGAGAGGCCTCATTCTGGTGGGAGGTCACTAATGGAGAATGCCCCGTTGACTCTTGGGCGGATTTCAGGCAAAGATTTGTGGCAAAGTTTCTCTCAAGGGCGGAGGAAAACTTGTATATGGAAAGGTTCTTGACTCTAAAGCAAGGAAACCTCTCGGTGAAGGAATATGTTAACAAGTTTAATCAATTGGCAAGGTTTGGCATAGACATGGTGAATACACCGGAGAAGAAGGCTTTGAGGTTCGTTAAGGGCTTGAATGAACCAATGCATGGATTGGCTATGACTCACATCCCTATGGGGGCCACCTTTGAGAAGCTAGTAGACATGGCACTCATGCATGAGGAAGAGAAGGGTCCCAATGCTAATAAGGCACCCGAGAAGAAAGGAGATCAGAAGAGACCTCAACAACAACAGCAAAACAAGGGTGGAAAAGGCAACGGTGGCAAGGGAAAGAAGAAGTGCTTCAATTGCGGGATACCATGCCACCTAAGCAAGGATTGTCGGAAGAAGAAAAAGACTGGCTGCTATCACTGTGGCGAAGCAGGGCATCTAGTGAAGGATTGCCCTAAGAAGGGGCAAAGGACGGGATCTACCTCAGGGGGACAGGTGCAAGCTCTTATGGCACCAGGTCAGGCAAGGGGGCAAGTTCAGGCTCTCGCGGTTCCACCGATTCAGGAAAGAGGTAGAACTATTTCCGTTGAAAGTCTGGTTTTACTATTTGATCATCCTTTCCGTACATTGTTTGACTCTGGCGCATCGCATTCGTTTATGTCATCATCATTAGTTGAGTCACTGCACTTAGACACCAGTCTAGTAGATGATCCCTTGGTTGTTTCAAACCCAATTGGGGGCTCCACTTATTTGTCCATGATATGTTTGGGTTTGAAGATTTCTATACTTAGCGTTGAGTTTAGATGTGATGGTTTTGTTTTGGGCTTCACGGGCTATGGGTTGATTTTGGGCATGGACTAGTTATCCAGTAATGGTGCCGTTCTTGATTGCGAAAGGAGAATTATTAGGCTCATAACCCGCTTGGGGAACACTCTCGAGATTTCTTGTAATCCCATGGGTTCTGTTATGCTAAGTTATCTTGAATCGCTTGACGCTTCGGTCGAGAGTTTGCGATCTGTTGGAGTGGTCCGGGAATACTCGGATGTGTTTGAGGAGGTGAAGGGCTTACCTCCGAAGCGGGAGATTGACTTCCGAATATATCTGGTGGATAATGCTAAACCTATATCTTTACCAGTGCGCCACATGGCTCCTCGTGAGAGGAGGGAACTCCATAAGCAAGTAGGGGAGTTGCTTGAGAAGGGGTTCATAAGACGAAGTATATTGGAGTGGGGTGCTCCAGTAGTTTTTGCCACGAAGGCGGATGGGTCCCTCAGACTTTGTGTAGACTATAGAGAACTCAACAAGCTCACAAAGAAGAATAGACACCCATTGCTGAGGATTGATGATCTTTTTGATCAGTTGGTTGGCGCTTCAGTATTTTCTCAGTTGGACTTAGCCACGGGGTTTCATCAGTTGAGGGTGGCTGAGGATAGCATAGACAAGACTGCTTTTAGGACTCCGGATGGTTTCTATGAGTGGCTGGTGATGCCATTTGGTTTGACGAACGCCCCTGCATATTTTGTTGATTTGATGAGTAGGGTGTTCAGGGAGTTCCTTAATAAGTTCGTGGTGGTCTTTGTGGATGACATCTTAGTATTTTCTAAGAGTGAGGAAGAGCATGCCCTACATCTTAGGGAAGTGTTGGAGACTCTTCGAGCGCATAGCCTTAAGGCTAAATTCTCTAAATGTCACTTCTGGAGGAAGGAAGTGCGGTTCTTGGGGCACGTGGTACCCAAGGAGGGGATAGCTGTGGATCCCGCGAAGGTAGTATCCATCCAAGATTGGAAGGTTCTGAAGAATGCTACCAAGGTGAGGAGTTTCTTGGGGTTGGCTGGCTACTATAGGAAGTTTATCAAGGACTTCGCGAAGATATCAGCCCCATTAACTCGCTTGACGAAGAAGAATCTTGTCTTCGCATGGGACGTAGATTGTGATGATGCGTTCCGACGGTTAAAGAGAGCTTTAACCACCGCTCCAGTCTTATTGTTGCCAGATGGGAGTAAGCCATTTGTTGTCTATACCGATGCTTGTGGGACAGGACTGGGCGCAGTCTTAATGCAAGAGGGAAGGGTAATAGCCTATAGTGGAAGGCAGTTGAGAGCACATGAGAAAAATTACCCTACCCATGATTTAGAGTTGGCCGCTATTGTTTTTGCGCTTAAGATTTGGCGCCATTATCTTATGGGAGAGAGGTTCGAATTGTTCACTGACCACAAATCATTGAAATACTTGTTTTCTCAGAAGGATTTGAACTTGAGGCAGCAAAGGTGGATGGAGTTCTTAGCATCCTATGATTTCGAGATAGCGTATACCCCTGGCAAGGGTAACGTGGTGGCGGACGCCTTAAGTAGAAAAAGGTTGTCCTTGAGTCCATTGTTCGTAGAACGACGAAGCTTGGAATATATCTCGATGTTTGATTTCAGACCTTCCGTTGACTATATACCCGGTTTGCTAGCATCCTTGGAGGTCAGATCTACTCTTTTGGGACGGATTGGCGAGGCACAGCGGGACGACCCATAGTTGGTTGAGTTGGTAGAGAGGCTCATAAGGGGGGGTTCGTCCAGCCATTTGAGTAGGTACACCCTAGACGATAGGGGGTGCTTACGTAGAGACGGTAGACTTTGTGTACCACAAGACGAGGGTTTGAGGAAGGCTATTCTTGATGATGCACACCGTTCTAAGATGACCATTCATCCCGGTGGGGACAAGATGTACCAAGACATGAAGCGAGTTTTCTTTTGGGTCGGTATGAAGAAAGATGTGGCTGAGTATGTCGCTAGATGCTTGGTGTTCCAACAGGTGAAAGTGGAGCAAAAGAAACCAGGTGGGTTGCTTCATCCATTGGAAGTTCTGCAATGGAAGTGGGATAGTGTCTCGATGGATTTTATTGACGGGTTACCGAGATCGAGGAAGGGTAATACAGGAATTTGGGTTGTGGTAGACAGACTTACAAAGAGCGCCCATTTCATACCCGTGAAGAGCAAGAGGACTGCTCCATGGCTAGCTTCAGTTTATCTTCGAGAGATAGTTCGATTGCATGGGGTACCCTCTAGCATAGTGAGTGATCGAGATCCTATCTTCACTAGTGAGTTTTGGAAGAGTTTGCAAGAAGCAGTGGGGACTCAGTTGTGTTTGAGCACCGCATATCATCCTCAGACGGACGGCCAGACCGAGAGGGTGAATCGTGTTCTGAAAGACCTTTTGAGGCTTTGTATCTTGGATTTTGGAGGTACATGGGAAGAGCATCTTCCATTGGTGGAGTTTGCGTATAACAACAGCTTTCAGTCCAGTATTGGTATGGCTCCTTTTGAAGCTCTTTATGGAAGGCCTTGTCAATCACCTACATGTTGGTGGGAATCTACGGATAAGATCTTGCTTTGGCCTGATATGGTTAGAGAGACTTCGGAAAAGATTGATCTAATTCGAAGAAGGATGAAAGCGGCGCAAGACAGGCAGAAATCTTACGTGGATAAGAGGAGGACGGATCTAGAATTTGATGTTGGGGACATGGTCTTTGTCAAGGTATCTCCATTACGGAATGTGGTTCGCTTTGGGTCCGTTGGGAAGTTAGCTCCAAGGTTTGTAGGACCGTTTCCTATTAAGGAAAGGATTGGACGGATGGCATATAGAGTGGATCTACCCGAGAGACTTAGTGGGGTACATGACGTATTCCATGTATCACATTTGAGGAAGTGCCTACATGAGACCGCAGAGGTGGTAGAGCCGAGCTTGCTTAGAGAAGTGGAGGTAGAGCGTGATGCGACTATTCGACGAGCTCCTACCCGCATCCTTGGGTCAGAGATTAGGAAGTTGAGGAACAGAGAGGTGCGACTAGTCAAAGTGCAATGGGGAGAGGATGAAAGCAATGCTACTTGGGAGACAGAAGCGAAGATGCGTTCACTGTACCCATTCCTTTTTGAGGGTATGTCTTTTAACTTCTCCTTTATCGTTTGTCTAGTACTTATCTTATCTTTAGTATGTCCTCTCATTAGTACCTTTGACCTTTAGATAGGGTAAACCTATGGTTGAAACATGTGTTTGAGACATGTTATGTTTGATGGATGCGTGTGGATGCAAGTGGTTGCTAGTGGTTGCTCGTGGATGCATATACACACACTTTAGGCACTAGATCGGCTCAATCACTTCACATTGCATATAATTGTGTGTAGGTAGCTATATTAGTGGATGTATAATGGTTGTGCTATCATATGGATGATGCATTTTGATGAATGATTGTGCACTCATGTAGAAATAGTATGTGTCGATAGGGTTCTTTCGCATACATATTGGATGCATGGCACTATCATGGTTTGCATTAAGGAGGTCAACTGAATTAGTAGACCGCCTGATTTTGCATTAGACAGGGAACATATACACACGCTCTTTGCATATGTTCATACAGCATTAGAAACTCTAAGGACAATGAATGCCAGTGTTTGATGGTTTAGTAGATGGTTGTTTGTTTGGTAGGATACGTTCTTCTTGACTTAGAGATTTCGGGGACGAAATCCTTTAAGTAGGGGAGAATGTAACACCCCGTATGTTGAATAACTTGCTATAATATAAAACAGGGCAGAATTAAATTTTAAAATCTGAATCAGGGGAAACGGGCTATGCCATTGCGTTCATCTCGGAAAAATACGAGAAATAGAGTCCGAGTTTTCGAAAAACGGAGTCCGTATGACCCAGATAAGGCCCAAAGAAGTTTCAGAAAATTTAAAACAGATTTTAAATAGTAAAATTTCAAATTTCAGAAGTGGCGGGAAAATTCCCGCCAGACCCAGGGAGTCGACCTGGGGGTCGACTGGGGAGTCGACCTGCCCACCAGGTCGACTGGGGAGTCGACCCTAGTGTCGACCTGGGGGTCGACCTCCCTGGTCGAGCCCAGGTGACCTGGGTGCACCAGTTTGGCTTTTGGGCTGTGTTTTGGTGGCTAGGACGAGATCTGACGGCTCTAATCTGATTTAGGGTTAATCTAATGGCCTAAAACACCTAACTAATCTATAAATACACCCTAAGACTACCCTAATTCATACTAAAAATAGAAACAATGTCGTCATGCCGTCAAAATGCAACTTGAAGGAGCCTCCATCAAATTGTAGAAGAAGATAGTATCTCAAATCAACTTCTAATCAACTCTAGCAACTTAATCTTCTTCTTAGGAGTGCTAATCAACAAGTTGTAAGTTTTCTATAGCCTTAATGACCAATTATTGAAATGATTATGATAGGATATAATGAGGATATGGCTATGAATGTGGATCAATGCAAGTTATGCAAGTTATATGCTATGTGTTAATGATGTTATGCATGTTATGCAAGTTATATGCTATGTGTTAATGATGTTATGCATGTTATGCAAGTTATATGCTATGTGTTTGTGATGTTATGCAAGTTATGCAAGTCATATGTTACATGTTCATGATGTTATGCAAGTTATGCAAGTTGTATGCTATATAATCATGATGTTATGCAAGTGTTAGGCTATGTGTTCATGATGCTAGTTATGCAAATTGCTATGATAAACATTGATCCATTATGACACCATGATTATGCAAGTTTGGTGTATGATTATATGCAAGTTCATCTATGATATGTATGCAAGTTTGGTGTATGATTATATGCAAGTTCACATATGACATGTTATGCAAGTATGGTGTTTGATTATATGCAAGTAACATGTGCAAGTTTACACCTTTGTATGTCATACATACATATGCAAGTTAACCCCTTTGTATGTATGACATACATATGCAAGTTTACCCCTTTGTATGACATAAATAACTTATGCAAGTTAACCTCCTTATGACATATGTGATTCATGCAAGTTTGGGTTGATTATTTATGCTAGTTTGGTTTGATGCTATATGCATGTTGACACCTTTAAACCCATGTTGATGCTAATGTTATGCAAGTTGAACCCATTATATTTGTGATGAATCTTCCCTTTTATGTCATGTTAGCGAATTACGTGGGGAACGATGGGGTTAATATACATGTTAATGAAATGGTGTGAAGTTGGTATGATTATGTATACCATAAAATGGATGGACATAATTGAGTCAATTATTTACATCGTTAAAATTGGAATTAATTAGGGAAAATTAATTCGGGGGTGATTAATTAGGTGTAATTAATCGACTAAGACACGAGGTTGGACCCTTTTGTAGCATAAGACTGCCCGGAACTGACCGACAAATCCAGCGGCTACAAATGGTTGGCCCAATGTGAGAGGTCTTAGGCACAAACTACATACGTGACAAGTGTAAGGACACGATGTTAGACTCGGTTATAGCGTAAGGCTGCCCGGACCCAACCGGCAAATCCAGCTGCCATAAAAGATAGTCTAATGTGAGAGGTCTTTACAACGGTTACGTTCTTAATCAATTAAGAAACACTTAACCAGATAAGCATGTAGTGGGCATGAGGGGTTAAGTGGGTGCCTTGGGTGGCATGTGGAAATCAAGTAAGTGCCTTGGGTGGCATGTGGAAATCTAGTGGGTTGCCTTGGGTGGCAATAGAAAATACGATTAGAATACTTAACCAAGTGGAAACATGTAATTAAACATGATTAAAGGGTTAAGTGGGATGCACTAGATATAATGACAAGCTTAGGTGGTAGCTTGTGGGGGGCCCATTTCAACCAGTAACCCATATGTATCTTATTGGGCTCGACCCATGTCGAGGACGGGACACGCGTACTGGGCTTGATTATAAGAGGCCCAAACTGGTTAGCGGTGGCAACGCAAGTCCAACGGGTTTCATATGCGTGTGTGGACCCGGGCTGGTAGGTAAGACGTTGTTGCATTGTGTAGGTATAAGCCGTGCACCATTTGTTGTATCGGGTTGCCACTTTGGGGAGTGATACACCCCACTGTGGGGCCAACACGGGTATCTACGGTAGGGAGCCGATCGCTTGGGAGTAGTGGGTACACCTAGTGGAGATAGGGGCAGACAACACCTATGTAGTCAGCTAGGGGTACACGAAACTACTGGGTAAATTTTCTAAGTCCTTGGGTGGGATCAACCTTTAAGTAGGAATGACTGGTGTGGTGCAGTTAGTAATTACCCTTGGGTGGGTAGATGCATCTTTACCGTTATCTTAGTTCATCCCATGTCTAGTTGGCTACTTAGTGTAGTCATTTATCCCCAGTCATCCCGTACCAAGTTTATATCATACCCTAATTACTTTAATGGTTGTATTGTTAAGGTTATAGGGCTCACTCAGACTTATGTCTGACCCCGTTGTTTTTATCTTTTTCCCCCTTCAGGTCCTTAGGTTGGGCCTAGCACTAGTGGGCTTTGATCAGATTTCTTTATCTATCTTCTGGAGCTTGGACCATGATGTAAAGCCCAGCTTATCTTTTCTTTTATGGCTATTGTTTATGTAGTGGGATTATGTACTTATGTTTTTATCAGGATGGATATTTAGTACTTGACTCTTTATGGTGTTGTAACTAAACATGTTTACCTTCTGCTGCAATGAAATGATGTTTTAGATTTTCAAGTATTTATATCTGTCTTGTGTAATTTTTCTGTTCTATATTCACTTAAAATGCTCCACCGAAGTTAAGGCATTCCCTTAGTGAGTGACCTTAGCAGGTGTGGGGTGTTACATACACTTCTAAAGCCATGGCAGGCTTCCTCTCTTCTGCCTACCTCCTCTTATACTTCGCGGAAACACAATCCGACATCACCACGTCTCTTCTCTTCGCGAGAGCTTCCTTTCCAAACCTTCCACTATCAACTTGCTCCTCCTCCTTAAAATGCGTGCCCCTTCCATGCATGAACAACACCAGTAAAAATGCCACACAAGTTGGTGCCGAACACCGCCAAAATTCTACGCAAGATACTTTATCTCCTAAGTTCAAATTCCACCTCCATTTCGCAAATAAACAACCACACCACTACAAAAATCCAACCTTAGCCATTTGGGGTCACGACAAAGAACTCCAGCACCACTACCTAGGGTCGCACATATTGAAACTTACATGGATTTGAAGATCTCGATGTTGTAAGCTCAAAGTAACTTGTTTTACAATTTTTCGTTAAGTAAATTTGGAGTTATCAATTTTGAAGCTCAATACTTCCATGGTTTTCAAAATGAAAACACACGGCATGAAGAAAAAGAGAAGAGAGGGTGTAGCACCCCACATTCCTTAAAGTCTCCCATATGAGGATTTCATTATGAAATTATGGAGCGCTGTAGGTATAAAGACATAAAACATCACAGAGACTAAGATTCCATAAGATATAAAATAGTAAATTTACAACGGAAGAAGATGATTTCATTTTAAATACAAAAAACCATCTTTACTTCAATTAACTAGATAGTTACAAAATGTCATGTCCCACAATCTCAGTCAAAACAACGTGAGAGTACAAAATAATATTATCCTCTAAATAGTCAAAAAGATACAACCTAACCTTAGAAAGAAAACAGGAAGTGATCCAACTTTAGCAGAATCCTTCACAACAAAATCAGCAAAGAAATCTAAACTATACCCTTTCTCCCGGTAGGCCGGGGGGGAAGAAAAGAGAAAGGAAGAAAGGAACTGGGTTAGACATAAAGCTTGGTGAGATTCTATGATTACCAGCTTGACTACTAAGTTGAGGAAAACAGATAAATTATGGTTCTAGTGTCATAAAAGAGTAAGTGTCTGTGCACATCTAAATGTGAACAGTGAACTAATAATAAGGATTTGCTATTAAAGAGATAATGTGATAGTAACGATCATATCAAGCTGATTGACTATTTTGCACTTCTACAACTTCAAATAAAAACAAATAATTAGGAAGGAATTTCCTAATGCTACCCATTGATCGTCTTTTCAGATGTGAATAACCAGTGCCAACTATGGAATTTGAGGTTATCAATCTTGAACCCATCAACTAAAAGGACACAACATTAATCACAGGCGTTACAACGTATTATCTTCCCTGTTCATAACGATGCATGCTCAACGTTCCACCGAAATGCACCCGTACCCACCTCGTTTTGAACCTCTTACTATCCAGACCAGTAAAGCATGCCCTAGTCTCTACCTAGTGCAAGGCTGCGGATGATAACAACAGGGATACTGATTCATATGGGTTCAACAAGCAAGCATTTGACACAAGTCCCCCCTAGAATTGGTCCCCAAGTTATAACTGGGATTTCTACGAGCCCCTTATATCTCGTCGGAGTGGACTCCTTAGCTTATTAATCACAGGATTTTAACTTAACATGTTTAAGTTCATTAATAATCCCAATATAAGTTCGTGTTATATTCCTATGTTGTAATTACCATTTCTAAATAAATGTAATCTTTTTTATACAACCCTTCCCCATGTCACTTAATGTCCCATTAAGTCCAATTTATTATTGCTTACATGTTTTCCAAATACAGGTTACTCAATGTCAAATTAAGTACAATTCATTCCAATTAACATGTTTTCCAAATTTAGGTTACTTAATGTCCAAATTAAGTACAATTCAACCCAATTAACATATTTTCCAAATACAGTTACTTAATGTCCAAATTAAGTACAATTCATCCCAATTAACATGTTTTCCAAATACATGTTACTTAATGTCAAATTAAGTACAATTCATTCCAATTAACATATTTTCCAAATACAGGTTACTTAATGTCAAATTAAGTACAATTCATCCCAATTAACATGTTTTCTAAATACAGGTTACTTAATGTCAAATTAAGTACAATTTATTCCTATTAACATGTTTTTCAAATATAGATTACTTAATGTCTATATTAAGTACAATTTATCCCAATTAACATGTTTTCCAAATACAGGTTACTTAATGTCAAATTAAGTACTATTCATTCCAATTTACAATCCATTATCTGAATATAATATTCATTGATTTCCAACATGCCCAAAAATCAACTTTTTTACTAAATTTTATTATCTTCCGAGTATTACAGTTTGTTTATTGACTACATCTTTTAACCAGATTTCAACATGCCTCTTTTATACCCATTATTGTATAAATTTACTAAGCCCCGATTAATCCTTATTATACCTTTTTCTTATTGTTATCCAATTGCGCTATTTTCGTTCATCTCATGTTTTAGCCCAATTTGCGCAAAAATAAGAACAAACGAAAGGTTTAGGCTAAAAAAGGCCTAAACTTAATGTTAGAAACAAAAAGGAAATGGCATAGGCTCTCGCATGGCCTAGGCTCAGATGGACAGAAATAGATTTGAAATATAAATAGGGCCAATGACAGAATTGAAATAAAATTTCATACGAAAAACAAAGTTGTGGATAACTAAAATAAATTATAGTAATGGATTTACTAAAATAGACAAAAGGAAGAACAAGATCAGAAATCTGATCTAAAAAAATTATTTACAAAGAAAAGAATTAGGGATGGCTGGATCTATAAATAAACAACAAATGAATTAGATCTGTGTATAACTACAGAAAGATTCAGATCTGAAACACTGTAAAAACTATTATATCAATTTTAACATTAACTTGGAAGACATTTTTGTAATCATGGTAATACTCACAGAAATCTAAGAAAATCCAATAAACTTCTGTAAATCCTCTTTATCTATGAATATCCTCCAAAAATATGTGTAGAACCAAGCCTCAATACTCCATTGAAATTATATTTGAGAAGAAGGTTATCTGAGAGAGGTAGAGAAATGGAGTAGTGAAGATTAGGTTAGGTTTTGGGGGTTTATAATAGAGTTCGGGTGTCCAAGTTCATTGGATTTATGTCCAGGTTCATCGTATTTTATGTTATGAAAGAACGAAAAAGTGCTTTCGTTTTTGTGGAATAAGAAGCATTTAGAGTTTAGGCCTTAGGATATTAGGTTTTTAATCTCATCCACAGAAAACATGTCAGCAACACATCGACATAGAAGACTCCAGAAATGTTCAACACAGGCTAATCATACTAGGCCAAAAACGCGTCCGGCACATATATGGTTCGACCCACCGCTTATGTGGTTCAACACACGTGTCGACCCCTAGGTCGACCCAAATATGGGGTGGGTCGTCCATACACCGTTTGCTTAATTATGATTATTAATTTTTTTTAATTTAAATGTAAAAATTTAACTGATCATAAACTTTCATTTTTCATCTGATTTACACGAACTAAAAGTTTATCCAAATCAGAATTTTGTAATGGACACAGCGATGAAATCCTCTTTGCCCAATTCTAAATATTTTTCAAATTAATATCTATTTTCTCAATTTATTTCTCAATTAATTAATTAATTAATTAATTAATTATTGATTGTTAAAAATTTGGGCTGTTATAGAGAGGAGGGGTGAGTTGTCTAATTTGTAGAGGGGTAGAAGTGTATTCATATGCAAGTTAAATAATATTTTATTTTTCTTCTTTAACCGTTCAAAATTTATAGCTCGGACAGTCACATACTAAACCCGATTGTTGTGAAATTTGAAATCCTTCAATAATTTAATATTCCAGCCCCGATGAAACTGGTTTCATCGAATTTCGAGGTCGTTTGCTAAAACAACTATTTTAAATATCAAACCTTTAATCGATACGTGTTTGTATCGTGTCACATAACACCCCTGATTGACACGAAACTCGAAATCTAACATTAATTAACCATTGCGGATTTTATAAGATTGGTATCGTTGAAATCCGAGGCTATTTGAAAAATATCTATTTTCATGTGTTAGTAAAATCAAATAAATAATTGATCGATTCCAAAACACTCACATTTATCGATCATGTTTTTTATTATCGTTTATATTCAAACAGAATTTTACATAACTTCAAAATAACTTAACTGGATTTTAAACTCAGTATTTTAAATTTCAATTCAGTTCTATACCATATTCTCCAGTTAAATCTAACTCAAGCAATTAACTTTTGAAATTAATCATTTTAAATATTTAAATTAATTAAATATTCATATATAAGAATCCGGGCTATTACATACTTCCTTTCTTAAAAGGATTTCGTCCCTGAAATCACAAGTTAAGAAGATTGTAATAAACCGATTAATTTTACCTCAAAACATTTCTAATTTTTTTTGTTAAAATTGTATAACACCTAAAATTTTCGGAAAATTTCAGCAACACCTCCTTTGTACAACCCATCCGAAAAATTTCTTAATCACAATATAAGACACTATACATCTCATCTCAATGATGATGCATCCCAAACCATGGGAAAACAAGATATATATATATATATATATACTAGTGCGAACCCGTGCTACGCACACGGGTTGTCGCTATAAGGTTGTATTGAAAATTTCGTATAAAATTTGGTTACTTGATCTTGCAATGGTTTTTTTAATTTAAATTCACTATATAATATCAAAAATAAGCCACAATATAAAAACTAAGAATATTCGGGATAAATACAAAATGCAGTTTCATTGATGTTAGCTGCAATTCTATAATAGTGCGTTAGATGTTCAAAATGGCATGCATAGATGAATGTTTCTAAAGAGTTTGGACAAAGTACATTTGAAAATAATATTAACTAAGCAAAGTCAAGTAATTATACCTACAAATTAAGATTAATACATTACTCTATAAATTGTGTTACTGTGTAAACTTGTACAGTTGTAGAATACAATAAGAGGATGGTCGAAACAATATAAAGTAAGCGCCAGTAGGCAGATACAGACGTTGATCTAAAAACCATGCAAGTGGAAGCTAAACTTTTACATAAGTAAGATGATAGCAATTTTCAACATATCTAATTTACAGACCAAGCAGGTACAAACAATTTTATTGTATATGATATCTTATAAGATTAGACAATTATTCAGTTACAAACATTCCCAAAGCAATGAAATATAAAACTGATAATACACTATTTTACGAATGATATATCATGCACTATTCGTAATAAATAAGTGAACACTTTCTCTCTTACTTTACAATGTATATAGCAGGTGTACATGCAATCTTTTTTTTAAAACTGGTGATGCATTCACATTACCTGCATGAACATTAGATTTCTAACACAGTTGTTGCCTACCATTGCACCAACTTGTTGCTTCATTGGTGACATGTCCCCCATTTATTGTTGACATCAGACCCAGCTGCACTTTGAGCTACATACATCATGCAGTGTGTAATGGTTAGTGATAATATATTGCAAGCTATGACACACTGGCTTGTGGACTAAAACGACCCGAACTCCCCCGGTCTCCGAAGAGAAGGGAAAGCGCGGATTGAGTCGAGAACAAGCCACAACAGAACGCAGACGGAAGACCATTTCATTGCATATTACAATAATGCATCAGATTACAAGAATATACAGAGTATAAATGAATAAATATTACACAGAAAAATATCAGAGATTACAATACATTACATAGCAGCGGAAAATAATACAATACACAACTAGAAGGAGATATACGGATACAAAGCTTTCCGGATATCGTTCCAGCTGTAAACCAGGATCCTGTGAATATAAATCTGCAAAACCAAAACTACTAGCTGCCCATGTCAAAATAAGGGCACCCAGAGTTTAGGTTAAAACAATAAACTCCAGGTCAGTTATGGGACTGGTGTGAGAACAAAACAGTTATTACTCTTTATTTTAAAGTTAGGTAAATCAAGGGACCACGCTGCTAACGCGGAACGGGTTTCCTCCCAAGAACACCAGTGCATGAAACAAACAGCGCAATGCTAAATAAAGAAAAATGAAGCTATTATAAGACCCAGTTCTCATCACACAATGCAACGCAAGCCGGAGGATAGGGTTTTTACCTTATAATAGCCAAGAATGCTTGATACGTTTAAAACAAATCATTTGATACTATTATAAGTGTATAGTGTATAAAACAACTTCAAATCATAAGTATCAATCATAGGCGGCATGAATGCCCCATACCACTATGTCGCCATATATAGATTATACAATCAAAATCGCAAAGTCACGTATTTGGAAATTGGGTTTCCATCTATGAACTGAGGCCAGGGATCGTCCTCTACCGATTCGAGACAATCTAGCCCATGTCTCAGGCAAGTACTCAGTCAAGCCTTGGAGCGACAGGTCCGGTCCACCGATGTGGATTAAAATGCCTGAACACTACGTTTCCCCGCCCTTTGGGGCGTAAATGAGCCAACGAATGGCTCTGTCGGACCCGGATCGTCCGATCAAACCGAGGCGCCTCGCAACAGCAACAACCACACAGGTGAAAAGTATATAAATGTCAGGGCTGGTAGGTCACTGACACCACCCTAGATAGAAGGAAACGCATGCCCTCCCTGAGGTCCTCTCCCGTTTTTGGTTCACAACCGGGGTGCGAAACTCGCGAAGTAAACGTTACACAAAGCTACGCCACAAAGGCCGTGCTTCGATCATCAACCACAAGACTTTGCTTTTCAATAGAAGCCTTGATCATTTGCATCTTAGCATGCCACACAGGCAATTCACTCCATGCGATAGATATCCATCAATATATAACCCCTGAGCTCGTACGTCTCAGAGAAGGGCGTTAAGCAAGAGAATAAATTCTCCGCCGCCAAACAGATATATATTTAATAGAAATCAATTACACAGACTAAAATCCAATGTCAGATACACAGTCCATTTACAAGTCCGTTCTGGGTCTGAACGAAACCGGAGGCACCTAGTACCCCGCATATCCATCGATCTCCAAGTACGTCTGGACGATCACCAACTGTTTCCATCTTCTTGGGTGTACAACCCAATCAAGATCATCAGTAATCACCCAAACGACGTGAAGACCTCCGGTCTTCGACCATCGTCTTCATCTTCGACTTATCGTTGTATCAGTTATTCAGAATGGGATAAACCCGGTCTTTCTAAATAACTCGCGTATATTTTAAGTAAGTGTTACACAAACACAACATACGCCTCATTCCAATTCATCAGTCACTAACCGTAAATTAATCAAGAGAATAATTCCCCAAATATTAACCCCGAAGGCCGAAACCAACATCAGATCTATATCCAGGAAACCATTCTACTTAGCTAACCGACAGTTATTTTCTAAATTTCACATTCATATGGAAAGGTTCCCATTAATTTTATCAAAGATAAATTCTTTATATTTATTCTTTAATCTATTTTTGAATATCAATTCAAACTAGTCGGGATTAGCGAACCTTACCGAAGTAATCATTTGTTTTAATTTCCCAATCCCAACCTATTCATCCCATGAAGTAAAACTGGTAATACTTCATATCTAACACCACAGTGTTATCGGTAAATTCAATTACCATTTCACGTTCAAATCTAATTAAAGATTTAACTATCGCCTGGAGCAAAACTGGTGCTACTCCATTCTTAATCATTTCAATCTAATTAAAGATTCATTAAAACTCCACTTAGTTTTAATCGTTAACTGGGTTAAAGAATCAGTGTCATTTAAAACACGATTCACGATAAACCCAAAACCACATTCCATTAATTATCGGGTTAAAGAACGAGTGTTATTTAAAACACTGTCCACGATAAACCCAAAAATCAATGTCAATTCAATTAGATATTATTTAATTGGTACACTTCATTAAATCTAAATAAAAAGATTTAATCTTTTCTCAACTGGGTTCAAGAACAGTGTTAGTCAAGACACCATTCACGACAAACCCAAATCACATTTGATATTAAATACAAGGCTTTGAATAGAAAATATATCGGCTTATATTCAATATCAAATTCTACGACTAACAAATATCATATTGGAAATAACGATACAATTATATCTTTCAAATTTCCATAACAATATCTGTATAATCACGAAATCCAACATCGAAATATTCCGAAGACAATATCGATTCAAATCCATTCAAATTCAATTATTGGAAATTCTGGTTACTTTAAAAACCCTTTTTAAATTCAATTTATTTATTTAAAAATAAATAGAATTATAATTCTAATTCAAAACTAGTTCATTTCGATAAAAATCTATTTTTATCTTTTCAAATATGGAGTTTTTCATCCCAATTCTTTCTAAATCATTTCTTATGATTTTACACAAATTATTAATATTTTTAATAATTTTATCAAGGCCCGTACAGTCGATTTCCATCAATGGCCATCGAACTGCACTTACAACGACCTTTTCCAAATTTGATTTGGACATAATTCCAAATCCAACCGTTAGATTTCTAATTTCTAATATTCGTTAGAAAGCTCTTTTCGATACGAACCCAACGGTTCCGGTTTTAGGAGAATCCGACGGTCGGATCTCCCGCAATATTCATTCGAAGTCAATGGTCGAAATTCGCGAACTGCCGCGGCGCGGCGCGTTCTAGTCAGGCCATTATATTATATATATAATATATACTTCGTCGATTTCAATTCAAAACGTGCTTTATAAATCGTTTTCAATTCATTTTCAAAGCTGTTTCAACTTCATATTCAATTTCAAATCAAAATTGAATATTCCAATATAAATTCGTTTTAAATTCATTTCAAAACGATTTCAATTCAATTTAAATTCAAATTCATTTATATTCAATTTCAATTCTATTCAATATTCATTGAAGAATGAATAAGATCGATATAAATATCGTTCACGTCAAAATGGCGTCAATCTAATCAATACGGCTTCATATGTTTCTATTTTCAAATATTCTATTTCAAATATTGCTTTTCAAATATTTCTATTCAAATATTCCTCTTCAAATATTTCTTATTTCAAATATTTCTATTTCAAATATTTCTATTTCAAATATTTCTACTTCAAATATTTCTATTTCAAATACTTCTATTTCAAATATTTCTATTTCAAATACTTCTTTTTCGAAACTGGAATGAGGCCCAATCAATTACCATATAATGTTAATTATATGGATTTTCTACAACACATGTATATATCAACAACGATGAATAATCAACCATCATCCAAAGTGCATTCTACACTGTATAAGCATCAAATATAAATATTCAACGCTTATAACAGCCTGTCAATCAATCGATCGACATACAACTAAACAATCGGGATTAGTGTACGTCAAATATCATTCCAATACCCGTGTGGGGTTTCAAACAATCAATCACAGATTTTATTTGTGAAGTTGGGCGATGTGTAAAATTTATCGTCCTAATCAATGTCCTTCAAATAGGTGTACATAAACAAACCGTCCGGTTTGTAAATGAATATTTATTTATTCACATTCACGTTAAAAATTATATTTTTAACGATCAAAATATTTTATTCAACCTATGAATATTCTATTCGGTTCATTTATTAAATAAAATGTTATCTTTATTTTTCTAACTTATTTTTAGAAAATTTCGGCGGCATAACGGCACGATACTAGAAACGGGACGAGGCCTAGCCTTATCCCCGGTCTAGTGAAGGCCCACGCCATTCACACATCAATCAAATCAATTTCAATTCACCCAACAGTCAAATTTCAATCAAATAATCTAACTAATTTTTGCAATCAAACAAACAAGTCCATGATCTGTGGACGATTGTGTCGGGTGCTACTAAACACCGTCTGCATCCTAGTATATATATATAACTAGAAAAAGAAATTGAAGAGTGAGGAGTTCTCACCGAAAGCTATCCAATACCACGACTCTTCATTTAGAGAAATCTTCATCGTTATCGCATCTTTGTCAACTTCGTTGCCCGTAGCCACTACATATATAAAAATCGAATTTTTACTTCGCTATTCAATATATAAAAATCGAATGTTTACTATGCTATTCAATATATAAAAATCGAATTTTTACTATGCTATTCAATATATAAAAATCGAATTTTTACTATGCTATTCAATATATAAAAATCGAATTTTTACTATGCTATTCAATATATAAAAATCGAATTTTTACTATGCTATTCAATATATAAAAATCGAATTTTTACTATGCTATTCAATATATAAAAATCGAATTTTTACTATGCTATTCAATATATAAAAATCGAATTTTTACTTCGTTGTTCAATATATAAAAATCGAATTTTTACTATACTATTCAATATATAAAAATCGAATTTTTACTTTATACATTATATAAAAATCATATTTTTATTGTCTCCTTCATCATAAAAATTATATTTTTATTCTCTATAACTATAAATAAAAATTGTTTCCTTATTAAACTTTCATACATAGAAAAATCAAATCCTTACTGAAAATAAAAATCAAATCTCTTTCGCTATACAAATCAATTCTTTTGCTCTCTAAAAATCCGTTCTTTTTCTTTTTAAAATCATAGCTTTTATACGAATAAAAATCGTATTCTTATATAAGCCAAAATCATATTTAAAACCGATTTTAATAATATGGTTTTGGCATATATATATAAAAACTGATTTATAAATATATATTTTATATTTATAACACAACCAAGATCATATTTTAAAAATAAAAATAAACGAAAAAGCTCACCTTCACTGGCCCTGACGTTGACTGTGCTATGGGGGGGTTCTTCGTCGGAGGGGTGCTCTGGGTGGCGCTGGGGAGGGCTCGAGGTGTTTGCGCCGCTTTCAGGGAGGTCGGCGGTCATGTTTTCAGATGGGGGTTGGGTTTGGGTTCACGGATTGGCAAGGAGGAAGAGGAGAGGGCGTCGTGGGAGGGGCGGGTGGCCAGGGAGGAGGCGGAGGCGAAGTTCGGCGGTGGCGGCGCCTGTAACGGCGATGCGGCGGATCGAGTATGGGGGAGGGAGCGGTTTCTCTTTTGAACGACGGGGTTTGGGTTTGGGTTTGGGAAATGGGATTTAGGGTTGAGGGCTTTTATTTATTTAATTAATATTATTTTATTCTTTCGAAAAGTAACTTTTATTTTCGAACTCGGATTCGAACCCACCGACTGTCTTCCCTAGCTAATTACCCCCATTCCAAACACAATGGGATATGTATCGCAAGCTGATTTGACTGTTTGTATCAGTTTCCGTTGAATTTATAATATAATTCAGTATATATTCAATTTGAACGTACATTTTAAATTACCGAGGTCGCATACTAACTCTAAAAATTCCCGAAAAATATTTTCTAGCTTCGTATTGACGATACGGTCCTAACAAAACTAGTTTCGTCGAATTCTGAGACCGTTGGAAAAATGGCCATTTTCCAGTCGATTAAAATCAATTGAAACTGGTCAAATGTGTTTTCCTTTGCCACGCTCACATATTGAATCGAAAAATTATGAAATTTGAAACCTAGCAATAACTTTACATCACGGATCCAACAAAAGTGGTTTCGTCGAAATCCGAGGTCGTTCGCAAAATGGCTATATTTAAGGGCCTGAATTTCATAGCGACTATTCAGAATTTTCAACTGGACATATCTTTTGATCCCCGTTATGAAATTTCAATTTTTCGGATTCGCTGGAAAGATATTATCAAATAGATCCCATTATTTTTGGTTTCACTAAAATCCGGTTTATTTTGCACCCGGTACATTCAATTGAAGTTTGAAATCGAATTATCGAACTACCGCGCCATTTTCAATTCCTTTTATAATTATATATAATTATTTATATTCTAACGACAATGTATATAATATATACGTTCGAATTCTATTCAAAATAAATTTCTCGTCGATATTATTTAAAATAATCTATTTTAAATGTTCAAAGTTCGCCAAAATTGACAAAATAAAATTTTTAAACCGGCCCAGATTTTCGGGTTGTTACATGGACTTTACTTGGTTCAAGGACAGAGACTTGTTGGTCTATAAAAATTTCAGTTAGATCCTAATTAGTTTGCATGCATTTTAACCACTACCAAATAATGTTATATCTTTTAATTAAGCACGCTGAACATCTATTCATGTACAATTTCTATAATTCTTCCTAGAGCGCTTCACCTTAAGTCTTCAATTTGATATCAATGCAAAAATTGTTCATTGAAATTCCCTTGTTTATTTTTTGTTAGGTATCTAGTAATTTTTACTCTATATGTATAATATCTTCATGGATAAGAGTGTGCATAAATTATGCATTATAAAAATGGATAATAATATGGCAAAAAGTGTTCATAACTTTATATTCACATAACTGTTTCATCATTCAGGAATGAGGTTAATCAAGCTTATCATAGCCATATCCCCGAACAAAATATTGAAGTCTTATAGGAAATTTTAATAATTATTACATCTTCTATACAGATTCTAAATGGGGATAAGCTATATAGAAAAGATATTAGGCACAATGTATTTAAAGCTAATGATTATTGTACAATTACACACCTAAGATAGTACATAGGATAATTACATAAACATGAACTATAAATTGGAGAATTATAAGTTTTACCAAATCCATAAGCAGTTCAGCCCAACTCTAACACCCAAAGTGACCACCGCATAGATCCCATGGAAGGCTCCAAGTCTACTGCACTCCGGTATCTTTGCTATAGCATATCTGCTTTTTTTGATGAGTAGCTAACTTGTTATATTTTTCATGCCTCTTGGCATGACTATTTGCAACCGCCCCTTATTATCTCATGCCTTACAAAATTAACAATTCTTGCCTTTAAGATTTTGCAGCAGCCTTGAACTCATGCTTGTCCAAACCTTTCTTACCTATATTACATAAAACTTAATTCATCAAGAACCGTCAATTATATCAAATTGTAAAAGTATTGTATAGTTATTATAGTTATTATTTTCTTACCTTGGTGATCATCATAGTGATGACCTTAAATGACGCCATCATGCTTTTGAATGATTCTATTTACGTTTAGTAAAGTTCAAGTGCTTACATCACATGAGGACTGCTCTTTGATTAAAAAGCATCCCCAAACTCTGAAATATGTCACGTTGATCCCTTGCAATTGAAAAGACATCATTCAATTCAGACCACACAATAATATAATCATGTATATTATATAATGAGAAGGCACCGGAGCATTTCACACTTATTTCTACAATGGTTACAATCTGTCCATTTTAAAGATATTGCAATCATATTGATTTAATTAGTAGATTGAAAACACTAACCATAACCTTTACCAAAATATTAATATACCAAAGATTGGTGATATCCCGGTATCTCTTGCAATGATATGTATTCTGTTTGTATACAAAGTAGAAATATTAGTATTTTTTAGCTATAATGGAATTCCATCTTGTAATTCATTGTACCGCTAAATGTTTAAAAATTAAGTGGAAAAATTACAATCATCATTTAGGGTGAATTCCTACACTAAGAAATAAAATACTTCTAAACACTCATAACACAACCAATTACATGGGTATTTACATATTGTTTATCAATTGGTAAATCAATGTCAGCATTGTTTATGGAAAAATATCATACATGTTATGGCCATAAAAATGTTGAATTAATTGTTACAATACTGATTACGATGGTATACCTATTTAACTTGTGTGCTTGTGAACAGTGTTTTCATGCTATGTATTTTCAAACCCACTCTTGAATTTGGTGCAAGAACATTATGTGTTGTCGCTATTATTTCCGAATGCAAAATATTACTTTATAATTTTAATCATGTATGATTCAAAATGCGAACATGATCATAGATCGATAACAATACACGTAAATCTAACGATAATGATCTAATTCAAATACTTTACCATATCATGACACAAAATGTAGTAGTTTTGATGATAAATCTGTCCATTTTAGAAAATTACTACCGACACCTTATAGTGGTTCACCAAAAAAACATAGTATAGTCAACATCAATGTTATAATTTAAAATGGGTATAGTTAAACATCAATGTTATAATTTAAAATGGCGAATTCCGAGGAACATTGGCTGAACTAAAATGTGCCTTACTTTCAATATGCAGGCAGCTTCAGAAACAAAGTCAAAAGTGAATATTTTCGTACATAACGATTGTCCAATGTATATGAATTCAATATCAATGTGCGAACATCGAAGTAAATTAGCTATGTTAAAAAAACACATAGCGCTAAACTTCATAGTAGTCAGTGGTGTTAATAGTGTTTTTACTCACTAATATTGAAATTTTACCGCTTTTTGTTTAAAAAAGTAATTACCCTTTCAAAAAAAACTTGAAAGACATTGAAAATAATTCTACTTGAATACAAAGCTTATATGAATTTTGAAACAAACGGCTGTTTTTATCATTAACTGTGCATGCTATGAATGAATATTAAATACATTTATAACAGTTGAACAGTTATGAAGTACCTGAAATTTAGTTGATCTTCATTTGTTGTAATTCCTGATCAAATCTTCTGTATTAAGCATTAAACCGTGCAAGAAGCAGCGTTTTCCTACAAGGAAAAACAGTGAAACAGGAAAATACTAAGTTGAAATTTAAGTTAAACATGCAAATCGAGGTGGTAATTGTTTATTTGTAAAGATTTTTTGCTAATCTCAAACTTTCATGCAAAGTTAAATTATTATTTCACAATATGATAGTTCAAATTCACCAAAATCCAAATTTCTACTGAAAACATACTATTGAAATTACCCAAAAAACATATTTTATTTAGTTCCTGATCATTAATCACAATTTATATTTTTGCTAATATAAACATAGTAAATGCTCGTTAAGTGGAACGTGAAACATCCCTTTAAACTGCATTGATGAAAAATACCCATAAAAACATAATTCTGAAAGAGTCGAAGATGCTGAGGATATATTAAGAAGACAACATACATTTTTCTCTTCATTCAGCCTAACACGAATGAAATCTGAAAAGTGAGGCAGTAGGGAAGCCTTAACATGAAAAGAAATTTTATTACTAAAGATGGACAAATGCATAAATCTTTCAAGTTAGCCAGCCATTAAATCAAGCATAGACAGTATATAGATATCGAGGAAACCAAATAATAAGAAGCCTCAAATAGCATTTTTACTTCAAAAGAAAAAAAACAAAACAGGGAAAATCATAGACTGGAGGTTTTGACTTTGTAGAAACCTCATACCTAAACAACAACCAAGGAGGATAGAACCGAAAAGGAACCTACAAAATGAAACATCCAAATAGAACTCCTGCATCACCCAAAAAAATATGAAATTATCTTTCAAAAAATAAGAAATTGGCGATTCACGTAGATGAATACCACCAGAAAATAGACCTAGGAGGGATGCTGCAGTGAATCTTAAAGAAGTAATGGATGATATGCAACAATTATGTCCATATTATAGACTTTTATAAGAGAAAGGATTGAGTAATTCAACATACAGCGATGATAGAACAAATCTTTGCAGCACCAGTATAGCGTAAACATATTACACGGTAGACATAAGCAAATTGAAACCAAAAAAGCAATTTTTAATACCATAATGTTAGGATGCAAGTATCCAATTTGATATGTGTACCTAAAAAAAGAAAGCACTGCTAACGTACTAAATCAAGTATGCAATAAATTGATTGAGGTCCGAAGCTACAAGTTAAAATTCATGCATCGAAAAAGTAGGACGACCAAATGACCCTTTAGCACGGTAGGAATTTAAAAGATGACAGATTTGAATCTGTAAGATAAATCCATGCCTTGACTGGAATACATCATCGACATGGTATTAAAGTGATTGCACTCATGCGGCGAACAACGGCCATGCTACCATTATCCAACTGACAAATTAAGGACATATATATATGAGTTAACCAGGTACATGGACGCCTGAGGCTGAAGCACTGTAAAATTAATCCTAATTTATAATATATATATCCTTTCAATTATCAATTAATGGTAAAAACTGCACAGTAATAAGTCCTACCACGGAAGAAACAAACTAATATTTTAAGCACTACAAAAGGGTAAAAAAGTAAAAAGAAATGATAAAATAAACGCATGGGAAATAGAAGCAGTAACGTAAATTTTCTTCCTACCCATAATGATAAGTTGCATAGTAAATTTTCTGAAATACTGGAACCCAAAAGTGAACGGAAAACAGTAGTAACAAATGTAACTGGATGCGTGGAAGCACGATACCAATGAGAAATTAAAGGAATAAAAAGACATAGAAACAAAAAGAGGTCATGCAGCTAAAATTACCGCATGAAGGGAAACTGACCAAACAAACCAACACAATGATGATTAAGTAAACATGCTCGGTTATAATCAACAACTGAAGTGGAGGGTTGGAACTCCAAGCAAGAAATATTTGGTAAAAGTTCTTAAAATTAAACTCAGTAAAGAGAAGAAAAATAGTTTTTAAAACAAACAGCTTTTGCAACCCAACAAAAACTCAGACCTAAATGGAATAGCACAAATGCATTAAACGGGACAGCAGATCAAAGCCTTGCAACTGATGATACATAAGAAAAAAAATTCTTTTTCAAAAAGACAACTTATAAATGAATCGTACATAAATTTTGCTTCCTACTTACTATAATAAGTTGCAAAGTAAATCTCTATCCTACTTATCTATTATCAACAACTGAATTGTAGCGCTTGACCTCCAATCAAGAAATATCATATAAAAGTACTTAACGTATAAAGTCACCATAGAAAAGAAAAGAAGGTGATAAAATCAATTTCTTCTGCAACCAAGCGACAACTCAGAACTAAATGGAATAGCATAAATACATCGAAAAAAAATAGCAGATTAAAAACCAAGAATCTAAGGAACACACTACACATATTGCAGTTAATATACGTAAAGCTGCATACAGACTACAGATTTAAAGCAAAAGGAATCAGAATTAGACCAAACGCAAAGCAAGCATAAAGCATAGACAGTGAAAAAAACTGAAAGCCACCGGTTGAAGCAGGAAAGAAAAATGCTTATGCGACCACGTCAGCAAAGAAGGCATAAATAACGGCTAAACTGGTCAACGAACGAAGGCGCGGAATAGCAAATCCGGCATTAGACGGCGGTGCAAAGATCGACAAAGGAGCGGGAAATTGACCCACGAAAGAAGAGGTGGTACCAGCAGATGCTGAAGGTGGTAAGAAAAAATTGAATATGTACTTACCTATTACCCAAGATCTAATCGTCGATTATTGTTGTTTGATTTCTAGACGTCGCTTTCTTTATGCAATGGTGATTGGTGTGACTAAGGGAGACATCGATTTCGCCTATCCCTTCAAATTCAAATCATGCATAAAAATTTATTGAGAAAAAAATATGAAGATATCCAACCAAATCAGAGTGAGACTGGGGGTTTAGTTTTGTTGAGTGCCCTTCATTTGTTATCACCTTTTTCGAATTGGGCAAGAGAATACAACATAATAGAAGGTGAGACGGAGGGAGGAAGACAGATCGAGAATGGAAGAAATAGAGAGAGACACAAATCCAAACACAAAACATGACTCTTCATTTCATGATTTTGTAGAGATCTTTTGCGCTTTTAAAATTCAATTGATTTGGAGTAAACGAAAGGAGGAAACAGGTGGAAGTCTACGGAACATCCAGACCGCACGATTGTTGATGTGGACAGATGGCAGAATCGTGTATTTTAGGCTGAAAGTGGAACTGAAAAGGCTTTGAGGAAAGATTGTGCTTTCATATAATATAATAGATATATATATATGTATGTATGTATATATATATATATATATATATGTGACCCATGTACGGTATGTAATCCGAAATACTTACCATTTTGTCGAGCAAACATATCTTTACCACAAAACCAAAAGCTATAAGCAAGCTAGCAAGCTTTTGCCTCCACGTACCTATATATCCTTACATAACCCAAAAGAGAGTTAAGCAAAATAGACAAGGAACATAACAACTATCAATATACATAAAAATTACCACAATCATATGCAACAACCAATATGATGCAACTGGCAATAATGATGTAAATCAACAAACAACACAAATATAGCATAACGCTACATGCAATCACAATCAATCAACACACATTATTATCATATAGTGTTATAAATACTAAAAATCCTAACTCGAGATTTATTCATAATATAAACTTCATCATCATTCCAAGATGATAAACAACATGTTAAGCGTCACCATTTGCTCAATAACCCCAGGTTATCACTTAGCCGACCATACGTGCTACCTTAAGCAACTCAAAATTTTAAATCCCAAATTCACCACAAGTTAATATACCAAGCTGATATATTTTATTAATAGAAATCCAAATTTTATTTACTCAAAATCCTTCCATTTTATTAAATAAATCATTATAGTTCATAAAGGACCACATCACGATTTTTTTTAAATTTGATTTTAATATAACTCAAAATCTACCCAATGAAATCTCAAATTTTCTATTTATTACAAAAATATAATCCAATAGATCCGAAAGATTCTTGTTTCAAAGAATTCTGACTTATATTGGATCCTATACATCCAATTGAAGTTCAAATCATAAAAATACGAACTGCCGCTTCGCGACGATCTTGTTTTAGTTTAATTAAATTAAATGTTCAAACTTCTTTTAATTAATATATTTCACCCCTATTCTCTTATATTTTAATATAAATTAAGCTAGGTTTCCAGATTCAACTCGGAAATTTTAACTGTCCAAAATCATCGAATATTCCATTACTAATCTACGAAAATCATATCAAGTTAAATTCACGATCAAATAACTCTAGCGCTTGAAATATACATGCGTCCGTATTATAATTTGGTTGAAAATTTTGGAATCGAACTCCAGATTTTCAAAATCAAAAATCTTGGTTTAACGCAATTTCATTAAAATTCAAAACAATTTTTCCATGGCAGCAAGTCTTACTTAGAAACACGAAAATGATCACCGAAGATGTTGCAATCATCATAGAATAATTATATTTCCAGCAGCCAAAATAAGATTTATGCTTTTAAAACTCTTTAAATTTTATTTATTTTCATAAACATTCCCAAATAATCTCAATATTCCTTTTAAATCTTGAAAAATCATTATCGGAAATTTAAATCCTTCAATTCTCAACTCAAATCCATTTCCTATTTATAAATTACTCTTATATAATTCTAATTCTATATAAGATAACTTCACCTAAGTTCTCCCTTATTTAAATTCATATATATTAAACAACTTACTTAGATTAAATTCTTATCCAACATCATCATTGAATGCTGTATCGTCAAACCATGAAACTGAATTCACACGCTATTCGTTTCCAAGGTTTTTCTAATTATAAACCTATCCAACCCATGCAAGAAAGTAATAAGATTGATCTTATCTAAACAAAGTAGCTAACACCCATAAACTAATCAGGTACAACTAGTCAACGCTCGAAAGTGAGCATGACTAATCAAACAATAAATAATAATAATAGAATATTATCATTTTAAATCAAACAAATCATCTATAAAACTATATTTAGTCTAAAAATTCCATTATATATAAAAATATATAAAATTTTGGTAAAATTATTTCATTTACCAACACTTTAAAACAATACTATGTCGATTTGCCATGTTCAAGTGTTTAGAAATCCATATCAACCATGACAGCCAAATGCCTCAATGTGGAATTTATATACCACTCAACAAATAAACAACATAATATAAAACATGTTGTAACACTAACAAGTACGGGCTCTCATATATATACACTCAAACTCATAATAAGGCAATCCATTATCTTGTCTCCTATTGAGTTACACCATAGAGCCAAAGTTATCACTTAACCTTCAGCTCTGATAACAAGTGTAACATCCCAGGAAATTCGACGCTCGAATTTCGACACAAATACATCCTCTGTATTCACGTGCCTAAACTCAAGTACTGAAACCCAGGAAGCTAGGAGAAAGGAGTTAGAGGGTGAGAAAGAAGAAAGAAAAGTTAGAATAAAAGAAGAAGAAGAAGAAGAAGAAGAAGAACACAAACACACCAGAATAAAAAAAAGATCCGAATCTCACAGCAACATGAATAAAATATAATATACCAATACTCTTTACACAAGAGGCAAACTGTATATATACATGCATTAATCATCAAAGTACACAATAAACCAACCTATACAGTCATAACACTCTACCTATACAATAACCGATAAATAAAACACACACGGTGGAAATAAATTAATATGAGAAATATGATAATACGTCTCTACTCCAACTCCTCTCTTGCAACAAGTAAATCCAATGCAACCCAGAAAATATACTTGGTCTGACCGAGCCCGTTTTGCGAAAAAGCAAAATCACACGAATTGTCAGTCTCAGATATTTAACAGTGAAACATACATTACAAACTACTTGCTTAATTTTTTAGAACCCTTTTTCAAAAGATCGGAACTCTCGTAAGACACGACCACACATAAACATGACACATATTTTTCGCTTATGATAACCAACACACCTTCTAGAAAATCCCATGATATTATAATAATGTATAAAATACAAATACTTACCAGTCTAGCCGAAATTGTTACAATTATTAAATTCTAGCATACTAGGTATGCAATTAATACCGTAAAAGGTTTTTTTGGAATTTTGGATTTCCATACAATGGCAAGGCACTGAGGTATCACCTATCATATCATAGTATCTCTCTAGATAAGCGTACCAAGAGCCTCGCATGGACTCCCAGCGAATCAGGACTGGTCAACCCCTCTGTGGATTGTACCGAATATTTCTCCCCTTGGTTGTGATTAGCAACCAAACCTCAGCATACATAATTGAAAGGGTCATCCGTTCTAGAATCGGATGGTGACAATACCCTAAATAGGAGCAACCCACCTAGGCCTGAAGCATATCCCCTGTTTTAGTCATTACCGGTTGATGAGGCTAGAGGCTAATTTTTTACCTTTAATACATGGCATACATCCATCTTTGGATGCCACATCATCATTCCGTCGACCACTAATTGACGTCCACAAAATAACAACCTCCGAGCTCATATGTCTCAGAGAAGGGTGTTAAACTAAGAGAAGTTGTCTTCTCCGCCACCAAGTAGATGTACGTTTGTAAAAATCAATTTACGTGATTTAACAAATGCAATGTCGGACATCCACCCATACAAGTTGCCCAGAAATAGGACAAACCGAAGGTACTCTTTTACTATATCCTGCCAGGAAAACCCCTAGGATTAGTAACAAGAAGTCCTCGGATAATGCAAAACCCCAGAACATAGGGACTATTGCTACAAGTATAATAATCCTGGTAGCTAACCATTGACATCAACAAGCAGTCCTTTCCATTTTAAGGCCTACACCTTCAAAATATCATAACCCGCATAGGCATACCTGCAAATTCAGTTTCAAACGAAAAATTGGTTCGAAGTGGTCTGAATCCAATTCTAATCCCAGTTCCTCGAACCAACACCTTATAAGTAAAAAGGGAATTTTATTGATAGTCAGTTCTTTAATTATCAAATCAAATAGTATGGTTGAGTGCATCAACAACACAAGCCCTTTTAAATTAAAACCATTCACTAAAAATCATTTCATCGATTCTAAAAAAATTGATTCCATATACTTATATCAACTCAACGGGATACTTGTATTCACGAATCTCTTATTTTTGTTAATTTGAAAACTATAGTCATATACTTATCTCCTTGGAATAAGCGTATTTACAAAATCTACTATTTTCAATACTTAGAAAATACTGCTATATACTTAACTCAGTGGTATAAGTATAATCATAAATATTATATGGGACAAATAATGTCATATGTTACATTGTTTTACTATAAAATCCAAATGGTTTTATTTAACTTCTAAACTTCAAAAATTAAAGTTTATAACATCAGTTATGGAAATAATAAGTTAATTTCCAACATCCACTTTTGTTTTCAAACCAGTTTCATATCTTGGATAACAATGAAGTCATTCAAGTTGTGGTATTTAATTTACCTCTCAGGCTTTGACACAACAACATTCTCATCTTCAAGATAATTAGAAGTTTGTCAACAAGAAATCTAATATCTAGTAAATGTCACAATAAGTTCCATTTACTATTCAATTCAAATAAGGTTTAAAAACTCCTTACTACATTTGAAAATCTCATTTCTGTTACAATTATTTTTACTTAATTTATTTATTAAGTAAACCATCATTTAAAACCATCACATTAGTTTTAAATCTCTTTATAAAAACCTTGTTAATAAAACTTAGATTTATTGTAAAATCCCTTATAAAATCCTTTATAAAATATCCTTTAAAAAATCTTATCGTAAACTCGATTTCCTTTTATTTATAAACTTCAGATCTTATAATTCCTGGTTTAATTTTAAAATCAAATCACTTAAAAACTTCTCTTAAAAATCAATTTAAATCATATAAAAAGCTTTTTATGAATATCCGACTTTTCATAAATTTCAATTCTGAAATCTAATATCAACTCTGCGTCATTTTACAAGTTCAACAAAACTACTTATTAACTTGTTCAAGACAACTGAAAATCACTTAAAAACTCAATTAGTTATAAAAACAAGGTTTTATAACTTCATAAAACTTCATTATAAAATTTAGCAAAAGTTTTACCACTTGAAATCTCCAATTATAAAACTTATTTACAAACAGGAATTTCGCTTCACAAAACATTTTATAATTCAAATGCAAAATTCAACTATAAAATTGACCTATTTATAAAACCATCATTTTATATAATTTATATAAAAAAAATCCAAAACCTTACTTTTGTTATAAAAATAAATTTTCGTACTTAAACTTAGTCAACCCACCCGATGGCGAGTCAACGTCTTAAAAAATGGATTTTTGGCCAATTGCTACCAATAAGTTAACCAGTACTATTTATTGATTAATAACATATCAATGTTGAATTTAATTCAAAAATCATCATCCAAATCAGATTTTAAATGTTACTTATGTTAGATAGTTCATATGTGTAAAATATGAAAGCAAGTAACATCCAAAACATTGAGGAATCATGTTGGATCCTTTCAGCCTGCCCCCCTGCATCATAACAGCTCATATATCAGTTTATATACGCATATAAATTAGATAACCTAATCTAATCCATTTAAGATGAATCTTCCGCTTAACAATAGGTAGTGTCACAAATCATCCGTTCACAGATGAGAATTATATATCAACAACCACCAACAAAGCAATACATCATCCAAACACATAATTTATATACTAAAAACAATGAATATTATTATATAAAATAACACCATTCCAAGTATTTCAAAAAGTGTGAGAGTTAACTCACCATCCTTTCTATTTCGACAATTTCGCATCGATTTATCTAATTTCAAACATACATTTGAAATTATATAAAATTCCAAACAGCTCCAAATCACTCCAAATCAGTTCCTACGCATAGAATTTATCGATACGATTCCAGTGCAACTTGTCTCGTGCAAATCTAACCAACCCCTGAATCCTTCTCCTCCCTTTTTAAACCCGTTTCCCTCCCTACACACTTCCAAAACCATGGCCGACTTCCCCTTTTCCCTCTACCTCCTTCTAACAGAAACACAATCCGACATCACCACTTCTCTTCTCTTCGCGAGAGCTTCCTTTCCAACCCCTCCACTATCAACTCGCGCCTCCCTCTTAAGATGCGTGCCCTTTCCACGCACAAACAACACCAGTAAAGGTGCGACACAAGTTGGTGTCGAACACCACCAAAATTCTACATGAGATGCCTTTCGATCTCCTGAGCACAAATCTGACCTCCAATTCGCAAATCAGCAACCACACCACTACAAAAATCCAACCCTAGCCATTAGGTGGTCATGATAATGAACTCCAGCACCATTACCGAGGGTCGCACGCCTTGAAACTTATATGAATTTGATGATCTCGATATTGTGAGCTCAAAGTAACTTGTTTTACAATTTTTCGTTAAGTAAATTTGGAATTATCATTTTTTAAAGCTCACTACTTCCATGGTTTTCAAAATGAGTACACATGGCATGAAGAAAAAGAGAAGAGAGAGAGAGAGGAGGGGTGAGTTGTCTAATTTGTTGAGGGGGTAGAGGTGTATTTATAGACAAGTTTAATAATATTTTATTTTTCTTATTTAACCGTTCTACATTTATAGCTCGCACAGTCATAGTGCTAAACCCGATTGCTATGAAATTTGAAACCCTATAATAATTTAATATTCCAGACACGATGAAACTGGTTTTGTCGAATTCCGATGCCATTTGCAAAAACATCTATTTTTAATATCAAACCGTTAATCTTTATGCGTTTATATCGCGTACGATCACATACACCTCCGATTGATACAAAACTTGAAATCCAACAATAATTACCATTACGGATTTTTAAAACTGATTTTGTTGAAATCTGAGATCATTTGAAAAATGACTATTTTCATGTGTTAGTAAAATCAAATAAATAATTAATCAATTCCAAAACATTCACATTTATCAATAATAATTTCTTATATTTGTTTATATCCAAATAGAGTTTACATAGCTTTAAAATAACTTAACTGGATTTTAGACTCAATATTTTAAATTTCAAGTCAATTCTATAACCATATTCTGCAGTTAAACTTAACTCAAGCAATTAACTATTAAAATTAATTGTTTGAAAGATTTAAATTAATTAAATATTCATGTATAAAATCCAGGTTGTTACACAAAACGTGCTGCTTCATGCTCGAAGCACTGAACCACTCCAAAGCCACTCCGTATTCGAGCCGGAATATGAAAGATCCAAGCAAAGCTAGATACAAAAAGAGTTTTCGTATTCCAGGAGATGATGAAAATCCAAGTCATTACCTCTGAATGCCAATTATGAAATAAAGATTTCGTACTCCACGACTTGAGTATTTGCCAAACCAAATGTTGGATACGAAATATACAATTCATATTCCCAACCTCAGCCAAATTTACGAATGCCATAATTTCTCTTTCGTATCTCTTGTTTTCGTATCCTGGAACACGAATTCAGAGACGGAAAACCAACCAACCGAAATAAAAGAAGCATGTATACCGAGTTGAGCAATACAAAAACTTCATTTCGTATTCCGTGCCTCAGTATACTTTGCACCGATCCATATGAGACATGTTGGTGAGACGAAAATCCATAAGAAGAAGGTGGGATACGAAACTCCCACAAACATAAGGGATATGAAACCCCTCTCCAAGAGAATACCGGCCTAGGAAGTTAGCCACATTTTCCAAGTTTTTGAGCATTTTGCGACTTCGACCAATCGCTGCAAGCTTCCATGAGTTCGTACTCGGGTTTCGAGCACTTAGCACATCATAAATCCGTCGTGTGACTGTCTCACCATAAGGCAGGTCAACAACATGTTAGACATATGTAATAATTGACATAATTACTTGTAGGGCATACCACTAACTCCATCATTGCTAACAAAATTGTGTTAAGCACATAATTTTCCCTTTTTCTAATACCATTGTAAAAAAATGTCATAAAATTTTACGTTATATTCTTCATAATACCATATTTCTTTTTAAGGGGACGCCAAAAGACACCATTTTAGATTTCTTTCTGCATGACAAACAACGCTGTTGAACACTACCTTTTTGATTTAACGGTTAATGACCGTGAAAAACAATATCGGTCGGCGCTTGTTTGCCGTGCAAAACAATTTTATACCATTATTGATTGTTATGTGAAAAGGGAAAAGTGAGTGGCTTGTCAGCACACACAAAATGGTATGACCATAGGATGCGTTCTTAACCAATGCGAGTGGGACATTTGAGCAGGGTATTTGAGCGTGGTACTGTAGCGAACGGGGAATGTGTTTTTAGCGGCGAACGGGGTATTTGAGCGGGGTATTTGAGCGTGGTATTTGAGCGTGGTATTTTTAAAATAAGATATAAATAGATTTGATTAGACAAATACGACTACAAATACAGATACAGTTTCTAATACAAATACAAGTACAAGTACAGTTATAGATACAAAGACAAATTAGCGCAGACCGGCAGAAACCAACCGATCTCTAATGTTATCTCGAACTAATGCCATTTCTTGGTTTCCATCTGGGTGTACACGTTCAGTGCCTCTATTCGTCGTATTTCTCATACTGTAATATTCCGCCATGTAGTGATCGGGGATTAGTTCAGGATTATCATCAAACACCATAAAATCAGGGTCACCGCTATTATATTTGTGTATGAAATTGGGTAAGGCCATTGTAGATACGACAACTTTCACTTGAGCGTTGAACCGAAACGTAAGCATCTTGTTGAGAATGGTAAATTTCTTTTTCCAAATGCCAAATGTTCTTTCGACGGCCATCCGTAGACTCGAATGGTAGTAATTAAACACTTCATTGGCTGACTTTGGTTGATTCGTGGTATCACGGAAATGCGGAATATGGTACCGCATATTTCGGTATGGCTGTAAATATCCAATCTGAAGGGGATAGCCCGAATCAACCAAATAATACTGTCCAGTTGGAGGGCTAGGAAAATTAGAGCTTCTATCGTTTGTAACAGCATTAAAAATTCTACTATCATGTGCAGTCCCTTCCCAACCCGCCATAACGTACGTAAACTGTAAATCGAAATCACAAACCGCTAATATATTTTGAGTTGCAAAACCCTTTCGTCCGATATAAGGGATAATTTGATCAGCGGGTAAATGTGCAGATACGTGTGTACCATCTATAGCGCCAATACAGTTTCTGAAATACGGATAATACCGGGTTGAATTTCTGATGTGAGGTGGAACAGTAGTAAATTGTTGTTCTCCTGGCTTTATTACATTAGCAGCGAGTATTTGAAAAGCGTTTAGGACATCATGAAAACAAATGGAAATTGTGCTATCTGATCGTTGAAATCTTTCTTGAAGTTGTCTATTTGAAAGCCCAGTAGTCATTGTATAAATGAAAATTCCAACCATTTCGACGACACAAATTTCTGGTCTGGAAGCGAGACCATGATGTTGCAGTTTTTCACATAATGCGTGAAAGCAAAGTCTTTTCATCCGGAAATTATTTTGACATCGGTTTTGATGACCATTCAAAATTTCGTTGATCCAAGATAAGCTATTGAACTCCGGAGTATTAATTCGCGTCATATGATTTCTCGTTTCAGCCCGAATCAGATATACCCCGTAGAGATCAATAATATCGTCGTAATCGGAGGATGAATCGGAGTTAGACATTACTCGAAAAAGTAGAAAGAGTTGAAGAAGTTGTTGAAGGAGTATTGTGAAGGTGTTAAGGGTAGAGGAGGTGATTATAAAAAGGAAGGGGAGTTGAAAATCAAGCCGTTGGCGTCCGACGCCAACGGCCTGATTTTCAATTTCCACTCAGCATTCCATGTGGCAGTGGAAATTAGTGTTCGCGTCGACGTGACAAAATTTTCCAACGTGCCACCAATTGACTGCGAACGCACCCACAGCTAGGGCTGCACACAACCCATATCCAAACCGACCCAACCCACCAACCCGACTCAACCCACATAAACCCAACCCAACTCATCCTAGTTCGGGTCGGATATGGGTTACAATTTGTAACCCATACTATATGCGGGTCGGGTTTGACATTTTGTTCAACCCAACCTCATTTGAACCCTACCCAAACCTATTTAAAAAAAACTAATTTAATATCCATCCAATTAAAATTAGAATAGTATAATCCTAGAATAATGTTTATGTATTCTATAATAAATGTACAAAAAAATATTTCATGTCAATCCAAACTAAATAGAATTTGATAAATATATTTTAAAGAGCATTTTAATGTATTTTAAAATGAAACACTTGCTCAACTATGTAGTAAATTAATTTCATATGATGTGTTTTACAATGAAATTTTAATTATATGTCTTGTAATGAATCGGTTATTTTAAATGCATTATGCTAGCTAAAATATGATATATTATGCTGAATATTTTGATATAATTTTTTGAAAAAATCCCTCATATTCTCATTTTTTATTGTATTCAAGTGACCCAACCGAACCTTACTTAACCCGACCCAACCCATACTTCAACCCAACCCATATCCAAGCTCATTTAGGGTCGGGTACGGGTTGAGCTACCTTAAACCCATACCTATGTGGTTCGGATAAAGTATTTGGTCTAACCCGACCCAGCCCATACTTTGTGCAGCCCTTCCCACAGTGTCTCTAGGAGGATCAATTTTTAAGCGCAATCAACGATCGACGACCGCGACCCGTTCGCCCAGAACAAACAACAAAATTTTCCCCATTTTGGTAATTTCACACCGTTTGTCTAGAATAATACACCTGTACCGTACTAAACAATAGCATACTTTTGGTGAGCGGATCATTGTCCAGGTTTCGAAGCTCTCCGTTTCTTCTCAGGTCTGATTCTCTCTGCTTTCCCTTTTTTTTTTCCTCCTTGCGTCGTAAACCAAGTGAGATGTCTCTTTACCGAGTAACCGCCCTATTTTAAGTAGATCCGTGATCGGTGGCCCAATTTTACTGCGGAACTCTTCGATTATCCGTAGAGTTGACGTTTCTGGTATAATTCGATTGCCTAGTGGAGGTGTTGAGTCCAATTTTATTTTCATTGAATCGGTAGAATTACCTGTGGAAAATGATGGAATTAGGTTTTCATATTTTGGGAAATTAGGCAGTGATGGAATGTTAGACGATCAAAAAGCATTAGCTTGGATTCGTAATTGTTTACCTAGGAACTTCTATGTAACGCTAGCTATTACCTTCATTTCTAAATATATATTTAATGATAAAATTTGCTGATAAAATGATTATTTTTGCTGGTTAAACTACTACAGAAAACGAAGCTTATTGCTAAATAATAATATATTTGTGGAACATTTTAAATCAGATGTTATTTTCTTATTATTTGGTGTAAGCGATAAGCATACATGTTTTTTTTATATATTGCTAAAGTATGGCCTTATTGTAAGACGTGTCTAAGTTTTGACTATGTCAGAATCAGATGGTTGTTAATTACATGCTTTGTTGTGGACTTCATTTCGTGCTTTCATATCTCAACTCAGGTGGTGAAGATTTATTTTCTAGTCATAAATCTGCCGGTTGTGATTGTGTACTAATTTTTGTTTGTCTTTGTTTGGTACAAAGGTCCTTTGTCGGGCAAATTGAAGCGAATATTAAGAGAACATAACTGTTTTGATATGTTACAATGAGTTCAAATCGAATAACTCCAGATTACATGTCCCATAGATTTAACTATATCCCATCCAACTGGTTTAATCAAATTAAACATTGGATTTTATATAATAAAATTGCACAGGTATGACCAATTAGGGATGATGTTAACTGAAATTTGGAGAAATTATCCGACTTATTTTGTTCTAGAGATGGCCATGTATGTTTTTGTGTATTCACGTGTTGATGTTAATAAAAATGAGTTTAGATAATAATGGGGGGATGGACTACACCTCCTATGGTACATTCTTTAGGCTGCATCTTGGTGATTCTTTTAGATACACAATTTAAAATGAATACAAACTTTGAAGATGTATTTTTTATAAAAGTAAAGATCACATTAATGAAAAAGTGGCTTGTTTTTGGATATAGTTGACATCTTCAAAAATAATATTCAACATTCAGAGAGCAAGACAGTGTGTGCACTCAAACATACATATGTACGAGAAGCGTTCACAAACACCCCAAATGCTCTTTAATTCCCACCACAAGTTTCAATTTATATGATATATATGTGGAAAAGAGAAAACAACTATTATTTGATTAAAAATTTGTTGCGGAAATCAGGAGCGTTTGGGATGCTGCAACATTTGGGGGTGCCACTGAACGAATACACACACATGTATGTATATATATATATATATATATATATATATATATATGAGGAGCATTCAAGAGCACCCCAAATAGTGCAGCACCCCATTAGCCCCCCTGATTTCCACCACACATTCTCGTTTCTTTCTCGTCCCACTAATTCTCTCCATCCACTAACTTATTTAACTATAAATATTTGGCTATAAATGAGGGCAAAAGGGAGGCAAAAAAATGGGGTGCCATATAACCCTCCTCTCTCTCTCTCTCTCTCTATATATATATATATATATATATATATATATATATATATATATATATATATATATATATATATATGTGTCTGTGTGTGTGTACCAAAATTTGTGTCATCGTTTTGTGTCCATTTATACTTTCTCTCTCTCTGTGTGTGTGTGTGCGCGCGCGCGCGCGCCCCTCCTTTTAGTTAAATTATGTCAAATGCTACAAAAGATTAAATGTTTAATACAAACAATGGATATCATCTCAAAAAACTGGATTCATATTGAACATTCTGGCGCTTCAAAGTTATAAATTAATATTAACCATTAAAATATTTATTTTTAATCGTTAATTTTGAACATTAAACTTATCATAGTGGAAGCTTTTGTAGATATGATCTTAAGTATGACTATGACATGTACACAATTTTATAGCATTTGAAGTGGTCAAGCTCAATATCTGATTGGGTGTGAGAGAAAGAGATGTTATTGAACCTTCCTTATACGTTATGAGTGTGTATTGGGACTATCTATTGCTGGTTGGTTTTTTTTTTTTTTTTTTTTTTTTGAACTTCCAAGCATTACCCGATGTCCACACATATGAGGTCATAAGTTCAATTCTTGCTTTTGACAAGAATACCTTTTATTTTATGAGATCACGGATTCAGATTCTGCTCAAGCAAAACTAATCTTTAGTTTTTATGGAATTACAAGCTCAGATCTCAAATGTAACAAAAAACTACCTTCCTTTCGTTTCATAATCTTAACCGTGCAATATTTGGTTCAAATATATATTCTTCTTGGTTTTGTTTACAAACATATATTCAATATACTATTTGATTTTCTGTCTTCATCTTAGTACAACAAGTTTTTTCCTTTAAACTTTTGTTATACATTCTTCATGATTTTGTTTTATATTGAAAATTTTAAATTTTAAGTGTAAAATAAAATAAAATATTGAATTTGAATAATTGTGAACCTCAACTATATATTTCATATTATTTTACAGTTTTAGTAATCTTTGTATTTAGTTAGTACCATAATAGCTTTCATGTCACAATTTTTTATGTATATATGAACTTCCACAAATACTCTAATTCTCATGAGAATATCAACTTAGATTTAACAAGTTTAGAATGGGTAAAATAAGAAAAATGCTATTTGAAAATTGATAATTTACAAAACAGAAGAACTAATAAAATTCAAAGGGCCAAAAATGCTATAGAAATAATAGTGGAATAATCATTTCAACTTTTATAATAAAAAATGTGGAAAATTAAGCGGTCGTGTAAAGAAAAAAAGAAGAAGCATATTTTTAGGAAAATGACAGAGTAATAAAAATGATAACATTTGTCACAATTAAAAAAGCTCATAGTTTGTGAAGCATTCTTTCACATCGTTATATTCATGTTCTAATTTTAACGCTTGTGTTATATTCTGTGTTATAACATTTTTGATCACTAGGGTAATACATGTATAAGAATTTTAACAAAATTTATCCAATTCTTTTTTATATTCATAAGTAATTCTATGCATTTATATTTTTATATGGATGTGTGTCACTTGTGTCAAAGCACTTGTGTATGTATATGCGTGTGTGTGCAAATATATATATATATATATATATATATATATATATATATATATATATATATATTTGTGTACACATACACATATTCTTATGTAAAATTGTACTTACGATCATTGTTGTAAAACATGAAAGTGAATATGAGCCGTTTCGGGTTTGTGAGGCGAGACGTAAGCCTCGAAACATTGAGGTGTAAGATTTTGAGTAAAGTAGAACATGTAATAAAATTTGTTCAATTAACCTGCAAAAAAATGGAAAATAAACCATTTAGGTCTAATTTGAACATGCAACAATAACTGGAATGCATATGATTCTAATTTAGATTTCACACAATTGATTTGGAAGAACAACAACAATAACAAAGCCATATATCCCAAACAAGTTGGGGTTGGCTAGATATGGAACCCAAAATAAAAATAAAAATAAAAGAAATAATACTGATAATAATAATATATATATAAGGGTTCAAAATAACCAAACAGATAAAAAGACGTCTAATAAAAGTTTTTTTTTTTAATTTTTTTTAAAAAATAAAAAGGTTCAAGAAAAGTGAAATAAAGTCTAAAATTGTAATAAAAAGTAAAAATGTTCAACAAAAGAGAAATAAAGTCTAAAAAACCCCCTAAGGTTTTGGTACATGGTTTGCCAACTTCCATGCACTCCTATCCACTACCAGCTCCTCAGATATACTTCAGTTACTTAAATTCCTCTTTATTATCTCCTCTCATGTCATTTTAGGTCGACCTCTACCTCTCTTTGGGCCTTTGGCACGGCCTATAATTACAGCGTGCACAGGTGCATCGTATGATCTACGTTGGATATGTCCAAACCATCTCAAGCGGTGTTGGACTAACTTCTCTTCAATAGGTACAACTCCAAGTTTTTCCCGAATATCCTCATTTCTAATACGATCTCGTCTGGTATACCCACAGCTCCAGCGCAGCATCCGCATCTCTGCTATACTTATCTTCTGGACGCGTTGTCTCTTAGTAGGGCAACATTCTGCACCATTTAATATTGCAGGCCTGATTGTTGTCCTATAAAAATTTTCTTTAAGCTTCTGAGGAATCTTCCTATCACACAGAATGCTAGATGCTAGTCGCCATTTCACCCATCCTGCTTGAATTCTAAAACTAACATCCTTATCAATCTCCCCATCAAACTGCAACATAGATCCTATGTATCGAACGATTCCTTCTTGGGTACTACTCTACCGGTCATGGTGACCTCTCCGTCATCTGAGCTGACACTGTTAAACTCACACTTCATATACTCTGTTTTAGTTCTGCTAAGCCTGAAACCTTTTGATTCCAATGTCTCCCCCCATAACTTCAGTTGTCGATTAACCCCTATTCTACTTCCATCAATCAGCACAACATCATCGGCAAAGAGCATACGCCAAGGAATCTACCTTTGTATATCTTTTGTGATTTCATCCATTACTAATGCAAAAATATAGGGGCTCAAAGCCGAACCTTGATGTAACCTTATATTAATTGGAAAGTCTCTGGTCTCACCGTCGCATACCCTGACACTAGTCACAACCCCCTCATACATATTCTTGATAATGGTAATATACTTTGATGACACTCTCTTCCTTTGTAGCGTCCACCACGTAACCCTCCTCGGCACTCTGTCATAAGCTTTCTCCAAGTCAATAAAAACCGCGTGGAGATCTTTCTTCTGCTCCCTGTATTTGTCCATAAGTTGTCTAACCAAGAAAATCGCCTCAGTGGTTGACCTTCCAGGCATAAAACCAAATTAATTCATAGAGACACTTGTCAACCTACTCAAACGTTGCTCGCAAACTCTCTCCCAAAGCTTCATTGTATGACTCATAAGCTTAATTCCTCTATAGTTTGTGCAACTTTGAATATCTCCTTTATTCTTGAAGATTGAAACTAAAATGTTTCTCCTTCACTCATTTGACATTTTGTTTGATTTGAAAATATTATTAAACAACTTAGTTAGCCATGTTATCACTGCATCTCCACACCTCAATAGGAATGTCATGAGACCCTACCGACTTGCCAGATTTTACCATTTCAACACCCTCTTTACCTCAGCTTCTTGAAATCTCCGCACAAAATGTCTATTGGTGTTGTCGGCAAAGTCTTCCAACTCGATCGAAGAGCTATCACTTTCTTCGTTGAAAAGCTTATCAAAATATTCTCTCCACCTACTCTTTATCTCATCGTCCTTCACCAAAAGTCTATCATTCTCGTCCTTAATGCATTTCACCTGATTAAAGTTCCTTGTCCTCCTCTCACGTAGCCTAGCTATTCTGTAAACATTTTTTCACCCTCCTTTGTACTTGGCCTTTGATACAAATATTCATACGCTTGTCTTCTTGCTTCACTCATTGCTCTCTTGCGGTCTTCTTTGCCACTTTGTACCTGTGCATGTTCTCTTCACTTCTATGATGGTGCATGCATTTGTAGCATTCCTTCTCTTTGATAGCCTTTTGCACGTCGTCATTCCACCACCACGAATCCTTGGGTTCTCGCTTGCTTCCTCTTGTTATCCCAAATACCTCCGTAGCGATCTCCGAATGCAAGTTGTCATCGCATTCCACATGACATTTGCTTCTCCTTCTACATTCCAAGCCCCTTCTCTCATCACTCTATCTTTAAACACCCGTGAAGCATTTCCATTGAGTTTCCACCATTTCATCCTGCTAATCCTCGCTCTCTTATCCTTCAAAATCTGAAGACGAAACACACATACCAAGAGTTGGTGTTGTAAGACGACACATTCTCCAGGTATGACCTTGCAATCAACACAATCCCGTTTGCTGTATCTTCTAGTTAGGACAAAGTCAATCTGGGCAGCCTGTTGTCCGCTACTGAAGGTGATCAGATGTGATTGCCTCTTTCTAAAGAAGGTATTAGCCATAGTTATCAAAGCCCTAGCCTAGGATCCAAAAAGCCCTAGGCCCCAGCATGGGGCTTTTTATATCTTTTAAGGCACCTATGATGCGTGAGGCACCAAAAAAGCCCCAAAGGCGCTCGCCTTGTGAAGCGCCAAAAAGCGCGCCTTTTGTAACATTTGAATAGAAATTAAAATTTTCAAAACAGGAGTTTGAAATCCAACTTGGTAAGAAAAATGTGATCGTTTGACTATTGATTTAAATCGTATTCTCTAACAAACGCTGCTTTTCTTTTGTCGACCTCTGGAAAAACAAAAAATCCGTAAATTTCTTTTGTCGAACTTAAAAAAAAAAAACATAATTTATGGAAGGTTAAAACTCTATTTCGACTTTATGTAACGTTGTTTGTAATTTCTACATTTTTAGTATTTTGTTGCTTGTAGATTTGAGTTTGAATGACATTGTGCATTTTTAGTTTGATTTATGTTAATTGTATGATGTTCTATTCTATTAATACTTTTATATGCCCTTTTTGAAACAAACACTATGTTTTATTGTGTTTTTTAAATGCAGTTTTTTTGTTGTTGAAAACTGTGGAGAAAATGTCATTCAAGGCGCCCAAAAAAGACGTAGGCGCAAAAAAACGCTAGGCCAGAACCTGGGGCTTTTTGGGGTTTTTTCGCCTTGACAGCTATGGTATTAGCAATCATGAGATCAAAAGAGAGAGCGAAATTCAATATATCTTCACCCTCTTGGTTCCTACTGCCAAAGCCAAAATCACCATGCACTCACTTAAAACCCTCGCTAGATGAGCTAACATGGCCATTGAAGTCTCCTCCTATAAAAAGTTTCTCGCTACTATGCACATTTCTAACCATGACATCCAAGTCTTCCCAGAGTTTCCTCTTGGCTTCTTCACTTAGATCTACCTGTGGGGCATATGCACTAATGACATTCAAAACCGCCCACCAACTACTAGCTTAACTAGGATGATCATATCCCCTCGTCTTCTGACATCGACCACTTTGTTCTGAAGGTTCTTGTCAATCAATATGCTTACCGCATTCTTGTTATGTACTTCTCCCGCGTACCACAATTTGAAGCCAGTGTTCTCCATCTCCTTCGCCTTTTGACCCACCCATTTAGTCTCTTGAACGCACAAGATGTTAACTCGTCTCCTAATCATAGTACCAACTATCTTTCTTAATTTTCCTGTTAAGGACCCTACATTTCAACTACCTAACCGAACCCTACTATCGTCGACTAGCTTCCTTACCTCTCGCATCCGCCGAGAAAACTGCAAGGACCCTTGCTCACTTATCACTACACCGGGGCGTCGGTGTAGCGCGCCACTACGAGAATGGCGGCCCAGCCCTTGCATATTTAACACTATATCCGAGTCTCGATATAGCGCGTCGCTAAGAGGGTTATGCCCCAACGAAATATCATAAGGTTCCATATCCATAAGAGAGGCCAAGTTTTTACGTTGGCTCGCCAAGCCTATCACAACCCTCCTCCTTTACTCTGGCTTGGGACATGCTGCATAGATAATAACTACACTGGCGGAGTTACACAATTGATTTGGAAATTCCGTAAAATTTCAATTTTGATTCCTACCAATTCATATCAAATCACAAAATTTATATGGAGATTTAATGACGTCTATTACGAAACTTGCTTTGAATACCAATAAGAAAATCCGTTACATAACTCTCGATCGTTTATTTTGAAAATCCCACTTAATTATATCCATATTTAAACTAAAAAGTAAGAAAACATGAACTTTCATATTTTTTTTTTTATATATAAATTTTGTTCTTTTATGTTTATTTTGAAAACAGTAACTTCTGTTAGTACAATATTATTGCAAACAAGGATTAAAGATTCTTGAATCGCATGCCTAAACACTTTTGGGTGTACGAGGCATATGCTTTGCATGCCTCAAGTTGTTAACGCATGAGCTTTTGAGGTAAAATGTATTTTTATGATAGCCTCGAGACATTTTGTCTCTCATTTCCTCGAGTCTCTCCTTGAGACTCGTGTTGAGGCGGGATGGTTTTAAAATGGTGCTTACGGTCACAAAGTCCATATGTCCGCCGCTTTATAAATTAGAATGAAGGTGCTTTGCAATTTTAATGCGAAAAAAGCTCAATTATTCATTCATTGCACCTTTAGATAAGATAGTTAATCTACTCATTTACCAGCGTAGTCCACAAGGGGCAGCTAGTGTATATGTATGTTTCAAAGAGCAGAGAAAAAATTACAGTTTATATGGAAAACCTGATGTTTAGTACGATGCCGGGTTATAATTTTTTGACAGCATTATCATTACCATATGCAAATTTATCGTCTTTGTTGATCATGGCACATGAACATGATCATGGCTTTGCCCTTCATAAGGAGTGAAAGTAGTATTTATTCCACACAACTATGTTAGTGCATGTACAGACTGTGTACTCCTCTCACGTGCAGTTAAAGCGCTCGCAACTGTGTAGCTGTGGATGCGCAAATCTGTGATATAGCAAGAAATAGCTTAGTGCAAATGCTATATCTGAAACCAAGTCCACTTGCTAAAATAAGTCTATTATCAGTCTCACCTCATTGGTGTAAGGGAAAAGAAGCATCGTTTAATCTGATATATCAAACCTTAGAATGCCTTGATCCACACATGGTTTAGACTTCAGGCCACAAATAGCAATTTAACTTGTATTAGGTGCTTGAATCTTGAACTTGGGTACTCTAGTTGCAGTAATTGAATTTATAAACTGTTAAAGAGTATGCTAAAATCGCAGATGTAGCGGTATTAGTGGAAAATAATAGGGAATTCAAGCAGGTTCGTTATTTAAAAGCGTAGCAGTCATGGTATGCGAAGCGCCTAATCCGGCTCTAGCTGGGCATTAACCGCATAACTCCACTCTCATCAAACACATTTGCCAACGATGGCATTTTATGACTTGGAAGTTACAACCACAGCTGGAGCAAGGAACAAGTCTTAATGATATTGAGAAATGCTACAATACCCGAAAAGGTTTTTGTCAAAAAGTAAGAAATAGGGGTAAATCCGAAATTCAGGGGTTGCAAACATTGGATTCAGGGGGGTATTTGTGTAATTCAAGGGGTGGACCTCCTATTTTTTTGTCTCTACCGTAGTTTTTGACAAAATGAAAACCGGGCAAAGTAACATTTCTGAATGATATTTTATAATGCACTCCCCATCACACACCATACGTTTTGCTGAAAAATAATCATGTTATCCACATTGATCGAGTTAAAGTGTAGCTTTTTGTCCGAACAACGGTGTTGTGGAAATATAACTAATATTTGTGAAGTCCAATGTGCTGTACATGCGAAAACTATTTTGGCAAGGTGGGTTTATATATGTATATGTATATTTTTTCCTTCAGGTTGGTATTGCAAAAGGGAAATGGCAGGAGGAAGAGTTGCACATGTCACACTGAAAGGACCAAGTGTTGTGAAGGAAATAATCATTGGTATCACACTCGGCCTCTGTGCAGGTGGTCTTTGGAAAATGCATCACTGGAATGAGCAGAGGAAAACCAGAGCTTTCTATGATATGCTTGAAAAGGGCGAAATTAGCGTCGTTGCTGATGAAGCATAGTGGTCTGATTTGGATTTCTATTTTGAAAATTTCTGTTAAGAAATTTTGGGTTTTCATTTGACAGTGGGTCATGTAATAATATTGTGAGCTGGGAACTTGCATACCATTTACCATTTTATTATTGTATAATGTTTTTTAAATGTGTTTTTATCTTGGAATAGTTTTGTTACACTTGTGTGCTTTTGGATATGTAAACGAAAAGGAATTACTTTATGATATAACTGAAGGTTTGCTAGGTTTATTTTTGTGGAACATTGTGAAGCAAGAAATATGTCTTGCTGCTAAAACGAGCGCAATGCCTGTTGCAATATATTTTTGGTATCGATTTGTTGAATTTTGCTTAGCGAGTTACTTTTATCAGACTTCTTCTTATCCTTCTAATAAGTGTTGTGAAGGAAATAATCATCGGTATCACTCTCGGCCTCTGTGCAGGTGGCCTTTGGAAAATGCATCACTGGAACGAGCAGAGAAAAACTCGAGCTTTCTATGATATGCTTGAAAAGGGCGAGATTAGTGTTGTCGTCGATGAAGAGCAGTGATCTGTTTTGAATTTCATTTTTATTTTTGCAGATTAATGGTAAGGGAGCTTGTTACTCGAATGTTTTTGATTTAGTTATTGGATCATGTAATAAAATTGTGAACATGATACACCATCTTGAATTTGATTTGATAAAAAGTTAATGTGAGTGCAGTATTTTGTATGTAGCTGTTGGTTTCTTTCAAATATGAAGATGTTCCTAGCATGAGTTAGTGCGACTCATGCATTTACACGGTATGTGTAGGAAATTAGTTTTATAAATTTAAGTAACATCTATTATAAAATGTTTAGAGCTGGAAATTGAAATTATTATTTTTAGGTGTGCAATCTTTACGTGTGCTTTATGTATTTTTATATCTGAAAACTGAAATTGTAAAAAATCATTGGCGAATGCTAGGTGACAAGCATTGATTAGGAATTATTCGTCTAGGTGAGGACTAGTGGAAGCTAGATGTTTTTGTTAAACTTATGTATTTTGATAAAATTTTAGTATTATCAACAGTGGGATATCATGGATTCGTTTAGATTTAAAGTGATCATGAAGATAAAATTGTTAAAAACAAACATTTAAGAAGCATCAAGCTTAAAACGATGCACATATGGTATTTGTGAAGTTGTTTATCTCTTTAGATAATTCATGACAAGTATCATTAGCTCAAGTAATGGTAGCATGACACTATGAGTTGAGGTTTTTATGTTTTAGACGTCATGAGTTTGAAACCTCATCACGTTTTATGTTTTAGACGTCATGAGTTCGAAACCTCATCACGTTTTATAGATGAAAGTTGGGTAATCTTTAGTCTTTTGGAAGGCTAATATCATTATAAAATTTAAAAACAAACGTTTACGTATATCGATTTCAAATTTAATATTTAGCTTTTGTTGCACTTAATTAAAAGATAAATGATAGATGAATCGATGTTCGAATGTTTACTTAAGGGAATGACGAAACCTTCTAAAATAGAAGTATAACAATGATGAATCAATATAATTTTATCTGTTTAACGCTTTCGCAGCAATATCTAATATTTATCAAAATTAAGTTATGGTATCATCAAAGTGATAAACAGAATGTTTATTTAACGACTAAAAGGAATATTAAATGATCGACATTACTATCTCAATGGTTAGCTGCTTCGACTTTGATGCGAGATGTCACATGTTTGAAACTTGTGTTGCGTGATTCGAACATATATCGACATGTAATATGTTGTATACTCCCTAAGACTTATAATATTAATATGTATTGTCATCTAGCTATCCAATTTTCAAATAAATGAATAAATGAAAACAGGGTTTGGAACATTACAATTCATATGGTAATTTTTTTGATAACATGAATGGTACTTTATTTAAGAACACTTTTTAATGTCTTAGAGACTCAAACCCGTGACCTTTAGAATACTTGTCTAAAGCCTCACACCATAACCACTTGAGATAGATGTCTTTGACAAATCCTATTGTACTTTTGATTGCGTAGGAATAATTTTATTTTCAATACATTGTTTCATATCTCACTAATTATAATTTCTAACAAAAACAATTATAAGGAAGTTACTATTTATCTTGAAAAGACATTAAAATATAAAGGTAGAACATTTTAATTTAAGCTAATATGTATTTTTTTTCCTCCATTAATTAACACGAATTAAAGAATAAAAAATGTTGCATAAAAAATGAATATCCCAAAACAAAGATCCAATAGATCCTAATGTTTTCTAACAGGTGACATCTTTATTCGTTAGATATGTCAAGCTTCCACTTTAATGCAGATCACAACTCACAGGTAGATCTTAGAAAGTCGGAAGTAAAGTGTGAAAAAGAAAATGAAATATAGTTTCTGTTAGGGCTGAACATTTTTACTATATTACCCCTTGTCTCCATTACCAACAATCAATCAAAATAATACCCAAAAAACTGGTAACCAATTTTTTGGGTATGATTTGTCGAACCGTATGAAATTATCGGTATGGTGATGTTAATTAACCATTAAATATGTTAATTACTATATCTACCATATATCTTCGAACAAACACACACACACACACGTATATATATATATATATATATATATATATATATATATATATATGTGTGTGTGTGTGTGTGTGTGTATGTATGTATGTATGTATGTGTGTGTGTGTGCGCGCTCGTGTAATATTTATTATGTAACGCCACATTTAACTTATAATGATTTAATAGAAAGTATAGCAAAATAATATTATGTTATCAAATTAAATGCAATTCTTATTGCGTATATTTTAAAGATGACTCAATTTTGTAAAATATTTTAGCTTATTTCCTACACAAAATAAAAGTGATAAATAATCGTATAATAGAAAATAACAACTCTTAGTATTTACTCTTTAATTTTAGCATGAAAACTTGTAAACTAGGTATCAAACTTGCAAACAATAAAAAGTATTACCGACTTCTACCAACCATACCAGAAACCGAATGATCGGTTTACCGATTACTTCACTTGGTAATGGTAAAATTTACTATTATCATATATTTGGTATGGCAGTGGTCTTGAATATAAATTTTCAGTACCGAACCGTATCCAGCCCTATTTTCTATAATTTATCTACGATCTCTATCTTACAAGAATTTTATATCTTATATTATGATTATTCGGTTTATAATTACTGTAACGCTTATTAGATATGTATCTGTTACAACCATTACGAGTCAGGTTGGCAAAGCTTTGTCTTTTATATATACTAAAAGAGATGGATCCAATTGCCCAGGGTTGTTCCTGAATGGTAAATCAGATTGGTTCAGGTCTATAATAGTGTTTTCAGATGTTTTCTTCTTGTCTAAAACTTCTCTAAAAGCTTTTCCCTTGACCCTTAGTTTCGTCTTAGCGTTTTGAGAGATAATAAAAGACTGGTGGAAGTCTAACTGGAAACATGAAATGGTAACATGTGACCTTTCTAAAATTGTAAGAACATATGCTATGTATAAATTAAACTAATCAATATCGATAAATTTATGCATTAAATATAATTGATAAATTGAAAATCAATAAAAATATGCAAATGAGCTGCATTAATATTGACAAAGTAAAATACAAAATATACCTACAAATAATTTTATGCATATTGACCCATGCAAGCAAATGATCATACTGTTGTGATTTGTGATATTTCAATCACAAGTATCTTGAAGAAGACGATGTTTGAAAGTGTTTTATGATAAAGGAGATAATTTGAAGATTGAAACCAAAGAATATTATTTTGACCTAGTTGTTCTCACCTTTAATATGTGATATTTCTAAGGAGCAAATTGGATATTTTGCATAGGCCTTCTATTCTTCTATAAAAGCAACATCTAGGATTGGATTGTAATTATGGGATTGAGATCGAAATAGTTGATCCAAGGGTTTTTCGTCATTCTTCATTGTTCTCCTTCTCCAACAATATTGCAGTCATCTAGATATTCTTTTCCTATCTTAATAAGATTATTGATTCAACTGTAGTTTGTTTTCATTTGGTTTTTGACCCATTAAGTGTTAAAAAATTGTTTTCGTAAATCAATAAAGCGGGTGGTTGGCTGGAATATATTGTGTTTATGCTTGTAATTTCACATCTGTGTTGTTTTTTCCATTGAATCATCTTTAAGTAGTTGGGTCAATAAGATCCTGGCCGCTTCCGCAAAGACGCAGTTTTCCTAACAATTGGTATTAGAGTTAGATCTTCGCAAAGCTTAGAGTGATTTTTGATTGGAAAAAAAATCTTTTTTTGGTGAATCGATAAAAAAATTGAATTTTGATATGTCGGATATGATGGCGTTTCCGAAGATGACTATTTTTTATGGAAGAAATTGGGGGATTTGGAAGCCTAAGATGGAGGATGTGCTTTACCTCAATGATCTTCATGATCCGATTGATGGAGATGGGAAGAAGCCCTCAGATGTGGATGAGGGAAAGTGGAAGAAGATGGATAAGAAGGAAACTGCCTTGATTCCGCAGTACCTTGATGATTCGGTATTCCATCAGGTGGCTAGTTGTGAATCCACGAAGGAATTGTGGGACAAGTAGATATCTTTGTATGAGTTAAGGAGTGCTACAAGTAAGGCTATTCTGGTTCGAAAGCTAGTGCAGCTGAGGTTGGATGAAGAAAAGTCTATTGTAGAGCATTTGAACAAATCTCAAGATGTGATCAATCAATTGGACAATTTGAAGGTCAATTTTGATGATGAGTTGCAGGCTCTTTTGTTGATGAGTTCGCTTTCAAAAAGTTGGGAGACTTTGGTTGTTTCATTGAGTATTTCCAATACTAATGGAAGTATCTCTTTGGAAACGGTATGAAGCAACCTTTTGAATGAGGAACTCAGGAGAAAAGAGTCAGGGTTGAAATTAGTTCAAGGTGAGGCTATGGTAGGAAGAGACTTGAGGAAAGATACAAAATGGAAGAAGAAGGGAGCTAATGGTAAATGTGCTATAACTTGCCATCATTGTGATAAGGAAGGTCACATATGCAAAAACTGTTATGCTTATCAGAAGGATAAGAAGAAGGTTGCGGATGGTGGTAGTAGTAATGATGCAAAGATAGGTTTTGCTGAAGATTCCATTAGTGATGCTTTTTGTGATGTCCTGTTTAGTGAAGCTAATCCTTGGAAGATGGATTTGAGAGCCAGTTTTCACATTTGTAAGGATGTGAAATGTTTTTCTTCTTATGAGAAGAATGTTAACATAATTACGACGACCAAGGGAGTAGAGTTACTGGTTTGTGGTATTGGATCTATCCGGTTTCGTATGCATAATGGTGTGGTGTGGGAAGTCTCTTGGGTTAGATATGTACCCGCCAGTTAGCATAACCTTATTTCTCTCGGTCAGTTAGATCGTCATGGTTGCACTTATGATACTCGAGGTGGAATTTTGAGTGTGAAGAAGTGTGTTTGTGTTATGATGAGAGGAATTTTGTAGGAAGGAAACCTTTATAGATTGGTTGGTTCTGCGGTCGACTGTGGAAGGCGAGTGACAGTTGAAGAACCTAGTCCACAACAAGGTGAAGAGGTTAATTTGGTCATTGTTGATGTTTTAGACAGACGTCTTCATGGAGAGATTAATTTGGTCACTGCTGATGTTTTAGACAGGGGTCTTCATGTTGATGAAGCTCGAGGGATCGATGATGATCAAGAAAGCGGCTCAAGTCAAATGAGAGACGGTTGTTAATGTCTTCATGAAGAGATTAATTTGGTCACTGTTGATGTTTTAGACAAGGGTCTTCATGTTGATGAAGCTCGAGGGATCGATGATGATAAAGAAAGCGGCTCAAGTCAAATAAGAGACGGTTGTTAAGTTGGAAAATCCATGAAGACAAGATGTAGATCTTTGTGGTATTACAAACATTTTTAAGACTGTCGATTTCTGTGTGGTGCAACTCATGGTGGAAGATGCATCACTTGCAGGCGGTGGGTTGTGTTTGTAATGGTTTTAGTTGAGAGTAGGTGGTTGTTGAAAGAGCTAGGTGTCTTGTTTGTTGATTGTTGGAAGTGTGCCTGATGATGTGATTTCATACCAAGGTGGAGTGTTTTGATTTGTGATATTTCAATCACATGTATGTTTAAGAAGACGATGTTTGGAAGTGCTTTATGATAGAGGAGGTAATTTGATGATTGAAGGTCGGAAAATATCATTTTGAACTAGTTTTTCTCATCTTTAATCTATGATATTTCTAAGGGGAAACTGGATATTTTTCCTAGGCTTTCTATTCCCCTATAAAAGCAGCATCTAGGATTGGATTATAATTATGGGATTGAGCCTGAAATAGTTGATACAATGGTTTGTTGTCGCACTTCATTGTTCTCCTTCTCCAACAATATTGTAGTCATCTAGATATATTTTTCCTATCTCAATAAGGTTATTGATTCAATTGTAGTTTGCCTACTTTTGATTTTTGATCCATTAAGCGTAAACAAAATTTTTTTTGATGCAAAAGGTAGTGAATCGCGAGATTCACGCCTTACTTCATTAAACATAAAAGACTAATACAATATATAGTCCACTGCAACATACGTGTATTTACATAAATATACACAACCAAAAAAAAGTACCACATTCACGCAGGCATGACAAGCAACACTGTAGCAAAAAATAATATAATTACATAGTACATCATAGTAAAAACTTAGAACCCAAACATGCTGAAGCAACGTCAAGCTCGCCTGCCTCGAGCACGATCCATAACTCGAGCAGCTATTGTATCCACGAACTTCACATCTTCATTTCCTGACCAGGGCGAAACAAATTTGAGAATGCAGCAAATAACTATGTTAGGCATTTTCATTTTGCATTTAAATTTTCGCGAGTTTCTTTCATGCCAAAGTATCCACACATAAGCAAAATTCAAAACAACGTCTAGGCTTCGCATGGGTGTATCAGGGAGAGATGTATAAATGGTGTGCCAAAAATAGTGTTGACCAGTGGTGAAGTCCGTCCATTCCAAGCTAATATTTAAGCTAACTAAATACTTCATCCAAACATAGAAAGCGAAGCCGCAGTTAATGAACAAGTGCAGATAATTCTCGTCGTCTTCATCGCAGAAAGCGCAACCACCAGCGACACAAACTCCTTTTTGTCGTAGCCTGCTAGCCGTATTTAGCCTATTGTGCATGATCGTCCACATATGAATTTTAACTTTAGTAGGCACTGCTTTAAAGTTCCACATACACTCGAAACCAACATATCTCCTTCCTGCGAAGTTCATCATCTTATAAAGGTGGCTAACACGAAAAGATTTGTTGTTCCCTTCAAGCATCCACACAAATTTGTCATCCCCATCGTCAGAAAGTTGTACATCCTCTAGCATTCGAACCAGACAACACAACTGAGTCAGTGCATTACCAGATACTAATCTAAAAAAAGTCAGTCTCCATCTGAAGTTGGCAGCATCCATGTTGTACATTTCATTGACCGTGAAATGCTTATTGCAAGTTATATCAAAGAGATCAGCAAACTCAATTCTCAGAGGAATGGGTAGTAGCCAACAGTCATACCAGAACGAAGCGTTACACCGATTCTTTACAACAATGCTTGCACCAATTTTAATCCAATGAATATTACTCATTACTCCACGCCAAAAAACCGAGCAATGAGAAACATCTGCATTCCAGTCAGATCTTCTCCATAATAAGTGCTCATAATCCATTCTTTCCAGAAAACTTTCTTGTCACTTAGCATAGTCCACAACCATTTGCACAGTAATGCCGAATTCATATTTCTCAAATTTAAAACTCCCAATCCTCCCTGATCTTTGGATTTGCAAATCTGATTCCAAGACACAAGACAACTGACTTTCCTTGTATCCTTCGTGCCGATCCAGAAAAAATTTACGACGAAATGCATCTATCTTATCTATCACCCATCCAGGACATAAGTAAAAAGATAGCCAATACAATGGGAATGCAGAAAGGACAGAGTTCACCAACACAAGCCTGCCTGCTTTAGATAGACAGCTCCCTTTCCACCTCGCAAGTCTCCGATCAACTTTATCAATAACTAGCTTCCAATCCCACTTCATCAATCTTTTTGGTCGGATGGAAGCTCCAAGATAATTGAGTGGAAATGAATCAGCCTTACAATTTAACCTCGCAACACAACTCCTGTTCACATCAACACTACAACCCAGAGTGTAAACACTACTCTTATGAAAATTAATTTTTAAACCATATATAATTTCAAAAGCATAAAGCAATTTTTTTAAAGAAGCCATGTATTTGCATTCTGGGCTGCAAAAGATGATAGTATCATCAGCATATTGCAACGAATTAATACCGCCGATGATTTGATCCCTGCCAAAGCTCTGAATGATACCGTTAGCACTTGCTACCTGAAGGATCCGACAGAAAACATCCGCAGCCAAATCGAATAGGAAAGGTGAAAGGGGATCCCCTTGTCTCAAGCCTCTTTTAGAAACAATATTATTACTAGCAATACCATTCACACAAATATTTGATCTACTTGATGTCAAGATGCTGTGTGTCCAATTCATCCATCTCGCAGGAAAACCCCTCGCTCTAAGAAAATCCATGATAAATCTCCAATCAACAGTGTCAAATGCATTGGCAAAATCCAGCTTTATAATTGCACAAGGGACATTATTCCTATCACTGTAGGAGATGACTTCCTGAACAAGCACTGCACCATCAAGAATGAATCTTCCTTTGATAAACACGGTCTGCGATTTATCGATGAGCTCATCCATTTTTACTTTCAATCTATTCGCGAGGACTTTAGTGACTAATTTGCAACTACTATTCAGAAGGCTAATCGGTCGAAAATCCGCAGTAGAAACATTTCCTTCCTTTTTGGGTATCAAAACTACATTTTCATACCCTAACACGTCCAATCTCAAAGTACCATCATGAAATTCCTTGAAAATGTTTAAGACGTCTTGCTTGTTCAAACTCCAGTATTTCTTATAAAAAATGTTTGGAAAACCATCGGGGCCAGGGGCTTTGTCACTAGGCATCTTGTTCAAAGCTGCTATAATTTCCACTTCTGAGAATTCAGAATCAATGCCACTTAAATCAATATTTGAAGGGTACAACTTATTCTAGTCCACCGACACATGAGTCTCATTTCTTTCTCCAAATATTCTCTTGTAATACTCAATAAACGCTTCTCCCACCTTCTGTTAGTCACAAATTTCTTCCCCATCTTTCCAAATGCTGCATATCGTATTCGTTCTTCTTCTGCCATTCGTAACTTCATGAAAATAGCTCGTGTTACTGTCTCCTAACTTTAACCACTAAGTTCTTGATCACTGTTTCCAAAAGATCTCCTCCTGATCAATTACTGTAAGGAGTTTTTTTTCTTTACTTTTTAGCAGAGCTCTCTCAACTTCATCCAAATTCCTTGTTTCCTCCAACACATTTAACTCCATAATTTCAGTTTCAAGCCTTTGTTTCTTAATTTTGATATTGCCAAAAACTTCACTATTCCATTTGGCTAGGAATCTACGTAAAAGCCTCATCTTATTACAAAAATTACCAGCAACTTCACCATAACTGCGAAACTCCGACCATTTCTGACGAAGTAGATCATCAAAATTTGGTTCAATGCACCACATATTTTCAAACTTAAAAAAAGTTTTCCTCTTCAAAGCAACACTAGTATCCAAAACCATTGGGCAATGGTCAGAAATAAAGGATGTCAGGCCTTTTTGGAGAGTCAGGGGTGTAAATCTTCGAAATCAGAGTTGATAAGGAAACGATCAAGACGAACCAAAGTAGGAGGGGACCTACCATCACTCCATGTAAATCTTCTATTATACATGGGTAAATCAATCAAGCCACAATCACCAACAAAGTCACTGAAATCATTCATATCACCCATTCCAGAGGCTTTCTCGACATTTCTCTCAAATTCAAATCTTGTAACATTAAAATCACCGCCAATAACCCAGGGTCAACATAAGATTATGAAAAACAACGCCCTCTTCCCATAAAGTCTTTCTTTCTCTTCTTGTATTTGGTCCATAAACATTGGAAAGAAATACAGAACATTGGTAGATTTGCATTCAAGGGCCACACGCAGACAATAAGTTTGCTTAATTTCTTGCTTAACAGTCCATGAGTTGCTACACCAACCAGTAAACATGCCACCAGAACTCTCCACAGCAGGGATATATGCCCATTCATCAATTACACCCCATCCCAAACATTTAAACATAAATGGTTCATATTTCTCAATTTTTGTTTCTTGCAGCATAATTATATCAGGTTTGATTGTTTTAAGATAATTCTTAACCCTAAGACACTTATCAAAAGTTTCTAGGCCTAACATTCCACGTGACAATTATCATGGTGTAACGTTAGCCCTCTCCATTTATTTATTTTTAATATCACATATGAAATCATCGTTTAACACAAAACCAGAATTACATGCTAAAGCATGCAGTTGATCACTATTCAAAGAATTAAGAATAGCAGGAACAAAAATGCTACCTGCCATTGGGTGTCCCATCCCTCTCGCACTGCGGCAAAGCATAACAACCCCACCCTGACCCATAACTCTTTTTCCTTTGCCCCTAGTTGTAGAGCATTCGCCAGAACTGGATGGAGCAATAGCCAAGTTTCCAGCCAAATTCAAATCCTACGAGTCATTGTTCATAACTTGTTCATTGATTGCGTCATCATCACCATTCACATCATCCCCAGCCTCCAGATCATTCAAACCAATTCCATCACCCTCATTAACAGGAACTATACCTCCAGAAGCGGTTCCAACACCCACTATGTTCCCTCCAGCATCAACCTCAATAGCAACTCCATCATCAAAGCGAACCACAAAATTATCATTATTACCTCCCCCTTCAACATTGTTACCTCCTCCTTCATCGTCAGCACTATCAGAGGGAACAATAACATGGTTGTTAGCATCACCAACATGCACATCAGCACCCCCATCCTTACTAAATAGAACTTTAAGTTTACCATACTTCCTGTAGCGAAAACCTTCTGTTTGAAATCTTGAACGTTAATTTGGGAAGATGAGGCCCCCCTCACATCTCTGGATTTGAACTTCATGGGAAAAACCTTTAATTGGAATCACTATTGATGAAGGCAGCGGCTTCCCCACCTCTTTCGTCAGCTCGGCACATAAACAAGTGTAATCCACATCATGCATAGCCCCATATTGCACTCTCTCAACATAGCCAACATTGGCCATTGCCGATTTGAGAACATCCACGTTACGACAAACCATCAGCGCGTTCTTCAGAAGTATCCAAAATGTCTCCTTTTCCTTTGAAACGCTACCAAACTGTGCACTCCATCCCTTAAAACTGATTGTCCCCTTAGTCAAGATGTATGAATACTGAAAGTTATCTGTTAGCAGGGGTGGAGTGAATCGAACAATAAATACGTCTCCCATTCGTTTGACATTCCAGCTCCAAGAAGGAGCACGACAACCAAATCGGTCCTTCAAAAGCTCCTCGATCTGCTGGATGGAGAAAGATCCTCGCACAATAGAGATTACAACCATCGATCTGGCCCAACTGAAGGATTTTGGAATTTTTTTTGCAGAGATCTGGTTACGAGATTTATTTTCAGCCATTTTTAGAGAGGGATTACGAAGGTTTTGCAATTGAACTCTTTATGCCCAGTTTTGTTACATTTAAAACAAATAATTGGATTTCGACATGATCGTGCCCAGTGATCAGTCGATCCACACCTTAAGCAGCCATTTTTTGATTTGATATTACTGAGAATTTCATTATAGCTATTATGGATATGAGGAGATGGTTTACATTGAATAATCTTTAAGTAATTGGCTGAATAAGATCCTGGTCGCTTCCGTAAAGGTGCAGATTTCCTAACATATACAACTACTAAATATGTTCGAAACTTAGTCACTTATATGTTTACTTGCTCGAGATTGTGTATTATCTTCAATAATTTTCAAACTTTAAAAACTATACAATAATATGAATATCTAATCCATATTAAATCGCATATAGATGTCATATGGTGAAGATCATAACTCATAATGTACCAAACCTCAATAAAGTTCATTCAATTGAATAAACAAGAAAACCATACGTGAGATCGTGTATTCGGTATACTTGATTACAACAATGATCTTATTCTATTAAAAGTAGTAGGCGACCAAAAGCTGCGAGATATGTGCAAAAGTTCGATCAGTGAATGTCAATTTGATTAGTTTACGTAAACTACAACTCATTCAATACCCTTAAATGCTAAGGATAACCAGTTTTCTTTTGTAATGGCTTCGTTATGACATTGTAGGAAGATTTTTCTTTTGAATTATTCGACTATTTAGGAAGAGAATTGAATGTATAGAAGTGAATGTAACACACAATAAAGTTACAGGGTGAACAATCACTTTTGCTCTATGAAACAAAAGTTAAAAAACGAGAATGCAAAATAACAATAGATACTTAACATTGGAATGAGAAATATGATTCATATTCCAACATGTATTTTCATATGAGAAAATGTTTTTTTCTAAAATTCATTCTTTGAACTTTTTAAATACCTTAGGTATTGATTTTTATGACAATAACCATATAAAAATTACTACTAACTTGTCTTTGAGTTGTGTAGTTACATTCGATACATTATGGAGATTTTTATAGAAATAAACAAGAGTATAAAAGAAGAATTATAAAAGAAGGTTAATCAGAGCAATGGAAGAATAACCGAAGAAGGATAATTAGAGCGATTGGAGATCCAATATCTATAACATCTACAAAGTCAGATACAACTATATCACAACTAGTCGCCAGACCCGTTTGATAATGAACCCATCAAATCCATCTCCTCAAGATCGTCCTCAATATACTCATTGTATATCTCTCCCATATCATCAATGGCCTCTCCATCATCCTCAATCTCAGGAATAAATGAAATGTGTTCCACGGGATCTAAATCATCAGCTGACTCATATAACTCCTCTTCTACATCTTGGTCCATATGCTTTGGAATCACATCAACCATCTCCCAAACTATCTATTCATCGGCTTCCTCGTCAATGCTCTCATCGTCTACTAATATTTAATCTTCATAATGTATAGAATCCTCATTTTGAAGTATAACCTCAGTTGGCTCAAGAACCCTATGCTTAGAAGTAATCTCTTCATCATGCTCATTATCTTCGTTCAAGGGATCAGTAATCCACAGAACTGAATCATCAGACTCCTCATCCGTTGGCTATATTTGTCTAAACTCAAAAGTAACTTCTGGATCTCCTTCATCCTGATCTACAACCTCATTTGGAATCCATACATCTGAATCGTGTACTATCCTAACAAGACCCTCTGGAAGATGATCCGCTCCTGAAGACTTTCCTAGATCATTTTCCTCCTCGTTGCTATAAATGAATTGGGCTAAGTATTGCCTCACTCCTAGTTGCGTCTATAATTAACCAAGGATTTAGGATTAGAAATTTATTCATTCGTGCATTCATCTTTCTAGAAGTTAAATTCCTTAAATTTAGTTGAAAGATTATTTCTTTTGAGTATTCATATTTATATTTCAAAGGTAATTTTTTTTTATTTTTGTTGAAATTAATCTACCTTTGTTATTTCAACCTATCCTTTATCTTTATTTTATTATAAATTCTTTTAGAATTTTACGACTGCTCAAAATATTTGAGAATTTCAAACAAAATATTTCGAATCTTGGTTTATCCTAACTTATGATAAGATTATTCTTTTATATAAAAGGAAAATCCATATTCAACACACATATTTACATATTTTAAGTGACTTCTTACAGGTTAAGAAGTACTTCCAAAAAGTTTATAAAGTTATACAATAATTTTCTTCTAAAACTTAGAAATTTAAACAAAATTATCCTTCTAAGATTCCTTTCTCTTTCAACAATATAGTAGGTAGCTTGAGATTAGCGAAAGGTCTGGGCTGCTCCCTTACTTTTCCTAACGAGCATTCCTTGGCAAGAAGATCCATTCAATTAACAACGTTTTGTCATAACTTGCCTCTCGTATACTGAGGTTCCTGACTTACAATCCTTCATGTAGTGATCTTCTTTTCCACATTTATAACAACAGGGTTTTAATTTGTGCTTCCTTGTTGAAGTTGGAGTAACAAAGTCTTCAAATTTCAATACTTGACTTATCATTGCTTGGAATGATGTATCTATCCCGTTTATCATAAAATTCCTTAGCTGCCTACATTGGTCTAACTATTTTTTTTTAACCTCAATAATGGGTTCAAAACCTTAGAATTTCTTTTGTTTGAAGACATCAAATTCATGGCTTAATTAAGCAAAGGTTAATGGTTCTTCTAATCCATGAATTGTTTAACTTAAAATAGATAAGTATTTGTTATTTAACAATAAAATACCTTATCGTCAAATTATGAAACTGATTCACAAGGCATTTGTACTTATAAATTTTGCATTCAAATCTCTTTTTAAGATCTAATTATCATTTTAATGATATATGTTATGAAACATCTTTTGTCAAATCGTGAATCCTAATCACAAGATGTTTATATTCAAATTAATCTAAATTTTCAACCAATCATCTAAGTTATAATATATACCTAAGTACATAAATGTCGTAACATATGCTTTTATATTTAAAATATAAATCTTCAAAACAAAAAAATCATTTTATATGAAATTACAAATACGTTCTCTCATATATATAATCCCACTACTCATTCTATGGTATTACTAACCCAATCTCTAATGAGCTACTCATCTTAGGATACTATCGGTTCTATCTCTGATGAGTATTTATCCGAGAAGAGCCAAAGTTCTTACTCAACCTTTGGTTCTGATACCAAATGTAAAGGCCCATATTTTCCCATTCTCTATATTAGCAAATCCAAAGCTGAAATAACTTGGATCTGACCCAAGTATTAAAAACACTTGGATCAGGCTTGATAAACTAGAGTGAGAAAAACTTAATAATCAATGACAATGTCATAATTATCATCCATAATCTTTTTAAATTCGTTTGAAAAGAAGGTATCACATAAGACCGCGTCCATGAATAAATACAGGGTTTTTCCCTTATGATGACTAAAGCCTTTTATATATCAAATCATTTGATATTATTCTTAATGACATTGTTTTCAAAACCTTTGCAGATAAACTTAGAATCTTGGCATGCAATTGTTACATTATTAAATTCTTGCTATACTACCGTTTCTTGGTAGGTTACACAACTAAAATTGTATGGATTCATTTTGGAGAATCGATTTTCCAACAATGACCAAGGCAAAGGATCTTCCTTATCCACGACTGGTACACCTCTAGAGAGATGTCCCAAGAATCAACTGATGGATTTCTGCTAACACAAGACCGGGTTATCCCTTAACTGGATAGCAATCTAACAGTATGTCATTCCCCGATTGTAACCAACCTTTATCGAGCTAGCTCTTTCCATTATCCACATAAGTAATGTACCTTGGCTTTTATATCATGGTATAATTTTTAATCTAAAAGGGAATGATCATATACTAATGGTAGAGAACCACATAGCCTTGCCGCATTCATCCTATTTCAGTCATTTACGTGATGTGAGGCCTGAAGTCACGTTACACAAAGCTACGCTTTATACAAAGCCACACTTTGATTATCTGCAACTCATTCCACTTAGCATGCCACATTTCCATCTCATAACACATACCTAATGTTTACCAACATATCACATTGGGGGCACATTGGTGTCTCAAATAAGGGTATTAAGCTAAAAGAAGAAGTGTCTTCTCCACCACCAACAAATAATATGTTTAGTAAAGATCAATCTCTATACCGTAAAATGTAGTGTCAAACTAACATCCATACAAGTTCGTTCTGGGTCTGAAAGAAACCGAAGGCTTATTCCTACCACATCCAATTTAAGGATTAGTAACGAATTGTCCTTGCATCAGATAACCATAGCAGAGGACCACTGTCACTCCGAGAAAATCGGGATTTTAACCCCAATCAATTGACAAGTAGTTCCTCACTATACTCATCCTAAATCTCTTTAACAAATTTTCATTTGCTCCATTTCATCGTATCATTGTTCGAAATGGTTTTCGGATATGAAACACCCAAATCTGATCCTAACCTTTCGAATAATCATTGTTACTCAAAAACAATATGGATATATAGGATTGCTAAGTCTCTTTCATCTTAAATTGGTTAATCAAATCCTTTTATTGACTTAATAAAAATCCTTAATTGTTTATTCCTTGAATTTATGAATTTAATCCATATATTCATTCACTTAAATATTTAAACAAAGATTATTTAAGTTTTAATGATGATTTTTAACTTTATTTAGAGAAATCAATTTGAATATCATTTCATTAAATATTAACTAAAAGATCTCTTAATTTCTAAATAAGCGTTCCCTATTTCATAGTACGAGTCAAAAAGATATTGTTTAACTCTTTAATGGGCTAAAAATGATGTTGTTTAGAACATCATTTACAACAAATCAAAAACCAATTAATATTGAGTATAAGAATTGCATAGAAATTATATTGACTTATTCTCAATATCAATTTCCATATTCGATAAATTATACTGACTTATTCTCAGAATATCCAGGCTTTCCTTTCGACCTGTTTCAACCCTCCCCCAAATTTGTAAACGTTGGCCAGGTAATTTCAACGCACTGATTGCTGCATCTCTTGCCTTAGTTACACACCCTATTTACTGTTCCTAATGTCAGAGTCAAGACAAATTTACTAGTGATTTCCACATGCTCAATTTAACTGAGTTTACCTTCTTCTTAAATTTGGATAAGTATTTCTAACTTCCAAATTTATATTAAACCACTTTATTTATCATTTGGAAATTCCCACAAAATATTTGGATATTAATCATGTAACGACCCGATAATCCCCGCCTTTCGAATCGACCGTAAACCGCACAGGTTCAATTTAAAATGGTAGATATTCTCAAACCGTTAACTTTGGGCATACAACACATCAGAACAAACACACAAAAATATTTCATTAACATCATCTCAATGTTACATCAGGGTACAAGAATATATATCAAAGTATAACATAAATATCAAATAACGATAAATTATAAAACACAGTGGAAAATATAAACTAGCGCAACAGAAGACTATCAATTGCTCTGGAAACAGCTTTAAGCTTCAGTCCAAAATCCTGCTCAAGAAAAGTATCTACACAACAAACTATCCGGCTGCCTATGTGGAAATATGGGCATTCGAGTTTGCAAGGAAAAAACAAACTATGAAAAGGTCATGGGACTGGTATGAGAAACTCTAACAGTTATACTTAACTTATTTTAAAGTAAGGCATATCATGGGACCACGCCATATAACACGGAACGAGTTTTCTTCAAACGAATGTCAGTGCACAATTAACTACCAAAAATAGACTTATGGAGCCTACGATGCATCAAACTATATGCAATTCCTCCAACTACCCATTTAGGTTCAATTCCCAAACTTAGATTTTCAAAATCTAATTAACTTTACAGAAGTTATTTCTTTGGACTTTATTCCCGATTTCTTATTTCAAATCATTTGAAATACATATATAGCTTTCACTTTGGGATCTCAAACAAAATCACTTGGAACATTAAATTCTGAAATATCACAATTAATGCATAACAAAACGTATGCAACCAAATATCAGGAGGTTTCTCCCATCAACATGGAAAAGGGCACACACCATCATTCGCTTGATATATATATGTACATCTCCCACTAATAGGGTGGACTACAACGACCGATGACCAATTAAGATCCTAAGTCTCATCCATACTTTTAGTTCTTAGGGTTACTCAAATCTTTAGCCACGTACTAAATCATTTTATATCCCGAAGTGGAAAACTCATTAACACCAATAATCACAAATAAATCAAATCTATGATAATTTGCATTTCCAAATCATCGGGTTTAGTCATCGAAATCCTTTCTGTTTTATAAAACACTCCTGTCTAAAATTGGGAATAACATTTCCTTTCTCATATCAAAATCTCATTTCAAAATCATTCATTAAATTGAAATAAACCCAACAACATCACTAAACACCTCAATGTCAAATCATGAAATAAATCACAAGGTGCCAGCATACATATTTCTACCCAACCCAATGCTAAAAATAAAAGCATATTTACTCATTAGCTAGTCGAGCACAATCCAAACAATCAATTGACAACAATAAATATAAAAAAACCAAGTATATTTGGTTCATAACTCTTTCAAATCATTTATTATGATTTAACATAATTTTTCCATATTTTTATTAATTTTAATATGGCTATTTCAGTTGATTTCCAATTATGGTCATCGAACTACATTTACGACGACCTTTTCAAATATTAATTTGGACTTATCTTGAAATCTAAATGTTGGATTTCAAAAATATAGTTATCATTTGAAAGTTTTTTCATTTCAGACCCAATGCTTTCAGTTTTGGGAGAATCCGACGGTCTGATCTGTCTGATCTCCTAGTACATCAGTTTGAAGTTAACGGTCGGCGTTCGCGAACTATCGTTGTGCGACGAGTTCTATTGAAACCAAACTTCGATTATAATTAAATATCACATCTATTCGCTTCTATGATAGTTTATTAACTATATAATCACTTCTGGAAATTATATTTCCATTTTCAACTTCAATTTCAAACATTTCCAATAAATGGATATTATAATGTTACTCTATTATTAAAATAATATTATTTTTCAAACTTCGTTATTGTAACTCCAAATTTTCCTGATACTCGTTATAAAAATAAATAAGAAATTTTTGAAAAGGAACTCTTTTCAAAACTCTTCTTAGATGCCCTAACCGAACTTCACTTTTATCGGTTACTATTCATTTTGAAAATAAAACTTGAATATGCCATAATTACATGAAAATTAATTTAGATCAACTTGTTACAGCTACGAATATTCATCGATATTTTATAATCTTCGTGTTCATCCAATATCGGACATCAAATCAAACTTTAATTTTCAACCTATTATTATATTAATAAAATATTCATTAAAAATCCATTTTAATTGACTGAACCAATGAGCCAATAATCAAATTTATTGTTCATTTTTAGTCAGTGTATTATATATAACTCAATCAACAATCATACGACATCCAATTCACATACAAATTGAAATTCCCTATAAAAGCCTTAAGTCAATAACGTTCATACAGTTTCGTCAATCAACAGACTAACCGTAAATTCAAACAATTGGGATTTGTGTCAATTAATTATCATCCCGATACATGTGTGGGTTTACGCCAAACTCAGATTAACCACAAATTCAAATAATTGGGAATTGTGTCAATTAATTATCATCCCAATACCCGTATGGGGTTTACATCACATTCAGATTAACCAGTAATTGGTGAATTACTTAACCAAGACATTTAAGGTTCCACTACTACCAAATCGACACTGTTTATGTTTTAAGTGTCATATACCCAAGTAATCACACACCTATTGTAACGACCTGCATTTTTCATATCGACCGATCGTAAAATAATTATATTTTATTCTCTAGTGGTCGGATCATTCTTATATTTTAATATGTTGTTCATTGGGATGTGAGACATGTCCATGATTTTTACTAAATCTAATTATGACCATTTTGCCCTTCCATTTACTGCTTAGGCCATAACTTTTGATAGGGATCGAATTAGGTGCAGAAATTGATCTCATTGGATCGGAATGGTTTTTTACGATTTCGTAGAGTGGTCACATGAAGGATTAGATTCAGCTGTTTGGAAGGAATCGTTGTTTTAAGTTTCAACCTGTGTTAGGCAGACTGGTCAGCAGCTAATGGGCTGATTAGCCACACCCATGAGACCTATGACCCGGAGATATAAATAAAGAGACTTGGGGAGAGAACTAAGGTTACTCTCTTCATTCTAAACTTTAGGTTGGGCATCTGTGATTCTCAGATTCAACCTAAAACCCTATCTCTTCATCTTCTTCATTCATATTCATGGTAGATTCCATCTAGAAGATAGATCGACATCAAGGAAGGTTAGATCACATTAAATTGCATCGAATTCAAGGGGTTACAGCGTTGTCTAAATCTGATCTCTATGAATCTACATCAAATCAAGCATTAGGTGAGTGATAGATATCTCTCACATGGAATTTAGGGACTATATGGGCAAATTAGGATCATATTCATATGTTATATGCTATAATCACCTTAGATATGATCATATATGTTTAATTCAGACTTGAAAACCCTAGGAAAACCTAATGTTATTATGTTAACTGGATAATTGTTAGAATAATCATGTTTATTTATATGTTTAGATCCAAATCATGTTAGGTCTCATGTTTATGCTACATTTATGTTATAATTATGATTTGTTCATGTTTGTATGATTGTATATTGCTGGATTAATGTTTGTTTTGGTTGAATTGATTACGTCGCTTGAGTTGAATGTTAGATTGTTTGCCGTAGAATCATAGGATTGAAGAACAGAGCAAATCGGAGGTTTAGATGATCGGATTCAGACGAAACTTGGTGGAGGTGCTTGGGAAGATGAGGTAATTGAGTATATAAACGTTGGTGTAAAAATGCACAACTTGCATGGTCGGCACCGACCCATCACTGTGGGGAATGATGGTGGAAACTTCGTGGGAAGCACAGTGTTGATAAATCGAGGCTACTGGAAGATTTTCAGATCGTTCGAAATTGGTTTGGATTGGGTCGAAGACTGATCGTTCGAGATATGGATAGACCGACAGAAGTCACTACAGGGTGGTCAGAATGTTTGGAGAATGGACCGGTAGGAAGCACATGGGGTTTAGAGTGCTGAGGTGGAAGCACTTAGTCGTTCCTTGCTAAGTGTATGGGTCGGAACTGATCAATCAAGGAAGGTCATATGATTGTGATTTTTAGGGAGCTTGATCAGGGAGGCTTCCAGAGGTTGCTAGTCAAGTTTGGTTGGGAATGGGCTTTATATGAATGGTGTGCAACTCAAAGATGGATGATGCTTCGATTGTGAACTCATGTTGGAGTGGTCAGAGCCAGATCGATGTAACACTAGTCGTGATTCGATATACAATCCAGTTTGATGATGGATTGACATAGTGGAGTCAATCATGGACGATAATGGAACGGTTCGAGAAATGTATTGAGTCGCCGAAATGAAAGGCTTGATAAGTTTGAAGTACCAAGGAATCGTTGGTTATCGAAGTGTTCTAGCAGATTCAAAAAAAGGTATCGCGGGGACGTCCTTTAGGATCAGATTCGATAAATCGAGTACCCTGGGAAGTCATGACGGACCTAGTTGTCGAGAATGGGAAAAGACAAACATACGAGTCACGATGGCGTATGGTAGTTTGGCTAGAATCAGAGTTTTCCATTAGCCCTTTTTATCGTTGAAAAGCAAATTCGATAAATGATGGATTCAAGGCTGTTGTTGGTGGTAGCCAGGTATTTATTGCTATGTTTGCTATGGATGTTGTGGATGTTCATGTGTGTTTTCTTCTTGAATTCTCTGGGTAGGCTATCACCGTAGGTTGTTGAGAAGGAATGGGATTGTGGTGATTCTTTCCTATTCTTTGTAAAGGCACAAAATGGATCTATATAGAGTGCCAACTTATGGTTGTAAGGGAAGATCAGATGTCTCATCCGCCTATATTCATATTATCATATGTAACAGTTGTTAGCCATTTTATCGCTCACTAAGACTATTGTCTGATTCAAGGTTGTATGTTTCCCTCTTATTACCTTGGGTTGTTCATCAATGTTTATTGATGAGCAGTCTGGGATAGCAGGTAGCAGGTTTGATGGTGACGTTGATGTTGTGCGAAGACGAGCTGGAAGCTTATGTATTATATGCTATCTACTTTACTACTATTGCTTTTCTAATTCTGTTGTTTGTTGAAGACCATTGTTACTCTAAGGGATGTAATGAGGCATATTTTATTGAGAGATTCATGTACCGAGATATGTTGTACTTAAGATTCTATGGTTTATGAAGATTTATTTTTATGTTCAGTTATGCTTCATTACTAGATCTTATTGTACATTTTATTATTATATATTATCCATGCACTGTGAGTTATACGACAGGTTCATTTCAAGTTACTTTACCCTGGTGATCATCCCGTATCGGCCTAACACGTCATACAACGCACCTTTTCCATAGTTTGGTGTAGGTGGTAGGAGGCGGTCTTCACATTTGGTATCAGATCTTTGGATAAACAATTTTACCTAAAGTTTACGAAAGTAAACGCATATGAGAGACGTATTTGTAATTTTATTTGAATGATTACAATATTATATATATGTATATAGTATAGTATAATAGATTAGTAGGCACTCGAACACCAATGAAGCCTTTCTCTAATGAGCATTAGTCATTCTCATTTCATATAGAGAATGAGTCATCGAAATTCGAGAAACACTGTTAGGGATGAGCCGGCTGTTGGATGGTTAAGCAAAGGTAGCCAATGGGGAGATGCAATTGCTATACCTGATTATCCTGCTATGTTCGAGGCCATGATGGCAGCGATCATGAAGAGGATCCCCACTCCAGAAGCGACAGTAGAACGTGGTGTTCTTGTGCAGATGCCTAGGGTTGATTTTGCTACATGGGAAACAGAATATTCTTCTTCGGGTGAAGTGAGTAACTTGAGGAGAAGTACAACCTTGGAGCAACTGCGGCGCCGGTTTATGAATCGAGAAGAAGAGATCATTGCTACTTTTGATATGAGAACAAGTCTACTATGAAAACTGCTACTAGTAGTGACGCTACAGAAGTACCTAAGCCTCAATGGAGTAGTGGAAGTAAGGATAATCATATGGAAGGAAAGAAGCATCATAAAGGTAATGAGAAAAGGAAACGACAACAGCAAGAGGGAAATGGCCAGAATAGGCGTAAGAAGGGGGCTTCTTGTTTTAACTGCCAAGAGAGGGGTCATTATGCAAGCGATTGTAAGAATCCAAAGATGGAGAGATGTTTTTGTTGTGGTAAGCTTGGCCATAAAAAGAAGGACTGTCCAGATCATCTTAAGAATAAGCAATTGTTGGAAGCTATTCCGATTTCTTATCATATTCCTATGGGGAACTAAGGAAGGAGTGTTGTTGTTTTAGGTACACTTTCTATCAAAAGTATTTCGGTTTGAGTTGCTCGATAGTCTTTTATATGTAATGATTTTCTTTGCCAATTAGGATTAGAACCCGAGATTATTGATAGACTATTAGTTTTGCCTAATCCCGTAGACGGTTCATCTAGTCTTTGTATGGTTTGTCATGGTCTAGTTTTATCTATTCATGGTTGCTATTTTAAGTGTGATTGTTTTGTTTTGAATTTTGTTGGATTTGGTATTATCTTGGGTATGGACTGGCTTAATAAGTGTGTGGTTATTGTGGATCGCGAGAGGCTCGAGGTGACAATCGTGAATGTGGAAGGGAAAATGATTGTGATACATTGTATACCAGAGGAAGGAGTTCTGGTTAGTTTTTTCATATTCGCTTGTGATTCCACGGGATAGTTTGTCATCTGTGCCGATCGTACGAGGATTTTCTGATGTGTTCGACGAGGTCAGAGGTTTGCTGCCACATCGAGAAATCGAGTTACGGATTGATTTATTGGATGGAGCCAGACCTGTTGTTATGCCTCTTAGGTGAACGACGCTTAAGTAACTGCGAGAGTTAGAGGTGCAAGTGAACGATCTTTTGAATAAGAGATTCATTCGGAGAAGCGTATCCGAATGGGGTGCACTAGTCGTGTTTGCAACTAAGGCTGATGAATCGTTGCGATTACGTGTGGATTATCATGATCTGAATAAGGTGACCAAGAAGAATAAGTATCCATTATCGAGAATAGATGACTTGTTTGATCAGCTTCACGAAGCTAAGGTGTTTTCCCTAATGGATTTGGCGACGGGATTTCACCAACTGAGTGACTAGGGAAAGCGTGTTGAAGACCGCTTTTAGAACATTATCTAGATTTTATGAGTGGTTGGTAATGCCGTTTGGATTGACTAACGCGCCAGCATATTCTATGGATCTTATGAATCGGGTTTTCAATGACCAGTTGAATAAGTTCGTACTTGTGTTCATGGACAATATATTAGTTTATTCCAGGACTGAGGAGGAACACAAAATGCACTTGAGAATTATTTTGGAAGTCTTGCGAAAACATCAATTGAGAGCTAAGTTTTTGAAGTGTCACTACTGGAAGGAAGAAGTGAGATTTTTGTGTCATGTTGTATCAGGGCAAGGAATAGCGGTGGATCTCGCTAAAGTAGCAGCAATACATGATTGGGATCGACTCAAGAATGCGAAAAATGAAAGGAGTTTCCTTGGTTTAGCTGGATATATACTATCGACGATTTATCAAGGATTTCTCTAAGATAGCTGCACCATTAACCAGATTTGATTTTAGACCTCATTGTGGGTTAGAGCCCGAGATGTTAGCAAGCGTGTCGATTAAGCCAACTTTCATCGAAGGATTGATGAAAGCCAAAAACAAGACCTTAATATTATGGAAATCATTCGAGGGTTAAAGATGATCCCGAGGGAATTAAGGATTTCGAGGTCAATGGAGATGGTTGACTTCGCAAGAATATACGATTGGTTGTTGCTAATTTGAACAGGTTAAGAGATGAAGTTTTAAGGGAATGTCATCACTCTAAATTGACGATTCATTGGTAATAAGATGTATCGAGATATGAAGCGTGTTTAATGTTGGAAAGGTATGAAAAGGGTTATCGGAAAATTCATCTCGAAATACATGAATTCTCAGTTAGTTAAAGCTGAGCAGAATAAACCAAGTGGATTGTTATAGCTATTGGAAGTTCCAGCGTGGAAACGGGAGCAAATGCCAATGGATTTCATTGATGAATTACCTAAAACAACGGCAGAGAATGATAGTATTTGGGTTGTCGTGGATCGTTTGACCAAAAGCGCAAGGTTTATTTCTGTCAAATCAACTTGGACTGCATCGAAGTCAACTGAGCTATATCTTAAATGGATAGTTCGATTCCATGGAATTTCGAAGAGTATCGTTAGCGATTGAGATCTGTTATTCACCGGTGGATTCAGGAAGAGTTTGCAAGAGATGTTGGGGACTGAGCTATGTATGAGTACATCTTATCATCCCAAAACATACAGTCAGACTAAGAGAGTTAATCGAGTATTGGAAGACCTTCTCAGAGCTTGTATACTAGATTTTGGAGGAACAGGGGAAGACCATCTACATTTAGTTGAGTTTGTTTATAACAACAGCTACCAGTCGAATATGGGGATGACACCGTATGAGGCGTTAGAAGGCTGTGTAATTCTCCATATTGTTGGTTGGAGACTAGATAGAACTTGGTAATTGGACCTGAAATGATAAGAGAAACTATGGACACTATTCAGATCATTCGGCAAAGAATGAAAGCAGCCCAAGTTCCTCAGCAAAGTTTTGCCAATAAGAGACGAAAGAATTTGGAATTCTCGGTCGGAGATTTGGTATTTGTTAAGATTTTTCTTCTATGTAATGTTGTTCGTTTCAGGAAGAAAGGAAAATTAGCATCAAGGTTTGTTATGTTGTTTCCAACTGTCGAACATATTGGGAAGCTCTCTTATAGATTGGATTAACCTAAGAAGACCGCGAGTGTGTATAATGTGTTTTATGTTTAGTTTCTACGAAAGTTTGTGCATGACTCGAATGCTGTGATATCTACAGATCTGCTTGAAGATTTTGAAGTCGAACCCGAGGTTTCTGGAGTCGTAAGCCGCTTCATGTCATTGAAAATGACGCGGGACAACTTAAGAAGTTAGTTGTAAAGCTAGTCAAGATACAATAGAGCGAAGACGATAACGATTGTGCATGGGAAACGGAAGAGAGTACGTAGTCGACCCATGCAGAACTCTTTGAGAGGTGTGTCCCATATATCGAATCTTACTTGTACCATTTTATTTTGTGCTATTAGAATTCTTCTTGCTAGGATAGGGTTTTGGTTGCATGGATGGTTGGATGCCAAACTGGATTGAAAGTTGGCTGCTCGTGGATGGTAGGCATGCGGGATGTTATGTTTGCTTGTATTTGCTTGGAATTTCAGGGGCAAATTTTCTAAAAGAGGGTTGAATGTAACGACCTGCATTTTTAGTATCGACCGATCGTAAAATAATTATATTTTATTCTCCAGTGGTCGAATAATTCTTAGATTTTAATATGTTATTCATGGGGACGCGGAACATGTCCATGATTTTTACCAAACCTAATTATGACCATTTTTCCTTTCGTTTGCTACTTGAGCCATAACTTTTGGTAAGGATCGAATAAGGTGCATAAATCGATCTCATTGGATCTGAATGGTTGTTTAACATTCTGTAAGGTGGTCGCATGAGGGATTTGGTTTAGCGGTTTGGGAGGAATCGTTGTTTTAATTTTTCAGCTTGTGTTCGGCAGACTGGTCAGCCGCTAATGGGCTGATTAGTCAAGCCCATTACACCTAGGACCTGCAGATATAAATAGAGGGGCTTGGGGAGAGAATTAGTGTTACTCTCTTCATTATAAACTTTAGGTTGGGCATCTGTGATTCTCCGGTTCAACCTAAAACTTAATCTCTCCATCTTCTTCGTTCACATTCATAGTAGATTGCATCTAGAAGATAGATCGGCATCAAGGAAGGTTAGATCACATCAAATTGCATTGAATTCAAGGGGTTTCAGCAATTTCCAGATCTGATCTCATTGAATCTACATCAAGTCAAGCATTAGGTGAGTGATAGATATCTCTCACACGGAAACTAGGGACTGTATAGATAAACTAGGATCATATTCATATGTTATATGTTATAATCATCTTAGATCTGATCATATATTTTTAATTCAGACTTAGAAATCCTAGGAAAGCCTAATTTGATCATGTTAACCAGATAATTGTTAGGTTAATCATTTTTATTTATATGTTTAGATCCAAATCATGCCAGGTCCTATGTTTATGCTATGTTTATGCTATAATTTTGATTTGTTCATGTTTGTATGATGTATGTTGCTGGATTGACGTTTGTTTTGGTTGAATTGATTGTGTTGCTTGATTTGTATGTTAGTTTTTTTGTCATTGAATCATAGGATTGAAGAACAGAGCACACTAGAGGCTCAGATGATCGGATTCAGATGAAACTCGGCGAAGGCGCTCGGGAAGATGGTAGAATGGAGTACCTAAATTTTGGTGCAAAAATGCACTAAGTGGATGGGTCGACACCGACCCATGATAGGTCGACACCGACCCATCACTGTGGGTCGGATGATGGTGGAAAATTCGTGGGAAACACTGTGTTGATAAATCTAGGCCATTAGAAGATTTTCATATTATTCAAAGTCGGTTTGGATTGGGTCGAAGACCGATCATTCGAAGTATGGATAGACCGACAGAAGTCGCCACTGGAAGGTCAGAATGTATGGAGAATGGACTGGTAGGACGCACATAGGGTTAGGAGTGCCGAGGTGGAAACACTTAGCCATTTCTGTCTAAGTGTAATGTCCCGTATTTTTACAGTATAATAATTAATTTATTTAATTGTTTAAATCGTGATTTAGAGAATTAAATAGTTGTTTAATTAAATTATATGGAATATTAAACTAAATTAAATTAAATAATAGAATAATATATTTATTTCTGAAATAGTCGAAATAGTAGAATTCACAATATTGTGTGAATTGGACAATTTAAAACATATAATTCAATTTAGAGTTGAATTATATTAACGAATATATTATATAAACAAAGTTTTATATAATGAGGGTACCGAAATCTTTAAAGGGTTTAACAAGCATATTTTTATTGTTTCTGACCATCGTGAAGTATAGATATGAAAAATCGAATTTGTAGAACACTGCGTGTGATGGCTCTGCATGTGAATTAGTTTGAACATTGGTACCTTCGAACTATCTTACACTTAGTACTCCGAAAATTCAACACATAATTAAAACCAGAGAAGAACTTGACAATGACAGTAACAAGAATAAAATTTAAGTTGTGTTTGAATCAATACTGCATGATGTAATATAATATATATGTGAACTGTTTTCTTCCAACAACTCATGTCAGAAATGAATTTCTAATTCATTATCCTACCCTTCGTTTCTTCACTGCCAAGTACTTCGGTACCACATAATCTTTGGCCTATTTAAACACGTACACCGTTTTCATCCATCTCCTTCCAGCAAGCCGCCACTCCTAATTTCCTTCTCAGCCGAACGCAAGTTCTAAAATCAAAAAGGAAAAAATCGCAAATTTCTTAAAAACAAATTCTCTACACACAAATCAAAACGTGAGTGAGTGAGGGAGTCAAGGCCTTCATGGTTCGAGACTTACTGGAGCGTGACAATGGAAGAAAGGAGAAGCTAGCTACAGGAAGTCGCGGATCTGGACACACGGCAAAGAAAGAAAAATCGAGGCAAGGTGCTGACCTCCAGCGGTGATCCCCGGTGGTGGGTAGGAGTGGCGATGTTGGGGGAAAATGAAGTCGAGGTATGTGTTGCCTGATGAGAAATTGCGAAGGTAAAGATGGGTTTAACAGTTTGAATCCATTTTATTTGAAGTGTGATTTCTGTACGTGTTCTTCTTGATAGCAATTCCAGTATTGTGTGAGGAAGTATTTGTTGAGGGGGATGACAAGGCCGTGTAGTGTGTGTACAGGGGATCTCGGCAGTGTTCTTGTTTGGGAAAATGGTTGGAGTTACTTATTTAGTTACAACAAATAAAAATGAGGTGAAAGGAATAGAAATGGTTGAGTTCTTCAGTTCTGAGTTTAATGGAGATTGTATGAGAAACATAAGACGCAGTTTTTTTCTCCTAATAAGGATGGATGCGAGAGGAGCAGGACGTTGGGATGAAGGAGTAGTGATCAATGGAAGAACTCAGAAATGGCGTTGATTCACAGTCTGGAAATTGGGGAAGCGCGGGGGGTATGTACAAGGAAGAAGCAGTAAGGGTTGGCAAGCATTGGTGAGGGTGGAGTTTCAAAACAACGCAGGCTTTAACCCTAAAATAAAATGTCAGAAAGAAAGCACTGGTTCGAAGGAATTCTGGAGGAAGAATCTGAAGCCAGCGTGTTTGGTTATTTGAGAAGATGGAAGTGCATGGGCCTTGGTAGTTAAGAATGGTTATGGGCCTTGTTTCAGTGGGTGAGCACAATAGAAATAAGTTAATGTTTTATTTAAATTTAAATAAAGTGATAACATGTTAACTTAATAATTTATTCGTACGATGTCAGAAGTTTGTGCGGTCAGTCACGTTGGGATTGTATGGACGGTGGCTATAGAATGGAACTGACTGGGAGTGGATTGGAGCTCGTTACAATTTATAGCAAAATAAATTATCTGTCTGAATCAAAGACAGTTAATCGTTATTAACGATGATCGTCCAAAGTGAGTAAAACTCGCTAACTCTATCAGTTCATATTTTTATAACGTATATTTAGAACTGATAAATGATGATTAATTGTTGTGTATTGACTGTTTGGTTGAACTGCTAAGTAATTGTTTGAAATTATAGATCTTGATATATATATACATATATATATATATATATATATATAAATTGATTCTGTTTAGCAGAATGTTTCATAGTGAAATGAAATTTGATGTATATAAATAACCCTTCATTGTATGGACGGTGGCTATAGAATGGAACTGACTGGGAGTGGATTGGAGCTCGTTACAATTTATAGCAAAATAAATTATCTGTCTGAATCAAAGACAGTTAATCGTTATTAACGATGATCGTCCAAAGTGAGTAAAACTCACTAACTCTATCAGTTCATATTTTTATAACGTATATTTAGAACTGATAAATGATGATTGATTGTTGTGTATTGACTGTTTGGTTGAACTGCTAAGTAATTGTTTGAAATTATAGATCTTGATATATATATATATATATATATAAATTGATTCTGTTTAGCAGAATGTTTCATAGTGAAATGAAATTTGATGTTAATTGTATTGTTTAACATCTGTGGATGCAGGGAAACATGTCGGAGGGATCCAACTGGATTCCTCAGTATTTATAATACTGTTGTTTTCATATATTGAAATATATGATGTGATATATAATCTGTGTTGATTATGTGTGTTTGAATGATATCAATCATTGTTATTTGGTATTTTAGATACCGTAAGAAATGCTGGAATGTAGAAAAGGGGAATTTCAAAGTGTATTTTGAAAATGAATTATCTATATAAAATCAGTGCATTTTATATATAAAAGGAAAAGGATTTTATAAAAGAAAATAATTATAAAATCAAAGGATAATTATAAAAGGAAAATATCCGTGAAACAAATAGAAAAGGAAAATATTTGTGAAACAAATAGAATAGAAAAGAAGATGGAAAATAAATAGATTATAAATAGAACTATTTATTTGTTAAATAAATAGAATTATAAAGGAAATATTTATTTAGAAAATAAATAGACTATAAAAGGAAATACTGGAAAAATAAATAGAATTATATAAAAAGAGAATTTTGCACTAGGATGGTTTAGACCCGTGCTTCGCACACGGGTATAACAGAATATGAATTTAAAGTGAATATTTAAGAGAAATCTGTGTTAACAGATAAAGTAAGAAGATTAATTTATAAATAAGGTTTTATAAATTAAATAAAATATTTATCATTGGATAAATAGAATATATAAGTCAGGACTTATATAGAGAAGTAAGAATCGATTTCAACATCGATATTTGAACTAAATATGGACGAAGAGTAAATCAGTTAGAGTAAATCAGTTAGAGTTAACCAATTAGAGTTAATCAGTTAGAGTTAATCAGTTAGAGTTAACCAGTTAGAGTTAATCCATTAGAGTTAATCGATTAGAGTTAATCGAAAAGGAGTTAGTCGATTAGAGTTAATCAAAGTAGAGTTAAGCAATTAGAGTTAATCAAAAGGAGTTAATTGATGGGAGTTAATTGATTAGAGTTAATCCAATAGAGTTAATTAAATTAGAGTTAATCGAATACACTTTATTCGAAGAAAAGAGTTATCAATTATAGTTATTCAAAGAAAGATATTTGAATATTGGTTAATCGAAGATATTTGAATATTGGTTAATCGAAAAGGGGTTATCGAATATTAGTTACTCGAAGTGAGTTATCAAATATTAGTTATTCGAAAGGAGTTAATTGAATATAGTTTATTCGAATTAGAGAAAATCGAATATAGTTTATTCGAATAAGAGAAAATCGAATATAAGTCACTCGAAGGGAGATAGTCGAATATTAGTTATTCGAGGAGAGTTAATCGAATATAAGTTATTCGAAGAGAGATAATCGAATATTAGTTATTCGAAAGGAGTTAATCGAATAGGGATTACTCGAAAGAGAGTTATACGTCGAATTCGATTATATCGAATTCGGGAAAGTACTTATACTTTCCGGTTTTTAAATCAAGATTTATTTATTTATAAATTAGGTGTTTATTTATTTATTCAAATTAAAGAATAAAAGTTATATTTGAAGTTAGATATTTCGAAAGTAGGGTTTATAACGTTAGCGTTATAACAAATGTTTTTCATAAAAGAAGTGGATTCATAATCTGAATCCGAGAATTTGCATAAGAAAATGATTGTAGGAATTGGAGCAGTGAGCTTTGTCTATTGCAAGGTTAAGAACGTTGTTCAGTTAAGGTCTGAGAGGTAATTATACCCCAACTTGATTGACTTCCTTACTTAACTAAGAAATAGTTGAGGTTCGATGGCGAGAGTTAGTTAGAAATACAGTTAAGTAATAAGCGATTAATGGATTGAGCGGTCGTAACGTTGTTTTATAAAACATTAGTTTGAAATCCGTATAAATGAGTTTTGGAAACATTTTCCAAATATAGAATCAGAGATATTTTCTAAACATAGAAAATGGAATGTTTTATTTATAAGGAATTAAGAAATGGAGTTAAGCTAAATTAGAAACTGATTGGAGATTAGTTAAGTTGAATGGTTTTCTAAGTGTCTATTTGATGTTGGTTTCGACCTTCGGGATTGATACTTAGGGAATTGTTCTCATACTAGTTTACAGTCAGAGACTGATAGATGTGGCAGAATAGTGATAAGTAAATAAGCAATGGGAATGTTTTCCAGTGTTAATAACATATGTTTTCTAAACATAGAAAATAAGAAAATATGAATATATATATATGTTTGATGACTTGATCGATAATTCCATGTGGAAATAAGATCGTTGTGTGTACACGAACATTTTTCATTTGATAGTAAAATCACCGACTATCAAAGTTTTTGACCATTTTAACGTTGTTAATATGGAGAGACCGGTTGGATTATTATCCGAAGAACCACTCCGTATTGGCATAAGCGTTGCAAATCAAGTATGCTGAATGTATTGAAGACGGAGTAAAGTGCAAGGGCTATTGTATAAATCTTAGGTAGAGGTTGCCTAAGATGGATGTACTGAATAGTGCCTTCGGTTTGTCCAGTCCCAGGACAACTTGTATGGACGAATGTCTGACAGAGTATTCCTAACAAATCATATATGTTGATCTCTTCAAACGTATTACGTTTGGTGGTGGAGAAATTCGTTTCTCTTAGCTTCATACCCGTGATACCGTTAGGGAAATCGATAATGATTTGTCAGGTATGATGATGTGGTATTCCAAGTAAATGAAGATATGATATGTAAAAAGATAAGCGTAACTTCTAGCCTCACATCCGGAAATGACAAAAGTCGGGAAGGCAGCATGGCTATGTAGGTCGCACCTATTAGGGTGTATAATCACATATCTAGAGAATATTCATTTGCTTCTTAAATCTATCAATGTTGTCCCTTATCGGGAAACAGTTGCTAATCCCAATCGTTGGTGATATACATTCGATACACTCAAGAGAAATGAGTGGTCGATCATGTGTGGCCGGGTTGCAAGATGTTCTTGTTGAACCCAGTGTATTCCTCTCTAGAGGTACACTATCGGAAGGTGGTTCCATACCTTGTCATAGTTGGAAATCCATTACCCAATAAGTGCTCACGGTTTTGATTGTATACTATATATGTAGAACGTGAGATGAAACCGTTTCTGCTAGATGATTATTATATTGTGGTTGATAGACACTATTATAATATCAAAAGAATTTCGATATAAAGATTATTTTGGATTCTCATAAGGGAAAAACCCGTTCCGTTATACGGCATGGTCTTATGAGACATCGTTTAATTGCTCAAACTGTTTTAAACTGTTTTACTTACACCAGTCCCATGACTGACTCAGAGTTTGTTTTGTTTTCCCTAAACTCTTGGGTGCCCAATTTTGTACGGGCAGTCAAGTAGTCAGGATTTTTCAGATATACTTGGAGAGCTTGGAGCAAGAAGCTTTAGGATTATATAGCTATAGTTAATTCTGCTGTGTTGTAAGTGTTATACTCTGATAATGTTACTGTATACATATACTGATTTTATTTCAAGGATATGTTATCTATTATATGTTGTTCGTTCCGCTTTGAGATTCGTGTTACTCTGATGTTGTATGTTCTTCTTCTTCTTCTTCTTCTTCTTCTTCTATTCTAAGTTTCTATCTTATCTATTCTCACCCTCTGTTTAGTTTTCTGGTTTCCAGTGCAATTTGGGTTGGACTTGTGTTTTTGGTCAGCTCAAATTGGACCGGAATTTCGGGACACTACACTAAGTGTATGGGTCAGTACTGACCCATGATGGGTTGGCACCAACCCATGAGGAAAGGTTGGATGATTGTGATTTTTTGGGAACTTGACCAGGGAGGCTTCTAGAGTTTGCTAGTGAAGTTTGGTCGGAAATGGGTTTCATTTGAATGGTGTGCAACTCAAAGATGTATAATTCTTCGATTGTGAACTCATGTTGAAGTGGTTGGAGCTGGATTGATGTGGCACTAGTCGTGATTCGATAGACGATCCAGTATGATGATCGATTGAGTGAATTGGAGTCAATCATGGATGATAATGGAATGATTTGAGAAATGGACTGAGTCCCCGAAATGAAAGGCTTGACAAGTTTAAAGTGCCAAGGAATCGTTGGTTATCAAAGTGTTCTAGTATACTCAAAGCAGCGATATCGAGGGGACGCCCATTAGGATCTTATTCGATAGATCAAGTGCCTAGGCAGTTATGACGGGCCTAGTTGCCGAGAATGATAAAGGAAAAATATACGAGTCACAATGGCGTATGATAGTTTGGGTAGAACCGGGATTTCCCATTAGCCCTTTTGATCGTTGAAAAGCAAATTCGATAATCGATGAATTCAACATTGTAGTAGTGATAACTAAGTCTTTATTGCAATGTTTTCTGTAGATGCTATGGATGTTCATGTGTGTTTTCTTCGTGAATTCTCCAGGTAAGCTATCACCATATGTTGTTGAGGAATGGGATTGAGGCGATTCTTCCCTATTCTTTGTAAAGGCACAAGATGGATCTATATCGAGTGCCAACATATGGTTGTAAGGGAAGATCAGATGGCTAATCCACCCACCTATATTTATAGTATCCTGTGTAACTGTTGTTAGCTATTTTATCGCTCACTAAGACTGTTGTCTGACTAAAGGTTGTATGCTTCTCTCTTATTACGTTGGGTTGTTCATCAATGTTTATTGACGAGCAGACTAGGATAGCAGGCAACAGGTTTGGTGGTGACATTAATGCTATGCAAAAGACGAGCTGGAGGCTTAAGTATTATATGCTATCTACTTTACTACTAGTGCTTTTCTATTTCCGATGTTTTTTGAAGACCATTGTTACTCTGAGGGATGTAGTGAGGCATATTGTATTGAAGGATTCATGTACCGAGATATATTGTACTTGAGATTTTATGGTTTATAAAGATTTGATTTTCTATTCAGTTATGCTTCACTACTATACCCTGTTGTATATTTTAATATTATATATTATCCATGCACTGCGAATTATACGACAGGTTCATTTCAAGCTACTTTACCCTGATGATCGTCCCGTATCTGCTTGACACGTAATATGGCGCAACTTTTCCATAGTTTGGTGTAGGAGGTATAGGGGCGTTCATCACACCTATCAATTAAAAATAATATTTTATCATACTACTTAACATTTAGCATCATAATAAACTTACAAGATCAATTGCTAAAGATTTCATTAACCTAAACATAATTAACTAATAAACAGTTAATTAAATTAGCCCTTTTCAGTTTCAGCTTCTCACCGTGGGTTCCACTCTGCCAATCTTTTTCAAGGATGGACTTTGAACTCTCACACACGACTATTACACTTCTCTGGTGCCTACAAATTTTTCTAAAAGCTTATATGTCTGAGCTCTTGAGGCTACAGGGTTTCTAAAATTTTCAAACGCTCACACGGTTGCAGATCTGAATTTACGGAGCAAACGAGGGGGGATGTGCGGTCCAGGGGGTTCGACCGTGGGGTCCATGTTTTTGGGTTGTGAAGGGGGAAGACACTGGTGTGGAGCCCAGATGTGGGGTGTAGAGGGGTGTATGAGGTAGAAATTTGGGTTTATGAAGGGTGTACTTGCAAATTGGTGTTGAAAATTACATTTTTAGGGGTTTATGAGAGAAGAGAGGCCACAGGAAGGGGAGGAGGAGGCTTTGCTGCAGGTGGAGGGGCGGAAGTCATGTGGAGGAGCTTGGGGTTGGTTTTGCCATGGCCAATGGTGGAAGGAGGAGAAGCATTTATGAGAAAATGAGAAGAAAATATAAGAAAGGAAGAAAAAGGGAATGTTTAATAAAGAAGGGGATGAACAAGGATCATTGAGTTCTCAAGGTATGGGGAAGGTGAAGAAACACACTTTAGAGCCAAGGATAGTTGGCACCTCAATTTGTGTTAGTTGCCTTAAAGGCTTAAGGAAAGTTATAATGTGTTTTAGTTCCATCCCGCGTCAATCGCTCGTGCGATCAAACGATGAATTTGTTTCTATGAAATTATGAACCCTAACATAAATCGTAATTCCAAATCCAACGGAATAGATCTCGTCGAGTTTGGAGTTCGTTTGACCCTCCGTTTTAATTTTTTATTGTGTTTTCACTTAATTTTGACTGATTCACCCGGTATGCTAATTTTTGCATGCTCACATACTAAGTTCAATAATTATGAAATTTGGAATCCTACTATTTTTCGACGTTCCGAAACCGATAAAATTGGCTTCGTCGTGGAATTTTCAAAATTGACTACAAATCCTCGTAAAATTAATTTAAAAATCAAATTTTAAAATGAACAAAATTTTGGGTCATTGCACTCTTCCCGACTTAAAAACTTTTCGTCCTCGAAAAGGAAGCAAAACGCAAGTTTATCCCCTTACCTAACAGGTTCAGAATTTATCGACTGTCCAAAATCTTCAATAATTTAAATTTTCTATATCGCAGTTACGCTCTCTCGTATACGTAATGCTCTCAACTCATTCTACGTAATGCTCTTAACTCATTCTAGGGTATTACTAACCCCATCTCTAATGAGTTACGTATTTTAGGATACCACTGATCCTATTTCTAATGAGTTTTCTTTTACAAGATGCTACTAATCCTACCTCTGTTGAGTCTTTTCTTCTGTTCTAATGAGTTGTACCCCAAAGACTTTGAATTAACCAAAGATCTGATACCATTTGTAACGACCTACGACCCACAAATTCCTGCCTTTCGAATCGACAGTAAACCGCATAAGTCCGATCCAAAACGGCAAAAATCCTCGAACCGTTAATTTTGGGCATACAACACATCAAAACAAACACAAAAAACATTTGATTAACACCATCTCAATGTTACATTAGAGTACAAGAATATATATCAGAGTATAATATAAATATCAAATCACGATAAATTATAATACATATCAGAAAATATAAACTAACACAACAGAAGACAATCAATTGCTCTGAACACAGCTTGAAGCTTCAATCCAGAATCCTGCTCAAGAAAAGTATATGTAAAACAAACTACTCGGCTACCTGTGTGAAAACATAGGCTCCCGAATTTGCAAGGGAAAAACAAAGCACAAGTCAGTCATGCGACTAGTATGAGAAACTCTAACAATCATACTTAATAAATTTTAAAGTAAGGCATACCACATGACCATGTCATATAACACGTAACGAGTTTACTCCACGCGAATGCCAATGCACAAATAACTACCAAAAATAGACTTATGGAGCCTACGATGCATCAAAAAATATGAAATTCCTCAAAATACCTATTTAGGCTTAATTCCCAAACTTAGATTTTCAAAATCTAATTAACTTTACAGAAGTTATTTTTTTGGATTTTATTCCGGATTTCTTATTTCATACCATTTGAAATACATACCTAGATTTCATACCAAACTAACTTTCACTTCAGGATCTCAAACCAAATCACTTGAAAATTTGAAATATCACAATCAATGCATAACAAAACGTATGCAACCAAATGTCGGGAGGTTTCTCCCATCAACATGGCAAAGGGCGTGTGTGTGTGTGTGTGTGTGTGTATATATATATATATATATATATATATATATATATATATATATATGCGCATCTCCCACTAATGGGGCATACTACACCGATCAATGACCAATTAAGGTCCTAGGTCTCACCCATAATTTTAGTTCTCAGGGTTACCTGAATATTTAGTCATATACTAAATCATTTTGTATCCAGAAGTGGAAAAATCATTTAACATCAATAATCACAAATAAATCAAATCTATGATAATCTCCACTTCCTAATCATTTCAAAATCATGGGGTTTAGTCCTCGAAATCCTTTCTATTTTATAAGACATTTTTATAAAATATTCTTTGCCCAAAATCGAGAATAACATTTCCTTTCTTTAATCAAAATCCCATTTCAAAATCATTCATTAAATTGAAATCAACACAACAACATCCTTAAACATCTCATATTCAAATCATGAAATAAATCACAAGGTGTTAACATACAAACATTTCTACGCAACTCAATGCTAAATATAAAAGCATATCGGCTCATAAACTAGTCGATCACAATCCAAACAATCAATCGACAAAAATAGACAAAAATAAATACAGAAAACCAAGTATATTTGGTTCATAACTCTTTCAAATATTTTATTATGATTTAATATGATTTTTCCATATTTTTATTTATTTTAACGTAGCCATTTCAATTGATATCCAATTACGGTCATCAAATTGCATTTACATCGACCTTTTCAAATATTGATTTGGACTTATCTTGGAATCTAACTGTTGGATTTCAACAGTCTACTTATCATTTGAAAGTTCTTTTCATTTTAGACCCAATGCTTTCAGTTTCGGGAGAATCCGACAATCCTATCTTCGGTACATCAGTTTAAAATTAACGGTCGACATTCGCAAACTATCACTATGCAATGTGTTATATTCAAACCAAACTTTGATTATATGTAAATATCGAATCTAGTCGCTTCTAAGATAGTTTAGTATGTTTTCTTCAAACCAAACTTTAAAGAACACCAAATTTGTGTTCTTTAAATTTTAAAGTTTGAAAACCTAGTTTGGCAAGAGGATTACAAAGTTTTCTTCAAATATATTTGTCAAAATTCATTCCTAACGTTTTTTGATCATAGTCGCTCCTTGCACCTTATTTCTTCTTGACTTCCAAGTCCCTTTGTAACCGTCACATTTCTCTCCTCGTTCTTTGCCCATTTTCTTATTCAGCTCACCATCGGCAAAGTCAAACTCTGTTAGTCCTTCACGTAAGCAATCTGGAGGTACGTTAAATGCCAATGTTTCTAGATCTGCCCACATAGACGAGTGCATCAATGCTTGGATTTGGGCTTGGCAATGGATCCATTCGTAGAGATTGAGAATTCATTGAGCGCCCTTTCAACTAAGTTACCCTAAAAACATGACTTTCCACCTTCAATTAAGTTATGATTCTTTGCACATACAATAAAACCAATTCACCTAGGAAAATCATGGCCAAAGTTGGTAAATAAGGGTTTTTATACCAGTTTCCAACCGTGAAAACGATCGTCAGTGACTGTGGTTAATGAGGCGAAGCCAAAGGTGTCAGGTGATGGTCTTTCATCGATCAAGGATCTAAAGGTGTCGGATGATGGTCGACTCCTAAAGATTTAAGATTGACAATGCTAGTTTGAGAATTTAAGGCATAGGTCTAGGAGGGATCGAAAAGATGAAAACAATTGAGAAATTTCCTAGAAGAAGAACACGAAACGTGACAGAAAAAAAGAAAAAAATTGGTAAATTTCCCAAGAGAGGAAATCGGAAGTGGCCAAGACGGAGAAGAAGAGAACTAGAACAAGACACAAAAGTCTGTTTTTTGAACTTCAGATTTTGAGCAACTGATAACAAGTAACATTCCTACCGGCCGGTTTGGTAAATGAAAAACAGAAAAGTTTAACGAAAAACAAATCAAAGAACTGAAAACAAAATGATTCAAAACCAAAAACACGGCCAATATTAATTTTCGGTTTGAAGTTATACATGCAACCAAAAAGCCCTTAACATGATGTAACTGAACAGGAGCCTCCCCGAGCATGTATAGCACAGAAGCAAGTGGCATTTAAACGAAAAGTAAAACCATTAAAAGAACGCCACCTGGCGAATAAGAACGAAAAAAGTAAGCGGAACCCTTTCCCGCACCCATTCTTCAGTCCCCACTGTCTCAACCAACCAGTCCCCTGATTTCTGCCTTTTCCAGTTAAACCTCTCAATTGTCCGGGAACATAAATATAAAAAAACAAAAAAAATGAGGAGATTTAAGGGGATGGGCAGAAGAATTGGTGCCACTTTACCCTCCCACATCCAAGTATTTAATTTATTTTCAAAACCTTCAAAATTGTTAATATCTTCAAACAACAAACAATTAGGCTTAAAAAGAAACAACCACAAGATTCAGTTGACAATGTATTTGCATAAACACAATGTACTCAAGACGAGATTTGCGCACAGAAACATAAACAAAATCCATGCTTAACGTGCTCAGAAAATTTAAAGACGAATGAATGGAGGATGAAAAAAAAAAGCGTGGTGTGGTGAATTTTGAAGAAAAGAAAGAAAATAAGGATGCTCACAGAATTAGCCAAAAGGAAGACGAGGCAAGAAATATGCTGCACTGCACAGCAGCAGTTACAGAAACAGTGTTCTTTCGTGACCGATGCAATGCTCAAAGTAGTGAATTTCAAAATGGTTCCGATCAATGGTAACATCTGCGCAAGCCCTACCGTAAATGGAATATGTACCCTACTTTTAAATCAAACTGAAGAATGCAAATTTGAATAACTGAAAATAGAACACTACAACCAATTCTCACATATAAATTGCAAGAAATCGAACACAAGAAACGAAATCAAAACATACATATTAAGAAAATAAGTGCCAAAGCTCAAAAGAGCCGCAACTTCGTCAGAGAAAACCATATAGACGACAAAAGGACTAAACAAAGAGACGGTGATCAAAATAAAAGAAGACGAATTCAACCAATTCTCACTCTTCTCATTTCATTCAACCAAACGATAGTAAAGATAACACGAGGGAGAACACAAACATCAAGGCAAGAACTCATGATACAGCAGGCACAAACATTTCAATTCACTGGAACATCAAAATAAGATATCTAACCATCGATCTTGATTGCCTTGACCTCCGGTTTCTTCGCCTCCTCCTTGGGCACAGTAACAGTGAGAACTCCATTCTCCATGGATGCCTTCACCTGATCCATCTTCGCATTCTCAGGCAGCCTGAACCTCCTCATAAACTTCCCACTGCTCCTTTCTACCCTATGCCACCTGTCACTCTTCTCCTCCTGTTCCTTTCTCCTTTCTCCACTTATCTGAAGCACGTTGCCTTCTTCCACCTCCACTTTCACTTCCTCCTTCTTCAGTCCTGGCAAGTCCGCTTTGAACACGTGCGCCTCGGGTGTCTCCTTCCAGTCGATGCGTGTGTTTGCAAGCGCCGCAGTTTCATTGCTGAATGCCGCACTTGCTGCTAGGGATGGGAATGGATCGAATAGATCGAGTGAGAACGGATCGAAAATGCTGCTGTTTTGGCCAAAAATGCGAGGTATTAGAGCCATTTCCTTCTGATTATGAAGGCTTGAAATTCGATGAATCGGAATTTGTAGGTTGTTTTGGCTTGTACCGATTCTGATTCGATGGCGAAGTAGCTGAGAGGAGAAGGATATAAATAGGGGAAGAACGTGACACGAAGAACCTAGAAGCGGAATCGAGTCTGTTTTGGAAGGAAAAGCTGTGGTGATGATTGTAGAGTTTTCTAGTTTGTTAAAGTGATTGTATGGGTTGAATACTGGGCCTGTATTTATTCTGATGATATCAAATCGATCGCAACAGGGTCCTTTCTCTATTGACCATTGTGTGTTGTTATTCTCTATAACCTTTTATAAACGAAAATAATAATAACAATAACCTCACTTGCCGGAAATACTAATTTCATTAAATGTTATACTCCGACCTAAATTTAAATAAACATTACATTTAAATATTTTCTTTTTTTTAAAAAATCCTAGATTTTTAAAGGGTTGCATGTTTAAATTTCAGTTTTTTTTTTTTCTTTTTTTCAAACAATTTTTTTTTTTTTCAAATTAGAAATTAGGTTATAGTGACAATTCCAAAGGCACACAATGCTTTAGAACAACTTTCTTTTGTGCTTGCCTTTGATCAAGGACACATTACTCCATTGCAATTCGTCCCACCATCCACATTTATCCAGCCTCACATTGTTCTTTTTTATTTTTCAAGCTTACCACAGTCATGGTAGCCATTGTCTACCATTGTGTCATTGCCTAATCCAAGAATCATGATCTCATACCCCCAGTTATACTCCTTCGCAGCTCGAAAACCTAAATCGATAGCACATACACCTTTGCATTCGCTTGCATTGTTAATTTTGGTGATACAAAATCACATTTGAAGAGGAAACATACAAAACGAAAGAAAGAGTATATTTGGATTTTCCTTAATTAATAAATATTTATGAATATGTCTAATAGGATAATCATTTTTTTTTATGTACGTGTTCATTTCGGCATTGAGTAATCTATAGTTACAGACATAGCCTAAAGGTGACTGTGGAAAAATAGCATGAAACAATATTTGGTGTTCTTTTTTATATCTTTGTTCTTCTTCTCCAAACAATAAGAGCCGATTACCATTGGGATTACAACTTTATTCACAATTAGGTTACTAATTCTATTTTTGGTTTTGTTTACCTTTTTTTGGTAGCTTAATTGTAAACAACTTTTTTTTTTTTTTTTTTTTTTTTGAGAGCCAAATAAATGGTAGTTGGATGAAATATTGTGTGTTAGTTCCTTTTAGTTCTCTATGAGATTATCATTGCCACCCTTTGTGCTCAAATTTCATTATTTTCATTCAGTATTATCCATTGTGACTTGGGTAATCTAAGTTCTTAAGATAGGCTTCTACAACATGAATATCATTTTGTTATGTTTTGCAAAATAAAAATCTTAAAAATTGATATTAGAGCTTGATAATCGTAAGGCTAAGGTAAACTTGGGTTTCAATATTTGTTAGGATGTTAAACATATTCCTTCTTAAAAAAAATTCTTTTGAATGGAAACTACTGGGGTAATTTAAAGTCTAAGGTGGAGCATGTTTTATACCTCAACCATCTTAGTTAGCCTATTGATGGTGATGGGAGAAAACCCTCAAATATATAGAAGGGAAAAGAAACAAGATGGAAAAGAAGACAAGTGCATTGATTCGCTATTACATAAATAATTTAGGTTTTTTTTAACCATATGGCTTGATGAAAATCAGCACAAGTCTTAATATGAGTTGAAAAATATCATTAGTAGGGTTTTTCTTATTCGAAAATTAGTTCAGCCGAGGCTGGATGGAGATAAATCGGTGGTAGAATATTTGAACAAAATTCAAGATGCAATAAATCAGTTTTAATCAAGGTTTCATATCTCGGATTTTGGAGGAAATCTTGGGATCTTATCTCGACCAAAATGAAATAGATTTGAAACACCTATTAGTAAAAACTTTATCAAATCTACGATCTCTAGTAAAATATTGAATTACTATCTTGGGCTTGATGTGCGAGATTCATAACTTTGGTTTGAATACATGCTCTTTTATTGTGTAGGTTGCTTTTAGAGAGTTAGAGAAAATTTACTGTATTATTGAGTAACTCCAATGTTAATGGAACTGTCCGTTTGCTACTCTCTAGAGTACTATCTTGAATAAAGATATTAGAAGGAATGGTTAATCTTGAATTTAATTCAAGATGACTGTTAGTACATCACCTCTATACGCATATTGTCCAAGAGTATTACGGAGTAGTATTGTAAGATAATATGAAGAATAAGGCTGGAGGGGAACATTTGTGGAAATTCTTTTGGACTAACACTGGTACATATTTAAATTCCTTAAATATAACTAACCTATACAAAAAATAACAAGTGTGCCTCTAAGATAGAAAAATACATATTATACAATAAAAACAAGAACGACCCAGTTTTTCCAACCATTCAAGTCAATTAAAAACCAACTTGAATCATTCAAAACAACCGATTGTTAATAAAGTTAGGGAAATAGGAATCACATCACAGAATCAAAAACATAAAATAATATAATAATCTTGTAGTAGAATAAATAATACCATGGTAGTTCTAAAGCTATTAATAAAAAAAATACACCAGAGTCCTTAAAGTAAATACGCAGAAGTCTAACACATAGAAATTCTAATATAAATTGACTGAAAGAAGGAAATAACTGGAAATTGATAAATGGATCGAGGCTTCATTAGGTCTCTAGCTCCAAAGATGAATCTCAAATATTGTGATACTCAGTCTAACCCGAGCATAAAGTAAACAAAACACTCTAGTTAGGATTAACATTTTTATGTACATAAATTAACTCATGCGAAATGCACAAGTAGCCCAAAGGATGTCTGGGATTTCCATTCTTTAGGTATGTGTTAAACTATATACATATAATACAATACACTATTATATAATGTTTATCAATAAAATATTGTATTGAAAAATAGCGTTAAGGCATTACATTTTTATCCAGAGCACATTTTATATAAGTATCATAGTTTATACAGATATCCTAAAGTCCACAGTAAACTGGTCGCTATCAGAGGGTACTCAATAGGCATAATAAGTCGCAATGGGCTTGATCAGGTTAATACGATAAGGCACATGAGGTAATACACAGGCTATAATTCTACGGCTTTGTCCTCCCAGACCTATGGTAATGCACATGCGCAGCTGCCACCTACCTTGAAACGACACTTCCATAATCAAGGGTTTTTATTCATCAATTTACTCCTTCAATATTTCAAAATACGACAATTACATTAAGCAATCAATGTTTTTTTAACTCTTCTCCCCCATTTGCAACGTGCCTTCTTCATATTCCCCAACATTCCTTATTTTTAGTCTTGTAACTCACTATACAATAACTGTCCCCAATCCAACTTCATTCGCTTCCACACCCTACGTTATTCTAAATCGCCTTATTTTATATTGGGTATTGTTATAGGGACTCCACTTTTGGTTAAGGTGGTAACAATTTTAAAGGGACTCCTCCTTAATTTTTATTTGTTAAAGGGAATTTAGGTATTAAAAACAAATAAAAAACATACTAAACTATCCCCGGGTTGTAACACCCCATACTTTTTTGAGCCCAAATTTCGACAAAAATCTAAACTCGAACAAATCCAAGCATGGAGCATGTAAATCTGGTACCTGCAAATAAAATAAAATTGAATTGCGTTCTCTCATGAGTCCTAATTTAATTAATTCCTCTGATCGTCTAACCTATGCTCTGATTCTAAAATAATTAAACAACTAGATACGGGGATAATCCGTTTTAGTTTTTTGTTATGGATTTCTAGCTGAATTATTTTGGTATCAGAGCATAGGTTAGATGATCAGAGGAATTAGTTAAATTAGGACTTGTGTAACACCCCACACTTTTCTACACCCAAATTTTGACAAAAATCAAAACTTGAACACATCCAAGCACGGAGCATGTATATCTGGTACCTGCAACAAATGAGCATGAACATAATCAGAGTACGATAAAGAAAACTAACAGTGGAAACAAAATAGGATAAACTAGTATTAACCCAAGTAACCACCTTTTTCAAAGTAAGTCACTTTGCCAATACTGAGCATGAGAGAGAACGAGAATCGAAAGCCAAACTTAATCATCTGTAAGAACCCGACCTTCTCTAGGAAACTTGGGAGGCTGTTATGAGGGGAGTCAGAACAACAAGTTCTGGTGACTAAAAAATGAACAACACAGACTATAACACAGATATATTTCGTTTGGTTCAGCCCAAGCTGTCAAACCTCATCAACCGAGAAATGACAAAAATCGGGCAGGTAGCATGACTAGTTGGGTCACTCCCAAGCAGGGTATATTGTCACCGATCTAGAGAAATTTCATATTTGTTCTTCTTTCGATTTATGTATCTTTGAGGATGTACGGTGGGCCCTTAAAACCATAATGGGTGATAATATATTTGATACACTCAAGCTTAATGAGTGGTTGGTCATGTGTGGCCGGGTTGCAAGATGTTCTTACTAAACCCCAGTGTATATCCTATAGAGTACACTGATCGGAAGGTGGTCTCATACCTTGTCATAGTTGGAAATCCATACTCCAATAAGCGCCCTGCGGTTTTTGATTTTATATTATATGTGGAGCGTGAGATGCAAGCGTTCCGTTAGATTGTTATTTATTTGTGATTTGATAGACACTATTATAACATCACTGGATTTTGGTATATCAAAAATGTTTTGAGTTATAGTATGGTAAAACTGTCCGTGTTTATGTGTGGGTTGGTCTTACTATTATCCTTTCATAAAGGATTTCTCTAGTTACGCAAGTTGTTTGCCATATGAATTTATCACAGAAAGTATTCCAGACTGATCCGGGTGAATTTTTCTTTGCTTTAAATGTGCTCGGGTGAGACCGAGTATATTATCAGGTTAGGTATCGCTTGGAGTTCCAGAGGAGGAGTTGAAGTCAAGACGTACTCTATATATTTACCGGTACTTATTTATTTCCGCTGTGTGTGTATTGAACTGAATGTATACTCTGATGTTATAATCATACATATACAGTTCCTTGTATATAGTATTATTGATTATTATATTTCGTCTGTTCCGCTGTGAGACTCTGATCTTCTTATTCTTATATTCTAATATTTCTTTCTTCTCTCACCCTCAAATTTCTTTCTCCTAAAAATCTGGGATTTGATACTTAGGTTTTTGGCAAGTAATACAGAGATAGGTATTATTGTCGAAAATTCGAGTGCCGAATTTTCCGGGTCGTTCCAGTTGGTATCAGAGCATAAGTACTAGTGATAACCTTGGCTCTATGGCGTAACTCAATAGAGATTGGGTTAGTAATACCCTAGATTGAGTTTGAGTGTACATATATGAGAGCATGTATTTTAATTTGATATATAATTATTTTAATATATTTTGATATAAAAGAATATTTTTCTGAAAATTGTTAATGTGATTGGTTGTTATAATTATTATAATCAAATGAAATTATAATATGGAGATGGTTATTTATAACCAGATTGAATTTGTATAAAATAAATATACAAAAAGGTTGAATTAAAATTGAATTCAGACCAGAGTAGAATTTAAATCTCAGATATTTGAGAAAATGTTTTCTGAGGTAATACAAAGTAATATAATAATACTTTGTGAAGTTTATTGGACAAAAATCATTTTTTTTGTAAAAATAGGTTTTAAAAGTGATTAAGCGCTAAAATCACTTCAGTGGCTGGAAAATAATTCTGATAATGGACTGTAGCATTATCCGTATTCATTTTCGAGTTTCTAAGTGATGGATGGCTGCCATTGTAAAATTTGTTAATGGAAATTTGTTTAAGAAATCGAACTTAAAAATTCAATTATTTTGAATTGAATTTAAAATTTTAATTTATGTAAGTTAAAATTAAGCAAAACGATAAGAATTTAACTTGTGAGTTAATCCCAAATGGGATGTTTGGAAATTAATTTGACTGTATGGTCGAATATTGGATGGATATGGATTCGAATTGAATTATGGACCATGGATGAATAAATCAGAGTATAATGAAATTATAATGATACTGATTATTTATTTATGAGAATTGGATGGTTTGTAAAATTGTTGGAATGGATGAACTAAACATTTAACATGATGATTAGAAGCTAATGATTTCCATATAATTTGAGAACAGGTATAAAAACTAATATTGATTGGGTTCTGGAGCTGATTAGATCTAGTATGATTAGAGCTGCATAATAATTGAGCAATCCCGAGTATAATTTATTGCTTATTGCATAATAATGCTCGCAAAAAGGTACGCCTACGCAAAATATAAATTTTTGATTTTGATTTGGATTTTGAATTGGATTTTTCCGACCGTGTTGGTTGATGGATTTATTTTTGTACCTGCAATATTGCAGAAGTCCCTCCATATAGAGGAGACTCTAGCAAAAATTTTGCAAAATTTAAGGTGTTAGAAAAATTTGGAAAGTGAAAGAGAAGTTTTTAGTTTATTGGATTTTTGGAAAATTACCGAGTCTGTAACATTCTTCCTTTCTTAGCAATTTCGAGGATGAAATTTTTTTAAGGGGGAAGGGATGTAACGGCCCAGATTTTAGCCGTTTTATTTAATATTTAAAAATGGTTTTAAATGTTGTTTTGGCAATTTAAAACTTGAACTTAATAATTTTAAATATTATATTATTATAAATAACTAGTGTGAACCCGTGCTACACACACGGGTTATTGCTCTATCGTTGCACTGTAAGCGATGTTGATGTTCAAAATAGCATAGCATAGATGAATGTTTGAACAAAGCAAGGGCAAATTGCGTATAAAAAACATATTAACTATGCAGAGCCATGTAATTGTAAGTGCAAATAAAGTTACATAAACCAAGATGATAGCCATGTCATATTATAAGTGCAAATAAAGATGAAAATCATATTAACTATGCAGAGCCATGTAATTACTGTGTAAACTCATATGGAAACAATTCAGATGGGAGCTATAACTTTACATAAACCAAAGATGATAGCAGTTTCTACTAATTTAAAGACCAAGCAGTTATATGCAGTTCTATTGAACACGGTATCACAATTCACATAAGAGTACACAAATATTCCCAGTGCAACTGCATATAAAATTGCTGATACAACATAATAGGAATTCTGCATCATGCACTATTCAGGATAAGTGAATACTTTCTCTCTTAAGGTACGATTGCATGAACTAATTAAATGAACGTGAGCAATCAATCGGAACAGTCTAAGTTTCACCAAGTCATATACCCATTTCAGCCCAAGTCAGCACCCAAGTTGACCGCTGAATGAATCACGTGAGGCGCTACAGCCCCGCTGCACTCAAGTGGGTACTTATAGCACATCAGCTTGTAGTCCAAGCATCATCACATTGACTGCATTGAATTAATTCAAATAGAAAAGATTTTTTTCAATTATATTCCTATTGATACAAATAATAAAAGGCTAGGATTTGCATCTTCCTTGGAATTTTGGGCTAGACAAATGTAATCTGAAAAGAAAACAAAGTGAAATTGTTTCTCTAAAATAGAATTAATTATTATTATTAGCTGGCCACCAAACTACCGTACCTTACAACTGATGGTTAACGGAAAAAAAATGATCTACTATAATGATACAAAAATAAAAGGTTAGGTTCTAGTCGAAGAATATCTCTAAGGCGAATCAATTTTTGTATATGTTCCCTTTTCTCAAATGAAAATGAATTAACAGTGTCACCTTAGACAGGACATATGTAATCTCCAAAGAGAAATATTATAATTTTTTTCTCTAAAATAGAAGTAATAATATTATTAGCTAACCAACAAATTACCTTATTGAGAAGATGACCAATAATGGTTTCCAGTCCAACAATGTCAGATTTCAGGATTTCGCTGCATGCACCAAGGCATATCATTTGAACCCGCCCTATCTCCTGTGTTGCGTCATTAGCAATTTTTGGCTTCAAATTTTTGCAATAGCCAGGAACTCATGTTTGTCCAAAACTTTCTTGCATGTGTTAAAATATAACTTAATTTATCAAGTACTATTTTCTTTTTACTTCTTTTTTAGGACAAAATATCTTTTGAGTTTATGTATGGATGTACAAATTGCAATATTGTACTTCAGCATGTATATAAAATACATATCCATGATCTGTTACAAACGTTTGCAACAAATACCACCCTTATGTGAAAATCATCTCTATTATGCAGCAAAAGATGCATTGAATTTGGAGGCCTAAGCATACAATAGTCCTTCTACATGACAGAAGCTTACACTAACATACACTAACATATTCACATTTGATAAGGATAAAAAAAGGTAATTCATTAACGTCTATGCTTGTTTTCAAGGTCTGTTCCTTACAGAGGGAGTATCGGCTGCAGCTCGCTGCCGCAATAACTTCTTCCTCTAATGTTATTCCATCTCCACCTGCTACTCTTTCTCCCTCCTTGTTCTCTTCCATTATTGCTTTGTTTATCGATCTTTAGGAAACTTCTTTTTCAGCTTGTCAGCAATGCGAATAGAGGCCAAGACTGACCCTGCAAAAAGAGCGAATGGTAAACAAATGCTAGGGTAAGAGTTGTTGTGCGCGGTGGGCCTACTTTCAATATTAGCACCTGACATCTCCTCTCTGTCAAGCATGAATTACTGAGTAATGAGAATGATGGTTTATGCTGGGGAGCAAAAACATATACCAATGTAATAAAACTGCTCCTCCTCGAACAAAACCAGCAAGATAATCACATCCTCCACCGCTAGAGTCATCTCTATAGGTGGCACTGACTGAAAATTTCTAGTGATGGTCTAACTTCTTCGACTTCTGATGCATTACCAATTGATAAGGTTTGGCCCCAAGTGCTTTGGACTTTTCATTCTGGAGGAAGTCTGAAAATTAGTTGCACCGGTAATTGGAAATGTTGTAGAAGTTGCCACTGCTAGTGGAGAATGGGAAAACGGTTTATCAAGTACGGTCAATTATATCAAATTGTAAAAAAATATTGTATAGTTATTATTTTCTGCCCTAGTGGTCATTGTAGCGATTATCAGAAATAGTTATAGTTCATATACACCGTCAAACTGTAGAATGATTCTATTTTTGTCTAGTAAAATTCGAGTGCTCACATGACATGATCGCTCGTTGAAAAAAAGAAAGCTTCACCAAACTCTAAAATATGTCACTGATCCATTGCAGCTCGAAAAAAATTCATTCGATTCAGCCATACAATAACATAATCATCTATATAGTGTAATGATCATAGGTAGATACCAAAATGTGCAAATCTAAAGATAATGATCTAATTCAAATACCATACCATAGCAGGACATAAAATTTAGTAGTTTTGATAATAAATCAATCCATTTTAGAAAGGGAGTACCAACGTTTTGAAGCGGTGAATGTAATAAAAATAGAGTATAGTCAAACATCAACGTGCTAATTTAAAATGGTGAATGCACAGGAATATTGGTTGAATAAAAATGTGTGTTGCTGCCAGAACACAGGAAGTTTTAAAATAAAATCAAAAGATATTTTTTTTACATAATGATTGTGCAATGTAAACGAATTCAATGTCAAGGTGCGAAGAATAAAGGAAATAGCCATGTTCACAAAAAACATATAACGCTAAACTTTGCATTAATTAGTGGTGCTACTGTATAATGTTTGTTCCTTGCTAATGTTGAAATTCTACTATCATATAATGCAACATAGGTGCACCTGTTGGTCAAATTAGTAGTTTTATGTTGTATAATGCGAGTACTATTATAGTCGTATCGAAAATTAAAATGCACTTACTGAGCCGTATATACAGATTCTTTTTCCTTCTATTGAATGGGATTGGAATCTGTAAACTACACATCCAACTACAAGTGTAGGGGAACGGTGAGGCCATTGTATTGATTGATGTAGATGTTAGCTGCAGAACTTGGCGGTTAATATCAGGATGCAGACGTTGTCCAAAACTGTCCGCCACACAGCTGTTCCAGCTGCCTAGCTGAGTAGTCATGTTTGTGGGAAAACACTTAAACTGGTAATAGCGAGTGAATATCATTCTCAATAGCAGTATAAAATATAGTAAAGTAAAAAAACATCCATGCAGGAAACTGGGGACATGCTACAAAAATTAGGGTTAAGTGGATAATTGCACAACTCAAGTGAAAGGCCTACAGATGAGAAGATTGTATATAAGAGGTAAACTGCAACGCTGAAGAGTACAAAGCAAACAAAACTGGGGATGAAAACAGTCAAACGCCATTTTGTTCAACATACAGTTAAGGAAGAAAAGTAAACGAGCACATGGATGGAGCTATCGGACTAAACACAGCAAATTTGAGGGAAGCAATCAATACTATTTGAGACCAAAATATGGAGACAGCTGAAGGCTTTATAAGACTATAATCAAAGCCTAGAATATGTCAGGAGCGGAAACAATGTAACTACATAGAACTACCTCCTAATGCAAAATGTTGGTTAGAAGGTAGCTCAATAGCCTAGTTAAAAGGTTTTGTAATAGATGATGATATTTGTGAGCAATGTAACCCTCTAAGATATCAAGTATTTGTGCTAATAGTAGGCAAGTTTCAATAATCATATATCGACGTTTATGTGAAGATCTAAGAAAAAACAATAAGTAGCATACAAATTGATCTTTCAAAAGTAGGAATATCAAATATTTGCGTTAATAGTGGAAGTACTCTGAATTCTGAAACTTGCGCATCCCACATCTGAATTGTATGCTATTGAAACCCTTTTCTTGTGTTATGCATGCCTTTACTAAGTTTAGAATCAGTTGTCGGTATAAATTTACTGCTACAAATAATGAAATATAGAGATAAAGTTCTTATACCTGTTAATACTGTGGATGGCACATGTAATACTTGATGCGAAGGTTAATGGTGTCAGGCTAATAAGCCCAAATCTATATAGGACAAAGGAAATATAATAAGATGACAATGGAGATAATAACTCCTTACTAGATCAAGCTTTCATAAAGTGTTATGAACTCAGCTTAATAAAGTTTGCAAATCTTATTTTGCATCTCAAACTAATTCATGCTCAAAACTCCTGCAAATTCATATTCCTTGATGCCAGATAGATTTAAAAGAGTTATTTACGTAAAAGTCACAAAAATCATATCCATGCAAAGATGTGAGCTTCCATGCAGAAATATTCCATTTTTTAGTTCGATTCCATTTTCACACCGTGATGCACCTAGCTTGCAACCCCGCTACAGACTTACAAATAAACATATAAAAGTTTTTCACCCATAAATCGTTTCTAATCAAAAAAATGAGGCCAAGAAACCAAATATAAAGAAAAAATAGTTGATTATTTTAAGAGCAAAGAAAAGAAAAGAAAAAGAGTATTCATGCACTTGATATGCAGAGTACAATTTCCCTAATCGATTTCGTCATGAAAGTAATTTAACTATTAGGTTTAAAAAGATATTGTGACTTCTACTACTATAAATAAATGTGTTGAAAATCCTTCTATATGCCTGATTTTAGGGAAAACACCATGTTTAAGTTTAGCCCCTCCTCAAAACCAGGTTTCAAAAAGCCCTATATTTAAGTTTAACGATATCCAGATAGATGCATGGAGAATTATGAAAATAACCGCCTTTTTCCAAAAGGAAAAAATGATGTTTTTGTACTGTGAATACGTAGAGAAACGTGAGAATATTTCCTTTTTTTCAGCAAGAAAACTTGTTCTGATCGTAAAACATTCTACTAGAGGTCGAATATGCGGTTAAAGCTATTAAAAGTTCGAGTAATGTTGAGCAGTATGTGAATCCCCAATAGTGTGAACTATAAATTTTGGTACATAAAGATACAAATACATCAGCTTACCAGTTTACATCGTTTTATGTAATTTGTTTATTTATAAAATTACATGCCATTATTAAAGAGTTGAATTGGGTTTTTCGACTATACTAAAATATCCAGCAAATGTTAAAGGAATAGATAGACAGTAACGCCAAAAGGAGTGAAAAGTGAATAATTCAATATTGGTAGTAAATTATCAAGCAAATGCATCATAAATAAAATGATAAATATTTTTGAAAACAGCAGAAGCCTCACTTGAAGTCAAAACTGAAGCTTAGACAACCTATTGTAGCTAGAACGTCAATGACAACCCATCCGTTGTTCCAATCCTTAAATCAACCACCAGGCCTTTTGCCTCTTCTGTTCAAAGAATGAAGAACAAAAACTTTTATCTTCAAATGGATCAAATATTAACATAAATAGAAAGCTTAAAACCTAAGAAGTTTAAATATAAATTTTTATAGGAATAATAATGAAACAAATAAGTGAAATCTATACATACTGGAGTCTAATAACGACGTGAATTGATTGTGCAAAGTAAAAAAGCTTTTTTGTAAGGAAGTTGAAATTTTCTTGGTACCTATAATTGTAGAATAATAATTTGTTCCAGTCAAGTACACTTCTGTTTCAAATTTCATGAGAAAGCCTGCACCATAAATGGTTAAATATTTATATTTTGAAGGAGGGGAAACTTACTGAATCACTATAAATCTACGACTCTAATCGAATCAAAACTGCACCAATAGAAATCTATCACATAGCCATAGATTCAAAGAAGCAGACTTACTACCCAAGAATATACAAATGTAGATTCAAATGACAAAAGACTGAAAAATTTAAACAAACAGCTACAAATCTTGTTTAAAAGAAGAATGATACTTAATTGGATAAGAAAGTTACAAAAATTTTGGTAACAAATAAAAAATTATATACTTACGGAAACTATTTATTATAAAATTAAATGTTCTATGTTCCAATAAATCCACCAGGAATAATTAACCAAACGTAAAAGAAGAAATAAATTCATAATTTCAACATCTTTGTAGTTATAGCTGGTGAAAAAGATGATAAATTTTAATTACTGGCCATATTTATATAAAAATTTGATTCAACAATCAATTAACCACTAATAACACATCACCCTACATCACATAATTTATGGACAATCAAAGCCATTCATTAGTCCAGTATCATCTCGTTTTATCAATAAAGTGTATTTTCTTTAGTAAATTCAATAATATGGAGCCATTAAAGAATTGTTTAACTGCAATAAATAAACACAAAATCCAAGTAACAATTGATAGATACCTTAATTTCAATGATATAAAGTAGCAGTTTCTTCCCATACAGTAAACACCTTATAATCACTTTCTATTTTCATTTGCTCTCTTCTGGGCCTGTAAACGAAAAGGTAAATAATATTATGTATTTTAATATGAAGCGTCGTTAAAGAGCACTTTATTATATATTTTGAATATGACGTAAATGGATTATATGTAAAAGAAATGAAATGCATTGCCCTGCAAAAGTACACACAAACATACATGCAAATACATTTTTTACGCATGCTGGAATCATAGCTGTATGAAGCATTTTTGTCCAAAAACATTGCGACCACATGATTAAGCATTATTCATAGAAGTTTCTTAAATGAGAAATGCTAAGCACACTCTTCCTTAGAGAGAGTGAGCTTGTACTTGCCACCTAATTGGTGGAAATGGATTGGTATTTATTATATCATAAATAGCTAATGATTGATGCCAATCCATTTCCACCAATCAGGTGGCAAGTAGAAGCTCACTCTCCCTAAGGGAGAGTGAGCTTAGCATTTCTCATAAATCTTACCGTTCTATATTTTATATTTAAGAAACTTCTATGAATAATGCTTAATCATGTGCTTGCATTGTTTTTGGATAAAAATGCTTCATACAGCTATGATTCCAGCATTCCCTAAATATGTGTTTGCATGTATGTTTGTGTGTACTTTTGGAGGGCAATGCATTTCATTTCTTATACATACAATCCATTTATGTCATATTCAAAATAGATAATAAAGTGCTCTTTAACGACACTTTATACGATCTTTATTATTTATTGTCTTATTTACCTTTTCGTTTACATGCATAGAAGAGAGAAAATGAAAATAGAAAGAGATTATAAGGTGTTTACTGTAGGGGGGGAAACTGCTACTTTATATCATTGAAATTAAGGTATCTATCAATTGTTACTTGGATTTTGTGTTTATTTATTGCAGTTAAATAATTCTTTAATGACTATATTATTGAATTTACCAAAGAAAATATACTTTATTGATAAAATGAGATTATACGACTAATGAATGGCTTTGATTGTCCATAAATTTTGTTCTGTTTAGAATTATTCTGAAATTTTAGTTTTACTTATATGTAGCGCAATGTAAAATTTTACTTTTGAATTTTGTCAAGTTAAAATTTTATTTTTAAATATATGTAGCGCAATTTGGAAATTTTACTTTTAACTTTTGTCATGTTGTTCCCCGGAATATGAAAACATTTTAATTTAGATGCAGAATTAAATTTTAATGTCTGTAGCAGTTTGCATACCAAAAACTGGCAGGTTAAAGACCACCATTAGGTGATTTTGTTCACTGTGAGTACATATTTTCATCATTACTTAGTGGTCATAATTGAGCGAATAAGATTTAAACACCAGAGATAATCAAATTCTTTTTATATTCTTTCTATATCTCAATGAATAATACATTATTTGGTAAAACAGGTAAATAACCATTTATTATTATCAGCTTATAAAAAGCCTAAAATATGCTACCAAGTGTAAAGTTTTATTTAATGAAGCCTAAAGTAGCTACATAAAGTTTGTTGTTAGTAACTGACATTTTTTTAACTAACCTATGTTAAAGTATCTGAATTATATGATAATTTTCATGGTCGGGTCTATCTGTTTATCTTCCATCCAAGATATCTCTAAATGTGCAGCAATTACATCTAGCGTTATTTTTGGTTGTTCATTTATAAATCTTACTGTTTTATTTTTTATATTTAAGAAACTTCTATGAATAATGCTTAATCATGTGGTCGCAATGTTTTATAAATGAACAACCAAAAATAACGCTAGATGTAATTGCTGCACATTTAGAGATATCTTGGATGGAAGATAAACAGATAGACCCGACCATAAAAAATATCATATAATGCAGATATTTTAACACAGGTTAGTTACAAAAATGCTAGTTACTAATGACAAACTTTATGTAGCAACTTTAGGTTTCATCAAACAAAACTTTACACTTAGTAGCATATTTTATGCTTTTCATAAGCTGGCAATAATAAATGATTATTTACCTGTTTTACCAAATAATGTATTATGCATTGAGATAAAAGCACATAAAAAGAATTTGATTTATCTGTGGTGTTTAAATCTTATTCGCTCAATTATGACCACTAAGTGATACTGAAAATATGTACTCACAGTGGACAAAATCACTTTGGGGTGGTCTTTAACCTGCCAGTTTTTGGTATGCAAACTGCTACAGACGTTAAAATCTAATTCTGCATCTAAATTAAAATGTTTTCATATTCGGGGGAACAACGTGACAAAAGTTAAAAGTAAAATTTCCAAATTGCGCTACATATATTTAAAAATAAAATTTTAACATGACAAAAATCCAAAGTAAAATTTTACATTGCGCTACATATAAATAAAAGTAAAATTTTAGAATAATTCTAAATAGGAAAAAAACACAAAGACCAATTGTACACGGAAAAGAAGCAAGTATCGATTGTTTTTGCTTAAATAAATTGATTGTCCATGATATAAAGTAACATATACTTTTGTAAGGCAGTTAAATTTTTCTTACAACCTATTATTATGGAATAATAAACTATCGCAGTAAACTACACTTATGTTTCTAAATTCTTGAGAAATGCAAGACCATAAGGAGGGTAAACTTGCCGAATCATTATCAACCCACAATTCTGAATGGGAGTTGTTATTGACACTCCAAATATTGTTAAGGAGAGGTCAATCTTTTTTTTAAAATAAATTTTGTTAAGGGGAGTACCAATGGAGAGAGCACCCCCTTAACAAATAAACTTTATTTTACCAAATTAGCCTTCTTTACAATAATCTCTTTTTTATTTGTTAATCAAAAAAATTTATATGGTATATTAGTCAACTATATCAGATTTTTATATCAAATTATTAACAATTTCATTTGTCAAATTAGATGAAAAGATATCATTGATAGGAAATCGAAATACATATATCGAACAATTATTTTTTTAATACGGTATTACATTCTTTGTTCATACCATTATTTCTCCTCAAACAATCCCTTTTTTTTGTTTTCAAATAATTTAGGGATTTGGTTTTTTGCATTTGAAATTGATTTGGATTTGTGATAATAACTGATGTTATTACCAAATATTATTACGAGGGTAAAAGGGAACGTAAAAGATTAAGTGAGTGACCCCCCTTAACATTATTTTTATGATTGGAGTGTTTTTAAAATTTGACCTCCCCTTAACAATATTTGGAGTGTCAATAACAATGCCCTTCTGAATTGAATCAGAACTGCACCAATAAAAAAATTGCTCAATTAGCCATAAATTCAATGGAACTTATTTACAAACCTAGATACAAACGATGAAAGATTGAGAAAGTTATAAAAACAGAGGGTACAAAACATTTTTTTAAAGAAGAATGATAATTAATTAGAGAACAAAAGTGGCAAAAACATGTAGATAACGGATTAAAAATTGCCCACACTTTTGGAAACCACATCGGTTGTATAATCTGATGTCCTATGTTCTCCATTAAATTACACCACTGACCTGTTCAAAACGTAAATAGAAATCTTAGATTAGACAATGTTTTTTCTAAAAATATGTTCAATTTAAGAGTATTAAGGCTGTGATTATCGTCAAAGAAATGCTGCTTAAGTAAAAACGACGGAGCCTGCTGTGAAGCATCGATTGTAGCAAAACCTGATGGCGATAGAGAGGAGAAGGTGCAAGTTGACCATGTAGTGATCGCAAAAGCAATAGAGCGACAACTTGAGGAGGCAGATTTGTAGTAGCAATAGCATCGAAGAGGATGAAGATATCGAAGTGAAGGGAATAGGAAGATTAGGGTTGAAGGGGGTGAAGTTTCAGGGTATCAGAGAGATGGAGAAAAATAGTGGAGACTGGAGAGGAGGTATTTGGGGAATGCGAAGGGGAGGGGAGTGATTGCTGATTGATACAGTAAGACGAAAGATGAGGGGTTTGATTCGATGTGAAAGAACGATCAGTTCTTGGGACAAATGGCACCATCTTATTTTTTTTAAGAAAAGTGGAACCGAAGGGACTTCGAGGAAAGATTGTGCTTTCATATAATATAATAGATAAAATAATAATTTATATTCTGGGATGATCGAGATTTGTCAGATTTGCAATATAATGTGAACTGGAAATTTAAAAGAATTTAAGGTTGTTTGCTTTTTAATTATATTAATGATTTCGTTTATAAAACAACGTCGAAGGTTTAATTTATAATTTAATTATAAAACGAGCCGCAGCGGCGTGGTAGTCCGTAATTTAACATTTTGAACTTTAAACGGTTGTACATGATCCAATATAAGTCGGTTTTCTTCGAAACAAGAAACATCCAAATCTATTGGATAGTATTTTTCTAATGGAAGAGAAAAATTAAGTTTTTGTGTTGTAGATTTTGTTTTATATCCAAATCAAATTTTTAAATAGTCGCTATGGAGTTCTTTTATAAATTATAACGTTTATTTATATATAATAAAAGGGTTTTATATATTATTTTATATCGATTTGGCTTGGAACACCACCTGGAGTATCTAATTATCAAAGTACATGAAATTCTGAGCGAGTATGGCCGATTACAATATTTTATTATTATTATATTGAGATATTTTTAAATCGGTTTATTAAGACCACAACAACTAATTATTGCTAGATTTCATGTTCTCACCAATTGGAGTTATTTTGTGAGCGCAACAAAATTAAATGCAAATAAAACGACCATTTAGACGTGAACGAGTGTCATTTTTGCAAACGGACTCGAAATTTAACGAAATAAGTTTCATTAGAATCGTAACGTACAACTATACCATGACGTCCATTTTTGTCACGAACGGAGTTCATATGTAATCACAGAAGCAAAAACAACGTTCAGAAATTGCGACAGACACAGAATAAAATATCGCTAATCACGTCAACTTAAAATATTAATATTTTCCATTATAAATCAGCCTAATCCTTCATCCCATTTCGTTCATTCCGTCCAATTCATTCACCATCATCTAGAAATTGCAATAAACACCCCATTCACGAAATAAATTATTTCTCCCAATCTGAAATGAATTTGAAGTGGTGACCAAAAGGAAAGTTGTGAGTGATGTCGAGATCTAGCTCCAGTCAAAATTTGGTGACCTATCGTCGCCTGTGGTGGCCGAAATAGGCCAAAAACCGAGAAAATCTGATTTTCTTTTTCTCGAAATTGGAGGAGTATGAGTGTGTGTTTGATGATGGTATCTAAAGAAATGTTGTAGTGGAGGAGATGGGGAACATTTTTTCTTTTGGTTGGGAGGCATGATATTGCCTGAGGTAGCGGCAAAACGAAGTTGACCTAAGTTAAAAGTAATTGGGTTTTTAGTCGAGGTGGTGGTCAGAAATTCGTGATTGAAGGCCAATGGGAGGTTAACTGGGTGAAGTTGCCTAAAGGTGATTGGAAGAGGGGGAGTAGGCGCAGGATACGACGGAAGTCCGGTCACCCCCGGTGTTCAGAGGTGGGAGAAATCGACCCAAATACAGTTTCCGTTCATGGCGGATTTTACGTGGAATGCTGGCATCTGGAATTCAAAGCCTTGGGTGAGAAGCGGCCGCGGTGAGAGGAAGCTGAGGGATTGGTTGTTGTGGTGTCAGGATGATCGGCGGTAGGCTTTTGAGGCCGACTTTCCTTCCGATGGTGAGAAGTAGGGAGGACATCGGGCTTCAGAGAGATCGGTTTTTGAAACCGCGTGATGAACAGTAAAGGGAGTGGTTAAGGCTGAACAGGTGGTTAAGGTTGTTTAAGCACCGTAATTAAGGAGGTAATTAGAACTTAATTATAGGGTTTAATTAAGTTTTATTGTTTAAAATTGAAATGATCGTAACTTTTTCATACTTATTCAGAATTGCACGAAACAAGGTCCGTTGGGATTATGGCGACGGAGGCTACGCATACAAGCTTGTTTGGTCAAAATGGAAATAGTTGGAATATCATGTAATTTTAAATGTATGTTTAAAATTATACGATACTACATGACAATCATCGATCGAAATAAATTGGTGAGTTAACTCTCACACATTTCTAGAATTTTATGATGTGTTAAATTCATATTAAAAAAAATAATTTATCGTTGATGGTATAAATTAGTCTATTGGTTGCCTTAGATACTATTTTTCTGTTATTGGTCGACGTTAAATATATTTACATCATTTGAAATTTATTGGATGAAATTTCTAGTTCTCATATATTATTATGAAATGTGATAACAAGTTGTGATGTAGGAAAGAACAGGTTGGAGGGATCCAACCTGATTCCGCAAAATATTATGTGAGTTGTTTGTTTTTATTATTTATATATGAATTGATTGAACAACAATGACATTGAAACCTGTTTGGATGTGGACGTTGAATTGAAATTCAACGATGTGTGATTTTAAATCAATAAATGGTATTGATTGAGGGTTGGCCGCAAATGACCTTGAATTCAAATTTTTGTTAAACATTGTTTTACTATCAGGCAAATTGATCGAGTTTGGTTATAAAATTTATTTTATAACTGAAGCAAGTTCAATTATATTTTGTATGTTTTAAAAATAAATTGATATTTATTAGATGATTTATAATATTATAAAATGATTTGTTTGGATGTTAAATGAGTTTGTAAGTGAACAAAGTTATAACAGGTTAATATTATCGGAATAAGTATTTTTAATTAAACAATTGATTATTATATTAATTATATTAATCTTATGGGGAGGGGTAGTGAAAAATCAGTTAACAAAATTTACGAATGGATTAAAGTTGACTAAGTCAACTGTTTTGACCGGAAATGGTTATTAATGAACAATTGTTTAATTTAATAAGATCTTTGGTTATGATTTACTTTTTAATTAAAAATGTTTAAAGATTAATAATGAAATTAGTTATTGTTTATTTATGATAATTTTAAAAATGATTCACTAATTTATTTTAGTTAAGGAAGAGGTAAACCGTTTTACGACAGTAAATAAGAAAGTAGATATTATTTCAATAAATAATAACTAAGGCGATTATTTCTTATTTGAATTTAGTTGGGAAAGCAACCAAGTTTGTAATAAGGCTAAACCGGACATTTATAAAAGTTTATGAAAAGATACTATTATAAAAATTCAATGTTATGGAAAGGATTTTTAAGGAAAACCGAAAACTAAAATATAAGAAATGTTTACTTAAATAAAATGATTCAAGTAGAAAGGAGATGTCGAAGGGGAAAAAAATAAAGAATGTTCGATGTTTTGTGTAAAGAAGAAATGAATGGATTTTACTCAGAAAATCCAAGAAATCGTTTTATAATATGAGATAACATGGTTTGGGCAAAGTATTTGGAAATGGATTGGAATAATATTCCAAATGGTATTTTTATAACAAAGTTGATGTATATTAGATGGTCATAATAGACCAAGATTTTTAAAAAGAAATATTATGGTTTATAAACCATAGTTTAAAATAAAGATAAAAATTGATTGATATTATAAGTACGATGGGTTTTTGAGTTACTATCTTCTATCTATTCTAAGATAAGAACGTTGTCGATCAAGGTCTGAGAGGTAGATAAAATACCCAAACTTGAACGATTTCACTATTATCGAGGAATGATATTAGTTTGTAACGGTAAAGTTTGTTGAAATTAGTTTTTGATTTCCATAAAAAAGATATTGCAACATTAGTTGCGAGATTTGAATAGAATATTATCGTGACGGTAGTCAAGAGGTTTTTAAATATAAGTAATATAGCAACATTTATTGCGAGATTTGGGATGAGAAAACATTGCAGCGTTACTGACAAGATATGGAAATAAGATTATTTGTATAATTTAACATGGTTTGATCAAATTAAAGTAAGGTTTATATGTATAGGATATACAGCATTGTTTTCAAGAAATGATATGTTTTGCAATATTAAGTAAATGGCAATGATATTTCTAACCAATTGCAAAAGAATTATTTTGGATTGGGAATGAGATAATATTTGAAATTCAATTATGTTTTTTACATTAAAAAATAGAGGAAAGTCTTTGAAGTTTGAAATTCGACGGAGCCATTTTGAGTTATATACAAATGAATATGTCATTGACATTATTTGGTCACTTAGAAATTTAGCTATAAATCTAGCGATATTTCCAAGTTAAGGATATTAAAAGGGGATAGTATATGGTGATAAACGAGTGTTTGAAAACATGTTATTCTTAAATTAAGAATATATTTAAAGGAAGCAAGGAATGTTTTGTGGTTTTTAAAGAGTGGAAATTAGGCTAACGTCCCTATTTTGAAATTTAATTAGAACGGTCTCCCTCCCACCTTTTAAATACAAAGCGGGTCCCTAGAAATGGGGTTAACTGTTTTTTCCATAAAAAATACGTTGACAAGTAAAAAAAAATCAAAATCTGCAAATATTCCCAGAAGTCCATGAAAAAAATTGCATGTATGTGTGCAAGTATACATAGTAGCTGCAAATGTGTATGCAAGTATCCTTGAAGCGGTTTACACTGAAATTATACGTGAAATCATGCATACATGTATGCAACTATTCTAAATACTTGCATACATGTACGCAAGTAAATCATGAAGATTTCAGGTTGAAAATTATGCGTGAATACTTGAATGCATGTACGCAAGTATTCTGTTTTCTTGCATACATGTATGCAAGTAAATGTAAACTGATATTTTTGCCTGTAGATTGCTGAATTTATGTGTGCAAGTATTCTGTTTTATTGCATACGTGTATGCAAATAATCATGAACTGATTTGCATGATTGCGAATTATTGCACATTTGTATGCAATAATCTGTATTACTTGCATGCACATATGCAAAAAAGCCAACGAAGATGCAACACTGAAATAGTTGCACAGATGAATGCAAGAATTTGAAATATTTGCATGATTTGATGCAAATTACTGCAGTTTCGTTGTTTTTGTGTATTTTTTGTTTTTGATGCGGGTTTCGGTGGTTTTATGATCTGAAAATTAATGGCGATTACATGTTTAATTTAAAGATGAATTTTCGTGATTTTTTTTATATTTTTTTGACCTGTTTTCAAAAAATAGGAGGTAATTTATTTTGGTCTCGATGTGAACCTAATTTTGAAACTTAATAGGGACCTATGCCAAACGCACCCTTTTAAAGATCGATAAGAGTATTTAAGAATGATTTTAAGTAAAAAGTCGAAGCTGCCATGAACTTGATCGTGCTGTTATCGTTGATAGTTAAAACACCGACGATCAATGAAATATTATTGGACCTTTTTGACGTGTTGTTTCGAAGAGACCAGGATTGTGACACCCCACATCCGTTAATGTCACTCTTTATCAGAATGCATTAAGTTTCGTGAAGCGTTATAGGTAAACAGAAGCAGAACATCACAAGACAGATATAAAATAACAGCGGAAATAAAACTTTATTTAATAGGAAAGCTTCGTGGTCCAAACCCAATTACATAATAAGTTTGAAATACTAAAAATTCATTACATCAACAAAAAACTTCTGTCTAGTACTAAAATCATCATCAGAGTACAATAATACATAAAAAGAGCATAGTCTCCAAAATATAGCCATAGTAGAGAAGAAACGGTGTGACGACCCCAAAACCCCGTACGGCCGTGTTATGGGTAATCTTTGGAATATAACACAGAAACAGATAATAGCAGAACCGAAATAAACAAATACACCAGATAATGCACAATAGAATATACTGGATAAACGAAATCATTAGAGTTACACAGTATACAGGATCATACTTAGTACAAATACAGTTCAGCTATACATAAATGTATACAGCGGAAAACAAAACATAATGTACAATAGGAGCTGAACAGTATAAAAAGAGATAAATGATAGAATCCATCTTCAGCTCCAGCTATCCAGAAAAAGCCTGCTAAAAACCTGAACACAAGGCTGTCCGTGTAGAAAAAGGGGCACCCGAATTTGCAAGCGAAACAAACTACGAGTGCCCCTTTTTCTACACGGGCAGCCTTGTGTTCAGGTTTTTAGCAGGCTTTTTCTGGATAGCTGGAGCTGAAGATGGATTCTATCATTTATCTCTTTTTATGTTGTTCAGCTCCTATTGTACATTATGTTTTGTTTTCCGCTGTAGACATTTATGTATAGCTGAACTGTATTTGTACTAAGTATGATCCTGTATACTGTGTAACTCTGATGATTTTTTTTTATCCAGTATACTCTATTGTGCATTATCTGGTGTATTTGTTTATTTCGGTTCTGCTATTATCTGTTTCTGTGTTATATTCCAAAGATTACCCTTAACACCGCCATACGGGGTTTTAGGGTCGTCACAACATGGTATCAGAGCTCAAGTGACCCTTGGATCGTCAGGGCCGGTCCACCGATGTGGATTATTATGCCTGAACAATACGTCTCCCCGCCCTATGGGGCGCAAATGAGCCAACGAATGACTCCATCGGTCCCGTATCGATCGATAAAACCAAGGCGCCTCGCAACAGCAATAACCACACAGGTGAATATAATATAAATGTCAGCCAGTTCAAGCACTGACACCACCTCTAGCTAGAAAGAGACGCATGTCCTCCCTGAGGTCCTCTCCCGTTTCTGGTTCATACCGGGGCGTGAGGTTAGCGAATTCACGTTATACACAAAGCTACGCCACACAAGCGGTACTTTGCTCATTAACCACAAGACTTTGCTTTTCAACAGAAGCCCTGATCCCTATATCTTAGCATGCCACACAGGCAATTCACACCATGCAACTGATGGCTATCAATCACACAGAATGAATTCCAAAGTCAGACACACAGTCCATTTACAAGTCCGTTCTGGGTATGAACGAAACCGGAGGCACTATATACCTCACAAACCCATCGAACTCTACGTACGTCTGGACGATCACCACTCATTATCCATATTTCGGGATGCCTCCCAATCAAGGCATCAGTTACCATCCAAACGAGGTAAAGATCTCCGGTCTTCGACCACCGTCTTCATCTTTGATTTCTTATCGTCGATTCAGTTATTCAGAATGGAATAAACCCGGTCTTTCTGAGCAACTCGCGTATATAATGAACAAGTGCAAAACAAACACACATACGCCATATTCCATTTCATTAGTCACTAACCGTAAATCAGTAAGAGAACGATTTCCCAAATATTAACCCGGAAGGCCGAAACCAACATCAGATCAAAACCCAGGAAACCATTCGACTTAACCAACCTTCAGTTAGTTTCTAAATTTCACATCCATATCGTTTATAATATTTTATAACAATTTATCGCTATTTTTATTTATTTTAAAATAGCCAATTTATTCAAACGACGCCTCGGGCCATAACGCGGTCGTGGCGCTGTTTTTCTTCAGATTTGATTTACACATATCTGAAAATCTAACTGTTGGATCTTCACAAAATTTATATCATTAGAAAGATCTTTTCAAAACGCATCCAATGGTTCCAGTTTCGGGAAAATCCGACGGTCGGATCTCCCGGTATAATCGTTTGAAGTTTCGATTTCAAAATACGAACTGCAGCGTCGTTATTCGATTTAATTTAATTATATTTTATATATATATATATATATATAAATATAATCGATTCTGACGCTGTTTTTCTTCAAATTAAAATATAAAACATTCAATATTTGATTTGAACGTACATTTCAATTTGCCGGGGCCACATACTAATTCTACAAATTCCCAAAAAATAAATCTAGCTATGTTTTGACGATACGGTCCCAACAAAACTAGTTTCGTCAAATTCTGAGACCGTTTGGAAAATGGCCCTTTTCTGGTCGATCCAATTTAACTGTAATTGACCAAAACCCGTTTTCCTTTGCCACACTCACATACTAGCTTCAAAAATTATGAAATTTGAACTTATCAATAGTTTAACATCCCAGATCCAACAAAAGTGGTTTCGTCGAATTCCGAGGTCATTTGCAAAATGACCATTTTCACGGGCTATATATATTCTATAGCGACCTTTCTGAAAATTCATTTGGCCATAACTTTTGCTTCCCGCTATGAAACTTCGATTTTTCAGATTCATTAGAAAGATATTCACTAACAGATTTAAATATTTTTGGTTTCACTCAAATCCGTTTTGTTTTGCACCCGGTACAGTCAGACAAAGTTTGAAATGAAAAATTGAAACTGCCGCGCCATTTCAGGCCTTGTTTATAATTCAAAGTAATTATATTTATTTTCAAACGTCGATTCAAACTTACTTTTCATCGTTATTATTTAAAATATTTATTTTAAATATTTAAAATCCACTAAAATAGCCAATTTAAATTTTTTTAAATTGGTTCAGATTTTCCGGGTCGTTACAAACGGAATCAAACGGTACATCTTAGCAGCTCCAAACAGAATGAAAGAGAGAATCCAAATCAAGCCCAAGTATTCCCACCCTGAGAACCAGGGGAGTGGAATGGAAGAGAAAGAAGAGGAAACAAAATGAGTCAGACATAAAGTCTGGTGAGTTTAGTTACTTTTTAGCATATAAATAAGTAAAAGCATCAAGACAGACATATAAACTGGATGAGAGAGATAACAATATTATAGGACAGGTATAACAGACTGAGAAGGATAGGCAGAATAAACATGATGGAATATATTGCGCTTCTCTAATACTTTTCTTTACACCAATACTAGTATAACAGAACAAGCTGATCCCTATAGAAACAAATGGTAGACTTAGGTGTACTTCTAGTGACGGGTTTTACCCCCAACAATCCAGCCCAACAAAAATGACAGGTGTTACCACCAATAAGAATAATGGTCTTCTACACAATCAAGACTAGATGTACCCTAATTGCTACCTCAATCGATCGGCTCCCTACTCTATATATACCCTGTGCTGGCCCCAGAGTAGGATGTATCACTTCCTAAGGTGGCAAGCTGTTTATTTTCAAGATGCACAACAATACCTACTGATGTCACAGCGTCTTAATTTTCCACAAGCAATCCGGAACCATGCACGCACATGACTCCATTGGATCCTGTGCTGTCAACGCCCTCACCTATTTGAACCTCTTACAATCAACTCAGTAAGCGTGCCATAACCCCGACCTAGTTTGGGGTTCCCCGTTTGATGCCAAGATGGGCTACTGACTGATAAGGGTCCCATACAGATGATGCAAGCTACTCGCCTAGGCTTGTATCCCCCAATACTAGGATTTTGACAGGTTATGCCTAACGGTTTAATAAGATTGCGTAACACCAACATGTAATACAGGTTAAGTTTGTCAGTTTTATACAAGATTACTTATCTCCTCCCACTAATTCAAGCAACAAGTCATATAGGTTAAGTTTGTCGGTTTTATACATGATAACTTAACTCCTCCCACTGATTGAAGCAACATGTCATATAGGTTAAGTTTGTCGATTTTGTACATGATAACTTAACCCCTCCCACAAATTCAAGCAACATGTTATATAGATTAAGTTTTTTTATACAAGACAACTTAACTCCTCCCACTTATTCAAGCAAGTTTACTTAACCCCTACTCGATTCGTCATGTCTATGTAACCACCTAGGTTTAAATAGGTTAAGTGTTTCTAGTTAACAAATTCTTGTCATTTTTCATTTATGCACCAGACCTCTCACATTAAGCAGACTACTTGTGGTTGCTGGATATATCGGGCGGTTCCGGGCAGACTTCTACCATAAGCTAGACTTAACCTCATGTCTTAGCACCATTACCTGTACATTTATGCCCTCGACCCCTCACATTAGATTAACCATTTGCGGTTGTTGGATATGCCGGGCGGTTCCGGGAAGACTTCTACCACAAGTGTAATCTAACCTCGTGTCGAAGTGTAGTTACAACTTCTATTTACCGTAGTTTTAGGCATATTTGTTCCCAGCCAATTATTCGTTTTTATTACAAGTTATGCCCCAAAATCCCAATACAAGTTATTCCCCAATTTCCTAATACAAGTTATGCCCTAATTTTCTAATACAAGTTATGCCCCAATTTCCCAATACATGTTATGCCCCAATTTTAACATTCTCCATCGTTTCCAATTTTGTGCGTTCACATACTTCAGCGGTATGCCTAGGCTCGAAGGTAGCCTGGCTATTAAAGTAAGAAGGGAAAGAGGAAAGGAAGAGAACAAGAGCAGGCATAATAACAAAACAGTCATACGATGATAAAATTGACCATAATAACAAGATAGGCATATAATGGCAAATTTTGGGCATATGAGAACAATGGATCAGATGTACAAGTAATGATAGATCTGTTATGGTTCAAGTTATTAATAGGCACAGCCTTAGATCCAACTTATAGACATGTCAAGATTACATTTTAAATGTTTATATCTAAAAATAACATAAACTCACAAGGACTAGATCTAAGAACAAAGGAATGATTGTTGTTGTTTTTGTTGCACAGATCCTTGAATACGTATAACTCTTGTTGTTGCTGGAGAATAGGCTAATTCAATCTGAGTTGGGGCATCATCAAGTTGTATCTATTGTTTTTAGTGTGTAAAAACAATGAGAATGAGGTCATATTTATAGCCTATGGTCAACTAACCTCGCTCAGAACTGTGTCCATGTGCAGGGTAGGAATCTGCCCAAATCTCGGTGGGGTTAACCCCGGGGTCGACATAGGGGTCGACACCCCCGTAATGGGGTCGGCCCATGGGTGGACACCCATGGGGACCGGGGTCGACCCCTAACGGGCCGATTCGTTGCTAATTTGAATTATGGATTGGTTTTTATTATATATATATTATGCTTATATGTATATAAACTTCGACCTTAATATCTTCTACATACGATGTCTGTTTTACGCAAACTTGGAGCCTATCTTAAGCAGAATTACGAGACGAATGCAATGGCGCAGCCTTTTCAGTTAATTCCAAATATTTAATTACGTATTCTTTAGTTTATCAACTTAATGTTTTAAAAATTACAGGGTGTTACATTCTTCTCTACTCAAAGGATTTCGTCTCCGAAATCTCTAAGTTAAGAAGAACGTATATCCTAACATCCATCATCCATATACTCATCCACCGGTCACAGGCATCCATTGTCCTTAAAAGATATCTAATGCTTATATGAACATATGCAAAGGTGTGTGTATATGTCCCTATGCTAATGCGAAAGATCAGGCGGTCTACTTATTCAGTCAACCTCCTTAATGCAATCCATGTTCGTGCCATGAAATAAAATGTATGCAAACAATCCTAGTATAACATGTAAAGGCTATTACGTGCACAATCATCAATTTAAATACAACATCCATATTATGATACACCCACTTTCATCCATGAAAAGAAGAAAAATATGTACATGCATCCATATGCAGTATGAGAGTGATTGAGTCGATCTAGTGCCTAATGTGTGTGTACATTCATCCACGAGCAACCACTAGCAAACACTTACAACCACTTGCATCCATCAAACATAACATGTCTCAAACACATGTTTACATCCATTGGATTTCTACTTGAAGGTCGAAAATTCGATCGATCAGATATACTTAAATGACACAAGCAAGTACGAATAAAAAGCTTTGGAAAAGAGGTTAAGAACATACCCTTGAAAAGAAAAGGGTACGAAGCGCGAATCTTGTCTTCAGTCTCCCAAGTTGCATCCTCGGGGTCTTTTCCCCGTTGAACCTTCATCAACTTGACCTCTCGGTTGCATAACTTCTTAACCTCCGATCCAGTAATACGGGTAGGAACTCGTCTAACTGTCGCCTCCTGTTCTACTTCTACTTCCTTAAGCATACTCGGCTCAACTACTTATGCGGTATCATGCAAACACTTCCGTAAATGTGAAACGTGGAAAACATCATGAACATCAACTAGTCTCTCTGATAGCTTTACTCTATAGGCCATTTAGTCAATCCTTTCTGTTATGGGAAATGACCCTACAAATTTTGGTGCTAATTTCCCTATAGATCCAAATCGAACCACACACCTCAACGATGATACCTTGATGAAAACCATGTCTGCTACTTTGAACTCGATATCAGCCCTTCTTTTGTCCGCGTAGGACTTATGTCTGTCTCGAGCTGTCTTCATGCGTCTTCGAATAAGATCTATCTTCACTAAAGTTTCCCTAATCATCTCAGGTCCAAGTAGAAGCCTATCTGTAGACTCCCACCAATAAGTCTGTGATCTACATGGTCGTCCATATAGTGCCTCGAAGGGTGTCATGCCAATACTATCCTGATAACTGTTGTTATATGCGAACTCCACTAAAGGGAGATGCTCTTCCCAAGTCCCTCCGAAGTCTAGGATACACAGACTAAGTAGATCCTCAAGAACTTTGTTCACCCTTTTCGTCTTTCCATCGGTCTGGGGTGATAAGCGGTACCCAAACATAATTATGTACCTACTGCCTCTTGCAAGCTCCTCCAAAATTTAGTGGTTAATATAGGGTCACGATCGGTTACGATACTGGAAGGTACTCCATGTAGACGGACTATCTCACGAAGATAAACTGCTGCCAACCATGCTGTCGTCCTCTTACTCTTAACAGGAATGAAATAAGCGCTCTTAGGAAGCATGTCAACTATAACCCAAATACTGGTGTTGCCTTTCCTCAATCTAGGCAAACCATCAATGAAATCCATAGAGACGCTCTCCCACTTCCACTTTGGATCCTCCAAAGGATGAAGCGAACCGCTGGGCTTCCTTTGCTCAGCCTTAACTTGCTGGCAAATCAAACATCGAGAAACAAACTCGGCTCCTCATCTTTCTTCATCCTAGCCCAAAATAAAATCCTCTTCATATCGTTATACATCTTATTACCACCGGATGAATAGTTATCCTAGAATGATAAACTTCCTCAAGGATTGTCTTCAACAAAATCCCAACTTGAGGAACACAAAGCCTTCCATCTCGTCGTAACCATCCTCTATCATCTGTGGAATATCTACTGAGGTGACTGGAAGTCTCCCCTCTACTGAGCCAGTCCAAATTATCTACTATCTGTGGGTCTTCTCGCTGCGAAGTTCCTATTTGGTCCAATAGAGTAGGTCGCACCTCTAATAATGTCAATAAACCAGGTGTAAACTCGGTAGAGGGCTTAAAATCAAAAGTCGATACATACTTCAAGCTCTGCCTCTCTACAAATAGAGGACTCAAGGTCATCTTCTGCTACTCAATGCGTCTGCCACTACATTACCCTTGCCAGGGGTATAAGAAATCTCAAAGTCGTAGGACGCTAGGAACTCCATCCATCTTTGTTGCCTCAAGTCGAGATCCTTCTGCGAGAACAAGTACTTGAGAGACTTATGATCCGTGTATAACTCAAACTTCTCTCCTAGAAGATAATGGCGCCAAGTCTTAAGCACGAATACTATGGCAGCTAACTCCAAGTCATGGGTGGGGTAGTTCTTCTCATGAATTATCAACTGTCTACCTCCAAAACATACTACCTTTCCCTCTTGCATCAGAGCCGCACCAAGCCCTGTACCACATGCATCAGTGTATACTGTGAACACTTTGTTCCCATTGGGAAAAGTCAAAACTAAGGTTGTTGTCAGAGCCCTCTTCAATCGCTAGAAAGAATCCTCACAGTCTATATCCCAAGAAAATGTCAGATTCTTCTTCGTTAGTCCGGTGAGTGGGGCTGATATATTTGCGAAGTCCTTAATGAACTTCCTATAATAGCCCGCTAATCCAAGAAAAATCCTCACCTCCTTTACATTCTTTAGGATCTGCCAATCTTGAACTGCAACTACCTTCGCGGGATCTACTGTTATCCCATCTTTAGAGACCACATGCCCAAGAAATCTCACCTCTTTTCTCCAAAAATGACATTTGGAGTATTTCGCCTTAAGCTGGTGCGCACGAAGAATATATAAAACCTCCCTTAATTGTCGGGCATGCTCTTCCTCGCTCTTCGAGAAAATGAAGATGTCATCAATAAAGAGCACTACGAACTTATTAAGAAACTCCCGAAACACCCTACTCATCACATCAACAAAATAGGCGGGTGCATTCGTCAACCCAAAAGGCATGACGAGCCACTCGAAGAAACCATCTGGAGTTCTAAACGTGGTCTTGTCTATACTATCCTCGGATACCCTCAACTGATGAAATCTCTTGGTCAAGTCTAACTGAGAGAAAACAGATGCACCAACAAGCTTCAAACAGATCATCAATCCTCAGAAGTGGGTACCTATTCTTCTTAGTGGGTTTATTCAACTCTCTATAATCCACACAAAAGTGAAGTGAGCCATCCGCCTTAGTGGCGAATACTACTGGAGCACCCCATTCAGATATGGTTCACCTAATAAAACCTTACTCAAGTATCTCCCCTACTTGCTTACTGAGCTCCCTCCTTTCTCTTGGAGCCATGTGGCGCACAACCAATGCAACTGGCTTTGCATTGTCCATCAAGTAAATACGAAAATCAATCTCGCGCCCCGAAGGTAAGCCCCAAACCTCCTCAAAAACATCAGGATACCCACAGACTACTAGTACAGATCGTAAATCATTGATAGATGCATCAAGTGACTCTAGGAAACTAAGCATGACAGACCCTTTAGGGTCACAAGAAATCTCGAGGGTCCTTCCATGGCAAATCAAAAGTTTAACGGCCCTCCTCTCACAATCTAGAATGGAACCATACATGGCTAGCTAATCCATCCCTAGAATAAAACCATAGCCCATGGAACCAAGCACATATGCATCACACTAAAACTCGACGCCCAACAGAGATATTCTCAAACCCCGACAAATCATAGACAAATGAGTCGTACCTCCTATAGGGTTTGAGACGACAATGGGATCCAAAACCATACTAGTACTAAGGTGCACAGACTCAACCACAGAATCAGATATAAAAGAATGCGAAGCGCTAAAATCAAAAAGTGTTCTAACAGAATGATCGGAAAGAGAAATCAAACCTTCAACAGAAACTTTCCTACCTCTATTTGGTACATCAGCCATGAGAGCATGCACTTGCCCTCCAGAAGATCTTGTGCTTGCCTCTTCGGGCAATTCTTAATAAAATGCCCAAACTCTCCACATTGGAAGCAAACATTCTTCCTTTTTATGCAGTCTTTACCCAAATGACCCACGCGCTCACAATTATAGCATTTCCTCTTTTCTCGGGCCTTATTGTTCTTTCCGGCCTTCTTTTGCTGTTGCTGTTGTTCTTTCTTAGGCCACACTTTCTTGTTTTCCGATTCATCAACTTTGGCCTCTTTCTTTTCTCCTTTATCCTCTTCGTGCAGCAGTGCCATATCAATGAGTCTCTTGAAAGTTGCTCCCATCAGAATATGAGGCATTGCCAACACATGAAGGGGTTCATTCAAACCTTTAGTAAACCTCAAATCTTTCTTGTGCGGGGTATTTACTAGTTCCAACCCAAACCTCGCCAATTGATTGAGCTTATTAACATACTCTTTGACTGACATGCCTCCTTGCTTAAGTGCCAAAAACCTTTCCATTTTCACACTTTTCTCGGCTTGAGAAAGAAACTTCATTTTGAATCTCTGTCGGAAATCCTCCCAAGTCTCAACTGTACGTCCCACATGCATTACTTCCCACCAAACGAGGCCTCATCTTTCAGCTGCCAAACGGCTAACTGAATCTTCCTACTATTGCCAACTTTGAAAATTCCAAACAAATCCTCTGTCTCTTTGAGCCAATTCCTTGCTTCTACAAAAGTCTCAGTTCCTCGGAATGGCTTTTCTCCCATAGCACAGAAGTCCTTGCATATCGTTGAGAAATTATCAATACGCGGAGGAGGAGGAGGAGGAATAGCGGCTACAACTAGAGGAGGGACGTCTGCATGGCCTTCAGCTAGTGCCATAGCCTCCAGATACCTATTAAACCAAGCGTGTATCTGAACGCCCTCAGGAATATTAGGTTCCTCAGACATGCTAAAAAAAAGGAAAAAGAGATTCAAACAGAGAATAGAAAGATATTTCCTTGGCTTTGGGGAATATGTTTTTCAAAACTGATTTTCTTTTGAAAATGCTTTCTTTTTAAAATATTTTTGCAAACAATTTTCAAAATCTTTTATTCGATCTGGTAACCTTCAGCTCTGATACCAAGTGTGACACCCCACGCCCGTTAATGTCACTCTTTATCAGAATGCATTAAGTTTCGTGAAGCGTTATAGGTAAACAGAAACAGAACATCACAAGACAGATATAAAATAACAGCGGAATTAAAACTTTATTTAATAGGAAAGCTTCGTGGTCCAAACACAATTACATAATAAGTCTGAAATACTGAAAATTCATTACATCAAAATAAAACTTCAGTCTTGTAATAAAATCATCATCAGAGTACAATAATACATAAAAAGAGCATAATCCCCAAAATATAGCCATAATAGAGAAGATACGAAATCAAACGGTACATCTAAGAAGCTTCAAGCATAATAAAAGAGAGAATCCAAATCAAGCCTGAGTATTCCCACCCTGAGTACCTGGGGAGACGAAAGAGAAAGAAGAAGAAACAAAATAGATCAGACATAAAGTCTGGCGAGTCCAGTTTCTTTTAGCATATAAATAAGTAAAAACATCATGACGGGCATATAAACTGGATGAGAGAGATAATAATATTATAAGACAGGTATTACAGACTCAGCAGTATAGGCAGAATAAACGTGATGGAATATATTGCGCTTCTCTAATACTTTTCTCTACACCAATACTTGTATAACAGAACAAGATGATCCCTACAGAAACAGATGGTAGACTTAGGTGTACTTCTGGGGATGGGTTTCACCCCTAACAATCCAGCCCAGTAGAAATGACAAGTGTTACCCCCAACAAGAATAATGGGCTTCTACACAAGCAAGACTAGATGCACCCTAATTACTACCCCAATCGACCGGCTTCCTACTCTGTAGATACCCCGTGTTGGCCCACGATAGGAGGTATCACTTCCTAAGGTGGCAACCCATTTATTTTCAAGATGCACAACAATAACTACTGATGTCATAGCGTCTTAATTTTCCACAAGCAAGCCGAAACCATGCACGCATATGACTCTGTTGGATCTTGCGTTGTCAACACCCTTGCCTATTTGAACCTCTTACAATCAACTCGGTAAGCGTGCCCTAACCTCGACCTAGTTTGGGGTTCCCCGTTTGATACCAAGACAGGTTATTGACTGATAAGGGTCCCACACAGATGATGCAAGTTACCCGTCTAGGCTTGTATCCCCACTAGTAGGATTTTGACAGGTTATGCCTAATTGTTTAACAAGATTGCATAACCCCAACATGTAAATTATGTAATACGGGTTAAGTTTGTCGGTTATATACAAGATAACTTAGCCCCTCCCACTGATTCAATCAACATGTCATATAGGTTAAGTTTGACGGTTTTATACAAAATAACTTAACCCCTCTCACTGGTTCAAGCAACATGTCATGTAGATTAAGTTTGTCGTTTTTATACAAGATAACTTAACCACCCCCACTGATTCAAGCAACATGTTATATAGGTTAAGTTTGTCGGTTTTATACAAGATAACTTAACCCCTCCCACTGATTCAAGCAAGTCTATTTAAAACCTACTCGATTCGTCATGTCCATGTAACCACACATGTTTAAATAGGTTAAGTGTTTCTGGTTAATAGATTCTTTCCATTTTTCATTTATGCACCAGATCTCTCACATTAAGTCGAGTACATGTGGTTACTGGATATGCCGGGCGGTTCCGGGCAGACTTCTACCACAAGCTCGACTTAACCTCGTGTCTTAGCACCGTTACGTGTACATTTATGCCCTCGACCCCTCACATTAGAATAACCACTTGCGGTTGGTGGAGATGTCAAGCGGTTCCGGGCAGACTTCTACTACAAGTGTAATCTAACCACATATGGAAGTGCAGTTATAGTTTCTAATTACTGTAGTTTTAGGCATATTTGTTCCTAGCTAATTATTCATATTCATTACAAGTTATGCCCCAAACTCCCAATACAAGTTATTCCCCAATTTCCTAATACAAGTTATGCCCCAATTTTCCAATACAAGTTATGTCCCAATTTCCTAATACAGGTTATGCCCAAATTTTAACATTCCCCATCGTTCCCAATTTCGCGCGTTCACATATTTCAGCGGTATGCCTAGACTTGAAGGTAATCTGGCTACAAAAATAAAAAGGGAAAGAGGAAGGGAAGAGAACAAGAACATGCATAATAACAAAATTGTCATATGAGGATAAAATTGATCATAATAACAAGATTGGCATATAATGGTAGAATTTGGGCATATGAGAAAAATGGATCAGATGTACAAGTAATGGTAGATCCATTATGATTCAAGTTATTAATAGGCATAAGCTTAGTCCAACTTATAGACATGTTAAGATTACATTTTAAATGCTTATATCTAAAAACAACATTAACTCACAAGGATTGGATCTAAGAACAAAGGAATGATTATTGATGTTGTTGCATAGATCCTTGAATACGTATAATTCTTGTTGTTGCTGAAGAATAGGCTAATTCAATCTGAGCTGGGGCAGCATCTAGTTGTCTCCATTATTTTTGGTGTGTAAAAACAATGAGAATTAGTTCCTATTTATATCATATGGTCAACGGACCTCGCTTAGAACTATGTCCAGGTGCAGGGCAGGAATCTGCCCAGATCTCGGTGGGGTCGACAACCCCGTTATAGGGTCGACCCCTAACATACCGATTTCCCCCTTCCCCGCGTTGTTAATTTGAATTCTGGATTGGTTTTTAATATATATATATATATATATATATATATATATATATATATATTATGCTTATATGTATACAAATTTCAAACCTTAATATCTTCTGCATACGATGTATGTTTTATGCAAACTCGGAGTCTATCTTAAGCAGAATTCCGAGACGAACGCAATGGCGTAGTCCGTTTCACTTAATTCCAAATAATTAATTAAGTATTCTTTAGTTTATCAACTTAATGTTTTAAAAATTACGGGGTGTTACAGGAATGGGGACTAGACCCAAAACCACTTCGGATCAACGTTGTGTACGAAACTAATCTACAGGGATATGTATAAAGATGGAGCATTGGAGACAGTAAACATTCATGAGCGGAAGAACTACTTGTTAGATTTCTCCAGTTGATCCCTAGAGATATTTTGGCAGTAATTCTGTCGTGATTAAAATCTACGGATTGCAAGGGCTACTCGCGACTGACTGTTCCTGGATGACTTGTATGGACGAATGTTTGACAGAGTATTTCCTGAAAAATCACGTACGTTGATTTTTACAAATATACCAAGTTTGGTGCCGGAGAAATTCTCTTGCTTAACACCTAGAGTATATTTGTGGACGTCAATTAGTGATTGGACGGATCTGACGATGTGGCATTCAAAGCGAATGATGGCCGGATATTCTAAAAAGATAAACGTGACCTCAAGCCTCATCAACCGGGAAATGATAAAAATCGGGCAGAAAGCATGGCTAGTTAGGTCGTACCCAAATAGGGCGTACTATCACCAATCTAGAGAAATTTCATATTTGTTCTTTTGATTTCTGTATCTCTGCGGATGTACGGTGGGCCCTTAAAACCATAATGGGTGACAATATATTCGATGCACTCAAGCTAAATGAGTGGTCGGTCATGTGTGGCTGGGTTGCAAGATGTTCTAGTTGAACTCTAGTGTATAACCTCTAGAGTACACTGATCGGAAAGTTGTCTCATACATTTTCATAGTTGGAAATCCATTCCCCAATAAGTGCCCTACGGTTTTTGATTTTATATTATATATGGAGCATGAGATGCAAGCGTTCTGCTAGATTGTTATTTATTTGTGATTTGATAGACACTATTATAATATTACTGGATTTTGATATATCAAAAATGTTTTGGGTTATAGTAAGGTAAAAACCATACATGTTTATGTGTGGGCTGATCTAACTATTATCCTTTCCTTTCATAAAGGATTTCTCTAATTAAACAAGTTGTTTGCCATATGAATTTATCACAGAAAGTATTCCAGATTGATCCGAATGATTTTTTTTTTTGCTTCAAATGTGCTCGGGTGAGACCGAGAATATTATCAGGTTATGTATCGCTTGGAGTTCCAAAGAAGGAGTTGAAGTCGAGACGTACTCTATATATTTACTGGTACTAGTTTATTTCCATTGTGTTTTGTATTGAACCGAATGTTACTCTGATGTTATAATCATATATTTACAGTTCTTTGTATAAAGTATTATTGATTATTATATTTCGTTCATTCCGCTGTGAGACTCTGATCTTCTTATTCTTCTATTCTAATATTTCTTTCTTCTCTCACCCTCTATTTTCCATCTCATAACATTTTAGGATTTGATACTTGAGTTTTTGGTAAGTAATACGGAATAGGTATTATAGTCGAAAATTCGAGCGAACAGAACTAAATGCAATAGTAAAAATCAAACTAGCAGTTAATACCAAAATTAGCTACGTGCATCCAACAAATCATAAGAACTCCCACGCACCCAAAAAGTTGTCATGTCACAAACATTTATTTCATCTACATGAATGTAAACTTCAATTCACGGTACTTCAGTCCCATGTAGAAAAAGGCGTAGTGAGTTATAATCAAACGCAATTAAATTAATTATGTGAACATAAAAAAATATGTTAACTGCTATTGCCTCTTTTCGTCTGAAAAAAGTAGTAGAGTATATACGTTGTATTCAAACTTCCTTGGGATACGTAGTTTGAATTATTACTATTTTTCATACTTTCACGGGAAGTTGATAAGAATAAACCTTAGACCTCACTAAAAGAAGCCTCCGATCTCAAACAGCTACCATCTAGTCTGTAAAGTAATAAAGGTAAAGCAATAAATTCTTGGCTGATACTGAGGAGAGCATATGTCACAACTTATAGCTGCAAACTAAGGAATCTAGTTTACATACATACGCTGCCATTTTTCCATAATAACACAATAGATAACTGCATATTTGAATATTGATCTACATAATCATAATCATTAGCAATATGAAGAAATCAATTTGGCACGAGTACAAAAGTTCCAAATGAATTTATTTAACTGCTAAACATCATGTATATAAGTAGTAACATAACTTACGGTATGCTGATTATCCAAGAGTTTATTCGGATTGCAACATCTATTAGCCATATGATACCATTTGGGAAGAAGGTATTAAATCCCCATATACAATTGCGATTTCAATTTAAACAGTGAATCAAGGATTAAAATAAAAGAAACAAAGTTCTAAATCGCTATCTAAATTCAGCAATCAAAAGGAAAAAGAGGTGAGGAGTAAAAATGAGAAGCATTATCAGTAGCATATCAAAGTTGAACCGTCTTTTCCCCAATATTTTCTGGTGTTTACCCTTTCTTCCGGCCTCTATGTTCTGAGCTTTAATCCCAACTCTCAATATGGAAAAGAGATTGGCATGTGCGAAAACAGGTAGCCAGCAGTGATTGGCGGCAATTTTAATGCCATCAAATTGAGATTAGGCTTTCAAACTCATATTGAATTGTGTAGATGGAGGTTTAGCGGTAGACGTTGGCATTGAGTCGAAAGAAACTTCAGCTTAGGGAAGACGAAGAGGGGATGAAGAGAAGGGATTATGGAGAAGAACAAGACATAGAGGGAAAATAGTGGAATTACGAGCTAGGGTTAGATAGCTAGAAATGTAGTGGAAGTGGAGAATGATTAAATAGCGTATTTGGGTTAGGCAAGAAATGGAGATAGTGGGAACACGTTGAGCTAAGAAGTGAAATTAAAGAAATGTTCAGTGAATAGCCTATAATTCCTCAATTCTGAAATTTTAAGTTTAATTAATATATTAATAGATAGATTTGCGCCCATTGATCGTCCAACCGGTCAAAACATATTTGCTTCCATTGTACAATGATCCGAAGTAAAAGTCTGAATTTGCTACCTATTTATTGCTTCCTTTTCCACAACAATAGAAGTAAATTTCTATATGTAGATTTTTTTACTGCATTCTTGTACTAATTGCTTATGTTGTAATGATCGAACAAAATCAAACAACATTATTTGCCTCTGTTGCAAGCACAACAGAAGCAAAGGAGGCGAAGCAACAGACGCCTTTTGTACTAGTGGAACTAACGATGAGATCATTTAAGTTCAGTTTCAATCGAAAGATTGTAAAATTACCTCAAACTATGTTATAATGCCAAAAGCATATAAAATTAGATTAGAAGATACAAGTATTATGATTTAATGAGTGTTACGGAGCACTTTAAATAACAGTCGGCTTTGCCAAAAAACTATTATGATTTAAAACATAAAAAATTACAAACTTAATAGAGTAGTGACAAAGTCGATGTAAAAAAACTCATTTACTTTATATCTTAATTAATATCTTAATTTTTTTAAGGTGTATATCTCGTATTAACTATGTGAAAAAAGGAAACAGAATGAATATAATATCCACCACTATTATTAAATTATATATTATTTGTGATTTTATAAGAAACAATCTGAGAAATGCACGAAAGAAAGAAACCATATCTGCATTGTTGCACAAGGTAAACTTAGATATAGTGGGCCAGATTTTAATGTTGTTTACTATTTATTATTCTTATGCCCTTAATGATGTTATTGTAGTTAATGGAATGCACAAATAAAATAGTATAGGGTAAAAAAATACTACTACAATACAAAAAAAAGACTGCAAGCTATACAAATAACTATAGAACAGTGAAGTTTGATGTATGCCAAACTAATTTCTTCTACACATATCGAGTAGACAACTAGGAAGCACACTATAAGCATGGACAACTTGTTAGTAAAAGGTGGTATAGAGAAATTTAAAGCAAAAGTTAGTTTTTCTTTACGCTCAAGCATATTCAATTTTATCTTAAACAATTTTCCTAGAATAAGATTTTCCCCACTTTCAGTCATTAACATTTCAAATTTAGAAGAAAAAAACTCTACTCAGTATGTAATAAAATTAATCCAATGCTGTACGGATACCATCTACATGGAGAAGTCAAAAGGTGTACACAAGAATAATAATGACATAACTTCTATTATACATTATTAATAAAATAAAATGTCCCACTAGCTCCTAAATTTTAATTAGAATAGAGGTATTTCTAACATATATTTACCCATAATTTAAATAGTTCATGTCAGCTGCATTCAACCATAAGTAATTAAAATATGAATTTTTTCACATCGTATCATTTATGAAGAATCATACATAGTTCAAACAAGTCGCCAAGTTATTGGATAAAAACTATAACTATGTTACACTTCTTTATAACTTTTTTTAAGTGCCCTTATGGATGCCAGATGTACCTGACACCTACAATCTCTTTACTCTCAAATGTATTCCTGTAATAACCCGGAAATGCGGGCCAGTTTAAATTTTTTATTTTGGCAATTTTAGAGAATTTTGAATATTTAAAATGTATTATTTTAAATAAAATCGACGAGAAAATTTATTTTGAATATAATTCGAACGTATATATTATATGCGTCGTCGTTTGAATATAAATATTTATATATAATTATAAATAGAATTGAAAATGGCGCGGTAGTTCGATAATTCGATTTCAAACTTCAATTGAATGTACCGGGTGCAAAACAATTCGGATTTTAGTGGAACCAAAAATAATGGGATCTAATTGATAATATCTTTCCAACGAATCCGAAAAATCAAGATTTCATAGCGGGGATAAAAAGATATGTCCAGTTGAAAATTCTGAATAGTCGCTATGGAATTCAGGCCCTTAAAAATAGACATTTTGCAAACGACCTCGGATTTTGACGAAACCACTTTTGTTGGATCCGCAGTGTTAAATAATTGCTAGATTCCAAATTTCATAGTTTTTCGAATCAATATGTGAGCGTGGCAAAGGAAAACGCGTTTGACCTGTTTCAGTTGATTTTAATCGACTGGAAAATGGCCATTTTTCCAACGGCCTCAGAATTCGACGAAACTAGTTTTATTAGGACCGTGTCGTTAATACGATCCTAGAAAATATTTTTCTGGAATTTTTCTAGTTAGTATGTGACCCCGGTAAATTGAAACGCGCGTTCAAATTCAATATATAGAGTTATATGTTGATTTTGACGAAAACTGATCGAAGCGATCGAATCAGCTTGCGATACATATCCCATTGTGTTCGGAATGGGGGTAAAACACTATGGAAGACAGGCGGTGGGCCTCGTTTAGAGGTCGTATGTAAAAGTCAACTTTTTGAATTAAATAATTAAATAATAAAAAAATATCTTCCTCCCCTTATTTCTCTCTGCCCCCCCTTTATTTCGAAATCGAATTCACAGAATAAAAAAAAAAAGACGGACGGAGCCCCCCTCGCGCGATCGACGCCGCCACCCTCGGAGGACCCCCACCGCCGTCGATCTCCGGCAGACCCCCCCTCGCCCTCGCGTCTCGCTCCTCCTTCCCTGCTCCTTCCAGACGCGAAGACCCACCACCAATCCGAGCCCAGACCCCACCGCACCCCCCTTGGCCCAAACCCCAACCTCCGACAGCCCAGCCGACCTCCGACGAACCCCGCAACACCCCTCCACCTGCCGCCTGAAGCCTGCACCGCTCTCCGCCCCTCAGCAACCTCCTGCAATCGAAAAAAAAAGGGTGAGTTTTGTTTAACTTTGATTTCAGTTTATATATGTAATGACATCTTAAAAATTTGATTTTTATTTCAAACTATGAATTTTATTATAAAAAAAATTTGAATCTTTACATAGGAAAAAGATTGAATTTTTATATAGAAAAGGTTCGGATTTTTATTCATATGAAAGCGTGGTAAATCTGAGATTTTTACAATGGAAAAGACGAGATCTTTACATACGAAAAGAAGTGTTTTTTTATGTAAAAATATGATTTTTCTTCATGTAAAAATATGATTTTTAACGCTCAAAGGATATGGTTTTTGAAAATAAAAGGATATGGTTTTTGAAAATAAAAGGATATGGTTTTTTCGAAAATAAAAGGAATACGACTTTATTATATGAGTAGCATGTAGAAAAGATTAGATTTTTGAAGGCGAAATCTTTATATGAAGAATGGCGGGATAAAAATAGAATTTTTATCTATATAACATCGAAGTAAAAATAGAATTTTTATCTATATGATAATGAGATAAAAATATAATTTTTATCTATATAGTAGCAATGTAAAAATAGAATTTTATCCATATAGCAAAGTAAAAATTCGATTTTTATATATTGAATAGTAAAGTAAAAATATGATTTTTATATATTGAATAGCAAAGTAAAAATTCGATTTTTATATATTGAATAGCGAAGTGAAAATTCGATTTTTACATATGTAGAGAATACGGGCAACGAAGGTGACAAAAAGGCGAGAACGACGAAGATTTCTACTTAAGGAGTGTCGTGAAGTTGGATAGCTATCGATGAGAATTTCTCACCTTTCAATTTCATTTTCTAGTTATATATATATACTAGGATGCAGACGGTGTTTAGTAGCACCCGACACAATCGTCCACAGACCATGGACTTGTTTGTTTGGTTGCATAGACTAGTTGGATTATTTGGTTTGAATTGAATTGTTAGGTGAAATGGAATGGATTTGATTGATGTGTGAATGGCGTGGGCCTTCACTAGACCGGGGATAAGGCTAGGCCTCGTCCCGTTTCTAGTATCGTGCCGTTATGCCGCCGAAATTTTCTAAAATATGTTAGAAAAATAAAAATATCATTTTTATTGTGTAAATGAACTGAATAGAAATTCATATGTTAAGATAAAATATTTTATCGTTAAAAATATAATTTTTAACATAAATGTGAATAAATAAATATTCATTTACAAACCGGACGGTTTGTTTATGTACACCTATTTGAAGGACATTGATTGGGACGATAAATTTTACACATCGCCCAACTGCACAAATAAAATATGTGTTTGATTGTTTGAAACCCCACACGGGTGTTGGGATGAAATTTGAAGCTCACTCATCCTGATTGATTAAATATGTCGATCGATTGATTGACAGGCTGTTATAAGCGTTAGATATCTATATTTGATGCTTATACAGTGTAGTGCACTTTGGTTGATGGTTGATTATTCTTCAATGCTATTATATACATGTGATGTATGAAAATCCATATAATTAACATTATATGGTGATTGATTGGGCCTCATTCCAATTTAGAAAATAAAGAATAATATAAAATAAAGGTTCATGTGTTGACTGTACTCATCCGTTGAGATTAGTCATGTGTTGAACGAAATATTTTAACAATAAAATTTATATCTTTATCTCTATAAAATAAAGGTTCATATGTTGACTGTACTCATCCGTTGAGATTAGTCATGTGTTGAACGAAATATTTTAACAATAAAATTTATATCTTTATCTCTATAAAATAAAGGATCATGTGTTGACTGTACTCATCCGTTGAGATTAGTCATGTGTTGAACAAAATATTTTAACAATAAAATTTATATCTTTATCTCTATAAAATAAAGGTTCATGTGTTGACTGTACTCATCTGTTGAGATTAGTCATGTGTTGAATGAAATAATTTAACAAAAATAGTCACACGTGGACAGTACTCATTCGTTGAGATTAGTCGTGTGTTGACAAAAATAAATATTCATTTGTTGAATAGAATGAAGGAATATATGAAGCTGTGTTGATTAGATTGACGCCATTTTGACGTGAACGATATCTATATCGATTTTATTTCATTTTGAAATGAATTGAATATAAAACGATTTCGAAATGAATTGAATATAAAACGATTTCGAAATGAATTGAATATAAAATGATTTCGAAATGAATTGAATATAAAACGATTTAGAAATGAATATAAAACGATTTCGAAATGAATTGAATATAAAACGATTTCGAAATGAATTGAATATAAAACGATTTCGAAATGAATTGAATATAAAACGATTTCGAAATGAATTGAATATAAAACGATTTCGAAATGAATTGAATATAAAACGATTTCGAAATGAATTGAATATAAAACGATTTCGAAATGAATTGAATATAAAACGATTTCGAAATGAATTGAATATAAAACGATTTCGAATTGAATCGAATATATAACCAATTTGAATTCGAATTGAATATATAACGAATTGAATTCGAATTGAATATATAATGAATTTGATTCGAATAGAAAACCAATATGAATTTGATTCGAATAGAAAACCAATATGAATTGGATTCGAATAAAAAACCAATATGAATTTGATTCGAATAGAAAACCAATATGAATTTGATTCGAATAGAAAACCAATTTGAATTGAATCGAATATATAACCAATTTGAATTGAATCGAATAGAAAACCAATTTGAATTGGATCGAATAGAAAACGAATTTGATTTGAATCGAATTGAAAACGAATTCGAATTGAATTGAAAACGAATTCAAATGAATTCAAATTGAATTGAAATTTGAATTGAATAAACATGAATTTTAAACGAATTTATAAGGAAAAATTCAATTTTGATTTGAATTTGAAATGAAGGTTGAAATTGTTTTTGAAACGAATTCAAAACTATTTATATAATTCGTTTTAAATAGTAATCGACGAAATATATATTATATATATTATATATATAATATAATGGCCTGAATAGAACGCGCCGTGCCGCGGCAGTTCGTGAATTTCGACCATTTATTTCAAACGGACATTACGGGAGATCCGACCGTCGGATTCTCCTAAAACCGGAACCGTTGGGTTCGTATCGAAAAGGGCTTTCTAACGAATATTTGAAATTCAAAATCTAACGGTTGGATTTGGAGATACGTCCAAATCAAATTTGAAAAAGGTCGCTGTAAGTGCAGTTCGATGGCCGTTGATGGAAATCGACTGTACGGGCCTTGATAAAATTATTAGAAATATCAATAATTAGTGTAAAATCATAAGAAATGATTTGGGAGAAATTGGGGTGAAAACCTCCATATTTGAAAAGATAAAAATGGATTTTTATCGAAATGAACTAGTTTTGAACTAAATTTAAAACCCAGTTATTTTTAAATTAATAAATTAGATTTAAAAAGGGGTTTTAAATAATCGGAATTTCTAATATATTGGATTGGATTTGAAATGGTTTATCGTGAACAGTATATTAAACAACACTTGTTCTTTAACCCGATAATAAATAGAATGTGATTTGGGTTTGTCGTGAACTGTGTTTTAAATGACATTAGTTCTTTAACCCAAAAAAAGGAGTTTTAATGAATCTACAATTAGATTGAAATGTGAATTGATAATCTAAATTATCAAATTTAGAAATGAGCGAGAATGGAGTATCGCCAGTTTTGCTCCAAAGCGATAGTTAAATCTTTAATTAGATTTGAACGTGAAATGGTAATTAATTTTACCGACCACACTGTGGTGTTAGATATGGAGTATTACCAGTTTTGCTTCATGGGATGAATAAGTTGGGATTGGGAAATAAAATAAATAATTACTTCGGTGTGGTTCGCTAATCTCGACTAGTTTAGAAAACCATAATTTGGTTTGAAATGACATCCAAAGGAAGATTAAAGGATAAATTTTAAGAATTTATCTTGGATAAAATTAATGGGAACCTTTCCCTAATAATGTGGAATTGGAATGAGGCGTATGTTGTGTTTGTGTAACATTTGTTTTTAATATACGCGGGTTGTTCGGAAAGGCCGGGTTTATACCCATTCTGAATAACCGATTCGACGATAAGTCGAAGATGAAGACGGTGGTTGAAGACCGGAAGTCTTCACATCGTTTGGGTGATTACTGATGATCTTGATTGGGCTGTACACCCAAGATGAGGGAATCGGTTAGTGGTCGTCCAGACGTACTTGGAGACGGATGGATATGCGAGGAAAGTGCCTCCGGTTTCGTTCAGACCTAGAACGAACTTGTAAATGGATTGTGTGTCTGACATTGGATTTTATTCTGTGTTGATTGATTTCTGTTAAATATATATCTGTTTGGCGGTGGAGAATTTATTCTCTTGCTTAACGCCCTTCTCTGAGACGTACGAGCTTAGAGGTTATATATCGATAGATATCAATCGCATGACATGAATTGCCTGTGTGGCATGCTGAGATGCAATGATCAAGGCTTTTGTTGAAAAGCAGAGTCTTGTGGTTGACGATCAAAGCACGGCCTACGTGGCAGCTTTGTGTATAACGTGAATTCGCGAGCCTCACACCTCGGTATGAGTCAAAAACGGGATACGGACTGCAGGGAGAGCACGACGTTTCTTTCTAGCTTTGGTGGTGTCAGTGACTTACCAGCCCTGACATTTATATACTTTTCACCTATGTGGTTGTTGGATGAGGCGCCTCGATTATAGGTCTGTAAGGACCGGGAAACGTGTGTTCAGGAATTGCCAATCCTCTAACGTAAGTGAGGACCGGCCCTGAAGCATCCAAGGGTTGCCCAGAGTGCGTAGCCCTGGGACATTTGCTAGAGTGTCTCGAACGCGGAGAGGAGCTTGCCCCTTGCCTCGACTCATGACGAAATCCAATTCCCAATACGTGTGATTCGGTTTTAATTGTAGAAGTAGTATGGCGACATAGTAGATGGTAGCTATGCCGCCTATGATTTATATTTATGATTGAAATTGTTTTGACACTATACACTTATTATAGTATCAAATGATTTGTTTTAAACGTACCAAGCATGTTTGGCTATTATAAGGGAAAACCCTATCCTCCGGCTTGCGTTGCATTGTGTGATGGTACCTGGGTCTTATAATAGCTTCATTTTTCGAAAAGGCATCGCGTTGTTTATTGATATGCACTGGTATTCTTGGGAGGAAACCCGTTCCGTGTTATACGGCGTGGTCCCTTGAATCACTCTCTTTTAAAGTAACGTTTTAAATAACTGTTTTAGTTCTCACACCAGTCACATGGCTGACCTGGAGTTTATTGTTTTAACCTAAACTCTGGGTGCCCTTATTTTCGACACGGGCAGCTAGTAGTTTTGGTTTTGCAGATTTATATTCACAGGATCCTGGTTTACAGCTGGAATGATATCCGGAAAGCTCTGTATCCGTATATCACCTTCAGTTGCGCTTTGTATTATTTTCTGCTACTATGTAATTTATTGTAATCTCTGATATTTATCGAATGTAATTTATTCAATTATACTATGTATATTCTTGTATCTGATGGAATTGTTGTAATAACAATGAAATGTTCTTCCGTCTGCGTTCGTTTGTGTGTTGTTCTCAAAGTATCCGCGCTTTCCTTCACGGGGAAGTAATGGGTCCTTACAGTTCCAGTTTTTCTTAAATAATTTCGCTAGAATATGTTTTTGTAATCCCCCACCTCGAGATCCACATTAACAAAGAAAATTACATAGTAATTTCATTTGCTAATTCAGGTCTCGGGGTGGAGCGTTAAAGTTTTGTTCCCTCACTTGTAAGCTTTCATAATGTTTTGCTAGAAAGTGTATTCACACAGTAACCTCATGAACCAAACCTAAAGCACCTAAGTGGTGATAAACGATCAGGTTAATCTTCACGTGTTATGCAAATTTAATGTAGTCAAAACCTTGTTTGAAAAGGGGACTACAATGTTTTCTTCAAATATAGTTGTCAAAATTCATTCCTAACATTTTTGGATCATAGTTGCTCCCTACACCTTATCTCTTCTTGAATTCCAGGTCCCTTTCTAACCCTCACATTTCTCTCCTCGTTCTTCGCCTCTTTTGGTATTCAGGTCGCCGTTAGCAAATTTAAATTCTGCTAGTCCTTCACATAAGCAATCTGGACGTACGTTGAATGCCAGTGTTTCCAGATCCGCCCACATAGTCGAATGTATCAATGCTTGGATTTGGGCTTGGCAAACCCTTTCGTAGAGATTGAGAATCCATTAAGCGCGCTTTCAATTAAGTTATCCTAAAAACAAGGTTTTTTGCCTTCAATTAAGTTATGAATCTAGGCACATACAATAAAACTAACTCACCTAGGAAAACAAATCGTGGTCAAAGTTGGTAAATAAGGGTTTTTATATCAATTTCAAACAGTGACAACAATTGTCAATGACTATGGTAGATGCGGTCGAGCCGAAGGTGTCAGGTGATGGTCTTCATCGATTAAAGATCCAGAAGTGTTGGATGATGGTCGACTCCTAGGGATTTGAGATTGACAATGTTAGTTTGAGAATATAAAACATAGGTTTGGAGGAATTGAGAAGACGGAAACAATTGGGAAATTTCCTAGAAGAGGAAAATAGAGCGTGACAGAAAAAGAAAAAATTTTGGTAAATTTCTCGAGAGAGAAAATCAAAAACGGCAAAGACAGAGAAGAAGAGAACTGGGATAAGACATGTAAGACACAAGCCTATTTTTTAAGCTTCAGAAAAATTGAATTTGAGCAACTGACGCTAAATAAACCTTCTAAAGATCAATTTAGTGCACGTAAAACAGAAAAGTTAATCGTAAACCAAATCATAGAACTGAAAACAACATAATTCAGAACCAAAAAACACAACCGAGAATTTGTCAATGGAAAAGAAAAATTAGCGACCACATACTATAAATTTTCGATTTCAAGTTACACATGCAATCCAAAAAGCAAGCCCTTAACATGCTGTAACTGAACTGGAGCTCCCTAAGCTCTTTTTTTCCAAAAATAATAAACTATATACCAAAAGCATTGTATCATGCAGAAGCAAGTCACAAAGCTTAAACGAAAATAACACCATTAAAAGAACGAGATTTGGGGAATAACAATGAAACAAGTAAGCGGCCCTCTTTTCTCCTTTCACATCCTATTATTTTATTTATTTTTAAAACCTTCAAAATTGCTTATATCTTCTAACAACGAACAATTACGTTCAAAAGAAATAACCACATTATGAATTCAATTGACGATATATTTGTAAAAACATAATGCACTCAAAATGAGATTAGTGCACCAACCTAATCCGAATCGAGCGAGATTTGTATCTCAATCTAGTTTAGATCGAGTGAGGTATCTATAATAATCTAGTTCGATCAAACGATATTGATGAACAAAAAGAAAAGAGACAAGAAAGATGCAGCACTGCACATCAACAATTACAGAAACAGTGTTCTTTCATGACCGACGCAATGCTCAAAGTAGTGAATTTCAAAATGGAATATGTACTCTACTTTTAAATCAAACTGAAGAATGCAAATTTGCATATAACTGAAAATAGAACATTTCAACCAATTCTCACATATAAATTGCAAGAAATCGAACACAAGGAACAAAATCAAAACATGCATATTCAGAAAATAAGCGCCAAAGCTCAAAAGAGCCGCAACTTCGTCAGAGAACACCATATAGACGATGAAAGGAGAAGGACTAAACAAAGAGATGGTTATCAAAATAAAAGAAGATGGATTCAACCAATACTAACTCCTCTCATTTCATTCAACAAAACGATAGTAAAGATAACACAAGGCAGTACACAAACATCAAGGCAAAAACTCATGATATAACAGGCACAAACATTTCAATTCATTGGAACATCAATATATGGTATCTAAACATCGTTCTTGATTGCCTTGACCTCCAGTTTCTTCGCCTCCTCCTTGGGCACAGTAACAGTGAGGACTCCATTTTCCATGGATGCCTTCACCTGATCCATCTTCGCATTCTTAAGCAGCTTGAACCTCCTCATAAACTTCCTACTGCTCCTTTCTACCATATGCCACTTGTCAGTCTACTCCTCCTGCTCCTTGCTCCTTTCTCCACTTATCTGAAGCACGTTGCCTTCTTCCACCTCTACTTTCACTTCCTCCTTCTTCAGTCCTGGCAAGTCCGCTTTGAACACGTGCACATCGGGTGCCTCCTTCCAGTCGATGCGTGTGTCTGCAAGAGCTGCGGTTTCATTGCTGAATGTTGTACTTTCTGCAAGGGATGGGAATGGATCGAACGGATCGAAAACGCTGTTGTGTTTTGGCCAAAAAGGCGAGGGATTAGAGCCATTTCAGTCTAACTATCAGGGTGTGAAAATCGATGAATCAGAATTTGTAGGTTGATTTTGTTTGTACTGATTCTGATTTGATGGCGAAATAGCTGATAACAACTAAAAATGATCAGTTTTCATTGATAAGAAAAAGAGAAAGATGGTTAGCCATTACTCTTACCATTGTAGTTGAAAGTGACGAAACCTGATCATTTTGGCATTACTCTTACCATTGTAGTTGGAAGGGACAAAAACTTTTCTATTCTCCCTTATTTTCAAGATTACTACATTGTTTTCAAACCTTCAAATCTTGATCCGCACATTTTGACAGAAAATCTTTCGGACCATCTAGCACTGTTGAAGATAATTATCAATAAATAGGAAAGGTATTTAATAAATTTCGGTGCAATAATGATCTAAACAACTAAAAAAACAAAATCATCTACTTCATCCTAAAATTTTCTTTCCGCTAGGACCAGCAATAGCCTTCTCTTTTTATTAGTATTCCCAATATATTATTTTTACAATGATTAAATGTCTATTACAATGATTAAATTAATATTTCCCACATAATATTATATTAGCAAAGAAAAAGTCAAAGATTATTTTCTAATGGTGGTTGGTTTCACAACAGGGGAGAATGTTTCATCAAAATCAATTCCCCACTGTTCTGAATAACCTTTAACCACTAATCTAGACTTGTATTTAAAAATTATACCATCTGCATGTCTTTTAATTTTCTATGTCTATCTACACCGTGTAATATTTTTGTGTTTGGGTGGTTGAACTATACACCATGTCTGTTTTTTGTTTAAGGCATCTAATTCTTCTTCCATGGCTGACCTCCATTTATCATTCAACACTGCTTGATGACAAGTGGAGGGTTCAGTATCATTGAATTCAGTACAAAAAGTTTTTGGTTTAACAATACCACTTTTTACCCTTGTTACCATATGATGTTGATTTTAAGTAGCTTCCCTGTTTCCTTCTGATTGTTGACTTTCTTTATGACTGTTTTCATCATTATTCTTACTTTGATGAGGTGAGATATCATCACTGTCATCAATACTGATCTCCTTGTCTTGATTTGACTCAGAGCTGGAGGTAACCTGTTGTTGAGAGCTAATATTTTGTGCATCTTGTGTATGTGTAGTACTAACAGTTGTATGTGGCACATATATAATATCACTTGCTTGTTCAGAAATAGGTGGTATAGAAATTTTGGGATTATACACCTTCTTTGTTGTTTTGTATGTATTATTTTTGAATGAAAAATCTTTCTCATTAAAAAAACATGCTTAGAAATGTAAAATTTTCCATTACTATCTAAGTACTTGTAGCCTTTATGGTTTGTAGTGTACCCCAAAAATGTGCAAGCAACAGATCTACAATCCAGTTTATGTTTGTTAAAAGGTCTTGTGTGAGGAAAACAAAGACATCCAAACAGATCACCATAATTAGGTTTGGTTTGAGTTAGCACCTCTAAGAGATATTTCAAATCCAGTACTTTTGTTGGTAGTCTGTTTATTAAATGTACTGCTGTTGCAAAGACATCAGGCCAGAATTTTAATGGTAGGGATGCCTATGCCAGCAGTGTTAACCCAGTTTCGACAATGTGCCTATGTTTTCTTTCAATAAGACTGTTTTGTTCAGAAGTGTGTAAACAGGTTAATCTATGTGTAATGCCATTTTTGCAAAATAATTTTTAAATGGAAGAAACTCCTTACCACCATCACTCTGAATTATCTTGACTTTATGAGTAAGTTGATTTTCCGTATTAGCTATAAATTATATGATTGCATTGCATGTATCAGACTTAGATTTCATAAAGTATATTCAAACATATCTTTAGTAAGCATCAATAAAAGAGATGTATTACTTAAACCCTTAATCAGTGTCAATTGGTGTTGGACCCCACAGATCAACAACAATCAATTCTAAGGGGTTTAAGTATTTAGTTTCCAAATTTGGAAATGGCAATTTATGACTTTTTCCCATTTGACAGTATGTACATATATAATTATCAGGAATATCAATAGAAATGCCATTGCTTTTAACCATCTCTTTCATAATTTTGAAATTTGGATGTCCAAGTTTGAAATGCCACATATCAAAAGTTGTACATCCATTGTTTTTGTTTAACTCAGCTATATTACAGAAGTTACTCTTTAATTTATGGTTTTTGATGTTTACTAAGTCAAACTTGTACAACCCATTTTGTCCTTTACCCTGCAATAAAATTGTCCTAGTCAGCATGTCCCTAACTACACAGTGCCTTGGGTAAAATTCAAAAACACTTGATTGTATTTTGCACACTGTGACACACTGATTAAGTTTTTCCTTATATGTGGTGCACACAATAAATTGTTTAAGTAAAGTAGTTTAGCACCCTTAATACTAGCATGTCCAGTGTGTGAGATAACTGTTGAATTACCATTATCCATAATTAGAGACTACTTACCTTTGTATTCACGATTCCCAAGATTCAGATTATTTAAGTTGTTTGTTACATGATGAGTATCTTCGGAATCTGGATACCATAATTCATCTTGAATATCATCAGTAGTTGCTGCACTTTGATGTTGATTCTTGACTGCCTTTGTTATCTGATTGACTGCTGACCATGTTTGCATTTGGATTGCCACCACGATTGTTGTTGTTTCCTTGCTAATTTGTATTGAAGTTGTTATCAAATCTGAAGTAGCATTTGTTGGCTGTATGTCCAATTTTTTTCGTAAATTTGACATTTAGGCATGTTATTGGGATTCCATCTCCCAGCTCTACCTCTTCCTCTGTTGGATGAACCACCTCTTTGGTAAGTGTTCCGACTTCTTGGATTATTAGCTTGATTTTTTACTTTGCCAGTGGTAGTGTAACTAACATTAAAATATGCTCCTTTGTTATGCAATATTCTGCCTTCATGGGCAAGTAACATAGAATAGACGCTTTGTAGAGAGGGTATAGGCTCAGTTGATGTGATAAATGCTATCGTAGCTTCATATTCATCCTCAAGTCCACCTATTATGTGTAGAATCTATTCGTTTTCTTCAATTCTATTTCCTGTACATGCCAATTGATCACACAAGTTTTTTTTCCTTCATAAGATATTCATTCATGCTAGACGTATATTTCTTTATAAATTGTAGTTGTTTCTTGAAATGTAAGACCCTAGCTGATGATTGACTTGTGAATGACCTTTCCAAAGTTGTCCAAACATCATGAGCCGTTTTAACTCCTATTAATTTTGGCATGAGTGATGCACCAACCGAAGAAATTAACCAGACACTAACAAGATTATCTTGTCTTCGATAAGCTGTGAATTCTTGATTGCTATTATTATTGATGTCTCTAGTGTATTTTGTTGGAATAGGCCTTGTTCCATAAAGAAAGTCTTTTAATCCATAACCCTTTGCTGTTGTTTCCACTTGCAGCTTCCACAGGAGATAGTTTGATTCATCCAGTTGAATCGAGATGATTTGGCTTTGAGGCTTTATGATGGATTTGATGAGATCCTCAGTTCTTTCAGCACTTGTCTAATTGGATCTAGCAGAAGATTTTGGTGAAGTTGACTCGTCTCCTTCAACCATGATTTCAGATGCAGGAATTTGAGATTGTCCCGCGAATAAAGGTGAAGGTTTCTGAACTGTTATTCTTGATTTGAAGAATCAGAATGTTTTCTTCAATTTGTCTTTAAAAGCAACCAGAATGTTAATTTGTTGCTTTTAGAAATGTCTGATTGGCCTTCTTGGACAACTTTTAATCTTAGTTTTATTGATTAAAATCAACCAAATTGCTAATATAATGTCAAATTAGCTTTCCTGGACGGCTTTTGGTTGCAATTGAATGATTACCTTGGATTTTTTGATCGAATCTTGAGCTTCAGAAATTCTTTACCGCCAAGCTATAATGTTAGAAACAGATGCAGCCACTTAACAACGGCGAGGAACTATTTTCTAGATTACAGCCTCAACTCTCAAATGAAGAGATTAATAATCTTGGATGAGAGGTATCCAAGTGATGAGAATTCTCTGATGGATAATCTACCTTTAGATAGATTTGCTGAGATTTAATACTGGATCGAAATTTTAATTGTAGTTAGCATGATGGCTCTGATACATATTCATAAAACAGAAATGTATTTGAGAATTTTATTATTGCTTCTAATCAGATGATTACAATAAGAAGTTATTTACATATATATAATGTACAAATATAGCCATTGGCAATAGCTTGGTAGTTAGAAATGCTCTAGAAATGATTTTTCAAAAATAACGTTGGGCCAGGCCCATTTACATTATGTAATACATAATGTTATGTTAAACGGGGTACTCAGTGTAAAACACTTTATATATACCCTTACTTTCAATTAGTTGTATATTTACCCTAATTACTGAAAAACACAATGATCGCCACTTTGCTTTTTGTAGAACAGTGAACCAAAACGCAACATGATTTTACCTACACAATTCCACATACTTCCCCGTTTTCAAAATTCAAAACACTCGTCGGACATTGAACTCTGCTAATGTAGGTTGCAGTTGTAGTAAATTAAGTTCACCAGGGTATTTGTTAATATATAAGAGAAAATCTGCTAGAAATAGGAATGATGATAAAAATGTGTACAAGAATTTATTTACATTTTCTGACATCTTATATGTATTTTTCGAAAAGTAAACAAAAGTGTGTTGAAAGATGCAAACCAAACGATGATTAAAATGTGGGACTAGTTTTTTAAGCTAGAAATATTTTCTTTGATGATACCTGATGGTTGCTTATGATATGTTGATTAATTTGTTTTTATCATCGAAAGTAGGATTTTGTATGTATGTTTACAGGTAGGTATATACTTGAGTGGCTGTAAATTGCTGCTATTCCCATCTCTAAAGTGCATGTGATATGATGTGAAACATATTATTTAAGAAGATGATGATGTATTATTTTTGCTTATGAGAATAATGATTGATTCATTCATAACTATATAAAATTTATTACAGATCATTTCACTGACCTGGACCAAATAATGTAACATGCAATACATTGGCAGTTTTTTTAGGTATGTGCAGTTTACCGTAGTTTTTCCTCACTTTAAATCTACTAGCAAAATTGGGTTCTAAGAAAGTGCCTGTGTTTCTTACATGCTTACATATAAGCTTTAAATTTTAAGTGCAATCTTCCACTTACATGTTTCATATGATTAACGTAATCCTATCACTGCACTCAACATTTAGGTGCTAGGAATAGCCTCAACCAATGCTCAGTTTGTAACACCCCACGTCCATTAAGGTCACTCACAAAGGGAATGCCTTAACTTCAATGGAGTATTATGGGTACTGGAACAGAAATATTACAAGACAGACATATATAAAACAGCGGAAAGTAAAGTGGAAGTACTTAAAATCATTTATTGAATATGATTGTTTACAATAAAAGCCCATCAACTTCCAATACCCAATTACATAGTTAAAATATCTGTCTTGCTCAAAAACAAAGAAGCATAAAAACAAACTGTAGTATTCCCCAATAAAGCAAAGCAAGTCATAGCCAAGAGAAATCCAAGCCATACATGAAAGAGCCTTGGAGCTTGGTAAGATCCGAACTAAGCTGTATTCCTACCCTGTGAACTGGGGGGGGGGGGGAACGGAAGAAAAAGAGATGAAACAAAACGGGTCAGTCATAAAGACTGAGTAAGTCCTAGTGACTTTCAACACAAAAATAGTTAAGGATAATATGGCATGAGTAAACTGAAAGTAAACATAAGCATGATGACAAGATAAGCAACAGGCAAGATAACTAAGATGTGATTTTTGTCAAGTAACATCGCAAGGTTCCCATTCAAGATAAACTAAGTATAATTTCGTAAGATTCCTATCAAACATATCACGATTCCTCTGCTTCGCCATTAAAAGATTTCTGTGATATATATTTGCTCTGCACCACCTAACTAGCTTCCTCACAAGTGTCTTACAAGGAATGATCCATATTCTTGCTAGTACTCCAACTAGTGTCCTATGTAACAAGGATCCTTACCCCCTACTAGTGTCCCGACTAGTAGCCCGTGTTCTATAATAAGGTGATCCCACCCACTACTTAGAAATCATAATACTGGTCTTATGTACCCCTAGCTGACAACATAGGTGCCGCCTGCCCCTATCTCCACTAGGTGTACCCCCATAATATTAATAATAATAATGGTAGCTTCGTGTACCCCTACCTGACTACATAGGTGCCGCCTGCTCCTATCTCCACTAGGTGTACCCACTACCCTGCCCCATTCGATCGGCTCCCTAACTCGTAGATACCCATGCAGGTCCCACAGTGGGGTGTATCACTCCCCAATATGGCAACCTTATACCACGCAAGGAATGCACGGCTTATACCTACACGATGCAACAACGTCTTACCTACTAGCCCGGGTCCACACACGCATATGAAACCCGTTGGACTTGCGTTGCCACCGCTAACCCGTTTTGACCTCTTACAATCAAATCTAGTATGCATGTCCCGTCCTCGACATGGGTCGAGCTCACAAAGATACGTAATGGGCTACTGGTCTGAAAAGGGTCCTCTTTCCTCGACACAAGCTTCCCTCCTATGCTTGGTCCCCTCTAGTAATTCTTACTTAACCCCTTCTTATTCATGTCCACTTGCATGCTTAAATTTTTGGTTAAGTATACACCAGTTATGTCTTACATGTTACCCATGCCCTCCACTTAACCCCTACGTCATCCTCATGTCTTAATACATGCTTTATCTTGGTTAAGTGCTTATAGGTTATATTTTACATGTCATTCATATTACCTCCCACGTATGGGTTTAACCAAGCGCCTTGGCTTTATCTGCCATTAGACCCTATGTCTATCCATTAATTATGCGCTTGTGCTACCTCATCAGTCTTATCATTTAACTTGGTTATTTCTATTCATACCAACCTTCAACTTTGCTTATTAATTAAATTCTTAGCTTGCACTATATTGAGCCCATTAATAAGCCCACAACATGTTATTCCTATGATTCATACATTAACCCCCCGTTATGGTACAATAACATGTTCTTATTCAATGTTTACAACCAAGTACCCCTTAACTTATAAACACACTGGAGAGAGAGAATAATTCCCTAATTGCCAACCCCGAAGACCGGAATCAACATCAGATTGATACTCAGACGATTATCCAACCTAACCAATGTTTTATTCCTTTTTATAATATAACTTATGTCGCCTTCAATTGTAAATTCATTCTTGTCTTTACATATTGCTTAATCTACAATGAAGCACATCTTTCCTTATAACATAAGTCATCCCATCTTATCTATTGTTCCGCCTAACTTACTTTATTCCATAAGTTATCATTCCCACCTAGGCATTAATTAAGATTTACTTAACTCAACCATTCATGTTATAACAGTTAAGTGTCATTAGCCTGGTCGTATTACTTAACCCACCCATTCATACCATATTGGTTAAGTGTCATTAGCCTAATCATATTACTTAACCCACCCACTCATACCATATTGGTTAAGTGTCATTAGCCTAATCATATTACTTAACCCACCCACTGGTCTAATTACCATGTTATGTTGGTTAAGTATTACTATTCGTATTTCCGCATGTCACCCGCATGTCACCCACTTAACCCCCATGTCCTACCACATGTTTATCTGGTTAAGTATTTCTTAATTCATTAAGGCCGTAACCCTATAAGACCTCTCACATTAGACTGACATTTATGACAGCTGGATTTGCCGGGCGGGTCCGGGCAGTCTTACACCATAAAAGAGTCTAACCTCGTGTCTTTACAACTGTTACGCTTTTAATTTGGGCCTAGGACCTCTCACATTGGGCTACCATTTGTGACTACTGGATTCGTCGGGCGGGTCCGGGAAGTTTTACGTCACAAATGAGTCCAACCTCGTGTCCTAAGCATTGATTATCACTTATAATCATTTACCCCAGTCTTAATAATTTCCCTATTCAAATTATTAATTAATTCCTAATTTAACGATGTCCATAATTGACTCAATTAAGTTCATCAATTAATGGTATGCAAAATAATGCCAATTTTACCACAATTTATCTTATGCCATTAAAGGCAACTTACCTCAATTTATATTCATCCCTCCTTTAAGGCTATTACATTCCAACTACCCAAAACCCACTTAGGCGTGTTCATATTAGCCCCTTTTCAAGACATAAATTATCATATGTGTTTCAACTACAAATCTCATATAATTAACATATGCCCAAGTTCTAAATTACGTGTCCGTTTTACATATGCCTAATTCATACCAAATTTACATATGTTCAGTTCATGCCATTTTATATGTATGCCAATTTTTATGTCAATTTACACATATCAAGTTCGAGCCAAAAATTACATATGCCAATCCCAATTCTTACAATTACCCTATTAATGGCAATACCCAATTATCCAATTTTATATTAATGGCAATAATACCCATATATCCAATTTCCATGTTATGCCATCAATTCCACCAATCACATATATCCAAATAGGTAATATTCCCATACTTTTCCCCGTATTCAATCGTATGCAAAATCGTGGTTTAGGCCTAGATCCGAAATTGATCTAGGTTCATCAGAAGGAAATAAATAGGGGAAAGGTAGAATTTTGCAATAAAACAAGATCAGAGAGAAAACAACATAAAAACATCATGATAGGCATAAAGATTGGATCCTGATAATAATATCAACATGAAGCCAAGAAACTGATTTACAACGACTGAATAGAGCATGAACTAGACATAAGAATGGAGATGAACAAGTCTCAAAACTCAAGATTCAAAGATAAACAGGAATAGATCTGAAGTGATAAACATGCTTATATCCAATTACACTTTATTCCATAGCCATATTAAAATTAAGTATTTTAATCTAAAAAGTAACTAGAACTTACTTAGCATGGCTAGCGAATTTAAGAACTGAAATCAATGTTGAAACATTGTAGAGTTGTTAATTCTTCTCCTTGAATTGTTGTAGAAGTCTTCATCTTTGCATTGGATTGCGTATGAATGCTTAAGAAGAAGATTAGAGACGGCGGCCATGACCAAGAGGGATTTTAGCAGTATAATGGTTGCTAGACATGTTGTAGTGAATTAGGATTAGGCCTTGGGTTGTATTTATAGATGTAGGAACTCATTTAGGCCCTTAGATCATCCCTAGAGTCAATCCGGACCATCAAAACTCATCACGGGACTCAAAAATTGGTTCTGGTCCACACCAGGCCGACCAGGTCGACCTGGACGGGGGGAGGTCGACACTACAGTCGACCGGAGGGGGGGGGGAGTCGGCTGTGCAGTCGACACTACAGTTGACCTAGGGTCAGTCTGCCTGAAAGTCTGCTGAAACTTGTACAGGCCATAACTTGGTCATACGGACTCCGATTTGCGAATACTCGGACTCTATTTCATGTAAAATTTCGAGACGAACGCAACTGCGCAACACATTTCCCTTGATTCTTATTTTAAAAATTAATTCTGCCTTGATTCTTGTATTAACATGTTATAAAAATTCGGGTTATTACATTCTCCCCTCCTTAAAGGATTTCGTCCTCGAAATCTTCAAGTTAAGAAGAATGGGTCCTACCATCCAGTCATCCATCTACTCAATCATCAATCACAGGCATTCATTGTCCTTATAGGATTTCTAATGCTATATGAACATATGCAGAAAGTGTGTGTATATGTTCCTTATCTAATGCAAATGATCTGGCCTGATTGATCTTCTAGATGCAAAATATGTTTAGTGCCATGAGTCCAACATGTATGCAAATAGTTCTAGTCACATAAACACTATATGTGTGCACAAACATCCATCCATATGCAACATCCGTATGATAACACATTCAATTTCATCCATAAACAAGTGTAAACACTCATGCATATGCAATATGAAAGGTGACTGAGCCGATCTAGTGCCTAATGTGCGTGTATATGCATCCACGAGTAACCACTAGCAACCACTTGCAACCATCAATCATAACATGTCTCAAACACATGTTTACACCCAATTGTTCCAACCTAAAGATATAGTCGAATGATAGAAGCAAGTAAAAATTCTACGCCCATCAAAGCTGGAAATCTACGTCACATATATACTGATTAGGAGAAGAATTCCCTAAGCACCAGTCCCGAAGACCGAAATCAACATCAGACTGATACCCAAAGAAATTCTCAACCCAACCAATATATATGTGATTCTAGGAAACTAAGCATGATGGACTCCTTTTAGGTCACAAGAAATCCCTTCCTAAAACCAACCCATATCCTATAAAACCCAAAAGGTTTAATCAACCCAACGGACACCCTCAAGCCCAACATGTAAAAATAACAGATGAGTCATACTCCCTATGGGGTTTGCAACAGAAATTGGATTGAGAATAGGACCGAGAGGATATACACAAAAGATAGCATGCGAGTAAGCTCCACAGGAAAAGAGGGATCAAGGATATACTCTTAAAAAGAGATATGATGCACGAATATAGTCTTCCATCTTCTAAGCCACATTCCCTTGAGCTTAATTCCATTGTGCTTTGACCATCTTTAACTTCACAATTTCGTAGCTTCTTAATTCTTGTTTCCAAAATATGAGTCGGAACTCATTTCACTATTGCCTCTCGTTCCACTTTCACTTATTCTCCTTTTAGTATACTCGGCTTACACATAACAGCGTACTCATGGTTTCACACAAGCTCTCCAAAATTCACTAGTAAATCTTGGATCTCGTTCACTTACTAGAAAGTATTCCACATAGATGAAATATCCCTTGAAAATAAACAAATGTCAACCATGTTGCCCATTGTACTTACTTAGGCGACTCTCTACAACTCATGCATAAGCGAAATGACCCATCCGCCTTAGTGGCGAACACTACTCCAGCGGATCAACTAATATATCAAGAGATTCTAGGTAACTAATCCTAATAGAACCCTAAAGGTTACATGCGACTTCGAGGGTATTACCGAGGCAAGTCAAAAGTCTAACTACCCTCCTTTCGAAACCAAGAATGGCACCCTTATTGGATAACCACTTCATCCCTAGCCATAGCTCACAAAAACATGAGCATTCCTTCTAAACTCAACACTTAGCATAGACATTCTCAAATCCTAACAAGTCATGAATAAATGAGTCGATTCCCCAACAGGATTTGAGACAAAAATGGGATCCTCTACTATGCTAGTACTAAGGTGCAGAGACTCAACTATCGAAGCAGAATTAAAAGGATGCGATGTACAAAACAAAGTTCTAGTGGGATGATAGAAAAGAAAGCTAAACTTTTAACTGTAACGTTACCACCTCCCTTAGGTACGCTAGTAGTGAGAGCATACAATTGCCCTCTCGACGATCCTGTCCTTTGCCCTTGTCCTTGTCCTATAATACTACACTCCCTCCTTACCATACTAAAGATACTCTCTTGTCATGGGTTCTACTATTCTTTCACTTTGGCCTCTTTCCTTTCACCTTTTTCCTCCTTCGTGGATTAACCTATAACAACTAGTCTCTTGTTCTTACTGTCCTTGAATAGTTTGTTGACAAGTCCTTCGAAGCTACCTCCAACGCACGGCAACTCTACACAACTTGAAATAAGATTAGACGCAGATGGAACTACTGCGGCTACAGATGGAGGTTGGGCACTTCTTTGCCCTCCGACATATGTTGGATGCCTACGAAACTATGGTGAAAAGAGAGAGGAGAGATTTCAAGAGAGAATCAAAAGATAGTGCATATGGCTTTTGGGAATATGCCTTTTAATCAAAACAAAGTTTTCTTGAAAATTTGCTTCTTTGTAAATGTTTTGAAAACTAGTTCAGAAGGTTTTTGAAAACTTTTGCCCAGTCTGGTAACCTTCTGCACTGATACCAAATGTAACACCCCACGTCCATTAAGGTCACTCACAAAGGGAATGCCTTAACTTCAATGGAGCATTATGGGTACTGGAACAGAAATATTACAAGACAGACATATATAAAACAGCAAAAAGTAAAGTGGAAGTACTTAAAATCATTTATTGAATATGATTGTTTACAATAAAAGCCCATCAACTTCCAATACCCAATTACATAGTTAAAATATCTGTCTTGCTCAAAAACAAAGAAGCATAAAAACAAACTGTAGTATTCCCCAATAAAGCAAAGCAAGCCATAGCCAAGAGAAATCCAAGCCATACATGAAAGAGCCTTGGAGCTTGGTAAGATCCGAACTAAGCTGTATTCCCACCCTGTGAACGTGGAGGGGGGGGGGGGACGGAAGAAAAAGAGGCGAAACAAAACGGGTCAGTCATAAAGACTGAGTAAGTCCTAGTGACTTTTAGCACAAAAATAGTTAAGGATAATATGGTATGAGTAAACTAAAAGTAAACATAAGCATAATGACAAGATAAGCAACAGGCAAGATAACTAAGATGTGATTTTTGTCAAGTAACATCGCAAGGTTCCCATTCAAGATAAACTAAGTATAATTTCGTAAGATTCCTATCAAACATATCACGATTTCTCTGCTTCGCCATTAAAAGATTTCTGTAATATCTATTTGCTCTGCACCACCTAACTAGCATCCTCACAAGTGTCTTACAAGGAATGATCCGTATTCTTGCTAGTACTCCAACTAGTGTCCTATGTAACAAGGATCCTTACCCCCTACTAGTGTCCCAACTAGTAGCCCGTGTTCTATAATAAGGTGATCCCACCCACTACTTAGAAATCATAATACTGGTCTTATGTACCCCTAGCTGACTACATAGGTGCCGCCTGCCCCTATCTCCACTAGGTGTACCCCCATAATATTAATAATAATAGTGGTAGCTTCGTGTACCCCAAGCTGACTACATAGGTGCCGCCTGCTCCTATCTCCACTAGGTGTACCCACTACCCTGCCCCATTCGATCGGCTCCCTAACTCGTAGATACCCGTGCAGGTCCCACAGTGGGGTGTATCACTCCCCAATATGGCAACCTTATACCACGCAAGGAATGCACGGCTTATACCTAAATGATTCAACAACGTATTACCTACCATCCCGGGTCCACACACGCATATGAAACCTGTTGGACTTGCGTTGCCACCGCTAACCCGTTTTGACCTCTTACAATCAAATCCAGTATGCGTGTCCCGTCCTTGACATGGGTCGAGCTCACAAAGATACGTAATGGGCTACTGGTCTGAAAAGGGTCCTCTTTCCTCGACACAAGCTTCCCTCCTATGCTTGGTCCCCTCTAGTAATTCTTACTTAACCCCTTCTTATTCATGTCCACTTACATGCTTAAATTTTTGGTTAAGTATACACCAGTTATGTCTTACATGTTACCCATGCCCTCCACTTAACCCCTACGTCATCCTCATGTCTTAATACATGCTTTATCTTGGTTAAGTGCTTATAGGTTATATTTTACATGTCATTCATATTACCCCCCATGTCTGGGTTTAACCAAGCACCTTGGCTTTATCTGCCATTAGACTCTATGTCTATCCATTAATTATGCGCTTGTGCTACCTCATCAGTCTTATCATTTAACTTGGTTATTTCCATTCATATCAACCTTCAACTTTGCTTATTAATTCAATTCATAACATGCACTATATTAAGTCCATTAATAAGCCCACAACATGTTATTCCTATGATTCATACATTAATCCCCGTTATGGTACAATAACATGTTCTTATTCAATGTTTACAACCAAGTACCCCTTAACTTACAAACACACTGGAGAGAGAGAATAATTCCCTAAGTACCAACCTCGGAGACCGGAATCAACATCAGATTGATACTCAAAGGATTATCCAACCTAACCAATGTTTTATTCCTTTTTATAATATAACTTATGTCGCCTTCAATTGTAAATTCATTCTTGTCTTTACATATTGCTTAATCTACAATGAAGCACATCTTTCCTTATTACATAAGTTATCCCATCTTATCTATTGTTCTGCCTAACTTACTTTATTCCATAAGTTATCATTCCCACCTAGGCATTAATTAAGATTTACTTAACTCAACCATTCATGTTATAACAGTTAAGTGTCATTAGCCTGGTCGTATTACTTAACCCACCCATTCATACCATATTGGTTAAGTGTCATTAGCCTAATCATATTACTTAACCCACCCACTCATACCATATTGGTTAAGTGTCATTAGCCTAATAATATTACTTAACCCACCCACTGGTCTAATTACCATGTTATGTTGGTTAAGTATTACTATTTGTATTTTCGCATGTCACCCACATGTCACCCACTTAACCCCCATGTCCCACCACATGTTTATCTGGTTAAGTATTTCTTAATTCATTAAGGCCGTAACCCTATAAATACCTCTCACATTAGACTGACATTTATGGCAGCTGGATTTGCCGGGCGGGTCATGGCAGTCTTACACCATAAAAGAGTCTAACCTCATGTCTTTACAACTGTTACGCTTTTAATTTGGGCCTAGGACCTCTCACATTGGGCTACCATTTGTGACTACTTGATTCGCCGGGCGGGTCCGGGCAGTTTTACGTCACAAATGAGTCCAACCTCGTGTCCTAAGCATTGATTATCACTTATAATCATTTACCCCAGTCTTAATAATTTCCCTATTCAAATTATTAATTAATTCATAATTTAACGATGTCCATAATTGACTCAATTAAGTTCATCAATTAATGGTATGCAAAATAATGCCAATTTTACCACAATTTATCTTATGCCATTAAAGGCAACTTACCTCAATTTATGTTCATCCCTCCTTTAAGGCTATTACATTCTAACTACCCAAAACCCACTTAGGCGTGTTCATATTAGCCCCTTTTCAAGACATAAATTATCATATGTGTTTCAACTACAAATCTCACATAATTAACATATGCCCAAATTCTAGATTACATGTCCGTTTTACATATGCCTAATTCATACCAAATTTACATATGTTCAGTTCATGCCATTTTATATGTATGCCAATTTTTATGTCAATTTACACATATCAAGTTCTAGCCAAAAATTACATATGCTAATCCCAATTCTTACAATTACCCTATTACTGACAATACCCAATTATCCAATTTTATATTAATGGAAATAATACCCATATATCCAATTTCCATGTTATGCCATCAATTCCACCAATCACATATATCCAAATAGGTAATATTCCCATACTTTTCCCCGTATTCAATCGTACGCAAAATCGTGGTTTAGGCCTAGATCCGAAATTGATCTAGGTTCATCAAAAGGAAATAAATAGGGGAAAGGTAGAATTTTGCAATAAAACAAGATCAGAGAGAAAACGTCATAAAAACATCATGATAGGCATAAAGATTGGATCCTGATAATAATATCAACATGAATCCAAGAAACCGATTTACAACGACTGAATAGAGCATGAACTAGACATAAGAATAAAGATGAACAAGTCTCAAAACTCAAGGTTCAAAAATAAACATGAATAGATCTGAAGTGATAAACATGCTTATATCCAATTACACTTTATTCCATAACCATATTAAAATTAAGTATTTTAATCTAAAAAGTAACTAGAACTTACTTAGCATGGCTAGCGAATTTAAGAACTGAAATCAATGTTGAAACGTTGTAGAGTTGTTAATTCTTCTCCTTGAATTGTTGTAGAAGTCTTCATCTTTGCATTAGATTGCGTATGAAAGCTTAAGAAGAAGATTAGAGACGGCGGCCATGACCAAGAGGGATTTTAGCAGTATAATGGTGGCTAGACATGTTGTAGTGAATTAGGGTTAGGCCTTAGGTTGTATTTATAGATGTAGGAACTCATTTAGGCCCTTAGATCATCCCTAGAGTCAATCCGGATCATCAAAACTCATCCCGGGCCTCAAAAATGGGTTCTGGGCCACACCAGATCGACCAGGTCAACCTGTACGGTGGGAGGTCGACACTACAGTCGACCTGGGGGGGGGGGAGTCGACTGTGCAGTCGACACTACAGTCGACCTGGGGTCAGTCTGCCTGAAAGTCTACTGAAACTTGTACAGGCCATAACTTGGTCATACAGACTCCGATTTTCGAAAACTCGGACTCTATTTCATGTAAAATTTCGAGATGAACGCAATGGCGCAACCCATTTCCCTTGATTCTTAATTTAAAATTTAATTCTGCCTTGATTCTTGTATTAACATGTTATAAAAATTCGGGTTATTACACAGTTTTTTATTTTTTCTATAATATTAAATAAAGAGACCTAGAAAATTTACACTACAAGAAGGTATAGTTCAGATAATTAGCAAGCTGATTTTAGGGGAGAGAGAATGCACTAAATATATCTGGTGTATGTCCCATTCAATGTAAAACACGGGGCAACACCAAGTCAGCACCTAAAAAAACAAGAAGGTAGAGATGCGCCACAAATAGACAAAGATAAAAGTGGATTATGAGTAAATTAGTGCAAGGCAACAAGGTAAACACTAGAGTAAAATGGTACCAGTAGAAATGTTAAAAAAGAAATGCTACATAAAAACATTGTTCATAAACCTGTAATGTGTAGTATTTATAATTGAAAATAATACAAAGACGTACATATTTTTCTACCGCATATGGAAGCACGTCTCCATTTTATCTACTAGTGTGTACTACTTTTCACGCCATTGCTCGTGTGAATTTGCATTCTGAATTCTCCGCTTCCTACATAAATGAATATGAATTAGTTTATAAGTTACAACTAAATAATAAGATTTCATGTATACCAATTCTTCATAAAATCGAGTATAAGAGTTTCGTCCTAAAGTACGAGCTATCGTGTTTTTCCCTTTATTTTCAGTAGTTGCTTTGCACTATTTTGTTTTCTTCTCAGTGTACTCATTACACTACAAGAAACGGTCTGAATAGTGAGGAATGCTAGCGACTGCTGGTGATGGTTAAAAAAAACGACCGTCGCTAAAATTCACCAAACTTAATAAACCCCGTGAGCCTACAGGAAAATCTCTCATATCTCTTTCTTCCCCAAATTTTCTACTGCGAAAGAATGAAAATAATAAAAAAAAACTAATCGATCGACGCTGCCCCCGCCGACGCCGACCGTCGCCAACTTGCTGCTCCTTCCCTCCCAACCAATTGTTGCCTCCTCTTAATTCTCGGTATAATTTCTACCTTAATTTCTTAAATTAATTAGTTAATAATGATTAAAATGTATATGTTATGTGATCATATAATGATTGTTTAATTAATGTAGTTGATTTAATAATGATTGAAACCCTAAAATGTGGATTTAGTTGTTTATCAGTGAATATTGTTTGTTAGTTGATTTTGTGCGTATGTATGAGTTTATGAACCGCTATTTTATAGATAATAATCAATTACTGATATTGAATTTATAATGTAGTTAATTAGATTTTAAATTTAAAAGCTATTTAGGTGATTATCGATTAGAAATCGACTAATATATTTTGTGAATTTAGTTGATTTCTGTAGGATAATAACAACTAATGATATATTATTCGAATTGTAGTTGAGTTTGATTGTTACTGTAATAATGTTTTGTAATGAGTAATGATTCATTTGCTTTTGGGATTAGTGGTGTTAGGAATTTTAAATAGTTGGGGTAAAACTATTTAAAATACGGTGTTGTATATGTTTCTGAAATTGTTGTATATGGGTTTGGTAATCCTATTAAAGTATTTGTTGGTATATACGTTGTTGGATGAAGTTGTTGTTAATGGTGCAAGCCAAGTCAAGAGAGGGGTAATGCATAGATGTTACTCCGGTGCTACAAAATGGCGCCATTGTAATGGCAATTTTTTTTTTAAATAGTATGGTGGTAATGTTAAATTCCAAGTAAAATAAGAAGAATATGCACCGTTATTTCTATGTTATTAATTAAATAGATTACAAATTGAATATAATTAAAACAAACTCGTCGTGCAACGGCAATTCGTAATTTTACAGTTTGAACTTTAAATGAGTATATCTGATAAAATATAGGTCGAAATTCTCCGAAACAATAATCTTTTGAATCTGCTGAATTGTGGTTTTGTAATATATATATTTTTGGATTTCATCGATTAGAATTTGAGTTATGTCAAAATCAATTTTCTTTAAAAATCACGGTGCAGTAGTTTTTAACTATAACGAATTATTTTAAGAAAATGAAATAGGAATTATTAGAAAAATATATTTTAAAGTTAATAATTTACACTGTGATAAATTTATGTTGTGTTGTGCTAATTTTACCGTATTGACAACTAAATAGCTATTGATGTCTACATTATTAAATTAAATAAATTTTAAATTGAATATAATTAAAACGAATAAAACGCGCAGCGGCAGTTCGTAATTTTATAGTTTGAAATTTGAATGAGTGTATATGATAAAATATAGGTTGAAAATCTACGAAAAAGAATCTTATGAATCTGCTGGATTGTAGTTCCGTAATGGAAAAGAAAATTTTAGATTTCATAAAGTAGATTTTGAATTATATCAAAATCAATTTTCTTTAAAAATCGCGGTGCGGTAGTTTTGAACTATAACGATTTATTAAATAAAATAGAAGGATAAATTTTAAGAAAATAAAATAGGGATTTCTAGAAAGATAAGTTTTAAAATTTATCGTTTAGTTGGGAAATCCAAAATAAAGTACTATCGAGAAGAGAAGTACAGTACTGCTTATACAGAAGGGGTGTGCATAAGCTGAGAAGTGATGTACTGTCGAGATATGACAGTGTGGTGCGTAGAAGCTTTAGTCCCAAAAGACTTTATAATAATATATCTGTGTGTAATTGAAATTACTGACATATATTTTTGAATTAGGAAAAATGTTCGATTATTACATTGACCGTAGTTGGATGTATGAAGTTAGAATTGAAATGAAAGGCTCAGTGAAAGAACATTTCTTCAATGGTGTAAATGAGTTTGTTAGATTTGCAGTACCTAATAATTGAAATTACGAGGAGCTTCGTTGTCCATGTAGTAAGTGCAAACTGATGAGGTGTTGGAAATTAGACATCATTAAAGTACATTTGTATAAATCAAGTTTTTTGTCAAATTATTATTTATGGGATCGTCATGGAGTACTTGTGGTGCCTGCAGTAAATCCTGTAGCATCAGAGGTCGAATTAGTTATGATGAATCCAATAGAATATATGGTGGAAGATGCAGCACGGTTAATGTAACAACCCGTATTTTTGAATAACATGTTATAACATAAATCAAGGCAGAATTAAATTGTAAAATCTGAATCAAGGGAAACGGGCTATGCCATTGCGTTCGTCTCGGAAAAATACGCGAAATAGAGTCTGAGTTTTCAAAAATCGGAGTCCGTATGACCGAGATATAGCCTCGCAAAGTTTCACGAAAAATTCAAATTCAAAACAGATTCAAATTTCAGAAAATTCGGGGTAGGCAGGAAAAATCCCGCCCAGACCAGGTCGACCTGGGGGTCGACCTGGGAGTCGACCTGGGTGGGGCCAGGTCGACTGGGGAGTCGACCCCAGGGTCGACCTGGGGGTCGACCTGCCTGGTCGGACCCAGGCAACCAGGTGCACCATTTTGGCTGTTTTGACCTGTTTTGTTGGCTAGTGACGGGATTTGATGGCTCTGATTTAATCTAGGGTTAATCCTATGGCTAATACTATCCTAATCTTCTATAAAAAGACCCCTAAACCTAGCCTAAATCACCATTATTCAATCCTACAACTAAACTATGTCAAATTTGTTCCTCTCATGGCCTCCACTCTCATGCTAAAATTCCTAAGTCTATTATATGAGAGATTTTGAGTTCATACAAGTGCTTTCAAACTTGTATGAGTGTTCTTATTTTGCATTCAAGTCAAGTTGCAACATTTCTATTTCAAAGCAAGGATTTTTATTAATTTGGCGCAAGGGTTTTTCAATTGGGGCTTTCATATTTTGGTGCTTGCATAAGGGCTTCGTCTCAATCTTTATAATAAATATTCATTTGTGTCTTCATAGCATTGTAAGCCCTTTTCTACTTTCTTTTTATTGAACTCTAAAGTTAAATGAATAATGCAAGTTTGGGTTGATCATTGTGATATGCAAGTTTGGTTGATCATTATGTTATGCAAGTTGGTTTAATCATGATGTATGACACATGTTGCTATGATATGCAAGTTTGGGTTGATCATTATACACATGTTATCATGTTATGCAAGTTAAACTTGAGTTTGTGAGCATAAAGCTTCAAGCTTTATATTAAAGGTTGCATTTTTGGCAACATGAAAGTTATCATATCCCTTATGATAACTTGCATGTGAGGCTAAATGCGAACTTCTACATGTCATTTATCACCATGTATCACTCATATGCTAAGTTTGGTTTTATGCATGCTTTTGAAGCCTAATAATGCAATATGCAAGTATATGAACATATGTACATTTCATATGCCACCATGTTAAACTTGGGGCTTCAATACCTTTTTGTCATGATTATGCCAAGTTCCCTATTTTATCCTTTATGCGTTGTTGCGACTATGTAAACGATGGGATTACATTGGGGTTGGGTAACATTATGACATAAACATGGTTTTTATAATATGACGTGATATGTTAACTTGTAATTATGTTTTGGAAACATAATGGACATGACACTTAGAAAATATGAGTGTGGCCAACTCGAGGTTGGGTTGAGTTTGTAGCATAAATCTACCCGGACCCGCCCGGCTTAACTAGTGGCTACAAACAATAGGACCCAATGTGAGAAGTTGGTCATGTCGTGCTCGAACCCGAGGTTAGACCAAGTTGTGGTGTAAAGATACCCGGACCCGCCCGGCTTAACTAGTAACCACAACAAAGTCTAATATGAGAGGTTTAAGCACATTAAGTTAATTAATGCCTCCTGATTAGGGTTAAGTCATGGTCCATTTAATACTTAATCAATTTGGGCTGGATGGGTTAATTGGGGTTAAGTCATGAACCTTGGGTACACTTAACCAATTTAATCCACGTTTGGATCTGGTTAACCACATTTAACCCATTAAGGAAACCCTAGTTGCGTTGTCCTTTTCAGCAGTAACCCTCTTGATAGTATCATAAGACCCTAGGACTAGGCTAGGGTGGGGCACGATTACTGGGCTGACATGTAAGCGACCAAAACGACGGCTGAGTAGGTACGCCGGTGTAGGTCCAGACGGACTATGGTCGTGCACATAGTCCGGAGTTGGAGAATCAGGCACGAGTACCAGTAGATCTAGACTGCGCATACTTGATTGGTGTCCGAGGTTGACACCCTAGGACTTGATACACCCTAGGGTGGACCTAGCGCAGTTTAACTACATTGCATGTTTGGGCCGTACGACACCGACACTTGACGAGTTAGGCTTATAGGGAGCCGATCAACTAGACCGTGTAGTTGGACCTTGATTTAGGTCACCTCATGATATTGGGCCAAGCTTGGGCCAAGGGATCAATTCTTGTTTTTACTTGACATGTTAGAATGCTAGTACACCCGTGGTGCAAAACTTAACCTTGATTATGCGATGACACCTGTATCTATCTTGTTAGTTAATCATCATGCCAGTATGTTGTTATCCTTATGTTCATCTCAGCTTCTCATGCCAGTTAACTTTACTAGTTCGTGGACAGATAGTAGTAGGGATTACCAGTCTTTTTGACTGACCTGTTTTCTTCTGCCTCTTTTCTTCCATTTCCCCCCCAGGTTCTCAGGGTGGGAACATTGGAGCTTAGCTTGGATCTTTACAGCTTGCTTACTGGATTTGCTCATGTACGGTTTTGGACATTGAGCTAGCTATGGTTTATCACTTCACTTTGGGGATAGTACTTTATGTATTTCAGTTTTTCAGTTTATGCTTTTCTCTAGACTTTGTTTGTTGGAAAATAATGACTAAGTACTTTGTTGTAACTTAACTATGGTTTTGGAAATGCAAGTTTTATCCGCTGCTTTATTACTCTGTTTTACTTATATGATCTGTCTTGTGATATCTGCATGCATGTTTACCTTGTTTAACGCCCCTCCAAAGCTAGTGTGCTTGCAAGAGTTACCCTGGCGGAGGTGGGGTGTTACATTTGGTATCAGAGCATAAGGTTTACAAGATTTGAGCAAAAGTGTTTTTGAAACTTACCTTTTAAAAAACTATTTTCAAAACCAATTAAGTATTTTCCAAGAAAAGTCTAGTTATTTAACAAAAAGGCTATTCCCCAAAAGCCATAGCACTATCCTTCGTTTCTTCGTTCTGAATCTATCTTTTTCCTTTTTCAGTATGGCCGATCTTAAACTTCCCGAGGGAGTGACCATTCCCGGATGGTTCCGGAGGTACTTGGAAGCTAGGGCCAACGATGTGGGCCCAGCAAATACCCCCAATATAACTGAGGTTCCTCCTCCTCCTCAGAATCCGCAAGCAGATTTCGCTAAGATTTGCAAAGACTTTAAGGCGATGGGTGGCAAGAACTTTATTGGGGCGGAGACTTTTGTGGAGGCAAGAAATTGGTTGAAAGAAACTGAAGATCTCTTCGCCATCTTTGATGTGCAAGATCATAGAAGGGTTTTATTGGCAGCATGGTTATTAAAAGAAGAAGCTGCTTATTGGTGGGAGGTCACCAATGCTACAGGGCCTATAGAGACTTGGGCCGACTTTAGGAAAAGATTTGGGCTTAAATTTCTATCATCAGCTGAGGCGAATTTGCAATTGGAGAAGTTTATATCTTTGAAGCAAGGGGACATGACAGTGAGGGAGTACGTGAATGAGTTTAACAAGCTTGCATGATTTGGTTTGGACATGATTAATACTCCCCAGAACGAGCCATTGCAAGGTTTAGCCCTATCTCATATACCCATGGGGGCCACTTTTGAGGGACTAGTAGACATGGCATTGCTTCAAGGAGACGATAAGAATGCCAAGAAGGAAGTCAAGGCTAATGAGACTCAAGCCAAGAAGACAGACTCCAAGTGGGGAGGAAATCAGAGCAATCAGAACAACAAAAACAACAAGAACAACAAGGGCAACAAGGCCAAGGCAAAGGATCCAAGAAAATGCCACTACTGTGGGAATGTTGGGCACATAGCTAAAGACTGTAAGAAGAAGAAGAGGAAGCTAGGCGAGTGCTTTCATTGTGGAGAGACTGGACATTTTAGCAAGGATTGCCCCAAGAAGCAAGGACAAGGGCAAGGACAGAATCAGCGTGCAAGACCTTCTGGAGGGCAAGTGCATGCTCTCAACGCTGCTCCAGTTCAGGATCGAGGTAGTATTTCTGTAGAAAGTCTTGTTTATATTTCTGATTATCCTGTTCGCACCTTATTTGATTCTGGTGCATCGCATAGTTTTATCTCTTCTGACATTGTTGAAAGTTTGCACCTAAGTACTAGCCTAGTTGAGGATCCCGTTTGTGTTTCAAATCCAATTGGGGGTTCCGCCCATCTATCTATGATTTGTGTGGATTTGAAGATTTCTATCTTGATCGTAGGATTCACGTGTAATGCTTATGTTCTCGGGTTCACGGGATATGGGTTATCTTGGGCATGGATTGGTTGTCCAGTTATGGAGCCATTCTCGATTGTGAACATAGGGTGGTGAGGCTCATGACTCGCCTCGGTAATACCCTAGAAATTTCTTGTAACCCTAGAGGTCCCGTCATGTTATGTTATCTTGAATCTCTCGACTCGTCCATCGATGATCTGCAATCTGTAAGGGTGGTCCGAGACTATCCCGATGTCTTTGAAGAAGTTAAGGGGTTACCCCCTAAACGAGAGATAGATTTCCGCATTTATCTAGTCGATAATGCCAAGCCAGTATCATTGCCCGTTAAGCACATGGCCCCACGAGAAAGATGAGAGCCCAGTAAGCAAATCAAGGAGCTGCTTGAGAAGGGTTTTTATTAGACGAAGCATTTCTGAATGGGGTGCTCCGGTGGTATTCGCTACTAAGGCGGATGGTCCGCTTCGTCTATGTGTTGATTATCGAGAGTTGAACAAGCTGACAAAGAAGAATAGGCACCCTTTACCGAGGATTGATGATCTCTTTGATCAGCTGGTTGGTGCTTCTGTTTTCTCTCAGCTCGATCTAGCCACCGGATTCCATCAGCTTAGAGTGGCTGAGGATAGTATCGATAAAACTGGTTTAGGACTCCAGATGGATTCTTTGAATGGCTGGTCATGCCATTCGGATTGACTAATGCACCCGCTTACTTCGTAGACTTGATGAGTAGGGTGTTCAGGGAGTTCCTCAACAAGTTTGTTGTTGTCTTCACGGATGATATTCTGATCTTCTCAAAGGATGAGGAAGAACATGCCAGACATCTCAAGGAAGTGATGGATACGCTTAGGGCGCATCAGTTGAAAGCCAAGTTCTCCAAATGTCATTTTTGGAGAAGGGAAGTTCGGTTTCTTGGACATATAGTTTCTAAGCAAGGCATAGCGGTGGATCCCGCGAAAGTGGTTGTGGTTCAAGACTGGAAGACTCCTAGGAATGCGACCGAAGTAAGAAGCTTTGTCGGTTTGGCGGGCTACTATAGGAAGTTCATCAGGGACTTCGCTAAGATTTCGGCCCCTCTTACTAAGTTGATGAAGAAGAACCTAGTCTTTGCATGGGACTTGGAGTGTGAGCTTGCTTTTCAAAAGCTCAAAAGAGCCCTTACCTCAGCTCCAGTTTTGGCATTACCAGATAGTGGTAAGATGTTTACCGTGTACACGGACGCATGTGGCACGGGGTTAGGAGCTGTTCTGATGTAGGAGGGAAGAGTGATATGTTATGGGGGTAGGCAACCTAAAGTTCATGAGAAGAACTATCCCACTCATGATTTGGAGTTAGCGGCGATCATCTTTGCACTCAAATCCTGGCGCCACTATCTTCTAGGCGAAAGGTTTGAGTTGTATACTGGTCACAAGTCACTCAAATACCTCTTCTCGCAAAAAGATCTAAATCCAAGGCAGCAAAGGTGGATGGAATTCTTGGCCTCTTACGACTTCGAGATAGCTTATACCCCTGGCAAGGGTAATGTTGTGGCAGATGCACTAAGCAGAAGGAGATTGACTTTGAGCCCCTTGTTCATTGAGATGAAGAACTTAGAATTCTTGGCAACCTTCGATTTCACGACGGCTGTTGAGTCGATGACGGGTTCATTAGCATCCCTTGAGCTTAGACCCGCACTGCTTGATCAAGTTGGGGCTTCGCAGAAGGAAGATCCACAGATAGTCGAAGTTATGGACAAGTTGATTCGTGGTGAGACGTCTAGTCACCTTGCCAGATATACTATTGATGATAAAGGATGGCTAAGGCGTGATGGGAGATTATGTGTTCCTCGAGTAGGAGATTTAGTCCATAGAGTTCTTGAAGAAGCACATCACTCGAAGATGACTATACATCCTGGAGGAGATAAGATGTATAGAGATATGAAGCGCATTTTCTTTTGGGATGGAATGAAGAAGGATGTGGCAGAGTATGTTTCAAAGTGCATGGTGTGCCAACAAGTGAAAGCCGAGTCAAAGAAACCAGGTGGGCTATTACATCCATTGGAGGTCCCGCAATGGAAGTGGGAGAGTATTTCTATGGATTTTGTGGATGGATTACCTAGGTCAAGAAAAGGGAACACGAGCATATGGGTCATAGTTGATAGACTTACGAAGAGTGCTCAATTCATTCCAGTAAAAAGCAAGAGGACCGCATCATGGCTGGCATCTATTTATCTTCGAGAAATAGTGCGGTTGCATGGAGTTCCTTCTAGCATATTTAGTGATCGTGACCCGATTTTCACTAGCCAGTTCTGGAACAGTTTGCAAGAAGCGATGGGTACGCGATTGAATTTGAGTACATCCTATCACCCCCAGACGGATGGCCAAACCAAAAGGATAAATATAATGCTAGAAGATCTCTTGAGGCTTTGTGTTCTCGACTTCGGTGGTACTTGGGAAGACCACCTTCCTCTTGTAGAGTTTGCGTATAATAATAGCCATCAAGCCAGCATAGGGATGACACCATTTGAAGCTTTGTATGGGAGGTCGTGTAGGTCACCATCTTGTTGGTGGGAGACAATAGATAGAATTATACTTGGGCCCGATATGATATGGGACACATCCGAGAAAGTTGAATTAGTGAGAAGAAGGATGAAAGCGGCCCAAGATAGACAGAAATCCTATGTTGACAGGCCAAGGGCAGATTTGGAATTCGAGGTGGGAGACATGGTTTTCGTGAAGGTTTCTCCTTTGCGTAATGTGGTACGTTTTGTAGCAGTTGGGAAGCTGGCACCAAGGTTCGTAGGACCCTTCCCTATCATAGAGAGAATTGGAAAGATGGCCTATAAGGTGGAATTGCCCGAAAAGCTAGCCGGAGTGCATAATGTCTTTATGTCTCGCATCTCCGAAAGTGCCTACATGAGTCCGCTGAGGTTGGTTGAACCAAACATTCTTGAAGACATTGAGGTAGAGAAAGAAGCAACCTTGAGAAAAGCTCCGATTCGTATCTTGGGAACAGAGATCAAGAAGCTAAGAAATCGAGAAGTCAAATTGGTGAAAGTTCAGTGGGGCGAAGCCGATGAAGACGCAACATGGGAAACCGAGGAGAAGATGCGTGGGCTTTATCCATTCCTTTTTGAGGGTACATTCTCGACCTCTTTCCTAATTAGCATATCTTCCTTTTATCCGTGTTTATCCTGTTTATCTTATTATCTCGTTAAACTTGTCATGAGGACCTTAGGTAGAAACCCTTTGGATGAAACATGTATTTGAAACATGTTATGCTTGATGGTTGCAAGTGGTTGCAAGTGTTTGCACGTGGATACTCGTGGATGCATGATACACATTAGGCACTAAGATCGGCTCACACACTTTCATGTTGCATATGCATGAGTGCCTATACTTATTCATGGATGAAACTTGTTATGATATCACGTGGATGTTGCATATGGATGAATGTTATGTGCACTCATGTAGAGACAATGAGTTATGTTAGGAATTTGCATACATATGGACTCATTTCACTAACATACTTTGCATTAAGGAGGTTTACTGTATCAGTAACCGCCTGATTTTCGCATTAGATAAGTACATATACACACACCTTTGCATATGATCATACAACATTTAGAATCCTTTAAGGACAATGACTGCACATGGATGATGTTTTGAGTAGATGGATGATGGATGGTAGGATACGTTCTTCCTAACTTGGAGATTTCGGGGACAAAATCCTTTAAGGAGGGGAGAATGTAACAACCCGTATTTTTGAATAACATGTTATAACATAAATCAAGGCAGAATTAAATTGTAAAATCTGAATCAAGGGAAAATGGTTGTGCCATTGCGTTCGTCTCGGAAAAATACGTGAAATAGAGTCCGAGTTTTCGAAAATCGGAGTCCGTATGACCGAGATATGGCCTCGCAAAGTTTCACGAAAAATTCAAATTCAAAACATATTCAAATTTCAGAAAATTCGGGGTAGGCGGGAAAAATCCCGCCCAGACCAGGTCGACCTGGGAGTCGACCTGGGTGGGGCCAGGTCGACTGGGGAGTCGACCCCAGGGTCGACCTGGGGGTCGACCTGCCTGGTCGGACCCAGGCAACCAGGTGCACCATTTTGGCTGTTTTGACCTATTTTGTTGGCTAATGACGGGATTTGATGGCTCTGATTTAATCTAGGGTTAATCCTACGGCTAATACTATCCTAATCTTCTATAAAAAGACCCCTAAACCTAGCCTAAATCACCATTATTCAATCCTACAACTAAACTATGTCAAATTTGTTCCTCTCATGGCCTCCACTCTCATGCTAAAATTCCTAAGTCTATTTATATGAGAGATTTTGAGTTCATACAAGTGCTTTCAAACTTGTATGAGTGTTCTTAGTTTGCATTCAAGTCAAGTTGCAACATTTCTATTTCAAAGCAAGGATTTTTATTGATTTGGTGCAAGGGTTTTTCAATTGGGGCTTTCATATTTTGGTGCTTGCATAAGGGCTTCGTCTCAATCTTTATAATAAATATTCATTTGTGTCTTCATAGCATTGTAAGCCCTTTTCTACTTTCTTTTTATTGAACTCTAAAGTTAAATGAATGATGCAAGTTTGGGTTGATCATTGTGATATGCAAGTTTGGTTGATCATTATGTTATGCAAGTTGGTTAAATCATGATGTATGACACATGTTGCTATGTTATGCAAGTTTGGGTTGATCATTGTACACTTGTTATCATGTTATGCAAGTTAAACTTGAGTTTGTGAGCATAAAGCTTCAAGCTTTATATTAAAGGTTGCATTTTTGGCAACATGAAAGTTATCATATCCCTTATGATAACTTGCATGTGAGGCTAAATGCGAACTTCTAGCAACTTCTACATGTCATTTATCACCATGTATCACTCATATGCTAAGTTTGGTTTTATGCATGCTTTTGAAGCCTAATAATGCAATATGCAAGTATATGAACATATGTACATTTCATATGCCACCATGTTAAACTTGTGGCTTCAACACCTTTTTGTCATGATTATGCCAAGTTCCCTATTTTATCCTTTATGCGTTGTTGCGACTATGTAAATGATGGGATTACATTGGGGTTGGGTAACATTATGACATAAACATGGTTTTTATAATATGACGTGATATGTTAACTTGTAATTATGTTTTGGAAACATAATGGACATGACACTTAGAAAATATGAGTGTGGCCAACTCGAGGTTGGGTTGAGTTTGTAGCATAAATCTACCCGGACCCGCCCGGCTTAACTAGTGGCTACAAACAATAGGACCCAATGTGAGAAGTTGGTCATGTCGTGCTCGAACCTGAGGTTAGACCAAGTTGTGGTGTAAAGCTACGCGGACCCGCCCGGCTTAACTAGTAACCACAACAAAGTCTAATGTGAGAGATTAAAGCACATTAAGTTAATTAATGCCTCCTGATTAGGGTTAAGTCATGGTCCACTTAATACTTAATCAATTTGGGCTGGATGGGTTAATCAGGGTTAAGTCATGAACCTTGGGTACACTTAACCAATTTAATCCACGTTTGGATCGGGTTAACCACATTTAACCCGTTAAGGAAACCCTAGTTGCGTGGTCCTTTTCAGCAGTAACCCTCTTGATAGTATCATAAGACCCTAGGACTAGGCTAGGGTGGGGCACGATTACTGGGCTGACATGTAAGCGACCAAAACGACGGCTGAGTAGGTACGCCGGTGTAGGTCCAGGCGGACTATGGTCGTGCACATAGTCCGGAGTTGGAGAATCAGGCACGGGTACTAGTAGATCTAGACTGCGCATACTTGATTGGTGTCCGAGGTTGACACCCTAGGACTTGATACACCCTAGGGTGGACCTAGCGCAGTTTAACTACATTGCATGTTTGGGCCGTATGACACCGACACTTGACGAGTTAGGCTTATAGGGAGCCGATCAACTAGACCGTGTAGTTGGACCTTGATTTAGGTCACCTCATGATATTGGGCCAAGCTTGGGCCAAGGGATCAATTCTTGTTTTTACTTGACATGTTAGAATGCTAGTACACCCGTGGTGCAAAACTTAACCTTGATTTTGCGATGACACCTGTATCTATCTTGTTAGTTAATCATCATGCCAGTATGTTGTTATCCTTATGTTCATCTCAGCTTCTCATGCCAGTTAACTTTACTAGTTCATGGACAGATAGTAGTAGGGCTTACCAGTCTTTTTGACTGACCTGTTTTCTTCTGCCTCTTTTCTTCCATTCCCCCCCTCAGGTTCTCAGGGTGGGAACATTGGAGCTTAGCTTGGATCTTTACAGCTTGCTTACTGGATTTGCTCATGTACGGTTTTGGACATTGAGCTAGCTATGGTTTATCACTTCACTTTGGGGATAGTACTTTATGTATTTCAGTTTTTCAGTTTATGCTTTTCTCTAGACTTTATTTGTTGGAAAATAATGACTAAGTACTTTGTTGTAACTTAACTATGGTTTTGGAAATGCAAGTTTTATCCGCTGCTTTATTACTCTGTTTTACTTATATGATCTGTCTTGTGATATCTGCATGCATGTTTACCTTGTTTAACGCCCCTCCAAAGCTAGTGTGCTTGCAAGAGTTACCCTGGCGGAGGTGGGGTGTTACAGTTAATGTCCCTACCGGTCAAGTTGACGACGATGACGTCAATATTAAAGAAGAACCAAACATGAAAGCCAAAAACTATATGATTTATTGGCTTCAGCTAAGCGGCCATTTGGAATGTTTGTGAAAGTGGAACTGAATTATCGATAAACGCTGAGTACATCACCATGAAATCAAAATTTAACCTTACAGAAGCTGCATTTATAGCGGTTGTACAAGCTGCAAAAATACATATGCCACCCGATAATCTGATGTGCGATAGTCATACAAAGTGAAAACACTAATATCGGCTTTCGGTTTGCCGTACCAGAAAATAGATACTTGCATTAAAGGATGCATGTTGTGTTGGAAAGATGATATTAATCTTGGAAACTGTAAAACATTTGGTGGGGAAAGGTATAAACCAAGGAAAAAGAAAGGTAAGGAAGTTCCGTATATGAGAATGCATTATTTACCGATCATCCCTAGACTACTACAGTTATATGCGTCCTCAGTCACTGCATGTCATATGCGATGGCATAGTGTGAGAACACCCGAAGATGGAACCTTGACACATCCATCGGATGGAGAAGCATGGAAATATTATCATAGGACGTATCCTAAAGTTGCCGAAGAGATCCGTAACGTCAGACTTGGTTTATGTACAGATGAGTTTTCACCATTTTCTTGGTTTGGTAGTAAATATTCATCTTGGCCTATTATCGTTACTTCTTATAATTTATCTCTGTGGATGTGTATGAAAACTCTATATATGTTTCTCACTGTTGTCGTTCCTGGTCCAGATGATCCAAAACAAGGCATCGATGTTTATCTACAACCATTAATAGAAGATTTGAAAACACTATGGGATGAAGGAGTTGAAACATATGACATTTCAAAAAAAAAAGTTTCAATTGTTCGCTTCTTTGTTATGGACGATTAGTGGTTTTTTTGCATATGGGATGCTTTCAGGTTGGAGTGCGGCCGGTTGTCTATATTGTCCTCTATGCATTGAAGAAACACAAGCATTTTTCCTACGGTATGGAAGGAAGCATTCGTGGTTTGATTGTCACCGTTGTTTTCTACATGTCAATCATACTTTTAGAAGAGATAAAAAACATTAAAGCTAACAGTGAAATGACTGTGCAAGCACCCAAAATTTGGTCAAGTGAAGAAATATACGATAGTGTAAAGGACTATCCCAAGATACACGAGACTCGAGTACAAACAGAAATTCCGGGTAAATCTGACATTCATAATTGGTGTAAACAATGTATATTTTGGGAGCTACCTTATAGGAAAGATCTCCTACTTTGACATAATATTGATGTTATGCACGATGAAAAAAGTGTATCTGATAACGTGTTTAATACTGTTTTGAATGTCAAAGGAAAAACAAAGGACGATATATATTCGAGACGTGAAATGGGTTGAGGGAGTGAAATGTCCGGATCAAATTTCTTCTAATCTCCGTAGATGTATTAACTATAAAAACAATAAATTGAGTGGGATGAAAAGTCATGATTGTCATATCATAATGGAATATTTATTAACAGTGGTGTTCAATGAATTGTTGCCTGTAAAAGTGTGGGGTGTTATAACAAGCCTATTCTATAAACAACTTTGTTCGGTAATGTTAAAAATTGACCGTCTCGGTAAACTTGAAGTAGAAATTCCGATATTGATTTGCAAATTGGAGAAAATCTTCCTTCCAGGATTTTTTAATGTAATGGAGCATTTACCTATTCATCTTCCACGCGAAGCAATTCTTCGAGGTCTAATGCAATATGGATGAATATTTCTTTTTGAGAGGTAATATTAGTAAAAATTTATGCTTACAATTCAAAGTGATATTAGTGCATATAAATTGAATTAATTTTATATTAGGTACTTGAATCATCTGAAGAAAAAAGTACAACAAAAAGCATGAGTAAAGGTTCAATTTGCAAACCTTATCTTGAATAAGAAGCTTCATTATTTTTTTCTAATTACTTTAGTGATCATGTGAACATATCATTTGTAAGTGGTCCTCGTAATGACGAAACCACGGAACACAATTTTTGTCTGTGAATGTTATATGTTTTAAAACAACATGGACGATCTTCTGGAAAATGTGTAGAATTATGTTTAGATGATAGAGATCACCATGTAGCACACACATATGTTCTTCTAAATTGTGTTGAACTTGCACCATTTGTTAGGTATTAATTTTTTAACTTTATTGCAGTTGTGTGTACATCAATTATTAGCTAGTAATAAAATCATTTATATTTGCAGTATCTACCAATCAGAAAATCCAAATGGCGATCTCAGTGAAGATTTTGCTAAATGGTTCTCGAATTACATTTATGATCCAATAAACTGCGTCAGTGACGAGGGTTTGCAACATCTTGCGCTTGGACCAAAAATAAATGTTAAGGCTTATCCAATATTCTTCTCAAAGGATTTAAATTCAACACCAAATACCATGGTACTGACAGATTAACATATAACAGTGGCGTATTTGTCAAAGGTAGTGATGATTCAGAAGAGCATATGAAAGAGTTTGGGCATCTTGACACAGATTTTAGAGTTGACATATTATGCACAACCTGTTGAAAAAGTTGTTTTATTCAAGTGCAACTGGTTCAGCAATGTTCCTGGTAGTGGAATCAACGTGCATAAAGATTATAAGCTTATATAAATAAAGCACATGTCATATTGCTATAAGAATGATCCTTTTGTATTGGCAAAGCAAGCATTACAAGTTTACTTTGCTCCGTACCCGTCCTTAAAAAGAGATAAAGCAGATTGTTCAGTTGTTATTAAAACGAAGGCAAGATTTACATTTGGGGGAATTTTTATTCCAGACGATGCAGCATATCAAACGAATGCAAATCAAAACGATGAAATAATAATTGCTAATGATGTTGATTTAGGGTCTTTGAATAATGAATCAAATGCTTTATTAGAAGCATTTGAGAGTACAGTGGACAACGATATAGAGTATGAGAACGAGACTGAATCAAAAAATGAAGAAGACTAATATTATTTGTATCATTAGTTATTTACATATATTTTGAAGTTTAAAGATGTTTTGAGATATTATGTACAATGATATGTTTTATATGATATGCTATGTTGTAAACTTATATGATGTGCTATGGTTATCTATACATTTACTGTACCATGAAAGTGATATTGTGGACTATTATCTGGTTCTTCTTCTTTTATGTAAATGGGTCTTGTAGTTGCATTTGATAATATATGTTATATGAGTTTATTTGATAATGGATGTGTTTAATGATATGTGTTATTATTATATGAAATAATATGTTTTTGACCGATATGCCTCCTAGACGCCGACCTACCCACAGTTCAGAGACAGGTGCGAGCAGTACAATATCGGACTTATGTCCGGTTATAGAGCTCATACCCAAGACCACAGGGTAACTTTTTAATTTCATAAATGTTTAGTATTCAAAACTTATTAAATGCTAAATCATACGTTCTGCAAGGGGTTTGAGATTATTCATGCAGACCTAGTTTTATCTATGTCTAGACCAGCATATGTCGCCAGGTGGACACAAGCGTAGGCCCACTTGGACGATTCCTGTGCAGATTAGGAATGTCATCCTCGCGGAGGTTCTTGTAAGTATAATATATTTCTCATTTGCAAAATTATATAAAATATGTAATACAATTTTGTTTGCTAATTTATAGTTTGCTGTACGGGTCAGGGACGAAGATATGGATCTTTTCCTCACCGCATGAAACCAAAAGATGAGGAAAAATTATTCAGGCAACGTACACAAGGCAAAAGCAACCGGAAAGAGGCATCCATGGATGAGCGAGGAGGTCTACGGCGGTTTCGACCATCTGTGGGCCACGGAAATAGCAAAGGTACATTAATTAAGCTTATTTTTAATTTCTTTTTTGTATATCAATCAATTAATCATATAATTAAATATACAGGAGCTTTCAGAGTGAAACCGGGAAAACATGCTCAAAGATCATGCTTTGCATCGCGGTGGGTGTAAGTCCTTCTCACAACACCGCCGCGAATTGGTACAAACGATAAATCACATTTATAGATTGTTCTAAACTTTTTTTAAATGTATTGATAAATTCCAAATATATATTTTATCATTTCAGATGTTAACTCTCCATCGGGAGCCTACACTTCTGAGATGTTTACACCAACTCATGTTGTTGAGCGACCGACGAGGAGGATAACACCTCATATACATGGATCATGCTAAGTCCAATGGAGTAATGGTTAGCATTCGTAATAATTTGTATTTCACAATGTTAATTTAAAATTGAATATTTAATGTATTCCATAATTGTCCACTATTACAGGAGAGATACACAACGGCGTTAAATGCTCGAGCGGCGCAATTAGGTCAAGAATCGGACGTAGTGGAGTTAAATCGTATTTGGGACTCCATCATCGACCCGCCTACCAAGAACAGATGCTACAGTTTTGGAAACATAGAGGTAAAGCGTTTTATTAAAGAATTTAAACATATCCAAGTGCTATTAGAGGTTCAAAGTGTTGACATATTTAAACATATTCAAATATTATTATATATACTCAAATCCATATAATTTGAAAATTAATGAATATGAAAGTAATATATGTATATGTATAAGTTAGAATCGATGAGAACGATGTATGATTTATTGATCGAAAATACTAATGATATAGAAAGAAATCTTGTACTGGATCTTGAATATTAATTGTACATAATGAATTTACAATACATTTATCAAGCCATGCTTATAATATAATAATTACAGAAAGTGGGGACTCAGGCCTCCTATACGAGGCGTTAGGATGAGGAGAAGATCGCCTTGCTTTGACAGCAGGTGGCAACTTTGGATGATTTCCAGAAGAACAAGCTCGAGACCATGCTGGATGAGCGGATTGTTGCATATCTTCAGGAGCATGGGCATATGCTGCCGAGTGGGCCTGCTATAGGGAAGGAGGAGGAGGACGACGACAACGAGGATGAGTAGGTACTTGTCCTCATTTTTGATTTTGGACTTGGTTTGCATATATAAACTAGTTATTGACGTGACGTTGTATGTTTGATGTGGACGTGATGTTGTTTTTTGGACTGTTATTGTTTTTATTTATCTTTTATTAGCTATTTAGTCATGTATGAGTTGGTTTATAGTATACATGTTGGTTTACATTGTGAATTTGAGTATATATGAGGCGATGGAATTTGTAATTGATAGTATATAAGTTGCGGATTGGTTACGTTTGAGTTGGCGTGGATTGAGGGCCTTATGGCTGCTAGGAAGTAGAAAAACATTTACAGTTTTGGACGACTAGCAATGAATTTCAGGTCGTTCAAAGTTACGGCTAGCGACAACTTTGTTGCCCAGTTCTGCTACGCTTAGCGACGGCTTGTGATGGCTTTTTACCCATGGGTTAGAGATGATTGGCCATGAAAGTTGAAAGATTAACTGTTTGTCCATGTGGCATGTTTGTCGTCGCTAGCCGTTGCTATAATGGAGACCAGAGCCGTCATTAACCTCAATGTTATTTGCTTAGCATCCAAATAAATAGCGACGGCTAGGGATGGCCGTCGACGGTTTTTTGTCGTCGCTATTTCCTCCCTTTCTTGTACTGTTATCAACAAATTTCTCCCATTAGACTTATCAATAAAAGTCGAATGGTTTTCAATCGTGATACGTCCAAGCAATAATTGAGCATTAAATAGAGGGTAAATTTGCCCAACAAATTTAAACACATAATAGTCCAAAAGAACACATTATGCAACTCTCATGGGAATCAAATGCCAATACTGATTCAATGCATTAAAAAAACATTACTAGTTATAATCGTGTTTGGCTACTTGGACTCTATGCATTTCAACAGTGTTAAATTTTGTTGTCCACTTAAATTGGAGTGGAGGTTTGTGGACATCTCATAATCGTCTGTGTCATCAGTCAAACGCTTGGGTGAACGTCGCACAATGAACCAATCCGTAGTTTGCATGTCTTTAATGTAAAAGATTTGGCTTGCTTCAGGCACAAGAATGATAGGCTTGTCATACTCCCAATCATTACTTTTAAGCTTCTTTAGATTTACCATCGGTAAATTAGAATCTGGACAAATTATATATATATATGTGTTTTATCAGCAATATTTATCTAATCACAATAGAATACTACATATTGAAAATCATAATAATCAACCTCAATAATCTCCTTTATAACACCATACTAATTAGCATCATCATTCGTAGAATTTAAATATTTTGCATTGCGATAAATTTTGTATTTACATCCATGCAAATGCCACTTTCTTTTGTGGAATGAGTGTTATCATAGTGTTGGGAAGAAAATACAAAGCCGTTAATTCTATATTTGAATGAGTTTTAGCTTCCCACATTGGCCCACTAACATAAATCCATAATAGCGAGTTCATGCTTTTTTCTTCCCTTAACTGTTAAAGCCAATAAAGTGTATTAAATAAAGTTGTATTTTTATATTTCAATTAATCTTCTATAAAATCCAAAAAACCTTGTTGTACAACCAATTGATAAATTCAAATTGTACTACAACTTCTGCTTTTGTTTGGAATCTTATTTTATTACGTTGAGCATCTTTTAATGACAATCGATATTTGTTACAAAGTAAACATGTTATATATTAGATAAAAAGAAATATTTTTATAATCTATAAAAGAAACACAAACCTATAATAATCATCCAGATCTGTCCATTCTAAAAAGTATCACCTTCAAATTTGTATAAGTTGTACAACACTTAGCTTGATAGTTTTACCCTCAATAATGGAACATTCATATGCATCGTTACCATTCTCATCCAAGAATGGTGCTTGTTTAGAGCTGTGATTACCGGCACGTGCATCTGGCATATACTCCATTGCATATATAATGGATTCTAACACAAGATATGCTTCGAAAATTGACCCTTCCACATATCATTTATTGCTTGGTATGTCCTTACACTGCTTCATAGCACTAAAAAAACATAACATAATGTTTATTTTTAATATAGTCATTGAAAACTAATTCAAATAATATATGTTTTAATTCGAAAGAATGTCTCACCTTACAAATGGATATATCCACATATAATTAACTGGTCCATAGAGTAATGCTTGATCATCTAAATGCACTATTAGATGTATACTTATGTTGACAAACTAAGCAGAAAAATAATGGACCAACATACATAAAGCCTCATCAATCATATCTTTGGTCGCTTGGACGTTCTCTCGAATCAAAACCTTTGAAAAAATGACATTGAAGTATAAACATACTTTCAAAATCGCACACCTCAAGTCACAAAACTTTGGGAATGCATGTTGAACCGTAACAAGCAGAAAGTGCTGAATAATATTATGATAGTCATACGACTTTCTAATATTCAAAGTAGGAGGTTGAATACTTACTAAATTGCCTAATTTAGTTCCAAATCACGACGGAAATTTTATATCTTTTAGAACTTCACAACATTGGATTCTGTGAGTTTTATCAAATGTAAATTTATACGATTGTTTGTTTTTATCGAATAAAAAATTAATAAAATGTTCTGCCGCATTCTACTCTGTATGCATCATGTCTATTGTATGTCACACTTTATGATAAATCCGATACACTAAGGAAAAAGGAATAGACTTTTTATACCATGTCAGTCTTACATATCCTCATTCTCATTGACAAAGTGTTCTCCAGCACCATCAAAATCATCTCCCATACGCTTCTTTTTTATATCAATTTACCACGTGTGTATTTGATATGAGCAATCTTCTCTAAAAGAGCTGATCCTATAAGTCGTGTTGGAGGTTCTCTGCACTCTATATCTTTATACCACCCATGTTTTGCTGCTTTATACGGATGGCCATTCTTCTGAAATCACCTGTATTTTGTATAAACAATATTATTACCAACATGTTCTGCCTCAGTCTCTATAGCACAAATAGGGCATGCTTTATAACCATGAGTCACACAACCCGATAAATTCCCAAATGCAGGCAGATCATGAATTCCCCATGGTAGCATTGCTTTCAACGTGAAATACTCTTTCTTATCCATGTTGAATGCAAGCAATGCTATCATCCAAAGTTGCTTCAACTTATTTATAAGAGGTTGGTGCTTTAGGTCCAAGAATTAATAAACACAACATTTAAAATTCTGATTTCATGCATAATGAAGGAGGAAAGTCATATGGAAACATATACACGGGCCAATAACTATAACCATTCGATTGGATTGTATTAGGATTTGAACCATCAGTAGCAATTCCAAGCCAAACATTTCGAGCATTATTTGCAAAATCTGGCCACTTATTTTTAAATGATCTCCACTCAGTTGAGTCGATAAGATGACGCATCGAGTTCCAATAAAGTTTTGCCTTGCTATGCCATAACATTTGTCGAGCTATCCATGGAATAGTACACAATCTGATAAATCTTGGAATTATCGGAAAACACTTCAGAACTTTTCTTAGTATGTTTGTGACTTTCACAACTTCACCTTCCTTTCTAACTTCATATCTCAAAGTATGACAATGAGGGCATTCGACTGCATTTTTATTCTCCCTCCAAAATAATATGCAATCATTTCACAAGCATGTATGACTCCACATTCATTCACAAATCCTTTAACATTTGTTTCTTTATGTATTTATCTGGTAGTGTATTTTTCTCGGAAGCCACTTTTTTAATTCAGAAATTTTGTCACAATATTTCTTGACCTATTGATTTTTTTTTTCAAACTGTGCAGCTCAATAATGACACTGAATGTTGTAAGACCATATTCACAAAAAGAATATAGTTTGTCATTTTCTTTTCTTTTGTACTCTTGATACTTCCTTCATTGACAACCATCACTGATATCGTGAATGCTATCATACACACTATAAGCATTGTTAACAAGGTTTCTGAGAACACCAGCTACTTGGTTCTCCTCTCGAACTTAAAGAGAGACGCAATTGTCATTGGTGGTAACATGCAGTTTATGATTGACTGTTGCATTCTCATCGTGAAGAAACCGCTCATCATATGTTGGATCCATATAGTAAACGATCATATGTTTCTCGACCATTTTAAAGGACTTTTTTTTGAATTTCTACACTTTTTGCAGGGACAACAATGATGATAAGGATTGACATAATTTATGTCAATATCTGCGTATACGGTATGCCACTGAGTAGAATAAATATCATAATAAGGATTGACATAATCTATGTCAATCTATGCATATATGGTATACCATAATATGACAAAAATATAATAAATATCATTTATTATATTTATTCCATAATTGTTGCGGTTATAATAAATATGATGAAATGTAATAAATATCATGATAAGGATTGACTGCATGTATTCGTATCTTTATATATTTGTGATTCATGAATAAAAAAATAAGTATCCCTCTGACTCTTCATCCTCTTCAACATGGCTTCTCGATATTGGTGCTTCCCACCACGTAACGACAGATTTGAACAATCAATCCCTCCATGCTCCTTATGATGGAACCGAGGAGTTGATCGTCGGTGATGGAAAAGGCCTTAAAATCACTCATGTCGGTTCTTGTTCTTTGTCATCACTTAAACTAAATAATGTCTTAGTTGTTCCTGCCATGTTCAAAAATATACTTTCTGTTTCTCAACTTTGTCATGATAACAATATCTCAATTGTCTTTTCTTCCACCTCTTTCCATATGAATTATCTCAAAACGGGGGAATCTATATTCTAGGGGCTAGTTGCAACAGGCATTTACCAACCCAAATCCACAACCCCTACAGTCTACGCAAGCACAACTAGTTCACTTGATTGGCATCATCGTTTAGGGCATCCGTCTTGTAATGTTTTTAGGAAAATTGTTTCCAAAAATAAACTTCATTTTTCTAGTATGTCCACTTTAGATTGTGATTCATGTGCTTGCAATAAAAGTCATAAACTTCCTTTTTCTACTTCCTCTATTGCGTCTACCGCCCCACTTAAGTATGTTTATTTTGATCTTTGGACATCACCAATTTACTCTCATGATGGCTTTAAATATTATCTTATTTTCATTGATCATTTTTCTAAATACATTTGGTTGTATGATTTGAAACGAAAATCAGATGCAAAACAAATATTCATTCTCTATGAAGCTCTAGTTGAAAAATACTTTCAACTGCCTCTCAAAAACTCTTTACTCGGACAATGGTGGTGAGTATGAAAGCCTACGTAACTACCTGTCCATCGATGGAATTTCGCATCTCACAACTCCATCCCACACCCCTCAACACAACGGCTATTCGGAGCGACGACATCTACACATTATTGAGACATTTCTATCTCTCTTAACTCATGCTAAAATGCCCCTTGAGTACTGGACAAATGCTTGCTCAATAGCGGTTTACTTGATTAATCGATTTCCCATGCCAACTCCAAACAATGTGTCACTCTACTTTAAATTATTCAGCCAACATCCTAATTGTTCCAAGCTTCGAAGTTTTGGATGTCTTTGCTACCCATGGCTTAAACCCTACAATTCTCACAAACTTGAACTCAAATCTCAACCATGTATTTTTGTTGGTTATTCACCTACTCAAAGTGCATATTATTGTCTCGAATTAAACACTAATCGTGTTTATGTTTCTCATCATGTTCACTTCAAAGAGAACATTTTTCCTTTCTCTATACTTAAAAATTCAACTTCCTCCTTGTCTGACTTAGTGGAACAATGGGCACCTCTCACATTATCTATATTATCAAACACTCAATCTTCCTCCTCTCATTCATTGCAAACTAACTCACCTTCCAGCACACCTCCTACCTCGTTCCCCACTTCACCCCTTTCATCTCCTATGTCCGCAACAAACTCATCTCAACCCCCTAATACCACTGCTGAGCTTTCCTCTACTTCATCTCAGTCAAACCTCGATATATCCACATCTACAAATTCAACACCCAACAATCCTATACATTCTCCTCTAATGACTACAAGACTTCAACATGGCATTAGGAAACCAATCACTAAACTTAATTTAAATTCGGAGGTCCAGAAATGGAGATCCCAAAAAATATCACCCATGCATTAAAAAGCCCTGTTTGGCGTAAAGCTATGGATGAAGAGATTAATGCATTGATGAAAAATAGAACTTGGGATCTTGTACCTTCATCTATGTCACAAAAGGTAGTGGGATGCAAATGGATTTTTCGAATCAAAAAGAATAAAGATATTAATATTATTCAGTACAAGGCTCGCTATGTTGCAAGAGGTTTTAATCAGAGAGCTGGCATTGACTACGGTGAAACTTTTAGCCCCATAGTTAAACTAGCCACGGTTCGGCTTGTGCTCTCACTTGCGGTTAGTCAAGGTTGGTCATTACGCCAACTTGACATAAACAGTGCTTTTCTACAGGGCACACTTACTGAAGATGTATACACCATACAATCTCCTGGCCACACAGATCTTATACATCCAACACATGTATGTAAATTGTAACACCCTGTATTTCTAATAATAGTGATGTTCACAAATTAAAAAAATGGTTAATTATGAAGAAGTTATTAAGCCTTGAAGTTTGTATGCATATGAGAGAAATATATATAGATATATATAAAAATTAAATAAATAAACATGCAAAAAAGGTTCAAAACAGCGAATTGGGAGGGGGAATAACCGAACCGGCCCATTTTTGAGGTCGACCCAAGCTCTGCTGGGTCGACTAGGGGTTAATCCAGGGTGTTTGGCTATCATCCCATGGGACGATTCACTCAAATGCAGATTTTGCATTTGAATGGTTCTCATGATTCAAGGTTAATCTAATGGTCCTAAATAACTTCCTACACCTATATATACATCCCTAACCTAAACCTAAATCTCATATACAATTCTCTAGCTTCCATTGCTCTCTTCCTCTCTAAAAATAAATAAATCAATGGCGTCTCTACTCTGCTGAAACCTAAGCTAGGACTTGTGCTTCTTCTTCCTCCAATTCTGATTATGATTAAAAGAGAACAGCTACAACACCTTTTCCTTTTAGAATCCAACCAAGGCAAGTGCAGTTATTTTCCGATATAAACTATAATTATAATTGTGACATGATTGTAAATCTGAATTTGAGATTGCGTATGTTCTGTTCTGATCTATTTTATTCTATATCTCTTTCTTCTTTCTGTTCTATAGCCAGGCTACAACGAGCCTGCGCCAAATCTCATAAGAGATTAACGCACAAACGTTAAACTTTGGGACAAATAATGAATGATGGCATAATTGGACATGGCTAATCTGTGACTAAAAGGACATAGCTTGTAAACTAGATTTAGATCTGTGCATATTCTGTGAATTGGAAGAAGAGGAACCATTGTATATTAACATGTGACTTGAGACATTGGACATAACTCATATTTTTGAATTAAAGATCCGTTATAATTTAAAGTTTTAGATTGTTGGGCATATTGTTTATATAGAGATTCATGATTTGAGATAAAAAGGGAATATGACTTAGGTGTGAAGATTTATGTTAAGATTTGATAACTATTAAATGTGAATAACACCTAAGTGGGAGATTTTTGAATATATGACATGCATTGAAATCGATGGCTATATTTGGTATAATTTATATGTGAATCTTTTGTACTAGGCAAGTTTAACTAAATTTGAGACGTGTGTTATATGGTAACTTATGACCATAATCTGTGCCATGTAAATTCAATGCAAACGTGGGGTATATGATCATAATGTGAATCATGACAACTATTTAGGCATGCAAACTTAGGCCAAATTTATAATTAGGCAAGATATGTTTATGAAACTTTAAGGAATGATTAAATCTGTTATATGGCCTAATCTGCTAGTTCTGTTATATTGCCTAATTTGCTAGTTCTGTTATATTGCCTAATCTGCTAGTTCTGCTATAATCTGCTATATCTGTTCATATACCAAATCTGTCATCTGCTAAGTCTGCTGAAGATGCCTAAACTGTTATATGCTAAATCTGCTTAATCTGCTGAATCCGTTAAGTCGCCTAATCTGCTAAATCTGTTATCTGCCATATCTGTTGAGTTGATATATTTTGTTTGTTATTGACATAATCTGAACTGGCTATAATTATGAAAATTGACATGTATATTAGGCGTGGGCATAAATGGTAAATTAATAATTAATTGGCCGCAAAGATAAACATGGCTGACTCGAGGTTAGAATGAGTTAGCGGCGTAATCCTGCCTGGAACCGCCCGGCACATCCAGTGGCCGCAAACAATAGGTTCTAATGTGAGAAGTTAGTCATAACGTGCTTGAAACCTGAGGTTAGACTCAGTTTGCGGCAGAAATCTGCCCGGAACCAACCGGCCTAACCAGTAGCCGCAAACTGTCAGTCTAATGTGAGAGGTCTGGGCATTAATATTTAATTAATGAAAATCTGAGATAAATATAATGTCTAAAACGTGTTGGGCAGATAGGGTTGAACCCACTAGACTGATGAGTTTAATAAATCTGTTCCGTGAATCGGTTGGCCCAATTACAAAGTTAGACAAATCTGTAAATCTGTTAAATCCGTATATATGATCCGGTAGTCTAAAACTTGTCTGACCTGTGAACTAGTTGATCTGAATTCTGTATGTCTGAACTTGTTAATCTGAAATCTGTTAGTCTGGGGACACAAGGATAGGAGGGGAATTACTTGTGTCATCTGTTGTTTGGGACCCATATTAGTCAGTAACCCTTTCTGGTATCAAAACTTTGACCCAACAGTAGGTAGGATCCGGGCACGCTTACTGAACTAATTATAAGCAGTTCATTCTGATAATGGCGAGGGGTGTTGATGGTGCGTTCCAACCGGGTCATGTGCGTGCATGGATCCCGGTCTGCCTCTGAGGATGTAAGACGCCGTGACATCTGTAAATAGGTCTGTGTCATTCAAAGGTTGCCACTTTAGGGAATGATACACCCTTCGGTGGGGCTGGCACAGGGTATTTATGTATTAGGGAGCCGATCGCTTGGGGTAGGGTTTTAGGGTACACTTAGTTCTGTCTGTTTCTGTTGGTACCGTCTGTTTCTGTTGGGTGGCAACACCTGTCTGTTTCTGCGTGGTACCGTCTGTTCGGGTGGTAAAGGCCCAATTACTAGTGTACACCTTATGCTACATTCTGCTTCTATCTGTTTCTGATCGGGTGGTAAAGGCCCATTACTAGCATGGAAATTATTCTGTACCTGTTTCTGTTTCTGTTTAGACATTAGGGTGACACATAATTCTGTTATACTAGTATTAGTGCAGAGAAGTGTAAAGCAATAGCTTACATCATTCTGTTCTTCTGTCATATCTGCTACATCTGTTATAGTTATCTCTCATCCAGTTTTATTTTCATGTCATGTTATTATTATCTATTCATAACTGAAAATCACTGGACTTGCCAGACTTTTGTCTGACTCTTGTTGTTTCGCCTCCTTTCTTCCGTTTCTTCCCCCCAGGTTTTATAGAAGGGAATACTCTAGCTTGATCCAGATTTCTTCCGCTTGCAGTGCTTAAAGTATGGCTTGTCTTCTTCTGTGGGGATTATGATTTTAAACTATGCATTCTGAAGGCTTTTGTACAAGACTGATATTTTGTACTTTAATTCTGATATTGTGATTTGAAAGGATGTAACCAAGCTTCTGTTCAAATAAAGTTATAAAATTTTCAAGTACTATTTTATCTGTCTTGTAAGTTTCTGTTTTGTTTACTAAAATGCTCCACCAAAGTTAAGGCATTCCCTTGTGAGTGACCTTAACGGAGGCGGGGTGTTACATAAATTAAACAAGGCACTATATGGGTTTAAACAAGCTCCAAGAGCTTGGTATAAGGAATTGCGGCAATATTTAATTGAGTGGGCTTCAAGAATACGGTCTTTGATTCATTCTTGTTCACATTGCACAAAAATGGTGACATCATTTATTTGTTGCAAAGCTAATATGGACAATGCAAAACCAGATGCAACACCATTAGCAACTCATCCTCCGTTAACTATACATGGAAATCTTCTCAATGATCCTACTGAGTGTCGTACTTTAATAGGAAGTTTAGAATATTTAAGTCTTACAAGGCCTGATGTGGCATTCGCAGTAAAAAAGTTAGCTCAATACATGCAGCGTCCAACTGAGGAACACATGCAATCACTACATCGTCTTCTTCGGTATCTAAGCGGTACATCTAATATGGGTTTAATTATACACAAAGATTCACCTCTCACTCTCTTCGCTTATTGTGATGCGGATTGGGCTCGTGACAAAGATGGCTACATTTCTACAACAACATATATAGTTTATTTGGGCAAGAATCCTATCTTCTGGACGTCAAAGAAGCAGGGTACAAGAGCTAGATCATCTACCGAGACCGAGTACAGAGCTATGGAAAATGCTACTGCCAAAATTCTTTAGGTAGAAAATTTATTCAAGGAGCTTGGTCATAACCTCACTCTCGCGCCAATCATCTATTATGATAATGTTGGAGCTACATATGTGTGTGCTAATCCAGTTTTTCATTCTAGAATGAAGTATCTAGGATTGGATTACCATTTTGTAAGAGAAAATGTGTAAAGTATAAATTTGAGGATCTCTAACATCTCCACTAATGACCAGCTTGCGGATGCCCTCACCAAGCCACTACCACGTACCTCCTTCACAACATTGGTTAGCAAAATCGGTCTTTCATCTTGGCCGTCCGTTTTGAGGGGGTTTGATAAGGATTGACATAATTTATGTCAATATCTACATATATGGTATGCCATTGAATAGAATAAATATCATAATAAGGATTGACATAATCTATGTCAATCTATGCATATATGGTATACCATAATATGACAAAAATATAATAAATATCATTTATTATATTTATTCCATAATTGTTGCAGTTATAATAAGTATGATGAAATGTAATAAATATCATGATAAGGATTGACTGCATGTATTTGTATTTTTATATATTTGTGATTCATGAATAAAAAAAATAAGTATCATTCTCTTCAACTTTTCATCAAACAATGCATCTCAAGATCAAGCGATGAATGAAGCTTTGCAAAATTTATAAAATGTCGGACCCTTTATATTACTCATTGGTGTTTCTATGTCTACATCTAATCCACTCTCTCGAAGTAGATAACGACATTAGCCAAAACTTTAATCTTTTCCTATTATTTCACATTAAAAAATGAATTTGTTAAAAAAATGATAACATTGTGATATGTTAGTGATACTAAAGGGGTGTGTGTGTGTGTGTATATATATATATATATATATATATATATATATATATGTGTGTGTGTGTGTGTGTGTGTGTGTGTGTGTGCGTATAAACTGTAAAGTGGCCCAAAGCCTAAATGTATATAAAATGTTTTGATGGCATAAATGCTAAAGGAATTACTGATATGTTTATGATAGTTGAGGAAGTGAGTTTATTATCTATACCTCACATAGGAAACCCAAGTTGATTCTTGTAGTAATAAAAAAAACTGCATCTTTGATATGCCTATAGAATTCATTAAAATGAGCCAAATGGTAGTTTTGTAGCAAAGCAGTTGTAGTAATGTAAAAAATAATAAACATACAATTGGAATGCTTGCGATGTAAAAAAAGCTTTAATTTGAGGCAATGTTATTAATATATGTAACAAATTGTCGTACGATGGAGAAGAAACCATGGTAGATTTTAAAATGGGCATTGTTATTGACACTTCCAAAATTGTTAAGAGGAGGTCAAATTTTAGAAACACTCCAATTATAAAAATAATGTTAAGGGGGGTCACATACTTAATTTTTTATGTTCCCTTTTACCTTCGTAATAACGTCTGGTAATAACATCAATTACCATCCCAAATCCAAATCAATTTCAAATGAAAAAAAACAAATCCCTAAATTATTTGGAAACAAAAAAAAGCGATTGTTAGAGGAGAAATAACAGTATGAACAAAGAACGTAATACCATATTAAAAAAATAATTGTTTGATATATGTATATCGATTTCCGATCAATGATATTTTTTTCATTTGATTTGACAAATGAAATTATTAATAATTTGATATAAAAATCTGATGCACTTCGACTAATATACCGTATAAAAAATTTTGATTATAAAAAACAGATTTTTGTAAAGAAGGCTAATTTGGTAAAATAAACTTTATTTGTTAAGGGGGTGCTATCTCCATTGGTACTCCCCTTAACAAATTTTATTTAAAAAAGAAAATTGACCTCCCTTTAACAATATTTGGAGTGTCAATAACAACCTCCTTTAAAATAGCTAGCAAATTCTAAAATCAAATATCACCCCTTTCTTAAACTTGGGTAGCTATAACATGGAAAGTGCATGCAGAATACAAAAAAAAAAAAAAAAAATATTGAAGACAAAATGGTTAATTTAGTAAGTATTCATAAGAGGGAAATAAGAATACATTTGGATTATACAATGTAGAGAATGAAAGACAGACTGCTTAAATTGCATGTGCTGATATTGGTATATGATAAATTATTGTATGGAAGAGGTCGTATGTGGATTGAAATTTTGTAATCAATAACAGTCGTGAAAACACATATCTTCTCATAACATTAAAACTAAAGATATGTATATAATATCAAGTGCAAGAAAACATCCCTTGAATAACCATACATTTGAATTTTGCTTCTCAACCTCTGATAATCACTTTTCAAGCAAAGTTGTTTAATGTTTCTCGAAAGAAAGGTAGTACCAAACATCTTCACTAACATGTTAAGCTTCTGAATTAGATCACGAAATGGAGAAAACTGTAAAATTTGCTCATTTGATTTGATAATGAAGAAACTAATGACCTCCATGAAAAATCTTTTAAAATTAATGAAAAACTAGTTTAAATCACACATGCAAGTCCACATATTATGATGTCATGTATATTGAACAAATAAACATAACACATATATTTATTTGTTTAAAAAAATATTCATGATTTTTTGAAAATAATACATAATTAACACTACAACATATTTGTAATAGGCTAAATAATAGTCAAATGATTTGTACTTGACTTAACTGTTCATTAATTGAATGTTTATGAAAAAAATTCCAAGGATGTAGAACCTGAAGCAATAGTTGATTTTTTTTGTTAAAAGGAAACAAGAAACTTGTATTGATAGTAGAATTTGTAAACTAAAAATAATTTAAAACTTCATCCAATATCATTCCCGACGACTCCTTCGAATTTACATGTGCACACAACATTAGAAGTCTGTATTAGGCAAAGACATGGGAGAACAAAATTTTAAGATAAAAAAACCTAGATCTAATTTCAAAATCCAAAATAAGTAGAAATTAGCACAAATCGAATTCACTTTAATATCAGTTGAGTTTGAACATATCCCAATCGCGAAGCGAATAGTAGATATCAACTTAAATCCCAAATCCTCGAACAGTGATGCCACCTCCAACCTTGGCTGTCGACGTCGATGTGAACCTTAGATCCAAGTGGTTCAAATCGTAATTATGATGAGAACCACTGATCCTAGTACGAACTGCGAATAAAAGTAAAGCGGCAGAACATGAATTGCGAAAAATAGGAATTGTAGATATGGTGAAATGCATTAGAAGTGAAAAAAAGACGGGATAAGCAAAAGGAAAAAGGGTAATTACAATATTCTCTAGCGAGGTTCCAACTATTATCAAAATAACCAGACATTATAACATTTTATGTTATTTTTTTATAAATTTATCACGGTTATAATTGTTATGAATTATAAATGAAAAAGTACGACAAAACGACCTATTTGGTGTTGTTTAAACAAATAAAATGTTTATGTTAATTAGCAATGAAGAAAGAAAAACAAGCGCATAATTGAAGGATAGACATAATATCTAATGACGTAATGGTGCGGTGCGCTTGGATTAGTCCGTATATATTTGGGGCGAAGAGCACAACGGGGCAGATCATCGTGGGTGCCTGGAGACACAAAAGGAGCACGACCAACTTCTCATTCGATCGGACTGGAAGGAAGCGCGAAACTTGTACGGAACGTGAGGATACTCCATAATATCCCTCTATAGTAGGCCTAATGAAAGGCACGGTCTGTATGGTTCCATACGGTGAGTATGCTTTGGATGCATCTTCAGCTGTGGACAGTCTAAAATTTGATTGGGATTATCTTAGGATGATTCAGCGCCTGTCTCGCAGGGAGGCTTAGAGGTCAGGACCTAACAAAGGCTAGTAGGTCATCGGATACCTGTCATCATCAGTCGGAGCATGTGGGGGAAAGACTGGAGGTAAAAAAAGGAGGCCATTGATCTTTTACTATCGGATCATTAGATAAGGGACTATATGTTTGTTTAGATTGGATGTTAAGCAGAAATTTAACTCCTTGAATATTATTTAATTAGTAGGGGTAGGCTGTGTGGGGCATTGGAGAGCCACCAAATAAGACAGACCAATCATTGGATATCTGTAATGTAGGCCTAACGAAGCTATCCTTCACCGATATATATTGAAAGCCCTTGACTGAGCCTCATAGGGGAACTCAGGGATTAGGGCGCCCTTATGGCTCAGAGGCTTATTCGCTTTCATAGCGTAGCCTAGTGCACTTTCATGGTGTAACATTGGAGACTTGGTCTGCCTTCGCAGCATAGTCCAATACGCTTTCATAGCGTGGAGATGGAGGTCCGGTAGTTTTCGTAGTATAACGATGGACAGTACTCGAGGAGGATACTATTGGGAATATCTCGATATGTCGGGCATTTAGCTACACACACACAGATATATATATATATATATATATATACATACATGTGTGTGTGTGTGATTTATTAGGTAAATATACTCCGGAGTTGTGAGTACGATTTATATGGAAAAATTGAAAGTATATTGTGAAATAAACCGGAATAACCCAATATATGTATGAAATAGTGATAGAATGGTATATGCAGTATTATTTGTATAAAGTATAATTTGTACATTCACCAAAACTTTTGTTTTAACACCCTGCTCCTAACAAATCCACAGGTTAGACAGGTGGTTGAGATTCTACAACTTAGAGACACTTGTTAAATGGTGTCAATATATTGGTAAGTACTTATCCACTATTATATTTTATTCCCTTCCGCTATGAGATTTCTACTATGAGCTCCGGTATATTTATCTCTGACTTTATGCAGGATACCAGTAAACCAACTCGAGCTTCGGTAGATTTGGATTTTTGAAAACAATTCGGGTTTGTCGAAATTCGGGTTGTTGCAAATTACACAATGTTGTTAAGGGATTTTTATCTTTTGGAAAATTGTGTGTGTCACTCACATTTATTTATGATTTGAATCAGAAGTGAGATCTCCTATTCTTTATTTAATTAACAGTTATTTTGGAGCTGGAAAGAATAGATTTTTGAGGTAGTAAATTTTAGCAGAGGATAGGTTAGGCGTTGTTTTGTTACGGGTGTTATTTTTCAACATGTTCCTTAGAAGCTAAAATTTATTGTTGGGCTCGGGAATTTTCTATAAATGTTCAATTTTTGGGATTTGTGCGTGGTTCTGGTTTGTGCATTTTCCAAACATCTGACTTTCGCCTAAGCTGAACGTGACCTGAATCGTTTAAATTTTCATAAATTAATTTTGGAAACTTTGTACTAATATCATTAGAAAGAAAATAAGAAGGATTTGTAACTTTAGAAAATTACAAAGTTATTTTCTTTGTAAAATAATGCACATTTGTGCGCTTTAAACAAATTTTTACAAAATAAATATGTACCTTAAGAAGCGAAAATTTGTTTTTATGAAAATTACGATTTATAGGATCATATGTGAAACATAGATAAAGATATTGGGTAGTTTGTTTTTCATTTTTAGCGGTGTACTACGAGTAGCGATGCGTTAAAAACATTAGTGGTAATAAAGGAAAGGTTCTTTTAGATGTGGAAATGATTCCATATCTTATTGATGATGCATGTGAGTTATTATTTAACTAAACTATGTTTTAGAGTTTGTTTTAATCTTCCTTTGCAGTTTACGTATGGAAAAAATTTGATTACTTTGGGCAGATGAGATAAAAATTTATTATAAGACGGAGACTGGAAGATTTGTAAGTGGTAAGAATGTTGAAATTCCCCGCTTAAATTCCTTTTGTCCGACATAGGAGAAATTAATAGGAAGCGATCTAAGATGCGTTGTCCTGTTGTATGCTAGCATTTGGATGCAAAAATTGATTGCTTCACACTTATGTTCGTAGCCGTGTGAAAGTTTTGAATGAAAAATATTTTCAGAAAACTGCATTCAAATAAAATTGCCAGTATATTTTAGGATGTTTGCATCATGGTTTTAGACATGTTTTCAAAGTGAAGTGCATAAATATAGGAAGATTCGGTTTAGAATTATTATGCTAACATATCTCATGGTTGTGACTTATTATATACACAGTGCACATGCGCATGTTTGGTCGCAAAATTAGTTGTACACAAATTGGTTGTGTGGTTTAGGAAAATTAGGTGCCCGCGCCATGACTTAGTCAACGGTAAAATTTCGGATTAAATTTCTTTTAAGGAGGAAAGAATGTAACATCCCGTAATTTTCCATCAGTAAAATTATTTATTTAATTAGGTTCTAAAAGTGGAATTTGAGAAAACAATGGGATCTGACCACGAAACGTGGATTGTCGCGTTCAAGACGGAATTCTGGTCAACTTTCATACACGGAACTTCACAAACAGAGTCCGTATGAAAAGTTATGGATGAAATATGAATACGAAAGGGAAATAATATTTAAATGAATATAGCATTAACTCCACATTACTCTCCCCCAGCCCCACCATCGGTAGGTTAACCCAGAAGGTCGACTGAGCGGTCGATCGGGGTGTCGCCACTTGATTAATCTGCTGGTCAATTTGAGTAGGCGATGGCTGGAGTTTTGGGCATTATATTTTTTTTAATAACGGACGGATTTTATTTGTACGGAATCCAACAACTATGTGTTATTTGAGCGCCTATAAATAAAGGCATAGACCCTCTACTCTTTGTTCATATTTTTTGGAGGCATCAGCGTAGTTCTATCATTCTTATTTTTCCAATCTCTTCCAAACCTTATAAAATGAATAAGTTTTCAAATTAAACATTGTAGAATTGGAGAAGATGTATCTAGATATATGAACAAGAGTTGGTTCTGCGATTAGGTAAACTTTATTCCTAGTTTCCTTCTCTTCTTTCCAATTCCACTCTTGACATATAAATTTTTATACATATACCAGTCCCCTTTTATACGTATTATAGATCTATTGGGATTTGGGAATATAAGCTTAAAAGTTGTTATTCAGATTTGGATTTCGGAATAACATTTGGGTAAGCGGGGGATTATTTCATTGTTTCTAATATAATATCTATTTCATTGGTGTAAATTTAAATTCATATGCCTAAATTAGATATCTACTTGTAGGCTTTTAATGTATAATATTCTTAGCTTTCCTACAATTCTTTCTTGTATCTTGTGGTATTTGTTTACACCCTAAATCTGGAAATCGATCCCTAAATATTATTGAGGTTTGTGTAGCTGTTATTCCATATTTATAAAAATGGGTGTAATGATAAAATTTGTGTAAATTACTATTTTGATTTATCTATCTGTCTTTTTAATGGTTTAGAGTTTAGCTTCATTTTTCTAAGTTAGCCCTTCTGTTCTTTTTCTATAAAAAGACATTGTTTGAAATTTACAAGGAATATTAACCAAACATATAGGAAGAGATGTATAAATTCATGTATTATTGTACATGGTTTATACCCTTTATTCGAAATAAAAAATTAATTATTCCTTATGATTTTGAATATGTTGATCTTTCTTCTTTTTAATTATTCGGGAAAACTTACAAGAATTGTAACAATTACCTTTTTAAGAGATTTTGAATTTCAATAGGACAGAACTTAGAAAGATTGTTCTAGTCATTAGTTTGGACTAGAATGTAAAATAATTAGAATTTAAAAGAATTAACAACCACGTAATTATATCCGTCCAAAAAAACGATGGTATTATTATTAATGTGGAAAATAGGAGAAGGACAAACTTAATAAAAAATTTGATGAAAAGTATGAGATGTTTAGACTTTAGTGAGAAGGACAAATGATACTGTAAATGGGAAAAGGATAGTGGGCCCCCTGAATTCCACCTTTAGTGTAAATGTGTCCTTCTCCTTAATTTTGAAACTTTTCATACTTTTCACTAATTTTTTTGCAAAGTTTGTCCTTTAAAAGAAAATCCTCATTATTAATAAGGTAAACGCAAATATAGATTTGAATTTGAACGTTTTCCATTTATGACAGTTAAATGGAAACATTTCCCGTAATGACTGGAAATAAACGTTTGTAATTTTATATTGACTAGCACTAAATGTGGAATTAATTATTATAAATGAAAAGGTTACAATTAACTTAAATGAGAATTAAGATTGTACCCGTGAATGTATAGGGAAAAATAACAAAAGTTTACAATTAATAAATAAATAGGAAATAGATGTGTAACTCCACTTAGGATATCTAATATGTGTATATATATATTTACATATATATATATATATATATGTATTAACTAATAAATTAAATAATAATAGTATAACAAATGAGAGTTACAACGAACAGAATAAATGAAATTAAATGGGACTGATATTAATGGCATTTGTTTGGGTGTCCATTGCCTTAAGTGATCGTTATGATCATTAATGACATGTGAACGTTATGGCAATTAATTAATTGAATGAGGAATGGAGTAGTAATTACCATAGTTAATACTAAGTCCAATAAATAAATAAATAATCTTACAGTTACGATTCTTAAAGAATCATCCTTATCTTATTGCTAGTTTAAATCTAGAAAAATGTCTCTAATTAATATAAGAATTAGACTTAGTAGGTTGATGACGTGAGTTCAATTGCATTATTTTGCACATTCCAATAGTCAAATATATGTAAAACTGATGTGAGATATCATTAAATATAGGAACTCGTGACAACCATAATTTTGCGTATTGCATATTTATCTTAAAGGTTTACTTCAAGTGTTACGGTATTAAGTGGCTGGAGGGCCCGCCTCCCTTTCGAAAGAAGAAACCTAAAGGGACACTCTATTAGCATAACCTACTTCAAGATTAAGGTATTAAGTAGTGAGATCCGTCAATTGGGTATTAAATGATTGGATAATTCACTCCTTTTACTTTAAGGTAAGGGTGGAATAATAAGGTCCACCCTTATCAGGGTATTAAAAGATCAGATAGCTTTCCTCGTATAAATAAGAAGTATCAAATGGCTTAATGGGTACAAAGTCAGTAATATCTATGAAGGTCCGCTTACTCTAGATAGTAAGTGACTGGGTTAGAGTCCTCCTTGGGATACAGTATTAAATAACCGCTATGGAGGTATCATGAGTCTGCCTATTATGCGGGAAGTATTAAGTAACTAGGGGATTATTCAAATAAGGTCAGTTAGTAGTAACACAGGGGTCCGCCGGGGCAAGGTCTTAAATGACAGTTAGTCGTCTTCCTTTTGTGTAGGTAATAAATGACTGCTTACTATCTTTAACCTTATGCGGGATGAGATATACATGAATGATGGAAGCCTTAAATTAGTAGGACTTAGTAGCTAGAGTCCTCTAATTTATAATAGCATGTTAGTAAGCCATCTAGCAAGGTATTAAGTAATCAATTGATTCGCCTTAGTCCTTAAGTGATTACAGGAATCCTCTTTATATATTATATTGTGAGTGAGGTCATAAGTGCCTATATAACCCACCTATTTTGTTAGTATAGTATTAAATGCTTAAAAATCTGACCTCTTACTTTTCGGTATCGGGCTTTATATATATGTAAAATTCATATCTCGATATATTATAGTGATCTATCTTTAGGAAGTGATACCTTAGGGATGGTAGTTAATCATTATTTGTAATCTTTACAAGGTTAAGTTAGAGTCACAAACCTTGTTAGACGTATAATTTGGGTGAAAACAAAGGGGATGCATTTGTGTAATGTGGACAGCGTTATACATTTTCCACTCACCAGGATTTATTGTTCTAACCCCCTCTTCATGATAATGCTATGGTTTATCTTGGTGATTCTCTATTAAGCTAGATGTCTTATCCAATATTTGTTATGCTATCTTGATTTCATTGTGAATTAGTTTTATTGTACTCTGATTATGCTCGTGCCTATTATTTGCAGGTACCAAATTTAAGCGATCCATGCTTAGATGAGTTTGAGTTAGAGAGTGATTGTGGTGTTTCAAGTTTTCAAAAATACTTGCTTGAATTAGAGAGTGATTAATAAACTCAATTAAATGACACGTTTGTCTAGTTATCTTTGTAAATAAATAGGACTTGAAAGGACAGTTTCCCTATAATTCTTAATTCAATTCCATTATATTTGATCCTAAACAATCTTCAATTGCAAATTAGATGCTAGATCTCCAACCAGAAAATTGATCTCATCATTTTAGTTGGATTCATATATGACTTGCTACCGTCCGGGTTGGATCTCTATTTGATTTAACTGAAATTGTTGAATTGGTAGGCAGTTATGATCTCTCATTAGGTTATGATATGTAATATGTTAGAATTAAGTGATTTCAAGTTAGAACCTTGAGCTTAACCTCCAAACTAATTAGATCTAACCAATAATTTGAGTTAAACTTGCAACGCCCCGTATTTTTAACGGTCGAACAATTAATTTATTTAATTATTTTAATAGAGATTTAGAGATTTAAATGGTTGTTTAATTAAATAATTTTGATTAACTAATTAATATTTATAATGGGATAATTTAAATTTCGAAATAATCAAAAATAGTAGAATTGGCAATATTGTGTGAATTTGATTGTATATGACATTTGGTTAAGTTTAAATTCGAATTTTTATTACGAATTTATTTATAAAATGACGCTTGAACGTATTAATTATAATATAATTTAAATCAAACCCATAATGTCGCGGTAGTTCGTAATATTGAGTTTTGAACTTTAATTAAATATACATAATCCGTTTTAAGTCGGATTTCTATGAAACAAGAAACGTTCGGATATGGTGAACTATATTTTTCTAATGGAATAAAAAAATTGAGATTTTGTGTTATAAATTGTAAGTTATGTTCAAATCAAATTTTCAGAAAGTTGCTATGGAATTCATTTATGATTTATAACGATTTATATAACAAAAAGGATTTTTATTATAAATTGAATATCGATTTAATCTGGATTTGAAATATCGAGTTATAAATCCAGAAATGTATATTTTGGAGCAATATGATATTCTATTAGGATATATATGATAATATTAATTTATTAATATTAAATTAAATTGTTTTAAATATATTAATATTTAATTGGGTTATTTAGACCTTAGAAAATACCCAATTTTGTAAACGACATCCATTTTCAACGTAATTAATTTTGTTGGATCCGGAATATCAAATTATTGTTTAATTTCAAATTTCATAATTTTTGGAGTTAGTATGTGGCCGTGCGTATTTTATTGTGGAAAACAGTCAATATTTTGACTTTAAAAATATGTTGTGTGAGCAAACAAACTCGGAATTCGACGAAACAAGTTTCGTTGGGTCTGTAATATTGAACTATAGATGTTTGTCAATTTTCGCCGCAAATGGATTTCGTGTGTGATTACACGTATTTTTAAACTATAGATAAAGGCAAGATTCATTTAAAAGCAATATAATAATCAATAAAAATATATTAAAAACTGTCTATAAATAATCGTAACACTCTTCTAAACCTAGAATCATTTCTCCCGTGGTCAACATCTTCTCAGCCTCCACACAAAAATGAAAACGCAACAAAATAATATTTTAGAAAACCAAAACAAATCACACATAATAATAATAATAATCATATTATGAATATGTTTGGATTCGTACATGGATCCTCTACATTTTCATATGATTTTTAATGGGATCGATGTAGTTTCAGTTCGCGATTCTCCTTTACCGCGGAACTAGGGTTCTAAAATTTGTGGAGTTGGAGCTTTAATTCAAAGTATGGTTAGGATGTGTGGATTTGTAGTGGAAAGCAGAAAATATTAGTGAATTTTCATGGGGTTCCGACGACTATTTGGTTCGCACCATTACGTGCCTGTGCGACATCAAAAGGAATATCGCGATATTAAGGAGGCTAGTGGGTCGAGCATGGTTGTGAGGAGGTCGATGATTGCGCAAAGAGAAGGATATGGAGGTGAGCAGTTTGGATTTTCGTGAAGAATTGGTGAGGGAACGGAAGCTGTAAATTTTGGAAAATGGTGGGAGTACACGATTTACTGGAGCGGTGAGTCTTTTTCTGCATTTCGAGAAGAAGAGTTCGGTGGAGTAGCGGGTTGAGGTGGAAGGACATGGGCCGATATTTATAATGGTGAGGCCCAAGGAATTTAAAATATTTAGATTTATTTAAAATGAAATAACGTATTAAATTGATAATTTAATATCTATTACATATGATATCCGAATCTGACAAATTTGGATCCGTTGGGATCGTGACATCGTAGGCTATATACTGGAATTGGTTTGGAGCATATTGGAGCTCGCTTGTATTTTTGGCGGAATAAAATGTCTGAACGGAATTGTTGAACATTTATCGTTATTCAACAATAACCGACCAAAGCGGTAACACCCCACCTCCGCCAATGTCACTCTTGCAAGCGCACTAGCTTTGGAGGGGCGTTAAACGAGGTAAACATGCATGCAGATATCACAAGATAGAATATATAAGTAAAAGCAGAGTAAATAAAGCAGCGGGTAAAAACTAACATTTCAAAACCATAGTCAAGTTACATCAAAGTACTTGGTCATTATTTTCCCACAAAACAAAGTCTAGAAACATAAACTGGAAACTGGAAAAAAAACATAAAATAACTATCCCCAAAGTAGAATAAAGCCATTGAATGCTCAAGTCCAAACCGTACATGAGCTATCCAGAAAAGCAGCTAAAGATCCAAGCTAGGTGCTAGTGTTTCCACCCTGTAAACCCGGGGGGGGGGGGGGGACGAAAGAAAAGAGGAGAAAGAAAATGGGACAGTCAAAAGACTGGTAAGTCCTACCTACTGTTAGTATAAAAACTAATAAAGTTAATTGGACATGTAAAACAGAGATGAAACATAGGATGATAACTGGCATGGTGAAAAGTTAACAAAATAGATCAAGTGTGGCACCGCATATACAAGGTTAAGTTTTGCACCAAGTGTACTAGTATTCCAACCCATGTCAAGTATAAACAAGAAGTGACCCCTTGGCCCAATCTTGGCCCAATATCACGAGATGACCTAAATCAAGGTCCAACAACGCGGTCTAGTCGATCGGCTCCCTAAAAGCCTAACTCGTCAAGTGTCGGTGTCATACGGCCCAATCACGAAGTGTAGTCAAACTGTGCTAGGTCCACCCTAGGGTGTATCAAGCCCTAGGGTGCCAACCACGGACACACATCAAGCACGCACAGTCTAAACCTACTGGTGCCCATGTCTGCTTCTTCAACTCCGGACTATGTGCACGAACATAGTCCGCCTGAACCTACACCGGCGCACCTACTCAGCCGTCGTTTTGGTCGCTTACATGTCAGCCCAGTATTCGTGCCCCACCCTAGCCTAGTCCCTAGGGTATCATGATACAACCAAGAGGGTTACTGGTGAAAAGGACCACGTAACAAGGGTTTCGAACGGGTAAAGCGTGGTTAACCCTATCCAATCAAGTATCAAGTCGGTTAAGTGTACCCAAGGTTCATGACTTAACCCTATCAACCCATCGTGTTTAGTTGGTTAAGTATTCAAGTGGTCCATGACTTAATCCAACCTCTCACATTAGACCTTGTTGTGGTTACTAGTTAAGCCGGGCGGGTCCGGGTAGCTTTACACCACAACTTAGTCTAACCTCAGGGTTTCAAGTGCGACATGACCAACTACTCACATTGGGTCCTATTGCTTGTAGCCACTAGTTAAGCCGGTCGGTTCCGGGTAGATTTATGCTACAAACTCAACCCAACCTCGAGTTGGCCATTCTCATGTTTTCTAGAAGTCATGTCCAAGTTCATGTTCATGTTCCAAGCATAATCACATGTCATATTTCGTGTCATCTTTCAAGTCATGATTTTATGTCATTTTAGCTTACCCATAACGTAACCCCATCGCATGTAAGTTCGCATAAACGCAAATAGATCTCAAAGAGGGAACTTTAGAAGCATGACATAATTAATAAGGTTTGGCCACAAGTTAAACATGGTGGCATATGAGGCAAATGTGTTCATAAACTTGCATATTACATTATAAGCCTCAAAACATGCATGATATCAAACTTTAGCAAACTAGGTGAAACATGGTCATAAATGACATAAGATGATAGCTAGTGATTCGCATATATCATCATATGCTAGATAACATAAGGGTTATGAGAGTTTCTATGTTGCTTTATGCAACATTTCAAATCAAAGCTCATAGCTTTCTATGCACAAAGTCAAGGTGATAGCTTTACAAACATGCATAGAATAAATCTATGCATAACATGATAGAATCAAAGCACAAATCATACTTAGGCCCAAACTCAAACTTGCAATATGTCATATTTAACTTCATAGTTAGAATCTAAGAGTAGAATAGGGCTTACAATGCTATGAAGACTTATAAAATAAAATAAGATTGATACGAAGCCACTAGCAACTCTAAAAAACCCCAAATAATAAGCTCTAATGAAAAACCCTTGAGAAATAAGAAGAAGATCCTTGCTTTGATGAAGAAAGATTGAACTTTGGCCTTGAATCAAAATTAGAAACTCTCAAACAAGCTTAGAAACTCTCATATGAATGAAGATGGAGACTATGACAAGAGGGTGGAGGCCATGATTAAACAATTTGGCATAATCTAGTTATAGGATTGATTTATGATGGTTTAGGCTAGGTATTAGGGTCCTTTTATAGAAGTTTAGGTTAGTTTAGGCCATAGGATTCACAAGCCTCCAAACATGTCTTGAGGAACAAGTCAGGTGCACCCAGGCCAAACTGGCCGACCACCCAAGTCGACAGGGGTGTCGACTGGGCAGTCGACACCACCTGGGGTGTGTCGACTCCCTAGTTGACTTCGGGGTAGCGGGAATTTTTCCCCCCTGTTCTGCTTGGTTGAATTTGAATTCTGAATTCAAGTTTGAACGGTTTTTGAACTTGAAATTTTCTGAAAACTTTGATGGGCCATAACTTGGTCATACGGACTCCGATTTTCGAAAACTCGGACTCCATTTCGCGTATTTTTCCGAGACGAACGCAATGGCACAGCCCGTTTCCTTTGGTTCAGATTTTATCATTTAATTCTGCCTTGGTTTATGTTATAACATGTTATTTAAAAATACGGGTTGTTACATTCTCCCCTCCTTAAAGGATTTCGTCCCCGAAATCTTCAAGTTAGGAAGAACATATCCTACCATCCATCATCCATCTACTCAAAACATCATCCACGTGCAGTCATTGTCCTTAAAAGATTCTAAATGCTATATGTTCATCTGCAAAAGGTGCGTGTATATGTACTTATCTAATGTGAAAATCAGGTGGTTACTGATTCAGTAAACCTCCTTAATGCGAAGTATGTTAGTGAAATGAGTCCATATGTATGCAAATTCCTAGCATGATTTATAATATCTACATGAGTGCACATAACGTTCATCCATATGCAACATCCACATGATAGAATAACAAGTTTCATTTATGAATAAGTATAAGCACTTATGCATATGCAATATGAAAGTGTGTGAGCCGATCTTAGTGCCTAATGTGTATCATGCATCCACGAGTATCCACTTGCAAACACTTGCAACCACTTGCAAACATCAAGCATAACATGTTTCAAATACATGTTTCATCCAAAGGGTTTCTACCTAAGGTTCTCATGACCAGGTTAACGAGATAACAAGACAAACATGGATAGCAAAAGAAAGATATGCTAACTAGGAAAAGAGATTGAGAATGTACCCTCAAAAAGAATTGGATAAAGCCCACGCATCTTCTCCTCGGTTTCCCAAGTTGCATCCTCTTCGGCCTCACTCCACTGAACCTTCACCAATTTGACTTCTCGATTTCTTAGCTTCTTGATCTCCGTTCCTAAGATACGAATCGGTACTCTCCTCAAGGTTGCCTCTTTCTCTATCTCCACGTCTTCAAGAATGCTAGGTTCAACCACCTCAGCGGACTCATGTAGGCACTTTCGGAGATGCGAGACATGAAAGACATTATGCACTCCGGCCAGCTTCTCGGACAATTCCACCTTATAAGCCATCTTCCCAATTCTCTCTATGATAGGGAAGGGTCCTACGAACCTTGGTGCCAGCTTCCTAACTGCTCCAAAACGAACCACATTACGCAAAGGAGAAACCTTCACGAAAACCATATCTCCAACTTCGAATTCCAAATCTGTCTTTGGCTTGTCAGCATAGGATTTCTGCCTGTCTTGGGCCGTTTTCATCCGTCTTCTCACCAATTCAACTTTCTTGGAGGTGTCCCATATCATATCGGGCCCAAGCATAAGTCTATCTGTTGTCTCCCACCAACAAGAAGGTGACCTACACGGCCTCCCATACAAAGCTTTAAATGGTGCCATCCCTATGCTAGCTTGATAGCTATTATTATAAGAAAACTCTGCAAGAGGAAGGTGGTCTTCCCAAGTACCACCAAAATCAAGCACACAAAGCCTCAAAAGATCTTCTAGCACCCTATTCACCCTTTCGGTTTGGCCATCCGTCTGGGGGTGATAGGCTGTACTTAGATTTAATCGCGTACCCATCGCTTCTTGCAAACTATTCCAGAACTGGCTAGTGAAGATTGGGTCATGATCGCTAACTATGCTAGAAGGAACTCCATGCAATCGCACTATCTCTCGAAGATAAACAGATGCTAGCCATGATGCGGTCCTCTTGCTCTTCACTGGAATGAAATGAGCACTCTTCGTAAGTCTGTCAACTATGACCCATATGCTCGTATTCCCTTTCCTTGACCTAGGCAATCCATCCACAAAATCCACAGAGATACTTTCCCACTTCCATTGCGGAACCTCCAATGGATGTAATAGCCTACCGGGTTTCTTCGACTCGGCTTTCACTTGTTGGCACACCATGCTCTTTGAAACATACTCTGCCACATCCTTCTTCATTCCAGCCCAAAAGAAAATGCGCTTCATATCCCTATACATCTTATCTCCTCCAGGATGTATAGTCCTCTTCGAGTGATGCGCTTCTTCCAGAACTTTATGCACCAAGTCTCCCACTTGTGGAATGCATAGCCTTCCATCACGCCTTAGCCAACCCTTGTCATCAATAGTATATCTAGCAAGGTGACTAGACGTCTCACCACGAATCAACTTGTCCATGACCTCGACTATCTGCGGGTCTTCCTTCTGCGAAGTCCCTAATTGATCAAGAAGTGTAGGTCATCGACTCAACAGCCGTTGTGAAATCAAAGTTTGCCAAGAACTCTAGGCTCTTCATCTCCACAAACAAGGGACTCAAAGTCAACCTTCTTCTGCTTAGCGCATCTGCTACAACATTACCCTTGCCAGGGGTATAAGCTATCTCGAAGTCATATGATGCCAAGAATTCCATCCACCTTTGCTGCCTTAGATTCAGATCTTTCTGCGAGAAGAGGTACTTGAGCGACTTGTGATCAGTATATAACTCAAACCTTTCGCCTAGAAGATAGTGGCGTCAGGATTTGAGTGCAAAGACGATCGCCGCCAACTCCAAATCATGAGTGGGATAGTTCTTCTCATGAACTTTAAGTTGCCTACCCCCATAACATATCACTCTTCCTTCTTGCATCAGAACAACACCTAACCCCGTGCCAAATGCATCGGTGTATACGGTAAACATCTTACCGCCATCGGGTAATGCCAAAACTGGAGCTATAGTAAGGGCCCTCTTGAGCCTTTGAAAAGCAAGCTCACACTCTAAGTCCCATGCAAAGAATAAGTTCTTCTTCATCAACTTAGTAAGAGGGGCTGAAATCTTAGCGAAGTCCCTGATGAACTTCCTATAGTAGCCCGCCAGACCGAGAAAGCTTCTTACTTCGGTTGCATTCCTAGGAGTCTTCCAGTCTTGAACTGCAACCACTTTCGCGGGATCCACCACTATGCCTTGCTTATAAACTATATGTCCAAGAAACCGAACTTCCCTTCTCCAAAAATGGCATTTGGAGAACTTGGCCTTCAACTGATGAGCTCTAAGCGTATCCATCACTTCCTTGAGATGTCTAGCATGTTCTTCCTCATCCTTTGAGAAGATCAGAATATCATCCACGAAGACAACCACAAACTTGTTAAGGAACTCCTGAACACCCTACTCATCAAATCTACGAAGTAGGCGGGTGCATTAGTCAAACCGAATGGCATGACAAGCCATTCAAAGAATCCATCTGGAGTCCTAAACGCAGTCTTATCAATACTATCCTCAGCCACTCTAAGCTGATGGAATCCGGTGGCTAGATCGAGCTGAGAGAAAACAGAAGCACCAACAAGCTGGTCAAAGAGGTCATCAATCCTCGGTAATAGGTGCCTATTCTTCTTTGTCAGCTTGTTCAACTCTCGATAATCAACACAGAGACGAAGCGAACCATCCGCCTTAGTAGCGAACACCACAGGAGCACCCCATTCAGAAATGCTTCGCCTAATAAAATTCTTCTCAAGCAACTCCTTGATTTGCTTACTGAGCTCTCTTCTTTCTCGCGGGGCCATGTGCCTAACGGGCAATGAATCTGGCTTGGCATTATCAACAAGATAAATGCGGAAATCTATCTCTCGTTTAGGGGGTAACCCCTTAACCTGTTCAAAGACATCAGGATATTCTCGGACCACCCTTACAAATTGCAGATCATCGATGGACAAGTCAAGAGATTCAAGATAACATAACATGATGGGATCCAGCGGGTTGCAAGAAATCTCTAGGGTATTACCGAGGCGAGTCATGAGCCTCACCACCCTATGCTCACAATCGAGAATGGCTCCATAACTGGACAACCAATCCATGCCCAAAATCAACCCGTATCCCGTGAACCCGAGAACATAAGCATTACACGTGAATTCTACGGTCAAGATAGAAATCCTCAAATCCATACAAATGATAGATAGATGGGCGGAACCCCCAATTGGATTTGAAACAATAACGGGATCCTCAACTAGACTAGTACTTAGGTGCAAACTTTCAACAATGTCAGAAGAAATAAAAGTATGCGATGCGCCAGAATCAAATAAAGTGCGAACAGGAAAATCAGAAATGTAAACAAGGCTTTCTACAGAAATACTACCTCGGTCCTGAACTGGAACAGTGTTGAGAGCATGCACTTGCCCTCCAGAAGGTCCTGCACGCTGAGTCTTCCCTTGCCCTTCTCCTTGCTTCTTGGGGGCAATCTTTGCTAAAGTGTCCAGTCTCTCCAGAATGAAAGCATTCGCCCAAATTCCTCTTCTTCTTCCTACAATCTTTGGCTATGTGCCCAACAATCCCACAGAAGTTGCACTTTCTTGGGTCCTTTGCCTTGTTGTTGTTGGCCTTATTACCCTTGTTGTTCTTGTTGTTCTGATTGCTCTGATTTCCCCCCACTTGGAGTCCGTCTTCTTGGTTTGAGTCTCATTAGGCTTGACTTCTTTCTTGCCATTCTTATCGTCTCCTTTAAGCAATGCCATGTCCACTAGGCTTTCAAAAGTGGCCCCCATGGGTATATGAGACATGGCTAAACCTTGTAATGGCTCATTCAATCCTCGTGCAAAGCGTAAAGCCTTCTTCTGGAGAGTATTAACCATGTCCAAACAGAATCGAGCAAGCTGGTTAAACTTATTCACATACTGCCTCACTGTCATGTCCCCTTGCTTCAAAGATATAAACTTCTCCAATTGCAGATTCGCCTCAGCAGATGATAGAAACTTAAGCCCAAAACTCATCCTAAAGTCGGCCCAAGTCTTTATAGGCCTAGTAGTGTTGGTGTAAAAACCCGTAACATCCCCGTAAAGGAAAATGCGGATAGTTCGAGAACAAGCCACAAAAGAACGCATACAAAAGAACATTTCATTGTATATTACAACAATGCATCAGATTACAAGAATATACAGAGTATAAATGAATATTACACAGAAATATCAGAGATTTAAATTACATTTAAATACATAGCAGTGGAAAATAATACAATACAAATACACAACTAGGATGAGATATACGGATACAAAGCTTTCCGGATATCGTTCCAGCTGTAAACCAGGATCCTGTGAATACAAATCTGCAAAACCAAAACTACTAGCTGCCCGTGTCAAAATAGGGGCACCCAGTGTTTAGGTTAAAACAATAAACTCCAGGTCAGTCATGGGACTGGTGTGAGAACTAAAACAGTTATTAATCTTTATTTTTAATGTTAGGTAAATCAAGGGACTACGCCGTATAACACGGAACGGGTTTCCTCCCAAGAATACTAGTGCATAAAACAAACAACGCAATGCTAAGTAAAGAAAAATGAAGCTGTTATAAGACCCAGGTCCTATCACACAATACAACGCAAGCCGGGGGATAGGGTTTTCCCTTATAACAGCCAAAGAATGCTTGATACGTTTAAAACAACTCATTTGATACTATTATAAGTGTATAGTGTATAAAACAACTTCAAATCATAAGTATCAATCATAGGCGGCATGGGTACCATATATCATGTCGCCATACTAGGCTCTACAAATAAAACCGCAAATGTCACGTATTTGGAAATTGGGTTTCCATCTATGAACCGAGGCAAAAGATAGTCCTCAACCGATTCGAGACGCTCTAGCCCGCCCCTCAGGATCAGAGCTCGAGTGACCCTTGGATCCTCAGGGTCGGTCCACCGATGTGGATTAAAATGCCTGAACATGCGTTTCCCCGCCCTATGGGGCGTAGGTGAGCCAACTAAATGACTCCATTGGACCCCGATCGTCCGATCAAACCGAGGCGCCTCGCAACAGCAACAACCACATAAGTCAAACTCGTCAGGGCGTGTAAAACCACTGACGCCACTTCTAGCTAGAAAGAAACGCATGCCCTCCCTGACGTCCTCTCCCGTTTTTGGTTCATACCGGGTGTGAAACACGCGAAGTAAACGTTACACAAAGCTACGCCACAAAGGCCTTGCTTTGATCATCACCACAAGACTTTGCTTTTCAACAAAAGCCTCGATCAATTGCCACTTAGGCATGCCACACAGGCAATTCACTCCATGCGTTTGATATCCATCAATATATAACCCCTGAGCTCGTATGTCTCAGAGAAGGGCGTTAAGCAAGAGAATAAATTCTCCGCCGCCAAACAGATATATATTTAATAGAGATCAATCACACGGACTAAAATCCAATGTCAGACACACAGTCCACTTACAAATCCGTTCTGGGGCTGAACGAAACCGGAGGCACCTAGTACCCCGCATATCCATCGATCTCCAAGTACGTCTGGACGGTCACCAACTGTTTCCATCTTCTTGGGTGTACACCCTAATCAAGATCATCAGTAATCACCCAAACGACGTGAATACCTCCGGTCTTCGACCATCGTCTTCATCTTCGACTTATCGTCGTATCAGTTATTCAGAATGGGATAAACCCGGTCTTTCCGAATAACTCGCGTATATTTTAAATAAGTGTTAAACAAACACAACATGCGCCTCATTCCAATTCATTAGTCACTAACTGTAAATTAATCAAGAGAATAATTCCCCAAATACTAACCCCGAAGGCCTAAACCAACATCAGATCAATATCCAGAAAACCATTCTGCTTGGCTAACCGACAGTTAGTTTCTAAATTTCACATTCATAGGGAGAGGTTCCCATTAATTTTATCCAAGATAAATTCCTTGAATTTATTCTTTTATCATCTAGTCGGGATTAACGAAACTTACCGAAGTAATCATTTGTTTTAATTCCCCAATCCCAATCTATTCATCCCATGAAGTAAAACTGGTAATACTTCATATCTAACACCACGGGGTTATCGGTAAATTCAATTACCATTTCGCGTTCAAATCTAGTTAAAGATTTAACTATCGCCTGGAGCAAAACTGGTGATACTCCATTCTCGATTATTTCAATCTAATTAAAGATTCATTAAAACTCCACTTAGTTTTAATCTGTGACTGGGTTAAAGAATCAGTGTCATTTAAAACACGGTTCACGATAAACCCAAAATCACATTCCATTAATTATCGGGTTAAAGAACAAGTGTTATTTAAAACACTGTTCACGATAAACCCAAAAATCAATATCAATTCAATTCCAATTAAATATTATTTAATTGGTACACTTCATTAAATCTTAAATAAAAAGATTTAATCTTTTCTCAACGGGGTTCAAGAACAGTGTTAGTGAAGACACCATTCACGACAAACCCAAATCACATTTGATATTAAACACAAGGCTCTGAATAGAAAATATACCGGCTTATATTCAATATCAAATTCTACGACTAACAAATATCATATTGGAAATAACGATATATATATAAATATATCATTCAAATTCCCATAACAATATCTGTATCATCACGAAATCCAACATCGAAATAATCCAAAGACAATTTCGATTCAAGTCCATTCCAATATAACTACTGGAAATTCTGGTTATTTTTCAAAGCCATCTCTAATTCAGTTTATTTATTTTAAAAATAAACAGAATTATAATTCTAGTTCAAAACTAGTTCATTTCGATAAAAATCTATTTTTATCTTTTCAAATATGGAGTTTTTCATCCCAATTCTTTCTAAAATCATTTCTTATGATTTTACACAAATTATTACTATTTTTAATAATTTTATTAAGGCCCGTACAGTCGATTTCCATCAACGGCCATCGAACTGCACTTACAGCGACCTTTTTCAAATTTGATTTGGACATAATTCCAAATCCAACCATTAGATTTCTAATTTCTAATATTCTTTAGAAAGCTCTTTTCGATACGAACCCAACGGTTCCGGTTTCAGGAGAATCCGACGGTCGGATCTCCCGTAATGTCCGTTTGAAATAAATGGTCGAAATTCGCGAACTGCCGCGGCGCGGCGCGTTCTATTCAGGCCATTATATTATATATATATAATATATATTTCGTAGATTTCAATTCAAAACGTGCTTTATAAATCGTTTTAAATTCATTTTCAAAACGGTTTCAACTTCATATTCAATTTCAAATCAAAATTGAATATTCCAATTTAAATTCATTTCAGATTGATTTCAATTCAAATTGATTTCTAATTCAATTTCAGTTCGTTTTCAATTCAATTCAATTCAATTTCAATTCGAATTCCTTTATCTTCAATTTCAATTCGAATTCATTTATATTCAATTTCAATTCGAATTCGTTTCTATTCAACTTCAATTTGAATTCGTTTCTATTCAACTTCAATTTGAATTCGTTTATATTCAATTTCAAGTCGAATTTATTTATATTCAATTTCAATTCGAATTCGTTTATATTCAATTCTTTTCAAAATATCAGATTTTGAAATCACTTTCGATATTCATTATAAAATGAATAAAATCAATATAAATATCCTTCACGTCAAAATGGCGTCAATCTAATCAATTCGGCTTCATATATTCCTATTTTCAAATATTTCTTTTTCAAATATTTCTATTTCAAATATTTCTATTTTAAAACTGGAATGAGGCCCAATCAATTACCATATAATGTTAATTATATGGATTTTATACAACAAATGTATATATCAACAACGATGAATAATCAACCATCATCCAAAGTGCATTCTATACTGTATAAGCATCAAATATAAATATTCAACGCTTATAACAGCCTGTCAATCAATCGATCGACATACAACTAAACAATCGGGATTAGTGTGCGTCTAATATCATCCCAATACCCGTGTGGGGTTTCAAGTAATCAAACATAGATTTTTATTTGTGCAGTTGGGCGATGTGTAAAATTTATCGTCCCAATCAATGTCCTTCAAATAGGTGTACATAAACAAACCGTCCGGTTTGTAAATGAATATTTATTTATTCACTTCCACGTTAAAAATTATATTTTTAATGATAAAACATTTTATTTTAACATATGAATTTCTATTCAGTTCATTTATTCAATAAAATGATATTTTTATTTTTCTAACATATTTTAGAAAATTTCGGCGGCATAACGGCACGATACTAGAAACGGGACGAGGCCTAGCCTTATCCCCGGTCTAGTGAAGGCCCACGCCATTCACACATCAATCAAATCCATTCCATTTCACCAAACAATTCAATTCAAACCAAATAATCTAACCAACTACACAACAAATCAATTTAACAAACAAGCCATCCATGGTCTGTGGATGACGGGTGTCGTGTGTTACTAAACACCGTCTGCATCCTAGTACATATTTATAACTAGAAAATTAAATTGAAAGGTGAGAAGTTCTCACAGATAGCTATCCAATCCTCTTGACTCTTCTTTGATAGAAATCATCGCCATTCTCGCCCTTTGTCGCTTTCATTGTCCGCTTTCACTACATATGTAAAAATCGGATTTTTACTTCGCTATTCAATATATAAAGATCGAATTTTTATACCGCTACTATATAGATAAAAATTATATTTTCACATCGATGCTCATATAGTAAAGATTATATTTTTTTTATCACGCTATTCTTCATATAAAGATTTCGCCCTTTCAAAAATAAAGTTTTCGCCTTTATAAAAATAAAGTTTTCGCCTTTATAAAAATAAAGTTTTCGCCTTTATAAAAATAAAGTTTTCGCTGATCAAAAATCATATCTTTTACCGAATAAAGATCTCGTCTTTAACACTTTAAAATTTTCATTTTTAACACTTTAAAAGTCTCTTCTTTAACACTATAAAAATTTGACCTTTATTTATATGAACATCATGGAAAAATACAGTGGCTTAGTATATAAAAATTAAATTAAATTAACGGACTTACTGTTCGGTTTTACTGCGGAAGGGGGGGGGGCGTCAGCCGTACATCGGAGGGTAGGAGGAAGTGGGCGGAGGGCTGAGGTGGCGGTGCGACATCGATTTGAGGGATGGAGGGAGCGGCGGCTGCGGGGTCTCGTCGGGTATGGGGTTCAACGAGGAGAGGGGCGCGGGGTAGGTCGAGTTGGAGGAGGAAGAAGGGGGCGAATCGGCAGGGGCGGCGGCGTGCGGTGGTGCTCCTCCCTGGCGGCGCGCGATGGGGTCAACGGCGAGATCGGGTTTTTCTTTTTTTTTTCTTTTTTTTCTGAAACGTGGAGAGACAGTGATGAGGGAGAGGGGTTATATGAATATTTTTTTTTTATTATTATTTGGCAAAAAGTTGACTTCCACATACGACCTCTAAACGAGGCCCACCGCCTGTCGTCCATAGCGTTTCACCCCCATTCTAAACACAATGGGATATGCATCGCAAGCTGATTCGATAGTTACAATCAGTTTCCGTTGAATTTACATTTAAATCATTATATTGAATTTTAAACGTACATTTCAAATTACCGAGGCCACATACTAACTCTAAAAATTCTCGGAAAATATTTTCTAGCTTCGTATTGACGATACGGTCCTAACAAAACTAGTTTCGATGAATTCTGAGACCGTTTGAAAAATGGCCAATTTCGAGTCGATTTAAAATCAACTGAAACTGATCAAACGCGTTTTCCTTTGCCACGCTCACATATTGATTCAAAAAATTATGAAATTTGGAATCTAGCAATAATTCGACATCACGGACCCAACAAAACTGGTTTCGTCGAGATCCGAGGTCATTTGCAAAATGTCCATTTTTAAGGGCCTGAATTTCATAGCGACTATTCAGAATTTTCAACTGGACATATCTTTTGATTCCCGCTATGAAAATTTGATTTTTCGGATTCGTTGGAAAGATATCATCAATTAGATCCTAATGTTTTTGGTTTCACTAAAATCCGGTTTATTTTGCACCCGGTACATTCAATTGAAGTTTGAAATCGAATTATCGAACTACCGCGCCATTTTCAATTCTATTTATAATTATATATAATTATTTATATCATAATGACGGCGTATATAATATATACGTTCTAATTATATTCAAAATAAATTTTCTGTTCGATATTATTTAAAATAATCTATTTTATATATTCAAAATTCGTTAAAATTGCCAAAATAAAAAATTTAAACTGGCCCAGATTTTCCGGGTTATTACAATCTCCCCCACTTAAAACTTTTCGTCCCCGAAAAGGAACAAAGTCGAAAGTGGTTTGATTAATCAACTCTATGTTCGATCTGACTTCCATTCTCCAACTTTTCAGTTTCTGAGAATTTTCAAATTTTCAAAAATTTGGCTAACATCCTAAATTTTCGAAAAATTTCGCCATAACCTCCCCTGCACCGGGAGCATCGGGAAATCTCAAATAGCTTCCCCGGTCCTTCTAATTTCAAAAAGAAAAAGAAAAAGCCAAGCGGCTAGCCAATAGGCTCATAAAATCATCATCACCCAAACAAAACAGTAAATTATATAGCAAACATGTACCTATTTGTCGGGCAAACAAATTTTATTCTCTGCTCTAGCCTCCTTGCTATGACCTGTTCAATGTAAGTACATGTATATGCAAGCAAATGCGACCAATTTTCAATAAAATTCAATATTTGACTCAAATGAACTAAATGGTTCAAATTTTAATTATTCAAACAATAATCAAACAATACAACCATTAATCAATTAGTTGATTAGCTTTTCAAATGCATAACTTTGATATATAGTCAAAAAATCAGATTTTTGATGCCAAATCACAACAATAAGCCCTATCTAATTTCGGTTCTCACACCAGTCTAATGGAAATATAGAAATCTCACTTTCGTTACTCGAAAATAAATACTGGCGACAGTGCCCCATCACCAGAATTATCCCCGGGCAACTAGAGTATGATTCTATAACCATCCAGTATATTAAAACTTCGAATACACGTTTGCAAGACGCATATGCAAAATCTTTATATATGGGATTGTCCAGATCAATTAAATAAATAATCAAATACGAATAATTGATTTAAATTTTCAAAACAAAAATTGTTTTCATTTTAAAAATATACTCTTCACACTCGTTCTAGGATACTTCTGATCCCATCTCTAACGAGTCATCCCCGTGGGATATTACTAATCCAATATCTGATGAATTCTTTCGTACGGTTCTAATGTGCCTTATTCTCTGAGCTTTGTAAACCAAAGCTCTGATACCAACTGTAAAAACCCGTAACTTCCCCGTAAAGGAAAGAGCGGATAGTTCGAGAACAAGCCACAAAAGAACGCATACAAAAGAACATTTCATTGTATATTACAACAATGCATCAGATTACAAGAATATACAGAGTATAAATGAATATTACACAGAAATATCAGAGATTTAAATTACATTTAAATACATAGCAGCGGAAAATAATACAATACAAATACACAACAAGGATGAGATATACGAATACAAAGCTTTCCGGATATCGTTCCAGCTGTAAACCAGGATCCTGTGAATACAAATCTGCAAAACCAAAACTACTAGCTGCCCGTGTCAAAATAGGGGCACCCAGAGTTTAGGTTAAAACAATAAACTCCAGGTCAGTCATGGGACTGGTGTGATAACTAAAACAGTTACTAATCTTTATTTTTAATGTTAGGTAAATCAAGGGACCACGCTGTATAACACGGAATGGGTTTCCTCCCAAGAATACCAGTGCATAAAACAAACAGCGCAATGCTAAGTAAAGAAAAATGAAGCTGTTATAAGACCCAGGTCCTATCACACAATGCAACGCAAGCCGGGGGATAGGGTTTTCCCTTATAACAGCCAAAGAATGCTTGATATGTTTAAAACAACTCATTTGATACTATTATAAGTGTATAGTGTATAAAACAACTTCAAATCATAAGTATCAATCATAGGCGGCATGGGTACCATATATCATGTCGCCATACTAGGCTCTACAAATAAAACCGCAAATGTCACGTATTTGGAAATTGGGTTTCCATCTATGAACCGAGGCAAAAGATAGTCCTCAACCGATTCGAGACGCTCTAGCCCGCCCCTCAGGATCAGAGCTCGAGTGACCCTTGGATCCTCAGGGCCGGTCCACCGATGTGGATTAAAATGCCTGAACATGCGTTTCCCCGCCCTATGGGGCGTAGGTGAGCCAACTAAATGACTCCATCGGACCCGGATCGTCCGATCAAATCGAGGCGCCTCACAACAGCAACAACCACATAAGTCAAACTCATCAGGGCGTGTAAAACCACTGACGCCACTTCTAGTTAGAAAGAAACGCATGCCCTCCCTGACGTCCTCTCCCGTTTTTGGTTCATAACGGGTGTGAAACACGCGAAGTAAACGTTACACAAAGCTACGCCACAAAGGCCTTGCTTTGATCATCACCACAAGACTTTGCTTTTCAACAGAAGCCTCGATCAATTGCCACTTAGGCATGCCACACAGGCAATTCACTCCATGCGTTTGATATCCATCAATATATAACCCCTGAGCTCGTACGTCTCAGAGAAGGGCGTTAAGCAAGAGAATAAATTCTCCGCCGCCAAACAGATATATATTTAATAGAGATCAATCACACAGACTAAAATCCAATGTCAGACACACAGTCCACTTACAAGTCCGTTCTGGGGCTGAACGAAACCGGAGGCACCTAGTACCCCGCATATCCATCGATCTCCAAGTACGTCTGGACGGTCACCAACTGTTTCCATCTTCTTGGGTGTACAGCCCAATCAAGATCATCAGTAATCACCCAAACGACGTGAAGACCTCCGGTCTTCGACCATCGTCTTCATCTTCGACTTATCGTCGTATCAGTTATTCAGAATGGGATAAACCCGGTCTTTCCAAATAACTCGCGTATATTTTAAATAAGTGTTACACAAACACAACATGCGCCTCATTCCAATTCATTAGTCACTAACCGTAAATTAATCAAGAGAATAATTCCCCAAATACTAACCCCGAAGGCCAAAACCAACATCAGATCAATATCCAGAAAACCATTCTGCTTGGCTAACCGACAGTTAGTATCTAAATTTCACATTCATAGAGAGAGGTTCCCATTAATTTTATCCAAGATAAATTCCTTGAATTTATTCTTTTATCATCTTTTGAATTTCGATTCAACTAGTCGGGATTAACGAAACTTACCGAAGTAATCATTTGTTTTAATTCCCCAATCCCAATCTATTCATCCCATGAAGTAAAACTGGTAATACTTCATATCTAACACCACGGGGTTATCGGTAAATTCAATTAACATTTCGCGTTCAAATCTAGTTAAAGATTTAACTATCGCCTGGAGCAAAACTGGTGATACTCCATTCTCGATTATTTCAATCTAATTAAAGATTCATTAAAACTCCACTTAGTTTTAATCTGTGACTGGGTTAAAGAATCAGTGTCATTTAAAACACGGTTCACGATAAACCCAAAATCACATTCCATTAATTATCGGGTTAAAGAACAAGTGTTATTTAAAACACTGTTCACGATAAACCCAAAAATCAATATCAATTCAATTCCAATTAAATATTATTTAATTGGTACACTTCATTAAATCTTAAATAAAAAGATTTAATCTTTTCTCAACGGGGTTCAAGAACAGTGTTAGTGAAGACACCATTCACGACAAACCCAAATCACATTTGATATTAAACACAAGGCTCTGAATAGAAAATATACCGGCTTATATTCAATATCAAATTCTACGACTAACAAATATCATATTGGAAATAACGATATATATATAAATATATCATTCAAATTCCCATAACAATATCTGTATCATCACGAAATCCAACATCGAAATAATCCAAAGACAATTTCGATTCAAGTCCATTCCAATATAACTACTGGAAATTCTGGTTATTTTTCAAAGCCATCTCTAATTCAGTTTATTTATTTTAAAAATAAACAGAATTATAATTCTAGTTCAAAACTAGTTCATTTCGATAAAAATCTATTTTTATCTTTTCAAATATGGAGTTTTTCATCCCAATTCTTTATAAAATCATTTCTTATGATTTGACACAAATTATTACTATTTTTAATAATTTTATTAAGGCCCGTACAGTCGATTTCCATCAACGGCCATCGTACTGCACTTACAGCGACCTTTTTCAAATTTGATTTGGACATAATTCCAAATCCAACCGTTAGATTTCTAATTTCTAATATTCTTTAGAAAGCTCTTTTCGATACGAACCCAACGGTTCCAGTTTCAGGAGAATCCGACGGTCGGATCTCCCGTAATGTCCGTTTGAAATAAATGGTCGAAATTCGCGAACTGCCGCGGCGCGGCGCGTTCTATTCAGGCCATTATATTATATATATAATATATATTTCGTCGATTTCAATTCAAAACGCGCTTTATAAATCGTTTTAAATTCATTTTCAAAACGGTTTCAACTTCATATTCAATTTCAAATCAAAATTGAATATTCCAATTTAAATTCATTTCAGATTGATTTCAATTCAAATTGATTTCTAATTCAATTTCAGTTCGTTTTCAATTCAATTCAATTTCAATTCGAATTCCTTTATCTTCAATTTCAATTCGAATTCATTTATATTCAATTTCAATTCGAATTCGTTTCTATTCAACTTCAATTTGAATTCGTTTCTATTCAACTTCAATTTGAATTCGTTTATATTCAATTTCAAGTCGAATTTATTTATATTCAATTTCAATTCGAATTCGTTTATATTCAATTCTTTTCAAAATATCAGATTTTGAAATCACTTTCGATATTCATTATAAAATGAATAAAATCAATATAAATATCTGTAACGACCCGTGTTTTTGCCCATTAAATATTTAATTTAATTTATTTATTTTAAATATTATATCGGGAATATTAATGGAATTTAATATTTAATTCGATAATAATACGAAGTTGAACGTTAATTTTATTTATATAATATAAAACGAGCTCAAAAATGGCGTGCAGTTCGTGAAATGAAGTTTTGAACTTCAACTGAGAATACAGGATTCGATATAAGTCGGATTTCTGTGAAACAAGACACGTTGGAACCGTATTGACGATAATTTTCATATGGAAGAGAAAAACCCATATTCCGTGTTATAGATAGTAAGTTATGGCCAAATCAAATTTTGAAATAGTCGCTATGGAAATTCGTTATTAAATTATAGGCCTTTAAAATAGCCGTTTTGCAAACAGACTCAGTTTTCGATGAAACCAGTTTCATTAGAACCGTATCGTTAAATTATTGTACGATGGTGAGTGGCGTGGAAAACCGATGTCGTATGTGGCCACGGTAGCCAAAAACGCTCGTTCAAATTCTATAGCGTGTATTTAAATATGTAAATGGATATTGGAGTGTAACTTGAGCAGACGATCGAATTAGGCCACGAAACCAGTCCCGTTGAGTTCGTATCGTCGATTAGAGTCAGAATAAGTATATAGTTTGTTATTTTTAGAGACCGGAAAATTTGGTGTAAAAAGGGGTATTGCGGTTCGGGGTAAAAACAGCCTATCGGACAAACAGTCTCAGAATGCGATGAAACTAGTGCCATTGGGTTCGTATCGAAAAGTTATTGTAGGATTTCAAGGTTTCAAGTTGATTTTATTTATCTGGTGATCGTGGTAAAATTAAACGCGTGTTCATTTCTGGTTTTATAAAGGAAATTTTTTCATACGACCTCGGATTTCGACGAAACTTGTCCCATTGGGACCAGAATACCTTTATACATTAAGAATAGTTTTTTTTATCAGTAAACAGAAATCATTTATAGTGATTGTATCATGTTACTTGAGGATGAAGTATTGGGTAATATTATTTAATAAAAAAAAAAAAACCGTACCCTCTAAGCTAAAAAAAAAGATATGCTGAATCTATATAAATTAAAATAGACAGGCTATAACATAAAAGCATGCGCACACATCACTTCAAACATAGCAGTCTAAACAGAAAGTAGCGAACCATGTATAAACCCTACCCCGTAACTTCATTGGCGCAGACATAGATTGAACCATGCACATGAGCTTGTTCCCATACGTACACACAATGAAGGGAAAGAACGATGCAAACCTACCCTCGCCTGGACACCTTGTGTAACGACCCAGATTTTTCGTCGATTTATTTTAAATATTGAATTGATAATATAAATGAATTTTTATATTAATTGGTTTAAAATATTGATTTCGATTTAATATCAAAAATATTAAATTATCAAAATATAAAATATAATCGAAATCGAGGGTAAAAACTGAATCAGTACAATTCAGATGACCGGTATGAATTCTATTTAAATATGAACGATGATAATAGAAATTCATTGATGAAGAATTTATTTATTTTGAATTTAAAATGATTTAATATGGCCGTTTATAGTTACATTCGAATGTAAATTTTAATATCAGTCCCGTGGAGTTCAAAATAACGTTATAATCCGAGAATATTGGTCGTTAAGTTAAAATAAGCGGTTCGGGTTTTCAAAACTAGGGACCGTGAGATATATTATATAAAATCAAATCAAATCTTTCAGCCGACCTACAAACTAAATAAAAAAAAAAAAAAATCTCGCCACCCTATTCTTCTCGAGCCAACTAAATTGTCTGCTATGCTTCATATCAGGAAGGCAGCAAATCAATGGCCTTGTACTCGGTTGTCTCCTCTCCTCCTTTATATAATCGAGCTCGCGTTCAATCTCTAAACCCACGAAAAAACCATCCAAACCACTGTCGACCTTCCTCTTCTCCAGTTATTCAAAAACCAAGTCAACTCCTCCGAAATTAAAAAGACAGAAATAGAAAAAAAAAAAAGGGGCGACCGCGATTTTTTCTGGAGCTCAAACATCGGAAGAGCCAGCGGTAGGAAGGGGGTTCTCGAACTTGAAGCCTGCGTTAGGGATTGGTTGCGATAAAGGGTAAAGGTCGCGATGGCATTGGAGAACTCGAATTCGATTTAGGGCATTTCGATTTAGGGCCAGAAGCGGATGTGGAAGACCGCGGTTCTGGTTAGAGGTCGAGGACGACGAAGGACTCAAAAGGGACGAGCTCGACAGTAGCGGTTCTGGTGGAAGGGAGGTGTTCGATCCAATGATTTGGGGATTTAAATTTTGTCACCATCGGCCTGGGTTGCATCATCGATTCTGGCGTTGCTTTTGGGTTCGCAAAGATGAAGCGTTCAAATGGAAGAAGGGTCATCGATGGGTTCAGGAAGGGAAACAGGGACCGAAGAGAAAAGGGAAATTTAAATAAAGAATTTAAGGTATATTTTAGTTTATTCTTAATTTAAATTTATATTGAGATTGATATAAAAATTGGTAGTTGATTTAACCAATCTGAATACCTTGTACGAATTAGCATTTTAGTTAGAACTGAATTCGTACATTGATAAAAGAAAAGGAAATGGTGTTTACCATTAATTTGGAAATTTATTTAAAGTAAATTAATTTATTTAATTGGAAATAGATTAAATATATAGAAATTAGTTAGTAAAGGATAAAATCTGTAAACTAAAGTAGTTAAGGATTAAATTGGAATTTAATTTACATATGAGTAATTAATTTAAATTAATTTAGTGAAGTTCAAAAACTGAAATATATTTATATTATTTACATTGAAAACAGATGTACAAAGGAATCGTGAAATCTATACGATAAGCTCAAATGGGGTACTCGACGAATTACATGACTGGTGAGTAAATCTCACTCACCTTTTATTTATGATTATTTTTATTTCGTTAAAAATAATGGTTGTTGTGCTCGTTTGGATTTTTCTGCTTGCTTTATATATATTAGTTATTTAGGCTATATATATATATATATATATATTGGGTTGATTGATTGGTTGAATTCCCGCAGTCTCATTAGCGGATGCCCGCAGTTTCATAGCGGATGATTACCCTATACGCCCCACGCTATGATTAGTGGATGACCTTCTATACCGCGATATTCTGCCACGAAGCAGAATTGGTATTATTTATGTGCTAACATCTGTGGATGCAGGAAACAGGTTGGAGGAATCCAACTGGATTCCTCAAAAATATATTATCTGGTTGTTTATTTGGTTGCATATATATTGTTATATATGATGTGTTAGAAAAATAAATAATTGGTTGCTTTGTGTGTTTTATCACTGGGCTTAAGTAATGATATTTAAAAATATCGTGGAAGGATATTTGGGATCTAAAAAGGGAAAATTCTATTTTTAAATAGAATTTGAATTTTAAATGGAATAGAAATATAAAACTTGTTTTTTTGAAAAATATAACAAGTAGTTTCTTTTTAAACGAAGTTTATAAATAGTTCTTTTATAACGAAGTTATAAATGAAGTGAAGAGAATTATCATTTGATAATTCAGAAATAGAAATACAAGTGTGAAATTGAAATTCGAAATGAAATTTCAAAACAGGATGTGAAAGGAAATTTTTAAATATATAACTCAAATGAAATTTGAGTATAACATTTGAATTTTAAAGGGAGTTCAAATATTTGAATTTTAAAAGGAGATTGAATATTAGAAATTCAAATAGAAGTTCAAATAGAATTTGAATAGACGAAATTTGATTGGAAAATAGAATTTGAATTCAAGAAATTAAAATAAGATTTGAATTCAAGGGAATTCGAATAAAGGAATTCAAATAGAGATTTGAATGTAGAATTTCAAAATAGAATTTGAAATATAGAATTTCAAAGAAAAATTGAATAGAATTTGAAATATAGTATTTCAAGGAAGAATTCAAATGTGAAATTTGAATAAAGATTTGAATGGAATTTAAATATGAAATTTAAATAGAGATTTGAAATAGAAATTCGAGTATTGAATTTGAACATGGAATTGAATACAGAAAATTCAAGTAGAAATTTGAATATGAGATTTCAAAATAGAATTTGAAATAAACTTTGAAAAATAGTATTTCAAAGTAGAATTGGAAATAGAAATTCAAATAGGATTTCAAAATAGGAAATCCAAATGGTTTTTAAATGGAATTTGAATTTAAGGGAATTCAAATGGATTTGAGTGAAGTAATTCAAATGGTGTAAAAAAATAAATAAATAAAATAGTTTGAATATTAGAATTCAAATGGGATTGGAGATGAATTTGAATATTAGAATTCAAATGGAAAAGGAAAATGAAATTTGAATATAAGAGATTCAAATTGAATTCAAATAGGGTTTAATCTATGGGATTTGAATATGAAATTCAAATGGGTTTTAAACTATGGAATTTCAAATATAGAATTTAAAAAGGAGTTTGAATATTTGAATTTCAATAAATTTCAAATATAAAAATTGGAATATAGAAGTTCAAATGGAATTTAAAAATAGAGTTTGAATAAAAGAATTCAAAGGAATTCAAGTATTGAATTTGAATATAGGGAATTCAAATAGGAATTTAAGTATTGAATTTGAATATCAAATAGAAAAGGGATTGAAATTTGAATATGGAATTCAAAGTGAGATTGGAATTTGAATCAAGGAATTCAAATAGAATTAAATAAAGTTGAATTCATTTTTAAGAAGTTTTAAAAGGTTTATATATATAAATATAATTAAAACGAACTCGCCGCAGCGCTGCAGTTCGTAAAATAGCGATTCGAACTTCAATCGAGTATACCGGACTCAATTGAAGTCGGAATTCTTTGAAACAAGAAACGTCAGGACCGGTTTGATAATAGTTTTCTAATGAAGGAGAAAAATCTGAATTTCGTCGTATAGATTTTGAGATATGTCAAAATCAAATTTTCAGAAAAACAGCGCCAGAACTATTTAACGACCAAAATGGTTTATTTAATATTTTAAAGGGATTTTAAGCAAATAAAATCCGAAGTTTCTATTTAGAAAATTTCAGAGTTGAGTTGTAAAATATATGCGAATTCAAGTTGTGTAAATGAATATGAGTTTTGAAACAGAAACCAGATTTTTGGTTTATTGAATGGAATTAACTAAATTGAATAGAAATTAGTTAAGACGATTTCGAATGGATATTGGGGGTTGAATAAATAAATTCGATTTGAAAATTTATATTCGAAATCAAAAAGAGAACTAGAATTGAAATCAAAATTCAATTTGGTTATGGACGAGTTAAACATTTTGTTTGAACATGTATGTTCAACAAAAAGTGAAATAGGCAAAATGGCCAATTTAAAGAATAAATGGGCGAAACTGAATTCAAACGATTAGATGGTGTTGAATTAAATTGCAAACAGGTGAACATGTGTAAGCAGGTTTGATAGGAAGTATATGAAGATTTAAATTTATGTGCTCGACAACAAGGTACATGTTTAATTCATATATGAAGTTTTATGCGCCGTATCGGCAAGCCGCTTGGCTTTTCCTTTTTCTTTTGATTGAGGAAGATACCGGGAAGCTATTTGAAATTTCCCGATGCTCCCGATACAGGGGAGGTTATGGCGAATTTTTCCGGGAATTTAAGGAGTTAGAATATTTTTAAGATATTTTGATAATTAGAAATCATTTTATCGACATACTGAACTCGATAGTAAAGTGGATATAAAAATCGAATGTTGTAAACAAAAGGGGATAGAGATAAGTGATTGAAATTGTTTTCAATTGCAAATAGAGACATTTTCTAATATATAGAAAATAAAAGAAGTTAATAATTGGAAACGTTTTCCAAATGGCATAAGAGGCAAGATGATTATTGAAAATATTTGGATAACAAATATTGATAAGAGAATATAGAAGAGATTTAATTAATGAAATATTAATTAAAGAGGCCAGCGATTTGTTGATATGTTGGATGAACACTTGTTTTTATTCGATAGTTAAATCACAGACTATCGAAGTTTTTGACCATCGTTGTCAATATGGAGAGACCGGTTGGATTATTATCCGAAGAACCACTCCGTATCGGCATAAGCGTTGCGAACCAAGTATGCTAAATATATTGAAGACGGAGTAAAGTGCAAGGACTTTTCTATTTATAGAAATAGTGCCTTCGGTTTCGTTCAGTCCCAGAACGAACGTATATGGACGAATGTCTGACAGAGTATTTCCAATGATCAAATGGGTTGGTCTGTATGAAGATATATGGTTGCAACGGATTTATCCCTTAGCATAATATCCAGAATATTTGTGCAAACTCAACTAGTGATTAACGGATCTGACGATGTGGCATTCAAAGTGATTGTGTTATCAATGAATGGTAAGTATGCGTAGCCTCAGACCTCAACAACCGGGAAAGGACAAAAATCGGGCAGGCAGCATGGCTATGTGGGTCGCACCCATTAGGGTGTATAATCACCTATCTAGAGAAATTCCTTTTGTTTCTAAATCTATCGATTATGCCCATTCGGGAAACGGTGGTTTGAGTCCAACCGTTGGTGATATACATTCGATACACTCAAGCGAAATGAGTGGTCGGTCATGTGTGGGCCGGGTTGCAAGATGTTCTTGTTGAACCCAGGTGTATTCGCCTCTAGAGATACATCATCGGAAGGTGGTCCCATACCTTGTCATGTTAGAAATCCAATCTCCAATAAGCGCCGTGCGGTTTTTGATTTTATACTATGTATGTGGAGCGTGAGATGCAAGCGTTCTGCTATTTGGTTATTTACTTGATGTAGACATTATTATAATATCACTGGATTTTCGTATCAAAGAGTTTTGGGTTATAGTAAGGTAAAAACCGTCCATGTTTATGTGTGGGCTGGTCTTACTATTATCTTTTCTTTTCGAAAAGAGTTTTGAAAGTTAAACAAGTGGTTAGAGTTTACTCACACCAGTCCCATGACTGACCCAGAGTTTGTTTTGTTTTGTTTTCCCTAAACTCTTGGGTGCCCAAATTTGTACGGGCAGTCAAGTGTTTCAGGCTTTTACAGATACACTTGAAGGAGCTTGAAGCAGGAGGCTTCAACGTTAGTTATTTAGAGTTACTTCCGCTGGATCAAATGTTATGTGTACTCTGATGATGGTATGTATATATGTACAAAACAGATTTGTATTTCGAAGCTTATGTTATATAATATATTTTATTCGTTCCGCTGTGAGTTTGTGATCTTCGTTTTTCTTCTATTCTAATATTTCTTTCTTTCTACTCCTCATCCTCTAACTTCTTTCTAATAATGAGTCGTATTTCTGTGCAATTTGAGTTGGACGTGGGGTGTTTTTAGTCAACTCTGATAGCACGGATTTGCGGGTCGTTACAGGTGGTATCAGAGCTTAGGTTGAGTGAATACCTAGGCTTTTGTGGGATGTGCTCGTTAGAGATAGGGTCAGTAGCACCCTAGAATGAGTTGAGTATATATATACGAGAGAGCGTATTTGTTATTTGATATAAAAATTGTTTTATATTGTGTTGGCTAGTCTGTTGAGTGGTTTATGAATTCTGGTCGAATCGTGGGACGCCACGAAGTCGATAGGGATTTCTAAACACTTGAACAGAAAATACGACATGATATTGTTTTTAAGTGGGTAAATGAAATAATTTTACCCAAAATTCTATTTTGATACAGAAAGAATAATTTTCTAGAATTATTATATTATATGGATGTGTTGATTGTTAGGATTATAATCAAATGAGATTATAAATTTAGAATGGTTATTTATAACCAGAATAGAATTTGTATAGAAATAAAATATACAAATGAGATGAATTAGAATTAAATTCAAACCAGAATTAAGAATTCAAAATCCTGGGAAGTTGGAAATATTTTTCAAAGTATATTAAAGTAATATAGATTTGTTTTAAAGGATTTGAAAGAAAATCATGGGTGTTGAAATAATAAAGCACTGAACTCACTTCAGTGGCTGGGAAATAATTCTGACGATGATTGCAACATCATCAGTGTTCATTTCCGAGTTTCTAAGTGATGAATTGCTGCCTTAGAAAAAGTTTTTGATGGAAATTTGTTTGAAAGAAAACAAGTGGTTTGAAAATTCAAATGTTTTGGATTTGAAGTGAAAACAAATATAAGTATATATTTATGTATTTCAAAGGATTTGAAATGAAAACCCTGGGAATTGAATTCTGGAATTGGAATTTAACTTAAGCAAGTTAAATGGTTCGAGGTTAATAAATTGACTAGAATCAATTTGAAATAAATTGAAATGAATATGAATTAGAATGCATATGAATGGAAACCAAAAGTTTTGGTTGAAATTAAAGTCATAGAAATATGAGGAGTTGGGTTTCAATATAAAGAAGTTTTGAAAAGTAATGAGTTTGTACCATTTTTCCTATCTTAGCAATTTCGAGGACGAAATTATTTTAAGGGGGAAAGAATGTAACGACCCAGATTTTTCGTCGATTTATTTTAAATATTGAATTGATAATATAAATGAATTTTTATATTAATTGGTTTAAAATATTGATTTCGATTTAATATCAAAAATATTAAATTATCAAAATATAAAATATAATCGAAATCGAGGGTAAAAACTGAATCAGTACAATTCAGATGACCGGTATGAATTCTATTTAAATATGAACGATGATAATAGAAATTCATTGATGAAGAATTTATTTATTTTGAATTTAAAATGATTTAATATGGCCGTTTATAGTTACATTCGAATGTAAATTTTAATATCAGTCCCGTGGAGTTCAAAATAACGTTATAATCCGAGAATATTGGTCGTTAAGTTAAAATAAGCGGTTCGGGTTTTCAAAACTAGGGACCGTGAGATATATTATATAAAATCAAATCAAATCTTTCAGCCGACCTACAAACTAAATAAAAAAAAAAAATCTCGCCACCCTATTCTTCTCGAGCCAACTAAATTGTCTGCTATGCTTCATATCAGGAAGGCAGCAAATCAATGGCCTTGTACTCGGTTGTCTCCTCTCCTCCTTTATATAATCGAGCTCGCGTTCAATCTCTAAACCCACGAAAAAACCATCCAAACCACTGTCGACCTTCCTCTTCTCCAGTTATTCAAAAACCAAGTCAACTCCTCCGAAATTAAAAAGACAGAAATAGAAAAAAAAAAAAAAAAGGGGCGACCGCGATTTTTTCTGGAGCTCAAACATCGGAAGAGCCAGCGGTAGGAAGGGGGTTCTCGAACTTGAAGCCTGCGTTAGGGATTGGTTGCGATAAAGGGTAAAGGTCGCGATGGCATTGGAGAACTCGAATTCGATTTAGGGCATTTCGATTTAGGGCCAGAAGCGGATGTGGAAGACCGCGGTTCTGGTTAGAGGTCGAGGACGACGAAGGACTCAAAAGGGACGAGCTCGACAGTAGCGGTTCTGGTGGAAGGGAGGTGTTCGATCCAATGATTTGGGGATTTAAATTTTGTCACCATCGGCCTGGGTTGCATCATCGATTCTGGCGTTGCTTTTGGGTTCGCAAAGATGAAGCGTTCAAATGGAAGAAGGGTCATCGATGGGTTCAGGAAGGGAAACAGGGACCGAAGAGAAAAGGGAAATTTAAATAAAGAATTTAAGGTATATTTTAGTTTATTCTTAATTTAAATTTATATTGAGATTGATATAAAAATTGGTAGTTGATTTAACCAATCTGAATACCTTGTACGAATTAGCATTTTAGTTAGAACTGAATTCGTACATTGATAAAAGAAAAGGAAATGGTGTTTACCATTAATTTGGAAATTTATTTAAAGTAAATTAATTTATTTAATTGGAAATAGATTAAATATATAGAAATTAGTTAGTAAAGGATAAAATCTGTAAACTAAAGTAGTTAAGGATTAAATTGGAATTTAATTTACATATGAGTAATTAATTTAAATTAATTTAGTGAAGTTCAAAAACTGAAATATATTTATATTATTTACATTGAAAACAGATGTACAAAGGAATCGTGAAATCTATACGATAAGCTCAAATGGGGTACTCGACGAATTACATGACTGGTGAGTAAATCTCACTCACCTTTTATTTATGATTATTTTTATTTCGTTAAAAATAATGGTTGTTGTGCTCGTTTGGATTTTTCTGCTTGCTTTATATATATTAGTTATTTAGGCTATATATATATATATATTGGGTTGATTGATTGGTTGAATTCCCGCAGTCTCATTAGCGGATGCCCGCAGTTTCATAGCGGATGATTACCCTATACGCCCCACGCTATGATTAGTGGATGACCTTCTATACCGCGATATTCTGCCACGAAGCAGAATTGATATTATTTATGTGCTAACATCTGTGGATGCAGGAAACAGGTTGGAGGAATCCAACTGGATTCCTCAAAAATATATTATCTGGTTGTTTATTTGGTTGCATATATATTGTTATATATGATGTGTTAGAAAAATAAATAATTGGTTGCTTTGTGTGTTTTATCACTGGGCTTAAGTAATGATATTTAAAAATATCGTGGAAGGATATTTGGGATCTAAAAAGGGAAAATTCTATTTTTAAATAGAATTTGAATTTTAAATGGAATAGAAATATAAAACTTGTTTTTTTGAAAAATATAACAAGTAGTTTCTTTTTAAACGAAGTTTATAAATAGTTCTTTTATAACGAAGTTATAAATGAAGTGAAGAGAATTATCATTTGATAATTCAGAAATAGAAATACAAGTGTGAAATTGAAATTCGAAATGAAATTTCAAAACAGGATGTGAAAGGAAATTTTTAAATATATAACTCAAATGAAATTTGAGTATAACATTTGAATTTTAAAGGGAGTTCAAATATTTGAATTTTAAAAGGAGATTGAATATTAGAAATTCAAATAGAAGTTCAAATAGAATTTGAATAGACGAAATTTGATTGGAAAATAGAATTTGAATTCAAGAAATTAAAATAAGATTTGAATTCAAGGGAATTCGAATAAAGGAATTCAAATAGAGATTTGAATGTAGAATTTCAAAATAGAATTTGAAATATAGAATTTCAAAGAAAAATTGAATAGAATTTGAAATATAGTATTTCAAGGAAGAATTCAAATGTGAAATTTGAATAAAGATTTGAATGGAATTTAAATATGAAATTTAAATAGAGATTTGAAATAGAAATTCGAGTATTGAATTTGAACATGGAATTGAATACAGAAAATTCAAGTAGAAATTTGAATATGAGATTTCAAAATAGAATTTGAAATAAACTTTGAAAAATAGTATTTCAAAGTAGAATTGGAAATAGAAATTCAAATAGGATTTCAAAATAGGAAATCCAAATGGTTTTTAAATGGAATTTGAATTTAAGGGAATTCAAATGGATTTGAGTGAAGTAATTCAAATGGTGTAAAAAAATAAATAAATAAAATAGTTTGAATATTAGAATTCAAATGGGATTGGAGATGAATTTGAATATTAGAATTCAAATGGAAAAGGAAAATGAAATTTGAATATAAGAGATTCAAATTGAATTCAAATAGGGTTTAATCTATGGGATTTGAATATGAAATTCAAATGGGTTTTAAACTATGGAATTTCAAATATAGAATTTAAAAAGGAGTTTGAATATTTGAATTTCAATAAATTTCAAATATAAAAATTGGAATATAGAAGTTCAAATGGAATTTAAAAATAGAGTTTGAATAAAAGAATTCAAAGGAATTCAAGTATTGAATTTGAATATAGGGAATTCAAATAGGAATTTAAGTATTGAATTTGAATATCAAATAGAAAAGGGATTGAAATTTGAATATGGAATTCAAAGTGAGATTGGAATTTGAATCAAGGAATTCAAATAGAATTAAATAAAGTTGAATTCATTTTTAAGAAGTTTTAAAAGGTTTATATATATAAATATAATTAAAACGAACTCGCCGCAGCGCTGCAGTTCGTAAAATAGCGATTCGAACTTCAATCGAGTATACCGGACTCAATTGAAGTCGGAATTCTTTGAAACAAGAAACGTCAGGACCGGTTTGATAATAGTTTTCTAATGAAGGAGAAAAATCTGAATTTCGTCGTATAGATTTTGAGATATGTCAAAATCAAATTTTCAGAAAAACAGCGCCAGAACTATTTAACGACCAAAATGGTTTATTTAATATTTTAAAGGGATTTTAAGCAAATAAAATCCGAAGTTTCTATTTAGAAAATTTCAGAGTTGAGTTGTAAAATATATGCGAATTCAAGTTGTGTAAATGAATATGAGTTTTGAAACAGAAACCAGATTTTTGGTTTATTGAATGGAATTAACTAAATTGAATAGAAATTAGTTAAGACGATTTCGAATGGATATTGGGGGTTGAATAAATAAATTCGATTTGAAAATTTATATTCGAAATCAAAAAGAGAACTAGAATTGAAATCAAAATTCAATTTGGTTATGGACGAGTTAAACATTTTGTTTGAACATGTATGTTCAACAAAAAGTGAAATAGGCAAAATGGCCAATTTAAAGAATAAATGGGCGAAACTGAATTCAAACGATTAGATGGTGTTGAATTAAATTGCAAACAGGTGAACATGTGTAAGCAGGTTTGATAGGAAGTATATGAAGATTTAAATTTATGTGCTCGACAACAAGGTACATGTTTAATTCATATATGAAGTTTTATGCGCCGTATCGGCAAGCCGCTTGGCTTTTCCTTTTTCTTTTGATTGAGGAAGATACCGGGAAGCTATTTGAAATTTCCCGATGCTCCCGATACAGGGGAGGTTATGGCGAATTTTTCCGGGAATTTAAGGAGTTAGAATATTTTTAAGATATTTTGATAATTAGAAATCATTTTATCGACATACTGAACTCGATAGTAAAGTGGATATAAAAATCGAATGTTGTAAACAAAAGGGGATAGAGATAAGTGATTGAAATTGTTTTCAATTGCAAATAGAGACATTTTCTAATATATAGAAAATAAAAGAAGTTAATAATTGGAAACGTTTTCCAAATGGCATAAGAGGCAAGATGATTATTGAAAATATTTGGATAACAAATATTGATAAGAGAATATAGAAGAGATTTAATTAATGAAATATTAATTAAAGAGGCCAGCGATTTGTTGATATGTTGGATGAACACTTGTTTTTATTCGATAGTTAAATCACAGACTATCGAAGTTTTTGACCATCGTTGTCAATATGGAGAGACCGGTTGGATTATTATCCGAAGAACCACTCCGTATCGGCATAAGCGTTGCGAACCAAGTATGCTAAATATATTGAAGACGGAGTAAAGTGCAAGGACTTTTCTATTTATAGAAATAGTGCCTTCGGTTTCGTTCAGTCCCAGAACGAACGTATATGGACGAATGTCTGACAGAGTATTTCCAATGATCAAATGGGTTGGTCTGTATGAAGATATATGGTTGCAACGGATTTATCCCTTAGCATAATATCCAGAATATTTGTGCAAACTCAACTAGTGATTAACGGATCTGACGATGTGGCATTCAAAGTGATTGTGTTATCAATGAATGGTAAGTATGCGTAGCCTCAGACCTCAACAACCGGGAAAGGACAAAAATCGGGCAGGCAGCATGGCTATGTGGGTCGCACCCATTAGGGTGTATAATCACCTATCTAGAGAAATTCCTTTTGTTTCTAAATCTATCGATTATGCCCATTCGGGAAACGGTGGTTTGAGTCCAACCGTTGGTGATATACATTCGATACACTCAAGCGAAATGAGTGGTCGGTCATGTGTGGGCCGGGTTGCAAGATGTTCTTGTTGAACCCAGGTGTATTCGCCTCTAGAGATACATCATCGGAAGGTGGTCCCATACCTTGTCATGTTAGAAATCCAATCTCCAATAAGCGCCGTGCGGTTTTTGATTTTATACTATGTATGTGGAGCGTGAGATGCAAGCGTTCTGCTATTTGGTTATTTACTTGATGTAGACATTATTATAATATCACTGGATTTTCGTATCAAAGAGTTTTGGGTTATAGTAAGGTAAAAACCGTCCATGTTTATGTGTGGGCTGGTCTTACTATTATCTTTTCTTTTCGAAAAGAGTTTTGAAAGTTAAACAAGTGGTTAGAGTTTACTCACACCAGTCCCATGACTGACCCAGAGTTTGTTTTGTTTTGTTTTCCCTAAACTCTTGGGTGCCCAAATTTGTACGGGCAGTCAAGTGTTTCAGGCTTTTACAGATACACTTGAAGGAGCTTGAAGCAGGAGGCTTCAACGTTAGTTATTTAGAGTTACTTCCGCTGGATCAAATGTTATGTGTACTCTGATGATGGTATGTATATATGTACAAAACAGATTTGTATTTCGAAGCTTATGTTATATAATATATTTTATTCGTTCCGCTGTGAGTTTGTGATCTTCGTTTTTCTTCTATTCTAATATTTCTTTCTTTCTATTCCTCATCCTCTAACTTCTTTCTAATAATGAGTCGTATTTCTGTGCAATTTGAGTTGGACGTGGGGTGTTTTTAGTCAACTCTGATAGCACGGATTTGCGGGTCGTTACACCTTGGTCACCACGTTGTTGCCCCTCTATATAAATGCTACTCCATCCTTCTCCTCTTTCGCATCAGTAATGGAGAAAAACTCCAACTTCCAAACAAAAAAAAAACGATAAAAAAAGATAAAAACGCATGAAGGTTTAAGGGATCAAGCAGAAGGATGTAGAGATGGGTGGTGAGAGATACTGGAACAGACGAGCTGGCATGGGAGAGAGTAAAGTTGCGGAAAAAATATATGATGAAATGCTAAAACGTTGGGAAAGGGAGAGTTGTATATGGGGGTGTCACGATGGGTTTGTACAGCAAATGGGAACGGTGCGTTCATGGTTGTTGGGAAGAAGAAGAAGTGGTGCGGGTTTGAGTACTGATCGATGGGGTGGGCTGTATTTTTAAGGAGCAGGCCTTGGGCCAACGGAAATAAAAAAAAGAGAGAAGGATTGAACCGGCGGAAAGGCTACTGCGTTGAAAGGGTGAGGACGGAAATCATGGGTTACACACTAAGGACATTTGGCCAAGATACATACATGGGTAAGGTTCCCGTTTAAAGTAACAAAGTTTAAGTAATTAATATAACTTACCATTCTACCTTAATCCTATATGCAAAAGGGTGGATTTTTGCAGGCGTCCATTGTGTTAGTACAGTACGGTTTAAATAATACGGACCACTTTCTAGTTATGCACAGACCAAATTTGTTTAATACGCTGATTTGTTAAAACGTATACGATAACCAGTTAGTAGTGTACTGAATTAAACTAAGTTGCTAACCCCTATGATTAAACGTATGTTGAATTAGTGATAACATATATGTTAGGTTGATTAGTATTATAACTGGATCTTTAACACCGTGTCGTGCAGCTTGTATAAATGTATACCAGTGCTTAAACTATCCAATCGGGTTCTAACGAAACAAAAGGAGATTAAGACACCGTATTTATTAGTTAAAATTGATAAGTGTTGATTAGTTTTAATTAAAAGTTAATTAATTAAAATATAAAACATATAATTTATTCGTATATGAACAGAGTGAAACAAAACAAACACTGTCGGGGTCCGTATCGACGGACCTAACCGTTCGGAGCTGGTTTGGACGTATGGGAATCAACTGAACTAACGTTCAACGTCAGATCAGATCAAGGTGAGTTAAACTCACTCAGTTACCCTTTTTATATTTTATATAAATTGGGTATTTTTATTTTGTGTGCTCTGCTTGCAAATGGTTGACTGTTTTGCTAGTTATCTGCTTATCTGTTGATTTAACCAATGAAATTAAACTGTGTTTAATTTCAGTGAAATACCAAGTCGTTATTTTTAACGATTGGTTCCAATAAAGGTGACTCACCTTGGTTGGTCACGTTTATTTATAAACGTGTTTAAATGGTTGAATTGTTTGAATTGCTTATGATTGATGTTAAATGGTCGTTATTTAGTTTATCAGTTAAACAAAACTGAACAGTCTGATTTGAGATAACCATTTTGTATACAGGGAAGAACAGGTTGGAGGGATCCAACCGGATTCCTCAAATATATTATTTATTTCATATTTTCCCATATGAACTGTCCTGTTTGGTTGATTGATTATTGATTTGGACTGGGAATTCAACCCGTGTTGTGTTTAAACCAGTGAGCGGTATTGGTTGAGTATTTAGCAGCGTATGGCCTATAAAATCAATCGTGTTATAAATATTGATTCACCGTCAGGTGAATCGATAAAGATGAGGTTATAAAATTTATTATATAACTGGAGTTGGATTTTTAATATATTATTTTGAATAAAAGTTATAATAGGAAATTAAATAAATATTTTATTTATTTAAGACTTTGATTGTTATTAAATTATTTTATAAAGTAAATATTGATGTTAATCAGATTTACGAGTATGAGAACAAGTAATGAATCGAAGGATTAAACTTTGATAATTGTTTGTAAAGAAAACAATTAATGGGATTATTTAAATTAATTATATTTTTAATTAATTTAAAGTGAGGATTAATTGGAATCGATTAACGAGATAATCAATTTTTGGGTTAATTAAATCGATCGTTTGAATTGGAATTTGATTATCAAAATTGATGTGTTTTGATTTGAATAGTTTAATAAATATTGTTTAAATCTAAACAAGGTTTTAAAAAAAAGGGATTTACCGTTGAATTTTGTTATTAAAGAAATTAACTACTCATGTAGTTAATGAGTGAAATAAATTATTATTTTAATTAATAATAATTTAGACAATTACTTTTCAAAAGTAATTGAAGTGAAATGAAATCAAAGGAGATTGGAAATAAGCGAATCTGGTTAAAGAACTAGGTTATAGGGTTGTATAACCAAATCCAATAGTTAAATGGAATTTGTTTGAGACTATAATGAAATATTGATTTTGATTACAACCTAAGTTTATCGGAGGATAAGAACGTTGTTGATCAAGGTCTGAGAGGTAATTAAAATACCCCAACTTGAACAACGTCGGGATTATCTGAAGATAGTATTAGTTGGTAATCGTAAGAGACGTTTGTGAATATGTTTTGAAATCTAAACAGCGACTTTAGCGTTGTTGTTATAATGTTTTGTGAATCTAATAGCGAGTTTAGCGCTGTTGCTATGGTAAATGTTTTGTAAACCTAAAACAGCGATTATAGTGCTGTTGTTTGTAAATCTAAATAGTAATTATAACGCTATTGTTATAACATATGTGCTATAAATTTCTTTGTTAAAACTAATGGATTTCCGAATTTAAAAGATGATTGGAAGGAAGATTTAAATAGGAAATTGAATATAGTTATTCGAGATAGAATTAGCCAAACATAATTATTTGGCTAAGTTGCCATTTCGTACGACTGCTAGCGTAATTCGCAGGGCTGCAGATAGCCTACGGCGGTCGGATGTTTCCTGAGGGAATCAGGCGTAACCATTGTGATCGCTGCGATCTAGAGTCAAGCGAATGGAGTTAAGTCAAATGTTAGTTAATCGATTAAAGTTAAATCAAATTAGAGTTATTCAAATATCAGATTTTTTGAATGTTAAAAGAGACAGAAGTTTTAATGTAACAAAAGTAAATCAATTGTTAAAGGCCAAGTGATGCTGAATACAGAATCAGTGAACTCATTGGAGTGTCATGTTTGAAACACTGTATATTTTGATAGTTAAAACACCGACTATCAAATCTGTCTAGTGCGATTGTTGGTATGGAAAGACCGGGATCGAATTTATATTCGAAAACCATTCTGACCAACGAATACGTGAAGAGATCAGAAGATGATCGAGATGGTGCTGTGAAGACCGTGGATTATCATATACGGAAGAACCACTAATATTCTTTGCCTGGCAAGCAGAGATAAGCTGTGATTCTGTCGTGGTTGGAATCAACGGGTTGCAAGGACTACTCGCTACTGATCCATGGGGTGATTCCTATATGGATGTAGTAGGAGAGTGCCTTCGGTTCATCCTGTTCCTGGATGACGTATATGGACGAATGTCTGACAGAGTATTTCCAAAGGATCACGTACGTTGATTTCTTCAAACGTGCTATGGTTGTTGGCAGAGAATTGCCGCTCTCTTAGCTTCCAGCTAGAGTATTTTTGTGGATATCAATTAGTGATATCTGATGGATTTGACGATGTGGCATTCAAAGTAAATGGCGACCAGATGTCAAGAGTTAATTCTGGCCTCAAGCCTCATCAACCGGGAAATGACAAAAATCGGGCAGGCAGCATGGCTATGTGGGTCGCTCCCATTAGGGTGTATGATCACCTATCTAGAGGAAGTCCTATTTGTTTCTTAAATCTATGTTTCGATGCTATCCCTTTTCGGGAGACGGTTGCTGATCCCAACCGTCGGTGATATACATTCGATACACTCAAGCGAAATGAGTGGTCGGTCATGTGAGGGCCGGGTTGCAAGAAGTTCTTGTTGAACCCAGTGTATTCGTCTCTAGAGATACACGATCGGCAGGTAGTCCCATACCTTGTCAAGGTCGGAATCCAATATCCAATAAGCGCCTGCGGGTTTTTGATTGTATACTATATATGTGGAGCGTGAGATGCAAGCGTTCCACTAGATTGTTAATTATTTGTATTTAGACATTATTATAATATCAGAAAAGATATTGGTTTCAAAACTGTTTTGGGTTATCGTAAGGTAAAAACCGTCCGTGTTTATGTGTGGATTTGGTCTTACGATTATCCTTTTCTTTTGAAAAGATTTTTGAACTTTAAAATCATGATTGGATGATTTACCCTTATTACTGTGCGAGTTTATCTCACTCTGGTTCACCAGACTGACCCGGTGTTTTGTAAATGCTCGGGTTAGGCCGGGTTGTACAGGTTCAGGTTATCGACTGCTATGAAGAGACGAGCTGGAAGAGTCCAGACGTATGATATTACTACTATTCCGCTGTGTGTTGTATATGGGAACAGACTATTATAACTGTCCCATGGTATGATGTACTCTGATACTGTAAGTATTTTAAAGCTTTCAATAAAGATTATTTCTGTATTATGTTTTGTTCCGCTGCGATGTGAGACTTTGTGTGGTGTTTCTTCTTCTTATTCTATTCAATATTTCTACCTTATCTATTCTCACCCTCTAACTTCTTTCTATTAATGATCTGGAATGTTCGATGTCTGAATGGTCAACACGGTAGTTTGATGTTGATTTTCGGAGTCGAAAATCCCAGTTCGTTACAGTGGTATCAAAGCTGAAGGTTAAGTGATTACCTTGGCTCTGTGGCCTGACTCAGTAGAGATGGGGTTAGCAATACCCAAGATTGAGTTTGAGTGTATAATATACGAGGGAACGTATTTGTAGATTTTATAAAAATTGTTTTATATTGTGGAGATTTATTTGCTTGAGTTGTTTATGAGTTCTGATCGATCAGTTTGATCCACTGTATCGATAGGGGTTTATAAACACTCGAATACGATGGGTCGTCACGATATGTTTTGAAAAGAGGGTAAATGAAATAATTTTACCCAAATTATATTTTAATATAAAAGAATGATATATATTTGAAGTGTTATAGTATATTGGATGTGTTGGTTGATTATAATTGAAATGGTTATATAAATAACCAGTTAGAATGCGTATAATATAAAAGCAGATTTATTAAATCTGAAATTAAAATCAGAATTGGAATTAAAATTCCTTAAAGTGGGAAAGATGATTGCAAATGAACTTGGATTGAATATATGAGAATTTTAAAATCCTGGGAGATTTTAAATTGTTTTACGAGCATTGGGTTTAGTATTTTGAAAGGATTTCAAAATGAAAATGTTTAAATACGGTTTTGATAAGTGATATAGTATTGAACTCACTTCGATAGCTGGGAAATAACTCTGAGGATGCTGGCCACATCATCAGTGTTCATTTCCTAGTTCTAAGTGACGGATTACTACCAAAAATCTTGTTTTGAATTGTTTTGAGAAAAACAAGTTGTTTTGAATCCTGAAAAGGAATATTTGATTTTGAAAGAGCTGAACTATTTAAAAACTCCCAGAGAAATTGTTTGAACAAAAACAAAATTTAAATAGAAATTGTGAAAACAAATATAAATTGAATTGAAACCAATTAACTGGAAATTTAATCGAGATATAATATATCTAGTCGAATCAGATTTTGAATTTGGGAGACAGGAATCTGAAATGGTATTGGACTGGTGAGTTAAGAGGTGAAATTGATAATGGATGGAAAAGGAGTTAAGAATGGGATTTGGCTTGGACGCCTGAAGGATTTGGTTTGAGGATAAAATTGGAATTTTGTCTGGAAATGCATCTGTATATGCTGACAGGGTAGCAGATGGAAAGGATATAAGGATATGCCCGACAAAAAGGTACACGTTTATTTTATATGGGTTTGGTGATTTATGAGCCAATATGGCAAGCCGCTTGGCTGTTTTATTTTCTTTTGAAGTGGAGAAGGCCCAGAAAGGCGAGTTGTGGTTGTACCGATTGAGCCGTACAGAGGAGGTGCTGGCGAAATTTTTCGAAAATTTAAAGTGTTAGAAAACTTTCGATATTTTTGAAAATATTTATTTACGATATTGAATTGAGTTTCAATTTATAGTAAAATTGGATTTGAAAATAAATGAGTTATAACGTTCTTTCTTACCTTAGCAATTTCGAGGACGAAATTATTCTAAGGGGGGAAGAATGTAACGACCCGTGTTTTTGCCCGTTAAATATTTAATTTAATTTATTTATTTTAAATATTATATCGGGAATATTAATGGAATTTAATATTTAATTCGATAATAATACGAAGTTGAACGTTAATTTTATTTATATAATATAAAACGAGCTCAAAAATGGCGTGCAGTTCGTGAAATGAAGTTTTGAACTTCAACTGAGAATACAGGATTCGATATAAGTCGGATTTCTGTGAAACAAGACACGTTGGAACCGTATTGACGATAATTTTCATATGGAAGAGAAAAATCCATATTCCGTGTTATAGATAGTAAGTTATGGCCAAATCAAATTTTGAAATAGTCGCTATGGAAATTCGTTATTAAATTATAGGCCTTTAAAATAGCCGTTTTGCAAACGGACTCAGTTTTCGATGAAACCAGTTTCATTAGAACCGTATCGTTAAATTATTGTACGGTGGTGAGTGGCGTGGAAAACCGATGTCGTATGTGGCCACTGTAGCCAAAAACGCTCGTTCAAATTCTATAGCGTGTATTTAAATATGTAAATGGATATTGGAGTGTAACTTGAGCAGACGATCGAATTAGGCCACGAAACCAGTCCCGTTGAGTTCGTATCGTCGATTAGAGTCAGAATAAGTATATAGTTTGTTATTTTTAGAGACCGGAAAATTTGGTGTAAAAAGGGGTATTGCGGTTCGGGGTAAAAACAGCCTATCGGACAAACAGTCTCAGAATGCGATGAAACTAGTGCCATTGGGTTCGTATCGAAAAGTTATTGTAGGATTTCAAGGTTTCAAGTTGATTTTATTTATCTGGTGATCGTGGTAAAATTAAACGCGTGTTCATTTCTGGTTTTATAAAGGAAATTTTTTCATACGACCTCGGATTTCGACGAAACTTGTCCCATTGGGACCAGAATACCTTTATACATTAAGAATAGTTTTTTTTATCAGTAAACAGAAATCATTTATAGTGATTGTATCATGTTACTTGAGGATGAAGTATTGGGTAATATTATTTAATAAAAAAAAAAAAACCGTACCCTCTAAGCTAAAAAAAAAGATATGCTGAATCTATATAAATTAAAATAGACAGGCTATAACATAAAAGCATGCGCACACATCACTTCAAACATAGCAGTCTAAACAGAAAGTAGCGAACCATGTATAAACCCTACCCCGTAACTTCATTGGCGCAGACATAGATTGAACCATGCACATGAGCTTGTTCCCATACGTACACACAATGAAGGGAAAGAACGATGCAAACCTACCCTCGCCTGGACACCTTGGTCACCACGTTGTTGCCCCTCTATATAAATGCTACTCCATCCTTCTCCTCTTTCGCATCAGTAATGGAGAAAAACTCCAACTTCCGAACAAAAAAAAACGATAAAAAAAGATAAAAACGCATGAAGGTTTAAGGGATCAAGCAGAAGGATGTAGAGATGGGTGGTGAGAGATACTGGAACAGACGAGCTGGCATGGGAGAGAGTAAAGTTGCGGAAAAAAATATATGATGAAATGCTAAAACGTTGGGAAAGGGAGAGTTGTATATGGGGGTGTCACGATGGGTTTGTACAGCAAATGGGAACAGTGCGTTCATGGTAGTTGGGAAGAAGAAGAAGTGGTGCGGGTTTGAGTACTGATCGATGGGGTGGGCTGTATTTTTAAGGAGCAGGCCTTGGGCCAACGGAAATAAAAAAAAGAGAGAAGGATTGAACCGGCGGAAAGGCTACTGCGTTGAAAGGGTGAGGACGGAAATCATGGGTTACACACTAAGGACATTTGGCCAAGATACATACATGGGTAAGGTTCCCGTTTAAAGTAACAAAGTTTAAGTAATTAATATAACTTACCATTCTACCTTAATCCTATATGCAAAAGGGTGGATTTTTGCAGGCGTCCATTGTGTTAGTACAGTACGGTTTAAATAATACGGACCACTTTCTAGTTATGCACAGACCAAATTTGTTTAATACGCTGATTTGTTAAAACGTATACGATAACCAGTTAGTAGTGTACTGAATTAAACTAAGTTTCTAACCCCTATGATTAAACGTATGTTGAATTAGTGATAACATATATGTTAGGTTGATTAGTATTATAACTGGATCTTTAACACCGTGTCGTGCAGCTTGTATAAATGTATACCAGTGCTTAAACTATCCAATCGGGTTCTAACGAAACAAAAGGAGATTAAGACACCGTATTTATTAGTTAAAATTGATAAGTGTTGATTAGTTTTAATTAAAAGTTAATTAATTAAAATATAAAACATATAATTTATTCGTATATGAACAGAGTGAAACAAAACAAACACTGTCGGGGTCCGTATCGACGGACCTAACCGTTCGGAGCTGGTTTGGACGTATGGGAATCAACTGAACTAACGTTCAACGTCAGATCAGATCAAGGTGAGTTAAACTCACTCAGTTACCCTTTTTATATTTTATATAAATTGGGTATTTTTATTTTGTGTGCTCTGCTTGCAAATGGTTGACTGTTTTGCTAGTTATCTGCTTATCTGTTGATTTAACCAATGAAATTAAACTGTGTTTAATTTCAGTGAAATACCAAGTCGTTATTTTTAACGATTGGTTCCAATAAAGGTGACTCACCTTGGTTGGTCACGTTTATTTATAAACGTGTTTAAATGGTTGAATTGTTTGAATTGCTTATGATTGATGTTAAATGGTCGTTATTTAGTTTATCAGTTAAACAAAACTGAACAGTCTGATTTGAGATAACCATTTTGTATACAGGGAAGAACAGGTTGGAGGGATCCAACCGGATTCCTCAAATATATTATTTATTTCATATTTTCCCATATGAACTGTCCTGTTTGGTTGATTGATTATTGATTTGGACTGGGAATTCAACCCGTGTTGTGTTTAAACCAGTGAGCGGTATTGGTTGAGTATTTAGCAGCGTATGGCCTATAACATCAATCGTGTTATAAATATTGATTCACCGTCAGGTGAATCGATAAAGATGAGGTTATAAAATTTATTAAATAACTGGAGTTGGATTTTTAATATATTATTTTGAATAAAAGTTATAATAGGAAATTAAATAAATATTTTATTTATTTAAGACTTTGATTGTTATTAAATTATTTTATAAAGTAAATACTGACGTTAATCAGATTTACGAGTATGAGAACAAGTAATGAATCGAAGGATTAAACTTTGATAATTGTTTGTAAAGAAAACAATTAATGGGATTATTTAAATTAATTATATTTTTAATTAATTTAAAGTGAGGATTAATTGGAATCGATTAACGAGATAATCAATTTTTGGGTTAATTAAATCGATCGTTTGAATTGGAATTTGATTATCAAAATTGATGTGTTTTGATTTGAATAGTTTAATAAATATTGTTTAAATCTAAACAAGGTTTTAAAAAAAAGGGATTTACCGTTGAATTTTGTTATTAAAGAAATTAACTACTCATGTAGTTAATGAGTGAAATAAATTATTATTTTAATTAATAATAATTTAGACAATTACTTTTCAAAAGTAATTGAAGTGAAATGAAATCAAAGGAGATTGGAAATAAGTGAATCTGGTTAAAGAACTAGGTTATAGGGTTGTATAACCAAATCCAATAGTTAAATGGAATTTGTTTGAGACTATAATGAAATATTGATTTTGATTACAACCTATGTTTATCGGAGGATAAGAACGTTGTTGATCAAGGTCTGAGAGGTAATTAAAATACCCCAACTTGAACAACGTCGGGATTATCTGAAGATAGTATTAGTTGGTAATCGTAAGAGACGTTTGTGAATATGTTTTGAAATCTAAACAGCGACTTTAGCGCTGTTGTTATAATGTTTTGTGAATCTAATAGCGAGTTTAGCGCTGTTGCTATGGTAAATGTTTTGTAAACCTAAAACAGCGATTATAGTGCTGTTGTTTGTAAATCTAAATAGTAATTATAACGCTATTGTTATAACATATGTGCTATAAATTTCTTTGTTAAAACTAATGGATTTCCGAATTTAAAAGATGATTGGAAGGAAGATTTAAATAGGAAATTGAATATAGTTATTCGAGATAGAATTAGCCAAACATAATTATTCGGCTAAGTTGCCATTTCGTACGACTGCTAGCGTAATTCGCAGGGCTGCAGATAGCCTACGGCGGTCGGATGTTTCCTGAGGGAATCAGGCGTAACCATTGTGATCGCTGCGATCTAGAGTCAAGCGAATGGAGTTAAGTCAAATGTTAGTTAATCGATTAAAGTTAAATCAAATTAGAGTTATTCAAATATCAGATTTTTTGAATGTTAAAAGAGACAGAAGTTTTAATGTAACAAAAGTAAATCAATTGTTAAAGGCCAAGTGATGCTGAATACAGAATCAGTGAACTCATTGGAGTGTCATGTTTGAAACACTGTATATTTTGATAGTTAAAACACCGACTATCAAATCTGTCTAGTGCGATTGTTGGTATGGAAAGACCGGGATCGAATTTATATTCGAAAACCATTCTGACCAACGAATACGTGAAGAGATCAGAAGATGATCGAGATGGTGCTGTGAAGACCGTGGATTATCATATACGGAAGAACCACTAATATTCTTTGCCTGGCAAGCAGAGATAAGCTGTGATTCTGTCGTGGTTGGAATCAACGGGTTGCAAGGACTACTCGCTACTGATCCATGGGGTGATTCCTATATGGATGTAGTAGGAGAGTGCCTTCGGTTCATCCTGTTCCTGGATGACGTATATGGACGAATGTCTGACAGAGTATTTCCAAAGGATCACGTACGTTGATTTCTTCAAACGTGCTATGGTTGTTGGCAGAGAATTGCCGCTCTCTTAGCTTCCAGCTAGAGTATTTTTGTGGATATCAATTAGTGATATCTGATGGATTTGACGATGTGGCATTCAAAGTAAATGGCGACCAGATGTCAAGAGTTAATTCTGGCCTCAAGCCTCATCAACCGGGAAATGACAAAAATCGGGCAGGCAGCATGGCTATGTGGGTCGCTCCCATTAGGGTGTATGATCACCTATCTAGAGGAAGTCCTGTTTGTTTCTTAAATCTATGTTTCGATGCTGTCCCTTTTCGGGAGACGGTTGCTGATCCCAACCGTCGGTGATATACATTCGATACACTCAAGCGAAATGAGTGGTCGGTCATGTGAGGGCCGGGTTGCAAGAAGTTCTTGTTGAACCCAGTGTATTCGTCTCTAGAGATACACCATCGGCAGGTGGTCCCATACCTTGTCAAGGTCGGAATCCAATATCCAATAAGCGCCTGCGGGTTTTTGATTGTATACTATATATGTGGAGCGTGAGATGCAAGCGTTCCACTAGATTGTTAATTATTTGTATTTAGACATTATTATAATATCAGAAAAGATATTGGTTTCAAAACTGTTTTGGGTTATCGTAAGGTAAAAACCGTCCGTGTTTATGTGTGGATTTGGTCTTACGATTATCCTTTTCTTTTGAAAAGATTTTTGAACTTTAAAATCATGATTGGATGATTTACCCTTATTACTGTGCGAGTTTATCTCACTCTGGTTCACCAGACTGACCCGGTGTTTTGTAAATGCTCGGGTTAGGCCGGGTTGTACAGGTTCAGGTTATCGACTGCTATGAAGAGACGAGCTGGAAGAGTCCAGACGTATGATATTACTACTATTCCGCTGTGTGTTGTATATGGGAACAGACTATTATAACTGTCCCATGGTATGATGTACTCTGATACTGTAAGTATTTTAAAGCTTTCAATAAAGATTATTTCTGTATTATGTTTTGTTCCGCTGCGATGTGAGACTCTGTGTGGTGTTTCTTCTTCTTCTTCTATTCAATATTTCTACCTTATCTATTCTCACCCTCTAACTTCTTTCTATTAATGATCTGGAATGTTCGATGTCTGAATGGTCAACACGGTAGTTTGATGTTGATTTTCGGAGTCGAAAATCCCAGTTCGTTACAATATCGTTCACGTCAAAATGGCGTCAATCTAATCAATACGGCTTCATTTATTCCTATTTTCAAATATTTCTTTTTCAAATATTTCTATTTCAAATATTTCTATTTTAAAACTGGAATGAGGCCCAATCAATTACCATATAATGTTAATTATATGGATTTTATACAACACATGTATATATCAACAACGTTGAATAATCAACCATCATCCAAAGTGCATTCTATACTGTATAAGCATCAAATATAAATATTCAACGCTTATAACAGCCTGTCAATCAATCGATCGACATACAACTAAACAATCGGGATTAGTATGCGTCTAATATCATCCCAATACCCGTGTGGGGTTTCAAGCAATCAAACATAGATTTTTATTTGTGCAGTTGGGCGATGTGTAAAATTTATTGTCCCAATCAATGTCCTTCAAATAGGTGTACATAAACAAACCGTCCGGTTTGTAAATGAATATTTATTTATTCACTTCCACGTTAAAAATTATATTTTTAACGATAAAACATTTTATTTTAACATATGAATTTCTATTCAGTTCATTTATTCAATAAAATGATATTTTTATTTTTCTAACATATTTTAGAAAATTTCGGCGGCATAACGGCACGATACTAGAAACGGGACGAGGACTAGCCTTATCCCCGGTCTAGTGAAGGCCCACGCCATTCACACATCAATCAAATCCATTCCATTTCACCAAACAATTCAATTCAAACCAAATAATCTAACCAACTACACAACCAATCAATTTAACAAACAAGCCATCCATGGTCTGTGGATGACGGGTGTCGTGTGTTACTAAACACCGTCTGCATCCTAGTACATATTTATAACTAGAAAATTAAATTGAAAGGTGAGAAGTTCTCACAGATAGCTATCCAATCCTCTTGACTCTTCTTTGATAGAAATCATCGCCATTCTCGCCCTTTGTCGCTTTCATTGTCCGCTTTCACTACATATGTAAAAATCGGATTTTTACTTCGCTATTCAATATATAAAGATCGAATTTTTATACCGCTACTATATAGATAAAAATTATATTTTCACATCGATGCTCATATAGTAAAGATTTTATTTTTTTTATCACGCTATTCTTCATATAAAGATTTCGCCCTTTCAAAAATAAAGTTTTCGCCTTTATAAAAATAAAGTTTTCGCCTTTATAAAAATAAAGTTTTCGCCTTTATAAAAATAAAGTTTCCGCCTTAATAAAAATAAAGTTTTCGCCTTTATAAAAATAAAGTTTTCGCTGATCAAAAATCATATCTTTTACCGAATAAAGATCTCGTCTTTAACACTTTAAAATTTTCATTTTTAACACTTTAAAAGTCTCTTCTTTAACACTATAAAAATTTGACCTTTATTTATATGAACATCATAGAAAAATACAGTGGCTTAGTATATAAAAATGAAATTAAGTTAACGGACTTACTGTTCGGTTTTACTGCGGAAGGGGGGGGGGTCAGCCGTACATCGGAGGGCAGAAGGAAGAGGGCGGAGGGCTGAGGTGGCGGTGCGACATCGATTTGAGGGATGGAGGGAGCGGCGGATGCGGGGTCTCGTCGGGTATGGGGTTCAACGAGGAGAGGGGCGCGGGGTAGGTCGAGTTGGAGGAGGAAGAAGGGGGCGAATCGGCAGGGGCGGCGGCGTGCGGTGGTGCTCCTCCCTGGCGGCACGCGATGGGGTCAACGGCGGGATCGGGTTTTTCTTTTTTTTTTCTTTTTTTCTGAAACGTGGAGAGACAGTGATGAGGGAGAGGGGTTATATGAATATATATTTTTATTATTATTATTTGGCAAAAAGTTGACTTCCACATACGACCTCTAAACGAGGCCCACCGCCTGTCGTCCATAGCGTTTCACCCCCATTCCGAACACAATGGGATATGCATCGCAAGCTGATTCGATAGTTACAATCAGTTTCCGTTGAATTAACATTTAAATCATTATATTGAATTTTAAACGTACATTTCAAATTACCGGGGCCACATACTAACTCTAAAAATTCTCGGAAAATATTTTCTAGCTTCGTATTGACGATACGGTCCTAACAAAACTAGTTTCGACGAATTCTGAGACCGTTTGAAAAATGGCCAATTTCCAGTCGATTTAAAATCAACTGAAACTGGTCAAACGCGTTTTCCTTTGCCACGCTCACATATTGATTCGAAAAATTATGAAATTTGGAATCTAGCAATAATTCGACATCACGGACCCAACAAAACTGGTTTCGTCGAGATCCGAGGTCATTTGCAAAATGTCCATTTTTAAGGGCCTGAATTTCATAGCGACTATTCAGAATTTTCAACTGGACATATCTTTTGATTCCCGCTATGAAAATTTGATTTTTCGGATTCGTTGGAAAGATATCATCAATTAGATCCTAATGTTTTTGGTTTCACTAAAATCCGGTTTATTTTGCACCCGGTACATTCAATTGAAGTTTGAAATCGAATTATCGAACTACCGCGCCATTTTCAATTCTATTTATAATTATATATAATTATTTATATTCTAATGACGGTGTATATAATATATACGTTCTAATTATATTCAAAATAAATTTTCTGTTCGATATTATTTAAAATAATCTATTTTATATATTCAAAATTCGTTAAAATTGCCAAAATAAAAATTCTAAACTGGCCCAGATTTTCCGTGTTATTACAGTTGGTGACCTCCTACCAATAAGCAGCTTCCTCCTTCAATAGCCATACTGCCAACAGAAGTTTTCTACGGTCTTCCACATTGAAGATGGCGAAGAGATCTTCAGTTTCTTTCAACCAATTTCGCGCCTCAACAAAAGTCTCCGTCCCAATAAAATTCTTGCCACCCATCGCCTTAAAGTCTTTGCAAACCTTTGCGAAATCTGCTTGTGGATGCTGAGGAGGAGGAGGAGGAACCTCAGTTACGGTGGGAGTGTTTGCTGGGCCCACATCGTTGGCCCTAGCTTCCAAGTACCTCCGGAACCATCCGGGAATGGTTACTCCCTCGGGAAGGTTAAGATCGGCCATGCTAAAAAAAGGGAAAAGATAGATTTAGAACGAGGAAACAAAGGACAGTGCTAGTGACTTTTGGGGAATAGCCTTTTGAAATAAACTAGACTTTTCTTGTAAAATACTTAATTGGTTTTGAAAATAGTTTTCCAAAAGGGTTTTTAAAACTTTTGTCCGGTCTAGTAAAACCTTATGCTCTGATACCAAATGTAACACCCCACCTCCGCCAATGTCACTCTTGCAAGCGCACTAGCTTTGGAGGGGCGTTAAACGAGGTAAACATGCATGCAGATATCACAAGATAGAACATATAAGTAAAAGCAGAGTAAATAAAGCAGCGGGTAAAAACTAACATTTCAAAACCATAGTTAAGTTACATCAAAGTACTTGGTCATTATTTTCCCACAAAACAAAGTCTAGAAACATAAACTGAAAACTAGAAAAAAAACATAAAATAACTATCCCCAAAGTAGAATAAAGCCATAGCATGCTCAAGTCCAAACCGTACATGAGCTATCCAGAAAAGCAGCTAAAGATCCAAGCTAGGTGCTAGTGTTTCCACCCTGTAAACCTGGGGGGGGGGGAGGGGGGGAGGGGGGACGAAAGAAAAGAGGCGAAAGAAAATGGGTCAGTCAAAAGACTGGTAAGTCCTACCTACTGTTAGTATAAAAACTAATAAAGTTAACTAGACATGTAAAACAGAGATGAAACATAGGATGATAACTGGCATGGTGAAAAGTTAACAAAATAGATCAAGTGTGGCACCGCATATACAAGGTTAAGTTTTGCACCAAGTGTACTAGTATTCCAACCCATGTCAAGTATAAACAAGAAGTGACCCCTTGGCCCAATCTTGGCCCAATATCACGACATGACCTAAATCAAGGTCCAACAACACGGTCTAGTCGATCGGCTCCCTAAAAGCCTAACTCGTCAAGTGCCGGTGTCATACGGCCCACGAAGTGTAGTCAAACTGTGCTAGGTCCACCCTAGGGTGTATCAAGCCCTAGGGTGCCAACCACGGACACACATCAAGCACGCACAGTCTAAACCTAATGGTGCCCGTGTCTGCTTCTTCAACTCCGGACTATGTGCACGACCATAGTCCTCCTGAACCTACACCGGCGCACCTACTCAACCGTCGTTTTGGTCGCTTACATGTCAGCCCAGTAATCATGCCCCACCCTAGCCTAGTCCCTAGGGTATCATGATACAACCAAGAGAGTTACATGTGAAAAGGACCACGTCACTAGGGTTTCTAACGGGTTAAGCGTGGTTAACCCTATCCAATCAAGTATCAAGTCGGTTAAGTGTACCCAAGGTTCATGACTTAACCCTATCAACCCATCGTGTTTAGTTGGTTAAGTATTCAAGTGGTCCATGACTTAACCCAATCATGTGGCATTAATTAATTTAATGCACCCAACCTCTCACATTAGACCTTGTTGTGGTTACTAGTTAAGCCGGGCGGGTCCGGGTAGCTTTACACCACAACTTAGTCTAACCTCGGGTTTCAAGTGCGACATGACCAACTACTCACATTGGGTCCTATTGCTTGTAGCCACTAGTTAAGCCGGTCGGTTCCGGGTAGATTTATGCTACAAACTCAACCCAACCTCGAGTTGGCCATTCTCATGTTTTCTAGAAGTCATGTCCAAGTTCATGTTCATGTTCCAAGCATAATCACATGTCATATTTCGTGTCATCTTTCAAGTCATGATTTTATGTCATTTTAGTTTACCCATAACGTAACCCCATCGCATATAAGTTCGCATAAACGCAAATAGATCTCAAAGAGGGAACTTTAGAAGCATGACAAAATTAATAAGGTTTAGCCACAAGTTAAACATGGTGGCATATGAGGCAAATGTGTTCATAAACTTGCATATTACATTATAAGCCTCAAAACATGCATGATATCAAACTTTACAAAATAGGTGAAACATGGTCATAAATGACATAGGATGATAGCTAGTGATTCACATATAACATCATATGCTAGATAACATAAGGGTTATAAGAGTTTCTATGTTGCTTTATGCAACATTTCAAATCAAAGCTCGTAGCTTTCTATGCACAAAGTCAAGGTGATAGCTTTACAAACATGCATAGAATAAATCTATGCATAACATGATAGAATCAAAGCACAAATCATACTTAGGCCCAAACTCAAACTTGCAACATGTCATATTTAACTTCATAGTTAGAATCTAAGAGTAGAATAAGGCTTACAATGCTATGAAGACTTATAAAATAAAATAAGATTTAGACGAAGCCACTAGCAACTCAAAAACCCCCCAAATAATAAGCTCCAATGAAAAACCCTTGAGAAATAAGAAGAAGATCCTTGCTTTGATGAAGAAAGATTGAACTTTGGCCTTGAATCAAACTTAGAAACTCTCAAACAAGCTTAGAAACTCTCATATGAATGAAGATGGAGACTATGACAAGAGGGTGGAGGCCATGATTAAACATTTTGGCATAATCTAGTTGTAGGATTGATTTATGATGGTTTAGGCTAGGTATTATGGTCCTTTTATAGAAGTTTAGGTTAGTTTAGGCCATAGGATTAACCCTAATTCAGTTCTGAGCCTTTAAAATCCGTCACAAGCCTCCAAACATGTCTTGAGGAACAAGTCAGGTGCACCCAGGCCAAACTGGCCGACCACCCAAGTCGACAGGGGTGTCGACTGGGCAGTCGACACCACCTGGGTTGTGTCGACTCCCAAGTCGACTCCCCAGTCGACTTGGGGGTGGCGGGAATTTTTCCCCCCTGTTCTGCCTGGCTGAATTTGAATTCTGAATTCAAGTTTGAAATGATTTTGAACTTGAAATTTTCTGAAAACTTTGACGGGCCATAACTTGGTCATACGGACTCCGATTTTCGAAAACTCGGACTCTATTTCGCGTATTTTTCCGAGATGAGCGCAATGGCACAGCCCTTTCCCTTGATTCAGACTTTATCATTTAATTCTGTCTTGGTTTATGTTATAACATGTTATTTAAAAATACGGGTTGTTACAAAAGCGAGTAAACTCACTAACTCTCTCCAGTTTATATTTTTTTTAAATGTAATTCAATATTGATAAAAATGATTGAATGTTGTATGTGATGATTGTTTGGATGAATTGTCGATAATTGGTTGAGATAATTTATATATATATATAGTTATATATATATAAGTTGTTGTTTAAATACTGAGTTCGTTTGTTATACAATTTCATATTGTTATGAAATTGATAAAATTTATGTGATTAACATCTGAGGATGCAGGGAAACAAGTTAGAGGGATCCAATTGGATTCCTCAACATTTATATTACTTTTTTCATATATTGTGATAAATGATGTGATATATATAATCTGTGATTGATTTTGACGTGGTTGGTTGATACTGGCCTTTTTATTTGGTATTTTAACTACCATAAATAATATTGAAATATAAAAAGGGAATTTTGAAGTGAGTATTGAATTTAAGTATTTTATAAAACCATTACATTTTATAAAAAAGAAATATCTGGAAAATTAATAAAATTATAAAAAGGGAATTGGCGGGATATAAAGGATTACGAGAAGGTTCATATAAAGTAGTTTTAAATAAAATCTATTTTTAACAGATAAATTAAGAGGATTAATTTATAAGCAATAATTATAAATTAATTAAATTATTTATTATTAGATAAATTGAATATATATATAAGTATGAATTTATATTAGGAAGTAAAATCGATTTTAACATCGATATTTTATGGAATGTAAACTCAACATTTATAAAGGAGAATTTAGGCGATTGGAAATAAAAATAGGATTTTGTATGAACAATTCTATAAATATAAGTATAAATAGAATTTGAAAATGGGATATTTTTTGTAAATGCGAAATCAAACTGAATTGATTATATAAAAGAATTGTTATTTACATTCAATGTGAAAAATGGATTAAACTGAATATTTTTCAAGTAAAAATATTTATAAATGAAACTGGGTTTTGACATAGGAATTTAAATGGGATTTTGAATAAGATAGGAAACCACATTAAAATAAAACAGATTAGTTGTGGACTTATAAAATGACTCGATAACAGAATTTGAACCTGTAATCATATTTTTAAATTGAAATCAAGTTTTGATTTGATAAAACAAGTTCAGTTTCTGTAAAGGAACAATATTCATGTTTTAAAGTGAAAAATGATTTAAAAGCAAACGTTTTGTAGATTAAAACGATTATAAAATGAAACGATTAAAGAATTGAAAGTGATAAATTCAAAGGTGAATTTAGAATGAAAATGGGAATCTGAATTAACCTGAACGGTAATTTATTCGAAAGATTGGAACGTTAATCGAATAGCGATTATTCGAAGGAGAGTTATCGAATAGAGATTATTCGAAAGAGAATTATACATTGGGATTCGACTATATCGAATGTAGGAAAGTATTATTTACTTTCCAATTTTTAAATCAACATTTATTTATTTAAAAAATTAACTAATTATTATTTATTCAAATTAATGAACAAAAGTTATATTTTGAAGTTAGATATTTCGAAAATAGGGATTATAACGTTGTCGTTATAACCAATGTTTTTCATAAAAGAACTGGATTCGTAAACTGAATCTGAGAGTTGTAAGCAATGATTTGACAAGAAGATAAGGAACGGAGTTAAGAAAATTAGAAACTGACTAGAGACTGGTTAAGTTGAATGGTTTCCTGGGTATCGATCTGATGTTGGTTTCGACCTTCGGAGTTGATGCTTAGGGAGTTGTTCTCTTACTAGTTTATAGTTAGAGACTGATAAATGGGGAAGAATGGTAATGCGTGTACAAGAAAATGGAAAGGTTTTTCAATGTTAATAAAATATATTTTCTAAATTTAGAAAATAAGAATTGGTGAGTATACAGTAATGTTTTCCCGAGAAGCGTGAGAGGCTAAACTAGTTGGAGAAATATTTGGGTAAAGATATTGAAGAGAAATTGGGAAATGAACAATTTAATGATAAATTAATAAAAAGGGCAAATGTTGATTGATGATTTATCAATAGAATTTTCCCTTGGAAATAGGATCGTTGTTTGTATGGATGTTTTCCTTTGATAGTTAAATAACCGACTATCAAAGCTTTTGACCATTTTTCTATTGTTAATACGGAGGGACAAAGATCAGATTTATTATCTGGAAACCACACCGTATTGGCATAAGCGTTGCGAATCAAATATGCTAAAGAAATTGAAGATGCAGTTTTATGCAAGGGCTATTCTGGTAATCTTAGGTAGAAATTGCCTAAAATGGATTGACGAAATGGTGCCTTCGGTTTGTCCAATCCCAAGACAACCTGCATGGACGAATGCCTGACAGAGTATGCCTAATAGATCATATACATTGATCTCTTCAAACGTATTATGTCTGGTAGTGAAGGAATTTGTTTCTCTTAGCTTTATACCTGTGATATTTTTGGGAAATCGGTAAATGGTTTGGCAGGTCTAACGATGTGGCATTCAAAGTGAATGAAGATGTGGCATGTTGAAAGATAAGCGTGGCGTCAAGCCTCACAACTGGGAAATGGTAGAAAATTGGGTAGGTCGTATGGCTAAGTGGGTTGCTCCTAATTAGGGTGTATTGTCACCTGATCTAGAGAAAATCCATTTACTTATTAAATCTATTTCGATGTTTCCCTTTCAGGAAACGGTTGCTGGTCCCAAACATTGGTGATAATACATTCGGTACACTCAAGCGAAAGGTGTGACCGATTATGTTTAGCCTGGGCTATAAGCTGTTCTTGTTGAACTCGGTGTATTCCTCTCTAGAGATACACTATCGGAAGGTGGTCCCATACCTTGCCAGTTGGAATCCATTACCCAATAAACGGCCGCGGTTTTTGATTATATATTATGTATGTGGAATGTGAGATGATAGCGTTTCTCTAGATTGCTATTTATTTGATCTAGATACTATTGTAATATCCTAAGGGTTTTGATACAAAGAATATTTTGAGTTGTTGTAATGTAAAAACCATCTGTGTTTATGTGTAGATCGGTCTTATGGATATCCTTTCTTTTAAAAGGATTTTTAAAATTTTAAATCAAGTGATTGGAGTTTAGTCACCCCAGTCCCATGACTGACCCAGAGTTTATTTTTGTTTTGTTTTACCCTGAACTCTTAGGTGCCCAAATTTATACGGGCAGTCAAGTAGTCGGGATTTTATAGATATACCTAGAAGAGCTTGGAGTAGGAGGCTTCAGGATAGATATTGTTTGTTTTCGCTATGATGTTATGTGTTGTACTCTGATGTAACGACAGGGAAAATTCGATGCTCGAATTTTCAACAATAATACATAATCCTGTATCACTTGCCAAAAATTCAAGTATCGAACCTCGACTATTAATAGAAAGAAGTTAGAGGGTGAGAGAAGAAAGAAAGAAATGATAGAATAGAAGAATACACAACAGAATCTCACAGCGGAACGAATCAAATATAATATATCAAATCTCTTTATACAAAAGAAAATTGTATATACAGATACATACCAATCATCAGAGTACATCATATATCAGACAAAGCGAAAATAACTTTGAATAACTAACGGTGAAGCCTCCTGCTTCCAGCTCCTGAAAACTCCAAGCGAAACTTAACCTGGAAATATGCTTGGTCTGACCCTAGCACATTTGAAGCAAAGCAAAATTCACCGGGTCAGTATGGAATACTATCAGGGATAAATTCACAGCACAAACACTTGTTTAACTTTGGAAATACTTTTGAAATAAAAGGATAATAGTAAGACCAGTCCACACATAAACACGGACGGTTTTTACCTTACTATAACCCAAACCATTTTTGAAATCATATCTTATTCTGATATTATAATAGTGTCTATCAAACCACAAATAAATAACAAATTAGCAGAACGCTTGCATCTCACGCTCTACATATATAGTATACAATCAAAACCGCGGGCACTTATTGGAAATTGGATTTTGACTACGATAAAGTATGGGACCACCCGCCGATAGTGTATCTCTAGAGGCGAATACGCTGGGTTCAACAAGAACGTCTTGCAACCCGGCCCACACATGACCGACCACTCATTTCACTTGAGTGTATCGAATGTATATTACCGACGGTTGGGATCAGCAACCACCTCCCGAAAAGGGAGAGCATCGATAGATTAAAGAAGCAAAAGGAATTTCTCTAGATAGGTGATTACACAACCTAATGGGAGCGACCCACATAGCCATGCTGCCTATCCAATTTTTGTCATTTCTCGGTTGATGAGGCTTGAGCCTAGAATTTACTTTGAGAACATCTGATCATCATTCACTTTGAATGCCACATTGTCAGATCCATCAAATCACTAATTGACATCCACAAATATACTCTGCAGCCGAGAGAAGTCCGTTTGTAAAAATCAATGTACGTGATTCTTAAGAAGTACTCTGTCAGACATTCGTCCATACAAGTCATCCAAGAACAGGATGAACCGAAGGCACCCTCCTACCGCACCCATATAGGAATCACCCCAAGGATCAGTAGCGAGAAGTCCTTGCAATCTGTAGATTTCAACCATGACCGAACCCTGTATATCCCTGCGTCGACTCAGAGATTGTAAGTGGTTTTTCCATTTATGAAGATCTACGGTCTTCTGTGCTCCATCTTTGTAGCTTTCACGTTAGCCGCGACCGCACAGTTGATTCGAAGTGGTTTTGGGTCTAGTCCCCACCCCGATCTCTTCGAAACAACATGTCAAAAGTCCAGTGGAATAATTTATTTGACAGTCGGTTGTTTAACTATCAAATCATAACAGCACTGTTAAGTACATTGGCAGCTCAGGTCAATTATATTAAAATACTTTATTTAAACTATTTCATAAATTCTTATAATCGATTTCATCAATTCTATCTCGACAAAACTCTTGTGGTTATTACTTTGAAAATTTGAATCAATATTCGCTTTTGAATAACATATTTATCAAACTATACTTTTATTTCCTTTGTTCGGAAATATTCTTTACATATATAAATAACAACATTTCTATTTTCTTTTTATCGTGAAAACATCATTTTAATTGTCGAAACATCCTCTATCACTACAAACCAATACCATCTTTTGATAATAGTGAAGTCGTCCAAGTTGGGGTATTTTAGTTACCTCTCAGACCTTGACCGACAACGTTCTTATCGCGAGACGATAAATGTTTGCAACTCAAAAATCTCGTATATCATTTCAATTCCCATCTATGGTTTTAAAAACCATTTTCTTTGATTTGAAAACACAATTTACATTCAAATTCCCATCCCTTAATTTAGTAACTTTCTTGACAAAATATAATTCGCCATTAGATCCCGATATGGTATTATACCCTTATTTCTTACATTGGTAATTCCCTTGTACTTCTTTACTTAAGTAAATATTTATCGACCCCTTTTCAAGCCTTATTTTAACCAAACTTAGTTTGCTTAATTAAACAAACTCCTATTGGAACTCTCGTATTAACCTACGAGTCTCTTTTACCAAATCTTAATCGAACTTATTCCCATTTGATCACTTTTTAACTTCATTTACCATTAAAAAAATAATCGCTTTAATTATCATTATTATTTAAAATAATAACTTACTTCAACATTTACCACTTAAAAAGTAGTTCATTCCATTATCACTAGAAATAGAGTAATTTAATCAGTTTAAAGGATTATTAAATACTAATTTACTTTATTAACAAAATTAACTTGATAATCATTTTAAAAAAATAGTTAATCAACGATTAACTAACTTCTAACAATATTCATTAAGTTTAACGAATATTCAAAAACCATCGATTTGATTAATTAAAATCAAACCAACCAAATCGTATACTTTAGTTAAAACAGTCGTTTTTGTTGACCATTAACATCAGTTAACCACTAATTGATGTTCATTCACTTTTTACCTTTTTAAATTAATTAATAACTTAATAAATTTAAAAATATCATTCGATTGTTTCGTAAAACATTTATTCAAATTTTCTAATCTTTATATTAGAATTTTCCATTTCCAATCATTTTTGACATAATAGTTCATTTTATAAAACTTTTAATAACTTCTTTTATAAACCATGGTTATAAATATAAATATATTTTTAAAAAACTTCTATTTTACTTAACTGGTAATAAACAACTTAAAATTGTATTTTAGTTATAAAATAAATTTATAACTAAAATCTTCGTCAGTTCGCCGAACGGCAAAATGACGCCATAACCGATGGAATTTACACCATCACTGCCAATCACTTTATCAATACCGTCGATTGATTAAAAATCATAACACGATCAACAACCACCAAATCTGAACGGGTTTGATGTCATTTGGGTTAAATAATTCATATATGTGAATAATGTGATCAATAGATAACATACAATAAATTTGAGGAATCTGGTTTGATTCCTCCAACGTGTTCTTCCCTGCACCACAGATTATTATACATTTCATGATAACATATAATTCAAATAAATTAACGATGAAAATATATTTAACAGCAACCATTAAATCAACCATAAAAAAACAATGTAGCCAATCAACCAATATATATATATATATATATATATATATATTATAGATGGTATTTTTAACTTATATAGATTTATCACATCATGGTAGTCCAGAAAAATGTGAGAATTAACCCACCATGGTTTTCAGTTGATGATTTCAACGCCGTTTCGTATAATTTTAAACAACATTTAAAATTTCATAGAATTCCAACTGCTTCAGTTCCTAGACAGATTAGCGCGTATGCGTAGCCTTCGTCGCCACGATCCCAACGGATCCTGTTTTGCGAAATTTCATTAATGTATGTAAAAGTTATTGTGGGTTAAAGTTTATAAAATTTAACGACAAATAGTTAAACTAATTTAAATTATAATTACCTTACATTTACCTTAAATTAAGCATCCACGTCAGCACCACTTAAAGAAATCACGCGTTTTCTTTCTTCCTCCCCCTTCAAACCCGATGGCCTACCAATTCACCAACGCTCAACCCCATCAGACCTCCACCGTGCATTCTCCGATCATCCTGTACCCACCACGACTACGATGGCGTCACCGCCGGTCCAAGACCCCCCATCGCCAAAAACCCCGACCCTCTGTTCGCCCCCAGGCCACCAGAAAACCGTTCGAACTGATCTCCATCCATCTCCCTTTTTCTCCTTCCATGCGCCATTGTAGCCGCCCAGACCATCGCCAAACCATCGGCCGCGCCACCCCCTTCGATTTCCCTTCAGACCCCTGCACCAACGTCCCACCTCGACGCCGAAATTGGCACAAAACCGATCGCTGCTTCAAATAAAACCCCCAAAACGTTCAACTCCGTTCATCTCCTCATACCAGTCACTAAAGTCGATTGCAAGCCTCGAGACCGGTGCCAAATCAAAGCCGAAACTCTCCTCTTTATCCTCCCAAAAGTTAGAGCTTCTGAAATCAACCACATCTCCCACAATCAAGTGAAAAACGAAACTGGATCTCGTCGGTTTTAGGTCGATTCCGGCAACCACACTCGACGATACCTCCTCAACTTTTGTCAGCAGCTAGCCCTCGACCTGATCTACTATTTTGCTTAAGAACCCGTAGCAATTTCTTCACGGATTAAAAGATATAAATTATTTAGTAAAGAGGGGTTTATTTGCAAAAGTGGCCAACGAAATTACGGTTGGTTTTGGGGATTTTCTGATTTGGGGGTATATATAAGAGGGATTTATTATATTTTAACTTGATGTGATGACTAACGACGACCGACGATTTTTATTTCATGCTTATCGCTATTTTGAACATTGTTAATTGGTTACTGCGGTTACATAAAAGCCCCGTTCGTGACGAAAGTGGACGGCATAACGTAATTTGACGTTACGGTCCTAATGAATCTTGTTTCGTCAAATTCAGAGTCCGTTTGCTCAAACGACGCTCGTTCACGTTCAAATGGTCGTTTTTATTTGCATTTTATTTTGCCACTCTCACAAATTAACCCCGATTGATGTGCAACTTGAAATCTAGCAATAATTTACTTTTGCGGTCTCAATAAAATTTGTTTCGTCGAAAACGAAGGTCGTTTGAATAAAGTCCCTTTTATAACTGCCTAATTCAAATAAAATAAACCAGCTTAAAAATACTTCAATATAAAAATAATAAAATATTAAAGTTGGCCATATACGACCAGAGTTTCACACACTACCATAATAAAATATCTCGGGTTGAATTTTAAGCCAAATCGATATTATAAATTTTTTAAAAAACCCTTTATTTAATATAAATAACGATAAAATTTATAAAGGAATTTCACATCGACCTTTTCAAAATTGGATTTGGATAAAACAAAATCTACAACACGAAAACTCGATTTTTCTCTTTCATTAGAAATATATTATCAAATAGATTCGGACGTTTCTTGTTTCGAGAAAATCCAACTCATATTGGATCCTGTACAGCCGTTTAAAGTTCAAAACGCCATATTACGAACTACCGCGCCACTGCAACTCGTTTTATAATTAAATTATATATATTAAACATTCAACTGTCGTTAAATAACGAATCGTTATTATATTCTCAATATAAACAACATTAACCCCTATTTTGTTGTCGATTCACATTACGCTGCAAATTCCACTTTTTCCAAATATTTTGAAATTAAAATATTATATTATTCATATAATAATTATCAATAACATATTCAAAATAATTAAATTCAATTATTCATATTCAAACTGGACTTTTAAATAATAAAATAAATTCAAATAATTGGCCTGAAAAATATGGGACGTTACATTCCTTCCCCCTTAAAATAATTTCGTCCTCGAAATTGTTAAGGCAGAAAGAATGCTACAAACCCATTATCTTTACAAAAATATTTAATTAAAACACGGTTTTATTTTAAAACTAATCTTACCAGTTATAAAACCAATTTATTTCTGATACTAAAATTTTCACGAAAATCTTCAAAAAATTTCTAACACCTTAAATTTTGGAATTTTTTTGGCAAAGTCTCCCCTGCACGGAGGCACATCCGCAATATCGCAGGTTCAACAAATATATATTCATCGACTCTCATGGTTGGAAAAATCCAAAATCAAATCTCAAACCCAAATCAAAACCCAAAAATTTATATTTGGCGTAGGCGTACCTTTTTGCCAGCGTTATTAAGCATATACTCAATTCATAGCAATCTACACAATCAAATTTTATCTTCAAAGCCGTCTCATACCTGTATTTAACTCAAATACCAGGTAAGTTCCCAATATATGAAATAATATTTCAATAATTAACCTGTGATTACATAAATCCCCAAAATCAAACACTTGGCATCATTACAGGGTTAAATCTTTTGACTTCCAATCAGCTTATTATACTGAAATTTATTTACTCAACCTTTCCTTTGTTCAAGTTTTAAATTTTACTATTGGTGAATTTATACAAACCGTCCAACATAAAATAAACTAATAAACAAACAAGGCATAACAACTCAACCAATCATTTTGATTCAACATTAATATTTTTCATTTACTTTCACTTTGGTTTCATATATCGATTCATATTAGATCGATTTTTAATTCAATTATTAATTCAATTACCAAATTCCAAATGTATTTTATTTGGTTCCAACACCGTAAATTAACTTGATTTAACCAAGGTAAGTCTTATTTCCATATTTGGTTTTAATTCCATATAAAACAATCAAACAACGAGATATCTCAATAATTCGATAAAATAATTTCCTTTTTATTTATAACTATAATTGGGAAAAATTATTTCATTTACCCTCTTTCCAAAATATTTAAAAATAATTTTATATTCAATTCCAAATACGGGCTCTCATATATATATATATATATATATACACACTCAACTTCAATCTAGGGTATTACTAACCCAATCTCTATTGAGCTGCACCACAAAGCTAAGGTTATCACTAAACCAATAGCTCTGATACCAATTGTAACGACCAGGAAAATTCGACGCTCGAATTTTCAACAATAATACATAATCCCATATCATTTGCAAAAAATCCAAGTATCGAACCTCAACTGTTAATAGAAAGAAGTTAGAGGATGGGAGAAGAAAGAAAGAAATGTTAGAATAGAAGAAAAAGAAGAATACACAACAGAATCTCACAGCGGAAGAATCAAATATAATATATCAAATCTCTTTATACAAAAGAAAACTGTATATACAGATACGTACCAATCATTAGAGTACATCATATATCAGACACAACGGAAATAACTTTGAATAACTAACGGTGAAGCCTCCTGCTTCCAGCTCCTGAAAAATCCAAGCGAAACTTAACCTGGAAATATACTCGGTCTGACCCGAGCACATTTGAAGCAAAGAAAAATTCACCGGGTCAGTCTGGAATACTGTCAGGGATAAATTCACAGCACAAAAACTTTTTTAACTTTGGAAATCCTTTTGAAATAAAAGGATAATAGTAAGACCAGTCCACACATAAACACGGACGATTTTAACCTTACTATAACCCAAACCATTTTTGAAATCATATCTTATTCTGATATTATAATAGTGTCTGTCAAACCACAAATAAATAACAAATTAGCAGAACGCTTGCATCTTACGCTCTACGTATATAGTATACAATCAAAACCGCGGGCGCTTATTGGAAATTGGATTCCGACCACGACAAAGTATGGGACCACCTGCCGATAGTGTATCTCTAGAGACGAATACACTGGGTTCAACAAGTACGTCTTGCAACCTGGGTTACAGATGACCGACCATTCATTTCGCTTGATTGTATCGAATGTGTATCACCGACGGTTGGGATCAGCAACTGCCTTCCGAAAAGGGACAGCATCAATAGATTAAAGAAGCAAAAGGAATTTCTCTAGAGAGGTGATTATACACCCTAATGGGAGCGACCCATATAGCCATGCAACCTGCCCGATTTTTGTCATTTCCTGGTTGATGAGGCTTGAGGCTAGAATTTACTTTGAGAACATCTGATCATCATTCACTCTGAATGCCACATTGTCAAATCCGTCAAATCACTAATTGACGTCCACAAATATACTCTACCGCTGACAGAAGTACGCTTGTAAAAATCAATGTACGTGATTCTTAAGAAATACTTTGCCAGACATTCGTCCATACAAGTCATCTAGGAACAGGATGAACCGAAGGCACCCTCCTACTGCATCCATATAGGAATCACCCCAAGGATCAGTAGCGAGAAGTTCTTGCAATCCGTAGATTGCAACCATGACCGAACCCCAGTATATCTCTGCGTCGACTCAGAGATTGTAAGTGGTTCTTCCATTTATGAAGACTACAGTCTTCAGTGCTCCATCTTTGTAGCTTTCACGTTAGCCGCGATCGCACAGTTGCATCGAAGTGGTTTTGGGTCTAGTCCCCATCCCGGTCTCTTCGAAACAACATGTCAAAAGTCCAGTGGAATATTTATTTGATAGTCGGTTGTTTAACTATCAAATCATGACAGCACTGTTAAGTACATTGGCAGCTCAGTTCAATTATATTAAAATACTTTATTTAAACTATTTCATAAATTCTTATAATCGATTTCATCAATTCTATCTCGATAAAACTCTTGTGGTTTATTACTTTCAAAATATGAATCAATATTCGCTTTCGAATAACTTATTTATCAAACTTTACCTTTATTTCCTTTGTTCGGAAACATTCTTTATATATTTAGATAACAACATTTCTATTTTCTTTTTATCTTGAAAACATCATTTTATTTGTCGAAACATCCTCTATCACTACAAACCAATACCATCTTTTGATAATAATGAAGTCGTCCAAGTTGGGGTATTTTAGCTACCTCTCAGACCTTGACCGACAACGTTCTTATCGCTAGACGATAAAGTTTGCAACTCAAAAATCTCGTATATCATTTCCATTCCCATTCCCATTTACTATGGTTTTAAAAACCACTTTCTTGAATTTGAAAACCCACTTTACATTCAAATTCCCACCCCTTAATTAAGTAACTTTCTTGACAAAATATTATTTGCTATTAGATCCCAATATGGTATTATACCCTTATTTCTTACATTGGTAATTCCCTTGTACTTCTTTACTTAAGTAAATATTTATCGACCCCTTTTCAAGCCTTATTTTAACCAAACTTAGTTTACTTAATTAAATAAACTCCTATTGGAACCCTCGTATTAACCTACGAGTTTCTTTTACCAATTTTGTATGTAAACTGGATTATAATCTTCTTATAAACCCTTACCAAATCTTAATCGAAATTATTCCCATTTGATCACTTTTTAACTTCATTTACCATTAAAAAAATAATCCTTTAATTATCATTGTAATTTAAAATAATAACTTACTTCAACATTTACCACTTAAAAAGTAGTTCATTCCATTATCACTAGAAATAGAGTAATTTAATCAGTTTAAAGGATTATTAAATAATAATTTACTTTATTAACAAAATTAACTTGATAATCATATTTAAAATATAGTTAATCAATGATTAACTAACTTCTAACATTATTCATTAAGTTTGATGAATATTCAAAAACTATCGATTTGATTAATTAAAATCAAACCAACCAAATCGTGTACTTTAGTTAAAACAGTCGCTTTTGTCGACCGTTAACATCAGTTAACCACTAACTGATTTTCATTCAATGTTTACCTTTTTAAATTAATTAATAACTTAATAAATTTAAAAATATCATTCGATTGTTTTATAAAACATTTATTCAGATTTTCTAATCTTTATATTAGATTTTTCCATTTCCAATCATTTATGACATAATAGTTCATTTTATAAAACTTTTAATAACTTCTTTTATAAACCATGGTTATAAATATAAATATATTTATAAAAAACTTCTATTTTACTTAACTGGTAATAAACAACTTAAAATTGTATTTTAGTTATAAAATAAATTTATAACTAAAATCTTCGTCAGTTCGCCGAACGACAAAACGACGCCATAACCGATGGAATTTACACCATTACTGCCAATCACTTAATCAATACTGTTGATTGATTAAAAATCACAACACGATAAAAAACAATCAAATCTCAACAGGTTTGATGTCATTTGGGTTAAATAATTCATATATGTGAATAATGTGATTAATAAATAACATACAATAAATTTGAGGAATCTGGTTTGATTCCTCCAACGTGTTCTTCCCTGCACCACAAATTATTATAACATTTCATGATAACATATAATTCAAATAAATTAACGATGATAATATATTTAACAGCAACCATAAGCAAACAATGCAGCCAATCAACCATTATATATATTATAAATGGTGTTTTTAACTTATATGGATTTATCACATCATGGCAGTCCAGAAAAGTGTGAGAATTAACTCACCATGGTTTTCAGTTGATGATTTCAGCACCATTTCGTATAATTTTAAACAACATTTAAAATTACATAGAATTCCAACTGCTTCAGTTCCTGACCAGACTAGTGCATATGCGTAGCCTCCGTCGCCACGATCCCAACGGATCTTGTTTTGCGAAATTTCATTAATGTATGTAAAAGTTATCACGGTTTAAAGTTTATAAAATTTAACGATAAATAATTAAACTAATTTAAATTATAATTGCCTTACTTTTACCTTAAATTAAGCATCCACGTCAGCACCACTTAAAGAAATCACGCGTTTTCTTTCTTCCTCCCCCTTCAAACCCGATGGCCTTCCAACTCACCAAAGCTCGACACCATCAGACCTCCACCATGCATTCTCCGATCATCTTGGACCCACCACGACCACGCTGGCGTCACCGCCCGTCCAAGACCCCCCATCGCTAGAAACCCCGGCCCTCCGTTCGCCCCCAGGCCACCAGAAAACCGTTCGAACTGATCTCCGTCCATCTCCATTTTTCTCCCTCCACGCGCCACTTTAGCCGCCCATACCACGCCAAACCCTCGGCCTCGCCACCCCCTTCGATTTCCCTTCAGACTCCTGCCACCAACATCCTACCTCGACGCCGGAATTGGCACAAAACCAATCGCTGCTTCAAATAAAACCCCCAAAACGTTCAACTCCGTTCAACTCCTTCTACTGATTACCACATTCGATTGTAAGCCTCGAGACCGGTGCCAAATTAAAGCTGAAACTCTCCTCTTCATCCTCCCACAAGTTAGAGCTTCTGAAATCAACCACATCTCCCGCAATCAAGTGAAAAATGAAACTGGATCTCATCGGTTTTAGGCCGATTCTGGCCACCACACTTAACGATACCTCCCCAACTTTTGTCAGCAGCTACCACTCGACCCGATCTACGATTTTGCTTCAGAACCCCATAGAAATTTCTTCACGGATTAAAAGATATAAATTATTTAGTAAAGAGGGGTTTATTTGCATAAGTGGCCAACGAAATTAGGGTTGGGTTTGGGGATTTTCCGATTTAGGGGTATATATAAGCGGGATTTACTATATTTTAACTTGATATGATGACTGACGACGACTGACAATTTTTATTTCGTGCTTATCGCTATTTTGAACGTTGTTTATTGGTTACTGCAGTTACATACAAGCCCCGTTCGTGACGAAAATGGACGACATAATATAATTTGACGTTACGGTCCTAATGAATCTTGTTTCGTCGAATTCCGAGTCTGTTTGCTCAAACGACGCTCGTTCATGTTCAAATGGTCGTTTTTATTTGCATTTTATTTTGCCACGCTCACAAATTAACCCCGATTGACGCGCAACTTGAAATCTAGCAATAATTTACGGTTGTGGTCTCAATAAAACTTGTTTCGTCGAAAACGAAGGTCGTTTGAATAAAGTCCCTTTTATAACCGCCCAATTCAAGTAAAATAAACTAATTTAAAAATACTTCAATATAAAAATAATAAAATATTAAAGTTGGCCATATACGACTAGAATTTCACACACTACCACAATGAAATATCTTGGGTTGAATTCTAAGCCAAATCGATAATATAAAAATTTTAAAAACCCCTTTATTTAATATAAATAACGATAAAATTTATAAAGGAATTTCACAGCGACCTTTTCAAAATATTATTTGGACATAAAACAAAATCTACGACACGAGAACACTATTTTTCTCTTTCATTAGAAAAGTATTATCAAATAGATTCAGACGTTTCTTGTTTCGAGAAAATCCGACTCATATTGGATCCTGTACAGCCGTTTAAAGTTCAAAACGCCATACTATGAACTACCATGCCGCTGCAGCTCGTTATATAATTAAATTATATACATTAAACGTTCAACTATCGTCAAATAACGAATCGTTACTATAATCTCAATATAAACAACATTAAACCCCTATTTTGTTGTTGATTCACATTACGCTGCAAATTCAACTTTTTCCAAATATTTTGAAATTAACATATTATATTATACATATAATAATTATCAATAACATATTCAAAATAGTTAAATTCAATTATTCAAATTCAAACTGACCTTTTAAATAATAAAATAAATTTAAATAATCGGCCTTAAAAATACGGGATGTTACATCTGAAATGTTATGTATATACAGTTATAAGTTGTATTTCAAAAGTTATGTTATAAAATATATTTTTTTCATTTCGCTATGAGATTTGTGCTTATTCTTATCTGTTGTGATCTTCTTCTTCTATTCTAACTTTCTTTCTTTCTATTTCTCACCCACTAACTTCCTTCTATTGACGGTCTGATATTTTCGATTCTTGAATAGTCGATATGGTGTTGTATGTCGATTTTCGGGGTCGAAAATCGATGGATCATTACAAAACTCTTATTTTGCTTAATTTTGCATATAATCAAAATTTGGCTAGTGTGTTATATGCATTTAAATTCGTGTAATTATGTAGATCTATGCTTAGACTGTAATTATTTATTAAACTACATAATTGAATTGGATGAAATTTTATGAATTGCATTGTTTTGATTTATTTCTATGTTTGAATAGGGTGCCAAGCTTGAATTGTTTGTATTGTTATGCCTATTAGGTAATTAGATTATAGATTAGAGAATATCAAAATCTATCTTTATCGAAATCTCATGAAACTTGGAGAGTAGGCTCTAGAGCAAGGTATGAGGCTTTTAAATGTTGTTTATAGCTTGAGGATGGTGGATTGGCCAAATACAAATGAGTTGACAAGTCATCTTCTATGACTTGAACTATGATGCTTGGAAGAGAAGGCTGGTGCGACGACCCTGAATCCCGTACTGACGGTGACAAGGGTAATCTTTGGAATATAACACATAAACAGATAATAGCAGAACAGAAATAAATAAGTACACCATATAATGAACAAATAATACACTGGATAAACGTAATCATCGGAGTTACACAGTATACAAGATTATACTTAGTACAAATACAGTTCAGCTATACATAAATGTCTACAACGGAAAACAAACATAATATGTACAATAGGAGCTAAACAGCATAAAAAGAGATAAATGATAGAATCCATCTTCAGCTCCAGCTATCCAGAAAGAGCCAGCTAAAACCTGAATACAAGGCTGCCCGTGTAGAAAAAGGGGCACCCGAGTTTGCAAGTGTAACAAACTACGAGTCAGTCATGGGACTAGTATGAGAAATCTACTCAACACATTAAAAATATGGCTAATCACAGGACCACGCCACTTTCGTGGAACGGGTTTACTCCATTGGATTGCCAGTGCTTTAAAACAAATAACTCTTTTAAACATCGCAATGCCTTTTATAAAAATGAAGCTATTATAAGACTCAGTTCCCATCACACAATGCAGCACAAACCAGAGGATAGAGTTTTTACCTTATAACGGCCAAAATATGCTTGATACGAATAAAACAAAAGCATTTGATATTATTACTAGTGTTTATATGTTTCAAAAACAATTTTAAATCATAAGTATCAATCATAGACGACATTAATACCCCATACCACTATGCCGCCATATATAGGTATACAATCCAAACCACACGATGTCGTATTTGGAAATTGGATTTCCGTCATGAACCAAGGCAAAAGATAGTCCTTACTGACTTCGAGACGCTCTAGCCCGTGTCTCAGGGCTCAGACACAGGTGGGCCCTTGGATCGTCAGGGCTGGTCCACCGATGTGGATTAAAATACCTGAACACTGCGTTTCCCCACCCTATGGGGCGTCAATGAGCCAACGAATGACTCCATCGGCTTCACATAGTCACCGATATATCCGAGGCGCCTCGCAACAGCAACAACCACATAGGTGAAAATAATATAAATGTTAGCCAGTTCAAGCACTGACACCACCTCTAGCTAGAAGGAAACACATGCCCTCCCTGATGTCCTCTCCCGTTTTTGGTTCATACCGGGGTGTGAGGCTCGCGAATTCACGTTATAGACAAAGCTACGCCACATAGGCGGTGCTTTGATCATCAACCACAAGACTTTACTTTTAAACAGAAGCCCTGATCACTGCATCTTAGCATAGTACACAGGCAATTCACACAATGCAACTGATGGCTATCAATCACACAGAATGAATTCCAATATCAGACGCACAGTCCATTTACAAGTCCGTTCTGGGTCTGAACTAAACCGGAGGCACTATATACCTCGCATACCCATCGATCTCCACGTACATCTGGACGATCACCACTCATTATCCATATTTCGGGATGCCTCCCAATCAGGACATCAGTTACCATCCAAACGAGGTGAAGATCTCTGGTCTTCGACCACCGTCTTCATCTTCGATTTCTTATCGTCGACTCAGTTATTCAGAATGGGATAAACCCGGTCTTTCTGAGCAACTCACGTATGTAATTAACAAGTGCTACACAAACACAACACATGCTTCATTCCAAATCATCAGTCACTAACCGTAAATCAGTAAGAGAACGATTTCCCAAGTATTAACCCCGAAGGCCGAAACCAACATCAGATCAAAACCCAGGAAACCATTCGACTTAGAATAACCTTCAGTTAATTTCTAAACTTCACATTCCATATCTTTTATAATATTTTATAACGATTTATCGCTATTTTTATTTATTTAAAAATAGCTAATTTATTCAAACGACGCTTTAGGCCATAACGCAACCGTGGCGCTGTTTTCCTTCAGATTTGATTTACACATATATGAAAATCTAACTGTTGGATCTTCAAAAAATTTATACCATTAGAAAGATCTTTTCAAAATGAATCCAATGGTTCCAGTTTTGGGAATATCTGACGGTCGGATCTCCCGGTACAATCGTTTGAAGTTTCGATTTCAAAATACGAACTGCAGCGTCGTTATTCGATTTAATTTAATTATATTTTTATATATATATAAATATAATCGATTCTAGTGCTGTTTTTCTTCAGATTTGAATTAAACATTCCAGACAATCTAACCGTTGGATCTTTTCAAAGTTGATGTCGTTGGAAAGATATTTCCAAAGCGAACCCAACGGTTTCGGGAAAATCCGATTGTCGGATCTCCCGCACTAATCGTTTGAAATCAGGGTTTCAAAATACGAACTGCAACTTCGTTATTCGATTTATTTTAATTATATATATATAAATATAATCGATTCTTCGATTTCAAAACCATATTCTTCTCATACCTTTGATAAAAATGATATTTTTATCCAATTGACTTCTATTTCAACACTTCACAATTTTTAACAATTCATGTATATGATAAAAATGTGATTTTCATTGTAAAACTATTTATTTCAAAACATGACTATTTTATATAGTTCATATAGATGATAAAAATATGATTTTTATTATAAAACAATTTATTTCAAAACACGAATACCATTCAACACATGAATTTCTATTCAACACATGAAGGTTTTCTGCAGTTTGTATATATATAGTAAAAATGTGATTTTTATTGCAAAACAATTTATTTCAAAACATGACTATTTTATATAGTTCATATAGATGATAAAAATATGATTTTTATTATAAAACATTTTATTTCAAAACACGAATACCATTCAACACATGAATTTCTATTCAACGAATGAATTTCAATTCAACACATGAAGGTTTTCTATAGTTTGTATATATATAGTAAAAATATGATTTTTATTGCAAAACAATTTATTTCAAAACACGACTAATTTATATAGTTCATATAGATGATAAAAATATGATTTTTATTATAAAACAATATATTTCAAAACACGAATACCATTCGACACATGAATTTCTATTCAACGAATGAATTTCTATTCAACACATGAAGGTTTTCTATTCAACACACGAATATAGTTTCAACACATGAAAATAATTCTAAACATGAATATTATTCAAAATTTCGGCAGCATAACGGCGGGGTAGTTAAAACCGGGGTCGTCCCTAGTATGGCTCCTCGCTCTACCTTAAAGCCTCGCAGCTTTTGACAATGGGGATTTCATGCATCTAGTTCGCACGCAGGCGACATGTATATTTTTTTCATTTCCACAAACTAATCCTATGTGGTTTCAACCAAATAATTCTCAACCACAAACGGGTATTTTTCAACCACAATCAATCCATTTCAACCATAAACAATTTTAATCAACCATTCGTAATCAACCAATTTTCACACCAATCACAACCAATAAATATCGTCCATGGTTTGTGGACGAGAGGCGTATATATATATATATATATATATATATATATATATATATATATAAGCATTTCACTTCTATTTCATCACATATATAATTTTTACAACTCATATATAACTTATACATCCAACGTACAACTTATACAACGCTTATACTAGAGGTGTACAACGCTTATATAACTCATACATCGACTATATAATTTATACAACGTCGTTTTCCATATCGTTTATAATTTCGAAATCTCACATTGGGCTCCACTCCACCAAAAATAGCAGAAGGCTCAGAAAAATATGCGGTCTCTTCTATAATGTAGAAGACGTCCACACAAGTCCACTGTCTCTTGTTTCATTGAATTTCATCAACAAACGAAAAAGATATGATTTTTACAGTGAAATCGAAAACCGTAGCGCTTTAAAGTGCTATAATATAGTTTATTATAAAATAGCCGTACCTTAGCTGAATGGTTCGAAACTAGGTTTCAAATTTTCAGCTAATCCGTTGATCGATACGGGGATCGGGTTGCTCGAGGTCGAAGGGGGAGGTGAGGCGCCTGCTCGCCGGAAGTGGGACCCAGTTCGGTGGTCTGACATGGCCGCGGCGGCGATTAAAAGGGCTCGACTTTCGAGCCTAAGATCTCCCCCGTTACTCGACGAAAAAATCTTCAGTTGGTGTGGATTTGAAGCTTGTCTCTAGCTCTTCAAAATCTTCAATAGGAGGAGGGGCTGATTTTGCTTGTAGGAGGAGGAATCGGGGCTGGAAGATTTGGAGGGTTTTCCGCCATGCGTCGAGTTCAATCGGGGAGAGAGAGTGATTGTGTGGCTCAATCACGTTTTTTCTTTAATTTATATATTTTTAAATTTCGAAAATACCCCCTTTCACGCACGAACCCCAATCCAGACCCAACGACTAACGTCCTTAGCTAAATACCCCCATTCCGAACACAATGGGATATGTTTCGAAGGCCTATTCTAATGTTTCATTCAGTTTTCATTCAAATTAAAATATAAAACATTCAATATTTAATTTGAACGTACATTTAAATTTGCCGGGGCCACATACCGATTCGAAAAATTCCAAAAAAATATTTTCTAGCTTCATATTGACGACACGGTCCCAAAAAAACTAGTTTCGTCGAATTCTGAGACTGTTTGAAAAATGGCCCTTTTCTGGTCGATCCTATTTAACTTTATTGACCAAAACACGTTTTCCTTTGCCACGCTCATATATTGACTTAAAAAATTATGAAATTTGAAACCTAACAATAATTTGACATCCCGGATCCAACAAAAGTGATTTCGTTGAATTCTGAGGTCGTTCGCAAAATGACAATTTTCTGGTCAATCTAATTTAATAGAAATCGACCAAACACATCTTCCTTTGCCATGCTCACATACTAGCTTAAAAAATTATGAAATTTGAAACATAGCAATAGTTTTACATCCCAGATCCAACAAAAGTGGTTTCGTCGAATTCCGAGGTCGTTTGCAAAATGGCCATTTTCACGGGCTATATAAACTCTATAGCGACCTTTCTGAAAATTCATTTGGCCATAACTTTTGCTTCCCGCTATGAAACTTCAAATTTTCAGATTCTTTAGAAAAATATTCACTAACAGATTTAAATATTTTTGGTTTCACTCAAATCCGTTTTGTTTTGCACCCCGTACAGTCAGTCAAAGTTTGAATTCAAATTTTGAAGCTACCGCGCCATTTCAGGCCTTGTTTATAATTAGAATTAATTATATTCATTTTCAAATGTCGATTCAAACTTACTTTTCATCGTTATTATTTAAAATATTTATTTTAAATATTTAAAATTCACCAAATTAACCAATCTAAAATTTTCAAACTGGTTCAGATTTTCCGGGTCGTTACAGCTGGGATGCAACAAGAGATAGATTGGGGTCTACGGCATCAGGCATTACTATAGAAGAGAATAGAAAGAAGATGACCATGAGTGATAGTCATGACTCATACTGACTCATGGAAAAATCTCAAATTGGCTAGGACTTATGGTTAGTATCTTAAGTTATAGTGGATTATGGTGTAATTATAGTATGGTTAAATTATAGTTCTTTGGCTGAAAACTCGTGTTTGGAGTAGGATCAAAGAAGACAACTCGTTACAGAATGAGGCTATGGATAATGGACTGGCTTTAGTGTTAGGTCTCGTGTGTAGAATGTAACTAAGGGAAAAACTTAGATGTTATTGAATTTTCAAGGAATCGTTAATAACTCAAAGTGTTATGTTCTACTCAAGGCAGTGGACTGTTAAATGGGGATGCCTATGGATTGGGTAGCCTAGACCACCATGAGAGGGTCTAGTGACTTTCTTCCGACTGATGACAAATATCATATTATTGTATGGTATAAGCGTACAATGAGGACAAGTATTTCTATTAGTTATTGTCATTTGTAGATGACTATACGAATCGCCTTATAATCAAGGCTTCAATGGTGAGAATTAATTTTTTCTTGATGGATTCTATGGTTGCTATTATTATAATCCTGGGTAGCCTATCACCTACAGGAATACTGAGGAAGAGATTGAGGATAGGGCTGGAGATGGGACTGCATATGTTCATATATCATGTCTTGTTTACGATATCCAGTATTGTTATTTACTTAAAATGGCATATTTTATTTTTTTATCATGTGTTGACTGTTTGGTTTGTAAGGACATGATAGGTAAAACTTATTTATCTTTATCTAGTTTTATTCTTGCTAGTACAACTTTTGATAGGCATTTACCTCTCGGGTAAAATTGTTGTCTGGCCCAAGATTTTTTGTTGCTTCTTCTAATTATCTTAGGCACCCTTAAATGAGTAGATTAAATGATAGATATTGTTATCCCGTAGTTGATTAGGAGACGAGCATGGAGGAGCCAACTTTATATATATATATATATATATATATATATATATATATATATATATATATATATATATATACACACACACACACACACACGCTCACACATTTTCCGCTGGTGGCACTATGTATACCACACCATTATGCTTATGTTGTTATTTTGTATCTTGAGAGATATTGTAGAGATAAATTATTGTACTTTGTTCATATAACATTTGTACATAACTTGGTGGTTTTACAGAGATAACATTTCATTTTGTTATGACTCGCTATTCTACTATGCATTTATTTTATTGTGTTTTATCTTTACGCTATTAGATATATGATAAGTTAATTGTTTTTCTTTCTTCTCTGATGATCATCTCATATCAACCAAGCATAGTCGCAATTTTTTTACTGTTATTTATTGCATGTGGTATGGAGCGGTCGTCACATTGGGACAAGTAGAAGATCATCTAAATAAATTGATAGCTTCTCCATGTGTAACTCCTCAAAACAGCATTGCAGTGTAGAACTTAAGTCAAAACTGAAGATAATCAAAGTGAAAAAAATGAATGTAGTAAGTCGCTACGGGCTGATCGTCCGTCGTTGTAAACTATAAGGAGCCATGAAATACACTCTGAGAAAAGGTGCATAATTAAAAGGATCATTTGGGATGTCCATTTCATTTATCTGACACCAACATCACTTACTATGACATAACAAATGACCAACCATTATATGAGATAGTGCAAACGGAAACCATCTAGCCTACAAAAATAATGCATGTGGAGTACCAAGGCATATCACTTATGAGGATCCATCATATTGTTGCTTAATAATGTCGAAATGCATACACCGTAACTCTATCTTGTTGTGGGCAACCATGAAAACATAACTAGCATCACCGCCATGTCTTTCAACTATTATGCGGCTACCATGCACAAATCATAAGAAAGAATAATGATAGCTACTGGCCTATAGTCTCGTTTGCCAGGTTGTGTTATACTCCTACCACCAATATGGTAAATCCTCCTAAAAGCCACATAATGATGTACCATGGCTTTTCAACACTCGCTGTATGTCTAATGACTTATACAAGTAAGCCATGGTAACTGCTTCTAGTCGAAAAGAAAAAGGGAAGATAGATCAAAGTCCACAACAAGTGTAACATGTCCTAATAGTAGTGTGATGAACGGATTGGAAAGGAATGGTTTCCCATCATATACATGGCAAATAACCTAGCAATCTCTCAAGTTACTGGCAGAGTCGCATTATCAAAGCAGTTTCCTAATGGCGTTCCTAAATAAATTAACTGTAATCTACGTAACTCCAAACAAGCAAGCATGACGGAATATAAACACTAGATAAAATATGTAGAAGGTATTGTGCCTTTGATACTACTCATCGAAAGGCAAAGGAATGTGCAACCCAACGGAAAATGGTAGTAAATATATTATAATCTAACGGACTGATGCTCACCTTTCCAAAAGCAAAGTGAAATGTATGGGTGATCTTCCATAGAAAAGAAGTTATTTACCATGTAGTTGTGAATTAGCATTTAAAGTCAACCAAATGCATATAATAAGAAATATGCGTGGATAAGCAAAATTCAGTACGGGTTTTCCCTTCCCTTAATTTCTTTATGAATAAAAAAACATACAAAAAATATCTTAAAGGCTTTATGTCACCCAAAACTGGTAATATACCGATCGACATTGACTACTGTGATCTCTTAATGTATTCGATAAACAGATGCAAAAGAACTACGAGTTTCCCCTTCCCACACCTATTGAGAAAATTAGTTTGCCTACTAACTTCATAAATCAAATATATAACCATAAAATCCATAAACTAAAAGTTGACATTTTACTACGCTAAATGTAGAACCATATATTATATACCATATTTTTGACAGTGTGAATAATTTGGAAAGATTGATGTTAATCATTATCATTGTGTTTGAATTTGAAATTTTACTTATAGTGAAGTCAACAGGGGTAAAAATGTGCAACCGTTCGTTAGGAAAAATATGAAATTTAATCTATTCCTTCCTCGGTTCTAAGTGTTGATCGATATTTAAATACAAAGCGGTGTTTTCGAAAACAACTATTTGGGGGTTGATAGTAACATCCAAGGACGAACGCAGCATAGGCCGAGTGGGGTCCTCCGCCCCCACTGAAATAATTGTTTTTAATCTTCGATACCGGGTTAAAAGCAAAAAAAAAAAAAAAAAAAAAAAAAAGAAAAAGAAAGAAAAAGACCGACAGAAGAAATGGCGACCGAGAACAGGCGATACTTCTAGCAGACAAAACCCACGTCCTTACCCACCTTCCAACCGCCTTTCTCCTCACCGCCGATTAGCGCTTCCTCCCCCGAACCGCCTGATGCCAGAAGAAGAAAACTCGACGCTCGCTGCTCCCCAAGCAACGAAACCCTAACGTCCAAACCTCCGACAACAGCGAATCAACAGTCGTCATCAGCATCTCCACATTCTTTTGCTCCAGACGACCCCCCTTACACACTAGTCCCTTCTCCTCCGATAATAGTTCCACCGGCTCTGGATGTATTAGCAGTCGAGTCTGGTGCTGAAGCATCTACTCTAGTCGCTCTTGAAGAGATCCCAATTTTTCCGACCCTAGCTGGTGAATTTGCCGCTTTTGCGGAGTCAGCGCCTCTTTTTGGTATGTCTACATCTGGTGGTTTTACTCTCTGTCCTATGCTTGCTAATAATGCTTAATCTCTAGAACATTGGAACGTTGATGATGTTAGTATCCTGATTTATCTAATGTCAATAATATTAGTGGTAATATTAAGGAAAGTGAGGTAGTTGTAATTGTGAACTCTACGCCAACATTCTCTGGATTTTCGGTCAATAAGGATGCTAGTGGTAGTTTGAATATGCTTGAATCCTCTGGCATTAAGAAAAACCAGTTCCATTACCTTCTGAAAGTTACCTACCAACCGTTTGTATAAATGCCAAGCTGAAGACTGTAACTCTAATTGCTAAACTGCCTGTAACCAGCTCCAATCAATATGCTCCTTGGAATAAATGGACCTCTTCTTGGCATTAAGAGAAAAAGATTATACGTGTTCTGTTAACATTATTCAAACTTTATCACATACTTAAAATGAAATGTGATGAATGCCTTATGTGTTTTTCAATTTATTTCTAAAAAATCGGTTTAAGGAAAAAAAAAAGTAATTAAAAATAAGGTTTGTCGTCAATATTTCCAAAAATACAATATGATGGTTATATCATGCTTTTCATATATGCGTTTGTGTGCGTCCACGCACGTGAAAAATATTAGTTTTCGCCCCCACTGTACCGATTTCCTGCGTACGTCCCTGGTAACATCATACCTTTCATTAGTAATTTAAAGCAGTCGCATGTAAAGTCAGCTTAGCAATCCTAAAACCATCAACGATTGGTGAACCAACAAATCCATTTGCAACTGCTTAAGAAATATTGTCCAAATTATACTATTTCATGTATTTCAAGTATTCCTTATGCGCCACTGAGATACTTTATTTCATCACCTCCAACCCTTTCAAAGAACAAGAGAGAGTATCTTCCACACCATTGTCTCCGCCACCCTAAGATTTTGAAGAACTACCGCGAACTACACGCAATATTCTTCTCAATTTTAGATAATTTTTTTGAAAATATAAAATAAAATGAGTTGAAAATGAATAGGTCTAGTGGGTTTTCAAATTGAAAAATGTGTTAAGGAAAAGTGAGAAAAAGGAAAAGAATGGTCGGCTAAGGAAGAAAGCCAATCATTCGCTACTAGTTTATCTAGCCTTATAAATGTTAGATGAAATTGTGGCTTATATTAAATAGAAAATCAAACGTAACTCGATATGTGATATTTGTCTATTGGGTGTTGTGTTATTTGGCATTATAAATATTAGATAAATCGACGATTTTCTTTCGTTATTGGGTTGAAATGTGGGTAAGTCGTTAAAATTCGCTAACATTACACAAGTAGCTGTCGGTTTTTCTTTTTAGAGATGCTCTTAGAACAATTTGGTTGGTAGTGTATAACGTGATGGGACAAGCTCAATACGGTGGTCTAATACACTATCTAGAAGAGCACTTTAGATGTTGAGCTAAGAATATTGTTTACTTAGCATAAAAAGTGATGAAAATAAATAAATAAAGAGGAACTTGGCATGCATTCTTATGATCGCAAAAAAATTGCATTGGTTCTCTTGTTATTTATTTATTTGAAAAAAAATGTGTGATCTTCTAAAAAGAAGAGATCACACATATATAATATAAAATAAAAAAAACTACAATATCCAATTACAGAACAAAGAAGACAAAGCAAAAACAAAAACACGACTCAAAGTATGTAAAGGAGAGTAGATAGATGAGCTCCGGATAAACCACCGCCCATCATACTCCAATATCGAATTCCTTCAAAGCAACCACCTGATAATGAAGTATATCTACTCCAATACAATAATCCAGTCCCTCAAAGAAAAAATAACAAAAATAAAGCAGTACAGCCCAAAAAACTCTCCGAAAACCAATCACAATAGAACTCCAAAGCTAATGCCAAACTCCAGTCTAGACAGCAAACCACAAAGCTCCACAATAATGGTCAACAACCTGAAACCGGAAAGAAACTAGACTAACCAAGAGAACCCAACACATATATCTATGAATATATGTGAGTATATATATGTGTATCAAAAAAGGTGTCTATATATATATATATATATATATATATATATATATATATATATATATATATATATCCATACATATATGTAAAGAAGAAATAAGAATGAAAAAGAGACAAAACAGCAATAAAAACCAAGCAAAAACAAAAAACAGACATTAACAACAAATGCGATATCTATCACCTCTAAAATAACTATTGATTCTAATAATTAAACTCAAATTAAACCTAACCTTAAGCAAAAAACAACCAAAACGCGAATCACCAAAAAACTTAAAGCGCGAGTTGGACATCTAATCCAGACAGTAATTAACTGTCTTAATGATTAAATTGTCAGCGGGCACAGAAATAGAATGGAAAAATCTCTGATTCCTCTCCGACCAAATGAACCAACTAATGATAATAACTAAAGAACCCAAAACATACCTCTGTCTAGAATTGCAAACAAATCTTCACCGATCCCAATATTCAACACAGCTACTAAAAGAATTAAAACAACCAAAAACAAAAATTCTTAAAACCATAGTTAAAATATAGTTGGAAAAATTGCAAGAGAAAAAAAGATGATCGACATCTTCATCCAAAAGACGACAGAAACAACACTTAACTTCAAAAATAATATTCTTCTTCCTTACAAGCTCAACCGTATTAAGCTTCTTTTGAATAATCAACCACATAAGAAACTTAGCTTTAGCAGGAGAATTAGAATTCCAAATAAACTTAAAAGGGAGCAAAGAAACACCAGAAAAATTAATAAAATTATACATAGAATTAACAGAGAAAACTAAATTCTTATCTAGACCCCAACTAAAAGAATCACCATTCTCATCCTAATGATACAAAGCTAACTTAGCTTTTAACAAAGCTAATTGCCTTAACAAACCCCCTTCTAAAATATTATCAAAGGAGAACTCCCATGGGGGATCTAAATCCCTCCTATAAACATCAGCAATTAAAGCATTCTTAAAACCGCAGTTATTAAAAAGCTCCTTAAATTCAATTTTAAGCGGCACACTAGAAATCCAAACATCATGACAAAAGCAAGTGAGATTACCAGAATGAACAGTCACCTTACAACCTAACTTAAATAAGTCAAAACAATGCAAAACAGACTTCCAAAAATAAGATAATCTATTAGACCAACTAAAACCAGACACCATAATAAACTCACCCTCAGAATAATAAAATTTGGAGACAATAATCTTCCAAGAAGTGGACATATCAGGGCATCTAAATCTCCATAACAATTTGGCTAATAAGGAAGAATTAAAATTATAAAGATTAATAATTCCCAGCTCCCCATCTTTCTTTGGCTTACAACACACCTCCCATTTAACTAAACATTTATACCCTCTACAAACAGGGGCACCACTCCAAAGATAATTCTGCCTGATTCAGTCAATCTTTTCAACAACCCATTGAGAAAATCGATGAATGGCCATCCAATAAGTAGAAATAACTGATAACACCGAATTAACCAGAACTAATCTACCTGCTCTAGACAGAAATCTATTATTCTAACTGGATAATCTATTATTGATCTTGTCAATAATAACTAGCCAATCATCCTTCTTAAGCTTCGAAGGCCTAATCTTAAAACCCAGATAGTCAAACTGGAACATCATGATAGAACAGTTCAAGGTGCTAGCATCCAAAGACTCAACATTATAAAAATCATTAAGGACCATAACATCACTTTTGTCGAAATTGATTCTAAGACCAGATAACAACTCAAAATAATAAAGAATAAACTTAAGAGCAGTAATATGCTTAGGCGGATGCGAGGAAAATAATAATGTATCATCAGCAAATTGAAGAACAGATAATTCATTATTAAAATTCCTCATTACCAACACTACCTAAGACACGTAAACCTCCAGCTCTCTTAATAATTCTAAAGAAAACATTGGCCACTAAATTAAAAAGAATAGGTGAAAGGGGATCACCTTGTCTAAGACCTCTCTTAGATTGGATCTTCTGGCCCACAACCCCATTAACAACAATACTAGAGCTACCAGACCTAAGCAAAAGCATGATCCAGTTGGTCCATCTAACACTAAAACCCCTAGCAATACATAATTCACAAATAAAGTCCCAATCTACGGAATCAAACGCCTTCTCAAAATCTAACTTTAAAATAGCACAGGAAAAATTATTATTACAAAAGACATTAATATACTCTTGCATAGCAGCCACTCCATCCACTATGTTTCTTGTTATTTATTTTATAAAATACATTTCTATTTTCTAAAAATAAGGTGTAATTTGTGGAGAGCTTTTGAATGCTTTTACTAGCATTAGCATGTGCTTTTAAAATATACGTTTAAAAAGCATAATTGTCTAAGTAATCGCTTTTAAATTTGAGAACATAAGAAGTGATCAAAAGAATTCGAAAAATATGGACGTAGAGAATGAGTTTCAAAAGCAAATAATCTAAAACTAATAAATATAGAAATCAAAGATACCTATCTAAAATTCCACTTGGAAGTAATTAAAAATAAAAATAAAATGCAAACTCAGTCATGAAACGTGAAGTTGATCAGCAAAGCCAAAACAAAACAAACACTTATCTCAATGTCTCAGCAAGTTCGGTTTTCCTTGGAATCTCCTATCCTCAAAAATCAATGTTCGTTTGTATTCAATTCAATTTGAGACCTACATCATATGATCTAATCTAATCGTTGATTGCGTCTTAACATATAAACTAATCAATGAATTGATGATGAAAATGACAAATCAAATTCCATGAACCCAAATCCTCTATCCCATCTGTACGCAATCAATCAAGACCCCCGATTTCTATCTTTTTGTAATTAAGCATGAGGGATTAATTAAAAAAAATTGAATATCACGAGTCATGATTGATCCTATATAGAGGGAATATGGGATTTCGGTACAGGGGATTGGCTTTCTAAACATGAACGACTGCGATGAATTGAAGAAAGCTGAATTGGATACATTTTCCAAGGTGCGGAGGAGACCAATTCTTCTGTCCTCGTTTCCTCCGTCCCTTATGTCCCTCCAATCAAATCCACTGATTTTCGATTTTTTTCATTTAAATCTCTCAACAATTAAGGGATTTAACTGCAAAAGTGGAAATCATGGGCTGTGATTGGGTGAGACGTAGGGATATATAAAATGTATACAGAACAATTGGTGCGGGTGCCGAGAGCCACACTCTAAACAGCAAGGCCCCACGTAAAACCTATCCTCTGTTCATTAATACACAAATCATACATACGAACTCTCAACTCAGAAAACCAAATTACAAGCGATATGAGTTCATCTGAAAGGAGTATAACTCATGCACCTTAATCTGCAAACGAAGAAGCATGCTTGTACGCATTGCAACTATGCAGCTACTCAGTGCTACCTATGACTCTAAAAGCAGCCATAGAACTCGACCTCTTCGAAATCATAAAGAAAGCAGGGCCAAATGTTCATCTTTCTCCTTTGGACATCACTGCTCAGTTGCCTACTGAGAGTCCACAAGCTCCAATTATGGTCGATAGAATAACGAGATTGCTTGCCAGCTACAATGTTTTGACTTGTAAGTTGGAGACTGGTGAAGTTGGAAAAATCGTGAGGAAGTATGGAGCTGCTTCGGTTGTTAAGTTTTTGGCCAAGGATGAAGACGGTGAGTCCATCTCTATTGTTGCGTCGATGAGTCAAGATAAGATCCTCATGGAGAGCTGGTAACTTTATACGTTAAATGCAAAAAATATACTAATATTTATATTTAGGAGAAAATACTAAACAGGGTAATGCTGTAGGATTATGGAAATTTCATGCAGATCCGAATCCATAATAAATAAAGAATTTAGTAGACATGCATATTTTACTCAACTTACTGTAAAACCTATTTTACTGTAATTTAATTGTCAGGCACTACTTGAAAGATGCCGTACTTGATAGAGGTATACCATTCAATAAAGAATATGGAATGAGCGCATTTGAGTACAATGGTATAGACCCTAGATTCAACAAGGTATTTAACGAAGGAATGAGAAATCTCTCAACAATCACCATAAAGAAAACACTCGACGTATACGAAGGTTTCAAGAATCTTAACACATTAGTTGACGTAGGCGGTGGGGTTGGTAGAACCATCAAATTGATGGTTAAGAAGCATCCTCATTTGAGGGGAATCAATTTCAATCTCCCCCATGTTACATCTGAGGCGGAACCTGTTAGGATTTCAGTATACTTTATCAATATCCAATTGTGAAACCTTATATCTAAATATGTAATCCATATTGATTTAATTGAGAACAAAACAGAAATAGATTAGCGGAAGCGTACCCGAATCCGTAGTTAATCATGGCAATACCTGAATCCATATTTGATTGCTAAGAAGAAGATATAATTTGGTTTGGTCTTCCAAATTGACACAAACCCTAGATCTGAAATCAGCTCTCCGTAGAAGAGGTTAGAGAGTTGCTAAGGCTTGTGTAATTCGGGGATCATAACCCTTTATTTATAGAGTTGGCATTTCGTAATTCGGCCCTTCAACAAATTATAAAATGCTCCGGTATCTACACATTAGGCCCATGATAACTTAAACTTTAAGCCTATTAATTCTAATCTAAAATTAGATCACTTTAATTAGGCTTTACACCAAAATAGCACTACACATTTTATTTTACATATGTGACCCAATTGTCGAAATATTCCAACAATCTCCCCCTGGGTCACATATGAAATAACCTTAAAATGTTTTTAACTTCATGAGCTCCAAAATTTGCTATTTATAACATATGGTGTATCTAAAACAATCTCGTCCATTAATTGGGTTGACAAAGGGTCAAAGTGGCATTCGTTACATTTATCTTAACTAAACCCATCAATGGTCACATATATCAGTACAATCAAACGACATTGATCATTCATGGATGCGTAGCATGGAAATTACATGAAATGTGATCTATTCATGTCTATTTCCAACTGGTCCTTCTTTAGTGAGATCAAATGTTTAATATTTAAACTACCTGAGTGCAAAGAAAAATTCATTACTTTATTTCTGATCAGAAAAAGAACTTGATATGCATATATCTGTAACTGAAGTATAAAGCAATGAGTCATATGACAATATCGGATACAAACTCCCCCTGAACCAAAATATCCTTACTTAAAAGTTACACCAATTGAGCTACATGCTCATGAAAGACCTTAGATGATATCCTTTTGGTAAGTGGATCCGCCATAATGGAGTTTGTCTAAGTGTGCTCTATGAATTACAATATATTTTGCACTCTTCCCTTACTGGAAAATAATATATTCTTTACTGTCACAATATTACTTGGTCTTTCAATTCTTTATCTATAACTAGAGTCTTGTGAAAAAATTTCATTATTATTTTCCATATTTGGATTTCTTATAATTAACCAAAGATGATATTTTCAAAATGGCGAAAAACTATAAGTGCCTAAATGACACTTTTCCCTTATATATTTTCACCCATAAAATATATTATCATTGCTAGAAGTGGATCTTTTACAGTAATGACATCCAAAATATCCGGATCGTAATTCTTTATGATCTCCACCCGATCCGATCTTTTATCTATGAGCATATAATCTTTTATTTTGTCTTTTAAAGATATATCATATATATCATAACCATTTTGGCTACTAAATCATTGATCCACTTATAATATCAGTAAAGTATCTGCCAAATAATACACACATATCCATATGTGCATATACATTAGTATGCATTAGAATTCACACTGCAAATGTAGGAGAAATCTTTTGCATTTCTTTAATTTCAAGAATGGTAGCATTTATCTGTTTGATAAAAGAAAAACAATTGAATCGCAATTTACATACCAAATCTTTAGGCATTTATCTTCCTAATTCTTTTGTAATAATCTAAATATCACCCCATGAACAATAATGGTGTATTTGAATCCCAAATATAAAAGACTAATCCATAAATGAGTTTCTTAACTAGTTTCACCAATGTCTCCATTGAGAAACATAACTTTAATCTCCATCAGATAATGCTAAAAAGTACAAAATGTAGTAAGCTCCAAAGTGATCGATTCTAAAGAATCGTTTACTAAGTCCAAAATGAAACATTCTTTAAAGAAAATAAAATTTCCTTTTAATAATAGCGATTTCAATAAAAGTGCCTTATAAAATTCAATATTACCCACTTGATCCTTTTTGGCTTTGAATAGTTATTCATAACCAATGATCTTATTACTCAAGTTAGAGGGAGATTTCAAGCTTTATTATCCATATAGATTTATGCTATATGTTCATTTCTTACATCCACATTTTAAATTAGTACCTTACATGGATTGATGTAAGTCCATAGCATCATCTTTATCAATCCATTATTTATCTTTATGAAGAAATACTACACAATAATCTAAAATAGCATTTCTTCCCATTTAGGTGGATTTCCATAGTGATCTTGCATTTTGAGGTTCTTGAGTTTGTTTTCTTGAAACAGTAACCTTAGTTTATAGAAAAAATTATCTTCAACATCGTCTTATTATGGTTCCTAATTTACTTCTTCGTAATAAAAGAAAACAAATCTTAAACTTTAAGCGGAGAAGCAACCGCAGTTGAATCAAAGATAATGGTTCTCTTTAAAGACAATGATATTACTTTAATTCTCCCCCCAAACCCAACATCCTCAAATTAACTATTGCAATTCCCGCTTTAAAACTTTTCCTTAGTGCGGGTTCATAAAAAATTATAAACTTTAAATCCCTTAGAATATCAATAAAGCATTTTTGATCTTTATGATATCTCAATCTATAATTCCTCAGTAAACTGAAACAAAAATTATATTAGTCACAAAAACAAAATTTGAGATATCATTACATAAGTTATTTAGCATAAGTAGCCATAACTTATATGAGCTTCAATTACATAAGATTTTTAATTTATTCATAAATTAACATTGCTATTTCTTGATGAACAATAATAACCTAATATGTTTACGTTAGAAATATAAAACCGAAATCTGTCTAACTGACAGCATAAAAAAAATATCAAATAAATCCAAAAAAATTTTTGACTTAAATCTCAATAATAATTATAAAATATCAAGTATATTTTACTTTATATGTTTGTATATCTCATTAAAGAAACAATTATAAAAAATATCCGTATGTTATTTCTTTTCTTTGAGATCTTTAGCGACTTCTTAATCCTTATTCATACATTTATTTACAATGTATATCAAATGAGTACTTTTCAATCATAAAAACTTCAATCTCTATTTTAATTACCAAAGCGCTAAATTAGCCCAATAAGATAACATATTATTCTTAAAATAATTTTAATCTCTAAATGCATATACTGAAGATAGCACGAAAAATAACAAAAACTTGAGCGTCTTTAGCTTTTGAAGCAATATCTTTTTCCGTATAGTACTATTTATATTTCTTTTACTTTGACTTTATGTAATCAAGCACCACAAAGAGTGCTTGATTTCCCTTGTTGTTTACACAAAAACCATTTCCATTCTCAATAGATAACTTAAACGAAATTAGTTATCGTTACCTATAGCACATCCTTGAAAACTTCTGAAGTATTTACTTAATGATCATTTAACTCTTGCCTTTTGAATTATGCCACATTTCAATATTCTTTAAAACATTATAAGAATATCTAACTATAGTAGGGTTGGTTGTAACCCTCCTAATTGCAAGAGCTAAATCTATAAAGTCAAGAGCAAATAACATGCTCTCATACAAATCCTTATATTTATCCCAAAATAAGATGAGAATATTCTTTAAATTGGCAGATAATTCAGTTAAATTAGCTGAAAACGAGTTAAAAAATAAAATGAAGATTGACCGTATATGCTCATTGCCACATATCAACCATAGTAAACACAAATAATTGGTAAATCTCGTTTCAAGATACCCAGTACACATTAATATCAAGTCTTTGGACAGTAATATTAACTGTAAGTGGTACTCTTGTTATAATGATCAAACACTAACAATAAATTCGAGTCAAATAACAACCTTCCTTTGGGCCGATTAATTATTCACTCGAAAAAAAACTTATAATTGTCATGTATTTATCATCACACATGTGTAAGCGATTCGGCCAAATATTTGTCTTCCTTTGGGCCAGCTAATACTCGCATGAATAATTACACACAAATATTAAACATTTTCATGTACCATCAAAATAAGAGAGGTCACTCTGGTGACATTTTATTTTAGTCAGTCCACTACTAATGCAAAATATTTATAGTTGTAAAGAGACGCCAAAAAATATTTGAATTTGGTACCTTTTGTTTATACAATGTACTTTGAGTGCTATAAAATCGCTCCATAAAATATACTTTAGCTTATATGACACTTAATGCACAGAACTTGATGAGATTGCTCATCATATGGCTGAGCTGCCATTAAAAGAAACCAAACTGAATCCAATGGCAAGTTGAAAAATGGACACGCGGCTAAATAGAGGCGACTGAGGATTTCATGAACTTATGCGTTCAACCAACAAAATGAAAGAAAAACTATAGTTCAAAACTTAATGCTTCAGGTTTGCAAGCATTTATTAAGTAGTACCACAAAAAAAAGTAATGTAGATTACTATTTCTACATACCGGAACATCTGAGTTAACACAAATCGTAATTGATTCCGCATATGATAATGCATGGACATAATTTGTATAAAATTAGCAACAAAAGATTATGAAAAGAGATGTGAGTCACCGGCGTTACAACTTGCGTCAGGTTCTCTTTCAAATATTAAAAGTTGCTAATGCAATACACATAATAGGCCATAATGATGAAAATGTCAAACTTCAGTTATGCCTTTTCATGCAGATTTATAAAAACTGAGTCAAACAAAATGACAAAATGAGCAACCCATTTTTTCTAATTATAATACGGCCATATGCTATCCTGAAAACAATTAGCCTAATGTTCAAATTATCATATTAATGACCATTACATAATAATGCAGCATTCTGTCAGCACTTGATTATTTAGCTTGTTACGTGCTATTATGTGAAGTTTACTTGTTCAAATATCCTCCACCTAAAATCCTGGTACCAAGCACGTGGCCCCACGTACAAATATTTGCAAAATTAAATCAGGTAAATGTATATACTTACACCACATAATCAGGATAATTTCAAAGATTTAGAATATGCCAAAATTTGCAGAATTTTTAAGTAAATGATAGCTTAAATTCAGTATGACCGGTTCACATGGCATTTATATAGACATCAGAATCCATACGACACATCCACTTGACTAGCTGAATCAACAAATTAAATACTAGAACTATTACCTCATGATGTCTCATTGGAAAAAGAAACCTGGATGTATACTGCAAGAGTTAATATGTTTACGTATGTGCCAAACCTAGTATATTGTCAATTCACAAATCTTTGACGTGGCAGCAACCATTTAAATTGTATAAGCTAAAATAATTTACTAAAACATACATATTCTTTATTTATGATGTGAAACTAACTGCACTATTATTCGTCGTACCCTGATAATAATCGCTGTGGATCCAAAGACTTGGACAACAATATTTAGCATAATTACCAAGCAAAAACATAGCTCATAAAAAAAATCAAAGATAGTTTGCAGAAGCTAAATCAAAGAAAAAAATAAACCTCATGAATATTTCTAGAGATCCGAGTTAAACAGAGGCAATAGAAAATAAATATGAATTGTAAACCTCAGCTCCAGTTTGATTAATTCAAATTTTCAAACAAAAATTTTCTCAATAAAATCAAATATGGAGGCTCTGATACCAATTGTTAGTATTTTAGTATACTTTATCAATATCCAATTGTGAAACCTTAGATCTAAATATGTAATCCATATTGATTTAATTGAGAACAAAAAAGAAATAGATTAGCGAAGCATACCTGAATCCGTAGTTAATCATGGCAATACCTGAATCCATATTTGGTTGCTAAGAAGAAGATATAATTTGGTTTGGTCTTCCAAATTGACATAAACCCTAGATCTGAAGTCATCTCTCCGTAGAAGAGGTTAGAGAGTTGCTAATGCTTGTGTAATTTGGGGACCATAACCCTTTATTTATAGAGTTGGCGTTTTGTAATTCGGCCCTTCAACAAATTATAAAATGCCCCGGTATCTACACATTAGGCCCATGATAACTTAAACTTTAAGCCTATTAATTCTAATCTAAAATTAGATCACTTTAATTAGGTTTTACACCAAAATAGCACAACACATTTTATTTTACATATGTGACCCAATTGTCGAAATATTCCAATAGAACCTATTCCTGGTATTGTTCTCATTCATCACTCTACCCATCCGACAAATGCTAATTGTTGTCTGACTATTTGATTGTAGGTGTTGAGCATGTAAGGAGAGACATGTTCGAAAGTGTTCCTAGCGGGGATGCCATTTTCATGAAAGTATGTATCACATCATTCCTAATTTAATCCAAAATAATTTTTATATAGGAAAAACAAAAGGGAAGAATAATGCTAATGATATGGCTTAGATAAAATATAGGTTCACAATTGTCCATATTCTATCTGTAGAGATTTGAAAATAAGATAGTAGGTGGAAGGATGCTTCCATGGCCAAATAAAATAGCACTGCTCAATAAAGCGTGTACTAGCTAGACCAAAATGAATTTAGGAGCGGATCAATGTGATTAAAATATATATATATATATATATATATATATGTATATATATATATATATGTGTGTGTGTATATATATATGTCGATCAAGAAATCTAACTAATGTAATAACTGACAGTGGATCCTTCATGATTGGAGAGATGAGCAATGTGGGAAATTATTGAAGAACTGCTATAAAGCATTGCAAGAAAATGGAAAGGTGATTCTCATCGAATTCATTATCCAGAGTATCCAGAAGCCAACTGCACATCTCAAGGTGTGATTCAAGTTGACCTTATTTTGTTGGCTCACTATCAAGGAGGAAGAGAAAGGACTGCACAAGAGTTTGACGCTTGGGCAAAGGAGGCTGGATTCAAAGGTTCTAAGGTTGTTAATGGATATGTTGGTTTTAATATTCTCGAGTTCTACAAATAGAACAAACTGCTTGTTTGCTTGTTTTGATTTGAAGTTTGCAATAATAACGCCCTCTTTGTATCGAGCACTACTTGTATAAGATTCACCATGAATTAATAAGGCGATGAACTCCTTTGGTTGGTCAAAACTATGGAATGTTTAGGCGGGTTGACCGATCTATTTTTTTAAGTGTACTACTGAACATAAAGAAAGAAAATACAATCTTAATTTCAGAACGAAAAGAGTCAAATATAACTAGCAAAATCATGTTGACGTTATGTAAATATGTATCATTATGATACTACTGGTGTTAAACCTTAAATTTCTGTAAATATTTTTGTACTTCTCAAAAGGATTGAAAGTTGGCAAGAAATGTTGAGGATTTTGCGATTTAAGACTATTGGAGGAGCAGTAATTGCCATACTTCGGACTTTAAGGATCTATTTGATAGATTTTTTCATACAATAGTTCAATTCACTAGGTACAAACAGGTTATCGAACTATCAACTTTCAGGATTCAATAAAGCCTTGGAACAACGAAATCAGATTCAAAGTTTGTATGACTTTGATTTGATCAAGAACACTCTAGAAATATATTCTTGATGATGCAATTTCAGAAAAGAAAGAACAGGAAGAGAAAGAGGAGGTCTGCAACACTTTATAAGCGTTGCAAATTCGAAAATTTGCAACACTTCCGTGGTGTTTGGAAATGGCAGCGTGTAGATCTCAAAGAGGAAGAAGAAGAGTATTCGAAAACTTAATTCTAACATCACAAAACTTCTCGTATTTTTAAGCAACTAATTGTCACAACCATTCGCAACGGACACATATGTTTCAAACGAAAAGTCACGTTTTTTCTTTTTGTAACGCTCTGTCATTCGAAATGGTTTGGACGTCACTATTTCGTGCTTTGGTTTAAATTCCATTCCGGTCTGTTCTGGGATGAAATTTGGCCCATTACAGTTTATAAAAACTGTCTAAAAATATTGCTTATTGGATCTGAGTCCCGCAACCGGCCTGGTTCGTTCGGTCGGACGGCCGGACGGCGGCGCGCGCATGTGTGGTAGAGATGCATGGTCTCCCTCTTCACAATGAAGTAAACATTTGGGTGCCCCAAGACTCCAACATTTTCTTGAGAAGGCCCCTTAATTAGTGGCACACTTTATTATCTTCCACAACGTGGGACTAATCTTCTTCCCTCTTTCTTTCTCTCCTCTTCAAAAAATAAACCCATACCCCAAAACAATGTTTGAAAATTTACAACAATCTCCCCTAATTTTCATAAATGAAAGCTATATTTTGGATTTGAACCTTTACTTAGTGTAAACCATTCAAATTTCTATGGAGATTATATAGTGAACTAATCTTGAACCAAGTATCCCTTAGTGGTAAAACCGAAACAATCACACGTGTTGATTTCCTTAGTTAGAGTGTTCTGTATTGCTCAGCACGTTAACGACCATGTGCTTTAATCCTTGTTCATGAGTCTACTTTATAAAGCGGTCTTACTTTCCTAGGAAACAACCTAATTTCCATACTCATATAAGTTAGTCTCTTAAGGTGTTTCTGCTATACACCTTTTAAGGTTTCTAGAATTATTAAAGACATTTATCTGTCCTTTGTTCTTGCAGAATCCAACACTAAATATTATAGGGCTACTGATTTAGTGTTCCATAATCATTCTCTCAACTTGTTGGTACCCATTGAACTTTGTCCATCCTTTTCAAGACACAAGTTGGATTTCTGTTAAGGATGATCAATCTTCATTCATCGACCTTAGTCCCATTTCTTTTGACTTTATAGAAACCATAGCCTTTAGAAGACCTTTTGTAAGTGGGTCTGCCAAGTTTTTCTTCGTTTCTATGCAGTCAACAGTTACAACTCCACTTTTGAGTAACTGTCTTACCATATGATGTCTTAGACTCACATGTCTAGACTTACCATTATATGTCTTATTAGAGACATTATATATTTTCGGTTGATTATCACAGTTAATCAAGACTGCTGGAGATGGCTTCTTCCACAATGGGATTTCCACTAATAAATTCCAAAGCCGTTTTGCTTCCTCACATGCATCTGCTAAGGCAATCAATTCTGACAACATAGTTGAATCAAATATACAGGTCTGCTTCTTGGAAGCCCAAGAGACAGCAACGCCTCCTAATGTAAATATCCATCCAATCGTAGATTTGGATTTGGATTCTACATTGTTCCAGATTGCGCCACTATATCCTTTTATTGTAGCAGAATATCCCTTATAAGATAAACCTTAGTTGATGGTTCCTTTCAAATAAGCTAAAACTCTGGAAATGGCTTTCCAACGTTCGAAACCTAGATTACTCGTAAATCGACACAATACACTTATAACATGTGCGATATCGGGTCTAGTGCAATGCATAGCATACATAAGACCCCCAATAACACTAGATTACTCCAAATGAGAAATGGTACGTCGAGTGTTCTTTTCTAATTTGATACTTGGATCTAATGGAGTTGGTGTTGGTTTGTCATTATAATGACCATACTTCCTTAGGAATTTCTCAATGTATCGAAATTGGGTTAGTAATAACTCCCCCACTTTCCTAATGATTTTAATTCCTAGAATTACATCATCCTCTCCTAGATCTTTCATATCAAATTTAGAAGATAGAAACTTCTTAGTTTCATTCACACACGATATATTGGAACTAGGTATCAACATGTCATCTACGTATAAACGTATTATAACATAACAATTGTTATCCGATTTGCTATAAATACATTTATATGCATCATTAACAATGAATCCAAATGAAAGTGCAACTTTATCAAACTTCTCATGCCATTTCATGGGAGTTTGCTTCAAGCCATAAAGAAATTTGACTAATTTACAAACTTTCTTTTCTTGGCCTGGGGTTATGAAATCTTCAGGTTGTTCCATATATATCTCTTCTTCTAAATCTCCATTTAGAAAAGCCGTCTTTACATCCATTAGATCAATGACCAAATTATGAATTGATGCAAGTGTTATTAAACAGTGTATAGAAGATATGCAAGCAACTGGAGCATATGTATCAAAATAATCTATTCCTTGTCTTTGTTTATATCTCTTAGCAACTAATCTGGCTTTAAACTTATCAATGGATCCATTTGTATTCTATTTTTTCTTGAATATCCATTTACACCCTATAGGTTTAGCACCAGGAGGTAAATCAGTTAAAATCCAAGTTTGGCTTAACATTATGGAATCCATTTCATCATTGATAGCTTCTTTCCAGAAATCAGAATGTCTAGAACTCATAGCCTTAGAATAAGTTTTGGGATCATCGTCGACGTTCATTACATATTTTTTCATATTAAGGACTTCTTCCTTATTGCCTTCTATGAGATATGTTATGAAGTCAGGACCATAATCCTTCTCTATTCTCGCTCTTTTGCTTCTCCTGTGTTCAGTACTATTATCTGGTACTGATACTTGTTGTTTTGAGCAGGGACATATTTATCATCATTGATATCATTAGTCTCAGTTGGTTCCAGACTAGATGATCTTAATGGATTCTCAAGAGTTTGATTTTCAAAGAATTCTACATCTACAGATTCTATAACTTCTAAAATGTCAAGAATATTGAACCTATAAGTTATACTATTAAGAGATTACCCTATGAAAACACACTTAAATGCCATATTTCCTAACTTGGGTCATTTGGGGTCAGGTTTCTAACATATGCTAAGCAGCCTCAAACTTTAAGTCTAGTGAGGTTAGGTTTTGTATTAGACCATAATTCATAAGGGGAAATATTATTCTTTTTAAGTGGTACGTACTCTATTTAAAATGTAACATGCAGATAACATAGCATCACCCCACAGGTTATAAGGTAAATTAGAACTTATGAGCATGACATTAACCATTTCTACTGAAGTTCTATTTTTCTTCTTAGCAACACCATTTTGTTGGGGAGTACATGGGATGGTACACTGGTGAATTATATCATTTTGTTTACGAAAAAAGGTAAATTCATTTGAAAAATATTCACCACCACGATCTGAATGTAGCATTTTAATCTTAACTCCTAATTGTATTTCGACTTTCAGTTTGTAAATTTTGAATTTATCAAAAGCCTCAACTTTCGATTTCATTAGAAATACATATGCATGTCTAGTATAATCATCAATAAATGTTATATAGTATTGGTTACCACCATAGGTCTTATGATTTTTTAAATCACCCACATCACTATATACCAAATCAAGCAAACTAGAATTCCTTTTAACAGATTTATAGGATTTCTGGTGTATTTTTGCATGAACGCATATTTCACATTTAGAGATGGAATCGAAGTCACAATCAGAAATTAATCCTAATTTATGCATATTTCTAATAGATTTATAATTAACATGTCCTAATCTACCATGCCATAAATTAACAGAATCAACAATATAAACAGAAGATTTCTTTACTAGATTCAACTTAATCATGCCGTTACAAGAATATCCCTGTCTAATAAATTTGTTGTTCTTAGACAACACTAACTAATCAGACTCGTACACCATCTTGAATCCTCTTTTGTTAAAAAGGTATCCAGAAACCAAATTCTTACACATATCGGGTACATAAAATACATTGAATAATGTAAGAACTTTCCCAGAGGTAAATGTAATTTCAATAGTGCCTTTTCCTAGAACTTTGCATGCAACTTTATTTGTTCCAGTAACTTCACTATATTTTCCATTATTTTCTTCGTAAGACTTGAACAGAATACGATCTTTGCAAATATGAATGGTTGCTCTAGTATTGAGCCACCAATCATTATCAATGCCATTAACGGAGTTTTCCTCTTGTACAACAGTCACAAGCTTTTCTTCGACCACATTCACTTTTTGTTGTTTCTTCTAAAGACAATAGTCTTGGGCATAGTGGCCGGTTTTTTTAACAATAGTAACAGGCTCCCTTCTTTTTTGTTCTTGGAATTCTTCTTCTTCTTAAACAGTGTCTCATTCTAAGACTTCAATTTATCAGTAATTTCAACATTATTTGCCTTAGACCGAGACTTAATTTATGGATTATCATCTTGTTCGCATTTACGAGAATCCTCTTCAATATGAAGATGATGATGTAAACCGTCTAAATTATAATCCATTTTCGCATGTTTCAATTTTTTCTTATAATCGTTCCAAGAATTTGGGAGTCTTCAAATAATAACTCCAACAACAAAAGATGCAGGGAGATCAATACCAGCATCTTTAAGTTGATTCACCAATAGTAGTACTTCACTTACTTGTCCAAATATGGACTTGTTGGCAACCATTTTGAAATCCATAAAATTACAAATAAGAAATTTTTTATTACTTGCCTCAGATATGCAATACTTTCTCTCCAATTCAGTACAGAGGTCCTTTGCAGTTTCCAAGGTCCTGTGAGCATTATAGACCGAAGTAGACAATGCATTCAGAATATGCCTTCTGCACAGGAAATCGTCCTCTTTGCGCTTTGCATGTTTTGCCTTCAGAACGGCATCCTCGCCAGCCGTTTCCTCCGGTATAACTTCCAATCTGTCTTCCAAAATGTAGAACAATTTGACGGTGATCAGAAATAACTTAGTTGTCTCTTGCCAACGAGTGAAGTTTTCGCCATTAAAACACTCCAATTTAGTCAAATGCGGATTCATAACTTATAGTGCGCTCAAACCTTCCATGATTGAAGCTATTATCTGAAAATTTGTTGGGGATTTTGCATTTTAGGCTATTGGAGGAGCAGTAATTGTCGTACTTCAGACTTTAAGGATCAATTTGACATATTTTTTCAGACAATAGTTTAACCCACCTGGTACAAATGGATTATCGAACTATCGACTTTCAGGATTAGATAAAGCCTTGGAACAACGAAATCGGATTCAAAGTTTGTACAACTTTGATCTAATCAAGAACACTCTAGAAATATATCCCTGATGATGGAATTTCAGAAAAGAAAGAAGAGGAAGAGAAAGAGGAGGGATGCAACACTTTACAAGCATTGTAAATTCGAAAATTTGCAACACTTTCGTGGTGTTTGGAAATGGAAGTGCGCAGATCTCAAAGAGGAAGAAAAAGAGTATTCGAAAACTTAAAACTGCTACTATTTATAGGCAACGAATCATCACAACCAATCGCAACAGTCACATTTGTTTCAAACGAAAAGTCATGTCTTTTCGTTTTATAACGCTTTGAAACGTTGCAATTTGAATTGTCGCATCTATTCATTCGAAACGGTTCAGAAACATCACTATTCGCGCCCTGGTTTAAATTCCATTCGGGTCTGTTCTAGGCCGGAATTTGGCCCATTATAGGTTATAAAAATTGTCAAAAAGTATTGGTTATCAGACCCGAGACCTGTACCCAGCCCGACTCGGTTTGGTTTGTTCTTACGGTCGGACGACGACGCGTGTGTGTGTGTGTGGTAGAGATGCATGGTCTCCCTCCTCACAACTAAGTAAACATTTGGATGCCCTAATTCTCCAACATTCTCTTGAGAAGGCCCCTTAAGTAGTGGCACACTTTATTATCTTCCACAATGTGGGACTAATCTTCTTCCTCTTTCTTCTCTCCTCTTCAAAAAACAAACCATACCCCCAAAACAATGTTTGAAAATTTACAACAAGAAAGCATAATATTTTCGACTGTTGATAACCATCAACTGTTGTCGAAAGACAATAAGTCATATGAAAGAGCCATTAAATAGTTGATAATCACCAAAGAATTATTCCAATGGCTTTTCGGTGACTTCCTCATGCGTTTTTCCAAGAGATACAACAAGTTCACAAAAAGGTTTTCAATGGTCGTAACCAATGATTTCGTCAACTAAAGTCACGAGTTCGATCAGCCAAACTAGATTCTAGGGTTAATTGGCAAGTTGAGAAACTCTAAGCGCAATAGCAAAAAGCAAGAGACTTAGCTAATATAGCAAGAACTTCCAGTATTTTAGCCATAACCAAGGAAACATGGTAAAGTTAATCGCGTCCGTCCTAAGAAGTTCGTGACTACCTTTGGTATGGGGGCATCACCACACCATTAAGACACACTAACAATGCTTACAATACATACCACAAGCTCATCACGACTTTACACCAAACAAAAGAATTGTAATGTGTAAAGAAACAAGTGTACAAACTTAGAAGTACAATAAAGCAAAAACAGAAGGCTAAATACAATAAGTAAACACATTTTCATCACATCAACACAAATGCAAAGCACAAATCTCAGGTGCATCATCCATAAATCATAAGTGAGGATCGACACTCGCATATACAACCGATCGAAATGAAGTGCATAAAAGGAAGCTATAGAAAGTAAAGTAAGGCAACCATAAGCACTAATTTTTCTTCTTTCTATTCTTAGAATCACTAGACCTCGGAGATGGTTTATTAATCTTAATGGAGGAAGGAGGAGGTGTATCTACTGGTTGACTTCCGTCCTTAGCTTCTGTACCACCAGACAGACTCTCAGGAGAAGATATAATGATAGGTCCTCCTTTCTTACAAGCAGTGCGCTTTCCCTTGCGTCTCAAGGATAATGAAGACTTAATCTTCTTCTTTTCCTGGGCCTTGGTTCCCTTCCCCAGGCTTTCATCATCAAGACCTTCTACTTTGTCACTAGGATTGTAATCAACGTTCTAACTCAACGATTTTATCAATCCTTGCATCATGTGACCCTGGATGTGAAGCAAGTGTATAAGCGGTGATTAAGGACGCATCACCCGGAGGAGGAGTTACAGTCAGAGCAGAAGCAGTAGTTGACACCAAGGCTGAATCAGTGACAATGGCTTTAGCCACTGTTGCGTTGGCTCAAGCAGGAGAAGGTTGTGGTGAGATCAAACCTAATACAAATGAACAATGAGCATGGAATGCAGTATACCCAGGTGAAGTACAAAGATAGTCCAAGTCTGACACGACTCAGTCAATCTCGGTTTTACTTGCAATTTGAAGACTTATGTGCTCAACTTCATAGTTACCCGAGTTATCATCATCACCTTCGCCATCTCCTGCACGCTCCTCCATAATATGCTCCTCAATAGTATGTTCCTTTGTAGCTGCGTCCTTTTCTTTATGAGAAGCAGAAGGATCAATGGGAGGTACAGTTGGAGTCTGAGAATTGGAGACCTCAATATTAATAAAATCACTAGGGGCATTGGTAGAGGCTGCATCCAGGGCTTCCTTCCCAAAGGGTCCAGCTTCATCACCTAATAATCCTCGCTCCTTCATAAGCTTTTTTCCCCTTGGCCAAAGCTATACGGGATTCCTCATCCAAAAGATTCTGTAAGACATATTCCTTGTCATAAGTATCTTCAACTTGCGCAAGCACTGACTTCCAGACTAGAGCCAGAGTCACTGGAAAATCAAGTCCTAAATAGCTCAAGCTGCATAGGCTCATAATGCTGAAATCATAGAATCTGAATAAAGTAGAATTGGCATCAGTCTCAACATTAGTGAAAGCTTTTTCAGTACCCAACTTTGCCGGCCAGAGCTTGATCTCTCTTGCCCAAGGATTTCTCCCTTAGCGTTCAACATAGAAATTGCCAATGTCTGGGCAATATTCTTCTCGTGAATACCGGCATTGTCTTGTCGATAAGTTGCAGAGGATTCCTTTTCCATGGCCTGTTGGTTTCTAATGGTTTTTTGAGCAGACTGAGCATCATTAAGTTGTGATACTAGTGCATTTTCTCTCAGTTTAGCAGCAGTGAGCTCTTCTTTGAGTCTTCATTTCTCGGCCCCTAGATCTATATTCCTTTGCATAAGAGATGCAATGGTAGCATCCTGAGACTCAAGAACCTTGGCCACTCAACCTTGTCATTCTCCAATGTAGCAATTTGATCAAGGTTACTACTGTTAAGTCTCTGAACATCATCAGCTAGCTTGTATCGTAGAGATAGTTATTTATCAGCTTGACCCCTAACTGCGTCTAGCTGCGTCTCGAGCTTACTTTTGAAAATATCCATCTGTTTATTAATAGTGCCTTTCAAGGCATCCGTCTCTTTAAGTATATCTTTCCTGTCAGAGGGGCGTATGTCCAAATCAGAGAACACTTCTTTCAAACACCAACTCTTGAATCGTTCAGCAAGTGCGGTATGTGCTGGTTCAAGTTCATAACGGGGCCTATGTATGATCTTCCAAATGTCGGTAGGAGGAGGAGTAACAGACGGTGTAGCAAGGGGCAGATAGCCATAAGTAGTCTGAATAGCATGGGCAGGAAGTTTGTTTGACCGGGGATGCTTGTGAGGATCATCTTTCCCATAATCCCTGCTCCAATCATTTATCTCACTTCTTCCTTCGTCTCTCCTCCTCTTCCCGTTTGTTCCGACATATCGGTCGTCATATCGATCATGATTACCATAGGATCCTCGGTCCCGGTCTTATTTTTCTTGCTGCTCCAGAGCCTCGTGCCTCCACCTCCTTTGTTCCTCGGTATCTATGTAGTCATGAGTTTGTTGAGGCTGATAAGAATATTGCGAGTGTTGGGAATATTGAGATTGCTGGGAGTATTGCGAGTGCTGTGAATGATGAGACTGTATGAGATGCCTTGGATTATAAGAGCCAGTTCGATGCTTAAAATTCTTCATAAATTAGCAATTCATATTTGAACCTGAAATAAGGAAAAAGAAGGATTTTAGTACTTAGACCAGAAAGTACCGAGGAAAAGTACAGGGTACGTGCAAAAGTGACAAAAGGTTAGAGTTCGTGTGATGTGTGATCTAACGCGCATCTAATAACAAACCGTCCTATATCAGACCGCAATGGAGGGGTTCGAGTCAATGCCATCTCAGTGGCCACTTTTGTAACTTTGGGTGCAAGCTCCGAAGTCACAGTCTCACTTGGAAGATCTTTCATAGTGCTACAATCACTAAAACTCCTGAAAATATCCATTGAACTCTCCTCATGGGTGTCCGAAGTGATGGGATCCTCACCAACTTTCTCAGCATTTAAATCATCCCCTGGTGTAATCTCGTCCTCCTCGATCTGGTCGGTTTCCTTCATAAGACATTTATCTTCACGGTGTGTAAGTTCTTCTTCTTCGATTAAAGGCAATTGAGACTTAGAAGGCGTTTTGCTACCACTGGAGGGATCCGAGCACTTCTTTAGCAACGGTTCGTTGGCTTGACTTTGCGACGCACCAGCATCTCTAGAAGCACCAACATCTAATGCTGTAGGCATAGACTTAGGCGTGGAAGGTGCTCCCTTGGAATGATATATCCTTGAATGATGGAGCAACCCGTATTTGCGGAGAAACTCTTCCTTTATTAAGTATTTCCTACCCCTGTCTACTTCACCAATGACTTTTAGAGTTTAATAAACAACCTTAAATGGGGCAGAATCTTTATTATCTTAACCGGAGCTGGAACGACTATAATCAAAAAAGAAAATTTCAATAATCGAGATTTAACGGGAATTGAACGAGAATGGATCTGTACAAATATGCTCACCTCCTTCTGTCCAATTCCAGTGAAAAGTCTGGGGATAGCGAACGAAGAAAATTTGAGTCAAGAATCCTGAAGCACTCTCCAACAAATCTTGTATAAGCTTCCAGTTTCATGCACCTTTAACATGAATGATAGACAGGGTGTCCTTTCTCCTTTAAAAGAGCAAAGATAAGAGATATCCTGAAATGTAGTCTCATGCTCGCTCAGTTGCATAAAAAGCGCATAAAGTCATAGTAAAATAATGTAACAGTTTGGATGAAGTTGAAAGGGAGCGATAGCCATATGATTCAGGATCCTCTTTAGAAAAGGATTGAAAGGAAGAACACCACCGCCCATCAACATCTGCCGTTTAACAGCTACATACTCACTCAATGGTTGATCATCGAATACATTCTCCTCTAGCAGTATTGCATCTGTCTCAGGAATGCCGTACTGACTAAACAACTGCTTGTAAACTTGCAGTGTAAGTGTGGTTGAGTATCTTTTCGACGGCAAAGCACTAAGGGGGCAAAGAGCGGAAAATGGATGATCTGGTACTGGTCTAGGGACTATAGTCGTTGTATCCCTAGAAGTAGATGTAGAACATTAACTTGTGCAGAAGAAGACACTCCTTCAGTATGAAGGCGAGCTTGTTGCCTAGTAGTCATTCTACACAAACAATATTATTCATAAACATATCACAGGTACGCATTCCTTGAAAGTGAAGCGTCATGCAAAATTATACAAGTTATATAAAAAGCGAGGCTTGAAATCCAAAATCTAGCTTATGTTGGTTAGTTGATCTCAAACGTCGATGTTAACCTAAACTAAAGTGTCATGTGTACGCAAACAAAGGCTGACAGGTTATAAACTGTTAAGTGAAATAAGCTTGTATAGATACACCACCAAGTTTAAATCTTGAAATTCATAGTGATGCGCTTTATTATTATCTAATCAGTTATCAAAATGGACAGTAGGTGACGAAGAATAAGTCCAAAACATGAAAATGCTTGGAAACAGGATGAAGGACATACAGATGTCCAATTCTTAAGGCATACATGTGGATTGTTCAAAATTTGAAGTGCTCAAATATAACCTTCTTCGAAACAAGCTTCAAGTATTGAGAGACAAGTCTCCAAATGACCTAGGAGTTAGGTTGCTCAACGAACTGAGTTAGGTCGCTCAACGACTAACAATCACGTCGCTCCACAGCTTAAAGCCCAGATCGCTCAACGATCTAAAAGAATCAAGTCGTTCAACTTCTCCAAATACGTAGGTCGTAGTTAATGGAAGTGATTCAGATCGTCATCGTTTGGAATCTCAGACCGTTGGAGGTATGGGTCGTTGGAGGTTTTAGGTTGCCAGGGGTTTAGGTCGTTCCGGCTGCCAAAGACTCGGGTCGTTCAAACTCTTGGGGACTTGGGTCGTTAAAGGTTCAGGTCGCTTGAGGGTTCACCACCTAGGTCACTCATCTAGCGTCTAAGTCATGCAACGGTCCAGATCTAAATCCCAAAACTCTAACTGTTTCAAAGAAGTTAGGTCACTAGTTTTCTCAAGAAAATCGGATCATGTATCAATATAACAGCATAGGTCGTCCGGACGATCTATGGTCGCAAGTTGTCTGCTGGTTCAAGAGGACTTAGGCCGCTTTAATTACCTAAGGGTTTGGATTTCTAATCGAGATAAATACTTTGGTCTCTCCACGATCTAATAGCATGGTTGTTCAACGATCTAGTGGACTTATGTGATTTCTTACCAAATTGTGAAGCTACTAAGTGTTGGCCCGATCGTCTACAATCTCCAAAACATTGTGTTGATTCAGACAAGCTTAAACACCATCAGTATGGACTGCCATGATTTCATGTCTAAATGTCTTACTGTAATTCACTAAATATATGTTGACGGCAAAAAATGTCGTAAACACCAAAGATTTATGTTAATCCCTAAAAAACTATACACACATTGGGCAGAGGGGTACAAGGCGGGTCTTATCAGCGTCGGTCATACATAACACAACCACATTAAGAAGGATCCAAATATCAAGCCCAATGCAGGTCAAGTCTATCAGTGCGACCAGGTACTGAGAAGCGCAACTCGACAAAAATGAAGGTTGCACATCAAGAGAACCGCTCAGGCACTAAAATAGGACAGGTCACCCGCATTGCACGAGCCAGAGCAGCCTCGTAGTATAACCATAAAGCCAAGCGGCACCATGCAAAGGAAACAAGAGGACGAGCGTCTTTGGTTCAAGAAGGGCGATCGCGCGAGGAACAAAGGAGGATCGATCTTAGCTCCACACTCCGCTCTTACGAAAATCTCCCAGAGCATCGCGATCGCACCTAAGGACCCGCTCAACCATTCAAGACACTCGACAAGTCATCCGCACATAACACCGAATGCGACCACAGACAACTGGCTATAGCTGTCCGGTGGCATGGTCGTAATTAGCAGAATGAACGACCCACAACCTAGATAAACATATTCCAGATCATTCACCAAGAGGATTTCACCTATAAATACACCATGACTACCCACATTTACGGGGGCTTTTTGAGGTAGAACCACGAAGTGCTGCTAAACTCTAAACTCAACCACAGATCAGGCCATGGCGTCAGGTACCATTTTAGAGTGAAGGCGTCTGCTCTCTCAATCATTCATCCGTCCTTCTTCTTCTCAAACTCTATTATTCTCCTGTATAATTCTTTAGATCAAAACATATAAATGAGGATATATTGAGTAGATATAGAGATGTATGAGGTCAGAGAATTAACGTACTTTGTAATTCTTATCATAAGACAGGAAACAGCCTTCATAGTGGACGTAGGCCTCGTTAATGGCTGAACCACTCTAAATCTCATCTCTACTTTATTTTTCCCACATTTTTTACTTATTATTGCTAATTAGATAGGGTTTCATTTATTTCTTACCGAATTGGTGAAGTACAGTTTAGTACCTTGGGTGTTTGGACCATTTTTGGTGTAAACATTTTGGCGCCCACCGTGGGGCCGTGTTTTACCTTTTTCCATTTCAGATCTGACAAGATTTTCTGAGAGACACCATGCTTACAATCACGAGCATGCTAAGGAGTACTGCCAAAGAAACCAACAACCCCAACAGCGGTATCAACACCATCATGCCACTGGATGGCGACTCCGATGAAGGGGAGCCACCGGAAACCAAGGAGATTGTAACCAGGGAAAGGTTGGAGGAAGCGGTGACAGGATTAACGAGTCAGATAACTATCGCAAGCAACGCGATGATGAAGAAGCTCGAGTCGATACTCACTATCCAAGCCGCTACCGCAAAAGCCACTCTAAGCGCCACTTGTTCCTTGCTGACTCAGACGAATAACGGATCAGAAACAAAGTTCCCCGCTTCACATTCAAGACAGTGGGATTCCATTCCAAGAGTTGCGCGTCGCACCAGTCCAGACTACAAAGAGGGCAAAACACCTACGAACGATTATTCTGATGATGCGATCGCGGAGCGGGAAGACAGTCCTGCTGTCATGAAGACGTCCATGTCGGAAGGATGCCCACATTCCTTATCCCCAGTCCACAAAGGCGCATCTAGATCGAGGGTTGATGGTGGAAAAGGTGGTCAACTCGTGGATTCGACCAACAAGCGAGAGTACATCTCACGAATGGTGCAAGCAATTGTGGAAGAAAGCATAAGGAGGAAGGATGACCAGAAAGAATGGGAATATTTCCCAACTAAAACCCCACTCACCGAGAGGATTAAGAAAACTGTATACCGACAAAGGTTCGAGCAACCATCGTTGCAGCCTTACGACTGGACAACTGACCCCGATATATTTCTGTATAAATATGACCAATACATGAATGGAGCATGCGCTACTGACGAAATCTAATGCCTATATTTCCCAACTTACCTAGAAGGAGTGGCTTATCTTTGGTTCACAAAGCTGCCACCACAGTCTGTTTCGTGACGTTGGCTAGGCTATTCAATGAGCAGTTCAGATCCCAAGCGTTAGAAGCTCAGGATGCTACAGAGCTAGACGGACTACAGCAAAGATCAGGAGAGCCCATTAGAGTTTTTCTCACTCGCTTTGATATTGCATTGGCTAAAGTCAAGGATCCCGAACCCAGCATGATCTTAATGGCTCTCAAAAAGGGCATATGCAGGAAAACCAAGTTAGGATGATGGATTAAGAAAAAGAAACCATGAAACACCCCACCTCCATTAAGGTCACTCACAAAGGGAATGCCTTAACTTTGGTGGAGGTTTATAAGTAAAAGCCACAGATAAACTCAAGACAGATATAAATAAACATACTTTAAACAGCGGAAACCAAACAGACTTTTATTTCATCAATACATGTTCAAACAAAACATTCCATAATTGTCTCAAAATACTTCCAACATTACAACCTCATTACTGTCTTAAATATTAAAGAAGCATAAAACATAAATAAAGCGACAAAAATCCCATAGTGATATCCAAAGCCATTATCCGAGCAAAAGAGATCCAAATCATACATCTACTGTCTTGGAGCTTGTAAAGAGTCTGACTGAGCTGAGTTGTTTCCTCCTTGTGGACCTCGGGGGGGGGGGGGGGACGAAAGAAAAGAAGATGAAAAGAAAATAGAGTTAGACATAAAGCCTGAGTAAATCTAGTAACTCTTCAGTATGTGAATAAGAAAAGGGCACGATAGATATAAACTGAAAACAGGAAAGTGTCACCAGCTAAGGAGGTGACGTTTATAATCGAATGTACTATCGCACCCACACTATATATCTCTGCACCTACTTGAGTTTATTCTAACTGGCACCCAATGCTGAGGGTGAAGTGATCCCCATTTTTATTTAAAGATCAGCTCCTACTCGCGTAAACATGTGTCATACGGCCCCCAAGAATTGTAGATACCTATGCTGGTCCCACCATGGGGTGTATCAAGAGCCATGGTGGCGGCCCCGACACAAATTCTAAAAGGCATAGGTTATACTACTGGTGCCCCCAATGCCCTGTTTGTCTGCTCCGGAGTGTGCGCACGCCCGCACCCCGTTAGAACCTACACTGTTGCACCAACCGCCGTCGTTTGACCGCTTACAATCAGCCCAGTAATCGTGCCCTACCCTGCCTAGTTTCAGGGTACCATGATACCTAACTTGGGTTACTGCTGAAACGGGTCCGTCGTTATCAGGATTTTCTAGTCAGACATGTTAAGTGGTTAAGTGTCTGTATTTACCTAACCCCACCCATCAATTCTTGTTAACATGTTGAATTTGGTTAAGTGTTATAGTTGACTTAACCCTACCATCTGTCCTTAGCCTCTTAGAGCACCTGACCACTCACATTAGACAGATATTGCTACAGTTACTGGATGTGCCGGTCGGTTCCTGACAGGTTTACACCGTAGCTCAGTCTAACCTCGGGTCATTTTGAGCTCAATGCTTAACCACCCACATTGGATAGGTATTGTTGTGACTATTGAACAGCTGGGCGGGTCCGGGAAGGTTTGCATCACAACTCAATCCAACCTCGGGTTAAGCATATCGTGTTTTCTAAATTTACATATTTTATTACTTCTCAATTATATATGTAAATGTCATATCTTTTATTCTTGGGTATATCAATTCATACCGCTTAAATGTCATTGTCGTTGGCATGTGCCAACCATGCCAACATATATTTTTCATGTTTTACACCCAACGTTATTACCCCCGTTTGTTCGCAACATTATAACATGTGTTGGGCTTGTCACAATTCAGCCCAACTTTATAAACGTGAGAAAAGGGGAAATCAAGCACATGTAACATTTACAATACATAAAGGTGTGTGGCGCATGAACTTGCAATTTAGCGATTCAACTAACATAAATTATGGGTCATGTGAACTTGCATTCAAATCAAAGTATAACTAAATAGGTGACATATGAAATGGCATAGTTTTAGGCTTATACAAACTTGTGTTTAAACATGTTTAACTTGGCATAATGTCAACCACAAACTAGCATGTTGTATATTCACCAAAATGTACAATTTTAACATCTAATCATATAGCCTATTTCAACATGAACTTGCATAGTTTATGAAACCCAAACGATACTTAACATAGATCCAATTATACTTGCAAATAAACATAAGAATGTGTTCATAGGTTTTGGGTCATGTAGGCATAAAAAGGGTCTCAAATCTAGAACATGTTTACATAAATTCTAACTTAGATTAAGGGAATATACATAGTCCATGCCATCGACATATTCATAAAGGGATTAATTTCTAGTTTTTGCCACAACTTGCTATTGTTATTACTTTCATATACAAATGTCCAATAGGCTTGCATCAATCAATTTGTGCCACAAATATCAATACACAAGTCATGACAGAATTATTACAATACACAGAATTCCTACAATAACACAATTCTATTTTCATTTACATCGAATCACATCACAGTTTTTATTCATATTCTGAAAGGTCACTATACTTACAATGAATGCAGAATCTTGAATTCTGGATTCTGAATTCTGAAATTGAGATGCGCTCCTTTGGGTAGATTAACGTTGCGTTGATTAATTTGATTAAACTATAATCTTCTTCTTAACTTGATTCGTCTCTAGGCTTTTCTCTCTTGACGGTTATGCTCAATTCCTCCCTGGCAGCAGGACGACTCCCATCTTATTTTTTTGTGTGAATTTTCAGTTGAGACTTAGGGTGTATTTATAGATTTTTAAATTGTTTTGAGCCGTCAGATGAAGACATGAGGAATCTAGACCATACAAAGTTGAAAGAGCCAATCAAGAGGTGACATGTTAGCCCTAGTGACACACCGAGCCACAGAAATTCGTGCCAGAGCCAGACCTAGCCAGCCAGGTCGACCAGGTAGGTCGACTGGCAGGTCAACACCCAGGTCGACACTATGGTCGACCTGGGGTGGCCAGGTCAACACCATGGTCGACCTGGTCTCTGGGCGGGAGTTTTCCTACCCAGCCCAGTTTGAACCTGTTTTTTTTTTTCGAATTTTGAATTTTAAACTAAGCTGTTTGAATTTAAATTTTATTCTGAAACTTCCGAAGGTCATAACTCCTTCATACGGAGTCCGATTCGCGCAAACTCGGACTCTGTCTCAAGCAGAATTCCGAGATGAACGCAATGGTATAACCCATTTCCTTTAATTCTTTCATTTAGAATTAATTACACTTTAATTTGTGAAGCTTAATGTTATAGAATTCACGGGGTGTTACAAACCAAGTACACTTGAACGGTTACTCAGCAAAGCCGAAAAATATGCAAGTACTGAAGTGAGAAACGCACATGCAGAGAAGAATGGAAAGGTCCAAAGCTACTCGAATGATAAAAAAAGGAGCAGCGAAAAAGAAGACGGTCGAGCAAAGAAGACGCTACGCTTTTTCAAGAACTTTGAATTCAACCCTCTTAACGATTCCGTGGGACATATATTCATGGCAACTAGAGGCACCGAAAAATATCTAGTCTCGAAACAAAGACCCGTCAGAAATGCCGCCATGAAGTCAGGAAAATTTTGTTGTTTCCGCAAACAGCTGGGGCACGATACCGATGAATGCAGACACTTAAAATCAGTAATCGAGGGGTTGATCAGGAAGGGCCAGCTGCAACAATATGTACGAGATCATAAGAGCTATACCGATTCTTCTTAGACAAGGGGCATCACAACTTTGAAAGTAAAGGGCCCAGACCAATTCAAGGAGGATGCTCATCAGAGGGACCAACCGCTAATACCTCAACAATGGAGCGTTAAACTAAAGCTCTCATTATCTTACCTCATTACCCTAATTTTATCTTGTTATCGAAACTTTTTTAACTTGCTTTATTGATCACTATGTCCATGCTGAGCAATGGTTTACCTACAAAAATTGTGTGCATCAGAAATTAATTATGTGCCTACTTGAATGACATACTTATTGATCTATGCTAAAGGAAGAATAATTCCTCGAAATGTAGGTGAAGTAGGAGCAATCTTCCATACATAGCGGGGCTGTAGCACAAAATCCCAGGTCATGCACTAAACGAAGCAGTTCGGGAATCGCAAACGTCAAGTAAAGTCAAACAAGAGGAATAGGTTCATTGCCTCAAAGGGAACTGGTCGTTCTGAGACAAATAGCCAAACGAAGGAATGCGCCTCTTATTATGGAATATGCTGAATACTTGGCAAACACTCATTCAAAGGGCTGCCACCAGACCTCTCTGAAGATACAGAAAAATCACCAAATCTGTCCCTCGGATGAAGTTGCTAATCCCAAAGAGGTTTTCTCCTTGGAAAAGGACATGAATTCCTTAAAACCGGAGTTAAATCCAGTAGAGAGGATTGATGCCCATCTCCTAGGAATGAACACTAAAGGGGGAGCAACTCAAAAAGTCCCACGGTTAAAATTGCTAAGCCCACCGAAGAAGCACCTTCTTAGGTGACCTTCCTAGGTGCTGGACACGAGTTTCCAACTTGAAAAAAAACTCAATTAGGTAAACCGATGTCTGTGTCCTAAAGTAAGGCAAAAAGTCGGAAAAACCGACATGTCCCGAAACAGAAAAATTGCCGATTTCAAAGGGCGCCTACCTTGATAGGTTAAAATACGAATTCATCCCTCTGAGTCCAAAGATCGAGGAGATGAATTAGTATCTGTTCCTCGAATGAAGCATAAAATGGGGAAGGATTAAACATGTTGGAAGGACCAACACAAAACAAAAACCCGACCGAAAGGACGGTGTCCATCCTTGTTCTTTGTTGATTAACCAAGTCAAACAAGGCCAAGGATGGACTACAACAGCAGAAATCCAAGCCGAAAGGGGGTACCAGAAATCCTAGCCATGCGAGGGTATCCTTTCTAGGACTCATTTGAATAACTAAAACAAACAAATGGGGCCAAAAATGGATCGAAAACTTTTAACCCAAGCCCTCCCCGGGGGCACGTATTCAAAACCAATCCCGGGATTGAATACTAATAAATGAAAGACACCAAACGCGCTTATAATAACACAAATGCATAACAGCCTTCGATAAGCGACAAACCTAAAAAGATAACTAAATCCAAACCGTAATAATAACAATAGAAAATCGGGCGCAACCGAACGATCAACAAAGCGCCCGGGTGAATGTGTAAATCAAAAAACAAAGGTGCAACGTACAACGCACCCGCGCGCAAGATAAACAAATTCCGTAGTAGAAAACCATAGTACGATAAAGTCCAAAAAGAAAAACCTAAAAGAGTCACGAACTAAAACGTACGAGAATAAGCGAGGCTGGCTCCCGCATATACAAGCCAGACTAAAAAGTATCATCTGAAAATCAAAATCAAAACAGGTGAAGCATTGGCAGGCCACAAATACTCAGATAAGATAGGAAATGATCCTATCCCTAGATTCCAGGGCCTCGACAAGTCTGTGCCTATCTTCCTCCAGAGCATGAAGTCATTCAAGATTCTCCCTATTTGACTGCTGAAGGTCTTCGACCAGGGAGTGCTAACCACCCATTTGCTCCACAATGTAGTCTCTGACTGCCACGATGAGGCCTTCAACCAGATGCAGACGTGGTTCCAATTGATTGAATTCAGCCAATATGGTATCCTTCATGACATCTATCTTACCTGTAATAATCCATCTGTCAAAAGGGTCTATGAACACACCAGAGCTCGAATTAGCTGGACGCTGGGCCACAAAGTCCTCGGCAAGATCAGGATGGCAAGGGTTGGGGACAGGAAGAGGTTCCGGTAAAGATGTAGGATCTAATGTGATGGATGAAGAGACCATGCAACTAACAGCAGTCTGTATATCTGAGTCAGAAAGTCCGGTCAGCGAACAATAACTTTGAGCACCGTCCGCTTTAAAGATCTCCTTACCCCGGGACGTCTTTTTGCTACCAGACCTCCTTGTCGTTTTCTTCCTGAGCTTCCTAGACATAAGAAATTCCATCCTTGGGCGACCTGCTTCAGAAGAGGTCAGTACGAACACAAATAACAGCTACGGAAAGAGAAACAACTTGGTTAGACTCAAGCATAAATGAAAATTTTCAACCAGAAAAACCTGGGGCATTTTGCCAAACAATTTATGAATAAATACCAAACATCGACATTTTAAAGAAAAGCGTCGGATGGCCCTTATCTGTCAAGGATAGGTACAGAAAGGGTATCCACACTTTATAAATCTTTACCTAGAAAGATCATGGCTTCTCGAAGAAGATCACTCAAGATAAGCAGATGCTACTGCAGGCAAAGAGCAAAGTGATAAAATGAGAAAGCTAAAGCCTTTTGAGGAAGAATCAAGGCAGAAATGTCATGCATAGATTACCTGATTGAAAACCCTCAAGGAAGCGCAGCCATGACTTAAGATCTCTTTTGAGATGCAAAAACGAAATAAAGCAGGTTAAAGATGAATAAGGGAGACCTAAGGGCATTCGTCCAGAGAATTTATGCACGTCAGCCTAGTATCAGACTACATGAAAGTGTCTCATCAAGTCCCAATTGGCATCCCAAGATTAAGCCATTCGCACAGTAATCAAGAAAGTACAACAAGCCTCCCGCCCATAGGGAAAAGCAATGCCAGTTAGCTACAACAAAGCAGCCCCAACCCATGCACGAACGACTTCTCACCAAGTCAGGATAAACCTACCACCTAATGTGCGATCAAATATATCGAAGCCCATAATCCCTTATCAAAAAGAAATCACGGACTTCGAGGGGCAAGTGTTAATCCCTAAAAAACTATACACACATTGGGAAGAGGGATACAAGGTGGGTCTTATAAGCGTCGGTCATACATAACACAACCGCACTAAGCAGGATCCAAATATCAAGCCTAATGCAGGTCAAGTCTATCAGTGCGACTGGGCCATGAGAAGCGCGACTCGACAAAAATGAAGGCTACACATCAAGAGAACTGCTCAGGCACTAAAATAGGATAGGTCACCCGCTTTTCACGAGCTAGAGCAGCCTCATAGTATAACCATAAAGCCAAGCGGCACCATGCAAAGGCAATAAGAGAATGAGCGTCCTTGGTTCAAGAAGGGCGATCGTGCGAGGAACAAAGGAGGATCGATCTCAGCTCCACACTTCGCTCTTACGAAAATCTCCCAGAGCATCCGCGCCCGCACCTAAGGACCCACTCAGCCATTCAAGACACTCGGCAGGTCATCCGCACATAATGCTGAATGCGACCACAGAAAACTGGCTATAGCTGTCCGGTGGCATGGTCATAATTAGTAGAATGAACGACCCACAGCCTGGATAAACAGATTCCAGACCATTCACCAAGAGGAATTCACCTATAAATACACCATGACTACCCACATTTACGGGGGGCTTTTTGGGGTAGAACCACGAAGTGCTACTAAACTTCAAAATCAACCACAGATCTGGCCATGGCGTTAAGTACCATTTTAGAGTGAAGGCATCTGCTCTCTCAATCATTCATCCGTCCTTCTTCTTCTCAAATTCTATCATTCTCCGGTATAATTCCTAGTTCAAAACATATAAACGAGGATATATTGAGTAGATATAGAGATGTATGAGGTCAGAGAATTGATGTACTTTGCAATTCTAATCATAAGACAGGACACCATCTTCGTAGTGGACGTAGGCCTCGTTAACGGCTGAACCACTATAAATCTCGTCTCTACTTTACTTTTTCCCGCATTTTTTACTTTTTATTGCTAATTAGACATGGTTCCATTTATTTCTTACCAAATTGGTAAAGTACAGTTTAGTACCTTGGGTGTTTGGACCATTTTTGGTGTAAACAATTCATATTACTTGGAATAGTTAATTTGGTCGCAAGACTAGGCAAGAGAAAGCAGTAAACGACACAAGTATTTATAGTGGTTCTGCCGTGGATTAGGCCTACGTCCACTTTGGAAGGGTGTTGAACTTTTGTTAATCACTCAAGAATTACAAGGTGGAGCCATTCTCATTACATTCACTTTCATAATTGAAATATGATAAGTATTTGGGAAAAAGAATATTCATTTCTTCTTCTTCCTCAAATAGGAGATGCCATTAATGGAGCTCATGAAGATTTAGGGAGGTCTTGAGTGAACAAAATCCAATCCCTTTGAAGTGTGAGGCTATGGGCTATTTATTGGAGTGGGAGTAGGTAGGAGTAGTTAGGATTAGGTGAAAAGGGGGACCACATACAGAAAATTTCGCGCCCGCTCTAGTATATATATATATATATATATATATATATATATATATATATATATATATATATATATATAGGACTGTGGTGCTATGGTAACACCACAAGTCCATTTTATTTTTTAATTTCTTAATGACTCCATACAGTATTAACATCTTTTAGTGCTACACACCTGCATGAAACTTCGTGCATTCTTTATTTTTTGCTAGGGATGGTCAGACACTTTTTAGCTTAAAGATTCCTCATACGTAAATGGAAGAGGTGCTTACTTCAGATTCCATCACATTCACATGGATGACTGTTGTTATTTACACAAGAAACCATGAACTGAGACATATTCCTGAATGTTGACGATGGATATAGCAATTTTTTGTACATGTGTAAACACTCTAAATTTCTACCACAACAACATAATATACAATTAAGTAGAATAAAAAAAATTTAACAAACGGATGTACGAAGTACCTTCTATGCCAATAAAAAAAAGCTGTATGTTATTTTCATACATCACCCTCTTTCTTACAATATCTTATTACATTGTATATTGTACCAACTTAGATCAAGTGCCCAGTACTGAGTCAAATATTATAAAAGCTTTCTACTCTGTTGTATGATACACTGGTCATCCATCATACTCACAGTACACTGGCTAAGCACATACTTTTACACACTTTTTTATACTGAAGACAATACAGTTATATACTCCATATTTACAAACTTAAACAATTTCTGTCCTTACAGTGATAACCGTAACTATTCTAATACAGACATGTAAATGTTTATACATATTTCCCTTTTTTCCTACATGTTGATATTGTTCGGTACCACAATACCTAAGAATGTGTCTTAATACAAAATCGTATGTAAAGCACGGGACTTATACTAGTTACTTGGACATGAAAACTAGAATATATAGGAACATCATTGTGCTGACATGGACATGTTATAAAGAATCATTTCAAAATAACTCATTCCAATGAAAAATAACTTTTTTTGACTTCCCACACCGCAATAAACACGTGTTGGCAAGAATCCACCACTTCCACATGTTTGGAACCGCTCTGAAATGCACAAACCAGTTGAATAATGATTTCTCCATCATGAATATTTCACCGAAATTAAATACAAAAGCCAAATCACCATTTCCCTAATTCAACAAGAGAAATGCTAGGGACAGTCGCTTTAAGGCAACTGTCCATGATACTCGTCCATTGATTAGTCAAAGATTCTATGTAATTATTTTTATGCACTTTTCCATGTTATATATTGGCCCCACTATCACAATAACAGCCAATTGTATGGCGAATATCATGGACAGTTGCCTTAAAGCGACTGTCCCTAGCATTTCTCATTCAACAATTTCTCAATTAATCAATTGGAAAATTGCTTATAAGTAGTCATTCCTGCAATTTTTAGACTAAATAAAATTCGCCCTCTATTGTGTTGCTCAATTGTATACTTATTTAGAGTTTTGGGATTAAAGGTAATAATAATCGTAGAAAGCATATTACTATATTAGAGGTAGGAGTTCTGCGTTTTTTTCATCACCTTCTTTTTGACTCCATTTATAGTTAAACTTTACCATGTTTTACATAGTAAATTGTAAGTGCGTTTTAACTGCAATTTTTTTTTTCATAGTTTTTACAATGTTCCATAACACTTTTTTTTATTCTGACTAATAATAAAATTAAAATATAATACATGTGTCTGTAGTTAGCAGTCAGCTAAATCGGTATTTAAGGTGGACCGTTCATCGCCTACGGAGTTTATTGCGCTCCGTCCACTCTACCTATCAGGCTTACAACTCTGGAGCTAGCTAAATTATACTAGACTACATTTTTCTACCACGTAGGGAGCGAATTACACACTGATATAAAAACCAGTAAAAATACTCATACTACGGAGTAGTGGGTACATTGAATACATATGAAAAAACACAAGTTTGTTTGAATAAAGATATGATATCCAACAACATTACAAGACAAGACAACTATAAGCACAATAAATGAACGTGCTAACTTCAGAGCATACAAAAAATTGCTTGCCAAAATCATGATCTTCACACCAAAGATATGAAGAAGCACATGTACAGATAACATGGAGAAGACTTCCATAGTGGTCAAGACCATCATTGCATCGAATAGGAGAATTAGCTTGGAGAAATAGTATATATTAGGCGCAAGCTAATCATCGTCACCTCAACAATTGTGCTGAAACTACCAAGTAGCTGAGGCAACAGCAACCAGCAGCAAGATACGCATCACTACCTATGCAAGAACTACAAAGAAACCTGGACTTCCATTTCCCAAAAAACATTCGCCAACACCAAAATACAACAAACACCCATATACCATAGTCCACAAATGGTTTAAATAAGACGAACAAGAAGAAAATTCACTAAAGAGCAGACAATACAAATGACCAACATAACTACCAAAACACAGTGCGCCTCATCCACCATGATCTCACCAAGTAAGAAATATAACCAGTGTTTGTTGCATACTTGGTATAAAAAGGAAGAATCATACCAGATCTGCTAGAGCAGTCGCGAAACAAACCAATATTGGATTCCATAGAGAGCCACTACTGACTCCACGTTGGCACGCCACGTTGGCACTAGGTACTGCAATTCTTAACAGCTTATTAAATTTGTCAATATTTCGTTCCAAATTGTATTATTCTCTTTTACAAATGGACTACTAGAGTGCATCATTTTCTTTAAGCCATTCAGAGTCCATTTCTTAAAAAATGATGTTTTAACAAGAAAATTGTCTTGATAGTCGATATGATTGTTGATTTCTTGTAAATAATTTGTTTAACTTCAATTATATGACTTAGATAATGACTAACACATATTTATGTTCAATCCATATGTTTGTTCAAGCTTCTCAATATTTTCCTACCTTTTTATCTCTTTACACAATCTATAGATTTTAACCAGCTGATGAAGCATTTAAATCTTTGTTTTCAAATTTGATATTGACATACATAAGTGTAGTGCTGTCAGAACTTGAAACTTATGGCCTTCTTTTAAGCTTACCAAATTTCTATTTTTAGATCACGGTTCACAATTACAAATCAACTACCGCATTGGACTGTTATACGAAAAGTGTACATGGAAAAATAATATATTGTAGAAACAAAAGTTTCATCACGGTTGGATACCAATATGTGATGCATGCTAAATGGTTGTTGTATTCCCATTGTTTATGTTTTAATATGTAAAACTGTGTTGCCCGTATATGATTTCGAGAAGGAAATTGTTGCACATTTTCCAACTAATTGATGTATCATTTTTTTTCAGTGAACAGGTTCTAGAAGATAATGTTGTTCTTGAAATTGGTTTAGTATAACTTTGTTCTGAGTTTTCAAATTCATAACATATAATAACCTTTTATGCTTATAAATATATGGTTTTGCATCCTTAGTGGATTAGATGATTGGTACAAGTAAAATATATGTTCTTGAAATTGTGGTACAGACTTTGGGCTGTTACATGATTGGTACAAGTAAAATATATGGATCATTAAACTGACGGTTGAGATGATAATGATGTAGTGGCAGATATGAAGCCACGTCAGCAATCTGAAGGAGGAACTATAAAAGACAGACAGGTTGTGCTTAGGGCTGTAAATTTTGTTCGAATGTCCGACGTCTGTTCGTGTCCGTGACCGAAATACGTCCGTCCGAGTCCGTCCGATTTTCATTTAGGACACGAGTTAGGACAACCAGATTTGTACGAGAAAAAATCATGTCCGGTCCGGGCTCGTCCGAATTCGTCCGAATTATTTGAAATTCGTCGTATAGTAGAGAGAAAATCTAGTAAAATGTACAAAATGTGATATAAATAGCCATGTCCGGCCGAGTCCGACTAGTCTGATCGTGTCTGTGTCCGACCGATTTTATTTAGGATACGAATTAGGACAACGAAATTTGTCCGAGAAAAAATTTGGTCCAGCCCGTGTTCGGTCCGATTTTTTTTAATACAGAAACTGAACATACCTCCGTTCGGTCCGGTCCGACCGATTTACACCCCTAGTTGTGCTTTCTCATTCTTAATACGCTCCTCTGGAAATTAGGGTTTCTCAAGCCCTAATTTGCACTATGTCCATGGCAGTGCTCAAAGAAATTTTACTCTTATGCTCTTCAATCTACTTCTAGCCTAAGTCTCTGACACAACCAGTCTTCGATCCAAGTTTATTTGAGCATGATTCTTCGATGGTGAGATGATTAGTCTTGTAATTGATCTCGTTTTGGTTGAATATGTTGCAGCTCGGCTTTGATTGCTTCTTAGCGTTTGATTGTTCTGTGGAGAGACTGCAGCTTAGCTTTAGTTGCCCTTTGTGTCTTTCAATATTCATCTCCAAACGAAATCTAGTAAAATCCTTTACTCAAATGGCTTTAGTCAGAATGTCGGCTTTTTGGCAAGTTCCAGGTATGTGATTGACCTCTATTTCTCCTTTTTGAATCAATTCTCTAGAAAAATGTAAATTTATTTTTATGTGTTTCGTTCGATCATGTTGTATATAATTTTCAGTTTTGTATACCGCGCTTATATTGTCACACCATAAAACTGGTTTTGATGCAGACTTTATTTGCAGTTCCTTTAGCATAGATTATAACCATATTATTTCCACTATGGCATTAGCTATACTCCTATATTCTGATTCTGTACTGGATCTAGAAATCATTGCCTGTTTCTTTAAACTGCATGAGACCAAACTTTGATTTATGTAAACACAGTAGCCACTTGTAAATCTCCTATCGTCTGGATCAGAGGCACAGTCAACATCTGAATATCCTACGATGTTTAGGTGTTGATTGGCCTTCAATGTGAGTCCATAATCTATAGTGCCCTTGAGATACCTTAGAATTCTTTTGACTGCCTTCTAGTTAGTGTCCAATGGTTTCTGTATAAACTGAGAAACTTTATTCACACTATATGTAATGTCAGGTCTGGTTATAATGGCATATTGAAGTGCTCCTACAACCATCATGTATTCAGTTATGTTGACAATTGTTTCTCCTCTAAATTTTGAATATTGTTGGCTGCTTATCATAGGTGTTGGTTGAGGATTGGCATTTGTCATTTTAGTTTTGTATAGTAACTCAGTGATATACTTCTTTTGGCATAAAAATACTTTGTCATTTGTTCTAATAACTTCTATGCCTAAGAAGTAGTTGATATTACCAAGGTTTTTAATAGAACACTACTTGTCTAGGTATTGCGTTAATTCATCTATGTCAGCAATTTTGTTGCATGTTATTATAAAATCATCTACATGTACCAATGTGTATATTAGATATGACTGATTAATCCTTATAAATAAGGAATTATCTGATTTGGTAGACTGAACACCCAATTTATATAAAGTGCATTTCAGCCTATCAAACCATACACGAGGTGATTGTTTCAGACCATATATAGCCTTATTTAATTTGCAGACATAGTTTGAATTAATATTATACCCTAGTGGTTGGCACATGTAAATTTCTTCTTTAAGAATGCCATTCAAAAAGGCATTATTGACATCCAAATGTTTGATATGCCAGTTTTTACTCATAGCTAGAGTTAATACAAGCCTTATGGTAGTGGGTTTTACCACAGGAGAAAAGGTTTGATTAAAATCAAAACCGCACTCTTGTGTGAAACCCTTGGCTACTAACCTTGCTTTGTATTCATTTATTGAACCATCTGGGTTCTTTTTCAATCTGTATGTCCATCTGCAGCCCACAACAATTTTATAAGCTGGTGGACATTGAAGCGACCCGAAACTTCCCCGGTCTCCGAAGAGATGAGAAAGAACGAATTACTGTGAGGACAAGACAAATGAGAACGCAGACGGAAGAACATTTCATTGCTATTACAACAATGCCATCAGATACAAGAATATACAGAGTATAAATGAATACTATTACATTCAATAAATATCAGAGATTACAATAAATTACATAGCAGCGGAAAATAATACAAAACACAGCTGAAAGTAATACACGGATACAGAGCTTTCCGGATATCATTCCAGCTGTAAACCAGGATCCTGTGAATATAAATCTGCAAAACCAAAACTACTAGCTGCCCGTGCGGAAAATAGGGGCACCCAGAGTTTAGGTTAAAACAATAAACTCCAGGTCAGTCATGTGACTGGTGTGAGAACTAAAACAGTTATTAAAACTTTATTTTAAAAGAGAGTAATTCAAGGGACCACGCCGTATAACACGGAACGGGTTTCTTCCCAAGAATACCAGTGCATAGGATAAACAACGCAATGCTTTTTCGAAAAATGAAGCTATTATAAGACCCAGGTCCCATCACACAATGCAACGCAAGCCGGAGGATAGGGTTTTCCCTTATAATAGCCAAACATGCTTGGTACGTTTAAAACAAATCATTTGATACTATAATAAGTGTATAGTGTCAAAACAATTTCAATCATAAATATAAATCATAGACGGCATATCATCCCATGCTACTATGTCGCCATACTAGGCTCTACAAATAAAGCCGAAATACGCGTATTGGAAATTGGATTTCAATCATGAGTCGAGGCAAGGGGCAAGCTCCTCTCCGCGTTCGAGACACTCTAGCAAATGTCTCGGGGCTACGCACTCTGGGCAACCCATGGATGCTTCAGGGCCGGTCCTCACTTACGTTAGAGGATTGGAAATTCCTGAACACACGTTTCCCGGTCCTTACAGACCTATAATCGAGGCGCCTCGCATTCCAACAACCACATAGGTGAAAAGTATATAAATGTCAGGGCTGGTAAGTCACTGACACCACCAAAGCTAGAAATAAACGTCGTGCTCTCCCTGCAGTCCGTATCCCGTTTTTAACTCATACCGAGGTGTGAGGCTCGCGAATTCACGTTATACACAAAGCTGCCACGTAGGCGTGCTTTGATCATCAACCAAAAGACTTTTCTTTTTAACAGAAGCCTTGATCCATGCAACTCAGCATGCCACACAGGCAATTCATGCCGTGCGATTGATATCTATCGATATATAACCTCTAAGCTCGTACGTCTCAGATAAGGGCGTTAAGCAAGAGAATAAATTCTCCGCCACCAAACAGATATATATTTAACAGAAATCAATCAACACAGAATAAAATCCAATGTCAAACACACAATCCATTTACAAGTTCGTTCTAGGTCTGAACGAAACCGGAGGCACTTTCCTCGCATATCCATCGATCTCCAGGTACGTCTGGACGACCACCAACTATTTCCATCCTCTTGGGTGTACAGCCCAATCAGGATCGTCAGTAATTACCCAAACGATGTGAAGACTTCCGGTCTTCGACCACCGTCTTCATCTTCGACATATCGTCAAATCGGTTATTCAGAATGGGTATAAACCCGGCCTTTCCGAATAACCCGCGTATATTAAAAACGAATGTGACACAAACACAACATACGCCTCATTCCAATTCATATTCTCAGGGAAAGGTTCCCATTAATTTTATCAAAGATAAATTCTTTAAAATTTATCCTTTAATTTTCCTTTGGATGTCATTTCAAACCAGATTATGGTTCTCTAAACTAGTTGAGATTAGCGAACCACACCGAAGTAATTATTTATTTTATTTCCCAATCTCAACCTATTCATCCCATGAAGAAAAACTGGTAATACTCCATATCTAACACCGTGGTGTTATCGGTAAAATATATTACCATTTCACGTTCAAATCTAATTAAAGATTTAACTATCTCTTTGGAGCAAAACTGGCGATACTCCATTCTCGCTCATTTCTAAATTTGATAATTTAGATTATAGATTTACATTTCAATCTAATTGCAGATTCGTTAAAACTCCTTTTACTGGGTTAAAGAACTAGGTGTTATTTAAAACACAGTTCACGACAAACCCAAATCACATTCTATTTATTATCGGGTTAAAGAACAAGTGTCAATTAAAACACCATTCACGATAAACCCATTTCAAATCCAAACAAATATATTAGAAATTCCGATTATTTAAAACCCCTTTTTAAATCTAATTTATTTATTTAAAAACAAAAAATCGGGTTTAAAATTTAGTTCAAACTAGTTCATTTTGATAAAAATCTATTTTTATCTTCTCAAATATGGAGTTTTTCATCCCAAATTTTCTCAAATCATTTCTTATGGTTTTACACAAATTATTACTATTTTTAATAATTTTATCAAGGCCCGTACAGTCGATTTCCATCAACGGCCATCGAACTGCACTTACAACGACCATTTTCAAATTTGATTTGGACGTAACTCCAAATCCAACTGTTAGATTTAAAATTTCTAATATTCGTTAGAAAGCTCTTTTCGATACGAACCCAACGGTTCCGGTTTTAGGAGAATCCGACGGTCGGATCTCCCGTAATGCCCGTTTGAAATAAATGGTCGAAATTCACGAACTGCAGCGGCGCGGCGCGTTCTATTCAGGCCATTATATTATATATATAATATATATGATATATATTTCGTCGATTTCTATTTAAAACGAATTATATAGATAGTTTTGAATTCGTTTCAAAAACATTTTCAACTTCCATTTCAATTCAAATCAAAATTAACTTTTGCTTTATAAATTCGTTTTAAAATTCATTTCTATTCAATTCAAAGTTATATTCAATTTGAATTCAATTCAATTCGAATTCGTTTTCAATTCGAATTCGTTTTCAATTCAATTCAAATTGGTTTTCTATTCGATTCAAATTCATTTCTAAATCGTTTTATATTCAATTCATTTCGAAATCGTTTTATATTCAATTCATTTCGAAATCGTTTTATATTCAATTCATTTCGAAATCGTTTTATATTCAATTCATTTCGAAATCGTTTTATATTCAATTCATTTCGAAATCGTTTTATATTCAATTCATTTCGAAATCGTTTCATATTCAATTCATTTCGAAATCGTTTCATATTCAATTCATTTCGAAATCGTTTCATATTCAATTCATTTCGAAATCGTTTCATATTCAATTCATTTCGAAATCGTTTTATATTCAATTCATTTCGAAATCGTTTCATATTCAATTCATTTCGAAATCGTTTCATATTCAATTCATTTCGAAATCGTTTCATATTCAATTCATTTCGAAATCGTTTCATATTCAATTCATTTCGAAATCGTTTCATATTCAATTCATTTCGAAATCGTTTTATATTCAATTCATTTCGAAATCGTTTTATATTCAATTCATTTCGAAATCGTTTTATATTCAATTCATTTCGAAATCGTTTCATATTCAATTCATTTCGAAATGAGTAAAATCGATATAAATATCGTTCACGCCAAAATAGCGTCAATCTAATCAACACGGCTTCATATATTCCTTTATTCTATTCAACAAATGAATATTTATTTTTGTCAACACACGACTAATCTCAACGAATGAGTACTGTCCACGTGTGACTATTTTTGTTAAATTATTTCGTTCAACACATGACTAATCTCAACGGATGAGTACAGTCAACACATGAACCTTTATCGAATAGTGATAAAGATGTAAATTTTTTTATTAAAATATTTCGTTCAACACATGACTAATCTCAACGGATGAGTACAGTCAACACATGAACCTTTATTTTATAATATTCTTTATTTTCTAAATTGGAATGAGGCCCAATCAATCACCATATAAAATTAATTATATGGATTTTCATACTTCACACGTATATAATAGCATTGAAAGATAATCAACCATCAACCAAAGTGCACTACACTGTATAAGCATCAAATATAGATATCTAATGCTTATAACAGCCTGTCAATCAATCGATCGACATATTTAATCAATCAGGATGAGTGGACTTCAAATTTCATCCCAACACCCGTGTGTGGTTTCAAACAATCAAACACAGATTTTAGTTGTGCAGTTGGGCGATGTGTAAAATTTATCGACCCAATCAATATCAGTCAAATCAGTGTATATAAACAAATCGGCCGATTTGTTTATAAATATTTATTTATTCACTTTCACGTTAAGAATTATATTTTTAACGATAAAACATTTTATTCAACCTATGGAAATATTCTATTCAGTTCATTTATATAATAAAATGATATCTTTATTTTTCTAACTTATTTTAGAAAATTTCGGCGGCATAACGGCACGATACTAGAAACGGGACGAGGCCTAGCCTTATCCCCGGTCTAGTGAAGGCCCACGCCATTCACACATCAATCAAATTCACCAAACAACCAAATTCAAATCAAATCATCTAACTAATTTATGCAACCAAACAAACAAGTCCATGGTCTGTGGACGATTGTGTCGGGTGCTACTAAGCACCGTCTGCATCTTAGTATATATATAACTAGAAAAGAAATTGAAGAGTGAGAAATTCTCACCAATAGCTATCCAAATTCCACGACTCTTCTTTTAGAGAAATCTTCGTTGTTATCACATTTTTGTCATCTTCGTTGCTTTAGCCACTACATATATAAAAATCACATTTTTATATACTGATGTCTTTAAAATAAAAATCACATTTTTATTTGTTCACTTTCAATTTAGAAATCATATTTTTATAATCACTTCATATATTTAAAAATCGAATTTTTTATATCGCTATTCAATATATAAAAATCGATTTTTTTCTATGTTATTCAATATATAAAAATCGAATTTTTACTATGCTATTCAATATATAAAAATCGAATTTTTACTATGCTACTTCACATGAACAAAAATCTAATCTTTGTTTAAATTAAAAATCAAACCTTTGTTTAAATTAAAAATCAAATCTTTGTTTAAATTAAAAATCAAACCTTTGTTTAAATTAAAAATCAAACCTTTGTTTAAATTAAAAATCAAACCTTTGTTTAAATTAAAAATCTATATGACATATATATATATATATATATATATATATATATATATGAAAATAGTATATTTTCTAACTTCAAAATAAAAACCATAATTTTTATCGTCATAAAATTCAACCTTTATCATTTTAAAAATAATATTATTTCAGTTTTAAAGATCATACTTTCTTTCTCTCTCTTTTTTATACATATACAAAATCAGTTTTATTAACAAGAAAACCCAGAATAAATAAAAGTAAAAATACTTACAGGTTTTAGAAAAGAGGAGGGGTTGATCGGAGGAGGGCTCGGCGATCATCGGCCGGCGCGCGGTGGTGGTCCCACCTGGAGGCGTCGCGATCTATTTAGGGGGGGGGGGTTTCGATTTACTGGAGGGACGAGGGGTAGGGGTGCGGTGGTTCGGAGGTGGCGATGGGGAGGCGAGGCCCTCGCCTGGACGGCGGCGCTTCGGTCGATTAGGGCGTAGGGTTGTTTTTTTTTTCCTTTTTCTCTTTTCGTTTTGAAATGAACGGGGGGGGGGGAGGGGGGGGGGGGAGGGGGGCTAGGTAGTTAAGGAGAGGGAAGGGGTTTTTTTTATTTATTTTAATTATTTAATTATTTAATTTTCCACCAAAAAGCAACTTTTATTTTTGACCTCAAAACGAGGCCTACCGCCTGTCGTCCATAGCGTTTCACCCCCATTCCGAACACAATGAGATATGTATCGTAGGCTGATTCGATCGTTTCGATCAGTTTCCGTTGAATTTACATTTAAATCACTATATTGAATTTTAAACGTACATTTCCAATTACCGGGGTCACATACTAAATCAAAAAATTCCCGAAAAATATTTTCTAGCTTCGTATTGACGATACGGTCCTAACAAAACTAGTTTCGTCGAATTCCGAGACCGCTGGAAAATGGCCAATTTCCAGTCGATTAAAATCAACTAAAACTGGTCAAACGCGTTTTCCTTTGCCACGCTCACATATTGATTCGAAAAATTATGAAATTTGGAATCTAGCAATAATTTGACACCACGGATCCAACAAAAGTGGTTTCGTCGAAATCCGAGGTCATTTGCAAAATTCCCATTTTTAAGGGCCTGAATTCCATAGCGACTATTCAGAATTTTCAACTGGACATATCTTTTGATTCCCGCTATGAAATTTCGATTTTTCGGATTCGTTGGAAAGATATCATCAATTAGATCCTAATTTTTTTGGTTTCACTAAAATCCGGATTGTTTTGCACCCAGTACATTGAATTGAAGTTTGAAATCGAATTATCGAACTACCGCGCCATTTTCAATTCCTTTTATAATTATAAATAATTATTTATATTCTAACGACGACGTATATAATATATACGTTCGAATTATATTCAAAATAAATTTCTCGTTGATATTATTTAAAATAATTCATTTTAAATATTCAAAATTTGCTAAAATTGCCAAAATAAAATTTTTAAACTGGCTCAGATTTTCCGGGTTATTACAGACATACAAGATTCCAAGTTTTATTTTTGATTAGAGCATTATACTCTTCATCAATTGTAGCCTTCCAGTGTTTATCTTTGATTGTCTGATCAAAAGATTCGGGTTCATTTGCACTAAAAGTAACTGCAAATATTTTAGGTTAAAGATACCACTTTTTGCCCTTGTAATCATTGGATAGCCAATTTTAGCTGGTTGCTCAGTTGATGGTGAGTCGTCATTGCTTTCTGTACTTTTAGATGTAGATTGTTGAGAACTAGAAATGCTTCTATTATCTTCATGACTTTGACTTTGTGCAGGTGAATGAGAGGTCATGCTAGGTGGATCAGGGTTAATTGATCATTGAAGATTGATAAACTTTGATCATCAGAATGTTGACTGTTCTCAATTTGCTACCAGCTCTGATAGATAGGTGGCACTGCAAGTATTGATATTCTTGGGTTTCTGACTTTACCTGTAGTGCTTGCATCTTTTGTACTATATGGAAAAACTTTTTCATCAAAAACAACATACCTGCTAACATATACTCTGCCATTGCTGTCAATACATTTATACCCTTTCTGGTTGGTAGTGTAACCCAGAAAAGTACACTATTTTGATCTAAAGTTTAATTTGTTAGTATTGTAGGGCCTTAAATATGGATAACATAAGCATCCAAAAACTTTAAGACTTCTGTAACCTGGTTTGACATTGTGCAATTTTTCAAATGGTGATAGGTCCTTTAACACACCGGTTGGTCGTCTGTTAATCAGATAAACAACTGTGTTAAAGGCCTCTGGCCAGAATTTCAATGGCATACTTGCTTGTGCAAGCAAAGTCAATCTAGATTCAACTATGTGCCTATGCTTTCTTTCCACTAGACCATTTTGTTGTGAAGTGTATGGACATGTAGTTCTATGAATAATACCTTTTTGCTGAAAATACTAACCCAAAATTTTGAATTCACCTCCACCATCAGTTTGAATCACTTTAACTTTATGATTAAACTTTTTTTCAACCATTTTATTATAGTTTATAACAACATTGTAAGTTTCGGACTTGGTTTTTAAGAAATATATCCTAGTAAATCTAATGTACGCATCTATAAATGACACATAGTATTTGTAACCATAGTCAGAGTAAATTGGTGAGGGACCCCATAAATCTACATCAATTAATTGAAGTGGTTCAGTATAATTAGTGTTAGAATCAGAAAAAGACAATCTGTGATTTTTACCCATTTGACAATATTGATAAATATACGGCAAGGATACAGGATCAAACTAATATTATTATTATTTAGTATTTTGTGGACAATCTAGACACTTGGGTGTCCAAGTTTGTAGTGCCAGAATCAAATACATTTATAGTTCTTTCTGCTTTATCCTTAATATTCAAATTACAACTGTTTCTTTCATTAATGACATTACAATCACTAGCATCATCCTGGCACTTGACCGAATTAAATTAGTATAGTCCATTGGTCAAATCACCCTATAAAATAATTTTTCTAGTTAGAATATCCCTAATTAAATAGTATTTTGGAAAGAACTCGAAATAAACACTATTGTCTCTAGCAAATTGGAATACACTAATCAAGTTTTTAGTAATTTTTGGACACTCAAAAGGTTGCACAGATGTAATTGCTTACTGCCATTAATAAAAGTGTTACCAACATGTGTGATTTGAATATGTTTACCATTTGCTATAGAAATAGATTTAGTACCTTTGTACTCCTTGCACCCAATGTTCAGGTTGTCAAGAATGTTTGTGAGATGATTGGTTGCTCTAGAATCTGGGTACCAACTGTCATCTTGCAAATGTTCCACTCTGGTTGTGTCACTATCTTTATCTTGATTGATTGTTCCTTGATTAATTTGAGCTACATTTACATTTGGGTTATTGCTATCGTTTTTATTCCGATTGTTATTTGAGTATCTAAAATAAAACTTCAGGGCAGTATGACCAATCTTTTCACAGATTTGGCACTTTGGTCATTGTTGTTGTTAGATCTGCCTCTGTCTCTACCTCTATATGTACCACCACTTCGTTGGTAAGGTTTTTCAGGTCTAATGTTATTTTGATTCTTGTTTTTGTTGCCCATAGCAATATTTGCACTAAAATTAGTTTCTTGTATTCTTTTACTGCTTAGCCTGGCTTAATGTGATAGTAATATAGAGTTAACCTCATCAATGGGTGGTACAATTCTTTGAGTAGTAATAACGGCTACCATAGCCTAATAATCTTCAGTTAAACCACTTAGCAAGTATAATACATGATCACCATTTGGTATTTTGTTTCCTGTTGCACTGAGTAAATCACACAGCTTCTTTACTTTTGCAATATACTCCCTCATGCTTAAGTTTTCAATCTTGATATTCTGAAGTTGTCTCTTATAATGTAAAACCTTTGACGATGATTGATTGTTAAACTCATTCTCAATAGCAGTCCATATATCATTTGCAGAAGTACACCCAGTGAGAGTTAGCAATAAATTTTCACTTATTGATGATAAAATCCATGAACTAATGAGCCTGTCTTGCCTATGATATTGCACATAAACTTCAGTAGCAACCGTTCCATTATCTTGATCAGTAATGAATTTTACAGGAACATGGGTGGTACCCAAGATAAACCCCTCTATACCGTATCCATTTATAGCAGTTTCAACTTGTAATTTCCATAACAAATAATTTTCTTCTGCTAGTTGTACAGTTATTAATTGGCTTTGTGGGCTAATAACAGTCTTAACCAATTGTTGTACAGATGCATTTATTGGATTTTCTGGATTTACTCTAGTAGAAGTACCAACAACATATGCAATAGAAGGAGGAGTCTCAACCGTGATGAAAAACAAGAAAAAGATCAAAAGATTTAGATCAAATACCATGTCTGATCGAAACAGGAGAAATACCAAGACTCAGGTAAGAAGTAGCCGAGAGTTTTTGATGATGATGTATGAATTGTTAAACCTCTGAAAATTCTATATGGCGTGGCTTTAACTATTTTCTCTTGATTTTGTTGAATTGGATTTTTGGTGATTGATACTGAATCTTGATGAATACAGTGTGTGTTATTGTGATGCAGTCAAATTTAAAAGAATTTTGGTAAGGTACCAATGATCACACTGTAGTTAGCCTCTCAAATGATGTGAACAATCACGGATAACAGGCACAACATCCAAATGTTGAGAATTATCTGATGGGTATTATCCTTACCAGATTTCAACAATGTCGTTAGGCAAGAAATTTGCTTTGATACCAAATTGGATTTTGAGCAACAATGGTGGCTGGTTGATTTGCAGAAAATAATTGAAAAAAGAGAAAAATGTTTTATTACTGAATGAATTCTAATACAATGTAATATGTTAAACCTAGTATATATACCGCGTGAGCAATATGAAGGAGGAAATATAAAAGACAGTCGGGTTATGCTTTCTCTGGCATACCGTGTGAATATCTTGTGACAAAGATTGGCTATGTTAGTATTTGCACTTTGTTGAATTTTATTTTATATTTTATTTGGTTCTGCTGGGTGATTGTTATAAGTAATTGAAAAATTAGGAGAAAAAATAGTCTTATGGTCACTAATGATTTTTTCTACATTGTTAAGATTTGAATATATTTTGCTGGAATATATATCTTATGGCAAAAAATAGGTTGATGGCTGTAAATATTCTACGCTTTTGGTTTAACGTATTTTGTGGTAGTTGAAATGTGAATTATATTATGATGTTATACGCTAATGGTTGTCGCTTGATTGCTTTACTGGTGTTAGAATTGTTGTGTTGCATTTTTCTAACTGATGATGGACAGTTTTTATAAGCTTTTTATTCAGTTTTTTAATTACTAAATCCTTTTTTGTATGCCACTCCTTTATCACTAAGTTTTGGTAAGGAGTTGGGAAGGATAAGAGATGATTTCCTTTAAAACGCGTTTTATTATTTATTTTTTGTCTATAGTTTTTTTTCCTGCATGACATGATAGTGTGATGAACCATGAGCTGGAACAATGTAGGCATGTAGAAGGACAAGAGTAATGCAGGAGAAGAAATTGCAGGCTTGCTGAGGTAAGATGAGGTGCAATGCTGTAGAGACTGTGTTGGACTTAGTCAAAGTGGATATATTAAAGGATAATGTCTTACGCCTGACATGGTTTGCTGGCACTTGAATCTATGGAACAAGTTCCTATTATTTTCTTCTTACAGATGTTCTTTTTCCATATATTCATAAATAGAGTTATATACAGTTATTAATTAACACTTTGTATAGAAAGTTAGGTTAAAGCTATAAATTATGTATATTCATGGCACATAAGGATAAATATGTACTTATATAAATGCCTATTGAATTTATGAAAGATAATTGTCTTGATTTTCGTGTGAAACCTAAGACTTCCTTTAAGACATAGCTTGTCTACCCTAGTAAACCCCACAGATGGTGCATACCTCGATTTTCAATGTCTTCGCACCACCAAAATAGCCATTCTAGCAATTGGCAAAGGCTTTCCTTGAATCTGAGACCTATATCTCATCTTAATTCGTTCGCCTCTAACCAAGTAAGCTAGGAGTGTCGGGTTCAGTGATTTAAGTTTAATTTTAAAGTAATATAAGTTGCTCGTAGGTGTGATCGATGTTCGGTGATTACCGCATTAAGAAATTTAGGCTTATTTTTATTCATTTACAAGAAAAGATGGTCATCCTTAGTATTTTTCAAATAAAACTACATTTGGTACAAAGAATCGCTATCTTGTACCTATTAATTGGGTTTCAAAGTCTATTTGTATATACAAATGATTTGTTGCTTCCAAATCTATAACAACTATTCTGTAATTTAGGAAATTGGGATAATATTTGCTTATGTTTCTGCCACTTTAGTAAATAGAACAAATAGTTAGTATAGTTCATATTACTTCAAATTGATGCCTAAATACTTGGGTTCCAATAATAATTATGGGTTCAAAATAGGCACGATAACCAATTTTAAAAAAGAATAAACTGAAGGACATTAAATTTCATTTTAAAGCTGGAGGACATACTTAAAAAAATTAAGTTGAGAGACACCGTTAAATATAACCAACATTTTTTTACTCCCAAATATATTCTACTGACTGTTACAAAATTATTATACATAAAATGAAAGTTCAGTCTTGACATCCTAAGTTTTCATGTAGTGTGCATTCTTGACGAACGAGAACGTGGCATTTGAGTGGGGAATTTGAGCGTGATACTGTAGCGAACGAGGAATGTGTTTTTTGCTGCGAATGGGGTATTTAAACGTGGTATTTGAGTAGGATATTTAATTGTTAAATAATTATTTTGAATTAATTAAATACTGATTTTTAAATGGAGGGTAATTAGTTGTTAATTTGTTTGTTTTGAATTAATTAAACACTAATTTTTAAATGAGGGGTAATTAGTTGTAAATTATTTTTCTTGTATTACCATTTTCTACAAAATAGAAACTGGATTCCAAAATAATATATATATTGCTTTTGGTCTTTGTATGTTGTCTTGCAGCACATTTTTTTGTAAATTATCCCAATTTGGTGAAAATGGACGAAGAGATGAATTAATATGGTGAAACGTGAAACTGATGCATGGATGATAATATGCAGTTAACAGCAAAAAAAACATGGATGGATGACAACAGTGATCTCTGGTCACTTTGGAGCAAAGCATTCGCATAGACCGACTAAACTAGATGTGTTTTAATTACTTAACCAGATCAGACGGTTTAATGACTTTGCGTCAGACATGTACAGCTCATTTTCTCACGTTCCCAGAACGTTCAATTTGAACGGGCAAAAGTTGCCTCCCATCGGACGCAAACGCCAACGTTAGCTCGACAACTTTTGTCTATGAACAGGCCCGTAGTATATTTTACATATCATAGACTAATTTTTTCATGTTAAAATTAATCACTTTTTCTACTTTTATTATTGTGCTTTCATTAAAAGATCACATTATATATTACTTAAATCTTAAAGTGGTAACATCCTTTTGCTAATGTAGTCATTCTAAATGTTTCCAGTTCAAAATACCTCAATATTAGCTATTCTATTTTTTTTACGATCTATTGTCGTAATACCAAGTTCTTCCAAAAAAAAACACTGCTAACCTTCTCCCCTCTTTCATCCTTCATTCTTTTTTTACCTTGTTCTAATTCTTTTTGATTCACCATTCTACTATCTCCCCTCTTTCATCCTCATCCATTTAAATGCTTAACCTCCGTTGTATGTAAATCGACCTACTTCCCCTATTCCCTCTAACGTCGCCTCTTTATTGCGTTATACTTCATCAATGAGACATCTCTGCTTCTACTTCCTATCATCGTATGTGTAACGATTTCTTCTATCAAGAAACTATTGTTGGGTCCGTCGCTGGTTCGTCCCAAACTCACCGGCAAGTGCGGACCTTATTTTACTTTTAACTATTGATAGCACTAAAAGATTTGTAATATTAGTTACTCTTCCTAAAAATCATCTGTCTAATGCTATCATATTTAGTAGAATGGCTCCGTCTATTTCCACCCCAATAATTGCTCTTCACACCCCAATTACAATTTTAAAACTTTAATACCGATTATGCCCTTTAATAATTTGTAAATAGCTTGTTTAATGTGTCTATTCATCTTTCATTTTCATCTTACATCTTTATTTATTCAAATTGGCTTGGATGACGGAAGTAGTGAATCAACGAATTACTTTACAGAACATGTAATAAAATCAGGTATGTTTTTTCACAACTATACCTATACTAGGAATTAGCATAATCATGGTGCAATTGCCACTTGGAATTTCTTAAAACCTAGTTCACTGTATACTAGAAAGTGAGGAAAACATTGTCTATACTCGTTTAAAATTTTGTAAAGAAAGTTCTAAATGCAGCTTTAAACACATCAAAGTAAGCCTTAGCCAGGTGGCTTTAAACACAGATTTACCAAGAGATATGATTCTAAATGCGGCAGTTGTGGAGATGCCAAATGATATGCTCCAAAATATTCTTGTTCCAAGCACTGCGGCTGCCCTGAATTTCTTATGTAAGGGTTCAACCTTCTAATTTTCCTTGATAATCCATTACCATCCAAGTCAGTACTCTTTTATTGCTCGCGTCTACTTTTTTGCTTGCAATTTAGGGTTTTGGAAAGTTAGAAGAGGGAACAGATTTTTTTTTCCATTGATGAGAAACAGGGTTAGTTTTGGTATAAATGGGGTGAGAAGAGTAAAAAATGAGGGGATAATTTTTTCCAAAGTTACCGGAGTGGGAAGAGCAAATATTGGGGTGTGAATAGATGGAGCCTAGTAGAATAATTAAATATACATTTTCGGTCTAATAAAGCCAAACAATTTGTCCATGTCTATCACATGTATGATGACTATATTAAAGAAATGACAATGAAGCTATTCTACCGTTTATTTTCCATTAGCAACATAAGTTCCCAAAATATAGTTTGATTACAATTCCATCATGACTTGAGAACGAAATTTTCCTCAATCCGAAAATAGAAAGTAAAGAAATGTTGTTGGCATGTATTAGCCATACATGATATAACAAATTTGCAATAGATACAATGGATATTATAAGAATAAAATCCTTGATTTGTTGAGACACCAGATGATGTATATACTATACCATTTATAACATGTTTAATGGAAGGAAGAATTTAATCACACTATACATATTATGTCTTTTTCAAGGAATATGAATATATAGAAACCAATGTTTCGATCTATTACACTGATTTATGAGTGCAATTTTGCATCACTTTTTAAATCAAAGTTTCAATCTACAAATATTTTCAAGACATTTGTCTATCATATGTTATTATGTATTTCCATTAGAATAAGGATTGTTTACACGACAATTTGGTAAAAACATAAACAATCAAAAATTAAAATTATAAAAAACCAAATTATACGATTAGCATGTTAATTTAATGTGACTTACATTTATAATAGATATAGATCAAGTCCGATATTCAATTTTTGTGCTTAAAATCTCTTGACATTGATCACATTATTCTATAATGAATAAACTTTAAATTCCGGAGATTAATGAGATATAAAGCAACTTGGCTTTTCAATGTCTAATACTAGAAAAGTAAAAATCATTTGCATATCACCTCCTCCTCTTCAACTTTTCATCATAGTCATCTCAGGTACTTTATCTGTATATCCAATGACTATGTCTGCTTATGTCTTAGTCTCAGTTAATTTTGTGCTAATATATCAGGACTTGGTTAGTTTGTTATATGTGCCCTCTCATCACAACATTTTGTTTTCAATGCAAACTATGTGCTTTTGTAAACATATACAAAATTATTTATTTATTTAGGAGCAATTCCTAATGTATTATCTAAATAGAACCTCTTACTGAAAAGAGGGGACAATAAACTTCCATGGTTCCCTTTTTTCCTATGAATTAGCATGTGCATTATCTAATATTACTCTGCGTTAGTTGCAAACTCAAAACCAACCTTCGTTTCTGTTTCTTAATAATGATTCTTTTTGTCATCAAACAAACTAATTATAGTATATGTACTTTTTATTCTAATAACATATTGATTTTCTTATACCACAACAATCTTTGATTATCGCGGCATGCATAAAATGCAAGAGCATCAGTACAACTACGTAGGTCACCTTATATTTTAACCCATTCTATATTTTTAAGACATTGACATGTCTTTTTTTTATTACTAGTTATAATAACTTTAGTGTCACATTTTTTTTGATGTTAACGTAAATCGTCAAAAATATTCTTCGATGGATATTTTCAGTGTTAATTAAAAATAGGATAAACCAAATGATTTATTTAAAAATCCAAAATGTTTATTCATAAATATGATAAAATCTTAGTACTACATAAAAAATGGTCTTATAATTAAAAATTCAAATTAACATCAAAACAAAGAGTTACATCCTAAAAAATTTCAAATTATATATAAATAATTTTAACATAAATATATTAATATTTTTTATTTGAATGTTAAACATGCGATATCGATAAGAAAATATTCACATATGAAGCATGTTTCATCAACATAAGCGATGCACATGCCGTGAGACTTGTCTATAATGCGGTTTGACAAGCCAATGAAGCATAACCATATAATTTACTATCAATGTAACAACCCGTATTTTCAGAACCAATTTAAAATTTTGATTCAAGCCATTTTCAGGAATATGCAAGTAGAAATTGGTTATTTTTGCAAAACAAAATTTTAGAATAATTTTAAAATTAGTTTTTATCTTTTATTTGACTAAAAATAAAATTAGTAAAAATTTTCAATGGATTTAAAAGCTTTATTTTTGGAAATTTTGAAAATTCGATGTTTAAAATCAATACATAGCCCTTAAAAAGTGAAATTTTGCATATGAGCTCAGAATTCGACGAAATAATTTTTTCTGGATTCGAAATGATAAATTATTGTTGAGTTTCAAAGGTGCATCAAACGGAGTTAGTATATGGCCGTGCGAGCTAAAACAGTTCAGGGCAATACAGGCAGTCATTTTACAAAGGAACATTATGCAGATGATCTCAGAATTCGATTACGTTTTTTTTGGATTCGTATTGTCAAATAATAGTTAAATCCAAAAGGCCATAATTTTTGGAGTTAGCATGTGGACGTGCAAGAAGAAAATATACGCTAAAATCGCATTTTTGAAGCCAATTTTAGTAGTTTTACAATGGAACATTATTGAGGCGACCTTGGAATTCAACAATTTTTTTATTGAATCCATAGCGTCGAATAAAGCTAAGGTTACAAAGTTCATGGTTTTTAGAATCAGTATGTGACTGTGCGTGATTTTACAATGGAAAATCAGTCACTATTTTGACTTTAAAAATTCGCTGTTTGTGCATACGGACTCAGAATTTGACGAAACCAGTTTTGTTAGGTCCGTAATGTCAGAGAGTAGCTTTATGTCAATTTTGATCGAAAAAGGAGTACGTAGGTGACCACATGGATTTTTAAATGATGAAAATAAGCGATATTTGAGTATAATAAAATATAAAATTAATAGAAAATATTTTGGCTCCATTATAAAAGATCCTAAACACTCAAAAATCTTACCCAAAATCCTTATTCAGCCGTAACTTCTCTTTCTTCAAAAACATGAAAATCCTCTTCTTAGAAAAATCAAAACAATTCAAATACAAAGCCAAAATCGTGAAATAAATATTTATGTAATCCTCATGAGAAGCTCTTCAATTTGATATGCATTTCAGTGGGGTTCAACATGTTTTTCATCATTGCTTTAATGCAGCGTGCGAGTTTGGCAGCCTATGGCTTGAGATTTTGTAAATTATAAGCAACGATGTTCGATTTGGTTATTATATTTGGGTTCGTGGTAGGAATTGTGAGTTGTATGCGAAATTTGAGCCGAAATGGTGACAAAAAGTGTTGAGGAAATGAAGGGGGCAGCGGACGTTTGACAGTAGACGTGATTTTTGGGGAAGCTTGAGTTTGAGATTCATGGTGTTGAGATTGTAGAGGAGAAGAAGAGAAGAACAACGATGTTTACGGTTTGTGATTCGCATAGAAACGAAGGAGAAAGAGGTGGAGGAAGCTTGCATGAAAATGGACATGGAAGGAGCCGTGCGTGAGTTTCTTGTAGAAGGGAGAAGATGAGCAAGGTGATTAAGGGGTAGATTAAGGTAATTAATTAATTTATATGTTAATTAAGTTAATTACATATACATGTACTTGAAACTTGTAAAAAGCATAACCTTTTCATACGAACTCGGAATTCAGCAAAACTGGATCTATTGGAACCCTATCGACGAGAGCTTCGCAATGAAATTGATTTCGAGAGATTTTGAGCTCATCTCAATTTTTGGTGGAGGAAAATGTCATATTCGATCAATCGATCATTTGGCGATATTTAGCGACAAACCAATCAAGGTGAGAACTCCTTCTCACTCAAAATTAATTTATTATGTTATTATATTCATGTAAAATATATATATATATATATATATAATTGCCAATGTAGATTTCTATTAGTTTTAATCACTATATATTGTATACAGTGCCTGTTAGTTCACCTCTCTTGTCCACAAACCGTGGACGATTTAATTGGCCGTATTATGTGTTGATTTGACTGTTGAAATGATTAATATATTAAAAATAATGTTAATATTAATATGGTAGTTGAAATTAAATTATAAATATTTATTTATAATTTAAACAGTGAAAATTAGTTAAATTGAAAATAATTCAAACCAAATTAGAATTGGTTAAATTTATTGACTAATGATTTATTTAAACAGACTGTTGTTTGGAAATCTCATATGGGTATTGGAATGATATTTGACATACACTAGTCCCAATATTTAGTTGTATATCAATCGATGGGTTGACAGTCTATGATGAGTGTTATTTATTTATTTTAATGCGCACACAGTTGTAAATTTCACTTTGGATGTGAATGGACTGTGAAATGATTATTTATCATTATTTTTGTATACAAGCAATTTATGAAAACCATATAGCTGAAATAATATGGTAATTGATTGAGTCACATTCCATCAGTAATAAAAGGACATTTCAATGAAAAGAACATTTTAATGTAAAAGAACATTTCAATGAAAAGAACATTTTAATGTAAAAGAACATTTTAATGTAAAAGAACATTTTAGTATAAAAGAATATTTTGATGTAAAAGAATATTTTAATGTAAAAGAACATTTCAATGAAAAGAACATTTTAACGAAAAGAATATTTTAATGTAAAAGAACATTTCAATGAAAAGAACAATTTAATGTAAAAGAACATTTTAATGTAAAAGAACATTTCAATGAAAAGAACATTTTAATGTAAAAGAATACTTTAATGTAAAAGAATATTTTAATGTAAAAGAACATTTTAATGTAAAAGAACAATTCAATGAAAAGAACATTTTAATGAAAAGAACATTTTAATGAAAAGAACATTTTAATGTAAAGAATATTTAAAAATAAAGAATCTTTTAAAATAAAGAATCTTTTAAAATAAAGAATATTTTAAAATAAAATGTTTGAACAATAAAAATCACTTTTTTATTGTATGTACTAACAAATAAAATAATCATTTGTTGAATTATATTTCTGTACATTAAAAATGTCATTCCTTTTTTACATGTTAATGAAAATAAAATAATCATTTGTTGAATTACATTTCCGTACATTAAAAATGTCATTCTTTTTAACTTGTAATGAAAATAAAATAATCATTTGTTGAATTATATTTCTGTACATTAAAAATGTCATTCTTTTTAACATGTTAATGAAATAAAATAATCATTTGTTGAATTATATTCCTGTACATTAAAAATGTCACTTTTTAACATGTTAATGAAAATAAAATAATCATTTGTTGAATTATATTTTTGTACATTAAAAATGTCACCTTTTAACATGATAATGAAAATGAGAATAATCATTTGATGAATTATATTTTTGAACAATAAAAATATCATTTTTTTTGAATGTATAAACCATATAAAATATTCATGTGTTAAATAATATTTTTGAACAATAAATATAGTTATGTAGTTAAACGCCTTCTTTATCGATCGAGTTATTCATTTATAATGAATATCGGAAATAAGTGATTTCAAAATTTAATATTTTGAAAATATTATCATTTTAATATGATAAAGATATAGAATATTCATTTTGATTTAAAATTGAAAATAAAGTTGGAATAATTTTAAAAAAAATATATAAATCATTTTTAAAATACGTTTTAATTGGAAATCGACGAAATATATATTATATATATATTATATATATATTTAATGGCTTGAATAGAATGCATCACGCAGCGACCGTTCGCGAATTTCGACCACTAACTTCAAATTGATGTAACGGGAGATCCGACCGTCGGATTCTCCTAAAACTGGAACCGTTGAGTTCGTATCGAAAAGAGCTTTCCATTGAATATAAGAGATTTGAAATCTAACAAATGGATTTGGAATTATGTCCAAATCAAATTTGAAAAAGGTCGCTATGGATGCAGTTCGGTGACCATTATTGGAAACCGACTGTACGGGCCTTGATAAAATTATTAAAAATATAGGAAGATTATGTAAAATCATAATAAGTGATTTGGAAAGATTTTGAATGAAAAATTCCATATTTGAAAACATAAAAATATATTTTATCGAAATGAACTAGTTATTAACTAGAATAATAATCCAATGTTTTTAAATAAATTGGATTTTGGGTTTGTCGTGAATGGTGTTTTCAATAACACTGTTCATAAATCCCGATTAGAAAAGAATAAATCTTTAAATTAAGATTTAATGAAGTTTTCCAATTAATTAATATTTAATTGGAATTGAATAAAATAAATTGGATTTTGGGTTTGTCGTGAATGGTGTCTTTAATAACACTATTCTTAAACCCAGTTGAGAAAAGGATAAATCTTTTAGTTAAGATTCATATAAATTTACCAATTAATTAATTAATATTTAATTGGAATTGAAATGAAAGTTGATTGTGGGTTTATCGTGATCTGTGTTTTAAACGACATCTTTAACGCAATTAACAATGAAAATATAATTTGGAATTTATAAATCTCTTATTAAGATTTAAATGGAAATTTTCCAAAGTAAAGTTTTCCAATTTTATAGATTAAATTGGAATAGAATGGAAATCAATTTGGTAATAATAGAGATGAGCTTCTGTGAATGAAGACTGCTACTATATATGGAATTTATTGTCGCTATTCCATTTATATTATTAGTCTGACACGGGAATTTATATCGATTATGGACTGTTATGATTTCCTTGTAGATTCCATTTTGATGGAAGACGTTTTTGGGTTTATCGTGCACTGTGTTTTAAATGACATTAGTTCTTTAACCTAGTTAAGGGAAGATACGCTAAGATTAATTTCTTAAATTTGAATAATCATAAAGTAATGATTTTTGATATTAAAACTAAATTGGAGTTTTAATAAATTTTAATAAGATTGAAACGGGAATGAGATAATTAAATTTATCGAATTCTTGAAATGAACGAGAATGGAGTACCACCAGTTTTACTCTAGGCGATAATAAAATTTTAATTAGATTTGAACGTGAAATGATAATTAATTTTACCGATAACGCAGTGGGTATTGGATATGGAGTACTACCAGTTTTGCTCCATGGGATGAATAGGTTGGGATTGGGATTAATAAATAAATGATTATTGCGGTAAGGTTCGCTAATCCCGACTAGTGAATAAACCTTAATTTGGTTTAAAATCGATAACGGATAAAATAAATTCTTTTGAATTGGATATCTAAAGGAAGATTAAAGAATATATTTAAAAGAATTTATCTTTGATAAAATTAATGGGAACCTTTCCCTAAAAATATGAATATTTTATTAAAAGAATATTCTGAATTGGAATGAGCCGTATGATGTGTTTTTATAGCACTTGATTATAAAATACGCGAATTATTCGGAAAGACCGGATTTAACCCATTCTGAATAATTAATACGACGACTGGGTCGAAGATGAAGACGATAGTTGAAGACCGGAGTTCTTGACATCGTTTGGATGATTACTGATGTCTTGATTGGGCCATATACCCAAGACAAGGTAATAAGTGGTGATCGTTCAAACGTACTTGGAGATCGAAGGATATGCGAGGACCTCTCTCCTGTATTTGGATATATGAGACGAGGAATAAGTTGCCTCCGGCTCCGTTCAGACCCAGAACGGACTTGTAAATGGATGATATGTCTGACGTTGTATTCCTTTATGCTCTATTCGTTGATCTCTGCTATATATATATATATATATATATATATTTGGTGGCGGAGAATTTATTCTCTTGCTTAACACCTGTAACAACCTGGAAAATCAGAACCAATTTAAAAATTTTATTTTGGCAATTTTAATGAATTTTGAGTATTTAAATTGATTTATTTTAAATAATAATGACTAGAAATTTATTTTGCATAGACTTAGAATGGAAATATTTATATGAATCAAAGTTAGAATATAAATATTTATTTTAATTATAGAAGGAATTGAAAATGACATGGTAGTTTGAAAATTCGATTTCAAATTTCAGATGAATATACAGGATTCAAAATACACCGGATTTTAGCGAAACCAAAAATATTAAAATCTTTTTAAAAATATATTTCTAACGAATACTAAAAATTGAAATTTCATAGCGGGAATAAAAAGTTACGCCTAGTTGAAAATTCAAAATAGTCGCTATGGAAATATAGCCCTTAAAAATGGAAATTTTGCAAATGACCTCCGTTTTCGATGAAACCACTTTTATTGGATCCGAGATGTTAAGTTATTTCTAGGTTCCAATTTTCGTAATTATTGGAATCAATATGTGAGCATGGCAAAAGAAAAGGTGTTTTGTCAGTTTCAGTCAATTTTGATTGACAAGAAAATGGCCATTTTTCAAACGGTCTCCAAATTTAACGAATTTAGTTTTGTTAGGACCTTATCGTCAGTTCGAAGTTAGAATTTTTTTTTTTGGAATTTTCAGAGTCAGTATGTAGCCCCGGTAAATCAAAATGTGCGTTTGAATTTAAGATATAAAGATTTATATTTTAAATTTAGTGGAAACTGGTCGTAACTGCCGAATTGACTTAGGAAACATATCCCATTGTATCCGGAATAGGGGTATTTAGCTAGGGGCGACAGTCGTTGGATTTGGAGTCCAGATGCGAAACAAATTAAAAAATGAATTAAATAATAATTAAATGAGCTATAGATATAAATTATTTTTCCAAAACCCCAGAATCACAACATTGGGCCGACAGTTCAATAAACAAACAGCGTAAATCGTTAAGATCTTTTTTTTTTCAAATCCGTTGGTTGAAATTCAAACATTACTGAGGGAATATTGTAGAGCAATCAGAGATCTTCAAATCCGTATTTGGTTGAGGAATTATTGAGGCGAGAATCGCTCGAAGTCTGAGCCAAAACTGTCGCCGTTCATCACCGTTTCCACGGTGCTATGGGGCAGCGAATGGCCCACTGGGCCAGGCGAGGGTAGAGGACCTTCCGGCGATTCAAGTGCCACCTGTGGATCGACCTCCGATGGTCACTTGGAGGAGCGGCGTGTGGTTCATTCATGTGAGGGTTGGGTTTCTTGGTCGCCAGTTTCACGTGGAAGATGGATCAATTAGGGAGAGGACTAATAGGTTAATTAATTTATTTAATTAAGTTTAATAATTTTAATTATGTGATTAACGCATTAAACATCATAACTCTTCCATACGAGGTCGGAAAAATGCGAAACTGGATCCATTGCGATCGTGGAGGCGAGAGCTTCACAACAAGACTAACTGGGCCCAGTTTGGAGCATGTTAGAATTTCGAACAAATTCAAAACCAATTGTTCAGAAATTCAGATAAAAACTGACGGAGTGGATACCGATGTGAGAATTTCTCACTAAAATTATTTCTGTACAGTTATTTATTTTATAATTGCTTATATGAACTGCTCCCCTTCGTCCACAGACCGTGGACGACTTGTTTGATTGTATTTTGTTATGAAAATTGATTGTGATGTGAAATGGACTGTATATAATATTCATGCGTTAAATAAAATATACGAACAATAAAAATATCATTTTTATTGTATAAAAGAACTGAATATAATATTCAAGTGCTGAAATAAATATTTTAGAGTTAAAAAAATAATTTTTAACGTGTATATGAATAAAATAAATATTCATTTATGAATCAGACGATTTGTTCATGTACACTTATTTGACTGATATGGATTAGGACGATAAATTTTACACGTCGCCCAACTGCACAAATAATGTTCCGTGTTTATGGATTGAAACCCCACATGGGTGTTAGGATGATATTTGACATACACTAATCCCAACTGTTTAGTGGTATGTCAATCGATTGGTCGACAGGCTGTTGTAAGCGTTAAATATTTATATTTAATGCTTATGAAGTGTAGAATGCACTCTGGATGATGGTTGATTGTGTTTGATTATTGTTGCATATACTGATATATATGATGTTGAAATCCATATAAATAAAATTATATGGTAATTGATTGAGTCTGATTCCAGTTCAAAATTAACGAATATTTTAAAATAATATTCAGTGAATATTGAAATGCGGAGCCGTGTTAAGAAGTTTAACGCCATTTTAACACGAACGCGATTTTCTATCGATTTTATTCATTTTATAATGAATATCGAAAAGTGATTCAAAATATGATATTTTCAAAATATTATCGTTTTAATATTGAAAATCAAAATTTGATTTAAATTTGAAAATCAAATTGAAATCGTTTTGAAATGAATTTAAAACGAATATATATGGAATACTCAATTTTGTATGAATTTGAAAACTGAATTGAAATCGATTTGAATTGAAATTGATTTGAAATGAATTTAAAACGAATTGAAATCGATTGGAATTGAAATCAATTTGAAATAAATTTAAAACGAATTGAAATTGAATTGAAATCGATTTGAAATGAATTTAAAACGAATTTATAATGGAATATTCAATTTTGATTTGAATTTGAAATGGAAGTGGAAATCGGTTATTTGAAACGAATTTAAAACGATTTATAAAATTCGATTCAAATGGAAATCGACAAATATATATATATATATATATATATATATATATATATATATATATATATATATTATAATGGCCTGAATCAAACGCGCGGCGCTACAGCAGTTCGCGAATTTCGACCATTGACTTCGAATGGACATTATGGGAGATCCGACCCTCGGATTCTCCTAAAATAGGAATCGTTGGGTTCGTATCGAAAAGAGCTTTCTAAAGAATGTTAGAGACTTGAAATCTAACGGTTGGATTTGGAATTATGTCCAAATCAAATTTGGAAAAGGTCATTGTAAGTGCAGTTCGATGGCCGTTTATGGAAATCGACTATATGGGCCTTGGTAAAATTATAAAAACATCAATAATTAGAGTAAAATCATATGAAATGATTAGGAAAGAATTGGGATGAAAAATTCCATATTTGAAAAGATAAAAATAAGTTTTTATCGAAATGAACTAGTTATGAACTAGAATTATAATCCAATATTTTTAAATAAATAAATTGGATTTGAAACGGTTTTAAAAATAACCGGAATTTCCAATATATAAATTGGAATGGATTTGAAACGAAATTGTCTTCGGAATATTTCGATGTTGGATTTCGTGATTATATAAATATTGTTGTGGAAACTAGAAAGATATATTTATATAATTATTTCCAATACGACATTTGTTGGTTGTAGAATTTGATATTGGATATAAGCCGATATATTTTCTATTCAGAATCCTGTATTTAATATTGAATTGGATTTTCGGTTTGTTGTGAAAGGTGTCTTCAGTAACACTGTTCTCGAACCCCAAGTGACGAGAATCAATCTTTTAATAAAGATTGTTAGAGTTTCCAATTATATTTAATAATTGGAATAAAATGGAATGTGAATTGAGTTTATCGTGAAATGTGTTTTTAGCGACATTCGTTCTTTAACCCGATTTACAGTGAAATGTGATTTGAAATTTATAAATTTTTAGTTAAGATTTAAAGGAGATTTTCCAAAGTAAAGTTCTTCAATTTAACGTATTAAACTGAAATAGAATGGAATTCGATTTGGTAATAATCGAAGTGAGCTTATGTAGAGGAAGACTATTAATATATATGGAATTTAAATGGCTTTACCGTTATTCCATTTATATTATCGGTTGGATATGGAAGTTTATATCGATTATATATATTGATCTGTTTTCCGTGAAGATTCCATTGTTAATGGAATGAGATTTTTGGTTTATCGTGAGCTGTGTTTTACATGACATTAGTTCTTTAACCCAGTGAAAGGTAAGATTAATTTCATATCTTTGAAGAAAATCATTAACTACTGATTTCTGGAAATTAAAACCGAATTAGAGTTTGAATGAATCTTTAAATTTATTGAAAGATGAATTTGATAAGTAAAATTATCAAATTCGAGAAATGATCGAGAATGGAGTACCACCAGTTTTGCTCTAGGCTTTAGTTAAATCTTTAATTAGATTTGAACGTGAAATGGTAATTGTAACACCCCACCTCCGTCAGTGCCACTCTTGCAAGGACACTGACTTTGGAGGGGCGTTTAAATAAGGTAATCATGCATGCAGATATCACAAGACAGAACATATAAGTAAAAACAGAGTAAGTATAGAAGCGGATAAAAGCTAGCATATCAAAACCATAGGTTAAGTTACAACACAGTACTTAATTATTTTCCATAAACAAAGTCTAGAAACATAAAACTTGTAACTGAAAAGGAAAACATGAAGTAGCTATCCCCAAGTAGAAAACCATAGCAAGCTCAAGTCCGAAGCATACATGAGCTATCCAAGAAAAGCAGCTAAGATCCAAGCTAAGTGCTGGTATTCCCGCCCTGTAAACCTGGGGGGGAAACGAAAGAAAAGATGCGAAAGAAAATGGGTCAGTCAAAAGACTGGTAAGTCCTATCTACAATTGTACAACAACTAATAAAGTTAACAGTATATATAAACAAGGATGAGTCATAGGATGATAACTGGCATGGTAAGAAGTCAACAAGATAGATCAAATGTGGTACCGGATAAACAAGATTGAGGTTTGCACCAAGTGTACTAGTATCACAAGTCGTGTCAAGTGTAAACAAGAGGTGATCCCCAGGCCCAAGTTTGGCCCACCATCATGAATGACCTAAATCAAGGTCCAACTAGCACGGTCTAGTCGATCGGCTCCCTACAGCCTAACTCGTCAAGTGTCGGTGTCATACGGCCCAACTACGAAGTGTAGCTAAACTGTGCTAGGTCCACCCTAGGGTGTATCAAGTCCTAGGGTGTCAACCCCTGACACAAACCAAGCACGCACAGTTTAAACCTACTGGTGCCCGTGCCTGCTTTTTCAACTCCGGACCATGTGCACGACCATGGCCCGCCTGAACCTACCCTGGCGCACCTACACAGCCGTCGTTTTGGTCGCTTACATGTCATCCCAATAATCGTGCCCCACCCTAGCCTAGTCCCTAGGGTATCATGATACATCCAAGAGGGTTACTGGTGCAAAGGACCACGTAACTAGGGTTTCCTTAATGGGTTAAACGTGGTTAACCCAACTCATCTAAGTACCAAGTTGGTTAAGTGTACCCAAGGTTCATGATTTAACCCTACCAACCCATCGTGTTTAATTGGTTAAGTATTCAAGCGGTCATGACTTAACCCTACCATGTGGCATTAATTAATTTAATGCACCCAACCTCTCACGTTAGACCTTGTTGTGGTTACTAGTTAGGCCGGGCGGGTCCGGGTAGGTTTACACCACAACTTAGTCTAACCTCGGGTCTCACGTGCAACATGACCAACTACTCACATTGGGTCCTATTGCTTGTAGCCACTAGTTAAGCCGGTCGGTTCCGGGTAGGTTTATGCTACAAGCTCAACCCAACCTCGAGTTGGCCATTCTCATGTTTTCTAAGTGTCATGTCCATCACATTACAAGTTTTCAAGCAATTGGGTAGACCTAACTTAATAGGTAAATTCCCAATGAGTAGACCTAACTTAATAGGTAAATTCCCAAGCTTATGTTTTTATGTCTTTTAAGTTTACCCAATCCCATCGCTTACATATCGCAATAGCGCATAAAGGATAGAAAGAGGGAACTTGGCATAATCATGACATAGAGGGGTTGGAGCCACAAGTTAAACATGGTGGCATGAGACAAAGATGTGATCATAAACTTGCATATCATGTTATCAACTTGCAAAATATTCATAAGCATGCATAACATCATTTTAACTTGCATAGTGTTCATATGCATGCATAACATGGTTTCAACTTGCATAAGGTTCATATGCATGCATAACATGGTTTCAACTTGCATAAGGTTCATATGCATGCATAACATCAAACTTGGCAAATAGGTGGAACATGGTCATAGATAGCATGAGATAAGGGCTAGTAACATGCATATAACATTATATGCATGTTAATGCAAGGGTTATGAGAGTTTCAAACTCGCATTATGCAACATTTCCAACCAAAGATCATATCTTTCTATGCATAAAGCCAAGGTAATGACTTTACTAACATGCATAGAGTAATCTTATGCATAAAATCATAAGATCAAAGCACATATCATGATTAACCCCAAACTCAAACATGAAACATAACATATTAACTTCATAGTTAAAATACAAGAGTAGAAATAGGCTTACAATGCTATGAAGACTCAAATGAGTATAGCAAATGTAAGAAACCCCTTATGCAACTAATTAAAACCCCAAAATGCAAGCAAACTTGATCAAGACTCCTCCTTTATGATGCCAATAGAGAAACAAGACTTTAATGCAAGCTAAAGAGGATCATACAAGCCTAAATACACTTGTATGCATGGGAATCTCTTGAAAATTGATTTAGGAATTTATGAAGAGAGTGGAGGCCATGAGAGGATTGATTTTGCCATAGTTTAGTTGTAGGATAGATTAATGAGGATTTAGGGTAGGTTAGGGTCTTATTTATAGATTAGGCTAGTGATTTAGACCATAGGATTAAACCCTAGTCCTCATCTCAGCCCTCCAAATCGAATCTGGCCCTCTAGCTCAACACATTCTCAAGATGGTGCACCAGGCAGGACTGGGCGTCTGAGCCAAGTCGACAGCCAAGTCGACAGGGCTGTCGACCTGGTCAGACCCAGTCGACTCCCAAGTCGACAGGGCTGTCGACTTGGGTACTGTGGCGGGAATTTTCCCGCCTTGGCCCAACTGACCCAATTTCCAAGCTTAGATTTGAATTTGAAAATCTGTTTTTATTTAGAAATTTTCTGAAAACTTTGTTGGGCCTTAATCGGGTCATACGGACTCCAATTTTCGAAAACTCGGACTCTATTTCACATATTTTTCCGAGACGAACGCAATGGCATAGCTCGTTTCCCTTGATTCAGATTTTATTATTTAAATCTGCCTTGTTTTGTGTTATATCTTGTTATTAAAATACGGGTTATTACGTTCTCCCCTCCTTAAAGGATTTCGTCCCCGAAATCTCTAAGTTAGGAAGAACGTATCCTACCATCCATCATCCATCTACTCACCACATCATCCACGAGTAACCATTGTCCTTAACAATTTCTAAATGCTGTATGATCTTATGCAAAGGTGTGTGTATATGTACTTATCAAATGCGAAAATCAGGCGGTTACTGATTCAGTACACCTCGTTAATGCGAAGTATGCTAGTGAAATGCGTCCATATGTATGCAAATTCCTAGCCTAATTTTATAATTTCTACATGAGTGCACATAACATTCATCCATATGCAACATCCATGAGATAGCACAACAAGTTTCAGCCATGAATAAGTATAAGCACTCATGCATATGCAATATGAAGGTGTGTGAGCCGATCTTAGTGCCTAATGTGTATCATGCATCCACGAGTATCCACTTGCAAACACTTGCAACCACTTGCAACCATCAAGCATAACATGTTTCAAATACATGTTTCATCCAAGGGGTTTCTACCTAAGGTTCTCATGACGAAGTTACAAGATAAACAGGATAAACATGGATAGCAAAAGAAAGATATGCTAAAGAGGAAAAGAGATCGAGAATGTACCCTCAAAAAGGAATGGATAAAGCCTAAACATCTTCTCCTCTGTCTCCCAAGTTGCATCCTCTTCGGCATCACTCCACTGAACCTTCACCAATTTGACCTCTCGATTCCTTAGCTTTCTGATTTCCGTTCCCAAGATACGAATCGGAGCTCTCCTCAAGGTTGCCTCTTTCTCTACTTCCACGTCTTCAAGAATGCTAGGTTCAACTACCTCAGCGGACTCATGTAGGCACTTTCGGAGATGCGAGACATGAAAGACATTATGCACTCCGGACAGCTTCTCGTGCAATTGCACTTTATAAGCCATCTTCCCAATTCTCTCTATGATAGGGAAGGGTCCTACGAATCTGGGTGCCAGCTTCCCAATTGCTCCGAAGCGAACCACATTACGCAAAGGAGAAACCTTCGCGAAAACCATGTCTCCAACTTCGAACTCCAAATCTGTCCTTCGCTTATCGGCATAGGATTTCTGTCTATCTTGGGCCGCTTTCATCCGTCTTCTCACCAATTCAACTTTCTCAGATGTGTCTCGTATCATATCGGGCCCAAGTACAAGCTTATCTGTTGTCTCCCACCAACAAGATGGTGACCTACACGGCCTCCCATATAAAGCTTCAAATGGTGCCATCCCTATGCTAGCTTGATAGCTATTGTTGTAAGCAAACTCCACAAGAGGAAGGTGGTCTTCCCAAGTACCACCAAAATCAAGAACACAAAGCCTCAGAAGGTCTTCTAGCACTCTATTCACCCTTTCGGTTTGGCCATCCGTCTGGGGGTGATAGGCTGTACTCAGATTCAATTGCGTACCCATTGCTTCCTGCAAACTATTCCAGAATTGGCTAGTGAAGGTTGGGTCACGATCACTGACTATGCTAGAAGGAACCCCATGCAATCTCACTATTTCTCGAAGGTAAAAAGATGCCAGCCATGATGCAGTCCTTTTGCTCTTTACTGGGATAAAGTGAGCACTCTTCGTAAGTCGATCAAAGATGACCCATATGCTCGAATTCCCTTTTCTTGATCTCGGCAATCCATCCACAAAGTCCATAGAGATGCTCTACCACTTCCATTGCGGGACCTCCAATGGATGTAATAGCCCACCTGGTTTCTTCGACTCAGCTTTCACTTGTTGGCACACCATGCACTTTGAAACATAGTCTGCCACATCCTTCTTCATTCCAGGCCAAAAGAAAATGCGCTTCATATCCCTATACATCTTATCTCCACCAGGATGTATAGTCATCTTTGAGTGATGTGCTTCTTCGAGAACTTTATGCACCAAGTCTCCCACTTGTGGAACGCAGAGTCTTCCATCACGCCTTAGCCAACCCTTGTCATCAATAGTATATCTAGCAAGGTGACTAGACGTCTCACCACGAATCAACCTATCCATGATCTCCACTATCTGTGGGTCTTTCTTCTGCGAAGTCCCTACTTGATCCAGAAGTGTGGGTCTAAGCTCGAGAGATGCTAATGATCCTGTCATCGACTCAACTGCTGTCGTGAAATCAAAGGTTGCCAGGAACTCTAGGCTCTTCATCTCAACAAACAAGGGACTCAAAGCCAACCTTTTTCTGCTTAGTGCATCAGCCACAACATTACCCTTGCCAGGGTATAAGCTATCTCGAAGTCATAAGATGCCAAGAATTCCATCCACCTTTGCTGCCTAAGATTCAGATCTTTCTGCGAGAAGAGATACTTGAGTGATTTGTGATCAGTGTACAACTCAAACCTTTCGCCTAAAAGATAGTGGCGCCAGGACTTGAGTGCAAAGACAATCGCCGCCAACTCCAAGTCATGAGTGGGATAGTTCTTCTCATGAACTTTAAGTTGCCTACCCCCATAACATATCACCCTTCCTACCTGCATTAGAACAGCTCCTAACCCTGTGCCACATGCATCGGTATACACGGTAAACATCTTACGACCATCGGGTAATGCCAAAACTGGAGCTGTGGTAAGGGCCCTCTTGAGCCTTTGAAAAGCAAGCTCACACTCTAAGTCCCATGCAAAGACTAAGTTCTTCTTCGTCAATCTAGTGAGAGGGGCCGAAATCTTAGCGAAGTCTCTAATGAACTTCCTATAGTAGCATGCCAGACCGAGAAAGCTTCGCACTTCGGTTGCATTCTTAGGAGTCTTCCAGTCTTGAACTGCAACCACTTTCGCGGGATCCACAGCTATACCCTGCTTAGAAACTATATGCCCAAGAAATCGGACTTCTTTTCTCCAAAAGTGGCATTTGGAGAACTTGGCTTTCAACTGATGGGCTCTAAGCATATCCATCACCTCCTTGAGGTGTCTAGAATGTTCTTCCTCGTCTTTTGAAAAGATCAGAATATCATCCACGAAGACAACAATAAACTTGTTAAGGAACTCCCTGAACACCCTACTCATCAAATCTACGATGTAGGCGGGTGCATTAGTCAAGCCGAATGGCATGACAAGCCATTCAAAGAATCCGTCTGGAGTCCTAAATGCAGTCTTATCAATGCTGTCTTCGGCCACTCTAAGCTGATGAAATCCGGTGGCTATATCAAGCTGAGAGAAAACAGAAGCACCAACAAGCTGGTCGAAGAGGTCATCTATCCTCGGTAATGGATGCCTATTCTTCTTGGTCAGCTTGTTCAGCTCTCGATAATCAACACATAGACGAAGCGAGCCGTCCGCCTTAGTAGCAAACACCACAGGAGCACCCCATTCGGAAATGCTTCGCCTGATAAAATTCTTCTCAAGAAGCACCTTGATTTGCTTACTGAGCTCTCTCCTTTCCCGCGGGGCCATGTGCCTAACTGGTAAGGAGACTGGCTTAGCATTATCAACCAGATAAATGCGGAAATCTATCTCTCGCTTAGGGGGTAACCCCTTAACTTCTTCAAAAACATCAGGGTATTCTCGAACCACCCTTACAGATTGCAGATCATCGATAGATGAGTCAAGAGATTCAAGATAACATAGCATGACGGGATCTAGCGGGTTGCAAGAAATCTCTAGGGTATTGCCAAGGCGAGTCATGAGTCTCACCACCCTATGCTCACAATCGAGAATGGCTCCATAGCGGGACAACCAATCCATGCCCAAGATCAACCCGTATCCCGTGAACCCGAGAACATAAGCATCACACGAGAATTCTACGGTCAAGATAGAAATCCTCAAATCCATACAGATCATAGACAAATGGGCTGAACCCCCAATCGGATTTGAAACACTAACGGGATCCTCAACAACACTAGTACTTAGGTGCAAACTTCCAACAACATCAGAGGAAATAAAGGTATGTGATGCGCCAGAATCAAACAAAGTGCGAACAGGAAAACCAGAAATATAAACAAGACTTTCCACAGAAATAGTACCTCGGTCCTGAACTGGAGCGGTGTTGAGAGCATGCACTTGCCCTCCAGATGAACCTGCGCACTGAGTTTGTCCATGCCCCTGCTTCTTAGGGCAATCCTTGCTAAAATGTCCCGTCTCTCCACAATGAAAGCATCCACCCAATTTCATTTTCTTCTTCCTACAGTCCTTGGCTACATGCCCAACAATCCCACAGAAGTGGCACTTTCTTGTGTCCTTTGCCTTGTTCTTGTTGCCCTTGTTGTTCTTGTTGTTCTGATTACTCTGATTCCCTCCCCACTTGGAGTCTGTCTTCTTAGGCTGAGTTTCATTGGGCTTGACTTCCTTCTTCCCATTCTTATCCTCTCCCTGCAGCAATGCCATGTCTACCAGGCTCTTGAAAGTGGCCCCCATGGGTATGTGTGACATAGCTAGACCTTGTAATGGCTCATTTAACCCTCGTGCAAAACGTAGAGCCTTCTTCTCGGGAGTATTGACCATGTCCAAACCGAATCGGGCAAGCTGGTTGAACTTATTCACATACTCTCTCACTGTCATGTCTCCTTGCTTCAAAGCTATGAACTTCTCTAGTTGCAAATTTGCCTCTCCAGATGATAGAAACTTAAGCCCAAACCTTGCCCTAAAGTCGGCCCAGGTTTCTATGGGCCTTGTAGCATTGGTGACCTCCCACCAATAAGAAGCTTCCTCCTTTAGTAGCCAAACCGCCAACAGAACCTTTCTATGGTCCTCTATATCAAAGATGGCAAAAAGATCTTCGGTCTCCTTCAACCAATTTCTTGCTTCCACGAAAGTCTCTGTCCCAATAATTTTTTTGCCACCCATGGCCTTGAAGTCCTTGCAAACCTTGGTGAAATCGGCTTGTGGTTGCTGAGGAGGAGGAGGAGGTGGAACCTCAGTGATAGTGGGAGTGGTTGCTGGACCTGCATTATTGGCCCTAGCTTCCAAGTACCTCCGGAACCATCCGGGAATGGTGACTCCCTCAGGAAGATTGAGATCGGCCATGCTGAAAAAGGAAAAGATAGATTTAGAACGAGGAAACGAAGGATAGTGCTTATGGCTCTTGGGGGATAGCCTTTCAAAATAAACTAGACTTTTCTTTGGAAAATACTTAATTGGTTTTGAAAATAGCTTTTAAAAGTAACTTTAAAACCTTTTTTGCTCCAATCTCGTAAACCTCGCTCTGATACCAAATGTAACACCCCACCTCCGCCAGTGCCACTCTTGCAAGGACACTGACTTTGGAGGGGCGTTTAAATAAGGTATATGCAGATATCACAAGACAGAACATATAAGTAAAAACAGAGTAAGTATAGCAGCGGATAAAAGCTAGCATATCAAAACCATAGGTTAAGTTACAACACAGTACTTAATTATTTTCCATAAACAAAGTCTAGAAACATAAAACTTGTAACTGAAAAGGAAAACATGAAGTAGCTATCCCCAAGTAGAAAACCATAGCAAGCTCAAGTCCGAAGCATACATGAGCTATCCAAGAAAAGCAGCTAAGATCCAAGCTAAGTGCTGGTATTCCCGCCCTGTAAACCTGGGGGGGGGGGGGAACGAAAGAAAAGAGGCGAAAGAAAATGAGTCAGTCAAAAGACTGGTAAGTCCTATCTATAATTGTACAACAACTAATAAAGTTAACAGTATATATAAACAAGGATGAGTCATAGGATGATAACTGGCATGGTAAGAAGTCAACAAGATAGATCAAATGTGGTACTGGATAAACAAGATTGAGGTTTGCACCAAGTGTACTAGTATCACAAGTCGTGTCAAGTGTAAACAAGAGGTGATCCCCAGGCCCAAGTTTGGCCCACCATCATGAATGACCTAAATCAAGGTCCAACTAGCACGGTCTAGTCGATCGGCTCCCTACAGCCTAGCTCGTCAAGTGTCGGTGTCATACGGCCCAACTACGAAGTGTAGCTAAACTGTGCTAGGTCCACCCTAGGGTGTATCAAGTCCTAGGGTGTCAACCCCTGACACAAACCAAGCACGCACAGTTTAAACCTACTAGTGCCCGTGCCTGCTTTTTCAACTCCGGACCATGTGCACGACCATGGCCCGCCTGAACCTACACTGGCGCACCTACACAGCCGTCGTTTTGGTCGCTTACATGTCATCCCAGTAATCGTGCCCCACCCTAGCCTAGTCCCTAGGGTATCATGATACATCCAAGAGGGTTACTGGTGCAAAGGACCACGTAACTAGGGTTTCCTTAATGGGATAAACGTGGTTAACCCAACTCATCTAAGTACCAAGTTGGTTAAGTGTACCCAAGGTTCATGACTTAACCCTACCAACCCATCGTGTTTAATTGGTTAAGTATTCAAGCGGTCCATGACTTAACCCTACCATGTGGCATTAATTAATTTAATGCACCCAACCTCTCACGTTAGACCTTGTTGTGGTTACTAGTTAGGCCGGGCGGGTCCGGGTAGGTTTACACCACAACTTAGTCTAACCTTGGGTCTCACGTGCAACATGACCAACTACTCACATTGGGTCCTATTGCTTGTAGCCACTAGTTAAGCCGGTCGGTTCCGGGTAGGTTTATGCTACAAGCTCAACCCAACCTCGAGTTGGCCATTCTCATGTTTTCTAAGTGTCATGTCCATCACATTACAAGTTTTCAAGCAATTGGGTAGACCTAACTTAATAGGTAAATTCCCAATGGGTAGACCTAACTTAATAGGTAAATTCCCAAGCTTATGTTTTTATGTCTTTTAAGTTTACCCAATCCCAAACGCAATCCCATCGCTTACATATCGCAATAGCGCATAAAGGATAGAAAGAGGGAACTTGGCATAATCATGACATAGAGGGGTTGGAGCCACAAGTTAAACATGGTGGCATGAGACAAAGATGTGATCATAAACTTGCATATCATGTTATCAACTTGCAAAATATTCATAAGCATGCATAACATCATTTTAACTTGCATAGTGTTCATATGCATGCATAACATGGTTTCAACTTGCATAAGGTTCATATGCATGCATAACATGGTTTCAACTTGCATAAGGTTCATATGCATGCATAACATCAAACTTGGCAAATAGGTGGAACATGGTCATAGATAGCATGAGATAAGGGCTAGTAACATGCATATAACATTATATGCATGTTAATGCAAGGGTTATGAGAGTTTCAAAGTCGCATTATGCAACATTTCCAACCAAAGATCATATCTTTCTATGCATAAAGCCAAGGTAATGACTTTACTAACATGCATAGAGTAATCTTATGCATAAAATCATAAGATCAAAGCACATATCATGATTAACCCCAAACTCAAACTTGAAACATAACATATTAACTTCATAGTTAAAATACAAGAGTATAAATAGGCTTACAATGCTATGAAGACTCAAATGAGTATAGCAAATGTAAGAAACCCCTTATGCAACTAATTAAAACCCCAAAATGCAAGCAAACTTGATCAAGACTCCTCCTTTATGATGCCAATAGAGAAACAAGACTTTAATGCAAGCTAAAGAGGATCATACAAGCCTAAATACACTTGTATGCATGGGAATCTCTTGAAAATTGATTTAGGAATTTATGAAGAGAGTGGAGGCCATGAGAGGATTGATTTTGCCATAGTTTAGTTGTAGGATAGATTAATGAGGATTTAGGGTAGGTTAGGGTCTTATTTATAGATTAGGCTAGTGATTTAGACCATAGGATTAAACCCTAGTCCTCATCTCAGCCCTCCAAATCGAATCTGGCCCTCTAGCTCAACACATTCTAAAGATGGTGCACCAGGCAGGACTGGGCGTCTGAGCCAAGTTGACAGCCAAGTCGACAGGGCTGTCGACCTGGTCAGACCCAGTCGACTCCCAAGTCGACAGGGCTGTCGACTTGGGTACTGTGGCGGGAATTTTCCCGCCTTGGCCCAACTGGCCCAATTTCCAAGCTTAGATTTGAATTTGAAAATCTGTTTTTATTTAGAAATTTTCTGAAAACTTTGTTGGGCCTTAATCGGGTCATACGGACTCCGATTTTCGAAAACTCGGACTCTATTTCGCATATTTTTCCGAGACGAACGCAATGGCATAGCCCGTTTCCCTTGATTCAGATTTTATTATTTAAATCTGCCTTGTTTTGTGTTATATCTTGTTATTAAAATACGGGTTATTACAGTAATTTAATTTACCGACAACACTGTGATGTTAGATATGAAGTATTACTAGTTTTACTTCATGGGATGAATAGGTTGGGATTGGGAAATTAAATAAACGATTACTTCGGTAAGGTTCACTAATCCCGACTAGTTTCGAAAACCTTAAAATGGTTTGAATTGATATACCAAAGGAAGATTAAAGAATAAATCTAAAGAATTTATCTTTGACAAAATTAATGGGAACCTTTTCAAAAGTATAAGAATATTTGAATAAAGGAATATTCTAGATTGGAATGAGGCGTATGTTGTGTTTTTATAGCAGTTGTTTATTATATACGTGAGTTATCTAGAAAGACCGGGTTTATCCCATTTTGGACAACTGATTCGATGATATGTCAAGGATGAAGATGGTGGTTTAAGGTAGGATATCTTCACATCATTTGGATGATTACTGATGTCTTGATTGGGCTGTACACCCAAGACAAGGTACTTGGAGATCGACCGGATATGCGAGGGCCTCTCTCCTGTATTGGACATATGGGACGAGGAATAAGGCGCCTCCGGTTTCGTTCAGACCCAGAACGAACTTGTAAATGGATGTGTGTCTAATATCGGATTTCATTCTGTGTGATTGATAGACATCGGTTGCATTGCGTGAATTGCCTATGTGGCATGCTGAGATGCAAATAATCAAGGCTTCTGTTGAAAAGCAAAGTCTTGTGGTTGATGATCAAATCACGGCTTTAACATAGCATAGCTTTGTGTAGCGTTCATTCGCGAGCCTCGCACCTCGGTGTGAACCAGAAATGGGAGAGGACTTCGGGGAGGGCCTGCTTTTCCTTCTAGCTAGGAGTGGAGTCTGGTTTTTGCACACCCGGATGTTTTACTATATGGATAATGGATAGCGAGGCGCCTCGGTTATATCGGTCTCCGTGGAGCCAATGGATGGTCTTTATACAGACAAGATTGATGCCCCACAGGGCTGGGAAACGTAGTGTTCGGGCATTTTAATCCACATCGAGTGGACCGTCCCTGACGATTCAAAGTGCGGTTGCTGGTGTTCCTGAGACACAGCTAGGGTGTCTCGAAGCGGTAAGGACGATCCCTTTCCTTGGTTCACAGACGGAAATCCAACTTCCAATACGTGACAATTGCGGTTTTGATTGTAGAGCCTAGTATTGGCGACATGATATATGGTACCCATGCCATCTAGATTGATACATTTATATTTGAAGTTGTTTTAAACACTATGCACTTATAATAGTATCAAATGATTTGTTTTAACGTACCAAGCATGTTTGGCTATTATAAGGGAAAAACCTATCCTCCGACTTGCGTTGCATTGTGTGATGAGACCTGGGTCTTATAATAGCTTCATTTTCCCAAGAAGCATTGTGCTGTTTGTTTTTGTACCGGTATTCTTGGGAGGAAACCCATTCCGTGTTATACAGCGTGGTCCCTTGATATATCTGATTTTGAAGTAAAGTTTCAAATAACTGTTTTAGTTCTCACACTAGTTATATGACTAACTTGGAGTTTATTGTTTTAACCTAAACTCTGGGTGCCCCTATTTTCCACCGGGAAGCTAGTAGTTTTAGTTTTGCAGATTTATATTCACAGGATCCTGGTTTACAACTGAAATGATATTCGGAAAGCTCTGTATCCATGTATCTCTTTCAGTTGTGTTTGTATTAGTTTTCCGCTGCTATGTATTTAAATGTAATTTTTAATCTCTGATATTTATCGAATGTATATTATTTATTCATACTCTGTTATATTCCTATATTCTGATGGAATTGTTGTAATAAGCAATGAAATGTTCTTCTGTTTGTGTTCTGATTCGTCTTATCCTCAAAGTAATCTGCCTTCTTGTTCGGTTTAGGCCGGCCAGGAAGTTTGGGTCACTTCATTTGGTATCAAAGCTTTGGTTTACAGAGCTCGAGAACAAGGCACGTTAGAACCAAACGAAAGAATTCATCAGAGATTGGATTAGTAATATCCAATAAGAATGACTCGTTAGAGATAGGATCAGTAGTGTCCTAGAATGAGTGGAAAGAGAGATATTTTTAAAATGAAAATGAAAACAAATTTTGTTTTGAAAATTTAAACTTTATGAAAAGTATTTGAATATTTTATTAGTATTGAATTTGGACAATCGAGTATATGAAGATTTGAATATACGCTTAATTAACGTGTATTCGAAGCCTTCAATATACTGGATAGATATAAAATAACACTCTAGTCGCCCGTAGATGATTCTGTTGATAACTACTTAGCATCAGCAGTTTATGTTCGAGTTTCGAAAGTGGGATATCTATATATTTCCAACTAACTGGTTTGAGAATCAAAACTAGATAGGATTAATTGTTGTGATTTGGCCTCAAAAACATGATTTTTGACTATGTATTAAAGCTAAGTGTTTGAAAAGCTAATCAACTAATTGGTTGCTGGTTGTGTTGTATGATTATTGGCTTGATTAAATAAAATTTTGAACCACTAAGCCAAATTGAATCAAAATACTAAACTGAATTAGAAATTATTTGAAATTGCATGCATATACATGTATATACATTGAACAGGTCATAGCAAGAAGGCTAGAGAAGAGGAATAAAATTGTATGCCCGACAAATAGGTACATGTTTACAAATTTATTGGGTTTGGATGATTTTATGAGCCGATTGGCTTTTTCTTTTTCTTTTTGAGATGGGAGGCCTGTGTGGCGGTTTGGGGATTTTCCTGGTGCTCCCCGTACAAAGGAGATTATGGCGAATTTTTTCAAAAATTTCGGGTGTTAGCCAAATTTTTTGAAAAATTAGAAATTCTTAGAAACTGAAAAGTTGAAGAATGAAAGCCAAACTGAAAGTGGAGTTGATTAGTAAAACAACTTACAGCCCCATTCCTTTTCGAGGACGAAAAGATTTTAAGTGGGGGAGATTGTAATAACCCGGAAAATCAGAACCAATTTAAAAATTTTATTTTGGCAATTTTAATGAATTTTGAATATTTAAAATGATTTATTTTAAATAATAACGACTAGAAATTTATTCTGAATAGAATTAGAACGGAAATATTTATATGAATCGAAGTTAGAATATATATATTTATTTTAATTATAAAAGGAACTGAAAATGGCGCGGTAGTTTGAAAATTCGATTTCAAATTTCAAATGAATGTAGAAGATTCAAAATAAACCGAATTTTATCGAAACCAAAAATATTAAAAATTATTTGAAAATATCTTTCTAATGAATCCGAAAAATTGAAATTTCATAGCGGGAATAAAAAGTTACGCCCAGTTGAAAATTCAGAATAGTCGCTACGGAAATATAGCCCTTAAAAATGGAAATTTTGCAAACGACCTCCGTTTTCGATGAAACTTTTATTGGATTCGAGATGTCAAGTTATTTCTAGGTTCCAATTTTCGTAATTATTGGAGTCAATATGCGAGCACGGAAAAAGAAAACGTGTTTTGTCAGTTTCAGTCAATTTAGATCGACTAGAAAATGGCCATTTTTAAAACAGTCTACAAATTTGACGAAATTAGTTTTGTTAGGACCGTATCATCAATACGAAGTTAGAAATAATTTTTCTGGAATTTTCAGAGTCAGTATGTGTCCCCGGTAATCAAAATGTGCATTTGAATTTAAAGTATAAAGATTTATATTTTAAATTTAGTGGAAACTAGTCGTAACAGCTGAATTGGCTTGCGAAACATATCCCATTGTGTCCGGAATGGGGGTATTTAGCTAGTGGTGACAGTCGTTGGGTTGTATTTGGAGTCCAGATGAGAAACAAATTAAAAAATGAATTAAATAATAATTAAATGAGCTATAAATATAAATTATTTTTCGAAAACCCTAGAATCACAACATTGGGCCGACAGTTCAATAAACGAATGGTGTAAATCGTTCAAATCTTTTTTCTTTTTTTCTCCAAATCTGTTAGTTGAAATACAAACATTAATGAGGGAATATTGTAGTGCAATCAGATATTTACAAATCCATATTTGGTTGAGGAATTATTAAGGCGAGAATCGCTTGAAGTCTGAGCCAAAACCGTCGCCGTTCATCACCGTTTCCACGGCGCTAGGGAGCAGCGAATGGCCCACCGGGCTAGGCGAGGGTGGAGAACCTTCCGGTGCTTTAAGCGCCACCTATGGATCAACCTCCGATGGCCACTTGGAGGAGCGACCTGGGGTTCATTCATGTGAGGGTTAGGTTTCTTGGTCGCCAGTTTCACGAGGAAGATGGATTAATTAGAGAGAGGATTAGTTGGTTAATTAATTTATTTAATTAAGTTTAATAATTTTAATTATGTGATTAATGCATTAAACATCATAACTCTTCCATATGAGGTCGGAAAAATGAGAAACTGGATCCGTTGCGATCGTGGAGATGAGAGCTTCACAACAAGTCTAACCGGGCCTAGTTCGGAGCACATTAGAATTTCGGACAAATTCAAAACCAATTGTTTAGAAATTCAGATAAAAACTGACGGAGTGGATACTAATGTGAGAATTTCTCACTAAAATTATTTCTGTATAGTTATTTATTTTATAACTGCTTATATGAACTGCTCCCCATCGTACGCAGACCATGGAAGACTTGTTTGATTGTATTTTGTTGTGAAAATTGATTGTGATGTGAAATGGACTATATATAATATTCATGTGTTAAATAAAATATATAAACAATAAAAATATAATTTTTATTGTATAAATGAACTGAATATAATATTCATGTGTTGAAATAAATATTTTAGAGTTAAAAATATAATTTTTAACGTATATACGAATAAAATAAATATTCAATTACAAATCAGACGATTCGTTTGGGTACAGTTATTTGACTGATATGGATTGGGAAGATAAATTTTACACGTCGCCCAACTGCGCAAATTATATTATGTGTTTGTGGATTGAAACCCCACATGGGTGTTGGGATGATATTTGACGTACACTAATCCCAACTGTTTAGTGGTATGTCAGTCAATTGGTTGACAGGCTGTTGTAAGCGTTAATTATTTATATTTAATGCTTATGAAGTGTAGAATGCACTCTGGATGATGGTTGACTGTGTTTGATTATTGTTGCATATATATGATGTTGAAATCCGTATGAATAAAATTATATGGTAATTGATTGAGTCTGATTCCAATTCAGAATTAACGAATATTTTAAAATAAAATTTAGTGAATATTGAAATGTGGAGCCGTGTTAAGTAGTTAAACGCCATTCTAACATGAACGAGATTTTCTGTCGATTTTATTCATTTTATAATGAATACCGAGAAGTGATTCAAAATCTGATATTTTGAAAATATTATCATTTTAATATTGAAATGATATGGAAAATCAAAATTTGTTTTAAATTTGAAAATCAAATTGAAATCATTTTGAAATGTATTTAAAATGAATATATATGGAATATTCAATTTTGTGTGAATTTGAAAATTGAATTGAAATCGATTTGAAATGAATTTAAAACAAATTGAAATCGATTGGAATTAAAATCAATTTGAAATAAATTTAAAATGAATCGAAATTGAATTGAAATCGATTTGAAATGAATTTAAAACGAATTGAAATCGATTTGAATTGAAATCGATTTGAAATGAATTTAAAACGAATTTATAATGGAATATTCAATTTTGATTTGAATTTGAAATGGAAGTGGAAATTGTTTTTTTGAAACGAATTTAAAACGATTTATACAATTCATCTTAAATGGAAATTGACGGAATATATATATATATATATATATATATATACATTATAATGGCCTGAATAGAATGCGCTGCGCTGCGGTAGTTCACGAATTTCGACCATTGACTTTGAATGGACTTATGGGAGACCAGACCGTCGGATTATCCTAAAACCGGAACCGTTGGGTTCGTATCGAAAAGAGCTTTCTAATGAATATTAGAGATTTGAAATCTAACGGGTGGATTTGGAATTATGTCCAAATCAAGTTTGGAAAAGATCGTTGTAAGTGCAATTCGATGGCCGTTTATGGAAATCGACTGTACGGGCCTTGGTAAAATTATAAAAATATCAATAATTCGACTGAAATCATAAGAAATGATTTGGAAAGAATTACGATGAAAAATTCCATATTTGAAAAGATAAAAATAAGATTTTATCGAAATGAACTAATTATGAACTAGAATTATAATCCAATATTTTTAAATAAATAAATTGGATTTTAAATGGTTTTTAAAATAAGCGGAATTTTCAATATATAAATTAGAATGGATTTGAATCAAAATTGTCTTTGGAATATTTCGATGTTGGATTCGTGATTATATAGATATTGTTATGGAAATTTGAAAGATATATTTATATCGTTATTTCCAATACTACATTTGTTGGTTGTAGAATTTGATATTAGATATATGCCGATATATTTTTTATTCAGAGTCTTGTATTTAATATTGAATTGGATTTTGGGTTTGTCGTGAACGGTGTCTTTAGTAATACTGTTCTTGAACCCCAGGTGAAGAGAATAAATCTTTTAATTAAGATTGTTAGAGTTTCCAATTATGTTTAATAATTGGAATAAAATGGAATGTGAATTGGGTTTATCGTGAAACGTGTTTTTATCGACATTCGTTCTTTAACCCGATTTACAGTGAAATGTGATTTGGAATTTATAAATCTTTTGTTGAGATTTAATGAAGATTTTCCAAAGTAAAGTTTTTCAATTTAAGACATTAAATTGGAATAGAATGGAATTCGATTTGGTAATAATCGAAGTGAGCTTAATCGCAGTGAGCTTGTGTAGAGGAAGACTGTTAATATATATGGAATTTAAATGGCTTTGCCATTATTCCATTTATATTATCGGTTGGATATGGAAGTTTATATCGTGTATATATCGATCTGTTTTCCGTGAAGATTCCATTGTTAATGGAATGCTATTTTGGGTTTATTGTGAGCTGTGTTTTACATGACTTTAGTTCTTTAACCCAGTGAAAGGTAAGATTAATTTCTTAACTTTGAAGAAAATCATTAACTAATGATTTCTAGAAATCAAAACTGAATTAGAGTTTTAATGAATCTTTAAATAGATTGAAAGGTGAATTTGACAACTAAAATTATCAAATTTGAGAAATGATCGAGAATGGAGTACCACCAGTCTTACTCCTGGCGATAGTTAAATCTTTAATTAGATTTGAACGTGAAATGGTAATTGAATTTACCGATAACGTTGTGGTGTTAGATACGAAGTATTGCCAGTTTTACTTCGTGGGATGAATAGGTTATGATTGGGAAATTAAATAAACGATTACTACGGTAAGGTTCGCTAATCCCAATTAGTTTGGAAAACCTTAAAATAGTTTGAATTGATATTCAATGGAAGATTAAAGAATAAATCTAAAGAATTTATCTTTGATAAAATTAATGGGAACCTTTCCCAAAGTATAAGAATATTTGAATAAAGGAATATTCTAGATTGGAATGAGGCATATGTTGTGTTTTTATAGCACTTGTTTATTATATATGCAAGTTATCCAGAAAGACCACGTTTATCCCATTCTGGACAACTAATTCTACAATATGTCGAGGATGAAGACGGTGGTTGAAGGCCGGAGGTCTTCACATCGTTTGGATGATTACTGATGTCTTGATTGGGCCATACACCCAAGACGAGGTAATAAGTGGTGATCATTCCAGGCATACTTGGAGATCGACCGGATATGAGAGAGCCTCTCTCCAGTATTGGACATATGGGACGAGGAATAAGGTGCCCCCAGTTTCGTTCAGACCCAGAACAAACTTGTAAATGGATGTGTGTCTGATATCGGATTTCATTCTGTGTGATTGATAGACATCGGTTGCTTAGCGTGAATTGCCTGTGTGGCATGCCGAGATGTAAATGATCAAAGCTTCTATTGAAAAGAAGAGTCTTGTGGTTGATGACCGAAGCACGACTTTAATATAGCATAGCTTTGTGTAGCATTAATTCGCGAGCCTCGCACCCCAGTGTGAACCAGAAACGGGAGAGGAGTTCAGGGAGGGCATGCGTTTCCTTCTTACTAGGAGTGGTGTCTGGGTTTTGCACGCCCGGATGTTTTACTTATGTGGATGATGGATAGCGAGGCGCCTCGGTGATATCGGTCTCTGTGGAGCTGACGGATGGTCTTTATACAGACCAGATTGATGCCCCATAGATGGGAAACGTAGTGTTCAGGCATTTTAATCCACATCGAGTGGACCGGCCCTGACGATCCAAGGTACAGTTGCGGCTGTTCCTGAGACACGGGCTAGAGCATCTCAAAGCGGTAAGGAAGATCCCTTGCCTTGGTTCACAGACGGTAATACAACTTCCAATACGTGACAATTGCGGTTTTGATTGTAGAGCCTAGTATTGGCGACATGATATATGGTACCCATGCCGTGTGACGACCCCAAACCCCGTTCCACGGTGGCGAGGGTAATCTTTGGAATATAACACATAAACAAATAACAGCAGAACAGAAATAAATAAATACACCAGATAATTTACAACAAAATACACTAGATAAACATAATCATTAGAGTTACACAGTATACAGGATCATACTTAGTACAAAATACAGTTCACCTTTACATAAAATGCCTACAGCGGAATCAAAAAACATAATATGTACAACAGGAGTTGAACAACATAAAAAAAGAAATGATAGAATCCATCTTCAGCTCCATAGCTATCCAGAACGAGCCTGCTAAAACCTGAATACAAGGCTGCCCGTGTAGAAAATAGGGCACCCGAGTTTGCAAGTGAAACAAACTACGAGTCAGTTATGGGACTGGTATGAGAAATCTACTACTTAACTTATTTTATAATAAGGTCAATCATAGGACCATGCCGCTAACGCAGAACAGGTTTACTCCATTGGATTGCCAATGCTAGAAACAAGTGAATCATTAAAACATCGCAATGCTTTATATAAAAATGAAGTCATTATAAGACTCAGTTCCCATCGCACAATGCAACACAAACTAGAGGATAGAGTTTTACCTTATAATAGCCAAAATATGCTTGATACGAATAAAACAAAAGCATTTTATATTAATAATAGTGTTTATATGTTTCAAAAACAATTTCAATCATAAGTATCAATTATAGATGGCATTAATGCCCAATACCACTATGTCGCCATATATTGGTATATAATCAAAACTGCACGATGTCATATTTGTAAATTGGATTTCCGTCATGAACCAAAGCGAGGGATTGTCCTTACCGCTTCGAGACAGTCTAGCCCAAGCCTCAGGGTCAAAGCGCATCAACCCTTGGATCGTCAGGGCCGGTCCACACGGAGTGGATTAAAATGCCTGAACACTGCGTTACCCCGCCCTATGGGGTGTAAACTGGTCATATACCGACCAAACCATCAACCCTGGAGCGACCGATATAACCAAGGCGCCTCGCTATCCATCATCCACATAAGTAAAATGCCCGGGCATGTAAAACCCCAAACACCACTCCTAGTTAGAAAGAAACGCAGGTCCTCCCTGAGGTCCTCTCACGTTTTTGGTCCATACTAAGGTGTGAGGCCCGTGAATCAACGCTAAACACAAAGCTAGCTATTCAAAGCCCTGCTTTGATCGTCAACAACAAAGCTCTGCTTTTCAACAAAAGCTATGATCACAGCATCTCTGCATGCCACACAGGAAATTCACGCCATGCAACGGAACATATATCAATCACACGGAATAAAATCCAATGTCGGACACACCATCCATTTACAAGTCCGTTCTGGGTCTGAACGAAACCGGAGGCACCTTATTCCTCTCCTATATGTCCAATACAGGAGAGAGGCCCTCGCACATCCGAATGATCAACAAGTACGTCCGAACAACCACCACTGTAACCCCTTCAGGGCAGCAACTCCCATCAAAGGCATCAATAGCCATCCATTTGATGGGAAGATCCCCGGTCTTGCACCGTCTTCATATCTTCGACTTCTAACCATCGATAAATTATTTGAAATGAGAACTTACTTGGCCTTTTAAAATAACTCACGTATATTTAGATTTCAAATCAGTTCATTTCAATGGTTAAATTATCTGACATCCATAATTCAGTTTATTAATGTAACTTTCAGGTCAAACACATTCAACCATCAAATATCCTATAAACCGGGTAAATTCGGTTTATTTCCATTTCCTATCATTTACAATATTTTATCCCGATTTATCGCTATATTTATTTATTTAAATATAGCCAATTTATTCAAACGACGCTTCAGGCTAGAACGCGGCCATGGCGTTTTTTTTCTTCAAATTTGATATACACATATATGAAAATCTAACCATTGGATCTTTACAAATTTTATATCGTTGAAAATATCTTTTCAAAGTAGACCCAATGGTTCCAATTTTGGCTAAATACGATAGTCGGATCTCCCGGTACAACCGTTAAAAATTACGGTTTCAAAATACGAACTGCAGCGTCGTTATTCGATTTAATTATATTTATATAATCCATTCTGGCGCTGTTTTCATTTAGATTTGAATTTAACATTCCAGGCAATTCTACCGTTGGATATTTGCAAAGTTGGTATCGTTGGAAAGATATTTCCAAAGAGAACCCAACGGTTTCGGTTTCGGGAAAATCCGATGGTCGGATCTCCCGGTACAATCATTTGAAATCACAGTTTCAAAATACGAACTACAGCTTCGTTATTCAATTTATTTTCATTATATTTAAATATATATATATAAATATAATCCATTATTTGATTTCAAAAACCATTTCAACTCATATAGGTGATAAAAATGATATTTTTATCCAACAGATATTTATTTCAATACATGACTAATTTTAACAATTCATATATATATAGTAAAAATGTGATTTTTATTGTCAAAACAATTTATTTCAAACACGATTGTTTTATATTCTTCATATAGATGATAAAAATGTGATTTTTATTGTTAAAGCAATTTATTTCAAAAATGAATATTTTTTAGCGATTCATATATATTATAAAAATGCGATTTTTATTGTCAAAACAATTTATTTCAAACACGATTATTTTATATACTTCGTACATACAATAAAAAATATTATTTTTATTGCTCAAACTATTTTATGTCATACATTCTATAAAAAAGTTATTTTTATCATTCCAACCATTTTTATTCAATACATTCGATAAAAATGTTATTTTTATCATTCAAACCATTTTATTTTATACATTCGATAAAAATGTTATTTTTATCGTTCAAACCATTTTATTTCTAAAATGAATATTTTTCCAACACATGAATATATTTCAATATATGAATATAAATCAAACACATGAATATTTCAGAAAATTTTAGCAGCATAACGGCAGGGTAGTTAAAACCGGCACCATCCCGAGTACGGCTCCTCGCTTTACCTTAAAGCCTCGCAGCTTTAGACAATGGGGATTTCAATAACTAGTTTGTACGCAGACGAATTTTCCCACATACTAATCCTATTGGGATTTTAACCACTATCAATCATTTCAACCATACGTATATATCAACCAAATTTCACATCAACCAAATCCAAACAATCACAACCAATATATATCGTCCACGGTCTGTGGACGGGGGAAGTATATATATATGTATATATATATATAGATATATAAATATATTTCGATTTCATTTCATTTCCATTCAACGCATATATGGCTTTTACGACGCATATATAACTTACACATCACACATACAACTTATACAACGCTTATACATGAGGTGTATAATGCTTATATAACTCATACATTGACCGTATAATTTATACATCGTCATTCCATATAATTTATAATTTAGAAACCTCACTTTGGGTTCCACTCCTCCAAAAATTGTAGAAGGCTCAGAAAAATATCCGGTCTCTAGAATGTAGAAGACGTCCACACGGTCCCGGTGTCTGTTGTTTCACTGGATTGCGACAACATAGCAAAAAGATATGATTTTTATCATGAAATCAAAATCCGTAGCGCTTTAAAGTGCTATAAACAGTTAAAATAAATTCAGCCGTTAACTTTCTGAAATTGTTCAAACCTAGGTCATCGATTATCGCACAAACCGTGAAGCGGTTGGACGATCGGACTTTGCAGCGGCGAAGAGGGACGGAGGACGCACGTGCGCAAGGGGGTGAGGTCCACTTCGGTGGTCCCAATTGACGGCGGCAGCGAGTTGAAGTCGGCTACTTCGACGTGGTATTTCTCCCAAAATACTAAGCAATAAATTCTCTAGCTGGTATGGATTTGAAGATCTCGGAGAGCACTACAAAAACCTCAACTGTGTCATTGGATTTTACTGAGTGGATTGGAAGAAAAAGAGGAGAGAAGGAGGGTGCTTTTTCCACCATCGCGAGTCAGAGGGATCGGGGAGAGGGAAAAAGAAATGGTGAATTCTGATTGGCCTGGCCCTTTTTATATTTATTTTAAAATCCAAAAATACCCCTTTCTCCTTACGAACTCCAATTCACACCCAGCGACTGTCATCACTAGCTGAATACCCCCATTCCGAGCACAATGTAATATGTTTCGTAAGCCTATTCGACTATTTCAGTCAGTTTTTCTTCAAATTAAAATATAAAACATTCAAATAGGGATTTGAACGTACATTTCAATTTGCCGGGGCCACATACTGATCCCAAAAATTCCAGAAAAATTATTTCTAGCTTCATATTGACGATACAGTCCTAAAAAAACTAGTTTTGTTGAATTTGGAGACCGTTTGAAAAATGGCCATTTTCTGGTTGATCCAAATTGACTTAAATTTACCAAACACATTTTCCTTTTCCACGCTCACATATTAACTCCATAAATTATGGAATTTGAAGCCTTGCAATAATTCGACATCCCGGATCCAACAAAAGTGGTTTCGTCGAAAACGGAGGTCGTTTGCAAAATGGCTATTTTCACGGGCTATATTAACTCCGTAGCGACCTTTCTGAAAATTCATTTGGCCATAACTTTTGATTCCTGTTATGAAATTTCTATTTTTCAGATTCGTTAGAAAGATATTCATAAACAGATTTAAATATTTTTGGTTTCACTAAAATCCGTTTTATTTTGCACCCGGTACAGTTAATCAAAGTTCGAATTCAAATTTTCAAATTACCACGCCATTTCAGGCCTTGTTTTATAATTAAAATAAATATATTTGTTTTCCAACATCGATTCAAATAGACTTTTGGACGTTATTATTTAAAATAATTTATTTTAAATATTCAAAATCCACTAAAATAGCCAAATTAAAAAATTTAAATTGGTTCAGATTTTCCAGGTTGTTACAATCTCCTCCACTTAAAATTTTTTCGTCCCCAAAAAGGAACGAAGCCGAAAGTTGTTTACTTAACCAACTCAACTTTCATTCTGGCTTTCGTTCTTCAACTTTTCAGTTTTTAAGAATTTTCCAATTCTTCAAAATTTTGGCTAACACCCTGAATTTTCGAAAATTTTCGCCATAACCTCCTTTGTACGGGGAGGGGTTTGGAAATTTATTGGGCCGTATTAGGTATCCAATAAATTCTAATAAGTATACACATATTTATAGTGATATATTCCACTGCCATAAGGGAGTGTGTATAGATCAACTCTAGAGAATAAATTCTCGTCACCCTATAAATGGTTTTTGTGCCTTAATGACTAGAGAGACGTGTTTAGTGTCATCTCCAGACCCGTGTGGGGTTTTTATTAATCTGGCAATTTACTGTTATATTTTATGTAGTCCATATCAGTCTTCAGTTCAACCTATAATATATAGTCATCGCCATACAAGCCTCTCTCTCGTATGGTAAATCTTCAACCTCGTCGCATAAGCTCTAAATGCTTCTGTGGTACATGATGGAGTATGCTATCCTCAAGAAGTATGCCATGTAATGTAGTTAAAAATTAATTATTACTATCCTATGGCGACATTTATTGTTACATACAGAATAATCAGCACTCCGCATCCAATGGCATTCACAGGAGTTGATATATAAAAAAAATTGCGCATCCAACTCATTAAGGTTTACCTATTTGTCAGGCACGCAAATAAATTCTTTACTCAACAGCAAATCCGTTTACCTGTTCAAACATATATAATGTACATGTATATATTTCTATCTATTTTCAAATCAGTTTAACATGTGATTCATTTGCATAGATTTACCATTCATTTATTGATTAACTTAACTATCCTTCCAATAATTTGATTAATCAAATTCTCAACCACACAACACAACCAACAATCAATTTATTTTTAATTTTTCAAGAACATACTAATTAATTCATATACTCTTTTAAAATCATTCAGACTATATAATTAAAAAATTTATATCCATGAAAAGAAAACAACAAGTAAAGAACAAAACGGAAATGCAAAATATGGTAAATGCACCTTGCACCAGGGTTAATCAGAGATATCCACCCTACACTTGGGATAGGCTTTCTTAATGCACTCCTCAGTTTCCCAAGTACAGTCTCGTGGATCTCCACTCCATTGCACTTTGACTAAGTGAACCTTCTTGTTCATCAGTTCTTTAGTTTCTTTACCAATAATCTTTAGCGGCTCTCTCCTCACTGCCAATTTTGGAGTAATTTCCAAATCTTGTTGCGCGGCTTCTTCCACGACCAAGTCTGGATTATGCACATGTTTTCGAAGTTGAGATACGTGAAACACACCATGTAATCCAGGCAACCAATTAGGCAATTGAAACCTATAAGAAAGAGTTCTAATCCGTTCAAGCACAGGAAATGGACCAATAAATCTGGGCACCAACTTCTCTGTTTTACCGAATCAGACTACTCCTCTCATTGGAGATACCCTCAAATATACATTGTCACCAACAGAAAAAGACAAGTCTCTTCTTCTCGAATCTGCATAACTCTTCTGTCGTCTTTGAGCGGCTAGTAATCGTTTCTTAATGAAATCGACTTTATCTGCAGCTTCGCGAATCATATATGGCCCCAATACAAGTCTATTGCCAAGTTCTACCCAACAAGCGGGAGATCTGCATGGTCAACCATACAATGCCCCGAATGGCGACATTTTCAGGCTCGCTTGGTAGCTGTTGTTGTATGAGAACTCAACCAAATGCAAGTGGTCTTCCCATGATCCGCCAAAATCAATAACACAAACCTGCAATAAATCTTCTAGAATACTATTCACCCTCTCAGTTTGGCTATTTGTTTGAGGATGATAAGTGGTGCTCAAATTCAGCTTCGTTCCCAATTCTTCTTTGAATGCTTCCCAGAATTTATCAGCAAAAATCGAGTCACGATCACTAACGATGCTCATAGGAACTCAATGAAGTTTAACAATCCCTTTGAAATAAATTTGCGCCAGAATCTGAGCGGTTCTATTCGACCTGACAGGTATAAAATGGGCAGTCTTCGTGAACGATATACGATCACCCAAATACTATCATTTCCTTTTCGGGTTCTGGGAAAACCATCTATGAAATCCATAGAAATCTGTTCCCACTTCCAACCTGGAATTTCCAAAGGTTGTAACAATCCGACGAGTTTCTGTTGATCGCTTTTGATTTGTTGACAGGTGAAACACCTGCTAACATATATAGAGATGTCTCTTTTCATCGCTTTCCACCAGAATGTTCGCTTGAGGTCATTATACATTTTACTAAACCCTGGGTGGACGCTCAGTTTGGACCTGTGACACTCGTCCAATACTTCTCTTTTGAGCTCAAGGATGTCGGGGACACAAATTCTTCCTTTCAATCTCAGAACTCCTGCGCTATCCACTTGGAAACAGGAGACTTCACCCTTTTGAATTCTTTTGATCATCTCTTTAACAAAACTATCATCTTTCTGAAGAATAGATATTTTATCGATCAACGATGGTGTAATGATAAGATTGGCGATGATTACATTCTTTCTGCTGAGAGCATCAGCCACGACATTGGCTTTCCCCGGAGTATATAAAATATCAAGAACATATGCCGCGAGAAATTCTAACCAACGCTGCTGCCTCATATTCAGGTCTTTTTGGGTGAAAAAAATACTTCAACATTTGATGATCGGTATATAATTCAAATTTCTCACCCAATAGATAGTGCCTCCAGATTTTCATAGCGAACATGATGGCTAACAATTCAAGATTGTGTGTCGCATAATTCTTCTCATGTGGCTTCAATTGACGGTTAGGATAAGTGACTACTTGGCCTCTTTGCATTAATACTGCACCTAGACCTTCTTTAGAAGCATCTGTCTAGACTTTCAAGCCTTGATTGCCATTAATGATTGTTAACACTGGAGTAGTTGTCAGTCTTAACTTTAGATTTTGGAAAGCCACCTCACATTCTGTAGTCCAATTGAAGCTTGAATGCTTCTTAGTGAGCTTCGTTAAGGAACTAGATATTTTCAAAAAATCCTTAACGAACTTCTAATAATAAATATCCAATCCAAGAAAACTTCGGACTTCTGTGGGTGTAGTTGGTTGCTTCTAATTCTGAATAGTAGTAATTTTACTGGGATCTACAGAAATTCCCTCCTTTGATACGACGTGACCAAGGAATTTGACTTCTTCTTGCCAGAATATACATTTGGAAAATTTGGCTTTTAAAACATTCTTTCTGAGAATTCCTAGCACTTGTTCCAAATGTTTTTCATGCTCGCTTTCTGACTTAGAGAAGATCAGAATATCATCAACGAAGACTAGTACGAATTGATTCAATACCTCTCTGAATACCCTATTCGTTAGATCAACAAACTAAGATGGAGCATTACATAAGCCGAAGGACATTACTAACCACTCGTAGAATAAGTCTGGACCTTTGAATGCTGTCAAAGGAACACATTCTTCGGCAATTCGAAGTTGATGGAAACCTGTAGCTAAGTCCATTCGTGAAAACACTTGAGCGCCATTCAATCGATCCAACAAATCATCAATCCACGACAATGGATATTTTTTCTTTAATGTCTACTTATTCAAGTCACGATAATCCACACATAGTCTGAGAGTACCGTCTGACTTCGGGACAAAATCCACTGTTGCTACCCAATCAGAGAAACTAGGCCTGATAAAATCTTTCCATACAAGCTGTAGAGTCTGATTGTCCAATCCTTATTTTTCCTTCAAGGTCATTCTTCGAATATCGTGAACAACTAGCCTTGCATTTGGAATTAAAGCAATCTTGAAATCTATTTCTCTACGTGGAGGTAAGCTAACAATTTCTTCAAACACATCCGCATAATTCTTGATGATAGGATTATTTTCTATGTCAACTGGAACATTCTCTGTAACAACAGGAATCTTTTCTACTTGAGAAGGAGAAACATCCAAAGCTGACCAAAAATCTTTCCTATTAGAATTCAGACCTTCACATGGAATGGTTATACAGTCTCCTGATTTAATCTTCGCCTTAACGATCTTGTCAGCACATTTAACCTCAGCTTCATATTTGGTTAACCAATGCAGTCCCAAAATAAGATCAAATTCGGTAAAATTCATGACTATCGCGATGGTAGCGAACCGATAACTGGAAAAAGAGACAAGCACCCCACAAGTCCAACTAAGATCGAGGGAACCCCCGACTGGATTTTGGATAGTCATGGGTGTTTTAAGCTTTTTCAGATTCAAATCTTGTTTCTTAACCGCATTTCTTGCAATAAAGCTTCGCGATGCTCCTGTATCAAACAGTATTTTAACTGGAATATCCTTGACAGTAAGCATGCCTTCTAAAACATATGGCCTCCCTTGACTGATTGAGGGTGCTGAAACTTCTTCCACTTCATTTACCTGCACTACATCTGATTTCTTTGAGAGCCGGCAATTCTTTGCAAGATGACCAGTCTGATAGCATTGACTGCATTTTCTGTTCTCCTAAAACTTGTTATCGAGTTTAAATCCCTTCTTCTTTTGTTTTCGATTGGATTTAGATCCATCCTATTTCCGCATTTTCAAAGATTTACATTTTCTAGACAAATGGCCTTTCTAATTGCAGTTAAGGCATATGGAAGTCATTATTGGTTTTTTCTCAAACTTAACCTTTTTCCTATTAACTCTAGGCTTCTTTCCAGACCCAAACGTAATACTTGCCTCAGGCTGCGTACTTGCCTCTGGGCTATCAGTTTCGAATTTCCTTTTGTTTCTAGAATTACATTCCTCTTCGTTTCCCAAAAGACCTTGCTTATCAAGATTTTGATACTGGTAAGCCATATATATCATTTCGGGAAAAGATTGTTGCACATGTCTAGTTACACTACTTTGGTACTTCCTTTGGAGCTCGTTAATAAACCTTAGATTCTTTATCTTTGAATTTTGAAATAGATGCAGGGCAAAACGAAAAAGTTCATTGAATTTCTTATGATATTTCGGAATCATCATATCCCCTTGAATCAGATAGTAGAATTCATCACCTAAATGATCAATTTCTTATGGAGGAATAAATCTATCATTGAAAATTTCCTTGAATCTATCCCAGCTAATATCACCTTCTAGATTATCTTGAATAACTGTTTCCCATCAGATTAGAGCTTCGTCTTTGAGTGCCCAATATGCAAGTAATCTTTTCTGATCATCTCTCGGCTTTGAACCTTGAAAGATTTTCTCAGCAGAGCGCATCCATGCTTGTGTTTGAATAATAGATTCATTGCCAAGGAACGGTACTCCACCCAGATTTCGATACTTAATTAATATAGCCTCAGTATCTGGTTCTAACCCACCTCTTCTACTTCTGCTACTCACTTTTCAATGTCTGCAAATAGCAGACAAAGCGTTAGGCCAACAGAAAAGGTATTTTTAAAGCATAGAGACTAAACTTGAATGTAAATATGTCTACTGGGGTGTATTTCATTCCGCTACACTCATTCTAGTATATTACTGATCCTATCTGAAATGAGTTGTTCGTCATAGAATATTACTGATTCTATTTCTGATGAGTTCGTTAATATGTTATATTCCAGAACTAAGCTTAACCAAAGCTTTGATACCACATTGTGACGGCCCCAAACCCCGTTCCACGGTGGAGAGGGTAATATTTGGAATATAACACGTAAACAGATAACAACAGAATAGAAATAAATAAATACACCAAATAATTTACAATAGAATACACTAGATAAACATAATCATCAGAGTTACACAGTATACAGGATCATACCTAGTACAAAATACAGTTCAACTTTACATAAAATGCCCACAGCGGAATCAAAAAACATAATATGTACAATAGGAGCTGAACATCATAAAAAATGAAATGATAGAATCCATCTTCAGGGCGAGGCGAGGGATCATCCTTACCGTTTTGAGACTGTCTACCCGAGCCTTAGGGTCAGAGCGCATCGACCCTTGGATCGTCAGGGCCGGTCCACACGGAGTGGATTAAAATGTCTGAACACTGCGTTTCCCTACCCTATGGGGCGTTAATTGGTCATATACCGACCAAACTATCGGCCCCGAAGCGACTGATATAACCGCGGCGCCTCGCTATCCATCATCCACATAAGTAAAATGCCTGGGCGTGTAAAACCCAAAACACCACTCCTAGCTAGAAAGAAACGCAGGTCCTCCATGAGGTCCTCTCCCATTTCTGGTTCATACCGGGGTGTGAGGCTCGCGAATCAACGCTAAACACAAAGCTAGCTATTCAAAGCCTTTCTTTGATCATCAACCACAAAGCTCTGCTATTCAAAAAAACTCTGATAATAGCATCTCTACATGCCATACAGGCAATTCACGTCATGCAACTGACGTATATCAATCACACGGAATGAAATCCAATGTCGGACACACCATCCATTTACAAGTCCGTTCTAGGTCTGAACGAAACCGGAGGCACCTTATTCCTCTCCCGTATGTCCAATACAAGAGAGAGGCCCTCGCACATCCGAACGATCAACAAGTACGTCCGGACAACCACAATGTAACCCCTTTAGGGTACCAACTCCCATCAAAGGCATCAACATCCATCCATTCGATGTAAAGATCCTTGGTCTTGCAACGTCTTCATATCTTCGACTTCTAACCGTCGATAAATTATTTGAAATGAGAATTTACTCGGCCTTTTCAAATAATTCACGTATATTTATAATTTCAAATCAATTCATTTCAATGGTTAAATTATCTAACATCCATAATTCAGTTTATTAATGTAATTTTCACATCAAACACATTCAACCCTCAAATATCCTATAAACTGGGTAAATTCGGTTTATTTTCATTCCCTATCGTTTATAATATTTTATAACGATTTATTGCTATTTTTATTTATTTAAATATAGCCAATTTATTCAAATGACACTTCAGGCCATAACGCGGCCATGGCGCTGTTTTTCTTCACATTTGATTTACACATATCTGTAAATATAACCGTTGGATCTTTACAAATTTTGTATCATTGGAAAGAAATTTTCAAAGTGGACCCAATGGTTCCAGTTTTGGGAAAATCCAATGGTCGGATCCCCTGGTACAATCGTTTAAAGTTACGGTTTCAAAATACGAACTACAGCGTTGTTATTCGATTTAGTTTAATTATATTTATATATATATATATATATTAATATTAATATAATCCATTCTGGCGCTGTTTTCATTCAGATTTGAATTTAACATTCTAGAAAATCCAACCGTTGGATCTTTGCAAAGTTGGTATCGTTGGAAAGATATTTCCAAAGCGAACCCAACGGTTTCAGTGTAAAAAAAAAAACCGATGGTCGGATCATCCGGTACAATCATTTGAAATCACGGTTTCAAAATACGAACCGCAACTTCATTATTCGATTTATTTTAATTTTATATATATATATATATATATATATATAATCCATTCTTCGATTTCGTAAACCATTTCAACTCATATAGGTGATAAAAATGATATTTTTATCCAACAGATATTTATTTTAACACATGACTATTTTTAACAATTCATATATATAGTAAAAATGTGATTTTTATTGCCAAAACAATTTATTTCAAACACGATTATTTTATATACTTCATATAGATGATATAAATGTGATTTTTATTATTAAAGCAATTTATTTCAAAAATGAATATATTTTTAGCGATTCATATATATTATAAAAATGCGATTTTTATTGTCAAAACAATTTATTTCAAACATGATTTTTTATATACTTCGTACATACAATAAAAAATGTTATTTTTATTGTTCAAACTATTTTATTTCATACATTCTATAAAAATGTTATTTTTATCATTCAAACCATTTTTATTTCATACATTCAATAAAAATGTTATTTTTATTGTTCAAACCATTTTATTTTATACATTCGATAAAAATGTTATTTTTATCGTTCAAACCATTTTATTTCAAAAATGAATATTTTTCCAACATATGAATATATTTCAATACATGAATATGAATCAAACACAGGAATATTTCAGAAAATTTTGGCAGCATAACGGCAGGGTAGTTAAAACCGGCACCGTCCCGAGTACAGCTCCTCGCTGTACCTTAAAGCCTCGCAGCTTTTGACAATGGGGATTTCAATAACTAGTTCGTACGCAGACGAATTTTCCCATATACTAATCCTATTGGGATTTTAACTATAATCAATCATTTCAACCATTCGTATATATCAACCAAATTTCACATCAACCAAATCCAAACAATCACAACCAGTATATATCTTCCATTGTCTGTGGACGAGGGGAGTGTATATATATACACATACATATATAAATATATTTCGATTTCATTTCTATTCATTTCATTTCCATTCAACGCATATATGATTTTTACAACGCATATATAACTTATACATCGCACATATAACTTATACAACACTTATACATGAGGTGTACAACGCTTATATAATTCATACATCGATCATATAATTTATACGTTGTCATTCCATATCGTTTATAATTCAGAAATCTCATTTGGGTTCCACTCCTCCAAAAATTGTAGAAGTCTCAAAAAAAATATCCGGTCTCTTCTAGAATGTAGAAGACGTCCACACGGTCCCAGTGTCTCTTGTTTCACTAGATTTCGACAACATAGCAAACGATATGATTTTTATTGTGAAATCAAAATCCACAGAGATTTAAAGTGCTATAAACAGTTAAAATAAATCCAGTCATTACCTTTCTGAAATTGTTCAAACTTAGGTCATCGATTATCGCACAAACCGTGAAGCAGTTGGACGATCAGACTTCGCAGCGGCGTAGAGGGACGGAGAGCGCACGTGCACAGGGTGTGGGGTCCACTTCAGTGGTCCCAATCAACGGCGGCGGCGAGTTGAAGTCGACGACTTCAATGTGGTGTTTCTCCCAAAATACTGAGCGATAAATTCTCTGGTTGGTATGGATTTGAAGATCTCGGAGAGCACTACAAAAACCTCAACTGTGTTATTGGATTTTATTGAGCGGATTGGAAGAAAAATAGGAGAGAAGGAGGGTACTTTTTCTGCCATCGCGAGTCAGAGGGATCGGGGAGAGAGAAAAAGAAATGGTGAATTCTAATTGGCCCGGCCCTTTTTATTTTTATTTTAAAATCCAAAAATACCCCTTTCTCCTTACGAACTCCAATTTACACCCAACGACTGTCGTCCCTAGATAAATACCCCCAATCCGAACATAATGAAATATGTTTCGTAAGCCCATTCGACTGTTTCAGTCAGTTTTTCTTCAAATTAAAATATAAAACTTTCAAATATGGATTTGAGCATACATTTCAATTTGCCGGGGCTACATACAGATCCCAAAAATTCCAGAAAAATTATTTCAAAAGCTTATTATTGACGATACGGTCCTAACAAAACTAGTTTCATCGAATTTGGAGACCGTTTGAAAAACGGCCGTTTTCTGGTCGATCCAAATTGACTAAAATTTACGAAACACATTTTCCTTTGCCACGCTCGCATATTAACTCCAAAAATTATGGAATTTGAAACCTAGCAATAATTCGACATCCTGGATCCAACAAAAGTGGTTTCGTCGAAAACGGAGATCGTTTGCAAAATAGCTATTTTCACGTGCTATATTAACTCCATAGCGACCTTTCTGATAATTCATTTGGCCATAACTTTTGATTTCCATTATGAAATTTCTATTTTTCAGCGTCGTTAGAAAGATATTCATAAACAGATTTAAATATTTATGGTTTCACTAAAATCCATTTTATTTTGCACCCGGTACAGTCAATCAAAGTTCGAATTCAAATTTTCAAACTGTCGCGCCATTTCAGGCCTTGTTTTATAATTAAAATAAATATATTTGTTTTCCAACATCGATTCAAACAGACTTTTGGACGTTATTATTCAAAAATAATTTATTTTAAATATTCGAAATACACTAAAATAGCCAAATTAAAAATTTTAAATTGGTTCAGATTTTCTGGGTTGTTACATGCCGTCTAGGATTGATACATTTATATTTGAAGTTGTTTTAAACACTATACACTTATAATAGTATTAAATGTTTTATTTTAACGTACCAAGCATGTTTGGCTATTATAAGGGAAAACCTTATCCTTCGGCTTGCGTTGCATTGTGTGATGGGACCTGGGTCTTATAATAGCTTCATTTTTCCAAAAAGCATTGCGCTGTTTGTTTTTGCACTGGTATTCTTGGGAGGAAACCCATTCCGTGTTGTATGGCGTGGTCCCTTGATATATATGATTTTAAAGTAAAGTTTTAAATAAATGTTTTAATTCTCACATCAGTCACATTACTGACCTAGAATTTATTGTTTTAACCTAAACTCTGGGTGCCCCAATTTTCCACCGGGCAGCTAGTAGTTTTGGTTTTGCAGATTTATATTCACAGGATCCCTGTTTACAGCTGGAATGATATTCGGAAAGCTCCATATCTGTTTATCTCTTTCAGTTGTGTTTGTATTAATTTTCCGCTGCTATGTATTTAAATGTAATTTTAAATCACTGATATTTATCGAATGTATAATATTTATTCATACTCTGTAATATTCCTGTATTCTAATGGAATTGTTGTAATAAGCAATGAAATGTTCTTCAGTTTGTGTTCTGATTCATCTTGTCCTCAAAATAATCCGCCTTCTTGTTTGGTTTAGACCGACTGGGAAGTTCGGGTCGCTTCAACACCCTTCTCTGAGACTTATGAGCTTAGAGGTTATATATTGGCAGAAATCAATGGTATGGTATGGATTGACAATGTGGCATGCTAAGATGCAAATGATCAAGGCTTTGTTGAAAAGCAGTCTTGTGGATGATGATCAAAGCACATCATTAGTTATCACAACTTTGTGTGCAGCGATACTTCGCGAGTCTCAAACCCCGGTATGGACCAGAAACGGGAGAGGACTGCAGGGATAACATGTGTTTCCTTCAAGCTAGGAGTGATGTCATGTAATGGAGCCCAGACATTTTACATATGTGGATAATGGAATGAGGCGCCTCGGATATCGAGTCCCTAGCGACTTAGATTTATGCCCCATAGGGCGGGGAAACGTACTGTTCAGGCATAACTAATCCACTAAAGTATTTGTGGACTGGCCCTGAAGATCCAAGGGTCACTCGAGCTCTGATCCTGAGGCACGGGCTAGAGTGTCTTGAATCCGGTGAGGACGATCCCTTGCCTTGGTTCATAGATGGAAATCCAACTTCCAATGCGACATTATGCGGTTTTGACTGTAGAAGTAGTATGGCGACATGATATACGGTACCCACGCCATCTATGATTGTTACATTTATATTTGAAGTTGTTTTTGATACTATACACTTATAGTAATAATAATAAAAGATGAAATTTCGCGTATCAAGCGGCTATTATAAGGGAAAATTCTATCCTCTGGCTTGTGTTGCATTGGGTGATGGGACCTGAGTCTTATAATAGCTTCACTTTTCCAAAAAGCATTGCGTTGTTTTATTTTAACCTTAGATTCATGTGGAGTAAACCCATTCCGCGTTATACGGCGTGGTCCCGTGATTTATCCAACTTTATAATCAAGCTAATAATTGTTTTAGTTCTCACACCAGTCCCGTGACTGACCTGGAGTTTGTTGTTTTAACCTAAACTCTGGGTGCCCCTATTTTCCACACGAGCAGCTAGTAGTTTTGGTTTTGCAGATATTATATTCATAGGATCCTGGTTTACAGCTGAAGCGATATTCGGAAAGCTCTGTATCCGTTTATTTCTTTCAGTTGTGTTTTTTTGTATTATTTTTCCAATGCTATTTAAACGTAACTTAAGTCTCTGATATTTTTCTAATGTATATTATTTATTCATACTATGTTATATTCTTGTACTCTGATGTAATTATTGTAATAGCAATGAAATGTTCTTCTGTTTATGATCTGATTTGTCGTGTTCTCAACTCAATTGGGCTTTCCCGTAAGGGGATGTATGGATCGTTTCAATCAATATCATCACAACTAATAATATTATACCCTCTGCCCTTGTGCAAAGCACGAGCCTCGGGCTACTGCACTTAGTTCATGCATTGGTGGTATCATTCCCCGTTTACTAATAATATATCATTATTCATTAATCTTTTCATTCAAGCTGAAAATTATTTCATTACCATAATTCCAAATTTCTAAACTAATATTGGTAAGCTTAAAAAAAATTTTGTACTCCATAACATTGCAATCGTTGTGCACTTCAACTTTTCAAGTTTTACACGCTCATCGTTTGGAATCTCGCCTTGCTACCTCCTTTACATTTATATACTTATTTCTTACCGCATTGACCTTTCCTTTACCAGTTAACATGATGTGAAATTTGTTGTCAACTAGAATACAGGCTCCAATCAATCTCTGAAAGATTGAATTATTTCTCTATCACCTTTCCTTTGCATGCTACATGTCAATTCACTGCACATACTGATGAACCAAACAAAGTATATAAACATTGCCACCCTACTGTCTATGTTCACAATTTGACTTTATGATTACATTTTATCCGATGTGACTTGCTTTGAAGTGTAATTCGACAATCAATACCTAACTGTTTAATAATATATCTACTTAGCTTAATCTTTAAATGTTACAACAATTATACCTTTCATTGCACATTACAGGTGTGTGTAGCACGAGTTACTCACCAGTATGTCATGAAAAACCAAGAAGCAAAATCGAATCTGTTAGGAAGGAAGAACTATTGTGATGACTACAAAGTTTACTAGTTTATCAAATGATTATATGGGTTGAGTACTAGACCGGTCTTTATTTCGTGAATTAAATTAATTGTAACAGACTAAGGCCTTTCACTTTCTTTATGTGACGACCCCAAACCCCGTACTGACGGTGGCAAGGGTAATCTTTGGAATATAACACATAAACAGAGAATAGCAGAACAGAATTAAATAAATACACTAGATAATGTACAAATAATACACTGGATAAACATAATCATCAGAGTTACACAGTATACAGGATCATACTTAGTTCAAATACAGTTCAGCTATACATAAATGTCTACAGCGGAAAACTAACATAATATGTACAATAGGAGCTGAACAACATAAAAGAGATAAATGATAGAATCCATCTTCCGCTCCAGCTATCCAGAAAGAGCCTGCTAAAACCTGAATACAAGGTTGCCCATGTAGAAAGAGGGGCACCTGAGTTTGCAAGTGAAACAAACTACGAGTCAGTCATGAGACTGGTATGAGAAATCCACTTAACACATTTTATAATACGGCCAATCACAGGACCACGCCACTTTCGCAGAACGGGTTTATTCCATTGGATTGCCAGTGCTTTAAAACAAGTAATTCTTTTAAACATTGCAATGCTTTTTATAAAAATGAAGCCATTATAGGACTCAGTTCCCATCACACAATGCAACGCAAACCGGAGGATAGAGTTTTTACCTTATAACGGCCAAAATATGCTTGATACGAATAAAACAAAAGCATTTGATATTATTACTAGTGTTTATATGTTTCAGAAACAATTTCAAATCATAAGTATCAATCATAGACGACATTAATGCCCCATACCACTATGTCGCCATATATAGGTATACAATCAAAACCGCACAATGTCGTATTTGGAAATTGGATTTCCGTCATGAACCAAGGCAAAAGAGAGTCCTTACCGAATTCGAGATGCTCTAGCCCGCCCCTCTGGATCAGAGCTCGAGTGACCATTGGATCGTCAGGGCCAGTCCACACGGGGTGGATTAAAATGCCTGAACAATGCGTTCCCCTGCCCTTTGGGGCGTAGATGAGCCAACGAATGACTCCATCGGTCCCGGATCGAATGATATAACCGAGGTGCCTCGCAACAGCAACAACCACATAGGTGAAAAATAGTATAAATGTCAGCTAGTTTAAGCACTGACACCACCTCTAACTAGAAAGGAACGCATGCCCTCCCTGAGGTCCTCTCCTGTTTCTGGTTCATACTTGGGTGTGAGGCTCGCGAATTCACGTTATACACAAAGCTACGCAACACAGGTGGTGCTTTGATCATCAACCACAAGACTTTGCTTTTCAACAGAAGCCTTGATCGTTGCATCTTAGCATACGACACAGGCAATTCACACCATGCAACTAATGGATGTCAATCACACAGAATGAATTCCAATGTCAGACACACAGTCCATTTACAAGTCCGTTCTGGGTCTGAACGAATCCGGAGGCACTATATACCTCGCATACCCATCGATCTCCACGTACGTCTGGACAATCACCACTCACTATCCATATTTCGGGATGCCTCCCAATCAGGACATCAGTTACCATCCAACCGAGGTGAAGATCTCCGGTCTTCAACCACCATCTTCATCTTTGGCTTCTTATCGTCGATTCATTTATTCAGAATGGGATAAACCCGGTCTTTCTGAGCAACTCGCGTATATAATAAAAAGTGCTACACAAACACAACATACGCCTCATTTCAATTCATTAGTCACTAACCGTAAATCAGTAGGAGAACGATTTCCCAAATATTAACCCCGAAGGCCGAAACCAACATCAGATCAAAACCCAGGAAACCATCCGACTTAGCTAACCTTCAGTTAGTTTATAAATTTCATATTCAATCATCAAATATTCAATAAACTGGATAAATTCAGTTTATTTCTATTCCATATCGTTTATAATATTTTATAACAATTTATCGCTATTTTTATTTATTTAATAATAGCCAATTTATTCAAACGACGCTTCAGGCCATAACACAACCGTGGCGCTGTTTTTCTTCAGATTTGATTTACACATATCTGAAAATATAACCGTTGGATCTTCACAAATTTTATATCATTAGAAAGATCTTTTCAAAACGAATCCAACGGTTCCAGTTTTGGGAAAATCCGAATGTCAGATCTCCCGGAACACTCGTTTGAAGTTTCGATTTCAAAATACGAACTACAGCGTTGTTATTCGATTTAATTTTAATTATATTTATATATATACATATAAATATAATTTATTCTGGCACTGTTTTTCTTCAGATTTGAATTAAACATTCCAGACAATCCAACCGTTGGATCTTCACAAAGTGGGTGTCGTTGGAAAGATATTTCCAAGGCGAACCCAACGGTTTCGGTTTCGGGAAAATCAGATGGTCGGATCTCCCGCACTAATCGTTTGAAATCACGGTTTCAAAACATGAATTGCAGCTTCGTAGTTCGATATATTTTGATTATATATATATAAATATAATTGATTCTTCGATTTCAAAACCATATTCTTTTCATACATTTGATAAAAATGATATTTTTTATTTCGACACTTCCCTATTTTTAACAATTCATGTATATAATAAAAATGTGATTTTTATTGTAAAACAATTTATTTCAAAACACAACTATTTTATATAGTTCATAAAGGTGATAAAAATATGATTTTTATTATAAAACAATTTATTTCAAAACACAACTATTTTATATAATTCATATAGTTGATAAAAATATGATTTTTATTATAAAACAATTTATTTCAAAACACGACTATTTTATATAGTTGATATAGACGATAAAAATATAATTTTTAGTATAAAACAATTTATTTCAAAACACGACTATTTTATATAGTTCATATAGGTGATAAAAATATGATTTTTATTATAAAACAATTTATTTCAAAACACGACTATTTTATATAATTCATATAGATGATAAAAATATGATTTTTAGTATAAAACAATTTATTTCAAAACACAACTATTTTATATAGTTCATATAGGAGATAAAAATTTGATTTTTATTATAAAACAATTTATTTCAAAACACGACTATTTTATATAATTCATATAGATGATAAAAATATGATTTTTATTATAAAACAATTTATTTCAAAGCACGACTATTTTATATAGTTGATATAGATGATCAAAATATGATTTTTGGTATAAAACAATTTATTTCAAAACACGAATACCATTCAACCCATGAATTTCTATTCAACGAATGAATTTCTATTTTACACATGAATGCGGTTTCAACATATGAAAATAATTTCAACAAATGAAAATAATTCTAACACATGAATATTTCAGAAAATTTCGGCAGCATAACGGCAGGGTAGTTAAAACCGGGGCCGTCCCTAGTACGGCTCCTCGCTCTACCTTAAAGCCTCGCAGCTTTTGACAATGGGGATTTCATGCATCTAGTTCGCACGCAGGCGACATGTATATTTTTTCATTTCCACAAACTAATCCTATGTGGTTTCAAGCAAATAATTCTCAACCACAAACGAGTATTTTTCAACCACAATCAATCAATTTCAACCACAAACAATTCTAATCAACCATTCGCTATCAACCAATTTTCACACCAATCACAACCAATAAATATCGTTCATGGTTTGTGGACGAGAGGCATATATATATATATACACATATATAAGTATATTTCACTTCTATTCAACACATATATAATTTTTACAACGCATATATAACTTATACATCGAACGTACAACTTATACATCGAATGTACAACTTATACAACGCTTATACATGAGGTGTACAACGCTTATATAACTCATACGTCGACTATATAATTTATACATCGTCGTTTTCCATATCGTTTATAATTCAGAAATCTCACATTGGGTTCCACTCCACCAAAAATAGCAGTAGGCTCAGAAAAATATGCGGTCTCTTCTAGAATGTAGAAGACGTCCACACGAGTCCACTGTCTCTTGTTTCACTGAATTTCGTCAACAAACGAAAAAGATATGATTTCTACAGCGAAATCAAAAACTGTAGTGCTTTAAAGTGCCATAATATAGTTTATTTTAAAATCAGCCGTATACCTCACTGAATTCTTCAAAACTAGGTCAGCCAAATTCTTCCAAACCGTGAAGCTTCGCGCCGATCAGCCACCGCCACGTTGTCCAGCTCCGAGAGGCGCTCCGGCGGGTACCCACCTGGTCGAACTCGCACGCCGTTCTGAGGAGGAAAAGGGGTCGATACGGCGGACTTTCTCGAGCTCGATTCGGGCACAATACTCAACGAGGGAAGGCGAGAGAGGTACGGATTTAAAGAGGGGGAGGAGATCTTCAAAAAACCCAACTGGAGCCTGGCCTGAAGATGATCGGAGCGATCGCTAATTGATCGGGAAGTTTTGGAGGGCTTCCGTCATTTATCGTGGGGGGGAGAGAATTTATGGGGAGAGAGAAATAGATTTGACCAATGAGATTTTTTTTATATTTATAAAATTTAAAAATCCAAAAATACCCCTTGTCTCATACGAACTCCAATCCAAACCCAACGACTGTCGTCCCTAGCCAAATACCCCCATTCCGAACACAATGGGATATGTTTCATAGGCCCATTCGACTGTTTCAGTCAGTTTTCCATCAAATTAAAATATAAAACATTCAATAATTAATTTGAATGTACATTTCAATTTGCCGGGGCCACATACTGATTCTAAAAATTCCCGAAAAATAAATCTAGCTATGTTTTCACGATATGGTCCCAACAAAACTAGTTTTATCGAATTCTGAGACCATTTGAAAAATGGCCATTTTCTGGTCGATCCAATTTAATAGAAATCAACCAAACACATTTTCCTTTGCCACACTCACATACTAGCTTCAAAAATTATGAAATTTGAAACCTAACAATAATTTGACATCCCAGATCCAACAAAAGTGGTTTCATTGAATTCCGAGGTCGTTTGCAAAATGGCCAATTTCACGGGCTATATAAACTCTATAGCGACCTTTCTGAAAATTCATTTAGCCATAACTTTTTCTTCCCGCTATGAAACTTCGATTTTTCAGATTCGTTAGAAAGATATTCACTAACAGATTTAAATATTTTTGGTTTCACTAAAATCCGTTTTGTTTTGCACCCGGTATAGTCAGCCAAAGTTTGAATTCAAATTTTGAAACTACTGCGCCATTTCAGGCCTTGTTTATAATTAAAATTAATTATATTTATTTTCAAACGTCGATTCAAACTTACTTTTCATCGTTGTTATTTAAAATATTCATTTTAAATATTTAAAATCCACTAAAATAGCCAATTTAAAAATTTTAAATTGGTTCAGATTTTACGGGTTGTTACAATCTCCCCCACTTAAAACTTTTCATCCTCGAAAAGGAACAAAGTCGAAAGTGGTTTGATTAATCAACTCTACTTTCAATTTGGCTTCCATTCTTCAACTTTTCAGTTTCTAAGAATTTTCAAATTCTTCAAAAATTTGGCTAACACCCTAAATTTTCGAAAAATTTCGCCATAACCTCCTTTGTACGGGGAGGGGTTTGGAAATTTATTGGGCCGTATTAGGTACCCAATAAATCCTAATAAGCATGCACATATTTGTAGTGATATATTCCGGTGTCCACAGGGGAGTGTGTATAGATCATAACTCCAGAGAATATATTCTCGTCACCCTGTAAATGGTTTTTTGTGCCTTAATGACCAGAGAGACGTGTTTATTGTCATCTCCTGACCCATGTGGGGTTTTTGGTAATCTTGCAATTTACCGTTATATTTTATATGGTCCATATCAGTCATCAGTTGAACCTGTAAAATATAGTCATCGCCATACAATCCTCTCGCTCGTATGGTAAATCTTCAACCTCGTCACACAAGTTCCAAATGCTTATGTGGTATATGATGAAGTATGCCTATCTTCAAGAAGTATGCCATGTAATGTAGTTCAAAATTAATTGTTACTATCCTATGGCGACATTTATTATTACACATAGAACAACCAGCACTCTGCATCCAATGGCATTCACATGAGTTGATATAATAATATTTCGCATCCAACTCATTAAGGCTTACCTATTTGTCGGGCACGCAAATAAATTCTTTATTCAACAGCTAATCCTTTTACCTGTTCAAACATATATAATGCACATGTATATATTTCTATCTATTTTTAAATCAGTTCAATGTGTGATTTATCGAATAAATTCTACCATTCATTCTCTTATTGATTAAATTAAATATCTTTCTAATAATTTAATTAATCAAATCCACTATCACACAACTCAAACATTAATCAATTTGTTTTTAACTTTTCAAAAATCATACAAATTAATTCAAATATTCTTTTGAAAACATTCAGACTATATAATTAAAAAGTTTACATCAATGCAAAGAAAACAACAGCAAAGTAAAGAACAGAATGGAAATTTCAAAATATGGTAAATGTACCTTGCACCAGAGTCAATCAGAGATATCCACCCTTCACTTAGGATGGGCTTTCTTAATGCTTTCCTCTGTTTCCCAAGTACAATCTCGCGGATCTCCACTCCATTGCACTTTGACTAAGTGAACCTTCTTGTTCCTCAGTTCTTTGGTTTCTTTGCCGATAATCTTTAGCGGCTCTCTTCTCACAACCAATTCTGGAGTAATTTCAATATCCTGTTGCGCTGCTTCTTCCACGATCAAGTCTGGGTCATGAACGTGCTTTCAAAGTAGAGATATATGAAATACATCATGCACTCCAGGCAACCATTCTGGCAACTAAATTCTATAAGCGAGGGTTCCAATCCGTTCAAGTATAGGGAATGGACCAATAAATCTGGGCGCCAACTTCCCAGTTTTGCCAAATCGAATCACTCCTCTCATCGGAGAAACCCTTAGATATACATAATCACCAACAGAAAAAGCCAAATCCCTTCTTATCGAATCAACATATCTTTTCTGTCGGCTTTGAGCGGCGAGTAATCGTTTCTTAACAAATCGACTTTGTCTGCAGCTTCACGAATCATATCTGGTCCCATTACAAGCCTATTGCCAGGTTCGACCCAACAAGCAGGGGATCGACACGGTCTGCCATACAATGCTTCGAATGGTGACATCGTCAGGCTCGCTTGGTAGCTATTATTGTATGAGAACTCAGCCAAATGTAAATGGTCTTCCCATGATCCACCAAAGTCAAGAACACAAGCCCGCAATAGATCTTCTAAAATACAATTCACCCTCTCAGTCTGACCATCTGTTTGAGGATGATAGGCGGTGCTTAGATTCAGCTTTGTTCCCAGTTCTACTTGAAATGCCTCCCAGAATTTGCTAGTAAATATTGGATCTCTATCACTAACTATATTGAGTGGCACTCCATGTAGCCTAACAATTTCCTTAAAATATATCTGCGCCAGACTTTGAGCAGTTCGGTTCGATCTGACAGGTATAAAATGGGCGGTCTTCGTGAAGCGATCTACGATCACCCAAATACTATCATTTCCTTTTCTGGTTTTGGGAAAACCATCTATGAAGTCCATGGAAATATGTTCCCACTTCCAACCTGGAACGTCCAGCGGTTGCAACAATCCAGCAAGTTTCTGTTGGTCGCTTTTGACTAGCTGGCAAGTAAGGCATCGGCTAACATATATTGAAACGTCCCTTTTCATATCCTTCCACCGGAATGTTCGCTTGAGATCGTTATACATTTTGGTCACACCTGGATGGATACTCAGCTTGGACTTGTGACACTCGTCTAACACTTCCCTTTTTAACTCAGGGATGTCGGGAACACAAATCCTTCCTCTCAATCTAAGAGTCCCATCGTTATCTATTTGAAAGCACGAGGGTTCGCCATTCTTAACCCTTCTGATCATATCCTTAATAAAATTATCATCCTTATGAAGAATAGATATTTTGTCAATCAAGGAAGTCATAATAATAAAGTTGGCGATTATTGCATTCTTTCGATTTAGCGCATCGGCCACGACATTGGCTTTCCCTGGAGTGTATAGAATCTCAAAATCGTATGCTGCAAGGAACTCTAGCCAACGTTACTGCCTCAGATTCAAGTCTTTCTGGGTGAACATATACTTTAGCGACTGATGATCCGTATACAATTCGAACTTCTCACCTAAAAGGTAATGTCTCCAGATTTTCAAACCAAATACGATAGCCAATAACTCAAGATCATGAGTGACGTAATTCTTTTCATGTGGCTTCAGCTGGCGGCTAGCATAAGCAACAACTTGACCTCTTTGCATTAATACTGCACCAAGTCCTTCTCTAGAGGCATCTGTCCAGACTTTCAAGTCCTGATTGCTATCGATTATCGTTAACACTGGAGCCGTTGTTAATCTTAACTTTAGCTCCTCAAAAGCCTCTTCACAATCTGGAGTCCATTTGAATTTTGAGTGATTCTTTGTAAGCTTCATTAAGTGACTAGATATCTTCGAAAAATCTTTAACGAACTTCCGGTAATAACTAGCCAATCCAAGAAAACTTTGGACTTCTGTGGGAATACTAGGCTGTTTCCAGTTTTGAATAGCTGTGATTTTACTTGGATCCACAGCAATTCCCTCTCTTGATACGACGTGGCCAAGAAACTTTACTTCATCTTGCCAGAATATACATTTGGAATGTTTAGCTTTTAATACATTCCTTCTCAGAATTTCTAGAACTTGCTCCAAATGTTTTTCATGTTCGGCTTTTGAATTAGAGAAGATTAGAATATCATCAATAAAAACCAGAACAAACTTATTCAGGACCCCTCTGAACACTCTATTCATCAAATCGACGAAGTATGCTGGAGCGTTACATAAGCCGAACGACATTACTAACCACTCATAGAATAAGTCTGGACCTCTGAATGCTGTCATAGGAACACACTCTTCGGCAATACGAAGCTGATGGAAACCTGTAGCTAGGTACATCCTTGAAAATATTTATGTGACACAAAAAGGAATTTCGCTCGATCCGAATCAGTCGCTAAACCGATCTAGACCATTCGAAATGCCTGATTGTTTTGAGAAAAAAACAAAATAGAACGCAGACGGGAGAACATTTCATTGTTATTACAATAATTCCATCAGAATACAAGAATATACAGAGTATAAATGAATATTACACAGAAACATCAGAGATTTAAATTACATTTAAATACATAGCAGCGGAAAATAATACAATACACAACTGAAGGAGATATACAGATACAAAGCTTTCTGGATATCATTCCAGCTGTAAACCAGGATCCTATGGATATAAATCTGCAAAACCAAAACTACTAGCTGCCCGTGTCAAAATAAGGGCACCCAGAGTTTAGGTTAAAACAATAAACTCCAGGTCAGTCATGGGACTGGTGTGAGAACTAAAACAATTATAAATCTTTATTTTTAAAGTTAGGTAAATCAAGGGACCACGCCGTATAACACGGAACGGGTTTCCTCCCAAGAATACCAGTGCATAAAACAAACAGTGCAATGCTAAATAAAGAAAAATGAAGCTGATATAAGACCCAGGTCCTATCACACAATGCAACGCAAGCCGGGGGATAGGGTTTTCCCTTATAACAGCCAAAGAATGCTTGATACGTTTTAAAACAAATCATTTGATGCTATTATCAGTGTATAGTGTATAAAACAACTTCAAATCATAAGTATCAATCATAGGCGGCATGGGTACCATATATCATGTCGCCATACTAGTTCTACAATTAAAACCGCAAAATCGCGTATTTGGAAATTGGACTTCCATCTATGAACCGAGGCAAAAGATAGTCCTCACCGATTCGAGACAATCTAGCCTACCATGTCTCAGGAACAGAGCTCGAGTGTCCCTTGGATCCTCAGGGCCAGTCCACCGATGTGGATTAAACTTAAACCCTGAACATGCGTTTCCCCGCCCTATGGGGCGTAAATGAGCCAACGAATGACTCCATCGGACCCGGATCGTCCGATCAAACCGAGGCGCCTCGCAACAGCAACAACCACATAAGTCAAACTCGTCAGGGCGTGTAAAACCACTGACGCCACTTCTAGCTAGAAAGAAACGCAAGCCCTCTGTGATAACCCCAAACTTCCACAAGTGAAAGCAGGAGAAATCATTTTTGGAATACAACATAAATACAATAAAACAGAACACAGATACAATATAGCAAAGGAGATTCATAGAGTAATAACATTATAGCAGCGGAAAAATATAATGTCATCAATCACAGAAATTCCACAGTCACAGAAAACTAAGATTATTACAATAAGTTTGCAGAAAAGAAATAAGTTTGATGTCTAAAAAGAAAAGAAAAGATGCCAATAGAAACAAAAAGTCTTCAAGCTCCAAGTCATCACCTCTTCTCCCAAGCAGAATCCAAGAGAGTGAAAATAAGCAGCTACAAAGAAAAGCTCCAAGCAAAGAATGAACCTGTCTACTTGGCTGCCCGTGTAGAAGAGAGGGCACCCAAGTTTGCAAAAAGGTGAAACAAACTATGGGTCAGTCGTGGGACTAGTGTGAGAATTCTTAAATAACTTATACTAATAAGAATAAGGCAAATCCAAAAGACCACGCTGCTAACGCGGAACGGGTTTACTCTAAGGGACTGCCGTGCATAATTTAAAGTGTCATAATAAATGATTAAATAAGTCATCAACAACGCAATGTCTTTTGAAAAATGGAACCACCATAAGACTCAGGTCCCATCACACAATGCAACGCACACCAAGAGGATAGAGTTTTACCTTATGGTGGTTAAACATGCTAAATACGCCAAATACGTAACTAATACTATTATTAGTGTATATGGTTTCAAAACAATTCAAATTATAAGGATCAATCCTAGGAAGCATAGGTACCATATATTATGCCTCCAATACTAGTAATACAATCAAATCCGTCGGGGTCGTATTGGAAATTTGGGTTTCCATCATGAGTCCAGGCTAGGGAGGACTCCTTACCGATTCGAGACACTCTAGTTAATGCCTCAGGATTACCCGCAGTTAACCCTTGGAAATGGCAGGGCCGGTCCTCACATACAGCTTAGAGGATTAGTTATTCCTAAGTACACGTTCCCCGGTCCTATAGGACCTATCCGAGGCGCCTCATTTCATCATCCTTCAAAAGTAAAATGACTACTAACTAGAAGGAAACATGCTACTTTCCCTGCGTTCCCTTCCCCCTTTTTAGACTCTACCGGTTTGTGAGGCTCGTGAAGTCATGTTCTTCATACCACAAGGTTCTGCTTTTCAACAAGAAACCCTGATCATTGCATCTTAGTATGCCACACCGCCACTCCATACCGTACTATTGATCGTCCGTCACTATATAAACGGGTGTTAAGTAGAGAATAAATTCTCTACCACCAATCGTTTATATATTAACTGAATATCAACAACATAATATTTTGTGGGGTACGATGTCAGACACACCATCCATTTATACCCATGCTCTAGGTCTGAACTAGGGTCAAACCCGTGAAATCAACACGTACGTTTGGGCAATTACCCCGACCCTTGAATTGGGATCAAACCAATTCAGAGTCTTGATCGTTGTCCATTCGAGGGGAGATTTACGGTCTTCATACGCCGTCTTCATACTTGAATTCTTGAAATCGTACGATCATTTGGAATGGGATTAACCCGGTCTTTCCAAATAATCTCGCATTCATATATTTTGAGAAAAACATATTTCATATCGTTATTTTATCTTATAACGATTAATTCTTGCCTTAATTATTTTAATATAATTAATTTCCTTATTTAACGACGCTTCAGTTCAAGGGCGACCTTGGCGCTGTTTTCAATCAATTTTGTTTTTCACTTTCTTCAAAATCTAACCGTTGGATTTTAGCGTAGCATATATCGTTGGAAAGATTTTTCCAAGACGGTCCTAAGGTTTCAGTTTTGGGAAAATCCGACGGTCGGATCTTCCGGTATATTCGTTTAAAAGTTCGATTTCAAAACACGAACTACTACGCTCGATTCGTTATATTATAATTATATATATATATATATAAATATATATAAATAGCTCGTTTAACTCGTCGCTCCTATATATAACTGTCGTTTCTCTTATCTTTTACTTTTCTACTTACATGACAATATAATTTAGAATTAGACGATGAACCTTTTCTTTTAATTTATTATTATTTATTTTTATATTTTATAATTTACATTCGAAAATGAAAATTATAACATACCATTCCATTAATTTCTTTATATATTTCTTTTCCCATTTCATTATGAACAAAGAACATTTTTCCATGGTGTAAACTCTCTTTATACATTATAAATAATGTAAATCTTTTCCTCCATTTCATTTCTTTTTATTTAACATTAAAAATAATGTTAATTCTTACATACAGTTTCATTTCTTTTTTCAACATTAAATTAATGTATATGTTTTCCTTCGAGGTAAATTCTCTTTTTATCTACATTATAAATAATGTTTATTATCTTACAATGCAATTTCTCTTTTCTGTTTACATTATAAATAATGTATAAAATCTTACAATGCCAATTCTCTTTTAATAACCATTAAAATAAAGTTACATTTACATACAATGCGTTTTTTTTTTAACATTGAAAGTAATGTTAAATTTACATGAAATGAAAATACTTTTATCTTAACATTAAAATTAATGCTAAATCATCCTTTCTTTTTATATAACAATCAAAATGAATGTTAATTTAATATGCATTCATTTCCTTTTAATTAACATTAAAAATAAATGTTAATCTAACCTACAATATATTTTCCTTTTTATTAACATTAACAATAAATGTTAATTTATATGCATTATATTTCATATTTATTAACATTAAAAATAAATGTTAATCTTACATGCCTACATTTCATATTTGTTAACATTAAAAATAAATGTTAATCTTACATGCGATGAAAACTTCCCATTCTAACATTGACAAAAATGTCAGTTCAACACACGGTGAAAATTTTCTATAATTCTAATATTAACAAAAACGAATGTTAATCTCATACGGTTCATTTTCTTAATACATAACATTAAAAATAATATTAATGAATCATACGGTGACATTTTCATCTTTAACAAAATAAGTATCAATCAATCATACGGTAAATATTTTCATTTTTTACAAAATGCTATTTTATCATACGATGCAAATTTATATTTTTATAACATTAAATAAAAATGACAAAAATACCATTCACATACAATGCATTCTTATATGTTAAACATTAAATAAAAATGACAAAAATACTATTCACATACAATGCATTCTTATATGTTAAACATTAAATAAAAATGACAAAAATACTATTCACATACAATGCATTCTTATATGTTAAACATTAAATAAAAATGACAAAAATACTATTCACATACAATGCATTCTTATTTCTAATATGACAAAAAATGCTATTTTACATAGAATGCATATTTTCTATATAATATTAACAAAATGCTATTTTTCATACAATGCACATTTTATATATAATATTAACAAAATGCTATTTTTCATACAATGCACATTTTATATATAATATTAACAAAATGCTAACTTCCCTTACCATGTAAATTTAATCCTTATATTAAAAATATAAATTCAATCTTTTTGTACAATGTAAATTTCCACTCTTCTTGTTACATTAACAAAAATGATACCTTCCTACGATAAAAATTATCTTATCTTTAACATTAAAGAAATAATGTCAATCAATCATACGGTGAATAATTTCATATGATGAAATTTCTATTTTTAACATTTAAACAAAAATGTTATTTTCCTTACAATGCATTTTATATTTACCACATGACAAAAATGTTATTCTTCCTATCAATGCATTTTCATATTTACATATTTCTAATGTAAAATTAAACACCGTTTTTCATTGCAACTATATTTACAAATTTCAAATGTAAAATCTATCCATCTTATTAAATCAACAAAACATATACTTTTATATGTTTGCAATAAAAATGTGGTCTTTTGTTTATAACAACAAAATATATAACTTTTTATATAATCAATAAAAATATAATCTTTTTATAAAAACAATAAAATCTCTAACTTTTGTTTCATGTCATATTAACATCGTCCAACTTAAATTTCCTACCTCTATAGTGATTCAAGTTTTCATGTCATACACACATCGCTAATCTTATTTTTCCATGAAACATAACAACAGCAAATATATTCATCGATGATAAATTTCAGATCTACTATTTCTAATCATTCAAAACATCAACCATACAATTCAAACATCATACTTCATACATCAAATAATAGATCTATAATTAATTTAAATAAAGTGAATACTCACAACATTAGATCTAGCATACATACAGAGGTTTGGTCATAGCTGATTCACATCGCATTTGTTCATAGCAGGTTCACATCGCATATTATGAATTAAATTAAATTAATTAAAATAGAAGTGAACTCTCACCTTTGATTGGATAATAATTAAAATAAATCCAAATAAATTTTCAGAACGCTCCAATCGGTCTCAGCAAATACTACTCGTCCTCACGGTCATGTCGGATCTGAAATTTTCAGAATCGGGGTTCGTATGCATAAGTTATCAATGTTTTAAATCAAACAGACTTTTAACAACTGCTGCAGCAACGCTTAAAAGCGTCGCAAAATCTAAATAATTCATACCCTTTTGTTCAAAACTTCAAATCCGGATTTCTCTTGATTTACTGAACGGTTTTGGGTGCCGTTTGTTCGAGCTTGAAGTGCTACGAGAGGCCGATCTTCGCCGGGAGTTGGGGGCGGTGCGGTTGGACGTGGTGGGGCCCACGTGGCTGCGACGGCGGCGCCTTCTCGGGCTCGGGGCGGGCGACACGGGTCACGGGAGAGGTTGAGATTGGTACCAAAACGAAGATCTCGGAAATAGCTTCGAATCGGTATATAGTTTGCTGAAAACCATCGAGTATTGAGTGAGAAAAGTGAGGTCAAAGTTTTGATTAGTAATGGGTTTCGGCGGCCATAATACTGGAACGAGGAAGAAGACGTATACCCCCGTATACGAACGTATTTATATAGGTATTTAGGGTTTTCTAATGATTATTTTTATTTAATTAATTAATTAATTAATTCGAGAAAATAGTGTTAACTCATACGATCTCCGATTCGCGCTCAACGACTGTCGAACTTAATGTTTTGACGTCTTCTGAACGCGATAGCGCTGTCCCCATGGTCTAATTCTGAAGTTACAGTATGGTTTACTTTTATTTTAAAATAAATCTTTTATTTTAAATTTGAACGTAAATATAATTTTGCCGGGGCCACATACGAAGTCAGAAAAATCCGGAAAAATTATTTTTGGCTTTCTTATGCCGATACGATCACAACAAAATTTGTTTCGTTCAATTCTGAGACTTTTTGAAAAATGGCTATTTTCAGGGCGAATATATTTAATATTAAAAATACATTTTTAAACAAATAATTTCTGAAACTCGAAACGTATAAGTGTTTACTGTTTTTCAATGCAGAAACGTCATTCTGAAACCAATGGAAGTGGTTTCGAGTTCAAATTCCTACATATGTGAAAAGTGGCAATTCTGACCTTTATATATAATATATATTCATTTCATAGCGACTTTTGTAAATTTTAATTTTGACATAACTCATAAATTTTAAAGTGAAATTTCAATTTTTCGGATTCATTAGAAAGATATTCTGAAACAGATTTAAATATTTTTGGTTTCACTAAAATTCGTTTTATTTTGAATCCTGTACATTCAGTCAAAGTTTAAAGTCAAAATTTCAAACTGCAGCGCTTATTTTCAATTCCTTTTTTATATATAAATTAAATTTATTCGTTTTAACTTCGATTAAAATAAATCAATCATTTAAAATACTTTAAATTCATTAAAATAAAAATTTTAAATTGGCCCTAAAATCCTGGGTCGTTACAATCTCCCCCACTTAAGAACTTTTCGTCCCCGAAAAGGAAAAAGAAAATAAAAGAGGAGAAGAGGAAGAATAAACACAGAGAATGTTGAAACGTTTTAACAGAAATAGTACCACCTATAACATCAGGCCTTCTACCGAAGAAGTTGGTCCTTTCGCTCCTTCGTAAACATGTGCCAATTGAGCATCGCCACTTCACTTAGTCTTCTTCGAATGCACGATCAGGGGAAGAATCAAAACAACTGAAATGGTGATTCTAAGAGATAGAAAAGATCGAAGGATGAATGAAAAGATGACGATAAAATGACTGGCTATTATGTATCTCATGAACTGTTCGCCATAGAATATAGTGATTCTATGTAAACGAATTATTATAGATATGTTGTACTCCGCTTTGTAAACCAAAGCTCTGATACCAACTGTGATAACCCCAAACTTCCACAAGTGAAAGCAGGAGAAATCATTTTTGGAATACAACATAAATACAATAAAACAGAACACAGATACAATATAGCAAAGGAGATTCATAGAGTAATAACATTATAGCAGCGGAAAAATATAATGTCATCAATCATAGAAATTCCACAGTCACAGAAAACTAAGATTATTACAACAAGTTTGCAGAAAAGAAATAAGTTATTTGTCTAAAAAGAAAAGATGCCAATAGAAACAAAAAGTCTTGAAGCTCCAAGTCATCACCTCTTCTCCCAAGCAGAATCCAAGAGAGAGAAAATAAGCAGCTACAAAGAAAAGCTCCAAGCAAAGAATGAACCTGTCTACTTGGCTGCCCGTGTAGAAGAGAGGGCACCCAAGTTTGCAAAAAGGTGAAACAAACTATGGGTCAGTCGTGGGACTGGTGTGAGAATTCTTAAATAACTTATACTAATAAGAATAAGGCAAATCCAAAAGACCACGCCGCTAACGCGGAACGGGTTTACTCTAAGGGACTGCCGTGCATAATTTAAAGTGTCATAATAAATGATTAAATAAGTCGTCAACAACGCAATGTCTTTTGAAAAATGGAACCACCATAAGACTCAGGTCCCATCACACAATGCAACGCACACCAAGAGGATAGAGTTTTACCTTATGGTGGTTAAACATGCTAAATACGCCAAATACGTAACTAATACTATTATTAGCGTATATGGTTTCAAAACAATTCAAATTATAAGTATCAATCCTAGGAAGCATAGGTACCATATATTATGCCTCCAATACTAGTAATACAATCAAATCCGTCGGGTTCGTATTGGAAATTTGGGTTTCCATCATGAGTCCAGGCTAGGGAGGACTCCTTACCGATTCGAGACACTCTAGTTAATGCCTCAGGATTACCCGCAGTTAACCCTTGGAAATGGCAGGGCCGGTCCTCACATACAGCTTAGAGGATTAGTTATTCCTAAGTACACGTTCCCCGGTCCTATAGGACCTATCCGAGGCGCCTTATTTCATCATCCTTCAAAAGTAAAATGACTACTAACTAGAAGGAAACGTGCTACTTTCCCTGCGTTCCCTTCCCCCTTTTTAGACTCTACCGGTTTGTGAGGCTCGTGAAGTCATGCTCTTCATACCACAAGGTTCTGCTTTTCAACAAGAAACCCTGATCATTGCATCTTAGTATGCCACACCGCCACTCCATACCGTACTATTGATCGTCCGTCACTATATAAACGGGTGTTAAGTAGAGAATAAATTCTCTACCACCAATCGTTTATATATTAACTGAATATCAACAACATAATATTTTGTGGGGTACGATGTCAGACACACCATCCATTTATACCCATGCTCTAGGTCTGAACTAGGGTCAAACCCGTGAAATCAACACGTACGTTTGGGCAATTACCCCGACCCTTGAATTGGGATCAAACCAATTCAGAGTCTTGATCGTTGTCCATTCGAGGGGAGATTTACAGTCTTCATACGCCGTCTTCATACTTGAATTCTTGAAATCGTACGATCATTTGGAATGGGATTAACCCGGTCTTTCCAAATAATCTCGCATTCATATATTTTGAGAAAAACATATTTCATATCGTTATTTTATCTTATAACGATTAATTCTTGCCTTAATTATTTTAATATAATTAATTTCCTTATTTAACGACGCTTCAGGTCAAGGGCGACCTTGGCGCTGTTTTCAATCAATTTTGTTTTTCACTTTCTTCAAAATCTAACCGTTGGATTTTAGCGTAGCATATATCGTTGGAAAGATTTTTCCAAGACGGTCCTAACGGTTTCAGTTTTGGGAAAATCCGACGGTCGGATCTTCCGGTATATTCGTTTAAAAGTTCGATTTCAAAACACGAACTACTGCGCTCGATTCATTATATTATAATTATATATATATATATAAATATATATAAATAGCTCGTTTAACTCGTCGCTCCTATATATAACTGTCGTTTCTCTTATCTTTTACTTTTCTACTTACATGACAGTATAATTTAGAATTAGACGATGAACCTTTTCTTTTAATTTATTATTATTTATTTTTATATTTTATAATTTACATTCGAAAATGAAAATTATAACATACCATTCCATTAATTTCTTTATATATTTCTTTTCCCATTTCATTATGAACAATGAACATTTTTCCATGGTGTAAACTCTCTTTATACATTATAAATAATGTAAATCTTTTCCTCCATTTCATTTCTTTTTATTTAACATTAAAAATAATGTTAATTCTTACATACAGTTTCATTTCTTTTTTCAACATTAAAATAATGTATATGTTTTCCTTCGAGGTAAATTCTCTTTTTATCTACATTATAAATAATGTTTATTATCTTACAATGCAAATTCTCTTTTCTGTTTACATTATAAATAATGTATAAAATCTTACAATGCCAATTCTCTTTTAATAACCATTAAAATAAAGTTACATTTACATACAATGCGTTTTTTTTTAACATTGAAAGTAATGTTAAATTTACATGAAATGAAAATACTTTTATCTTAACATTAAAATTAATGCTAAATCATCCTTTCTTTTTATATAACAATCAAAATGAATGTTAATTTAATATGCATTCATTTCCTTTTAATTAACATTAAAAATAAATGTTAATCTAACCTACAATATATTTTCCTTTTTATTAACATTAACAATAAATGTTAATTTATATGCATTATATTTCATATTTATTAACATTAAAAATAAATGTTAATCTTACATGCCTACATTTCATATTTGTTAACATTAAAAATAAATGTTAATCTTACATGCGATGAAAACTTCCCATTCTAACATTGACAAAAATGTCAGTTCAACACACGGTGAAAATTTTCTATAATTCTAATATTAACAAAAACGAATGTTAATCTCATACGGTTCATTTTCTTAATACATAACATTAAAAATAATGTTAATGAATCATACGGTGACATTTTCATCTTTAACAAAATAAGTATCAATCAATCATACGGTAAATATTTTCATTTTTTACAAAATGCTATTTTATCATACGATGCAAATTTATATTTTTATAACATTAAATAAAAATGACAAAAATACCATTCACATACAATGCATTCTTATATGTTAAACATTAAATAAAAATGACAAAAATACTATTCACATACAATGCATTCTTATATGTTAAACATTAAATAAAAATGACAAAAATACTATTCACATACAATGCATTCTTATATGTTAAACATTAAATAAAAATGACAAAAATACTATTCACATACAATGCATTCTTATTTCTAATATGACAAAAAATGCTATTTTACATAGAATGCATATTTTCTATATAATATTAACAAAATGCTATTTTTCATACAATGCACATTTTATATATAATATTAACAAAATGCTATTTTTCATACAATGCACATTTTATATATAATATTAACAAAATGCTAACTTCCCTTACCATGTAAATTTAATCCTTATATTAAAAATATAAATTCAATCTTTTTGTACAATGTAAATTTCCACTCTTCTTGTTACATTAACAAAAATGATACCTTCCTACGATAAAAATTATCTTATCTTTAACATTAAAGAAATAATGTCAATCAATCATACGGTGAATAATTTCATATGATGAAATTTCTATTTTTAACATTTAAACAAAAATGTTATTTTCCTTACAATGCATTTTATATTTATCACATGACAAAAATGTTATTCTTCATATCAATGTATTTTCATATTTACATATTTCTAATGTAAAATTAAACACCGTTTTTCATTGCAACTATATTTACAAATTTCAAATGTAAAATCTATCCATCTTATTAAATCAACAAAACATATACTTTTATATGTTTGCAATAAAAATGTGGTCTTTTGTTTATAACAACAAAATATATAACTTTTTATATAATCAATAAAAATATAATCTTTTTATAAAAACAATAAAATCTCTAACTTTTGTTTCATGTCATATTAACATCGTCCAACTTAAATTTCCTACCTCTATAGTGATTCAAGTTTTCATGTCATACACACATCGCTAATCTTATTTTTCCATGAAACATAACAACAACAAATATATTCATTGATGATAAATTTCAGATCTACTATTTCTAATCATTCAAAACATCAACCATACAATTCAAACATCATACTTCATACATCAAATAATAGATCTATAATTAATTTAAATAAAGTGAATACTCACAACATTAGATCTAGCATACATACAGAGGTTTGGTCATAGCTGATTCACATCGCATTTGTTCATAGCAGGTTCACATCGCATATTATGAATTAAATTAAATTAATTAAAATAGAAGTGAACTCTCACCTTTGATTGGATAATAATTAAAATAAATCCAAATAAATTTTCAGAACGCTCCAATCGGTCTCAGCAAATACTACTCGTCCTCACGGTCATGTCGGATCTGAAATTTTCAGAATCGGGGTTAGTATGCATAAGTTATCAATGTTTTAAATCAAACAGACTTTTAACAACTGCTGCAGCAACGCTTAAAAGCGTCGCAAAATCTGAAATAATTCATACCATTTTGTTCAAAACTTCAAATCCGGATTTCTCTTGATTTACTGAACGGTTTTGGGTGCCGTTTGTTGGAGCTTGAAGTGCTACGAGAGGCCGATCTTCGCCGGGAGTTGGGGGCGGTGCGGTTGGACGTGGTGGGGCCCACGTGGCTGCGACGGCGGCGCCTTCTCGGGCTCGGGGCGGGCGGCACGGGTCACGGGAGAGGTTGAGATTGGTACCAAAACGAAGATCTCGGAAATAGCTTCGAATCGGTATATAGTTTGCTGAAAACCATCGAGTATTGAGTGAGAAAAGTGAGGTCAAAGTTTTGATTAGTAATGGGTTTCGGCGACCATAATACTGGAACGAGGAAGAAGACGTATACCCCCGTATACGAACGTATTTATATAGGTATTTAGGGTTTTCTAATGATTATTTTTAATTAATTAATTAATTAATTAATTCGAGAAAATAGTGTTAACTCATACGATCTCCGATTCGCGCTCAACGACTGTCGAACTTAATGTTTTGACGTGTTCTGAACGCGATAGCACTGTCCCCATGGTCTAATTCTGAAGTTACAGTATGGTTTACTTTTATTTTAAAATAAATCTTTTATTTTAAATTTGAACGTAAATATAATTTTGCCGGGGCCACATACAAAGTCAGAAAAATCCGGAAAAATTATTTTTGGCTTTCTTATTCCGATACGATCACAACAAAATTTGTTTCGTTCAATTCTGAGACTTTTTGAAAAATGGCTATTTTCAGGGCGAATATATTTAATATTAAAAATACATTTTTAAAAAAATAATTTCTGAAACTCGAAACATATAAGTGTTTACTGTTTTTCAATGCAGAAACGTCATTCTGAAACCAATGGAAGTGGTTTCGAGTTCAAATTCCTACATATGTGAAAAGTGGCAATTCTGACCTTTATATATAATATATATTCATTTCATAGCGACTTTTGTAAATTTTAATTTTGACATAACTCATAAATTTTAAAGTGAAATTTCAATTTTTCGGATTCATTAGAAAGATATTCTGAAACAGATTTAAATATTTTTGGTTTCACTAAAATTCGTTTTATTTTGAATCCTGTACATTCAGTCAAAGTTTAAAGTCAAAATTTCAAACTGCAGCGCTTATTTTCAATTCCTTTTTTATATATAAATTAAATTTATTCGTTTTAACTTCGATTAAAATAAATCAATCATTTAAAATACTTTAAATTCATTAAAATAAAAATTTTAAATTGGCCCTAAAATCCTGGGTCGTTACACCCTCCCTGATGTCCTCTCCCATTTTTGGTTCATACTGGGTGTGAAGCTCGCGAATCAAACATTACACAAAGCTCTGCCACAAAGGCCGTGCTTTGATCATCAACCACAAGACTTTGCTTTTCAACAGAAGCCTTGATCATTTGCCACTTAGGCATGCCACACAGGCAATTCACTCTATGCGTTTGATATCCATCTGTATATAACCCCTGAGCTCGTACATCTCAGAGAAGGGCGTTAAGCAAGAGAATAAATTCTCCGCCGCCAAACAGATATATATTTAATAGAAATCAATCACACAGACTAAAATCCAATGTCAGACACACAATCCGTTTACAAGTCCGTTCTGGGTATGAACGAAATCGGAGGCACCTAGTACCCCGCATATCCATCGATCTCCAAGTACGTCTGGACGATCACCAACTGTTTCCATCTTCTTGGGTGTACAGCCCAATCAAGATCATCAGTAATCACCTAAACGACGTGAAGACCTCCGGTCTTCGACCACCGTCTTCATCTTCGACACCGCGTCGAATCAGTAATTCAGAATGGGATAAACCCGGTCTTTTTGAACAACTCGCGTATATATATAATAAACACGTGTAACACAAACACAGCATACACCTCAGTCCAATATAGAATATTCTTTTATTCGAATATTCTTATATTATGAGCAAGGTTCCCATTAATTTTATCAAAGATAAATCCTTTAGATTTATTCTTTAATCTCCTTTGAATATCAATTCAAATTAGTCAGGATTAACGAACCTTACCGAGGTAATTATTTGTTTTAATTTCCCAATCCCAACCTATTCATCCCATGAAGTAAACTGGTAATACTTCATATCTAACACCACGATGTTATCGGTAAATTCAATTACCACTTCACGTCAAATCTAATTAAAGATTTAACTATCGCCTGGAGCAAAACTGGTGATACTCCATTCTCGATCTTTTCAATCTAATTAAAGATTCATTAAAACTCCACTTAGTTTTAATCGTTAACTGGGTTAAAGAATCAGTGTCATTTAAAACATGGTTCACGATAAACCCAAAGTCACATTCCATTAATTATCGGGTTAAAGAACGAGTGTTATTTAAAACACTATCCACGATAAACCCAAAAATCAATATCAATTCAATTCCAATTAAATATCATTTAATTGGTACACTTCATTAAATCTAAATAAAAAGATTTAATCTTTTATCAACTGGGTTCAAGAACAGTGTTAGTCAAGACACCATTCACGACAAACCCAAATCACATTTGATAGTAAATACAAGGCTCTGAATAGAAAATATATCGGCTTATATTCAATATCAAATTCTACGACCAACAGATATCATATTGGAAATAACGATATACATATCTATATCTTTCAAATTTCCATAACAACATCTGTATAATCACGAAATCCAACATCGAAATATTCCGAAGACAATTTCGATTCAAATCCATTCCAATGCAATCATTGGAAATTCTGGTTATTTTTAAAACCCTTTTCATATCCAATTTATTTATTTAAAAACAAATAGAATTTTAATTCTAGTTCAAAACTAGTTCATTTAGATAAAAATCTATTTTTATCTTTTCAAATATGGAGTTTTTCATCCCAAGTCTTCACAAATCATTTCTTATGATTTTACACAAATTATTACTAATTTTTAATAATTTTATCAAGGCCCGTACAGTCGATTTCCATCAACGGCCATCGAACTGCACTTACAGCGGCCTTTTTCAAATTTGATTTGGACAAAATTTCAAATCCAATCATTAGATTTCAAATTTCTAATATTCATTAGAAAGCTCTTTCCGATACGAACCCAACGGTTCCGGTTTTAGGAGAATCTGACGGTTGGATCTCCCGTAATATCCATTCGAAGTCAACGGTCAAAATTCGCGAACTGCCGCGGCGCGGCGCGTTCTATTCGGGCCATTATATTATATATATATAATATATAATATATACTTCATCGATTTCCTTTTAAAACGTATTTTATAAAGCGTTTTAAATTTGTTTTCAAAATGATTTCCACTTCTTTTCAAATTCAAATCAAAATTGAATTTTTCCTTATAAATTTGTTTTAAATTCATTTCAAATTGATTTCAATTCAAATGGATTTCTAATTCAATTGCAGTTCGTTTTCAATTCAATTCAATTTCAATTCGAATTCATTTATATTCAATTTCAATTCGAATTCATTTATATTCAATTTCAATTCGAATTCATTTCTATTCAATTTCTATTCGAATTCATTTCTATTCAATTATTCGAATTTCAATTCTTTTCAAAATATCATATTTTGAAATCACTTTCGATATTCATGATAAAATGAATAAAATCGATATAAATATCATTCACATCAAAATGGCGTCAATCTAATCAACACGGCTTCATATAATTCTATTTTCAAATATTCTATTTCAAATATTTCTTTTTCAAATATTTCTATTTCAAATATTTCTATTTCAAATATTTCTATTCAAAACTGGAATGAAGCCCAATCAATTACCATATAATGTTAATTATATGGATTTTCTACACACGTATATAACAGCAACGATAAATCATCAACCATCATCCAAAGTGCGTTCTACACTGTATAAGCATCAAATATAAATATTTAACGCTTATAACAGTCTGTCAATCAATCGATCGACATACAACTAATTATTGGGATTAGTGTATGTCATATATCATCCCAATACCCGTGTGGGGTTTCAAACAATCAAAAACATATTTTATTTGTGCAGTTGGGCGATGTGTAAAATTTATCGTCCCAATCAATATCAGTCAAATGTGTGTATATAAACAAATTGTCCGATTTGTTTATTTTTATTTCATTTCATATACACGTTAAAAATTATATTTTTAACTATAAAATATTTTCCCCTATAAAAATATTTTATTTCATTTCACATCACATCACACAATCAACTACACATCAAAATCAAACAAGCATACAAGCCGTCCATGGTCTGTGGACGACGGGTGTCGGGTGCTACTAAACACCGTCTGCATCCTAGTATATATTTTTAACTAGAAAACAAAATTAAAAGGTGAGAAGTTCTCACCAAAGCTATCCCAACTCCACGGCACTTCTTATGTAGAAATCTTTGTCGTTCTCGCCCTTTTGTCAATTTTCACTGCCTGTATTCTCTACATATGTAAAAATCACATTTTTACTTTGCTATTCAATATAGAAAAATCGAATTTTTACTTCGCTATTCAATGTAGAAAAATCGAATTTTTACTTCGCTATTCAATATTGAAAAATCGAATTTTTACTTCACTATTCAATATAGAAAAACCGAATTTTTACTTCGCTATTCAATGTAGAAAAATCGAATTTTTACTTCACTATTCAATATAGAAAAACCCGAATTTTTACTTCGCTATTCAATATAGAAAAATCGAATTTTTACTTTGCTATTCAATATAGAAAAATCGAATTTTACTTCATCGCTATATAAATCACTTTTCCACTTCAACGTATATAGAATAAAAATCAGATTTTTATTTCGCTACATATATAAAGATCAAATTTTTATATTCTCTATTATATAAAAATCATATTTTTATTACTTCTACATAATAAAGATCGAATTTTTATTATCTATATTATATAAAAATTATATTTTTATATTCATATCTTATATAAGAATTCTATTTTTAACTCCTCTTTAATGAACAAAACCAAATCTTTACTCCTATCAACACCCTATAAAATCCGCAATTTTTTTTTTACTGATATCATATCATAAAAATCCCATTTCATCATCTAAATTAGTAGAGATAAGAAAATAAAAATAAACAGAGAAACTTACATCGAAATCATTTGAGGGGGTACTGTCTCGCGTTGAACGGAGGAATGGGAGGGTGTTTGGCGTTCGCAGGCCAAGGGGGGGGGGCGCTACTGCTCGAGGGGACGACGGTTGGAGTCAGGGCATCGAGATTGGGGTGCGGTGGCTTTTATGGTGGAGGGGGTCGCGGTTCTTCACGTCAAGAGGGAAGGAAGAGCTGGAGTCGGAGTGAGGAGGAGGGGGTAGGCGCGTCGGTCGGAGCCCCCCCTGCGGTGGTGGCGATGATGACTTCCGCCATCGATTTTGAAGGATCGATTTTTTTTCTTTCTGAGTTAAATCGTGAAAGAAAAGAGAGGGGGGTCTTTGTAAGGAGGAAGTTATAATTTATTAATTTATTTTTAATTTAATCTTCATAAAGGTTGACTTTTCATCTGAACTCTAAACGACACCCAACGACTGTCGTCCCTAACTAAATACCCCCATTCCGAACACAATGGGATATGTATCGTAGGCCAGTTCGATTGTTTCGATCAGTTTTCGTCAAAATCAACATATAACTCTATATATTGAATTTCAACGCGCATTTCAATTTACCGGGGCCACATACTAACTCGAAAAATTCTAGAAAAATATTTTCTAGCTTCGTATTGACGATACGGTCCTAACAAAACCAATTTCATCGAATTCTGAGACCATTTGAAAAATGGCCATTTTGCAGTCGATTAAATTCAATTGAAATGGTCAAAACACGTTTTCTTTTGCCACGCTCACATATTGATTCGAAAAATTGTGAAATTTGTAACCTAGCAATAACTTTACATCCTGGATCCAACAAAAGTGGTTTCGTCGAAATCCGAGGTCGTTTGCAAAATGGCTATCTTTAAGGGCCTGAATTCCATAGCGACTATTCTGAAATTTCAACTGGACATATCTTTTTATCCCCGCTATGAAATTTTGATTTTTCGGATTCGTTGGAAAGATATCTATTAGATTCAAATATTTTTGGTTTCACTAAAATCCGGTTTATTTAGCGCCCGGTACATTCAATTGAAGTTTGAAATCGAATTATCGAACTACCGCGCCATTTTCAATTCCTTTTATAAATATAAATAATCATTTATATTCTAACGACGATCTATATAATATATACGTTCGAATTCTATTCAAAATAAATTTCTCGTCGATATTATTTAAAATAATTCATTTTAAATAATCAAAATTCATTAAAACTGCCAAAATAAAAATTTTAAACTGGCCCAGATTTCCGGGTTATTACAATCTCCCCCACTTAAAACTTTTCGTCCCCGAAAAGGAACGAAGCCGAAAGTTGTTTAACAAATCAACTTCACTTTCGATATTTTCATTACGGCTTAAGTTCTTCAACTTTTCAATTTCTAAGAACTTTTCAAATTTTTCAAAAATTTGGCTAACACCCTTAATTTTCGAAAAATTTCGCCATAACCTCCCCTGCACCGGGAGCACGGGAAAATCCCGAAATTGCCATACAGGCCTACTAATCCCAAAAAGAAAAAGAAAAAGAAAAAGAAAAAGCCAAGCGGCTAGCCAATCGGCTCATAAAATCATCATCACCCAAACAAAACAGTAAATTATGATAAACATGTACCTATTTGTCGGGCAAACAATTTTATTCTTCTGCTCTAGCCTCTTTGCTATGACCTGTTCAATGTAAGTACATGTATATGCAAGCAAATGCGACTAATTTTCAATACAATTCACTTTTTGGTTCAATTGGGCTATAAGGTACAAATTTTAATAAATCAACCAATAATCAACAACACAACCATCAATCAATTAGTTGATTAGCTTTTGAAATTCATAACTTTGATATATAGTCAAAAATCAGATTTTTGATGCCAAATCATAACAATAAGCCCTATCTAGTTTCGGTTCTCACACTAGTCAATTGGAAATTTATAGAAATTTCACTTTCGTCGCTCGAAAATAAATACTGGCGATGGTGCCCCGTCACCAGAATTATCCCCAGGCACTAGAGTGCGATTCTATAACTATCCAATACATTAAAACTTCGAATACACGTTTGCAAGACGCATATGCAAAATCTTTATATATCGGATTGTCCAAATCAATTTAAAATAAATAATCAAATACGAATAGTTGATTTAAATTTTCAAAACAAAATTGTTTTTACTTTCAAAAATATACTCTTCACACTCGTTCTAGGATACTACTGGTCCCATCTCTAACGAGTCATTCCCATTGGATATTACTAATCCAATCTCTGATGAATTCTTTCGTTTGGTTCTAAGGTGCCTTGTTCTCTGAGATTTGTAAACCAAAGCTCTGACACCAACTGACACAAAAAGGAATTTCGCTCGATCCGAATCAGTCGCTAAACCGATCTAGACCGTTCGAAACTCCTGATTGTTTTGAGAACAACACAAAATAGAACGCAGACGGGAGAACATTTCATTGTTATTACAACAATTCCATCAGAATACAAGAATATACAGAGTATAAATGAATATTGCACAGAAATATCAGAGATTTAAATTACATTTAAATACATAGCAGCAGAAAATAATATAATACACAACTGAAGGAGATATACGGATACAAAGCTTTCCGGATATCATTCCAGCTGTAAACCAGGATCCTGTGAATATAAATCTGCAAAACCAAAACTACTAGCTGTCCGTGTCAAAATAAGGGCACCCAGAGTTTAGGTTAAAACAATAAACTCCAGGTCAGTCATGGGACTGGTGTGAGAACTAAAATAGTTATTAATCTTTATTTTTAAAGTTAGGTAAATCAAGAGACCACGCCGTATAACACGGAACGGGTTTCCTCCCAAGAATACCAATGCATTAAACAAACAGCGCAATGCTAAATAAAGAAAAATGAAGCTGTTATAAGACCCAGGTCCTATCACATAATGCAATGCAAGCCGGGGGATAAATTTTTCCCTTATAACAGCCAAAGAATGCTTGATACGTTTTAAAACAAATCATTCGATATTATTATCAGTGTATAGTGTATAAAACAACTTCAAATCATAAGTATCAATCATAGGCGGCATGGGTACCCTATATCATGTCGCCATACTAGTTCTACAATTAAAACCGCAAAATCGCGTATTTGGAAATTGGATTTCCTTCTATGAACCGAGGCAAAAGATAGTCCTCACCGATTCGAGACAATCCAGCCTACCATGTCTTAGGAACAGAGCTCGAGTGTCCCTTGGATCCTCAGGGCCAGTCCACTGATGTGGATTAAACTTAAACCCTGAACATGCGTTTCCCCCGCCCTATGGGGCGTAAATGAGCCAACGAATGACTCCATCGGACCCGGATCGTCCGATCAAACCGAGGCGCCTCGCAACAGCAACAACCACATAATTCAAACTCGTCAGGGGATGTAAAACCACTGACGCCACTTCTAGCTAGAAAGAAACGCATGCCCTCCCTAATGTCCTCTCCCGTTTTTGGTTCATACCGGGTATGAAGCTCGCGAATCAAACGTTACACAAAGCTATGCCGCAAAGGTCGTGCTTTGATCATCAACCACAAGACTTTGCTTTTCAACAGAAGCCTTGATCATTTGCCACTTAGGCATGCCACACAGGCAATTCACTCTATGCGTTTGATATCCATCTGTATATAACCTCTGAGCTCGTACGTCTCATAGATGGGCGTTAAGCAAGAGAATAAATTCTCGGCCGCCAAACAGATATATATTTAATAGAAATCAATCATACAGACTAAAATCCAATGTCAGACACACAGTCCATTTACAAGTCCGTTCTGGGTCTGAACGAAACCGGAGGCACCTAGTACCCCGCATATCCATCGATCTCCAAGTACGTTTGGACGATCACCAACTGTTTCCATCTTCTTGGTTGTACAGCCCAATCAAGATCATCAGTAATCACCCAAAGGACGTGAAGACCTCCGGTCTTCGACCACCGTCTTCAACTTCGACACCGCGTCGAATCAGTTATTCAGAATGGGATAAACCCGGTCTTTCTGAACAACTCGCGTATATATATAATAAACACGTGTTACACAAACACAACATATGCCTCATTCCAATCCAGAATATTCTTTTATTTGAATATTCTTATATTTTGAGCAAGGTTCCCATTAATTTTATCAAAAATAAATCCTTTAGATTTATTCTTTAATTTCCTTTGAATATCAATTCAAACTAGTCGGGATTAACGAACCTTACCGAGGTAATTATTTGTTTTAATTTCCCAATCCCAACCTATTCATCCTATGAAGTAAACTGGTAATATTTCATATCTAACACCACGATGTTATCGGTAAATTCAATTACCACTTCACGTTCAAATCTAATTAAAGATTTAACTATCGCCTGGAGCAAAACTGGTGATACTCCATTCTCGATCTTCTCAATCTAATTAAAGATTCATTAAAACTCCACTTAGTTTTAATCGTTAACTGGGTTAAAGAATCAGTGTCATTTAAAACACGGTTCATGATAAACCCAAAGTCACATTCCATTAATTATCGGGTTAAAGAACGAGTGTTATTTAAAACACTATACACGATAAACCCAAAAGTCAATATCAATTCAATTCCAATTAAATATCATTTAATTGGTACACTTCATTAAATCTAAATAAAAATATTTAATCTTTTCTCAATTGGGTTCAAGAACAGTGTTAGTCAAGACACCATTCACGACAAACCCAAATCACATTTAATATTAAATACAAGGCTCTGAATAGAATATATATCGGCTTATATTCAATATCAAATTCTACGACCAACAGATATCGTATTGGAAATAACGATATACATATCTATATCTTTCAAATTTCCATAACAACATCTGTATAATCACGAAATCCAAGATCGAAATATTCCGAAGACAATTTCGATTCAAATCCATTCCAATGCAATCATTGGAAATTCTGGTTATTTAAAAACCCTTTTCAAATCCAATTTATTTATTTAAAAACAAATAGAATTTTAATTCTAGTTCAAAATTAATTCATTTCGATAAAAATCTATTTTTATCTTTTCAAATATGGAGTTTTTCATCCCAATTCTTCACAAATCATTTCTTATGATTTTACACAAATTACTACTATTTTTAATAATTTTATCAAGGCCCGTACAGTCGATAACGGCCATCGAACTGCACTTACAGCGACCTTTTTCAAATTTGATTTGGACATAATTCTAAATCCAATCGTTAGATTTCAAATTTCTAATATTCATTAGAAAGCTCTTTCCGATACGAACCCAATGGTTCCGGTTTTAGGAGAATCCGACGGTCGGATCTCCCGTAATATCCATTCGAAGTCAATGGTTGAAATTCGCGAACTGCCGCGGCGCGGCGCGTTCTATTCAGGCCATTATATTATATATATAATATATATAATATATACTTCGTCGATTTCCTTTTAAAACGTATTTTATAAAGCGTTTTAAATTTGTTTTCAAAACGATTTCCACTTCTTTTCAAATTCAAATCAAAATTGAATTTTTCCTTATAAATTCGTTTTAAATTCATTTCAAATTGATTTCAATTCAAATGGATTTCTAATTCAATTTCAGTTCGTTTTCAATTCAATTCAATTTCAATTCGAATTCATTTATATTCAATTTCAATTCGAATTCATTTATATTCAATTTCAATTCGAATTCATTTCTATTCAATTTCTATTCGAATTCATTTCTATTCAATTATTCGAATTTCAATTCTTTTCAAAATATCATATTTTGAAATCACTTTCGATATTCATGATAAAATGAATAAAATCGATATAAATATCGTTCACGTCAAAATGGCGTCAATCTAATCAACACGGCTTCATATATTTCTATTTTCAAATATTCTATTTCAAATATTTCTATTTCAAATATTTCTTTTTCAAATATTTCTATTTCAAATATTTCTATTTCAAATATTTATATTCAAAACTGGAATGAAGCCCAATCAATTACCATATAATGTTAATTATATGGATTTTCTACCACACGTATATAACAGCAACAATAAATCATCAACCATCATCCAAAGTGCGTTCTACACTGTATAAGCATCAAATATAAATATTTAACGCTTATAACAGTCTGTCAATCAATCGATCGACATACAACAAATTATTGGGATTAGTGTATGTCATATATCATCCCAATACCCGTGTGGGGTTTCAAACAATCAAACACATATTTTATTTGTGTAGTTGGGCGATGTGTAAAATTTATCGTCCCAATTAATATCAGTCAAATGTGTGTATATAAACAAATCGTCCGATTTGTTTATTTTTATTTCATTTCATATACACGTTAAAAATTCTATTTTGAACTATAAAATATTTTCCCCTAGAAAAATATTTTATTTCATTTCACATCACATCACACAATCAACTACACATCAAAATCAAACAAACAAGCATAAAAGCCGTCCATGGTCTGTGGACGACGGGTGTCGGGTGCTACTAAACACCGTCTGTATCCTAGTATATATTTTTAACTAGAAAACAAAATTAAAAGGTGAGAAGTTCTCACCAGAGCTTTCCCAACTCCACGACACTTCTTATGTAGAAATCTTCGTCGTTCTCGCCCTTTTGTCAATTTTCACTGCCCGTATTCTCTGCATATGTAAAAATCACATTTTTACTTTGCTATTCAATATAGAAAAATCGAATTTTTACTTCGCTATTCAATATAGAAAAATCGAATTTTTACTTCGCTATTCAATATAGAAAAATCAAATTTTTACTTCACTATTCAATATAGAAAAACCGAATTTTTTACTTCGCTATTCAATATAGAAAAATCGAATTTTTACTTCCCTATTCAATACAGAAAAACCGAATTTTTACTTCGCTATTCAATATAGAAAAATCGAATTTTTACTTTGCTATTCAATATAGAAAAATCAAATTTTTACTTCATCGCTATATAAATCACTTTTCCACTTCAACGTATATAGAATAAAAATCAGATTTTTATTTCGCTACATATATAAAGATCAAAATTTTATATTCTCTATTATATAAAAATCATATTTTTATTACTTCTACATAATAAAGATCGAATTTTTATTATCTATATTTTATAAAAATTATATTTTTATATTCATATCTTATCGACACCCTATAAAATCCATTCCTATCAACACCCTATAAAATCCGCAATTTTTTTTTATTGATATCACATCATAAAAATCCCATTTCATCATCTAAATAAGTAGAGATAAGAAAATAAAAATAAACAGAGAAACTTACATCGAAATCATTTGAGGGGGAACTGTCTCGCGTTGAACGGAGGAATGGGAGGGTGTTTGGCGTTCGCAGGCCAAGGGGGGGCAGCGCTACTGCTCGAGGGGGCGGCGGTTGGAGTTAGGGCATCGGGATTGGGGTGCGGTGGTTTTTCTGGTGGAGGGGGTTGCGGTTCTTCACATCAAGGGGGAAGGAAGAGCTGGAGTCGGAGTGAGGAGGAGGGGGTGGGCGCGTCGGTCGGAGCCCCCCCTGCGTTGGTGGCGATGACGACTTCCGCCATCGATTTTAAAGGATCGATTTTTTTTTCTTTCAGAGTTAAATCGTGGAAGAAAAGAGAGGGGGGGTCTTTGTAAAGTGGAAGTTATAATTTATTTTTAATTTAATCTTCATAAAGGTTGACTTTTCATCTGAACTCTAAACGACACCCAACGACTATCGTCCCTAACTAAATAACCCCATTCCGAACACAATGGGATATGTATCGTAGGCCAGTTTAATTGTTTCGATCAGTTTTCGTCAAAATCAACATATAACTCTATATATTGAATTTCAACGCGCATTTCAATTTACCGGGGCCACATACTAACTAGAAAAATTCTAGAAAAATATTTTCTAGCTTCGTATTGACGATACGGTCCTAACAAAACCAATTTCATCGAATTCTGAGACCATTTGAAAATGGCCAGTTTCCAGTCGATTAAATTCAACTGAAATGGTCAATTTCCTTTGCCACGCTCACATATTGATTCGAAAAATTGTGAAATTTGAAACCAAGCAATAACTTTACATCCCGGATCCAACAAAAGTGGTTTCGTTGAAATCCGAGGTCGTTTTCAAAATGGCTATTTTTAAGGGCCTGAATCCATAGCGACTATTCTGAAATTTCAACTGGACATATGTTTTTATTCCCGCTATGAAATTTTGATTTTTCGGATTCGTTGGAAAGATATTATCTATTAGATTCAAATATTTTTGGTTTCACTAAAATCTGGTTTATTCAGCACCCGGTACATTCAATTGAAGTTTGAAATCGAATTATCGAACTACCGCGCCATTTTCAATTCCTTTTATAAATATAAATAATTATTTATATTCTAACGACGATCTATATAATATATACGTTCGAATTCTATTCAAAATAAATTTCTCGTCGATATTATTGAAAATAATTAAATAATTAAAATTCATTAAAATTGCCAAAATAAAAATTTTAAACTGGCCCAGATTTCCGGGTTATTACATTTTGTTCCATTCAGATGATCCAATAAATCATCGATTCGCGGCAATGGATATTTATTCTTTATTGTCTGCTTATTCAAGTCACGATAGTCCACAAATAGTCGCAGAGTACCGTCAGACTTTGGGACAAGCACCACTGCTGCTCCCCAATCAGAGAAACTAGGCCTGATCAGACCCTTCTACAAAGACCCGTAAATTCCCGCTCTTTGGATCGACCATAAACCACACAAGTCTGACCCAAAGGTTGGAAATCCACGAATACTTTAATTTTGGGAATGCCACAACATCAGAACAATAACAGTAGACTTTTATAAACATTACAATAATGTTATATCAGAGTACAGAACATATTAGAGTATATTGAATAAAATTATAGCGGAAGATAAATTACAATAAATTAAATACAATACACAGCGGAAATAAAATAACTAAGGCAGCGGAAGACAACTATGCTCTGGACACCGCTTTAGGCTTCGATCCAGAATCCTGCTCAAAAGATAAATATCTGCAAAAAGCTTGTGATGACCCCAAACTTCGGTGGACCAAAAGTAAGGATAATCATTTTGGAATACAACATATTTACAATAAAAATAGATCTCAAATAATTATCATAACACATAAACCATTGCAGCGGAAAAAAAATGTCATCAGTGAAGCGACCCGAACTTCCCCGGTCTCCGAAGAGATGAGAAAGAACGAATTACTGTGAGGACAAGACAAAATAGAACGCATTACTGAAAAACATTTCATTGTTATTACAACTATTCCATCAGATACAAGAATATACAGAGTATAAATGATTAAATTACATTCGACAAATATCAGAGATTACAATAAATTACATAGCAGCGGAAAAATATACAAAACACAACTAGAAGTGATACACGGATACAGAGCTTTCTGAGCATCGTTCCAGCTGTAAATCAGGATCCTGTGAATATAAATCTGCAAAACCAAAACTACTAGCTGCCCGTGCGGAAAATAGGGGCACCCAGAGTTTAGGTTAAAACAATAAACTCCAGGTCAGTCATGTGACTGGTGTGAGAACTAAAACAGTTATTAATCTTTATTTTTAAAGTTAGGTAAATCAAGGGACCACGCCGTATAACACGGAACGGGTTTTCTCCCAAGAATACCAGTGCATAAAACAAACAGCGCAATGCTAAATAAAGAAAAATGAAACTGTTATAAGACCCAGGTCCCATCACACAATGCAACGCAAGCCGGAGGATAGGGTTTTTACCTTATAACAGCCAAAGCATGCTTGATACGTTTAAAACACATTATTTTGATATTACTATAAGTGTATAGTGTCAAAACAATTTCACATCATAAATATCAATCATAGACGGCATGAGTGCCCCATCCCACTATGTCGCCATACTAGGCTCTACAAATAAAGCCGAAATACACGTATTGGAAATTGGATTCCGTCATGAGTCGAGGCAAGGGGCAAGCTCCTCTCCGATTCGAGACACTCTAGCAAATGTCTCAGGACCCCACTATGATCCTTGGATCTTCAGGGCCGGTCCTCTCTTACTTTTGAGGATTAGTTATTCCTGAACACACGTTTCCCGGTCCTTACAGACCTATATCCGAGGCGCCTCATATCCAACAACCACACAGGTGAAAAGTATATAAATGTCAGGGCTGGTAGGTCACTGACACCACCCTAGCTAGAAAGAAACGTCGTGCTCTCCCTGCAGTCACTATCCCGTTTTTGACTCATACCGAGGTGTGAGGCTCGCGAATTCACGTTATACACAAAGCTACGCCACATAGCCCGTGCTTTGATCATCAACCACAAGACTTTGCTTTTCAACAGAAGCCTTGATCAATTGCCACTTACGCATGCCACATTGGCAATTCACTCCATGCGACTGATGTCCATCGATATACAACCTCTGAGCTCGTACGTCTCAGAGAAGGGCGTTAAGCAAGAGAATAAATTCTCCGCCGCCAAACAGATGTATATTTAATAGAGATCAATCAACACAGAATAAAATCCAATGTCAGACACACAATCCATTTTCAAGTTCGTTCTGGGTCTGAACGAAACCGGAGGCACTTTCCTCGCATATCCATCGATCTCCAAGTACGTCTGGACGATCACCAACTGTTTCCCTCATCTTGGGTGTACAGCCCAATCAAGATCATCAGTAATCACCCAAACGATGTGAAGACTTCCGGTCTTCGACCACCGTCTTCATCTTCGACATCTCGTCGAATCGATTATTCAGAATGGGTATAAACCCGGCCTTTCTGAATAACCCACGTATATGATAAACAAATGTTACACAAACACAACGAACGCCTCATTCCAATTCAGAATATTCTTTTATTCACAAAATCACATTCTTAGGGAAGGGTTCCCATTAATTTTATCCAAGATAAATTCTTCCAAATTTATCCTATAATCTTCCTTTGGATATCATTTCAAACTAGTCGGGATTAACGAACCACACCGAAGTAATTATTTGTTTTATTTCCCAATCCCAACCTATATATCCCATGGAGCAAAACTGGTGATACTCCATTCCTAACACCACGGTGTTATCAGTAAAATTAATTACCATTTCATGTTCAAATCTAATTAAAGATTTAACTATCGCTTTGGAGCAAAACTGGTGGTACTCCATTTTCAATCACCTTTCAGATTTGATAATTTAAATTATCCATTCACGTTTTAATCTAATTAAAGATTCATTAAAACTCCACTTAGTTTTAATCTTTTCAAAAATCAACATCTTGCCTTTAACTGGGTTAAAGAACCAATGTCATCTAAAACACGATCCACGATAAACCCAAATCACAGTTGATATTAAATACAAGGCTCTGAATAGAAAATATATCGACTTATATTCAATACCAAATTCTGAAACCAACATATATCGTATTGGAAATAACGATATAAAATATATCTTTCAAATTCCCATAACAATATCTGTATAGTCCCGAAATCCAACATCGAAATATCCCGAAGATAATTTCGATTCAACTCCAGTCCAATTCACATATTGGGAATATTGGTTATTTTTAAAATCACTATCAAATTCAATTTATTTATTTCACAAATAAATTGATTTTAATTCTAGTTCAAAACTAGTTCATTTCGATAAAAATCTATTTTTATCTTTTCAAATGTGGAATTCTTCAGCCCAATTTTTCCCAAATCATTTCTTATGATTTTACACAAATTATGGATATTTTTAATAATTTTATCAAGGCCCGTACAGTCGATTTCCATCAACGGCCATCGAACTGCACTTACAGCGACCTTTTCTGAAATTGATTTGGACATAATTCCAAATCCAACCGTTAGATTTCAAATTTTTAATATTCAATGGAAAGCTCTTTTCGATACGAACCCAACGGTTCCGGTTTTAGGAGAATCCGACGGTCGGATCTCCCGCAATGTCCGTTTGAAATAAATGGTCGAAATTCACGAACTGCCGCGGCGCGGCGCGTTCTATTCAGGCCATTATATTATATATATAATATATATAATATATATTTCGTCGATTTCTATTTAAAACGAATTTTATAAATCGTTTTAAAATTGTTTCAAAAGCTATTTCAACTTTCTTTTCAATTCAAATCAAAATTGAATTCTTCTTTATAAATTCGTTTTAAAATTCATTTCTATTCAATTCAAATTTTAATTCAATTTGAATTCATTTCAATTAAATTTGAATTCGTTTTCAATTCAATTCATTTCGAAATCGTTTTCAATTCAATTCATTTCGAAATCGTTTTCAATTCAATTCATTTCGAAATCGTTTTCAATTCAATTCATTTCGAAATCGTTTTCAATTCAATTCATTTCGAAATCATTTTCAATTTTAAAATATTTAATTTCGAAATCACTTTTCAATATTCGTTATACAACGAATAAAATCGATATAAATATCGTTCACGTCAAAATGGCGCAAAACTAATCAACACGGCTTTATATTTTATTCAACAAATGAATATTTATCCCATTCAACACATGAATCTATATTTTTCAACCTACGACTAATCTCAACACATGAGTACTGTCAACACATCACTATCTTTGTTATCTGAAATATTTTATAAAACTATGGTATCTATCGTTTGATTTTCAATTAGACTTCTACTGGGAAGTAGTTCTAATTTTAAATATGATAAAGATGTAAAAAATTTTTATTATATAAAATGTTTCACTCAACACATGAACATCGTCAACACATGACTATTTTTATATTCAACACATGAATTTTCTTTTATAATATTCCTTATTTTCCCGATTGGAATGAGGCCCAATCAATCACCATATAGTGTTAATTATATGGATTCCATACAACACATGTATATAATAGCATTGAAAAATAATCAATCATCAACCAAAGTGCACTACACTGTATAAGCATCAAATATAGATATCTTACGCTTATAACAGCCTGTCAATCAATCGATCGACATATTTAATCAATCAGGATGAGTGAACATCAAATTTCATCCCAACACCCGTGTGGGGTTTCAAACAATCAAACACAGATTTTATTTGTGCAGTTGGGCGATGTGTAAAATTTATCGACCCAATCAATATCAGTCAAATCAGTGTATATAAACAAATCGGCCGATTTGTTTATAAATATTTATTTATTCACTTTCACGTTAAAAATTATATTTTTAACGATCAAACTATTTTATTTTAACACTTGAATTTCTATTCAGGTCATTTTATTCAATAAAAATGATATTTTTATTTTTCTAACATATTTTAGAAAATTTCGGCGGCATAACGGCACGATACTAGAAACGGGACGAGGCCTAGCCTTATCCCCGGTCTAGTGAAGGCCCACGCCATTCACACATCAATCAAATCAATTTCAATTCACCCAATAATTCAATTCAAACCAACTAGACTAACCAACTACACAACCAAACAATTTAACAAACAAGCCATCCATGGTCTGTGGATGACGGGTGTCGGGTGCTACTAAGCACCGTCTGCATCCTAGTATATATATATAACTAGAAAAAGAATTTTTAGAGTGAGAAGTTCTCACCGAAAGCTATCCAATACCACGACACTCCTATTGTAGAGATCTTCGTCGTTCTCGCCTTTTCTTCTCCTTTGTTGCCCGTAGCCACTACATATAGAAATCACACATTTTTATATTTCGATGTCTTTAAAATAAAAATCACATTTTTATTTATTCACTTTCAATTTAAAAATCATATTTTTATAATCACTTCATATATTAAAAAATCGAATTTTTACTATGCTATTCCATATATACAAATCATATTTCCTTACCGCTAATATATAGATAATAATTCTACTTCAAAAATATTGTTTTCGCCTTTATAAAAATAAAGTTTTCGACTTTATAAAAATAAAGTTTTCGCCTTTATAAAAATAAAGTTTTCGCCTTTATAAAAATAAAGTTATCATCGTTATGAAAATCACCACTTTATTTCAACGTATATAAAATAAAAATCAGATTTTTATTTCGCTACATATACGAAGTTGATATTTTTATATTCTCTATCCTATAAAGATTATATTTTTAATACTTTAAAAATATAAAAATCATATTTTTAATATTTCTATATAGTAAAGATTATATTTTTAATACTTTAAAAATATAAAAATCATATTTTTATCACTTTAAAAATATAAAGATCATACCTTTTCTATTTTAAATTCTTTTTTATTTTTAAATCAGATTTAAATTACTATTTAAAATCAGTTTTAAATTACTATATAAAATCAGTTTTAAATTACTATATAAAATCAGTTTTAAATTACTATATAAAATCAGTTTTCTTTTTATTATATAAAATCAAAAATAAATAAGTAAAAAAAAAGCTTACAGGGGGGCTCAGGGTTGGTTGGTGGCGCTCGACGTGGAGGAGGGCGCAGGCGGAGGGCGAGGTCGGAGGAGGATGCGGTTGGGTTTTAGGGTTTGTAACGTGGGGGGTTTCAGAGGAGAAGTAAGGGAGAGGGAGGAGGAGGGCGCAGGCGATCAGAGGGGCGTGCGGCGTCCGGAATGGCAGCGCGGTGGTTGTTCGATGGTCGTGGGAGGAGGAGCGATAGGGGAAGGAGAAGAAGCGGAGCGGGGGGGGAGGTCAGGGAGGCATCGCCCCCCTGGCGGCGGCGGCGAACGATCGAGGGGGGGGGGGGGGGGGCGATTGGTGGCGGCGGCTCTTCCCCTCCCCCCCCCCCCCCCCCGCCGCCTTCCTCTTTCCATTTTTTTTTTCTTTTTTTTCAATCGATTCTGAAATATGAAATGGGGGGGGGCAGAACGGGTAAAAAGGGGGAGATTTAAATTTTTTTTATTTATTTAATTATTTTATTTTAATTCAAAAAGTCAACTTTTTCAAACGACCTCTAAACGAGGTCCACCGCCTGTCGTCCCTAGCGTTTCAGCCCCATTCCGAACACAATGGGATATGTATCGTAGGCTGGTTCGGCTGTTACAATCAGTTTCCGTTGAATTTACATTTAAATCACTATATTGAATTTTAAACGTACATTTCAAATTACCGGGGTCACATACTAACTCTATAAATTGCAGAAAAATATTTTCTAGCTTCGTATTGACGATACGGTCCTAACAAAACTAGTTTCGTCGAATTCTGAGACCGTTAGAGAAATGGCCGATTTCCAGTCGATTAAAATCAACTAAAATGGTCAAAACACGTTTTCCTTTGCCACGCTCACATATTGATTCAAAAAATTATGAAATTTGGAATCTAGCGATAACTTGACACTGCGGATCCAACAAAAGTGGTTTCGTCGAAATCCGAGGTCATTTGCAAAATGTCCATTTTTAAGGGCCTGAATTCCATAGCGACTATTCAGAATTTTCAATTGGACATATCTTTTGATTCTCGCTACGAAATTTTGATTGGTCGGATTCGTTGGAAAGATAATATCAAATAGATCCCATTATTTTTGGTTTCACTAAAATCCGGATTGTTTTGCACCCGGTACATTCAATTGAAGTTTGAAATCGAATTATCGAACTACCGCGCCATTTTCAATTCTATTTATAATTATATATAAATATTATATATTCTAACTACGACGTATATAAAATATATGTCGAATTCTATTCAAAATAAATTTTCTCGTCGATATTATTTAAAATAATCTATTTTAAATATTCAAAATTCGCTAAAATCGCTAAAATAAAAATTTTAAACTGGCCCAGATTTTCGGGTTATTACAATCTCCCCCACTTAAAACTTTTCGTCCCCGAAAAGGAACAAAGTCGAAAGTGGTTTGATCAATAAGCTCTACGTTCGATCTGGCTTCCATTCTCCAACTTTTCAGTTTCTGAGAATTTTCAAATTTTCAAAAATTTGGCTAACACCCTAAATTTTCGAAAAATTTCGCCATAACCTCCCCTGCACCGGGAGCATCGGGGAATTTCAAATAGCTTCCCCGGTCCTTCAGATTTCAAAAAGAAAAAGAAAAAGCCAAGCGGCTAGCCAATAGGCTCACAAAATCATCATCACCCAAACAAAACAGGAAATTATGTAATAAACATGTACCTATTTGTCGGGCAAACAAATTTTATTCTTCGGCTCTAGCCTCCTTGCTATGACCTGTTCAATGTAAGAATATGTATATGCAAGCATATGCGACCAATTTTCAATATAGTTCAATTATTAGTTTAATTAGGCATAAATGGTTAAAATTAGCAAACAAATAAACAAACAACCCAAACATCAATCAATTAGTGAATTAGAGTTTCAAATTCATAATTGATACATATACAAAAAATCATGTTTTGATGCCAATTCACAACAAAGTGTTCTAGCTATATAAGTTTTGGTTCTCACAATAGCCTAATGGAAATATATAGAAGTCACACGTTCGAAATTCGAATATGAATACTGATGATGATGCACCATCATCAGAATCATCCCCGAATGTCTAGAATGTGATTCTATATCTACCCAGTATATTAAAACTTCGACTATACGTTCATGACGCGTATACGCGAAATCTATATATACTCGATTGACCATATTCAAAATAAATAAATATTCATATACGTTTAAAACGATTTAAATTTTCAAAACAAATTTGTTTTCATTTGAAAAATATACTCTTCACACTCGTTCTAGGATACTACTGATCCTATCTCTAACGAGTAATTCTAATTGGACGTTGCTAATCCAATATCTGATGAATTCTTTCGTATGGTTCTAATGTGTCTTGTTCTCGAGCTCTGTAAACGAAAGCTCTGATACCAAATGAAGCGACCCGAACTTCCCCGGTCTCCGAAGAGATGAGAAAGAACGAATTACTGTGAGGACAAGACAAAATAGAACGCATTACTGAAGAACATTTCATTGTTATTACAACTATTCCATCAGATACAAGAATATACAGAGTATAAATGATTAAATTACATTCGACAAATATCAGAGATTACAATAAATTACATAGCAGCGGAAAAATATACAAAACACAACTAGAAGTGATACACGGATACAGAGCTTTCCGAGCATCGTTCCAGCTGTAAATCAGGATCCTGTGAATATAAATCTGCAAAACCAAAACTACTAGCTGCCCGTGTGGAAAAAAGGGGCACCCAGAGTTTAGGTTAAAACAATAAACTCCAGGTCAGTCATGTGACTGGTGTGAGAACTAAAACAGTTATTAATCTTTATTTTTAAAGTTAGGTAAATCAAGGGACCACGCCGTATAACACGGAACGGGTTTTCTCCCAAGAATACCAGTGCATAAAACAAACAGCGCAATGCTAAATAAAGAAAAATGAAACTGTTATAAGACCCAGGTCCCATCACACAATGCAATGCAAGCCGGAGGATAGGGTTTTTACCTTATAACAGCCAAAGCATGCTTGATATGTTTAAAACACATTATTTTGATATTACTATAAGTGTATAGTGTCAAAACAATTTCACATCATAAATATCAATCATAGACGGCATGAGTGCCCCATCCCACTATGTCGCCATACTAGGCTCTACAAATAAAGCCGAAATACACGTATTGGAAATTGGATTCCGTCATGAGTCAAGGCAAGGGGCAAGCTCCTCTCCGATTCGAGACACTCTAGCAAATGTCTCAGGACCCCACTATGATCCTTGGATCTTCAGGGCCGGTCCTCTCTTACTTTTGAGGATTAGTTATTCCTGAACACACGTTTCCCGGTCCTTACAGACCTATATCCGAGGCGCCTCATATCCAACAACCACACAGGTGAAAAGTATATAAATGTCAGGGCTGGTAGGTCACTGACACCACCCTAGCTAGAAAGAAACGTCGTGCTCTCCCTGCAGTCACTATCCCGTTTTTGACTCATACCGAGGTGTGAGGCTCGCGAATTCACGTTATACACAAAGCTACGCCACACAGGCCGTGCTTTGATCATCAACCACAAGACTTTGCTTTTCAACAGAAGCCTTGATCAATTGCCACTTACGCATGCCACATTGGCAATTCACTCCATGCGACTGATGTCCATCGATATACAACCTCTGAGCTCGTACGTCTCAGAGAAGGGCGTTAAGCAAGAGAATAAATTCTCCGCCGCCAAACAGATGTATATTTAATAGAGATCAATCAACACAGAATAAAATCCAATGTCAGACACACAATCCATTTACAAGTTCGTTCTGGGTCTGAACGAAACCGGAGGCACTTTCCTCGCATATCCATCGATCTCCAAGTACGTATGGACGATCACCAACTGTTTCCCTCATCTTGGGTGTACAGCCCAATCAAGATCATCAGTAATCACCCAAACGATGTGAAGACTTTCGGTCTTCGACCACTGTCTTCATCTTCGACATCTCGTCGAATCGATTATTCAGAATGGGTATAAACCCGGCCTTTCTGAATAACCCACGTATATGATAAACAAATGTTACACAAACACAACGAATGCCTCATTCCAATTCAGAATATTCTTTTATTCACAAAATCAGATTCTTAGGGAAGGGTTCCCATTAATTTTATCCAAGATAAATTCTTCCAAATTTATCCTATAATCTTCCTTTGGATATCATTTCAAACTAGTCGGGATTAACGAACCACACCGAAGTAATTATTTGTTTTATTTCCCAATCCCAACCTATATATCCCATGGAGCAAAACTGGTGATACTCCATTCCTAACACCACGGTGTTATCAGTAAAATTAATTACCATTTCATGTTCAAATCTAATTAAAGATTTAACTATCGCTTTGGAGCAAAACTGGTGGTACTCCATTTTCAATCACCTTTCAGATTTGATAATTTAAATTATCCATTCACGTTTTAATCTAATTAAAGATTCATTAAAACTCCACTTAGTTTTAATCTTTTCAAAAATCAACATCTTGCCTTTAACTGGGTTAAAGAACCAATGTCATCTAAAACACGATCCACGATAAACCCAAATCACAGTTGATATTAAATACAAGGCTCTGAATAGAAAATATATCGACTTATATTCAATACCAAATTCTGAAACCAACATATATCATATTGGAAATAACGATATAAAATATATCTTTCAAATTCCCATAACAATATCTGTATAGTCCCGAAATCCAACATCGAAATATCCCGAAGATAATTTCGATTCAACTCCAGTCCAATTCACATATTGGGAATATTGGTTATTTTTAAAATCACTTTCAAATTCAATCTATTTATTTCACAAATAAATTGATTTTAATTCTAGTTCAAAACTAGTTCATTTCGATAAAAATCTATTTTTATCTTTTCAAATGTGGAATTCTTCAGCCCAATTTTTCCCAAATCATTTCTTATGATTTTACACAAATTATGGATATTTTTAATAATTTTATCAAGGCCCGTACAGTCGATTTCCATCAACGGCCATCGAACTGCACTTACAGCGACCTTTTCTGAAATTGATTTGGACATAATTCCAAATCCAACCATTAGATTTCAAATTTCTAATATTCAATGGAAAGCTCTTTTCGATACGAACCCAACGGTTCCGGTTTTAGGAGAATCCGACGGTCGGATCTCCCGCAATGTCCGTTTGAAATAAATGGTCGAAATTCACGAACTGCCGCGGCGCGGCGCGTTCTATTCAGGCCATTATATTATATATATAATATATATAATATATATTTCGTCGATTTCTATTTAAAACGAATTTTATAAATCGTTTTAAAATTGTTTCAAAAGCAATTTCAACTTTCTTTTCAATTCAAATCAAAATTGAATTCTTCTTTATAAATTCGTTTTAAAATTCATTTCTATTCAATTCAAATTTTAATTCAATTTGAATTCATTTCAATTCAATTTGAATTCGTTTTCAATTCAATTAATTTCGAAATCGTTTTCAATTCAATTCATTTCATTTCGAAATCGTTTTCAATTCAATTCATTTCGAAATCGTTTTCAATTCAATTCATTTCGAAATCGTTTTCAATTCAATTCATTTCGAAATCGTTTTCAATTTTAAAATATTTAATTTCGAAATCACTTTTCAATATTCGTTATACAACGAATAAAATCGATATAAATATCGTTCACGTCAAAATGGCGCAAAACTAATCAACACGGCTTTATATTTTATTCAACAAATGAATATTTATCCCATTCAACACATGAATCTATATTTTTCAACCTACGACTAATCTCAACACATGAGTACTGTCAACACATCACTATCTTTGTTATCTGAAATATTTTATAAAACTATGGTATTTATCGTTTGATTTTCAATTAGACTTCTACTGGGAAGTAGTTCTAATTTTAAATATGATAAAGATGTAAATTTTTTTTATTATATAAAATGTTTCACTCAACACATGAACATCGTCAACACATGACTATTTTTATATTCAACACATGAATTTTCTTTTATAATATTCCTTATTTTCCCGATTGGAATGAGGCCCAATCAATCACCATATAGTGTTAATTATATGGATTCCATACAACACATGTATATAATAGCATTGAAAAATAATCAATCATCAACCAAAGTGCACTACACTGTATAAGCATCAAATATAGATATCTTACGCTTATAACAGCCTGTCAATCAATCGATCGACATATTTAATCAATCAGGATGAGTGAACATCAAATTTCATCCCAACACCCGTGTGGGGTTTCAAACAATCAAACACAGATTTTATTTGTGCAGTTGGGCGATGTGTAAAATTTATCGACCCAATCAATATCAGTCAAATCAGTGTATATAAACAAATCGGCCGATTTGTTTATAAATATTTATTTATTCACTTTCACGTTAAAAATTATATTTTTAACGATCAAACTATTTTATTTTAACACTTGAATTTCTATTCAGTTCATTTTATTCAATAAAAATGATATTTTTATTTTTCTAACATATTTTAGAAAATTTCGGCGGCATAACGGCACGATACTAGAAACGGGACGAGGCCTAGCCTTATCCCCGGTCTAGTGAAGGCCCATGCCATTCACACATCAATCAAATCAATTTCAATTCACCCAATAATTCAATTCAAACCAACTAGACTAACCAACTACACAACCAAACAATTTAACAAACAAGCCATCCATGGTCTGTGGATGACGGGTGTCGGGTGCTACTAAGCACCGTCTGCATCCTAGTATATATATATAACTAGAAAAAGAATTTTTAGAGTGAGAAGTTCTCACCGAAAGCTATCCAATACCACGACACTCCTATTGTAGAGATCTTCGTCGTTCTCTCCTTTTCTTCTCCTTTGTTGCCCGTAGCCACTACATATAGAAATCACACATTTTTATATTTCGATGTCTTTAAAATAAAAATCACATTTTTATTTATTCACTTTCAATTTAAAAATCATATTTTTATAATCACTTCATATATTAAAAAATCGAATTTTTACTATGCTATTCCATATATACAAATCATATTTCCTTACCGCTAATATATAGATAATAATTCTACTTCAAAAATATTGTTTTCGCCTTTATAAAAATAAAGTTTTCGACTTTATAAAAATAAAGTTTTCGCCTTTATAAAAATAAGGTTTTCGCCTTTATAAAAATAAAGTTTTCGCCTTTATAAAAATAAAGTTTTCATCGTTATGAAAATCACCACTTTATTTCAACGTATATAAAATAAAAATCAGATTTTTATTTCGCTACATATACAAAGATGATATTTTTATATTCTCTATCCTATAAAGATTATATTTTTAATACTTTAAAAATATAAAAATCATATTTTTAATATTTCTATATAGTAAAGATTATATTTTTAATACTTTAAAAATATAAAAATCATATTTTTATCACTTTAAAAATATAAAGATCATACCTTTTCTATTTTAAATTCTTTTTTATTTTTAAATCAGTTTTAAATTACTATTTAAAATCAGTTTTAAATTACTATATAAAATCAGTTTTAAATTACTATATAAAATCAGTTTTAAATTACTATATAAAATCAGTTTTCTTTTTATTATATAAAATCAAAAATAAAATAAATAAGTAAAAAAAAGCTTACAGGGGGGCTCAGGGTTGGTTGGTGGCGCTCGACGTGGAGGAGGGCGCAGGCGGAGGGCGAGGTCGGAGGAGGATGCGGTTGGGTTTTAGGGTTTGTAACGTGGGGGGTTTCAGAGGAGAAGTAAGGGACAGGGAGGAGGAGGGCGCAGGCGATCAGAGGGGCGTGCGGCGTCCGGAATGGCGGCGCGGTGGTTGTTCGATGGTCGTGGGAGGAGGAGCGATAGGGGAAGGAGAAGAAGCGGAGGGGGGGGAGGTCAGGGAGGCATCGCCCCCTTGGCGGCGGCGGCGAACGATCGAGGGGGGGGGGGGCGATTGGTGGCGGCGGCTCTCCCCCCCCCCCCCCCCCCCCCCCCGGCCGCCTTCCTCTTTCCATTTTTTTTTCTTTTTTTTCAATCGATTCTGAAATATGAAATGGGGGGGCAGAACGGGTAAAAAGGGGGAGATTTAATTTTTTTTATTAATTTAATTATTTAATTATTTTATTTTAATTCAAAAAGTCAACTTTTTCAAACGACCTCTAAACGAGGTCCACCGCCTGTCGTCCCTAGCGTTTCAGCCCCATTCCGAACACAATGGGATATGTATCGTAGGCTGGTTCGGCTGTTACAATCAGTTTCCGTTGAATTTACATTTAAATCACTATATTGAATTTTAAACGTACATTTCAAATTACCGGGGTCACATACTAACTCTATAAATTGCAGAAAAATATTTTCTAGCTTCGTATTGACGATACGGTCCTAACAAAACTAGTTTCGTCGAATTCTGAGACCGTTAGAGAAATGGCCGATTTCCAGTCGATTAAAATCAACTGAAATGGTCAAAACACGTTTTCCTTTGCCACGCTCACATATTGATTCGAAAAATTATGAAATTTGGAATCTAGCGATAACTTGACACTGCGGATCCAACAAAAGTGGTTTCGTCGAAATCCGAGGTCATTTGCAAAATGTCCATTTTTAAGGGCCTGAATTCCATAGCGACTATTCAGAATTTTCAATTGGACATATCTTTTGATTCTCGCTACGAAATTTTGATTGGTCGGATTCGTTGGAAAGATAATATCAAATAGATCCCATTATTTTTGGTTTCACTAAAATCCGGATTGTTTTGCACCCGGTACATTCAATTGAAGTTTGAAATCGAATTATCGAACTACCGCGCCATTTTCAATTCTATTTATAATTATATATAAATATTATATATTCTAACGACGACGTATATAAAATATACGTCGAATTCTATTCAAAATAAATTTTCTCGTCGATATTATTTAAAATAATCTATTTTAAATATTCAAAATTCGCTAAAATCGCTAAAATAAAAATTTTAAACTGGCCCAGATTTTCGGGTTATTATAATCAGCATCATAATATCCAATACATCAGAGTACGCAGTACAGGATACAACTTAGCCAAATAAAGAGTCTCAACAAAAAAAGGAAATAAGTTTTCAAATGGAAAGAAACAATCTCAAACTCCGTCACATACATCAAAGCTAAAAATGTAAAATGTCTCAAAGCAGAAGTAAAACTAGAGAAAAGGTCTTCTTCTTGTAATAACCCGGAAAATGCGAGCCAGTTTGAAATTTTTAAATTGGCAATTTTAGCAAATTTTGAACATTTAAAATATATTATTTTAAATAATATCGACGAGAAATTTATTTCGAACATATTCAGAACGTATATATACGTCGTCGTTAGAATATAAATATTTACATATAATTATAAATAGAATTGAAAATGGCGCGGTAGTTCGATAATTCGATTTCAAACTTCAATTGAATGTACCGGGTGCAAAACAATCCGAATTTTAGTGAAACCAAAAACATTAGGATCTATTCGTGAATATTTTTCCAACGAATCCGACAAATCAAGATTTCATAGCGGGAATCAAAAGATATGTCCAGTTGAAAATTCTGAATAGTCGCTATGGAATTCAGGCCCTTAAAAATGGACATTTTGCAAATGACCTCGGATTTCGACGAAACCAGTTTTGTTGGGTCCGTGGTGTCAAGTTATTGCTAGGTTTCAAATTTCATAATTTTTCGATTCAATATGTGAGCGTGGCAAAGGAAAACGCGTTTGACCAGTTTTAGTTGATTTTAATCGACTGGAAAATGGTCATTTTTCAAACGGTCTTAGAATTCAATGAAACTAGTTTTGATAGGACCGTATCGTCAATGCGAAGCTAGGAAATATTTTTATGGAATTTATAGAGTCGTTATGTGACCCCGGTAATTTGAAATGTACGTTTAAAATTCAATAAAGTGATTTAAATGTAAATTTAACAGAAACTGATTGTAGCGATCGAATCAGCTTGCGATACATATCCCATTGTGTTCGGAATGGGGGTAAAACGCTATGGGCGACAGGCGGTGGACCTCGTTTAGAGGTCTTATGTAAAAGTCAACTTTTCGCAATTAAAATAATTAAATAAATTATAAATTAAATCCCTCTCCTTATAAACCACTGGGCCCCCCCTTCTTTTCACTTCAGTTCTATCGAAAAAGAAAGAAAAAAAAAACAAACAAACGATCGACGGAGGAAACCCGTCGTCCCCCAACTCAACACCCGCGCCTCCTCCGCCTAATGCGTGCCGCTGCCAGAGGCTCCCCAACGTCGCCTCCCTCCCTGCTCGATCCAGACTCCTCCCCTTCCCTTTAGCTCGACCGACGCCCCCCCTAAATCCAAATAGAATGCCGCCGCCAGCCCTAGGGGGCCCCACGCCGCCAGCGCCGCCTGCGCCTGGGCAACTCCGACCCTCCACCAAGCTCCGACGAGACTCCCCCCTTCCTTCCAACTGTAAGCTTTCTGTCTTTTTATATATGTAGTTTTCTTTGTTTTGTTTTCTCTGTTTTTATGAAAACTGATTTTTTTTATTAGTTAAAGATCTGAAATTTTATGTAGATAAAGTTATATTTTTATATAGATTAAGAAATGATTTTTATATATTGAACATCGAAGTAAAAATATGATTTTTATATATTGAGCATCGAAGTAAAAATATGATTTTTATATATTGAACATCGAAGTAAAAATATGATTTTTATATATTGAACATCGAAGTAAAAATGTGATTTTTATATATTGAATAGCGAAGTAAAAATTCGATTTTTACATATGTAGAGAATACGGGCGAAGAAAGTGATAAGAGACGAGAACAGTGAAGATTTCCTGCATTGGAAGTGCCGTGGAGTTAGGATAGCTTTTGGTGAGAATTTCTCACCTTTCAATTTAATTTTTCTAGTTATATATATATATACTAGGATGCAGACGGTGTTTAGTAGCACCCGACACCCGTCATCCACAGACCATGGATGACTTGTTTGTTAAATTGTTTGGTTGTGTAGTTGGTTAGATTATTTGATTGGATTGAATTGTTTGGTGAAATGAAATTGATTTGATTGATGTGTGAATGGCGTGGGCCTTCACTAGACCGGGGATAAGGCTAGGCCTCGTCCCGTTTCTAGTATCGTGCCGTTATGCCGCCGAAATTTTCTAAAATAAGTTAGAAAAATAAAGAAATCATTTTATTTAATAAATGAACTGAATAGAATATTTTCATAGGTTGAATAAAATGTTTTATCGTTAAAAATATAATTTTTAACGTGAATGTGAATAAATAAATATTCATTTACAAACCGGACGGTTTGTTTATGTGCACCTATTTGAAGGACATTGATTGGGACGATAAAATTTTACACATCGCCCAACTGCACAAATAAAATATGTGTTTGATTGTTTGAAACCCCACACGGGTGTTGGGATGAAATTTGATGCTCACTCATCCTGATAGATTAAATATGTCGATCGATTGATTGACAGGCTGTTATAAGCGTTATATATCTATATTTGATGCTTATACAGTGTAGTGCACTTTGGTTGATGGTTGATTATTTTTCAATGCTATTATATGTGTGTGATGTATGAAAATCCATATAATTAATTTTATATGGTGATTGGTTGGGCCTCATTCCAATTTAGAAAATAAAGAATATTATAACATAAAAGTTCATGTGTTGACTGTACTCATTCGTTGAGATTAGTCATGTGTTGAACGAAATATTTTAATAATAAAATTTGCATCTTTATCAATATAAAATAAAGGTTCATGTGTTGACAGTACTCACCCGTTGAGATTAGTCATGAGTTGAACGAAATATTTTGATAATAACAACTATTTTGAAAAAGAAATATTTGAAATAGAATATTTGAAAATAGAAATATATGAAGCCGTGTTGGTTAGATTGACGCCATTTTGACGTGAACGATATTTATATCGATTTTATTCATTTTAAAATGCATATTGAAAAGTGATTTCGAAAACGCATATTTTGAAATGAAATCGAAACGAATTGAATATATAACGATTTCGAAATGAATTGAATGTATAACGATTTCGAAACGAATTGAATATATAACGATTTCGAAATGAATTGAATATATAACGATTTCGAAATGAATTGAATATATAACGAATTTGATTTCAATGGAAAATAATTTGAATTGAATCGAATAGAAAACCAATTTGAATTGAATTGAATAGAAAACCAATTTGAAGTGAATTGAATTGAAAACAAATTCAAATTGAATTGGAAGCGAATTGAAATGAATTCAAATTGAAATGAATTCAAATTGAATTGAATTTTGAATTGAATAGAAATGAATTTTAAAACGAATTTATAAGGAAGAATTCAATTTTGATTTGAATTGAAATATAGGTTGAAATTGTTTTTGAAACGAATTCAAAATTATTTATATAATTCGTTTTAAATAGAAATCGACGAAATATATATTATATATATTATATATATATAATATAATGGCCTGAATAGAACGCGCCGCGCCGCCGCAGTTCGTGAATTTCGACCATTTATTTCAAACGGATATTGCGGGAGATCCGACCGTCGGATTCTCCTGAAACCGGAACCGTTGGGTTCGTATCGAAAAGAGTTTTCTAACGAATATTAGAAATTAGAAATCTAACGGTTGGGTTTGGAATTATGTCCAAATCAAATTTGCAAAAGGTCGCTATAAGTGCAGTTCGATGGCCGTTGATGGAAATTGACTGTACGGGCCTTGATAAAATTATTAAAAATAGTAATAATTTGTGTAAAATCATAAGAAATGATTTAGAAAGAATTGGGATGAAAAACTCCATATTTGAAAAGATAAAAATAGATTTTTATCGAACTGAACTAGCTTTGAACTAGAATTATAATTCTATTTATTTTTAAATAAATAAATTGAATTTAAAAAGGGTTTTAAAAATAACCAGAATTTCCAATGATTGCATTGGAGTGGATTTGAATCGAAATTGTCTTCGGAATATTTCGATGTTGGAATTCGTGATTATGCAGATGTTGTTATGGAAATTTGAAAGATATATATCTATATCGTTATTTCCAGCCCGACGTTTGTTAATCGTAGAATTTGATATTGAATATATGCCGATATATTTTCTATTTAGAGCCTTGTATTGAATATCAAATGTGATTTGGGTTTGTCGTGAATGGTGTCTTCATTAACACTGTTCTTGAACCCAGTTGAGAAAAGATTAAATCTTTTTATATAGATTAAATGAAGTGTACCAATTAAATAATATTTAATTGGAATTGAATTGATATTGATTTTTGGGTTTATCGTGAACAGTGTTTTAAATAACACTCGTTCTTTAACCCGATAATTAATGGAATGTGACTTTAGGTTTATCGTGAACCGTGTTTTAAATGACATGGATTCTTTAACCCAGTTAACGATTAAAACTAAGTGGAGTTTTAAAGAATCTTTAATTAGATTGAAATAATCGAGAATGGAGTATCACCAGTTTTGCTCCAGGCGATAGTTAAATCTTTAATTAGATTTGAACGTGAAATGGTAATTGAATTTACCAATAACACCGTGGTGTTAGATATGAAGTACTACCAGTTTTACTTCATGGGATGAATTGGTTGGGATGGGGAAATTAAAACAAATGATTACTTCGGTAAGGTTCGCTAATCCCGACTAGTTTTGAATTGATATTCAAAAATAGATTAAAGAATAAATTCAAGAAATTTATCTTGGATAAAATTAATGGGAACTTTTCCCTATGAATGTGAAATTTAGAAACTAACTGTCGTTTAGCCAAGTAGAATGGTTTTCTGAATATTGATCTGATGTTGGTTTCGGCCTTCGGGGTTAATATTTGGTGAATTATTCTCTTGATTAATTTACGGTTAGTGACTGATGAATTGGAATGAGGCGTATGTTGTGTTTGTGTAACACTTATTTAAAGTATACGCGAATTATTTGGAAAGACCGGGTTTATCCCATTCTGAATAACTGATACGACGATAAGTCGAAGATGAAGACGATGGTCGAAGACCGGAGGTCTTCACGTCGTTTGGGTGATTACTGATGATCTTGATTGGGATGAACACCCAAGAAGATGGAAACAGTCGGTGATCGTCCAAACGTGCTTGGAGATCGATGGATATGCGGGGTACTAGGTGCCTCCGGTTCGTTCAGACCCAGAACGGACTTGTAAATGGACCGTGTGTCTGACATTGGATTTTAGTCCGTGTGATTGATCTCTATTAAATATATATCTGTTTGGCGGCGGAGAATTTATTCTCTTGCTTAACGCCCTTCTCTGAGACGTACGAGCTCAGCGGTTATATATTGATGGATATCAAACGCATGGAGTGAATTGCCTGTGTGGCATGCCTAAGTGGCAATTGATCGAGGCTTCTGTTGAAAAGCAAAGTCTTGTGGTGATGATCAAAGCACGGCCTTTGTGGCATAGCTTTGTGTAACATTTTCTTCGCGAGTTTCACACCCGGTATGAACCAAAAACGGGAGAAGGACCTCAGGGAGGGCCTACGTTTCCTCCTAGTTAAAAGTGGCGTCAGTGGTTTTACACGCCCTGACGAGTTTGACTTATGTGGTTGTTGCTGTTGCGAGGCGCCTCGGTTAGATCGGACGATCCGGGTCCGATGGAGTCATTCGTTGGCTCGCTTACGCCCCAAAGGGCGGCGAAACGTAGTGCTCAGGCATTTTAATCCACTCCGTGTGGACCGGCCCTGACGATCCAAGGGTCGATGCGTTCTGATCCTGAGACTCGGGCTAGGCAGTCTCGAATTCGGTAAGGACTATCTTTTGCCTTGGTTCATGACGGAAATCCAATTTCCAAATACGTGATCTTGCGGTTTTAGTTGTAATCCTATATATGGCGACATAGTGGGATGGGGCGCTCATGCCTCCTATGATTTATACTTATGATTTGAAGTTGTTTTATACACTATGCACTGACTATAGTATCAAATGATTTGTTTTAAAACGTATCAAGCATTCTTTGGCTGTTATAAGGGAAAACCCTATCCCCCAGCTTGCGTTGCATTGTGTGATAGGACCTGGGTCTTATAACAGCTTCATTTTTCTCTATTTAGCATTGCTCTGTTCGTCTTATGCACTGGTATTCTTGGGAGGAAACCCGTTCCGTGTTATACGGCATGGTCCCTTGATTTACCTAACTTTAAAAATAAAGATCAATAACTGTTTTAGTTCTCACACCAGTCCCATGACTGACCTGGAGTTTATTGTTTTAACCTAAACTCTGGGTGCCCTTATTTTGACACGGGCAGCTAGTAGTTTTGGTTTTTGCAGATTTATATTCACAAGATCCTGGTTTACAGCTGGAATGATATCCGGAAAGCTTTGTATCCGTATATCTACTTCTAGTTGTGTATTGTATTATTTTCCGCTGCTATGTATTTAAATGTAATTTAAATCTCTGATATTTCTGTGTAATATTCAGAATATACTCTGTATATTCTTATATTCTGGTGCATTGTTGTAATATACAATGAAATGTTCTTTTGTATGCGTTCTATTTTGTCGTGTTCTCAAACGATAGGGCATTTCGAACGGTCTGGGTCGGTTTAGCGACTGGTTCGGACCGAGCGAAATCCCTTTTCGTCACACTTCTTCTTCTTTCCAAGCAAGCTCCAAACAAAATGTATCACCAGAACCTGTCAATTGGCTGCCCGTGTGGAAAGAGGGCACCCAAGTTTGCAAAAGTGAAACAAACTACGAGTCAGTCATGGGACTGGTGTGAGAATTCTTAACTAAATTATCTAACTACGTGGCAAATCTCAGGACCACGCCGCTAATGCGGAACGGGTTTATTCCATTGGATTGCCAGTGCATAATTTTATAAAGTTTGTATAAAACGGCGAAATGACTTTTGAAAAATGAAATCATCATAAGACTCAAGTCCTATCACACAATGCAACGCACACAGGAGGATAGAGTTTTCCCTTAAGATGATCAAACATGCTTAATACGTGAAAAGTAATATTTTAATACTATTATTAGTGTCTAAGCAGTATTAAAATACTTTAATATAAATATATCAATCCTAGACGGCATAGTACCCCATCCTACTATGTCACCGTATATAAGTTTACAATCAAAACGGATATGTTGTCGTATTGGGAATTGGTTTTCTGTCATGAAATCGAGGATAGGGATCGTCCTCTTCCGATTCGAGACACTCTAGCAAATGCCTCTGGATTAGACCTATGGGCAACCCTTGGAACGGTACGGCCGGTCCCCACCTCACGGTAGTGTATTGGCAATTCCTGAACATACGTTTCTCGGCCCCTTTGGACCTATAATATGACCACTTCCGGCCTATAAAAACGAGGTACCTCGATCCATAATCCACATAATAAAATGCTGGGCCGTGTAAAAGCCCAAACACCACTTCTAGCTAGAAAGAAACGTATGCACCCCCTACGGTCCATATCCCGTTTTTGACTCATACCGGGGTGTGAGGCTCGCGAAGTCACGTTATACACAAAGCTATGCCTAAACAGGCTGTGCTTTGATCATCAGCCACAAGGCCTGCTTTTCAACAATGCCTTGATCATTGCATCTTGGCGTGCCACATTGACAATTCATGCCATGCGATCGATAACTATTACTACATATTCGGGTGTTAAGCAGAGAATAGATTCTCCACCACCAAACAGACATATATTAATACAAATCGATTTAATTACATGGGATGAACTCCAACGTCAGACATGCATCCATTTACAAGTCCGTTCCGGGTCTGAACGAAACCGGAGATACCAAAGAGGTTCTCGCTTACCCGCACGACCAACACACACGTCCGGACAATTGCTGCTTCAACCCTGTCCTGGGAGCAAATCAGTCTAAGGTATCAGAAGTCATCGTCCATTCGATGTGAAGATCGCCGGTCTTCAACCATCGTTTTCTTACATTTTTGATTTAATCGCCGTGCAATTATTTGAAATGAGTTAAACTCGGCCTTTTCAAATAATTGTCGCATAATTATAATTTAAAACATTTCATATATATTTATAACTATTTATCGCTATTTTTTATTTATTAGAAATAGCTCGAAATAAATAAATGACGTTTCGGGTCAATGTGCGGCCCTAGCGCTGCTTTTACCAAAATTTGATTTACACATATCTTAAAATCTAACCGTCGGATTTTGATGAAATTTATTTCGTTGGAAAGCTCTTCCCAAAGCGATCCTAACGGTTCCAGTTTTGGGAAAATCCAACGGTCGGATCTTTCTATATAATCGTTTGAAGTTACGATTGTCGATACGCGAACTGCCACGCTCGTTTCGTTTAATTTTATATTTATATATATAAAAACCATTGGACGATTCCCTTTATTAAAATCCATTCCTTTTATTCTATGAAAATAATATTTTTGCCCGCCAATTCTAGTGCGACAAAAATGACGTTTTCAACATTGTATATTTTTATATTCAATAAAAATGATATTTTTGTTCGCCAATTCTAATGCGACAAAAATGATGTTTTCAACATCGTATATTTTTATATTCAATAAAAATGACATTTTGGTTCGCCAACTCTAATGCGACAAAAATGAAGTTTCAACGATGTATATTTCATATTCAATAAAAAACGACATTTTTGTTCGCCAACTCTAATGCGACAAAAATGATGTTTCAACGATGTATATTTCATATTCAATAAAAATGACATTTTTGTTCACCAACTCTAATGCGACAAAAATGATGTTTCAACGATGTATATTTCATATTCAATAAAATTGACATTTTTGTTCGCCAACTCTAATGCGACAAAAATGATGTTTCAACGATGTATATTTCATATTCAACAAAAATGACATTTTTGTTCGCCAACTCTAATGCGACAAAAATGATGTTTCAACGATGTATATTTCATATTCAATAAAAAATGACATTTTTGTTCGCCAACTCTAATGCGACAAAAATGATGTTTCAATGATGTATATTTCATATTCAATAAAAATGTACTCTTTCTTTAATTATATAAAAAAGTTCTTTTATCCTATTTGTTTTAAAGACATAAAAAATGAAATTTTTATTCTATTTGATTTTTATAACATACAAATGAAATTTTTATGTTTTTATAAAATGTATATATTTTATCTCCTTTTCTTTTACAATGAAAAATGTAAATTCTTTTATCTTTACATTGGAAAATGTAAACCTTATATTGTTAGAAAGAAAAATAGTAAATCTTTCATCTTCACCTCGAAAAGGGTAAACTTTATATTTTACATAGAAAAAAAATGTAAATTTTCTATCTCTCTTCATTACAATAGAAAGATGTAAATTTCCTATTACTCTTTATTATAATAGAAAAATGTAAATTTTTTATTTCTCTTTATTACAATAGAAAAATGTAAATTTCCTCTAATCGTCCTAATGCACATTTTTCCTATAGGGACTCAACTCAATTTGGTTTCAAAATATGATAACAAAAAATAATGGTTTTTGTCTAGCCATTTCTATTTACCCAACATCGTCATTTCAATGTCTACACATACAACACAATATATGATTTGGCATATAAATTCGATGAATCACAATAAAAGGTCTCATCTTTGTTTTATTTGTAAATCAAATAAAACATCTAATCTTTATTTTATATTGTAAATCAAAATAAAATATCTACTCTTAACTTATCCTTTAATTAAAATTTAAAAGATTTAAACTTTCTTTATTTTATAAATCATAAACAAAATAAAGATCCAATCTTTGTTCATTTTATGTAAGTCTAAATAAAGATTCCACCTTTGTTATTATTTTGCAAAACAAAGATAAAGATTAAATTTTTGTTTTATTTTGCAAAACAAAAATAGAAATTTTCCTTATGCTATTATTTTACAAATCAAAATAAAATTTACCTTTCGTTCATTTTGTTAATCAAAACAAAAACTCAACTTTTCATTTTATGAGCTGAACCAAAAATAAAGATTTAACTTTCCATGTTTGTTGTAAAACAAACAAAGATTCAATTTTTCATTTTACTTTGTAAAAAAAAAATAAAGATTCAAAATTTCATCTTTGTTTGTAAAGCAACAAAGATTCAATTTTTCATTTTACTTTGTAAAAACAAAATAAAGATTCAAAATTTCATCTTTGTTTGTAAAGCAACAAAGATTCAATTTTTCATTTCTATAAAGGAATAAAAATAAAAATAAAAATAGAATAAAAATAAAAACAATAAAGATGAGAACTTTATTGAGATTACATCAGAATTTCACAGATCTAAACTGACATGCTATATCATGATATCACAACGATTATTAACAACCATACAACAATCACCAATCACAGATCAGAAATAACATACAATGATTCACATGACAAATAAAATTAAATTATTTAATTATTCAAATTCAGAAATCCCACAGTCGTTGAAGAATTTGGCCAAAATTCAAACTGTTCAGAATGGTCCTGTTTCAATCTCAACACGTTCTATTCGCTGTTACGATTCCAACGCTTCCGAAATCATCAAATTCTGAGTTGAAATGAATCAGTTATGGTTAAATGAAGTTTAAAACAATTTAAATTAATTAATTAATAAATTAGTTAAGAAAATAACCTTTCTTCCCCAAATAAAGTATCGGCCATATGTTTTCACGTGCCGTTCAAAACTAGGGTTCGGGTTCGCTGCCCGTACAGGGGTCGAGGTGCTGATCGGCTGGCGTCACGATGGGGAGCTCGGAGCGGCGCTCCTGGCGGTGGGGTCCACGTCCAACTCGCGCAGCCCTAGGGGTGGAAATCCGGGTAGCGACGACGCCTGTTTACGGGCCTAGTTCTCAATGCACAGGCGTTGGTTCGGGTCAACCCCCGTATGGATGTGGAGGTGGTGGAAAGGGCTTCGATATGGTGTAAGGATTGGGTTTTAACTCGTGGAGATGGAAGAGGAATTAGAGGAGGAAGTTTCGAAGAAGGGTGGCCATTGATTTGGGGGGGGGGGGTGGCGGCTACGAAGACAATGAACAGTGGTGGACTAGGGTTTTAAAAATCCTATATTTATAATATTATTTAATGTATTTTTGCAATTAAATCCATATCTTACACACCGGCTCAATTTCCGTCCAGCAGAAGGTGCCCCTAGCCAATAGCCCATATTCCGAATCCAATGGGACATGTCCTGTCAGGACAAATGGCTGTTTGTGGCCTGTATTATTTAATTTAATATTTAATTCCTTTATTAATTTAATTCGTCTGCATAAATAAATTCACCGAGGCCACAAACGGACTCAGAAAAATCCAGAAAAAATATATTTGTCTATTTTATGACGATACAGTCCTAACAAAATTAATTTCATCGAATTCTGAGACTGTTTGAAAAATGGCTATTTTTCAGTTGATTAAATTTGACTGTAATCGACCAAACACATTTTCCTTCGCCACGCTCACATATTAATTCAAAAAATTCTAAAAATTGAAACCTAGCAATAATTCAACATTCCGGTTCCAACAAAAGTGGTTTCGTCGAAAACAGAGATCGTTTGAAAATTGGCTATTTTCACTGGCTTTAATATTATTTAAAAATGAAATTTTTTAATTTCTGCCACATTTTTCCACCAAACAATTTAAAATAAAAATTTTAAATTGGTTCGGATTTTCCGGGTCGTTACAAAGCTACTCGACTACCAGTGTGGAAAAGAGGGCACCCAAGTTTGCAAAGTGAAACAAACTACGAGTCAGTCATGGGACTAGTGTGAGAATTCTTAACTAATATAACTAATAGTAATAAGGCAAATCCAAGGACCAAGTCGCTAATGCGGAACGGGTTTACTCCAATGGATTGCCCTGCATAATTAAAGGTAAATCGTAAAACAACACAATGCTTTTTACAAAAATGAAACCATTATAAGACCCAAGTCCCATCACACAATGCAACGCAAACTGGAGGATAGGATTTTACCTTATAATGGTCAAAAGATGCTTGATACGATAAAAATGGATTTAATATTAGTGTGTATATGTTTCAAAAACATTATATGTTTCAAAAACATTTTCAATCATAATGTATCAATCTTAGACGGCATAGTACCCCATCCTACTATGTCGCCATACTAGTAATACAATCAAAACCGCATGAGGTCGTATTGGAAATTGGGTTTCCATCATGAGTCAAGGCTAGGGAGGAGCTCCTTACCGATTCGAGACACTCTAGCTAATGTCTCAGGATTCCCCACAGAGAACCCTTGGAAAGCTGCAGGGTCGGTCCCCAATTGCGGTTTGTGGATTGGCAATTCCTGAACACACGTCACCCGGTCCTATAGGACCTAACATCCGAGGCGCCTCATTCCATCATCCACATAAGTAAATATCAGCCAGTTTAAGCACCGACACCACTTCTAGATAGAAAGAAATGTGCTGCTCTCCCTGCGTTCCCTTCTCCCGTTTTATACTCAACCGGGTTGTGAGGCTCGCGAAGTAATGTTATAACCACAAGGCCTTCTTTTCAACAAAGCCTTGATCATCTTCATCTTGGCGTGCCACGTTGACAATTCACGCCATGCGACTGATAACTATTAATACACAACCTCTAAGGGCGTTAAGCAAGAGAATGAATTCTCCGCCGCCAACGGTCGTATATTGATATAAATCAATTTACATAGAACAAAATTCAACGTCAGACACACATCCATTTATAAGCTTATGCTCTGGGTCTGAGCGAAAGCCAAATCCGTACAAATCAACACTATGTCCGGACGGCCACCACTGTAACCCCTTCAAGGTAGCTATTCCTGTCACGGGCATCAGCAGTCGTCGTCTATTCGATGTGAAGATTGTCGGTTTTCTATCGTCGTTTTCAAAACTTGAATTTTACATGTCGCTTAAATTATTTGGAATGAGATAGACTCGGACTTTCCAAATAATTATCGCATATATATAAGTTGGAAATCATTTCATATCATTACTAGTAATTTATAACGATTTATTCATTATAATTTATATTTATAAATAAATATAAAAATAAACCATTCATATTATCGATCATGTATAAAGGCGACCAATAAATCAAACAAACAACACACAATTATTATTAAACATGCGGTGATGAAATATGACGTCCATGTTTATGTGTTAAGACGATGAACATTTTAATTATTTCCTTTTCTTTTTCTTATTTATTTACCCTACATCTGAATAAATGGTTTCTTTTCCTTATTCTTATTTATTTACCTAAATGTAAATAAGTGTTTTCTCTTCTTTTTTTTTTTCTCCTTTTTTTCCTTTTTCTACATATCCTATTTACATGAAAATGTAAATGAAAGTGTCACTAAATTAATTCTTTTTTATTTACTTAAGAAAATGTAAATTTCTATTTCATATTTTATTTACATTATTTAATTACATTGAAAATGTAATACTTTATTTCATCCTCTCATTTTATTGAAAATGTAATATTTTCTTCTTGTTCTGTACACTATAGAAAAATGTGAATTTTCCTTTTTATCCTTTACACTATAGAAAAATGTGAATTTCCCTTTTCATTAGCGTAATGTTAAACTATGCTTTTTTTCCCTTCTAATGCATTTAACATACCCCCAATATGTTTATATTTCTATGCATTTTCTTGACTCTAAAATATGAATATATTCCATATGTATTTTCGTGACTACAAAATATGAATGTATTTCATATGCCGTTTCATGACTACAAAATATTAATGCATTTTATATGCAATATCGCAACAACCAAATATGATTATACTTCATATTATATGAAATAATCTAACCTTTATTTCAACTAACATGTAAATTTTATATTACTTGAAATAATCTAACTTTCGTGTTAATCTTTTCTTTACAAATAAAATGATAATCTTGTGTGTTAATCTACATATATAAAAATGTAAATTTCCATCTTTATTCTTTTTAATGAAATATAATTCATTAAAAACATAAATTTCATGCTTAATAGATGACATTTTAAAAATTGTAAATTTCATGTTTAATACATGACGGTGAAAAATGTTCATTACTTATATTAAATATTACTTATATTAAATGACCATGAAAAATAATGTTCATTTCATTTATTTCAAAGTATCAACCAAGATGATCTTATTTCATTCATATTAAAGAAAATGACAATAACCGTGTTCTTTTTATATATATAACAAAATGAATGAAAACATTATATTTTTCTTTTTGACAAAAATAATGTCTTTCCTTTTTAAACAAAAATAATGTAAGTGTTATCGTTATTCATTTCAACAATATTCATAAAAAAAAATTTACAAAAGAATGAGAATGATCTTTTTTTTAACCAAAGAATGACAATAAGGTCTTACATTCATTTCAACAAAATAAGGTGAAAATTTGTATCTTCTCAATTCAACAAAAATGACGGTGAAATTCCTTTTTTTTTTTGATGAAATTCCAATTACATAAAAATGAAATTTTCTTCTTTAAATTCCATCTACATGAAAATATAATCTTATCCTTTTCTAATCTAATTTATAATATAAAATGTAACTTTTCTTTTTAATCTCATTTACGTTATAAAATGTAACTTTTCTTGTTCTTGTTTACATTAAGAAAATGTAAACTTTTCTTATTCTCTATTTATTTACACTACATGTAAATAAATATAACTTTATATTTTCCTACATGATAAAGTGTACATTAATGTCCTCGCTAAGTTATTCTTCTTATTTACATAAGAAAGTGTAAATAAAGGTCGTCGCCATAAATACGTTCATTTTATTTACATAAGAAATGTAAATAAGTTTCATCGCTAAATTATTCATTTTATTTACACATGGAATGTAAATATAGTTTCATCAAGTTTTGTTCTTTTACATTCCATATCTTATTTACCTAATAAATGTAAATAAATGCAACCTCATATTTTGTTCTTTTTATTTTAAATAATCATTTCTAGTAAAACATCATTTTACCAAAAATGACACTTTAGTCTAACCTAACATTTATAATAAAAATGATATTTTAATATTCTAATTAAAAATACATCTTTATATTCTAATATTTCGTTACTAACACAAGTGATATTTTTATCCTAATGTAACTTGATTCTAACACAAGTGATATGCTAATTTACTTAACATGAATCTAACCTGAGTGACATGTAAATTTTCATAACATGAATTCTAACATTAGCGACATGTAAATTTTCATAACATGAATTCTAACAAAATCGACATGTAAATTTTCATAACATGAATTCTAACATAAGCGACCAATTTGTATGTCAATTCTAATTTTAGTAAAAGTAAAAAATTCTAACATGTTAACATTAAAAATAACAAAGCCTATATTTCAAATGTAAATAAAAAGAACATTTTTTTTTCTTAATGTTATTTTACTCTAATGTATAACATTTATGCAAAACTGTATTTTATTTCTAATGCGATATTCCATAACAAGAATGTATTTGATCTCTTATACAATATTTCATAATAATAATGAATTTTATTTCTAATACAATATTTCATAGTAATAACGAATTTTATTTCTACTACAATATTTCATAACAAGAATGTATTTTATCTTGACCATAATCCAGTTCAATCAAATTGACATCTTTATTTTTGTCAATTTTAATGCAACAAAAATATTTCATCTAATCAACCAATCAGTATCAAACAAGCAAATCACGTATATGTAAGAATTTTTCAAATCATGATGATATTTAATTGATTATAATTATATATAAAAATATAAAAAAAAGAAATCTCACCGAATAATTCAGATCTGACTTTCGACCAAAATTTGATCTGCTCTGTTTCAGATCTAGTATGTTCCATAGCGTAGAGTTTTTCGTTGTGATTCCAACGAGCCTGGGTTTGTCGAATTCTGATAAGAATCGCAAAAGTTATAATAGGTTGAATATTAATTATATTAATTAATTAGTAAATTTAATTAAATCTTTTAATTACAAAATTAGGCCGCTTCCCCTTCTTCTTCTTCTACGTGTTGACTGACGCTGAAAACAACCCATCTTCACATCGTTCCCTCTCCTATTCACGCCGCCAGAACGACCACCGAACCCAGATCCAGAACCGCCACACCGACCGCCATGATGCTGCCACCCCACGCCTTGAGCTGCATGGAGCTCGGTGGGCCCTTGCCCTCTCGAACTGTGTGCGAACGTGCCAACTTCAGGCTGAGAATTTGCGAAATCTGTGAACTAAAACCCGATCTTAACCGTATGGATCTGTAGATCTCTCCAAGAGCTTCGATTTGGTATATAATATGTTGAATTTCATTGAGCGGATCAAAAGTTATTGAGTCGAGAAGTTTTGAACATTCGTCTCCATCGAATGAAAACGGCGGCTGTAGAAAACAAATTCGGGTTTTATTTTATTATTTTAATAATAAATCTCGATTTTCGTGCTTTAAAGGTGGAATTTCGGACTGTCTCCAAATCAGGCCCAGTCAACGTCAAACTCAAGGTTTTGATGCCTTCTGAACGCGTTGGACTATGCCCCGTGGCCCAATTCTGAAGTCTGTTGCGTGTTTTATTAAAATTACAATATTAAATTAATAATTTAATTTCCACCGTATATTTAAATATGCCGGGGCCACATACGGACTCCGAATATTCCAAATTTTTTTTTGACTTCGTATTGACGATACGGTTCCAACGAGACTAATTTCATCGAATTCTGAGACTGTCTGAAAAATGGCCTTTTTCAGGTCGATCAATCTTGACTGTAAATGGTCAAAACACATTTTCTTTTGCCACGCTCACATATTAATTCGAAAAATTCTGGAAAATTAAACTTAGCAATAATTCGACATTCCGGTTCCAACAAAAGTGGTTTCGTCGAAAACCGAGGTCGTTTGTAAAATGACTATTTTTAAGGCGTATATATTCAATATTAAAAATACATTTTTAAACAAATAATTTCCAAAACTCAAAATATATAAGTGTTTACTGTTTTTCAATGCAGAAACGTCATTCTGAACTCAATGGAAGTGGTTTCAAGTTCAAATTCCTTCGTATGCGAAAAGTATCATTTTGACCTTTATAAATTTCATAGCGACCTTTCTAAATTTTAATCTGGGCATAACTTTTGATTCCCGTTATGAAATTTCAATTTTTTAGATTCGTTAGAAAGATATTTAAAAATAGATCCTAATATTTTTGGTTTCACTAAAATCCGTTAAATTTTGCATCTGTATGGTCAGTCAAAGTTCAAGTTTGACTTTTCAAACTACCGCGCTATTTCTAACTCTTTTTATAATTAAAATTAAATTATTCATTCTAACTTCAGTTTAAATCAATTTTTAAACATTATTATTCTAAATAAATTATTCTAAATATCAAAAACTCATTACAATTACTTAAAATAAATTTTTAAATTTACCCCCAAAATTCAGGGTTGTTACAGTCTCCCCCACTTAAAAACTTTTCGTCCTCGAAAAGGAACGAAGCTAAAAGTGTTTAATTAACTAACTCATCTTTCATTCTTTTCTCAGTTGGTTTCTATAATTTTATTAGTTGAACTAATAATTACACTACACAACCATCAATCAATTTGTTAATTAGCTTTTAAAATATATATAACTTTTATATATTCAAAAATCATATTTTCAAAGATCGGATTATACTAATACGTTAATTATAAACTTGTTACTCTCAACTCATTTTAGGGCATTACTAACCCCATCTCTAATGATTTTTCTCATTATAGGATACTACTGATCCTATATCTAATGAGTATTCTTATTAGATATTACTAATCCAATCTCTGATGAGTCTTTTGTTTAGTTCTAACGAGTTGTATCCCAAAGATTTGAGCTAACCAAAGCTCTGATACCAACTGTAAAGACCCGTAAATTCCCGCTCTTTGGATCGACCATAAACCACACAAGTCTGACCCAAAGGTTGGAAATCCACGAATACTTTAACTTTGGGAATGAAACAACATCAGAACAATAACAGCAGACTTTTATAAACATTACAATAATGTTACATCAGAGTACTGAACATATCAGAGCACATTGAATAAAATTACAACAGAAGATAAATTACAATAAATTAAATACAATACACAGCGGAAATAAAATAACTAAGGCAGCGGAAGACAACTATGCTCTGGACACCGCTTTAGGCTTCGATCCAGAATCCTGCTCAAATGATAAATATCTGCAAAAAGCTACTCGACTGCCCGCATGGAAAAGAGGGCACCCGAGTTTGCAAAGTGAAACAAACTGCGAATCAGTCATGGGACTAGTGTGAGAATTCTTAACTAATATAACTAATAGTAATAAGGCAAATCCAAGGACCACGCCGCTAACGCGGAACAGGTTTACTCCAATTGGATTGCCATGCATAATTAAAGGTAAATCGTAAAACAACGCAATGCTTTTTAGAAAAATGAAACCATTATAAGACCCAAGTCCCATCACACATTGCAATGCAAACCGAAGGATAGGGTTTTACCTTATAATGGTCAAAAGATGCTTGATACGATAAAAACAGATTTGATATTAGTGTGTATATGTTTCAAAAACATTTTCAATCATAATGTATCAATCCTAGACGGCATAGTACCCCATCCTACTATGTCGCCATACTAGTAATACAATCAAAACCGCATGAGGTCGTATTGGTAATTGGGTTTCCATCATGAGTCAAGGCTAGGGAGGAGCTCCTTACCGATTCGAGACACTCTAGCTAATGTCTTAGGATTCCCCGCAGAGAACCCTTGGAAAGTTGCAGGGCCGGTCCACACTTGCGGTTTGTGGATTGGCAATTCCTGAACGCACGTTTCCCGGTCCAATAGGACCTAACATCCGAGGCGCCTCATTCCATCATCCACATAAGTAAATATCAGCCAGTTCAAGCACCAACACCACTTCTAGCTAGAAAGAAACGTGCTGCTCTCCCTGCGTTCCATTCTCCCGTTTTAGACTCAACCGGGTTGTGAGGCTCGCGAAGTAACGTTATAACCACAAGGCCTGCTTTTCAACAAAGCCTTGGTCATCTTCATCTTGGCGTGCCACGTTGACAATTCACGCCATGCGATTGATAAATATTAATACACAACCTCTAAGGGCGTTAAGTAAGAGAATGAATTCTCCGCCGCCAACGGTCGTATATTGATAGAAATCAATTTACATAGAACAAAATTCAACGTCAGACACACATCCATTTATAAGCTTATGCTCTGGGTCTGAGCGAAAGCCAAATCCGTACAAATCAACACTACATCCGGACGGCCACAACTGTAACCCCTTCAAGGTAGCTACTCCCATCACGGGCATCAGAAGTCGTCGTCCATTCGATGTGAAGATCGTCGATCTTCTATCGTCGTCTTCAAAACTTGAATTTTACACGTCGCTTAAATTATTTGGAATGAGACAGACTCGGACTTTCCAAATAATTATCGCATATATATAAGTTGGAAATCATTTCATATCATTACTAGTAATTTATAACGATTTATTCATTATAATTTATATTCATAAATAAATATAAATATAAATCATTCATATTATCCCTCATGTACAAAGGCGACCAATAAATCAAACAAACAACACACAATTATTATTAAACATATGGTGATGAAATATGACGTCCATGTTCATGTGTTAAGACGATGAACATTTTAATTATTTCCTTTTCTTTTTCTTATTTATTTACACTACATGTGAATAAATGTTTTCTTTTCCTTATTCTTATTTACCTAAATGTAAATAAGTGTTTTCTCTTTTTTTTTCTTTTTCTACATAACCTATTTACATGAAAATGTAAATGAAAGTGTCATCTAAAATAATTCTTTTTATTTACTTAAGAAAATGTAAATTTCTATTTCATATTTTATTTACATTCTATAATTACATTGAAAATGCAATACTTTATTTCGTCCTCTCATTTTATTGAAAATGTAATATTTTCTTCTTGTTTTGTACACTATAGAAAAATGTGAATTTTCCTTTTTATCCTTTACACTATAGAAAAATGTGAATTTTCCTTTTCATTAGCGTAACGTTAAACTATGCTTTTTTTTTCCTTCTAATGCATTTAACATACCCCCAATATGTTTATATTTCTATTCATTTTCTTGACTCTAAAATATGAGTAAATTCCATATGTATTTTCGTGACTACAAAATATGAATTTATTTCATATGTCGTTTCATGACTACAAAATATTAATGCATTTCATATGCAATATCGCTACAACCAAATATGATTATACTTCATATTACATGAAATAATCTAACCTTTATTTCAACTAACATGTAAATTTTATATTACATGAAATAATCTAACTTTTGTGTTAATCTTTTCTTTACAAATAAAATGATAATCTTGTGTGTTAATCTACTTATATAAAAATATAAATTTCCATCTTTATTCTTTTAATGAAATCTAATTCATTAAAAACATAAATTTCATGCTTAACAGATGACAGTGTAAAAAAATGTAAATTTCATGTTTAATACATGACGGTGAAAAATGTTCATTATATATATTAAATGACCATGAAAAATAATGTTCATTTCATTTATTTCAAAGTATCAACTAAGATGATCTTATTTCATTCATTTTAAAGAAAATGACAATAACCATGTTCTTTTTATATATCTAACAAAATGAATGAAAACATTATATTTTTCTTTTTGACAAAAATAATGTCTTTCCTTTTTAAACAAAAATAATGTAAGTGTTATCGTTATTCATTTCAACAACATTCATAAAAAAAAAATTTACACAAGATTGAGAATGATCTTTTTTTTTACCAAAGAATGATAATAAGGTCTTACATTCGTTTCAACAAAATAAGGTGAAAATTTGTATCTTCTCAATTCAACAAAAATGACGGTGAAATTCTTTTTTTTTATTTTGATGAAATTCCAATTACATAAAAATGAAATTTTCTTCTTTAAATACCATCTACATGAAAATATAAGCTTATCCTTTTCTAATCGAATTTATATTATAAAATGTAACTTTTCTTTTTAATCTCATTTACATTATAGAATGTAACTTTTCTTGTTCTTGTTTACATTAAGAAAATGTAAAATTTTCTTATTCTCTATTTATTTACACTACATGTAAATAAATAAAACTTTATGTTTTCCTACATAAGAAAGTGTACATAAATGTCCTCGCTAAGTTATTCTTCTTATTTACATAAGAAAGTGTAAATAAAGGTCGTCGCCATAAATACATTCATTTTATTTACATAAGAAATGTAAATAAAGTTTCATCGCTAAATTATTCATTTTATTTACACATGGTATGTAAATAAAGTTTCATCAAGTTTTGTTCTATTCCATTCCTTATCTTATTTACCTAACAAATGTAAATAAATGCAACCTCATATTTTGTTCTTTTTATTTTAAATAATTATTTCTAGTAAAACATCATTTTACCAAAAATGACACTTTAATCTAACCTAACATTTATAATAAAAATGATATTTTAATATTCTAACTAAAAATACATCTTTATATTCTAATATTTCGTTACTAACACAAGTGATATTTTTATCCTAATGTAACTTGATTCTAACACAAGTTATACGCTAATTTACATAACATGAATCTAACCTGAGTGACATGTAAATTTTCATAACATGAATTCTAAAATAAGCGACATGTATATTTTCAGAACATGAATTCTAACATAAGCGACATGTAAATTTTCATAACATGAATTCTAACATAAGCGACATGTAAATTTTCATAACATGAATTCTAACATAAGCGACAAATTTGTATGTCAATTGTAATTTTAGCAAAAGTAACAAATTCTAACATGTTAACATTAAAAATAACAAAGCCTATATTTCAAATGTAAATAAAAAAACATTTTTTTCTTAATGTTATTTTACTCTAATGTATAACATTTATGCAAAAATGTATTTTATTTCTAATGCGATATTCCATAACAAGAATTTATTTGATCTCTAATACAATATTTCATAATAATAATGAATTTTATTTCTAATACAATATTTCATAATAATAATGAATTTTATTTCTACTACAATATTTCATAACAAGAATGTATTTTATCTTGACCATAATCCAATTCAACCAAATTGATATCTTTATTTTTGTCAATTTTAATGCAACAAAAATATAACATCCAATCAACCAATCAGTATCAAACAAACAAATCATGTATATGTAAGAATTTTTCAAATCATGATGATAATTAAATGATTATAATTATATATAAAAATATAAAAAAAAAGAAATCTCACCGAATAATTCAGATCTGACTTTCGACCAAAATTTGATCTACTCTGTTTCAGATCTAGTATGTTCCATAGCGTAGAGTTTTTCGTTGCGATTCCAATGAGCCCGGGTTTGTCGAATTCTGATAAGGATTGCAAAAGTTATAATAGGTTGAATGTTAACTATATTAACTAATTAGTAAATTTAATTAAATCTTTTAATTACAAAATTAGGCCGCTCCCATTTCTTCTTCTACGTGTTCACTGACGCTGAAAACAACCCATCTTCACATCGTTCTCTCTCCAATTCACGCCGCTAGAACAACCACCCGAAACTAGATCCAGAGCCGCCACACTGACCGCCATGACGCCGCCACCCCACGCCCTGAGCTGCATGGAGCTTGGTGGGCCCCTGCCCTCTCGAACTGCGTGCGAACGAGCCAACTTTAGGCTGAGAATTTGCGAAATCCGTGAACTAAAACCCGATCTTAACCATATGGATCTGTAGATCTCACCAAGAGCTTCGATTTGGTATATAATATGCTGAATTTCATAGAGCGGATAAAAAGTTATTGAGTCAGGAAATTTTGAACGTTCGTGGCCATCGAATGAAAACGGCGGTTGTAGAAAACAAATTTGGGTTTTGTAAAAAAGTTATTGAGTCAAGTAGTAATACGACGCATGAAGAAAATTCAAGACTTGGAAACGACGAATGAAGACCGTGGTTCTTCACAATCGAACGAGCTGACTGCTGATTGGTTTCTTTACTGCTGGCCCCAGTAGAGAGATGCCCCTACTATCAAAGTGGCACAAAGTACGAACGTATGGGAAGAACTTTCGGATTTGTTTCGTTCAAACCCGGGACGAACTCGTATGGATGTGTGTCTGACACTGTATCTTATAGTGTACAACTGATTATTACCGAACGAATTGTTGCTTGGTGATGGGAATTTATTCTTTTGACTAAAAAGCTATTTGATCAGTGATTATCAGTTGTAAATTATGAAATGACAGTGTGGCATGCGAAGTGCTGCAGTTGATGAAATGATCAAAGCATGGTCTAGTGTAAGGGCGTAGCTTTGTGGAACGAAACCTCGCGAACCTCGCAACCCGAATGATGGGAAACTGGCGGTTTGATCGTATACATATCATAACCTCTAGTGAAATTCGAAGCTTCGGCGGTAGATCTACTCTGAACCTGAGAAAATAAAGCATATACGGGGTCCGATGTCTGGACGAACACCCGGGAGATTTATATGCTTCGGCTTTGTATTCGGTGTCCGATGTCTGGATGTTATCCGGGAGTACTTAGCCTCGTGTTCTCGATTGATCTTTCGTGCCAGGAACCGTCATGTTGGAAAACCCAATAACCAATACGAACCCTTCGGATATTTGATTGTAAACTATGTATGTAAGCATAGAAATATGCTTACTAGGATTTATATATTTATTTGCGAAATGTTTTAAAATGTTCTAGTATCAATAATTCACACGTAGATATATATCATGATTTGGCTTTTATAAGGCTAAAACTCGTCCACGTGTGCGACTGTATTTACATTTGTTGTTTGGGGTGTATTGGGGCGAGCCGTATAATAGTCTCATTCTTTGAAATTCATGTAAGGCCTTTGCACTGACACTTACAAAAATAAAACCATTATGTACTATATGATATAGACTGTGATTTACCTTTATATGAAAGTAAAACTGTTTTCAAATTCTCACACCAGTCCCACGACTGACCTGGAGTTTATTGTTCCCTTTCTAAACTCTGGGTTCCCACAAATTTTCACACGGGCAGTCAGTAGTTTAGTTTTGCAGCTATGGATCATTGGAACAGAATTTAGAGCGCTTTTAGAGTTGGAGTCCACGATAGAGTTGAAGCTTCCACTATGGTTTGTTCTTCCGCTGAGAGTGTAGTTATATGTACCTTCCGCTGTGTATATGTGTGTAACTCTGATATTCCCTGTAACTCTGATGTAATATTGTTTTGTGAAATAAAAAGTTCTGTTATATTTTGTTCAAAATATGTACGTACCCATAACTATCCGTCTTTATGAACGGTTTAAGTTGGTTTAATTACCGGCAAGAACCGGGCAAAAAGGCAGGTCGTTACAAGTGGTATCAGAGCTTTGGTCTATACAAAGCTATGGGGTACGACATATTTGAACAAGAAGATAGAACTCATCAGAGTTACAATATCTCATTCGAGATAGGGTTAGAAATACCCTAGAATGAGATTCCGGAGTATTACGTTCGAGAGAGCGTCTTTCCTTATTAAAATCAATGTGTTTTAATGAAATTTGTGAAATTAAGATCTTAAGTATTAAGATTTGTTTGGTATGAAATTGGATAACTTAAGTATAAAATCCTTTAAATGGTAGTTAAGGAAATGTTGGAATCGCATTAAAACTTAAGTAAAGTATTAACCATTTTTGTATAAGAATGATTTCTGAATTGGTTTGTTAGGAATTAGGATGACCCGATTTGGACCCTTAACCGTTTATATGATTTTTGGTTTGATAAATAAACCCTTAACGAATCTTTGAAACTTTGAGAAAAGAAATTTGGGTATAAACACTTAACTTGAACCGTCTTGGTTAAGTTAATGATGAGTTTTAAATATGGGATTTGGATGACCCATAAGCTTTAAAATTTCAATTTTAGGATGGTAACGGCTAAGTGTACGACCATATCTTGCTTAGTTTCGTCCTTGGGGTAGCATTAATTCCAATAACTCGAGTAACCATTAAGGAAATTGAGATTCCACCCTGATTGAGGATCAAACCAAGTACCTTGATAGCGATATGGACAGTAGTTCTGACCATTGTTTTGATATGATAAGAATAGACCCAACCCTACAGCAAGACGACCCTATGACAATATGTGAGTATGTCCCAGGCCCGACGATTGCTGATAGGATGAGAGGGGTTAAGGCAACAACCCATTTTTGAGGTTGAGATTTCCCAGTTATGGATAAGGCTACATTAAAAATTTATGGCAATAGGTCCTTGATGAGAGAGACCAGAAGTTATTAGGACAGGTCATAATACTAGAGGACCCTGACTTAGATTTGGACCCAACAATAGTTGAGCAGTTTGATGTATTGCTACATGAGTTAAGACAGTCGGCAGTTGTAGCTGAGGACGACCCACTTCTAGAGACAGGAGACGAGGGATTTAACAAGGTTATGGAGCAACCCCTGCATGACGATGACGTCGTAATAAACAATGATGATGTAGTAGCAGATGATGATGATAATGTAGCAGATTTAGGAGAGATTGAGCAACCTGTATTCAAGGTTGACCCACTTCCACTGGTGGAAAATGATGAATTTGATGAGGAGATGGAGGATATAGAACAGCCCTTGGATGAGGCTGATGAAGACGAATTTATGGGTAATGAGAAAAATGGATTCATAAGGGTGGATCCACTATCGTACATGAGAACGAGGTGGAGATTTCTAATGATGATGATTTCTTTGCTTATGATGAGGAGGAATTTGCTGATAAGGAGTCCGAGGAGATGAGTTTCTCTGGTCCATCCGACGATGGATCAGATGCATCAGATTTCGATGAGTTTAGACCTTGTGTTGGCTTAAGTGCCTAGATGCATTTAGATGTTTTGGGCCGGTATGGTTTTGAGGGACTAATACCAGATAACTAGATACACTTTGGTGACTGTATTTTGGACTACCCAAATATGTAGTACGCACTTAGGTAGGGATAGATACATTTTGTATGCTAACTTGAGAGATCGATATGACACGATATTTTGAATTGACTATGATATGTGTGTTCCACCTTTTAAATTAAGTCTGTTGTTTTGAATCTGTTCTAAAAACCATAAATAAAATTTACTATCTTCCTTTTCGAGGACGAAAAGTCTTAAGGGGGGGAGAATGTAACGAACCAGAATTTTCTAAATTTAAATATGAATTTCATAACGCATTTTGAGATTTTTTTTTTTTGAATACATAATTTGGAATTAATAGGATTTAATATTTGAAATTCTCTTTTATTTGTTAAATAAATAACTTTATTTTGTATAAGACTTATTTTAAAGATTTTGTATAAAAAATGATTTTGTAATTTTATATAATGGTTTTTATATTTATAGATAATAATATTTTGTATTTATATATATAAATGTTTTATAATATGAATTTTATAATTGAAAGATTTGCTTTAAGAAATATTTAATATATAAAGATTTTAAAACAATTAGATATGGATTTTATATGGATTTTTGAATTTTTATAATTGTTTGACTTGAAAATAAATTATAAATAAATATCGGTTTAAAATATTCATCCGATTCCTGTACGCGCAGTTTTAAAATAATTTTTATAATTTTTCTATAATTTTTAATTTGAAAAATAAGCAGATAATTTTTCAACGTATTTTGGGTATAAATGTGGTCCTTTAGACGATTTACAAAATTGATCAATTAGACAGGTTTTATTGCTGTTTTCAAATCAGAGCGTGTTGTTGTTTATGATGATGGCCTTATTCCGGTACAACTCGCGGTAAATAACTCTAAAAATCAAAAATTGGAAGTGTACACAAATATTTGTTAACGCTGAACGAACACATATATGAACAAATAAGTTACATACATAATTGTTACAATATTGTTACCATAAATTATATTTTTATTTAAACAAATACATTATTATTTGGCAAGCATGCGATTAAGAGATGTAAAATGATACCATGTGTTCTCCGACGTGTATAGATGCATGTAGCCAAGTTATGTGATAGTACCAAGTGTCCTAGTACGTGGAAGTAGGCATGTAATTGAATTTTGTAAATAAGACAAATAAAGCAACAGCCTCTCCCTTCTCTTGCGCATTCTCTTCCTCCCATTCTTCACATCACGTCCCTCTCCTCTTCTATTCTAAAACCGCACTTCTCTCTCCCCCTTTCGCTTCCTCTTCCTTTTTGTCCATCTCTCCAAAGCTACCGCACTACCAGAGCTTCCTTTCCCCTCTTCTAAACTAACGTCCTCCACCACCATATTGTCAGCAAACCCCTCGGCACTTCAAAACAGTCCACCCTTTTATATGAAAAAAAAAAATGGAAGTAGCGAATGGCAAAATGGCCTGGACGTGAAGCATGTTTCATGCGGAAGCATGCATGGGCGTGGTTTCACCAAGAACACATCCGTGCTTTCCAATATATAAGAAGAGAAAAAAAAATGAAACAAAAGTGAAGAGTTGTGTGGAAACATGTATATATTTATATATGCAAACGATTTGGGTTTGCAAAGAAAGAAATAGTGCGTAAGGCGGTGGCGTCGTCCGTGAAAATTATACGTGATCATCCAAGGTTGGGTTCGCAGTTGACATAAGTCTTGACGGAGTACACGTGACATTAGCATGGTCCGCAAGCTTATGCGTGATCGTCCGTGGTTGCTGCAGTTGATATGAGCTTTAACGGCGAAGGATCTGGAGAGCGATATTGGTGAGAATTCTAAATTTAAATTTATTCTTAATTTAGTCATTACGGTTAATTATAATTAGTGTTAATTATAATGTGTGTTATGGATGATTGTCACTGTCTGGTCAATGAATGATTATGCTGTTAAAACACCGTGAACACTGAGCGTTATTGACAATAACGCTCTGCGCACAGTTAATTATTTTAATTTGCTGTGATTGTGATGGATGAAGTTGTGTTTGTATGTCGGTTATGTTATTTGTTCTGATTTCATGAATGCACCCTTACACCGTAGCTGTGAAATCATATGGGTAATCGATTCATATTCTCCTTTCCGTTAAATGAAATCATGATTTAAACTAGAGTAAGAAATTTTATTTTAGACGGTTTATATTTTAAATGGATATCGAGCATTAATGACGTTTCAAATGATAATAATAACCTATACCATAACGTTCAAGGATGACAGAGAGGATAGTGTCTAGGCTTGGGTTTGGAAATATAGTTTCCTGCTCTCCCTGGCTATCCCTAACTGATCCGACGGACGGACGATAAATTCAAAATATGTTTTGAAAATTTAATTTGAAACAGTTTAAATTTAGAATAAAGTTTTATTTGAATTTATAGACATCATGTATTGACAATTCATGAATATAAATTTTATTTCAAATAAAATGGTTTCGGGAATAATTCCATTGTTTATGGTTTATTTAAATTGAAATAAGTTTGAAATTTAATCGATAAAGGATTTCATTTTGATTTTGATTATTTGTAAGAAATGGAACGAGATTTGGAAAACATAAGGTCCTATTTCATTTGAAATGAAAATTGGTAATGATTGTTGAACTGACTTGGTAATGAGAAAAATATTTTGGAATTGGAATCAAATTATAATTTGAAAAGATTTTTCAAATAAATTCTCAAGTTTGATTTTTTAAAAAATACTATGTTACATTTGTTAAATGAACTTACATAGTAATTAAATTATTGAATCCGTCGTATGCAAGAAGATTTGAAAACAGATTAATACTTGAGAATTCGGTTTCAAAGAAATTTGAAATACATTTTTATGTAATATGTGAAACGATACTAGTTTGAAACGAGAATACGCCAAACCAGAGTGCGTAGCAAAAGCGCGATGGTATTTTGATTAAACGGTTACGAGAGATTTTCCCGTCGATAGGAAAATGTGAACTTTACAAACGAATGTGATATCTGAAATGAGAAATGAGATATGGGAGAATTTAAAATATATGATATGGAATTTGAAATAAGATTTGAATTGAAGAGGGAATGCGTTTGAATAGAATTTGTCGTCGGATATTCGATATGGAGTTACCGGAGCAGACAAATACGATCAGAACTATCCAAAACATATCCATATCAAGATTCTGATGGTGTTTGCCTGAGTTGGTGAATCAATATCAAATATAAGTCGATAAGTTTCTATTTAAACTTATATTTGAAAATAAATTGTTTAAACCAAATAAAGATTTGGTAGTTTCGCGACAACAACGAATGAATGAAGTTGCTTGAAATATAAGGTTGGAATTTGAATATTGAATTTTTGAGAATAAAGGTTAAGATGATAACGGGTTTTCCGGAAATTGAATCCAACCATAATTCAAAGTAAAACGACAATTTGGAAAAGAGATGTGAATCGAGAAACTCGTGTGGTCCATAGCTATTATTTTAAAATACGCTTATTACTTGGAAAGTCCGGGATCGGATAGGGATCCGAAAACCATTCCAAGTAGTAATACGACGCATGAAGAAAATTCAAGACTTGGAAACGACGAATGAAGACCGTGGTTCTTCACAATCGAACGAGCTGACTGCTGATTGGTTTCTTTACTGCTGGCCCCAGTAGAGAGATGCCCCTACTATCGAAGTGGCACAAAGTACGAACGTATGGGAAGAACTTTCGGTTTTGTTTCGTTCAAACCCGGGACGAACTCGTATGGATGTGTGTCTGACACTGTATCTTATAGTGTACAACTGATTATTACCGAACGAATTGTTGCTTGGTGATGGGAATTTATTCTTTTGACTAAAAAGCTATTTGATCAGTGATTATCAGTTGTAAATTATGAAATGACAGTGTGGCATGCGAAGTGCTGCAGTTGATGAAATGATCAAAGCATGGTCTAGTGTAAGGGCGTAGCTTTGTGGAACGAAACCTCGCGAACCTCGCGAACCTCGCAACCCGAATGATGGGAAACTGGCGGTTTGATCGTATACATATCATAACCTCTAGTGAAATTCGAAGCTTCGGCGGTAGATCTACTCTGAACCTGAGAAAATAAAGCATATACGGGGTCCGATGTCTGGACGAACACCCGGGAGATTTATATGCTTCGGCTTTGTATTCGGTGTCCGATGTCTGGATGTTATCCGGGAGTACTTAGCCTCGTGTTCTCGATTGATCTTTCGTGCCAGGAACCGTCATGTTGGAAAACCCAATAACCAATACGAACCCTTCGGATATTTGATTGTAAACTATGTATGTAAGCATAGAAATATGCTTACTAGGATTTATATATTTATTTGCGAAATGTTTTAAAATGTTCTAGTATCAATAATTCACACGTAGATATATATCATGATTTGGCTTTTATAAGGCTAAAACTCGTCCACGTGTGCGACTGCATTTACATTTGTTGTTTGGGGTGTATTGGGGCGAGCCTTATAATAGTCTCATTCTTTGAAATTCATGTAAGGCCTTTGCACTGACACTTACAAAAATAAAACCATTATGTACTATATGATATAGACTGTGATTTACCTTTATATGAAAGTAAAACTGTTTTCAAATTCTCACACCAGTCCCACGACTGACCTGGAGTTTATTGTTCCCTTTCTAAACTCTGGGTGCCCACAAATTTTCACACGGGCAGTCAGTAGTTTAGTTTTGCAGCTATGGATCGTTGGAACAGAATTTAGAGCGCTTTTAGAGTTGGAGTCCACGATAGAGTTGAAGCTTCCACTATGGTTTGTTCTTCCGCTGAGAGTGTAGTTATATGTACCTTCTGCTGTGTATATGTGTGTAACTCTGATATTCCCTGTAACTCTGATGTAATATTGTTTTGTGAAATAAAAAGTTCTGTTATATTTTGTTCAAAATATGTACGTACCCATAACTATCCGTCTTTATGAACGGTTTAAGTTGGTTTAATTACCGGCAAGAACCGGGCAAAAAGGCAGGTCGTTACAAAATGTATACAACCTAACCGCCAGTTTACCATTAATCCGAGATGTGAGGTTCGTCGAATTCACGATATACACAATGCTATCATCACTAGCTCATTTCATAACTTGAGTATGCCACATTGTCAATTTACAACATGTTGCTGATTTCCATCAATACATAACCTCTAAGCACGTAAATTTAGAGATGGAAATAATTTTATTTGCACAATTTGATATATATTAACAGAAATCATTGCTACGCAATCAATTAGAGTGTCAGACACACAATCCATACAAGTCCATCCTAGGTCTGAACGGAACAAAATCCTCAAATATATTCAGACCTTATGCCACTTATAACCTCGTATTGAGTGATCAGCCCAATCGAGACATCAACTGTCAATCCAAATAAATCCAAAGATTTTCGGTCTTTATTCGTCATTTCGATGTCTCCAATTTGCTTTATATTATAACATTGTATTATTACTTGGAGTGGTTTTCGAACATAATTTCGATCCCAGATTTTCCAACTAATAAGTGCATTTTTAAAACAATAGTCATGCCTCCAAATTTTCATAACAATATCAAGATTATTTTAACATCGATTTTTTTTATTCAAAGTGGAATACATTTTATTTCAAATTTCAACTTTATTGAATGGTTTAAATCGAGGACAATTCCAATTTGGGAAGAATTTAGAAATATTTCAATAACTTGAAAAATAGATAACTATGAATAAAACCTTTTATGAATATATATATATATATATTAAAATAATTAGAGTATGATAAAATAATATAAGTTACTATATATACATATATTAAATGTTTTACAGAAAAGAAAAGAAAATTTATAATAAATAATAAAACATAATTTATTTCAAAAATATAAGTATACATATAGATAACTAATTTTAAAACATAATTGTTTATTTGTCCCATTTCCAAATTCACGATATATTTTGGAATAATTATTTTAACAAATTCAATGAACATTTCGGTGTCGATATCAATGCAGTAATCAATTTCAATTCAAACATCCATCACAATCATTACATCTAAAAAAGCCAATATTATATCTTTTCACTTGTTAACAAATGTCAGTGTTTCAGACTAGCAATTAAATTCCGAATAGATAATTAAATGTCAATTATAAATTAACGCTGTAATTAACTTGTATGTCAAATTTAAGAAACCATCAACAATCAATCACAACCAGACAATCAGATTCATTTCATAATTTAATTTAATAAATATGGGAACAATTCAGTTAATGTGAGCGAGAAATTCACTCACCTTGATTTCAAATGAGATTAAGATCCAAATTTTAGCTCAAAAATTTAACTATCTCAGAATCAGTCCAAACCAGTGCCATCGCGAAGAGCTCATCGATATGATTCTAATGCAACAAACCGCGTGTCAATTGGAGCTCGTATGAAAAAGTTATACGCGTTTTACGGTATGAATTTCAATGTATAAAAAAATGAACAAAAACACACCTCACCTACTTAACTAATAACACGTCATCAACCTTTTCTCTTCTTCTCCTTTGCGCATGAAAAGCTCCAGTTAATCAACATTGCAAGAACCCACGTCCAACCTTCCTTTTCTCTTCCTTATCTCACAACGTACAAAGCTATTCTTCAAACCGACAAAACTAACGAGCTTCCCTTCGCTTAAGCTTCCTACTCATCACCAACATCTACAACTTGCACCACCCAACTAAATCATGATCTCATCAAATGTAGCACAACATGCTACAGTGTTGCGACACTTTTTGTTTTGAAATCCCTCCAAAATTTGCAAAAAACTGCCTTTCGATCTCACAAAACCAAAATCAAGCATAGATTTCCTTCTTTCCAACCACACACCTCACAAATATCAACCCTAGCTTTTCCATCCACTGTATATTTTGAACCCAAACAATAATGTCCCTTAACAAAAGCATAAAATTGATGAAAATCTTTATCCGAGTCGAAAGAAATTTGATTTAGAATTTTCGATGAGAGGTTCACAAGATATTGATTTTTTAATGAGGTAAAAGCTATTGTTGTTTCTTTATTTTTTTCTGAGAGTGATGGCTTGATCAAAGAATTGAAAATGAGTGTAGGGTTAGGTCAGAATTAGAGATTATTTATAGGTAGGAAATTAGATTAAAATAGATTTGTATAAGATGCATTTCTAGTCAAAGAGTTTCAACAGCTAAATAAGCTAAGTATTCAAATTTACATGTGTACATCTTTAATTCAATTTTTAAGATTAAATTATACTTGATTAAAGTTCATTAAATAGATTCATATATTATTCAAATTAATTAATTTTTTTTAACCTTCATGAGTAGCAAATTTTCTCATTTTGATTACCCAAAAATTTACCATAGTTTATAACAAATTCACATGTCAAATTCAAAAATAATTATTACACTAATTTGCAATGTTCAGTTTCAGCTGTAATTAAATCTCATTAAATATATATTTAATTCTATTAAATAGATTTGATTTAATTTGTTCTCTTTTTATTCAACCAATCTTGAATTTATAGATATAGTTGACATTTTTGTTCACATCCTATTACGTTAGTAATTTCCATTTATCGTTTAATGCACAGTAGCGAAATATAAAATTGCTATCAATTTTTTTGTCATAACTTAAATTTGATTAAGTCTCATTTAATTCATTATTTACATTATTATTCCATACTTCGTTACATTTTGATTTGATTCCTAACACAACCTAAATTTAGACTTAAGAGGAGAGTTATGGTAGAATTAATGGCAATTTATAGGTAAGAAATTTCAGTGGTTTAATTATCCAGTAAAGCATTCCATTTTTTGTATTCATCCTTAATTCAATACGCACTCTAATTTATTCCGAATTTAAAACAAGGATGATATTAGTTATAGGAATAAATTACATATTTTATAAATCTCAAATTCAATTACAACAATCTCAATTGAGCATCAAATTCTAAAGCAACCAATTCATTCAATATAAATTTCCAATAACATTACCAAACCAATTAAACTATTTTCCTCCAATTAAATAAATATATTTTAATTAAATTTCAAAACATGTAGGTTTTTCTCAAATCAAAATAAAATTTAATTTCTAACTTTGATTATCAACCCAATCCAACAGAATTCATTATAAATACTTTTAACTCAATTTTATTCAATGTCTTAAGAATTTAAATTTTCAATATTTATCAACATAAACTAATTATAGTTTCACTACAATCATTTCAAGTTATCATAATTATAATTTGTTCAAATTCATTCTTAATCAATTAAATTAAATTCACATTATACATTAGTTACATCGTTAAAATTTAAAATTCTAACCATAATCGTAGCAAAATCTTATTAAATTCAAAAACTTAAATGGTCAAAAATACGGGCTATTACGCTCTCCTCCACTCAAAACTTTTCATCCTCGAAAAGGCGTTTTAAGGAAGTAGTTATTTAATATGTTTAACCATATAATGTCTTATTAAACTTGTCTCATTCGTTAGTTTACATAACTAATTTCGTTAATAATTTAGTTCTGAATCGTGAATTACTAAACCGCGATTTTTCTGAAAATTTGAATTACACATATCTTAAACTGTACAAGTCGAAATCTAAAATTGTCTCTTTCATTAGAAAATTATATTCCAATAGATCCAAAAGATTCTTGTTTCATATAATTTCAACTTATTTTGGATCTTATACATTTATTTAAACTTTAATTCGGAAAATTACGAACTGCCGCTATGCGGTAAGCTAGTTTTTAATTAAATTTAATTAATTTGTTCAGCCTTCGTTGAGTTTATAAATTATAAGCCTATTCTCTTATTTTTTTCACTAAACCAAACATTAATCTCAATACATTTAGTTTATTACCAAATAATTCGCTTAATTAATTTTTCATTGATTCGGTTAATTCATGTTACTTAGCATAACATAACTAAGTATATATCATTTATTACATTACTTAATTTTTATTTATATATATAACCAATCAATTTTTCATGTTCATTATTCATTCTAATACTCTTGCATTATTTAATTGCTTATTCTTATAACGTTTGACTTCCTAATTAATTGGTAAGTTATTCATGCTATAGAAAAGAATTTATTATTACAGAAGTTTCAATGGTTACCATTCGTTTCAATTTACTATCAAATTCTTAAGAGTTTTATTATAACTTATTTTAATTATAACTCTCTTATATTCATAATATTTAGAAGTATCGAAAATTTAAGTTTATTTCAATTCATTAATTATTCAAGATTTCAAGAATTAAATTTCAGGTTTCTTTTCAAATCATTTTTTTTTGAAATATTTCATATAATATATCATTTACATAAAACTATACTATAAAAGGATTTAAATAAATTTCAATTTCGTAAAACAAAGTACAAAATATTAAATGTCTCCCTCCTTAGACATTTGAAAATAAACATCGATGATGCGTGCACTCATCATGTGATGACCCCAAACTTCCGTTGACCGAAAGTAAGGACGATCATTTGGAATACAACATATTTATAACCACAACAGATCTAAGATAATATCATAACACATAATTATTGCAGCGGAAAAGATATAAGTCATAAACATCACATCAACAGAACCACAGAGTGCGCAGTTTACAGGACACAACTTAGCAAAATAAAAGTCTGAATCAAAGGAAATATGTTTCCAAGGAAATAGGTCCAAACTCCATGACGTACATCAAAATACAAGGTAGACTAAAGTCTCTAAAGCAAAAGATAAAGATAAAAGAGAGTCTTCGTCTTCTCCTTCCAAGCAGTCTTCAATCCAGAAAATGTCTCCGTAAGAACCTGTCACTTGGCTGCCTGTGTAAAGAGAGGGCACCCGAGTTTGCAAAGTGAAACAAACATCGAGTCAGTCATGGGACTGGTATGAGAAATCTTTCTATACTAACTATCAATATGGCGAATCACAGGACCACGCCGCTAACGCAGAACGGGTTTACTCCATTGGATTGCCAGTGCATAATTTAATAAAGTTTATACAAAAACAACGAAATGACTTTTGAAAAATGAAACCATCATAAGACTCAAGTCCTATCACACAATGCAACACAAACAGGAGGATAGAGTTTTCCCTTATGATGATCAAACATGCTTAATACGTGTAAAATAATATTTTTATATTATTATTGTCTAAGCAATATTAAAATACTTCAATATAAATGTATCAATCCTAGACGGCATAGTACCCCATCCTACTATGTCGCCGTATATAAGTTTACAATCAAGACCGTAATGTCGTATTGGAGATTGGTTTTCTGTCATGAAATCGAGGCAAGGGATCATCCTCTCTGATTCGAGGCACTCTAACAAATGCCTCGGGATCACACCTATGGGCAACCCTTGGATCTTCAGGGCCGGTCCCCACCTAACGGTGGTGTATTAATTATGCCTAAACACACGTTTCCCGGTCCCTTTGGACTTATAGTATGACCACTTCCGGCCTATAAAACCCGAGGTACCTCAATTCATCATCCACATGAGTAAAATACCGGCCAGTTTAAGTACCGGCACTACCCATAGCTAGAAAGAAACGTGTGCAATCCCTGCAGTCCTAATCCCGTTTTTGACTCATACCGGGGTGTGAGGCTCGCGAAGTCACGCTATACTGAAAGCTATGCCTAAACAGGCTATGCTTTGATCATCAACCACAAGGCCTGCTTTTCAACAAAGCCTTGATCATTGCATCTTGGCGTGCCACATTGACAATTCATGCCATGCGATCGACAACTATTACTATATATCAGGGTGTAAAGCAGAGAATAAATTCTCCACCACCAAACAGACATATATTAATACAAATCGATTTAATTGCATGGAATGAATTCCAGCGTCAAACACGTATCCATTTACAAGTCCGTTCTGGGTCTGAACGTAACCGAAGACACCTGATAGGTCCTCGCTTATCCGGACAATCAACACATTCGTCCGGACAACTACTGCTTCAACCCCGTCCCGGGAGCAAGTCAGTCCAGAGCATCAGTAGTCGCCGTCCATTCGATGTGAAGATCGTCGGTCTTCAACCATCGTCTTCTTATATCTTTGATTTAATCGCCGTGCAATTATTTGAAATGAGTTAAACTCGGTCTTTTCAAATAATTGTCGCGTAATTATTATTTAAAACATTTCATATATATTTATAACTATTTATCGCTATTTTTATTTATTTGAAAATAGCTCAAGATAAATAAACGACGCTTCGGGTCAGTGGGCTGCCCTGGCTCTGTTTTTACTAGATTTTGATTTACACATATCTTGAAATCTAACCGTCGGATTTTGACAAATTTTATATCGTTGGAAAACCCTTCCCAAAGCGGTCCTAACGGTTCCGATTTTGGGAAAATCCAACGGTCGGATCTTTCGGTATAATCGTTTAAAGTTACGATTGCCGATATGCGAACTGTCGCGTGCGTTTCGTTTTAATTTTATATTTATATATAAAAATATGAAATTATATCGTTTGGTGATTTCAACTATAAAAACCCTTTCTTTTTATCGTATCAAAAATGACGATAAAAATATTACTTATATTTCTCTGCTCTTATTTACCTTTAACATACAAATGAAATATACCTTTCTTTTCTCTATGTTTTTATTCATATTTAAAAAGTAAATAAAGTATCACTCTTTCTAATTCTTGTTTTTCTCCAAATAATACTGTACTTTATATTTCTATTTTTATTTGCAACTACCTTGCAAATAAAAAGTATAATTCCTTCCAATGTTTTGTTTGCACCTAGAAATACAAACAAAATATGTAATCTTTTCTTTGTCATATTTAATTAACACTAGATATGAATAAAATGTCCCTTTCCGAGTTTACGTTTTATTTACACTAAATGTGAATAAAACATTCTTCTCCCTTTTTATATTTATTTACACAAAATGTAAATGAATGTGATCTTTTTCTATACAAATTTATTTACACTAATTGTAAATAAAGTTCATTTTCCCTTTTCTTATTTATTTACTCTATATGTAAATAAATGTTACTTTTCCTTTTTCTATTGTTTACACTAAATAAATGAAACTTCTTATATTCTTTATTTATTTACACTATATGTAAATAAATATAACTTTTCCTATTTCTGATTTATTTACACTACATGTAAATAAATATACTTTTACTATTTCTTATTTATTTAACAATGAAAATAAGGTGTTCATTCTTTTCATTTACACAAGTAAATGTAAATAAAATAGCATCACAAATTTTTTGCTTTTTCCAATTACTAAAATTTGTACTTTTTCTAATGATCCAAATTTTATTCATTTTCTAATGATCAAAATCTGATCTCTTCCTAATGATCAAAATTTGATCTTTTCCTAATGATCACAATTTTGACTTTCAACTAAAGTTTTCCTTTTTATCTACATATGAAATGCAAATAAAATTCAATTGCTAAACTTGTTTCATTTTTATTTACCTATGAAAGGTATCAATAAGGTTCAATCCCTAACTTTGTTCTTTTATTTACAAAGAAAAATGCAAATAAGATTTCATCGCTAATTTGTACTTTTATTTACATAGAAAAATGTATATAAAGTTTCAATGTTTAATTCCTACTTTTATTTACATAGAAAAATGTATATAAAGTTTCAATGTTATGTTTTGCTCTTTTTATATTTACAAAGAAATGTAAATAAAATTCTATGTCATGTTTTGTTCTTTTTATCCTACATAGAAAATGTAACTAAATATCATCTCAAAATTTGTTCTTTTTATTTACATATAAAATGTAAATAAAATTTCATTGTTACATTTGTTCATTTTTATTCACATACGGAATGTGAATAAAAGTTCATTGCTAATATTGTTCATTTTATTCACATAAGGGATGTGAATAAAATTCTATCATCAAAATTGTTATTTTTATTCATACAAGAAATGTGAATGAAGTTCTATCACTAAGTTTTCTCTTTTATTTACAAAGGAAATGTAAACAAAAACACTTTTTCAATAATCAAGTTTTGACCCTTTTTATTTACAAATGTAATGTAAATAAAATCACTTTTTCATATTTCAAGTTTTGACCTTTTTCTTTTATTTACAAAGAAATGTAAATAAAATAATCTAGTGTTTGATAACCAAATTTTGATCTTTTTCTTTTATTTACAAAGGAATGTAATAAAATATCGACGTATTAACATAGCGCTAAAAATAAGGTTCCACTTCGATGTCATGACGTCACACAAATTATAAGTTTTGATTTCAATGTGATAACACTACGCTAGATATAAGGTTCATTTGCTAATATGTTAACACAACGCTACAAATAAGGTTCGTCTTCTAATATGTTAACACATCGCTACAAATAAAGTTCATTTTCTAATATGTTAACACAACTCTACAAATAAAGTTCATTTTCTAATATGTTAACACAACGCTACAAATAAAGTTCATTTTCTAATATGGGATAACATGAAATGACAAAACATATTTCTTTTTATGTTTGAATTGATAAAATAGATCAACTCAAAAGAGGCAAAGAGTGATAACATAATATATGACACTCATATTTCTTTTTATTTCTGAATTGGTAAAATAGATCGATTCAAAAGAAGCAAAAGTGATAACATAATATGTGACAATCATATTTCTTTTTATTTTTGAATTGATAAAATAGATCAATTCGAAATAAGCCCAAGTGATAACTTAAGATGACAAATCCTATTTCTCTTATTTTTGAATTAATAAAATAGATCAATTCAAAATAAACAAAGGTGATATCATAACATGATTAATACACATGGATCTACAACTACCCATTATAACACATATCAATCCATCATCAACATGTCGTAAACAAAATAGAACTGAAGCATAAACATTGTGATTATTACAACGCAAACAAATAAATTAAATTAATTAATTAATTTAGACAAAGGAATCTCACATTCGTTCGTGATTTAGTCCAAAATTCCAACAGTCCAGAATTGTCACGTTTCAGTTCAAAGTCGTAGATCTAATCAATACGATCACAACGTCGCTGAAATCATCGAATTCCGCATTGAAATGAATTAGTTATGGTTAAATTAAGTTTGGAAAACATTTTTAAATAAATTATTTAAATAATTAGTTAAGGATTAACCTATCTTCTTCTTTACAGAAGCTCGGCCGTGCCTTTCAACATTTGTTCGATCCTAGGTCAAGGAATTTCAACCAATTGATGCAGCGATTCGAAGATCAGGGAGTGCCACAGTGGAGAGCAACCAATGGCGCACCAGGGGGCCCACCTGCGACAGGTGCGATCGCACCCTGGGATGGTAGCTTGGCGGCGTTCGGCCGGAGTTTAGGTGTGTGAAGCTCAGCGATCGGGCCTCTAGGTGATGATCTAACCGTATGGAAATGAAGGAGGTGGAAATCTCTTCGATATGGTGTATGTGAGGGGGTCTAATTTGAGGAGATGGAAGAGAAATTGAGGAAGAAGGATCGGAGAAGGATGGCCATTGTTTAAGGAGGCGGCGGCTAAGAAGAAGGATGAATAGTAGTTTAGGGTTTAAATTTTCCTATCTTTATACCATTTTCTATGTATTTTTACAATTAAATCCAAATCTTCTTAACCGTTTCGAATCCAGTCCAGAAAAAGGTGTCCCTAGCCAATAGCCCATATTCCGGATCCAACGGGACAGGTCCCGTCAGCCTAAACGGCTGTCTATGGCCTATTTTATTTAAATTCAATAATTAAATCCTTTATTAATTTAATTCGTCCACATAAATAAATTCACCAAGGTCACATACGGACTCAGAAAAATACAGAAAAAATATATTTGGCTTCGTTATGATGATACGGTCCTAACAAAACTAATTTCGTCGAATTCTGAGACTGTTTGAAAAATGGCTATTTTTCAGTCGATTAAATTTAGGGTGCGTTTTTTACAGGTCCCTATTAAGTTTCAAAATAGATAAAAAACCCGGTGATAAAAACAATATAAAATACATCCCTATTTTTGAAATTCCTCTAAAAACATTCCAACTCTACCCTTGCGCAATTAAAAAACTTTCCAACTTTGATTTTTCATCATTTAATCATTCAAAACATACCTTTAATCTCGCTCAAAACACTATTTCCATGATTCTACAAAACCATCAATAAAAAAATCGCTGTTGAACTTTTCAATTTTTTTTTTAAAACGCGTTGAACACTCAAAAGCCGTTGGTCATAATTTTAATGAAGATCATGAAAATATTCAAAAAAATTGCACACTTATATGCAAAAATGATCAGTAGTAGTTTCCTAATAAGCATATTTACAGTTTAATATTTTGCAGGTACTACTTGTTTCTTACAGTATAGACATGCAAAAAATTTTGTACAAATGAGGCGAATGAACATTCAAAAAAACTGCATACATTTATTCAGATATAACAAATATTTGCATACATTTCAGCTTGAATAAATGACGGGTAAGTAAAAACAAATTTACAACAAAATACTGAATTGATTGTATTACATCACGTAAATGTTTACAACAAATGGTAAAAGTTTACAACAAATGTAACAGAACTAATGTAGCAGAACTAATGGTCTTTTGAAGAACAAGTTCTTTTGTTATGGCCCAGCTTACTCCACAAACCACTTCTAGTACTCCTTGTAAAATCACCTGCAGATTTTAATTTTTTGATGAAAATGGACGACCAGGCATTCATGTACATTTCGGAGGAGCTATAATAGCAATAGCAACAGAACTATAAAAAAAAGACGAATATAACAACTAACATTCCCAAGCTTCAACAACATTAATACACCAATAATCGCAGGAACATGCAATTTTTTAAATGAATGAACGATCAAATTAGATTGATATAAATATATGCGTAAAATTCAGCAAAATAACAATAATATCTGCATATTTATATGCGTACAATTCATCAAAATAACAATAATGTTCTAACAATATGTTTTTCTTCGTGTCTGGTAAAAAGTTGCATACAGATATGCATATATTTAGAATATATGCATATTCGTAGGCAAATTTTTAAAAGAAATGTTGAAAATAGATCTTTAAAATATATGCATATTTGTATGCATATATCAAGAATATATGCATACTTATACTCAACTTTTCTGATCACATGCAAACCCAAATGTTCTGACAATAATTTCTTGCGTGAATTTGTCGGAAAACATACAATTTTTTAAAATATATGCATATTTGTATGTATATATCTATAAAATATGCATACATATACTCAACTTTTCTGAGCACATGCAAACCCAAATGTTCTAACAAAAGTTTCATACTTGAATTTGTCGAGAAACATGCAATTTTTTAAATGAATGATCGATCAAATTAGATTAATATAAATATATGCTTAAAATTCAGCAAAATAACAATAATATCTGCATATTTATATGCGTACAATTCAGCAAAATAACAATAATGTTATAACAATATGTTTTTCTTCGTGTCTGGTAAAAAGTTGCATATAGATATGCATATATTTAGAATATATGCATATTTGTAGGCAAATTTTTAACAGAAATGTTGAAAATAGATCTTTAAAATATATGCATATTTGTATGCATATATCAATAATATATGCATACTTATACTCAACTTTTCCGATCACACACAAACCCAAATGTTCTGACAATAATAGACATGCATGATTTTTTTTTAATCGTCAGTAAACATTTACATATCTTTTATTACTGAAAAATAGAAAAGTTTGATTTCGGTTCATGAATCGATTTACAGATCTGAATAAATTACTAAAAAATAACTAATTAACTCAAAAATAACTAATTACCCAACTAATCAAATCATCAACAGTTTTAATACTGAACATATATCAAAAATAATATTATAAAAAAAATGAAATATGAAAAACACAAATTTAGCAAAAAAAAGTAGATACGAACCTGCTCTGAAATGTCGAGACCAGTGCCTTCTTTCCAACAAAACTTCTTCAGTAACTACAAAATCCAACAACAGAAAAAACATTGAACAATCATAATCGAATAAAACTGAAAATCGTACCCCTAGATACAAATACCTTAAATCCGACATTTGATGAATCAATTGCCTTAGAGCTCGAACAATATCCCTCGCAGTCCATCCGACGTCTTTTTTCTTAGATTTGTAGCTCGTAAAAAAAAATCATGACACCTCATTCTTCATGTTTTGTTTTGTGCCCTATTTGTAGTTGCGCTGCCTGAAGATAAAAGAGCGGACGGACGTTGTCCATTGTTGATTTCCAAGGAGAGCGAAGGGATCACTAATTGATTCTAGAAAGGAGAAAGGAGAAGATGATGGCGCCGCCATGACTCAGAAAAATATTAACGATGAAAAAAATGAAACCCTAATACGTGTTTAGACCGAAACTTAATTACATCGTTAATTAGAGGAAAAGGGCATTTCGGGTAAAAAAAGAGCCGTTGATTGAAAATAGGGATGAATTTACATGTTTCAAAAGGGGAGGATGTGAGCCTAATTAAGTTTAGTTTTAAGGATGTGAGTCTAATTTTCACTTAAATTTAACTGAATTGAACAAAACACAGTTTCTTTCGCCACGCTCACATACTAACTTGAAAAATTCTAAAAATTGAAACCAAGCAATAATTTGACATTCCGGTTCCAACAAAAGTGGTTTCGTCGAGAACAGAGATCGTTTGAAAATTGACTATTTTCACTGGCTTTAATATTATTTATAAATGAAAATTTTAATTTCTGCCACACTTTTCCACCAAATTATTTAAAATAAAATTTTTAAATTGGTTCGGATTTTCCGGTTCGTTACAATCTCCCTCACTTAAGAGTTTTTTCGTCCTCGAAAAGGAAACAAAGGAAAGTAGGAAACAAGACGAAAAATGTAAATTGTGGTAAATGTACCTTAACCCAAGAGTTATTCGGAGATGTCCACTCTGCACTTGGGGTAATCCTTTTTGATGCTATCCTCTATCTCCCAAGTAAAGTCTCTAGGATCCCCACTCCACTGCACATTGACTAGGTGGATTCTCTTGTTCCTCAACACTCGGGTTTCTTTGCCAACGATTTTCACTGGGTCCCTCTTTACTGTTAAGCTCGGCGTAATCTCTAATTCTTATTGTGTTGCTTCCTCCACAACTAAGTCTGGGTCATGAACATGTTTGCGGAGTTGAGACACATGAAACACATCATGCACCCCAGACCACCAGTCAGGCAGCTGCACTCTATAAGCGAGAGTACCAATCCTTTCGAGAATAGGAAATGGACCAATGAATCTCGGTGCCAACTTTCCCGTCTTCCCAAAACAAATCACGCCTCTCAAAGGAGAAACCTTCAAGTATCCTCGATCACCAACAGAGAATTCTAGATTTCTTCTTCGCTGGTCTGCATAGCTCTTCTGTCGGCTCTGAGCAGTCAACAGGCGCTTCTTAATCAAGTCAACCATATCTGATGATTCACGAACCATGTCGGGGTCCAAGACTAGTCGATTGCCTGACTCCACCCAACATGCCGGAGATCTGCATGGTCTGCCATATAGTAATTCAAACGGTGACATCTTCAAGCTTGCTTGGTAGCTATTATTATAAGAGAATTCCACCAAGTGCAAGTGATCCTCCCATGAACCGCCATAATCAAGAATGCAAGCTCGCAACAAGTCTTCTAAAATACGGTTCACCCTCTCAGTCTGGCCATCTGTCTGAGGGTGATAGGCAGTGCTCAGATTCAACTTGGTCCCAAGCTCTTCTTGGAAAGCTTCCCAGAATTTGCTAGTAAATATAGGATCTCGATCACTAACAATGCTTTTGGGAACACCATGTAGTCTGACAATCTCTTTAAAATAAAGTTGTGCCAAACTTCGAGCTGTTCTGTTGGACCTGACAGGGATGAAATGGGCAGACTTTGTTAAGCGATCCAAAATCACCCATATGTTATCATTCCCTTTTCTGCTTCGGGGCAAGCCATCTATAAAGTCCATAGAAATTTCCTCCCATTTCCAACCTGGAACTCCCAGTGGTTGCTACAAACCGGCCAACTTCTGTTGATCACTTTTAACTTGCTGAAAAGTGGTACATCTAGCAACGTAAATAGAAATATCTCTCTTCATCGCTTTCCACCAATAGGTGCGCTTAAGATCATGGTACATCTTGTTTACACCTGAATGGACGCTGATTTAAGATTTGTGGCACTCATTGATAACTTCTCTTTTTAGCTCAGCAATGTCTGGCACACAAATTCGCCCTTGCAATCTAAGGGTCCCATTACTGTCAATTTGGAAACTTGAGGCCTCGCCCTTTCAAACTCGCTCACAAAGCTTCTGGATAAATTTATCATTCTTCTAAAGAGCAGAAATTTTATCAATCAAAGTAGGAGTGATAATGAGACTGGCGAGAATGAGATTGTCGCTATCTGCATTCTTTCTACTGAGTGCATCGGCTACAACGTTGGTTTTCCCTGGAGTATATAGGATATCCAGGTCATATGATGCAAGAAATTCAACCCAGCGTTGTTGCCTCATATTCAAATCTCTTTGGGTAAAAAGTTGTTTCAAGGATTTGTGATCTGTGTTAATTTCGAACTTCTCACCCAAGAGATAATGCCTCCATAATTTTAGAGCAAACACAATAGCCACTAGCTCAAGATCATGCATGGCGTAATTCTTCTCATGCGGTTTCAGCTGGCGGCTAGCGTATGCGACTACTCTGCCTCTTTGCATCAGCACCGCACCAATACCTTAAATAAATAAGGGATAACATGTTAAAATGAGATTTGACGTTAAAGGAAAATGTTATCTCTGACATGTTGATTTATAAAAGAAACAATCTTGTTTAGAAGCATTGGTCCAGACCTTCAAATCCTGATTGCCATCTATAATGGTCAACACAGGAGCATTGGTCAACCTCCTTTTTAGATCTTGGAAGGTTGTCTCGCATTCGGGTGTCCAATTGAATTTCGTATGCTTCTTGGTCAGGTTTATCAATGGACAAGCTACCTTCGAAAAATCTTTGACAAATTTTCGATAATAACCAGCCAGTCCTAAGAAACTTCTGACCTCTGTAGGAGTTCTAGGCTGCTTCCACTCTTGGATGGCTGTAATCTTTCCTGGATCTACTGAGATGCCTTCTTTTGATACAACATGGCCGAGGAATTTCACCTCTTCTTTCCAGAATATGCATTTGGAGAATTTGGCTTTCAGCACATTTCTTCGCAAAATCTCCAAGACTTCTCTTAGATGTTGTTCGTGCTCAGCAGTGGATTTAGAAAAGATGAGGATGTCATCGATGAACACGAGCAAAATTTATTTAAAACATCTCTGAACACTCTATTCATCAGATCAACAAAGTATGCTGGAGCATTACAAAGACTGAAGGGCATTACTAGCCATTCATAAAAGATATCCGGTCCTCTGAAAGCAGTTAAAGGCACACACTCCTCTACGATGCGAAGTTGATGGAAACCTGTAGCTAGGTCCATCCTAGAGAATACTCGTGCTCCATGCAAGCGGTCAAGAAGGTCATCAATACGTGGCAGTGGATATTTGTTCTTCAACGTTTGTTTATTAAGGTCACGGTAGTCCACACTTAGCCTGAGGGTACCGTCTGACTTTGGGACAAACACCACTGCTGCGCCCCATTCTAAGAAGCTAGGTCTGATCAAACCTTTCCACAAAAGCTGTTTGGTTTGATTTCTCAGCTCCTCTTTTTCTTTTGGCAACATTCTCCGAATAGGATGTGCGACAGGCCTTGCATTCGGAGCTAAGTCAATTCTGAAGCTGATTTCTCTATGCGCGGGTAAACCCTCAACTTCTTTGAATACATCAGCGTACTCTTTGATGACAGGGATATCCTCAATAGAAGTAGGGGCAACTTCTAGAGAAGACCAGAATGCTTTTCTGTTGGTGGCTGAGCCATGGCATGGGATACATACATCACTCGAGTTTAGTTTTAACTTTGACAACCCTCTCAGCACATTTGACTTCAGCCCCATGCCTCGATAACCAATCAATCCCAAGGATAACATCATACCCAGAGAAATTCATAACAATTAGATTTATAGGGAATTGGTAGCAAGAGTAGGAGATCGACACTCTACAGTATTTGTCGAGGATAAGAGAACCTCCTATCGGACTATTGGCTCTAATCAACTCTTTAAGTTTTCTCGGTTTCAGTTTCAACTTTTTAATTGCATCATTAGAAATAAAGCTTCGTGCAACACTAGTATCAAATAAGACAGTAATAGGGATGTTTTTAATATTAAGAGTACCTCCTAAGACATCGGGTTTACCTGGCCCCTCGGTAGGAGCTGGTGCATCCGCTCCTTCGTAAACATGTGCCACTTCAGTTTTCTTCAGTAGGGGACAGTTTTTGGCAAAGTGCCCCGACTTATGGCAGTTATAGCAATCCTGAGTGTTCCTGGGGTTCTGACCACGATCCTGAGAATTCTGGCCATGATTCTGAGAACTCTGGTTACGATTCTGGCTAGGTCCTGATTCGTTCCTCTTGACCATTTTTGGAGCTTTACACTCGAAATCAAAATGGCCAATCTTGCCGCAATTATAGCATGTCACCTTGCTCCTGTCGCTCTTCTTCCCTTGGGGCTTAGCGGTAGAAGAATTGCTTGCCTCCAGTTTCTTGTTAGCCTGTTCCTTCTAGTCGTTGCCTTTACTTTTCACTCTATCCTGCGGTCCAGACTCGTCATTCTCCTCGTAGCGGCAAGCCATCTCTACTACTTCATTGAATGGGAGCTTGATATGAGCAGTGACTCGGTTCAAATATTTCTTTGCAAGACCCTTGATGAATTTTTTATTTTTCTCTACTGGATCTTGAATCAACCCAGGAGCATATCGTCAAAGCTCATCAAACTTCCTCACATACTCAGAAACAGTCATATTCCCTTGTTGTAGGTTAACGAACTGCTCGCGTAGGCGCTCTCTTGCTTGTGGGGGAACATACTTTTCATTGAAAAGTTCTTTAAATTTTGCCCAAGACATATTGGCCACGTCATTGCAGATCTTGACTATATCCCAGCAATGCCCAGCTTCATCCTTTAATTGCCATACTGCCAGGAAACGCTTTCACTGATCTTCTAATTCTAAGCCCTCTAGGATCTTTTCACAGTCCTTAAGCTATGCCTCTGCCTGAATCGCAGACTCTCGCCCCGTGAAAGGTACACCTCCTAGATTTCTGAATTTCTTTGACATTCTCTCCAAGTCGAAGGGCTGTGGAGGTAGAGGTGGTTGTGCTACGACCTCTGAAGTAGGCTGTTCTTGTGTAATGGGGGTCTCGTCTCTAATTTGCCCTCTAGCTCCCCTCGGGCTCCTCCTCTGGCCTCGCCTCGAGTTCCACCTCGGGCTCCACCCCGGGCTGTTCATGCTCTGGTATCCATTTAAATCAGTCTGTACCATCAAGGAAAGAGTCAGACCAATAGAAATGAAAATTTCCAAATAAAATAAAATAAGGTAAGGACAAGATGAAAAGACAATGATGTAATGACTAATAAATATGTGCTATTCTGCTGTGCTCATTCTAGGACATTACTAGTCCTATCTCTAATGAGCTACTCGCCTTAGAATAATGTTATATTCCGAAGCTAAGGTTAACCTTTGGCTCCGATACCAACTGTGATGACCCCAAACTTCCGTTGACCGAAAGTAAGGATGATCATTTGGAATACAACATATTTATAACCACAACAGATCTCAGATAATATCATAACACATAATTATTGCAGCGGAAAAGATATAAGTCATAAACTTCACATCAACAGAACCACAGAGTGCACAGTTTACAAGATACAACTTAGCAAAATAAAAGTCCGAATCAAAGGAAATAAGTTTCCAAGGAAATCGGTCTAAACTCCATGACGTACATCAAAATACAAGGTAGACTAAAGTCTCTAAAGCAAAAGATAAAGATAAAAGAGAGTCTTCGTCTTCTCCTTCCAAGCAGTCTTCAATCCAGAAAATGTCTCCCTAAGAACCTGTCATTTGGCTGCCCTTGTAAAGAGAGGGCACCCGAGTTTGCAAAGTGAAACAAACATCGAGTCAGTCATGGGACTGGTATGAGAAATCTTTCTATACTAACTATCAATATGGCGAATCACAGGACCACGCCGCTAACGCGGAACGGGTTTACTCCATTGGATTGCCAGTGCATAATTTAATAAAGTTTATACAAAAACAACGAAATGACTTTTGTAAAATGAAACCATCATAAGTCTCAAGTCCTATCACACAATGCAACGCAAACAGGAGGATAGAGTTTTCCCTTATGATGATCAAACATGCTTAATACGTGTAAAATAATATTTTTATATTTATATTAGTGTCTAAGCAGTATTAAAATACTTCAATATAAATGGATCAATCCTAGACGGCATAGTACCCCATCCTACTATGTCGCCGTATATAAGTTTACAATCAAGACCGTAATGTCGTATTGGAGATTGGTTTTCTATCATGAAATCGAGGCTAGGGATCATCCTCTCCGATTCGAGACACTCTAGCAAATGCCTCGGGATCACACCTATGGGCAACCCTTGGATCTTCAGGGCCGGTCACCACCTAACGGTGGTGGATTAATTATGCCTGAACACACGTTTCCCGGTGCCTTTGGACCTACAGTATGACCACTTCCGGCCTATAAAACCCGAGGTATCTCAATCCATCATCCACATAAGTAAAATACCGGCTAGTTTAAGCACCGGCACTACCCATAGCTAGAAAGAAACGTGTGCAATCCCTGCAGTCCTAATCCCGTTTTCGAATCATACCGGGGTGTGAGGCTCGCGAAGTCACGCTATACTCAAAGCTATGCCTAAACAGGCTATGCTTTGATCATCAACCACAAGGCCTGCTTTTCAACAAAGCCTTGATCATTGCATCTTGGCGTGCCACATTGGCAATTCACGCCATGTGATCGACAACTATTACTATATACCAGGTTGTTAAGATGAGAATAAATTCTCCACCACCAAACAGACATATATTAATACAAATCGATTTAATTGCATGGAATGAATTCCAACGTCAGACACGCATCCATTTACAAGTCTGTTCTGGGTTTGAACAGAACCGGAGACACCTGATAGGTCCTCGCTTATCCGGACAATCAACACATTCGTCCGGACAACTACTACGTCAAACCCGTCCTGGGAGTAAGTCAGTCCAAAGCATCAGTAGTCATCGTCCATTCGATGTGAAGATCGCCGGTTTTCAACCAACGTCTTCTTATATATTTGATTTAATCGCCGTGCAATTATTTGAAATAAGTTAAACTCGGTCTTTTCAAATAATTGTCGCATAATTATCATTTAAAACATTTCATATATATTTATAACTATTTATCGCTATTTTTATTTATTTGAAAATAGCTCAAAATAAATAAAGGACGCTTCGGGTCAGTGGGCTGCCCTGGCGCTGTTTTTACCAGATTTTGATTTACACATATCTTGAAATCTAATCGTCGGATTTTGAAAATTTTTATATCGTTGGAAAGCCCTTCCCAAAAGCGGTCCTAACGGTTCCGATTTTGGGAAAATCCAACTGTCGGATCTTTCGGTATAATCGTTTAAAGTTACGATTGCCGATATGCGAACTGCCGCGCGCGTTTCGTTTTAATTTTGTATATATATATATATATGTAAATATGAAATTATATCGTTTGATGATTTCAACTATAAAAACCCCTTCTTTTTATCGCATCTAAAATGACGATAAATATATTACTTATATTTCTCTTCTCTTATTTACCTTTAACATATAAATGAAATGTACCTTTCTTTTTTCTATGTTTTTATTCATATTTAAAAAGTAAATAAAGTATCACTCTTTCTAATTCATGTTTTTCTCCAAATAATACTGTACTTTATATTTCTGTTTTTATTTGCAAATACTTTGCAAATAGAAAGTATAATTCCTTCCTATGTTTTGTTTGCACCTAGAAATACAAACAAAATATGTAATCTTTTCTTTGTCATATTTTATTAACACTAGATATGAATAATATATCCCTTTCTGAGTTTACGTTTTATTTATACTAAATGTGAATGAAACATTCTTCTTCCTTTTTATATTTATTTACACAAAATGTAAATGAATGTGATCTTTTTCTATACAAATTTATTTACACTAATTGTAAATAAAGTTCCTTTTCCCTTTTCTTATTTATTTACTCTATATGTAAATAAATGTTACTTTTCCTTTTTCTATTGTTTACACTAAATAAATGAAACTTCTTCTATTCCTTATTTATTTACACTATATGTAAATAAATATAACTTTTCCTATTTCTGATTTGTTTACACTACATGCAAATAAATATACTTTTACTATTTCTTATTTATTTAACAATGAAAATAAGGTGTTCGTTCTTTTCATTTACACAAATAAATGTAAATAAAATAGCATCACAAATTTTGTTCTTTTTCCAATTACTAAATTTTGTAGTTTTTCTAATGATCCAAATTTTGTTCATTTTCTTATGATCAAAATTTGATCTCTTCCTAATGATCAAAATTTGATCTTTTTCTAATGATCACAATTTTGACTTTCAACTAAAATTTTCCTTTTTATCTACATATGAAATGCAAATAAAATTCAATTGCTAAACTTGCTTCTTTTTTATTTACCGATGAAATGTATCAATAAGGTTAAATCGCTAACTTTGTTCTTTTATTTACAAAGAAAAATGCAAATATGATTTCATCGCTAATTTATACTTTTATTTACATAGAAAAATGTATATAAAGTTTCAATGTTTAATTCCTACTTTTATTTACATAGAAAAATGTATATAAAGTTTCAATGATATGTTTTTCTCTTTTTATATTTACAAAGAAGTGTAAATAAAATTCTATGTCATGTTTTGTTCTTTTTATCCTACATAGAAAATGTAAATAAATATCGTCTCAAAATTTGTTCTTTTTATTTACATATAAAATGTAAATAAAATTTCATTGTTACATTTGTTCATTTTTATTCACATACGGAATGTGAATAAAAGTTCATTGCTAATATTGTTCATTTTATTCGCATAAGGGATGTGAATAAAATTCTATCGTCAAAATTGTTATTTTTATTCCTACAAGAAATTTGAATGAAGTTCTATCACTAAGTTTTCTCTTTTATTTACAAAGGAAATGTAAACAAAAACACTTTTTCAATAATCAAGTTTTGACCCTTTTTATTTACAAATGTAAGGTAAACAAAATCACTTTTTCGTATTTCAAGTTTTGGCATTTTTCTTTTATTTACAAAGAAATGTGAATAAAATAATCTAGTGTTTGCTAACCAAATTTTGATCCTTTTCTTTTATTTACAAAGGAATGCAATAAAATATCAACGTATTAACATAGCGCTAAAAATAAGGTTCCACTTCGATGTCATGACATCACACAAATTATTAGTTTTGATTTCAATGTGGTAACACTACGCTAGATATAAGGTTTATTTACTAATATGTTAACACAACGCTACAAATAAGGTTCGTCTTCTAATATGTTAACACAACACTACAAATAAAGTTCATTTTCTAATATGTTAACACAACGCTACAAATAAAGTTCATTTTCTAATATGTTAACACAACGCTACAAATAAAGTTCATTTTCTAATATGGGATAACATGAAATGACAAAATATAATTCTTTTTATGTTTGAATTGATAAAATAGATCAACTCAAAAGTGGCAAAGAGTGATAACATAATATATGACACTCATATTTCTTTTTATTTCTAAGTTGGTAAAATAGATCGATTCAAAAGAAGAAAAAGTGATAACATAATACGTGACAATCATATTTCTTTTTATTTTTGAATTGATAAAATAGATCAATTCGAAATAAGCCCAAGTGATAACTTAAGATGACAAATCATATTTCTCTTATTTTTGTATTAATAAAATAGATCAATTCAAAATAAACAAAGGTGATATCATAACATGATTAATACAAATGGATCTACAACTATCCATTATAACACATGTCAATCCATCATCAACATGTCGTAAACAAAATAGAACTGAAGCATAAACATTGTGATTATTACAACGCAAACAAATAAATTAAATTAATTAATTAATTTAGACAAAGGAATCTCACATTCGTTCACGATTCAGTCCAAAATTCCAATAGTCCAGAGTTGTCCCGTTTCAGTTCAGAGTCGTAGATCTTGTCTGTACGATCACAACATCGCTGAAATCATCGAATTCCGCGTTGAAATGAATTAGTTATGGTTAAATTAAGTTTGGAAAACATTTTTAAATAATTAGTTAAGGATTAACCTATCTTCTTCTTTATAGAAGCTCGACCGTGCCTTTTAACATTTGTTCGATCCTAGGTCAAGGAATTTCAACCAATTGATGCAGCGATTTGAAGATCAGGGAGTGCCACAACGGGGAGCAACCAGTGGCGCACCAGGGGGCCCACCTACGACAGGTGCGATCGCACCCTGGGGTGGCGGCTTGGCTGCGTTCGGCCGGAGTTTGGGGGTGTGAAGCCCGGCGGTCGGGCCTCTAGGTGATGATCTAACCGTATGGAAATGAAGGAGGTGGAAATCTCTTCGATATGGTGTATGTAAGGGGGTCTAATTTGAGGAGATGGAAGATAAATTGAGGAAGAAGGATCGGAGAAGGATGGCCATTGTTTAAGGGGGCGGCGGCTGAGAAGAAGGATGAATAGTAGTTTAGGGTTTTAATTTTCTTATTTATACACTATTTTCTATGTATTTTTACAATTAAATCCAAATCTTCTTAACCGTTTTGAATCCAGTCCATCAGAAGGTGTTTTCTAGCCAATAGCCCATATTCCGGATCCAACGGGATAGGATCCGTCAGCCCAAACGGCTGTCTATGGCCTGTTTTATTTAAATTCAATAATTAAATCCTTTATTAATTTAATTCGTCCGCATAAATAAATTCACTGAGGTCACATACGGACTCAGAAAAATACAGAAAAAATATATTTGGCTTCGTTATGACGATATAGTCCTAATAAAACTAATTTCATCGAATTCTGAGACTGTTTGAAAAATGGCTATTTTCCGGTCGATTAAATTTAACTGAATTGAACAAAACACATTTTCTTTCTCCACGCTCACATACTAACTTGAAAAATTCTAAAAATTGAAACCTAGCAATAATTTGACATTCCGGTTCCAACAAAAGTGGTTTCGTCGAAAATAGAGATAGTTTGAAAATTGACTATTTTCACTGGCTTTAATATTATTTAAAAATGAAAATTTTAATTTCTGCCACACTTTTCCACCAAATTATTTAAAATAAAAAATTTAAATTGGTTCGGATTTTCCAGGTCGTTACACATCACCAAAATAATTTCCTAAGACAAGAGGGTATAAACTTATTTCTAAATTCATTTGAAAACAATTTTTATATGAAACATCTTTTAAATTATAAATATATTATTTCAAACCATTTGCAAAACAATATTACAAAATCACCCGAAATTAAATTCTCAAATTCATATTTAGTTTCTTATTTCATTGCCAATTAATTTTCAATATTCCATTATCAATTTATTTTTAATATTTATTTCTTAAATCATTCAATATTCAATAGTTCTAAATTATTGATTAATCGAGTAATAAATGATGAAAAATTAATATTATTATCAACAAAATCAAAATTCATACATTTTCAAATAATTCTATATATATATATATAACATAATTCATAACAATATTATGTCAATGAGTCATATTCAAGTGTTTAGAAATCCTTATCGATGCTTTGGCATCCCAAGTACCAACCAGAATTTATAAATACTCAACGGAACAAACCGACACAATACAAAATCATTTTATATCAAAATTAAAAGTACGTTCTCTCATATACACTCAACTCATTCTAAAGTATCACTACCCTATCTCTAATAAGTTAATCCCAAATAGAGCCAAGGTTTTCGCTAAACCAAAGCTCTGATACCAAATGTAACATCCGAGATTTTTGACCATTCAAATCGACAATGATCCTCAATGTCGACTTAAACAAATCAAAAATATAGATAGTTATTGGGATTAAAAAAAGACAAAGAAAAAACAATCGCAAAATCTCAGAGCGAAAGGACAAAATATAATAAATAAATAAATAAATAAATAACAGTTCATGAAGCTGTTAAAACATATGTTTGATTATACTTTACAACAATTATCGGAGTTAACTATAATAATCATACCAATATTTGCAGTGAAAATAAATATTAATACTTCTGGCAAGCTCCATCTTCATCTTCAAAACTTGCCTTCGATAACAGAAACTCAAGTTGAGCCGAGCGTATTGCATGAAAAGAAAACTAATATATGAAATAACATGAGTGTTATGGGTGCAGAAATCTAAAGAAGTATTATGGAAAATTCGCAAATGATTTTGGAAAAAATGAAGCTATCGTAAGCTCGTCCCACATCACACAATGCAAGCGCACACCAAATGAGCGAGTTTTGTCTTACGATAATCAAACATGCTTTCATACGTGAAAATCTTCTTTTAATACTATTATTAGTGCATAGTGTTGGAAACCATTTCGCAAATAAATATATTAATCTTAGCAAGCATAACGACTATGCCCACATACATAATTTACAAACAAAAACGAAAGGCTCGTATTGGTTGTTGGATTCCAATATGATGGTTCCTGACACGAAAGATCAATCCGGAATTAGGTGCAACCTCACGGTTCATGGTTTTCATCCAGGCTCAGACACTAAACACCAGGTAAATCACCGGTTAACATCCAGACACGGACACTGAACATGTAACATCCCGGATTTTTGACAACGTGTTAAGACAAGAATCAAGGCAGAATTAAATGTTAAAATTTGGATCAGGGGAAACGGGCTATTCCATTGCGTTCGTCTCGGAAAAATACGCGAAATAGAGTCCGAGTTTTCGAAAATCGGAGTCCGTATGATCAAGATATGACCTCGCGAAGTTTCACGAAAAATTCGAAAACGAAAACAGATTCAAATTTCAGAATTCAGAAGAGGCGGGAAAATTTCCCGCCAGACCAGGGGAGGTCGACTGGGGAGTCGACCCCCTGCCCACCAGGTCGACTGGGGAGTCGACCCCAGGGTCGACCTGGGGGTCGACCTGCCTGGTCGGACCCAGGCAACCTGGTGCACTTGTTTTGCTGTTTGGCTCGGTTTTGGAGGCTTGTGACGATTTTTGAGAGCTTGGATCTATCCTAGGGTTAATCTAACGGCCTAAAACTACCCTAATCTCTATAAAAATACCCCCAGACTTGACTAAACCCTCATAAATCACTCTTGCAACAAAGTGCTGCCCAAATGCCAAGTGATCATGGCCTCCATCTCCAACTCCAAGAGACTATGCATGCAAATCGGATCTGAATGGAAAGGTGCAAGCTTGCTACACCAAATTGAGGCCAAATCAACGTTGCTATGGCGATTTCATGGCAGTTCTTCGTCACGACGATGCATACTCCTTCCCTAAGCCTCGCTATGTAAGTTCTAGCTACTTCTAGATCTAAATGGTAGTTTTGATCATGGCATGGAATAAAATGTGGTTAAACATGATTGTTATAACCTATGCGAGCCTAGTTTGCTCCTTTATCATGAACATATGACTTTGGGTTATGTTTTAGCGACTAAACCATGCTATTCGTGTTGCATTGGACTTAGTTTGCCATGCAAGATTGGACCTTTACTTGTAGTATGATAGCATGAACACTTAGAGCCACTTTGACTTGTGAAATAGTTGCATAAATTGGACTTGGGGGCTTATGCATGTAAATAAAACCAACCCCTTATGATATCATGTTTATGTAAGGTCAAATCCCGTTATGACAACATGCAAGTTTGTGAGCAAATTTCCTATGATAATATGCAAGTTTGTGGCCAAATCCTTTATGACATTATGCATGCTTATGGCCAATCCCTATATGACACTATCATGCATGTTTTAAGGCCAAACCCCATTATGAAACAAAAATGTGTGATCTTCTGAAAAGAAGAGAGCACACACACACACACACACACACACACACACACATATATATATATATATATATATATATATATATATATATATATATATATATATATATAAAGGGAAACTAGGCCAAACCCCATTATGATACCATGCATGTTTGGAGCTAATCCCTTTTGTGGCATCGTGCATGTTTTGGGGTCTATTTGTAGCCATAGTATACCTACTATGTTGACTAGCTTTCACTCAAGTGAAAACACGATTTTGGGGTAGTTAGATAAACATGAACATGACGCGAAATCTTGACGTGAATATGACATGAAAACTTGACTTGAGGTTACATGTGAACACGACATGTAAGTTGAACCAAAATGGGGGCATGACATGTGGAGTAAACATGGAACTTGAACTAGACATGGGAGGGTTGTAAGTGTAATATGACACTAGACCAAACGTGAAAGTGGCCAACTCGAGGTTGGGTTGAGTTTGTAGCATAAATCTACCCGGACCCGCCCGGCTTAACTAGTGGCTACAAACAATAGGACCCAATGTGAGAAGTTGGTCATGTCGCGCTTAAGACCCGAGGTTAGACTAAGTTGTGGTGTAAAACTACCCGGACCCGCCCGGCTTAACTAGTAACCACAACAAGGTCTAATGTGAGAGGTTGAAAGTGCATTAATTAAATTAATGCCACATGATAAGGTTAAGTAAATTTGACTAATGACACTTAACCGATATGACACGAATGGGTAGGTTAAGTTAAACCGGACTTGGTTCCTTAATGACACTTAACCATGCAAGACAATTAGGGGATGGGGTTAAGTAATTTACGCTTAACTAATCCGACTTGGTAATTAGATGGGGTTAAGTAACCTTCACTTAACTAATCTAAACATGGTAATTAGATGGGGTTAAGTAACTTAGACTTAACTAATCTAAACACGGTAATTAGATGGGGTTAAGTAACCTTCACTTAACTAATCTAAGCATGGTAATTCGATGGGGTTAAGTTAACCACTTAACCAATCTAAACTTGGTAATCCAATGGGGTTAAGTAACCAATACTTAACTAATTTAACATGATACTTTAATGGGGTTAAGTAACTTATACTTAACCAATTATACGTGATGATTTGATGAGGTTAAGTAACCTACACTTAACCAATCTAATACGTGGGTCTGGTAGGGTTAAGTCACAAGACCATTTAAATTAGGCTTAACCTTTGTATACGATTAGTGGATGGGGTTAAGTTAACCTATACTTAACCAATCCGACTTGATAATCTGATGGGATTAATATAATCTATGCTTAATCAATCTAACATGATAATCTGATAGGGTTAAGACAAATAAATACTTAACCAGTTTGACTTGATAAGGTTAAGTCATGAGCTTCTTGGTACACTTAACCAACCTGTAGGGATAAGCCTTGAACTTGAGTACTTAGCCGATCTTGACATGATTCGTAGGCGGGTTAAGTCATGAACTTGGATAACAACACTTAACCCATTTGACAAAACCCTAGCTCAGGGGACTAGGTTGGAAATCGTAGTTAACAAGGATAGTGGGAAGGGGAGCTAAGTGGTAAACCATAGTTAAGGGTAACTAAGTAATAATTCTTTGCTAAGTACATGAGACTAGTTCATAAAGAGATGAGTAACCTGGTACGGTAGGTCATCGCTTAGTATACGAGGAGGAGCAAGTTATCTGACTTGGATAAAAGCTCCAGCAAACTGGGTGACGAAGCGGAAGCTTCGGGGAACGTAAGGGTACTCTTGGTATCCCTCTGTGAGGTGGCAAGTGGTCCATGAAACCCAGCTTCACAAGGGTTAAGGTCTGCGGTAGAAGAGCCAAGAGTATGCCTTTGTTGCTATGCGAGCGACCTAAAGACTGGGATGGATTAGCGTGGAGTCGACGATACTTGATTTTTCCCCTGGATAGCATGTCGCCGACTACCTACCATCTTTAATCAATCGTGTACGTACGGAAAGGCAGGGAACTCCCAAAAGACCATATACTAGCTATCGAGTTATGGGTGAGGTTGGCTATCTGGAAATGGGCATCGATGGGCCTTAGTGTAGTTCTCATACATGATTTTTCTTGGATTGCCTTTCAGTAGTTGAGGGAGGGGTCACGTGGGACCATAGCCACGGGTACAAAAACAGACCTTGATATCTGCATCAGCAGACGACTTAAAGCTCCCGACCGAGTTCCGTATTTCTTGATTTGCCCTGGCACGGAACTCGGATGGCACATTGAGGAACATGTGCGTCTAGACATGGAAAACGATTCACGATACATACGCGGGATAAAGGGCGCGGTTGATGGGTGGCATAATCCCTAGTGGTCCTAGGTGGCCAAAACCCAAACCGAGACACAGAAACGTTCATTAGGTAGCATGATCCCTAGTGGTCCTAGGCGGCATAATTCCTAAGTGAACACGCGATAGTTCATGGTAAGGAAACATAACTAGATCAAGGGTAGCAGTCCAAAATAACTTCAAGGATAAAACGTTTACATGGGAAAGCCCGTATGGCCTACGGCAAAGGACTGAACTTATACATGGAAAGAAACATATGAGTTGGGAAAACCTACATATGCTATATATTAGGTCGACATGGACCATTACATGACATTGGGCAAGGGACATTCATAGTTAACACATGACGCGGGTTGGGATACTAGTACGAGAGGTGCAGAGCAAATATACATGTTAGGACCTTGAGAAATATACATGATAGATATCGTGGGAGGTTATACAGGATGGATACCTTGGGATATTATACTTGATAGGAACCTGACGATGTGATACCTTGATTTATCATGACACCGTAGTTTATCATGATATCTTAGTTTACCTTGCTACAGTAGTTCGGCCTGTTACCCTGGTTTAGTTTATCTATCTTGTCATCATCCTTATGTTTACTTTCAGTTTATGCATGTCATGTTACCTTTACCTGTTTTTATACTGGAAGTAGATAGGACTTACCAGTCTTTATGACTGACCCCGTTTTGTTTCGCCTCTTTGTCTTCCGTTTCCCCCCAGGTTTCAGGGAGGAAATGCTATTGATAGTTCAGACTTCTTCTGTTTGAAGGTCATCATGTATGGCTTGGACTTTTCTTGGCTATGGCTACTTTACTGTTTTACTTGGGGAATAATTCATGAAATGGTTTTATGCTTCTTTATTATTGCAAGACTGGTTTTGATGTATTCTAATGTAAAAAGGCTTTAGACCTTATTTTATAAGGTAATGAAATCTGTTTTACTTCCGCTGTTTTATATATGTTCTGTCTTGTAATATTTCTGTGCATGTTTACCTGGATAATGCTTCACCAAACCTAGTGCATTCCCTTTGTGAGTGACCCTAGCGGAGGTGGGGTGTTACAGAACATACCATTTTTTCGCAAGTTTCAAAGTAGATCTACCGCCGAAGCTTTCAAGTTTCAATAAAATGTGTACAACCTAACCGCCAGTTTACCATCAATCCGGGTGTGAGGTTCGTCGAAGTCACGATATATACAATGCTATCATCACTAGCTTATTTCATAACTTGAGTATGCCACATTGTCAATTTACAACATGTCACTGATTTCCATCGATACGTAACCTCTAAGCACGTAAACTTAGGGATGGAAATAATTTTATTTTCCACAATATGATATATATTAAAAGAAATTAGTGCTACGCAGTCAATTACAATGTCAGACACACAATCCATACAAGTCCATCCTTGGTCTGAACGGAACAAAATCCGAAAATCCTCAAATTTATTCAGACCTCATGCCACTTATAACCTCGTATTGAGTGATCAGCCCAATCGAGAGATGAACAATCAATCCAAATAAATCCAAAGATTCCCGGTCTTCATTCATCATTTCAACATCTCCAATTTGCTTTATAACATCGTATTATTAGTTGGAATGGTTTTCGAATATATATTCGATCCCAGTCTTTCCAAATAATAAGTGCATTTTTAAAACAATAGTCATGCCTCCAAATTTTCATAAAATATCGAGATTATTTAAACATCGATTTTTTATTCAAAGGGTAATATATTTTATTTCAAATTTCAACTTGAATCAGCGGTTTAAATCGAGGACAATTCCAATTTGGGAAGAATTTACATATATTTGAATAACTCAAAAAATAGATAATTATGAATTAAACCTTTTATGAATATATATATCAAAATAATTAGAGTATGATAAAATAATATAAATTACTATACATACATATATTAAATGTTTTACAAAAAAGAAAAAAATTGTAATAAATAATAAAACATAATTTATTTCAAAAATATAGGTATACATATAGTTAACTAATTTTAAAACATAATTGTTTCTCTGTCCCATTTCCATATTCACAATATATTTTGGAATAATTGTTTTAATAAATTCAATGAACATTTCGGTGTTGATATCAATGCAGTAACCAATTTCAATTCAAGCATCCGTCACAACCATTTCATCTAAACAACCAATATTATATCGTTTCACTAGTTAACAATTGTCAGTGTTTCAGACTAGCAATTAAATTTTGGATAAATAATTAAATGTCAATTCTAAACTAACTTGTGTGTCAAATTTAAGCAAACGTTAACAGTCAATCACAACCAGACAATCAAATTCATTTCATAATTTAATTTAATAAACATGGGAACAATTCAGTTAATTGTGAGCAAGAAATTCACTCACCTTGATTTCAAACGAGATTGAGAAGCAAATTTTAGCTCAAAAATTTAACTATCTCAGAATCAGTGCAAATCAGTGCCATCGCGAAGAGCTCGTCGATATGATTCTAGTGCAACAAACCGCGTGTCAATTGGAGATCATATGAAAAAGTTATACGCGTTTTACGGTATGAATTTCAATGTATAAAAAAAATAAACAAAAACGTACCTCACCCACTTAACTAATGCCACGTCATCAACCTTTTCTCTTCTTCTCCCCTGCGCATGAAAAGCTCCAGTAAATCAACGTTGCAAGAACCCACCTCCAACCTTCCTTCTCTCTTCCATATCTCATAACATACACAGCTATCCTTCAAACTGACAAAACTAACGAGCTTCTCTTCGCTTAAGCTTCCTACTCATCACCAACACCTACAACTCGCACCACTCAACTAAATCGCGATCTCATCACCTATAGCACATCATGCTACAGTGTTGCAACACTTTTTGTTCCGAAATCCCTCCAAAATTTGCCAAAAACTACTTTTCGATCTCACAAAACCAAAATCAAGCATATTTCCTTCTTTCCAACCACATTGTAACACCTCGGAATTTCCGACCAGTCAAAACTTAAAATTTTCAATTCAGAACACTCTTACATAATTTATAATAATTTTACAGTATTTTTCCATATTTTTAAAACATTAAAAATATATATTTATGGGTACGGTCGACAATTGCACTTACAACGTTCTTTTCTGAAACAGTATGAAACATAACTTGAAAATTATTCCTCGAAATTAAAATCTGCTTTCACTCATTTGAAAGCTTTTGTCAATATAAATCAAACATTCTTCGATCGGTGATTTAGATTCCAAAAGTTATAAGCGTTTAAAGTTTATAACTCAAATACGCGAATTGTCATTTTATGATAGCTCTATTTTAATCGAAATAATAATTATTCTCTGATACATTCAAAATACCTTAGATAACCCTTATATATTTATATAAACCCTCTAAATTATTTTGGGTTTAAAATTCAACTTTATTTCTTTTGTTGATAAAACGTCAGTATAGCTTAAATGATAAAACATGACTGATGCACCAACACAAAAGAAAAATATTTTTATGAATAAAGCAGCTGCATCACTACCTCTTGTGACTGCCTCCGTACCTTTATCTAATTGGGTAAGCAATTGGATACAGGATCAAGCCAACGTAATTCTTCTTTACAAAACATTTACCTTCAAAATACTCTTTATATCATGTAGAGATTCTCAAAAGTAATCTTAAATCACTTTTATTTAATATTAAATAAAATTCTAAATTAATTCTAAACTCAAATAATTTCAAACTAAAATTTGAAATTAAAATCCTGTCCATTGGATCAGTTAGGGATAGCCAGGAAGAGCAGGAAACTATGTTTTCCAAACCCAAGCCTAGACACTATCCTCTTTGTCACCCTAGAACGTTCCAGTCTTTTATTTTGAAAAACATCTATATATCTCTTATAGAACTTCCTTTCAAAAGATAAACACCTTTTATTTTAAATGCTGATCATCTTCATTATGCAAAAACTCCATTCTCAATTCTCAAATCACCTTCATAACTTTCTAATAGGTTCTTACTCAATCATAAATATCCTCAAATGTCGCATCAAATATTTATTATTACTATAATTTACATCAAATATCAAATCGAATGTCACATCAAACATTTATTATTATTATATATCAAATCAAATGTCACATTAAACATTTATTATTATTATTATATATCACATCAAATGTCACATCATATATCACATCAAACATATATTATTATAATATATGTCAAATCAAATGTCACACCAAACATTTATTATTATATGTCAAATTAAATGTCACATCAAATGTTACATCAGATGTCACATCAAATGTTACATCAAATTTGAGAGGATTTAGAGCAGTTTATCATGGTTTTATACTCAAAACATCTATTACAGCGTTTCGGTTACGCTATGATAAACACTGGGTAGTTTGGAATAGTTTTTAAACTCAAAACAGCTATTATAGTATTTTTGTTACGCTATGAAAAGTTCAACTCGTCTAAAAGTACTTCACATTCAATTCAGCAAAAAAAAGCGCTTTCAAAGATGCTACAACAAGTTCTGGGTGATTTATAACGTTGTTAGACTAAAACAACTTACTATAGCGATTCTGGGCGCTATAAAAGGTTCTGACTTGGTTCCATGCTTTCATAAATAGAAAAGATAGCGTTTTGGGGTGCTATAAAAAGTTCCGAAAACCAGATTTTTTCCTGTTTTTGGGAAAAATGTTGAGTGTTGTCTCTCTATGATAAAAATAGATTTTGACTCCAAATTTTCTACAGTAAGAAACTCTTTTAGTCTACTTAATTATCATCAAAAGAAACCCTAAAAATTATTTATCTATTTAATATATTAATTCAAGCATCATTAGGCATTTTTAACATGTCCATTTCAGGAAAAAAATTACCTGACCTTGCGTCTAGTTTTCAGGTATGCAAATGGCCGAATTAGAAAAAGTGGTCGAGGATAAAATTGTAGCCCTTTGAATTAGATTTCCAAATTGATAGAGAAGTCGAAATTTCATTAACAATTGCAAAAGTAATGCTCAAAATACTGAATGTCTTTTTCAGTGTTTTAAGTCCAATCATTCATTCATAAATTTCTCAACTTTTCTTCAAAGTATTAAATGAATATATGAACTTAAATAATTTTTCTTACCTTATACTTGTGTATTGATCTTATATTTATTCTCTGGGATTCTTCCAAACTCTTACTCTTTATCTTACTCTTGTTTTTCGTTTGTGAATCCATGAAAAAGAATGAACCTTTCCACCCTTTATACAGTAGTTTTCAAGGCTAGTTTGGTAATTTGGTTATGGAAACTTGCCCACCTTATCTTCATGCATGATTTAGGCTGTAGACACATGTCTACTTGGGTGTCTTTAGATGTTTCTACACAATGACACCTAATAGGTTTATGTGTCATTACCTTATTTACTTATAAGACGTGTTCCATTGATTTGATGACACATGTCCCTATCATTTTAAGCCATTTATCATATTCCAGAACATGTACACATATACCATTTGTATGTTACTTCTATGATATGTACATACGCATATATGTGTTCTTCTAAAATTACTACATACACATGATATTCCAACAACTTTTAATAAGCAAAACCTTGTTTATCGATAAAACTGTTTTCGGTCACATTATCGATTTTTCATTCAACTACTTATCTTTATAAGCAAAAACTCAACAGCATGTTCTCTTCTCTTTAATTATAATTTATAAAGGGATTTGATCAAGGTTATAAAACCATTTCTTATATTAAATCCAATATTTAAATAACCTCAATATTTAAATATTTACTACCCGAAATTTCAGGTTGTTATATTCTACCAATCTTAAAAGAAATTTCGTCCTCAAAATTCTATGCAATACTTAACCAAGCATTCCACCAAAAAAACTTTATATATCTATGAAATTTTCTTGCAATTTTACTTTCATGATAAATTCATAAATTGAAATTGTACCTGGATATTTTATGATTCGATCCTTTTAACATTCTATCACTCATGCATGCTGTTACTGGATCAGGCACGTCATAGCTTCTTTTTGTGGCCAAATTCAGGATCAAGTTCTTTGCAATCAACATCAATTCCTAGTCTAGACGCACATGTTCATTACTTTTATACTTTGTAATCATTACTTTCATATGGATAACGATTTCATTTTGGAAAATCCACTCTCTCAACTTCAAAAGTCATTTGAAGTATAAACCTTTTTGTTCGCATCAATCTTTTCGTATTACTCGATGTATCTCAGAATTTTTATGTAGGGAACCAGTTACGGCATTTGCACTGAACGACATCAACCTTGTTTTACACATAGTCAGTTTGCAAAAGTTTTTTCTTTTCTTTTAAGATGGAAAACTTTCAAAAAAAATGTGTATGATGTAAGTGTTCTAGATAATTAATCTATCTTCCCAATTTGATTAACTTCGACTAAACCCAAATCAAGAAATCAAAAGTTATGATTGGATTCATGAGAGATGTTTTAGCAGCTTTATGCTAACATTATCAGTGCTAAACAACTCTGATATCATATTACGTAATGATACAATTATTTAAATAAATTTTCTTTCCTTGCTTTTGCATGAATGCAGTATTCAATTTACTCCTTTTGATCTTCCTCAACTTTGTTTGCCCAAGCTCATTTGATTCCTTCCTTAGCACATTGTTATCCCATATTCCTTTTAAGACACTCCATTACATCGATTTCATGCTACCACGTACCTTCCTTTATAACCCACTTCATTCCTTCGCTACTTTATTACAAATTCGTTATACCTTTTTATGAATCAACATATTATTAGCATAAACACTAAACTAAAGTTAAACACACAAAATAAATATTACTCATAACCCTGGTAAGAGGAATGGTGCCTTAATCTATCCTGTTATATTTATCAAATTAAGATAACTTCATTTCAGAAAATTTAGTATGATTTTATAATCTTATGTGAAATTTTATTTAGGCACCTAACCTAAGATCTGATACCAATTTGTAACGTTCCGCAATTTCCAACCAGTCAAAACTTAAAATTTCCAATTCAAAACACTCTTACATAATTTATAATAATTTTACAATATTTTTCCATATTTTTAAAACATTAAAAAGGGCTATTTATGGTTACGGTCGATAACTGCACTTACAAAGTTCTTTTCCAAAACAGTTTGAAACAAAACTTGAAAATTATTCCCTGAAATTAAAATCTGCTTTCACTCATTTGAAAGCTTTTGTCAATATAAATCAACTAATCTTTGTTTGTGGAAATCCGATTTAGATTCCAAAAGTTATAACTGTTTAAAGTTTATAATTTAAATATGCGAATTGCCATTTTATGATAGCTCTGTTTTAACCGAAATAATAATTATTCCCTGATACATTCAAAATATCTTAGATAACCCTTATATATTTATATAAACCCTTTAAATTATTTTGGGTTTAAAATTCAACTTTATTTCTTTTCTTGATAAAACGTCAGCATAGCTTAAATGATAAAACATGACAGATGCACCAACACAAAACACAAATATTTTTATTAATAAAGCAGCTGCATCTCTACCTCTTGTGACTGCCTACGTACCTTTATCTAATTGGGTAAGCAATTAGATACAGGATCAAGCCAACCTAGTTCTTCTTTACAAAACATTTATTTTCAAAATACTCTTTATGTCATGTAGAGATTCTCAAAAGTAATCTTAAATTACTTTTATTTAATATTAAATAAAATTCTAAATTATTTCTAAACTCAAATAATTTCAAATTAAAATTTGAAATTAACCATCCCGTCCGTCGGATCAGTTAGGGATAGCCAGGGAGAGCAGGAAACTATATTATCCAAACCCAAGCCTAGTCACTATCCTCTCTGTCATCCTAGAACGTTCCAGTCTTTTATTTTGAAAAAAATCTATATATCTCTTATATAACTTTCTTTCAAAAGATAAACACCTTTTATTTTAAATACTGATCATCTTCATTATGCAAAAACTCCATTTTCTCAAACCGCCTTTATATCATTTTAATATGTTCTTACTCAACCATAAATATCCCCAAATTTCACATCAAATGTCACATCAAATATTTATTATTACTATATGTCACATCAAATATCAAATCAAATGTCACATCAAACATTTATTATTATTATATATCAAATCAAATGTCATATTAAACATTTATTATTATTATGTGTCACATCAAATGTTAAATCAATTGTCACATCAAACATTTATTATTATTATTATATATCAAATCAAATGTCACATCAAACATTTATTATTATATGTCAAATCAAATGTCACATCAGAGTCACATCAAATGAATTCGAAAGGATTTGGAGCAATTTATCATGGTTTTATACTCAAAACATCTATTACAGCGTCTCAGTTATGCTATGATAAATTCTAGGTAGTTTGGAATTGTTTTTAAACTCAAAACAACTATTACACTATTTTTGTTATGCTATGAAAAGTTCTACTCGCCTTAAAGTACTTCACATTCAATTCAGCAAAAAAACAACACTTTCAGAGATGCTATGACAAGTTATGGGTGATTTATAATGTTGTTACACTAAAAAAAGCTTAGTATCGCGATTCTGGGCACTATAAAAGGATCTGGCTTGGTTCCATGCTTTCATAAATAGAAAAGGTAGTGTTTTGGAGTGCTATAAAAAGTTCTGAAAATCATTTTTTGCCTGTTTCTAGGCAAAATATTAGGTGTTGTCTCTTTACGATAATAATAGATTTTGACTCCAAATTTTCTATAGTAAAAAGATCTTTTAATCTACTTAGTTATAATCAAAAGTAACCCTCAAAATCATTTATCAATTTAATATATTAATTCAAACATCACGAGGCATTTTTAACATGTCCATTTCGAGCTAATTTTTACCTGACCTTGCGTCTAGTTTTCAGGTATGCAAACGACTGAATTAGAAAAATGTGTCCAAGGACAAAGTTGTAGCCCTCTGAATTAGCTTTCAAAATTGATAGAGAAGTCCAAATTTCATTGATAATTGCAAAAATTATGCTCAAAATACCGAACGTCGTTTTCATTGTTTCAAGTCCAATCATTCATTCATAAATTTCTCAAATTTTCTTCAAAGTATGAAATGAATACATGAACTTAAATAGTTTTTCTTACCTTACAGTTGTGCCTTGATCTTGTATTTATTCTCTAGGCTTCTTCCAAACTTTTATTCTTTATCTAACTCTTGTTTTTCATTTGTGAATCCATGAAAAAAATTAACCTTTCCACCCTTTATATAGTAGTTTTCAAGGCTAGTTTGGTAATTTGGTTATGGACACTTGTCCACCCTATATTTGTGCATGTTTTAGGATGTAGAAAAAGGTATACTTAGGTGTCTTTAGATGTTTCTACACATGGACACCTAATGGGTTTATGTGCCATTACGATATCTACTTATAAGACAAGTGTTCCGTTGATTTGATGACACGTGTCCCTATCATTTTAAGCCATTTATCATATTCCAGAACATGTACACATAACATTTGTGTAACGACCCAAATTTTTGTTCAATTAATTTTAAATATTTAATGTGGTTTCAAATATTGAGTTGATAATATGAATGATATTCTATATAGATTTATCGATTTAATAATCGAAATACGCTTTTTTTCAAATATATTAAATTATCGTAATACGAAATAGAAGTTAAAAACTGAATCAAAATATTTCAGATGATCATTATAAATTTAATTTGAGTATAAATGATAACGATGATAATATATTATCAAGGAATTAATTCTTTTGAATTAAATTTATATCAATTTAAAATGATATCTTCTCCATACATTCAAATGGGGTTTCGAAACTTGTCCCGGTGTGTCCGAAGTACTAGTATAACGCTAAAAGTGTCAGTTGTTGGGTTCAGTAAGGAGTTCAGAATCAATGGTTATTTAAAATTAAAGAATACCGGTTTTAAACTAAATAAAGTAAAATAGAATTTATATTAAAAATAAATTCCTTCCTCCTTAAGTAAACGAAGTACACTGCAAACCTACCCCAAGCTATAACGTCTCCTTCGTTTCACTTCATGTCCATTATGTTTCATTCCTTCGGTACAAAGAAAAACAGGGAATTAATGGCTTTTGTACTTCTGTTTTTCCATTTCCCCTGATAAATACGCAACTCCTTTTTCCCTCTTCACTATAATTTTTTTCTTTTTCTCTTCAGCATATTATTGAAGTCGATCCTCCTTCCAAATCATCCAAAGAAAAATCGCTCCTCTATAAATCTTCCTTCCTCCCCATTTCTCGAATCAGAGACCTTGTTTGAATCTTCTGTAGCGTGATAAGGAAGTTGCACTTTAGGGCTCGAGTTCGACTCAACTTAGTCTGAGACCAGGGGACTTCGGAATTTGGGGTTTTCGAGACTGGCGTTCATAATTGGAGAGGTAGGGGATCTGAAGGGCTTGATGTTCAAAATTGCGAGCTGCTGTTAGTCAAATTTGAGGTGGGCGAGATGTGGACAATCGCGATAAACTGTGAATACCCGGAGTTGGCAACACGGGTATGGAGTTCGTTAGCAACTAGGGAGATCACGATTTAGTGATAAAGTTTCGAATTTCTTTCAGCATCAATTTGAGGCATTCATAATTGGGTGTGATGTTGGTAATGGCATTAATGGTGGTTCCAGGGTATTGAACAGTGAGGCGTGGAGGGTACTGAATCGTGAGGCAGCAAATGGAAATGACCGCATGAGGAGTTCGACTTTTAGAGAGGAAGGTCTGAAGATTTAGGGTACGGTTTTGGGGTTCTTGGAGGGTTGAACGGTGATGGCAATTGGGTTGCTGTGAGTTGCGTTCAGATGGGAAAATGGGAGTAATAATTTTGGTTGTAGGGTGATTAAGTACAGTTTTGGTATTGAAATCCAATGTGATAAATGGAAATAAAACAACGATGGATATGATTGCAGTGTAGTTAAGGCTACAGGTTGAAATGAAGTGTTGTGTTGTATAAGGTCGGGGAGTGGTGGTGCTATACTGCTGTTGAGAGATGGTCAGAAATAGTTGGACTGATGAAATATTGGAAAATTAAGGTAATTTTCTTTTTGAGATTTAAAACTTCATAGAATAAATAAAAAAATTTGATTAGAAATGTTTAATTTAATTATAATTAGTTAATTCGTATAAGGTAATTTATTTAAATAGTTCAAATTGATGAATAGGGATTTGATTAATCATAGGTGGAAATAAAATTAATTCAAGATAACTCGGGAAGTTCGTAGCCGCAACAATTTGGAATTTAACAAGATATTTAGTAAAGAAATTCACGGTGAGTAAATCTCACTCTGTTTTATTCAGAATTATTTTTATTAGTTAAAAATAATTGTTTTATTGATTTGTTGGATGCTTTAAATATTTATTTATTTCTGTTAAAAATATATTAGTTATCTAGGATTGGTTGACTATTATATATATATTAGGTTGATGATGGTTGGATTCCCGCACTCTCATTAGTGGATTCCCGCAGTACCATAGTGGATGATTTCCCTATTGCTCCCCACAAATATATTAGTGGATGAACTTTATACCGCGATATCCTGCCTCGAAGTAGGATGGGTATTATTTATGTTGACAAACGTCTGTGGATGTAGGAAAACAGGTTGAAGAGATCCAATTGGATTCCTCAAAAATATATTATTTGTTTATTTATTTGTTTGCGTATATACTGTCATATCTGATGTGTTAGAAACCCTGAAATAAATAATTGGTTGTTTGGTGTTTAAATATCACTGGGCCTAAGTGTTAGTTTAAAAATATCCTGGAAAGGATATTTAGGATTTAAAAGGAAATTCTATTTTTAAAATAGAATTTGAAATTTTAGAATGGAATAAAAATATTAACCTGTTTTAATAAAATAAAAACAAGTAGTTCTTTTATAAACGAATTTTACTAATGAAGTGAAAATAATTATCATTGGATAATTCAGAAATAAAAATACGAGTGCAAAATTGGAAAGGGAAATCTATTTTCCAAAAGTAGAAATATCGATTTCAAAAGAAATTGAAATCGAGATTTGTTTAAGAATGAATATAAAAATTAAAAAGGAATTAAAATAGAATTTGAATTCAAAGGAATTGAAATAGAATTTGAATTGAAAGCAATTCAAATAGAATTTGAATTCGAAGGAATTCAAATGGATTTGAATAAAGAAGTTCAACTGAAATTTAAAATATAGGAATTAAAATAGAAGTGAAATGGAGTTTAAATATAGAATTCAACAAGAGTTGAATTGGAATTTGAGTACAGGATTCAAGTAGGAATTCAAAAATTGAATTTTCATATAGAAATTGAATATAGAAATTTAAACGAAATATGAGTATAGAATTTGAATAAGAGGAATTCGAATAGAATTTGAATAAGAGATTTGAAACAGAATTTGAATACAGAAATTCAAATGTAATTTGAATATAGAATTTGACTAGAATTTGAATATAGAATTTGACTAGAATTTGAATAGAATTTGGATATAGAACTTGAATAAAATTTGAATATACAGAATTTAAATAGAATTGAATAGAATTGAAATGGAATTCGAATATAGAAATTTCAAAGAGATTTGAAAATAGAATTTGAAAATAGAAAGTTGAAATCATTTTGAAATGGGAACGACGAAATATATTTCAGAATGCGGATTTTTAAACAGAATAGAAATAAATCCAAAGGATTTATTATTTATAAAAGGAATTGAAATTAAATATAGAAGATCGAAGTATAAATGAATTTATTACTGAATAAGGAAAAATCGAAATTTTATAAAATTGGAAATAGCATGTTGAATTAGGAAAATTTGAGTTGATATATATTAAAATATATCAGAATGAAGTTGAATTTATTATAGACGAAGTTTAAATGTTATATTTATAAATATAATTAAAACGAACTCGCTGCAGTGCTGCAGTTCGTAAATTGGCGATTCGAACTTCAATTGAGTACACAGAACTCAATTGAAATCGGAATTCTTTGAACCGAGAAACGTCAAGATCGATTTGATAATAGTTTTCTAATGAAGGAGAAAAATCTGAAATTCTTCGTATATATTTCGTGTTATGTCAAAATCAAATTTTTAGAAAAGCAGCGCCATAACCATTAAAAAACCATAACGGTTTATTTAATTTTATAAAAGGATTTTAAGCGAATAAAATCCGAATTTCTATTTAGAAAATTTCAGATTTTGAGTTGTAAATTATATGCAAACTCAAGTGGAGTAATGAATTGATTTTTGAAACAGAAATCAGATTTTTGATTATTGAATAGAATTAACTAATTCGAATAGTAATTAATTAATGAGATTTTGAATTGATATTGGGTTTTGAATAAGTGAATTCGATTTGAAAATTTATATTCGAAATCGAAAAGGGAACTAGAATTGAAATTGAAATTCAATTTGGTTATGAGCAAGTTAAATATTTTGTTTGAACACGTTATGTTCAAACAAAGAAGTGAAATATGCATAATAGCTAATTAAAGAATAAATGGGCGGGACTGAATTCAAAGGATTGGATTGAGTTGAATTGAATTGGAAATCGGTGATCATGTGTTAGACAGGTATGGGATGAAGTATATGAAGATTTTAATTTATGTGCCCGACAAAAAGGTACATGTTTAAATTCATATATGGGATGAAGTATATTTTGGGTTGTTGTAACGATGTTTACACAACATTCGTTTTAATCCAAGTGATGGAATTTTGGAAATATAACAGTGAATATTTCCTGAGTATAATTAAAGTAATCGGGAAAGAGATAAGTTTTTGAAATTGTTTCAATTTCAAATAGAATATATTTTCTAAGTGTAGAAAATAAAAGAAGGCGAGATATAAAAATGCTTTCCAAAGAATGTAAGAGACCGAGATGATAATTGAAAATATTTGTTTAACAAATATTGATAAGGAAATGGAAAGGGTGATTTAATGAATGGTAATCAAGGGGCCAAGTGATTTTTGATTGTTTTGAATGGATGTTTGTTTTTCTTCGATAGTTAAATAACCGACTATCGAAGTATTTGCCAATATCATTGTCAATATGGAGAGACCGGTTGGATTATTATCCGTGAACCACTCTGTATTGGCAATAGCGTTGCGAATCAGATTATATGAAGAAAATCGAAGGCGGAGTAAAGTGCAAGGGATTTTTCTATTAATAGAAATTGTGCCTTCGGTTTCGTTCAGTCCCAGAACGAACGTATATGACACGACCTGAACTTCCCCAGTAAGGAAAGCCCGGATGGCGTTGAGAACAACACACATCGGAACGCAGACGGAAGAACAATTCATTGCTATTACAACAATTCCATCAGATACAAGAATATACAGAGTATAATTGAATAAATTACATTCGATAAATATCAGAGATTACAATAAATTACATAGTAGCGGAAAATAATACAAAGCACAACTGAAGGTGATATACGGATACATAGCTTTCCGGATATCATTCCAGCTGTAAACCAGGATCCTATGAATATAAATCTGTAAAACCAAAACTACTAGCTGCCCGTGCGGAAAATAGGGGCACCCAGAGTTTAGGTTAAAACAATAAACTCCAGGTCAGTCATGTGACTGGTGTGAGAACTAAAACAGTTATTTAAAACTTTACTTTAAAGATAGTAATTCAAGGGACCACGCCGTATAACACGGAACGGGTTTCCTCCCAAGAATACTAGTGTATATAACAAAACAACGCAATGTTTTTTTAGAAAAATGAAGCTATTATAAGACCCAGGTCCCATAACACAATGCAACGGAAGCCGGAGGATAGGGTTTTCCCTTATAATAGCCAAATAATGCTTGATACGTTTAAACAAATCATTTGATACTATTATAGGTGTATAGTGTCAAAACATTTTCAATCATAAATATCGATCATAGACGACATGGGTACCATATATCATGTTGCCATACTAGTTCTACAATTAAAACCGCAATATCACGTATTGGAAATTGGATTTCCGTCATGAGTCGAGGCAAGGGGCAAGCTCTTCTCCGATTCGAGACACTCTAGGAAATGTCCCAGGACCCCACTATGATCCTTGGATCTTCAGGGCCGGTCCTCTCTTACTTTTGAGGATTGGCAATTCCTGAACACACGTTTCCCAGTCCTTACAGACCTATATCCGAGGCGCCACGTATCCAACAACCACACAGGTGAAAAGTATATAAATGTCAGGGCTGGTAGGTCACTGACACCACCTTAGCAAGAAAGAAACGTCGTGCTCTCCCTGCAGTCACTATCCCGTTTTTGACTCATACCGAGGTGTGAGGCTCGCGAATTCACGCTATACACAAAGCTGCGCCACACAGGCCGTGCTTTGATCATCAACCACAAGACTTTGCTTTTCAACAGAAGCCTTGATCAATTGCCACTTATGCGTGCCACACTGGCAATTCACTCCAAGCGACTGATGTCAATCGATATACAACCTCTGAGCTCGTACGTCTCAGAGAAGGGCGTTAAGCGAGAGAATAAATTCTCCGCCGCCAAACAGATGTATATTTAATAGAGATCAATCAACACAGAATAAAATCCAATGTCAGACACACAATCCATTTACAAGTTCGTTTTGGGTCTGAACGAAACCGGAGGCACTTTCCTCGCATATCCATCCATCTCCAAGTACGTCTGGATGATCACCAACTGTTTCCCTCATCCTGGGTGTACTGCCCAATCAAGATCATCAGTAATCACCCAAACGATGTGAAGACTTCCGGTCTTCAACCACCGTCTTCATCTTCGACATCTTGTCGAATCGGTTATTCAGAATGGGTATAAACCCGGCCTTTCTGAATAACCCACGTATATAATAAACGAATGTTACACAAACACAACAAACGCTTCATTCCAATTTAGAATATTCTTTTATTCACAAAATCACATTCTTAGGGAAATGTTCCCATTAATTTTATCCAAGATAAATTCTTCTAAATTTATTCTTTAATCTTTCTTTAGATATTATTTCAAACTAGTCGGGATTAGCGAACCACACCGACGTAATTATTTATTTTATTTCCCAATCCCAACCTATTCATCCCCTGGAGCAAAACTAGTGATACTCCATTCCTAACACCACGGTGTTATCGGTAAAATTAATTACCATTTCACATTCAAATCTAATTAAAGATTTAACTATCGCTTTGGAGCAAAACTGGTGGTACTCCACTCTCGATCACCTTTCAGATTTGATAATTTAATTTATCAATTCACATTTCAATCTAATTAAAGATTAATTCAAACTCCACTTAGTTTTAATCTTTTCAAAGATCAATATCCTGCATTTAACCGGGTCAAAGAACCATTGTCATCTAAAACACGATTCACGATAAACCCAAATTATATTTGATATTAAATACGAGGATCTGAATAGAAAATATATCGACTTATATTCAATATCAAATTCTGGAACCAACAAATACCGTATTGGAAATAACGATATTAAATATATCTTTCAAATCCCCATAACAATATTTGTATAGTCACGAAATCCAACATCGAAATATTCCGAAGATAATTTCGATTCAACTCAAGTTCAATTCACGTATTGGGAATATTAATTATTTTTAAAATCACTTTCAAATTCAATTTATTTATTTCAAAAATAAATTGATTTTAATTCTAGTTAAAAATTAGTTCATTTCAATAAAAATCTATTTTTATCTTTTCAAATGTGGAGTTTTCACCCCAGTTCTTTCCAATTCACATATTATGATTTTACACAAATTATTAATATTTTTAATAATTTTATCAAGGCCCGTACAGTCGATTTCCAACAACGGCCATCGAACTGCACTTACAGCGACCTTTTTCAAATTTGATTTGGACATAATTCCAAATCCAACCGTCAGAGTTTAAATTTCTAATATTCATTGGAAAGCTCTTTTCGATACGAACCCAACGGTTCCGGTTTTAGGAGAATCTGAAGGTCGGATCTCCCGCAACGTCAATTCGAAGTCAATGGTCGAAATTCGCGAACTGCCGCGGCGCAGCGCATTCTATTCAGGCCATTATATATAATATATATATATTATATATATTTCGTCGATTTCCTTTTTAAAACGTATTTTACAAATCGTTTTAAATTCGTTTTCAAAACCATTTCAACACTATATTCAATTTCAAATCGATTTGATTTCAATTCAATTCGAATTCATTTCAAATTTTATTTAATTCGAATTCAAATTTGTTTTTAACTCAATTTCAATTTAATTCAATTTGAATTCATTTCTAATTGATTTGAATTCAAATTCACTTTCTATTCAATTCGAATCGACTTCATTTTCTATTCGATTCGAATTCATTTCAAATTGATTCAATAAAATTTCAATTTAATTTTAATCTATTTTAATTTGAATTTCATTTCAAAATATTAAATTTTGAAATCACTTTTCAATATTCATTATAAAACAAATAAAATCGATATAAATATCGTTCACGTCAAAATAGCGCGTCTCTAATCAACACGGCTTTATATTTTTCAAAAACTTCGTTATTCTATTCAACAAATGAATATATATTCTATTCAACACATGAATCTATATTTCTTTCAATACACGAATATTTTTGTTATGTAAAATATTTTATAAAATCATGGTATCTATCGTTTGATTTTCAATCAGACTCCACCATGAAGTAGTTCTAATTTTAAATATGATAAAGATGTATATTTTATTATTAAAATATTTTACTCAACACATAAATAGTTTCAACACATGAACATCGTCAACACATGACTATTTTTGTATTCAACACATGAATTTTCTTTTACAATATTCATTATTTTCCCGATTGGAATGAGGCCCAATAAATCACCATATAACGTTAATTATATGGATACCATACAACACATGTATTAAAAAGCAATGATAAACAATCAACCATCATCCAAGGTGCACCACACAACTGCATAAGCATCAAATATAAATAATCGACGCTTACACACTCTGTCGACCAATCGATCGACATACAATTAAATAATTGGGATTAGTGTATCCAAATTTTATCCCAACACCCATGTGGGGTTTCAAATCCACAAACACATATTTTTATTTGTGCAGTTGGGCAATGTGTAAAATTTATCATCCCAATCAATATCAGTCAAATCAGTGTATATAAACAAATCGGCCGATTTGTTTATAAATATTTATTTATTCACTTTCACGTTAAAAATTATATTTTTAACAATAATTAATTTAATTCAACACATCCACATTATATTATCGATTTCACATCAACATCACAAACAATTTTCACAACACATCAATCAAACAAACAAGCCATCCATGGTCTGTGGATGACGGGTGTCGGGTGCTGCTAAGCACCGTCTGCATCCTAGTATATATATAAATATATAACTAGAAAAAGAAATTTAGAGTGAGAAGTTCTCACCGATAGCTATTCCAACTCCACGACACTTCTAATGTAGGAAATCTTCACTGTTCTCGTCTCTTGTCACTTTCGCTGCCCGTAGCCACTACATATATAAAAATCGAATTTTTACTTCGCTATTCAATATATAAAAATCGAATTTTTACTTCGCTATTCAATATATAAAAATCATATTTTTACTTCGCTATTCAATATATAAAAATCATATTTTTACTTCGCTATTCAATATATAAAAATCATATTTTTAGATCGCTATTCAATATATAAAAATCATATTTTTACTTCGCTATTCAATATATAAAAATCATATTTTTACTTCGCTATTCAATATATAAAAATCATATTTTTATATCGCTATTCAATATATAAAAATCATATTTTTATATCGCTATTCAATATATAAAAATCATATTTTTACTTCGCTATTCAATATATAAAAATCATATTTTTACTTTGCTATTCAATATATAAAAATCATATTTTTATATCGCTATTCAATATATAAAAATCATATTTTTACTTCGCTATTCAATATATAAAAAACATATTTTTACTACGCTACTCTCTATATAAAGATTATGCCTTTTCAAATATAATAAAAATCATATTTTTTTTCTATAACTCTGTTGCATATATAAAAATGGTATTTTTATATTACATTTCAAACAATGAAAATCAATTCTTTTACAAAGCAAAAATCATTTCTTAAGTAAAAATCAACTCTTTTTACTCCATTCATATGAATAAAAACTCCATCTTTATACGATTAAAAATCGTATTTTTATACTCATCAAAATCATGTTTTTCTTGTCATTAAAAATCATATTTTCCTTAATAACAACCATGCCATTCAAACAAATTAAAATAATAAACAAAAGAAGAGAAAACTTGCGAAGAGAAAAAAAAACGAGAGAGAGGGGGGGGGGGGTCTTGCAGTCGCTCTAGATCGTCATGGGTGCGTCGAAAAGGGGATGGGGAGAGGCGCTAGGCGCTGGGGGTCGGTGGCAGGTGGTTGCGTCGGTTTCTGGGTGGCGGTTACTGATGAGGGCACGCATCAGCTAGTTCGCGATGGAGGAAGGAAGGAGAAGGCGGTGGAGAAGAAGGAGGAGGAGGAGGAGGAGAAAGGGGAAATCGAAGAGAGGGGGGCTGATCGGAGCTGCGCCCGCTCCGACGGCGCGATGGCCAGCGCCTGGCGGCGCGCGATTCCACCCTCCCTTTTTTTTTCTTTTTTTTCTTTGAATGAATTGAATCGGGGGGGGGGGGGGCCTGAGAGGAGGTAAGGAGAAAGGGAGAGAAGGATTTTATTTTTAATTATTTAATTCAAAAAGTTGACCTTTTTTAATTCGACCTCCAAACGAGGCCCACCGCCTGTCGTCCATAGCCAATTACCCCCATTCCGAAAACAATGGGATATGTATCATAAGCTGATTCGACCGTTTCGATCAGTTTTCATCAAAAACAACAAATAACTCTATATATTGAATTTGAACGCGCATTTCAATTTACCGGGGTAACATACGAACTCTAAAAATTCCCGAAAAATATTTTTTAGCTTCGTATCGCCAATACGGTCCTAACAAAACTAGTTTCGTCGAATTTTGAGACCGTTAGAAAAATGGCCATTTTCCAGTCGATTAAAATCAACTTAAACTGGTCAAACACGTTTTCCTTTGCCACGCTCACATATTGATTCGAAAAATTATGAAATTTGGAATCTAGCAATAATTTGAAATCACGGATCCAACAAAAGTGGTTTCGTCGAAATCCGAGGTCGTTTGCAAAATTCCCATTTTTAAGGGCCTGAATTCCATAGCGACTATTCAGAATTTTCAACTGGACATATCTTCTGATTCCCGCTATGAAATTTTGATTTTTGGATTCGTTGGAAAGATATTACCAATTAGATCCTAATATTTTTTGGTTTCACTAAAATCCGGATTGTATTGCACCCGGTACATCCGATTGAAGTTTGAAATCAAATTATCGAACTACTGCGCCATTTTCAATTCTATTTATAATTATATATAATTATTTATATTCTAACGACGACGTATATAATATATACGACGAATTCTATTCAAAATAAATTTCTCGTCGATATTATTTAAAATAATTCATTTTAAATGTTCAAACTTCGCTAAAATTGCCAAAATAAAAAATTTAAACTGGCCCAGATTTTCGGGTTGTTACAATCTCCCCCACTTAAAACTTTTCGTCCCCGAAAAGGAACAAAGTCGAAAGTGGTTTGATCAATCAACTCTACGTTCGATCTGGCTTCCATTCTCCAACTTTTCAGTTTCTGAGAATTTTCAAATTCTTCAAAAATTTGGCTAACACCCTAAATTTTCGAAAAATTTCGCCATAACCTCCCCTGCACCGGGAGCCACGGGAAAATCCCGAAATTGCCATATAGGCCTTCTGATTTCAAAAAGAAAAAGAAAAGGCCAAGCGGCTAGCCAATCGGCTCATAAAATCATCATCACCCAAACAAAACACTAAATTATAGTAAACATGTACCTATTTGTCGGGCAAACAAATTTTATTCTCTGCTCTAGCCTCCTTGCTATGACCTGTTCAATGTAAGTACATGTATATGCAAGCAAATGCGACCAAATTTCAATATAATTCAATATTTGGTACAATTAGGCTAAATGGTTCAAAATTAGCAAACAAATAAACAAACAACGCAAACATCAATCAATTAGTGGATTAGAGTTTCAAATTCATAATTTTGATACATATACAAAAATCATGTTTTGATAACAATTCACAACAATGTATTCTATCTATATTTTGGTTTTGGTTCTCACACCAGTCTAATGGAAATATATAGATATCACACCTTCGAAACACGAACATAAATACTGATGTTGTGGCCACATCACCAGAATTATCCCCGGGTGTAATAACCCAGAAAATCTGGGCCAGTTTAAAATTTTTATTTTGGAAATTTTAGCGAATTTTGAACATTTAAAAATAGATTATTTTAAATAATATCGACGAGAAATTTATTTTGAAAATATTCAGAACGTATATATTATATACGCAGTCGTTAGAATATAAATAATTATATATAATTATAAATAGAATTGAAAATGGCGCGGTAGTTCGATAATTCGATTTCAAACTTCAATTGAATGTACCGGGTGCAAAACAATCCGGATTTTAGTGAAACCAAAAACATTAGGATCTAATTGGTAGTATCTTTCCAACGAATCCGAAAAATCGAAATTTCATAGCGGGAATCAAAAGATATGTCCAGTTGAAAATTCTGAATAGTCGCTATGGAATTCAGGCCCTTAAAAATGGGAATTTTGCAAACGACCTCGGATTTCGACGAAACCACTTTTGTTGGGTCCGTGATGTCAAGTTATTTGTAGGTTCCAAATTTCATAATTTTTCGAATCAATATGTGAGCGTGGCAAAGGAAAACGCGTTTGACCAGTTTCATTTGATTTTAATCGACTGGAAAATGGCCATTTTTCAAATATTCTCAGAATTCGATGAAATTAGTTTTGTTAGGACCGTATCGTCAATACGAAGCTAGAAAATATTTTTATGGAATTTTTAGAGTTAGTATGTGACCCCGGTAATTTGAAATGTACGTTTAAAATTCAATATAGCGATTTAAATGTAAATTCAACGGAAACTGATCGAAATAGTCGAATCAGCTTACGATACATATCCCATTGTGTTCGGAATGGGGGTGAAACGCTATGGATGACAGGCGGTGGACCTCGTTTAGAGGTCGTATGTAAAAGTCAACTTTTGGAAAAAAAAATCTTTCTCCCTCCTCCTTAAATTACGTTGGCCCCTCCCCTTTTTATTTTGTTTCAGCAGAAATCAAAAAGAAAGTAAAAAAAAAAAAAGAAATCGTACCCTCTGATGGCCGCCGCCGCGCCATCGCCTGGCGCGCACACCCCCTCGCCCTCCCCAGGTGCCGCGGCCCCCTCCCCCTTCGATCGTGACCCCATGCACCCCCCCTCGTCCTGATGGTCACTGCACTGCTGTAATAACACGGAAATTCTGGGCCAGTTTAAAATTTTTATTTTGGCAATTTTAGCGAATTTTGAATATTTAAAATAGGTTATTTTAAATAATATCGACGGGAAATTTATTGTGAATATAATTAGAACGTATATATTATATACGTCGTTGTTAGAATATAAATAATTATTTATAATTATAAATAGAATTGAAAATGGCGCGGTAGTTCGATAATTCGATTTCAAACTTCAATTGAATGTACCGGGTGCAAATGAATCCGGATTTTAGTGAAACCAAAAACATTAGGATCTAATTGATGATATCTTTCCAACGAATCTGAAAAATCAAAATTTCATAGCGGGAATCAAAAGATATGTCCAGTTGAAAATTCTGAATAGTCGCTATGGAATTCAGGCCCTTAAAAATGGAAATATTGCAAATGACCTCGGATTTCGACGAAGCCACTTTTGTTGGGTCTGTGATGTCAAACTATTGCTAGGTTTCAAATTTCATAATTTTTCGAATCAATATGTGAGCATGGCGAAGGAAAACGCGTTTGACCAGTTTCAGTTGATTTTAATCGACTGGAAATTGACCATTTTTCCAACGGTCTCAGAATTCGACGAAATTAGTTTTGTTAGGACCGTATCGTCAATACGAAGCTAGAAAATATTTTTACGGGATTTATAGAGTTAGTATGTGACCTCGGTAATTTGAAATGTATGTTTAAAATTCAATATAGCGATTTAAATGTAAATTCAACGGAAACTGATCGAAATAGTCGAATCAGCTTACGATACGTATCCCATTGTGTTCGGAATGGGGGTGAAACGCTATGGACGACAGGCGGTGGGCCTCGTTTAGAGGTCGTATGTAAAAGTCAACCTATTGTGATTAAATAAATAATTAAATAAAAATAAAAAAATATATCTTCTCCTATACCTTGCCCCCCCCCCCTCTTTTCTTTCAGAACAGAAAACGAAAAAAAAGGGAGATAGAGGCGGACGGGGGGGAAACTCGTCGCCGCCCCCTCTAAACCACCGCGCCTCCTCTCTGGCGGCGTGCCCCCTTCCTCCTCTGCCTCGCCCTCTTCTTCCTCGAGCTCGCGATGCCAAGCAACCCCAAAGACCCGCCCGTCGCCTGAAACCCTTCCTCCAGCCTTGTTCGAGCAACCTGCTGCCCCCTTCATCGCCAACGAAGACTACCTGACCTCTCGCAGGCCCCTCCACGGCTTGAAGCTGCTCGTGGGTTGGGGTGCTGATCTTCGAAGGCTGGCTCGTCAGTTCTGGAGATCGAAAAGTGGAAGATGAAGACTGTTTTAAGCTAATGACGGGTTTAAGGGGTTAATAAAGGTAATCAGCGAATTTATTTATTTATGAAAAGATAATATATTTATTTATTATAAAAACTGATTTTTATAAATAAAAGAATTAGATTTTTACTTAGAAAAAGATTTGATTTTTTTAGGTAAAAAGAAATGATTTTTATCGTTGAAAGAAACCATTTTTGATAAGTTGAAATTATTTTTAAAAGGTATAAAAATATGATTTTTATACTTATATCTAATTAAAGATATGATCTTTATATAGTAGATGATATAAAAATATTATTTTTATATAGGTAGAGTATTAAAAATAGGATTTTTATATTATAGGAAGGTTAAAAATATAATTTTTATATAAGCGAGAAGTTAAAAATATGATTTTTATATTTTTAAAGTATTAAAAATATGGTCTTTACTATATAGATGATAAAAATAAAAATATGAAAAGGCGATATTTTTAAATATGAAAAGGCGATATTTTTAAATATGAAAAGGCGATATTTTTAAATATGAAAAGACGATATTTTGATATGAGTAGTGAAGTAAAAATATGATTTTTACTTCGAGAAAAATATAAACTTTATATTTGAAAGGCGAAAACTTTATTTTTCAGAAGGAGAAATCTTTATTTTTATAATGGCGAAATCTATATTTTTGAAACAGAATTTTTATCTATATGACATCGTAGTAAAAATTCGATTTTTATAGATTGAATAATAAGATAAAAATTCGATTTTTATATATGGAATAATGAAGTAAAAATTCGATTTTTACATGTGTAGTGGTTACAGCAACGAAGATGACAAAGATGCGATAACGATGAAGATTTCTATCAAAGAAGAGTCAAGATGATTGGATAGCTATCTGTGAGAATTTCTCACTCTTCAATTTCTATTTCTAGTTATATATATACTAGGATGCAGACGGTGTTTAGTAGCACCCGACACAATCGTCCACAGACCATGGACTTGTTTGTTTGATTGCAAAAATTAGTTAGATTATTTGATTGAAATTGAGTTGTTTGGTGAAATGAATGGATTTGATTGATGTGTGAATGGTGTGGGCCTTCACTAGACCGGGGATAAGGCTAGGCCTCGTCCCGTTTCTAGTATCGTGCCGTTATGCCGCCGAAATTTTCTAAAATAAGTTAGAAAATAAAAATATCATTTTATTTAAAGAAAGAACTGAATAAAAATTCATATGTTAAGATAAAATGTTTTATCGCTAAAAATATAATTTTTAACGTGAATATGAATATGGTGAATGTGAATAAATAAATATTCATTTACAAACCGGACGGTTTGTTGATGTACACCTATTTGAAGGACATTGATTGGGTCGATAAATTTCACACATCGCCCAACTGCACAAATAAAGATATGTGTTTGTTGATTTGAAACCCCACACGGGTGTTGGGATGAAATTTGAAGTTCACTCATCCTGATTGATTAAATATGTCGATCGATTGATTGACAGGCTGTTATAAGCGTTAGATATCTATATTTGATGCTTATACAGTGTAGTGCACTTTGATTGATGGTTGATTATTTTTCAATGCTATTATATACATGTGTTGTATGAAAATCCATATAATTAATTTTATATGGTGATTGATTGGGCCTCATTCCAATTCAGAAAATAAAGAATATTATAATATAAAGGTTCATGTGTTGACTGTACTCATCCGTTGAGATTAGTCATGTGTTGAACGAAATATTTTAATAATAAAATTTACATCTTTATCAATATAATATAAGGGTTCATGTGTTGACAGTACTCATCCGTTGAGATTAGTCATGTGTTGAACGAAATATTTTGATAATAACAACTATTTTGAAAAAGAAATATTTGAAATAGAATATTTGAAAATAAAAATATATGAAGCCGTGTTGATTAGATTGACGCCATTTTGACGTGAACGATATTTATATCGATTTTATTCATTTTAAAACGAATATTGAAAAGTGATTTCGAAATCGAATATTTTAAAATGAAATTTGAATTTGAATCAAATAGAAATGAATTTTAAAACGAATTTATAAAGAAGTATTCAATTTTGATTTGAATTGAAATGGAAGTTTAAATTGCTTTTGAAACGAATTTAAAACTATTTATATAATTCGTTTTAAATAGAAATCGACGATATATATATAATATATATATATATTATATATATAATGGCCTGAATAGAACGCGCCGCGCCGCGGCAGTTCGTGAATTTCGACCATTTATTTCAAACGGACATTAAGGGAGATCCGACCGTCGGATTCTCCTAAAACCGGAACCGTTGGGTTCGTATCGAAAAGAGCTTTCTAACGAATATTAGAAATTCAAAATCTAACGGTTTGATTTTGAGATACGTCCAAATCCAATTTGAAAAAGGTCGTTGTAAGTGCAGTTCGATGGCCGTTGATGGAAATCGACTGTACGGGCCTTGATAAAATTATTAAAAATAGTAATAATTTGTGTAAAATCATAAGAAATGATTTAGAAAGGATTGGGATGAAAAACTCCATATTTGAAAAGATAAAAATAGATTTTTATCGAAATGAACTAGTTTTGAACTAGAATTATAATTCTATTTATTTTTTTAAATAAATTAAATTTGAAAAGGGGTTTAAAAATAACCAGAATTTCCAATGATTGCATTGGAAGGAATTTGAATCGAAATTGTCTTCGGAATATTTCGATGTTGGATTTCGTGATTATACAGATGTTGTTATGGAAATTTGAAAGATATAGATATCGTTGTTTCCAATACGATATTTGTTGGTCGTAGAATTTGATATTGAATATAAGCCGGGATATCTCCTATTCAGAGATTTGTAATTAATATCAAATGTGATTTGGGTTTGTCGTGAATGGTGTCTTGACTAACACTGTTCTTGAACCCAGTTGAGAAAAGATTAAATCTTTTTACTTAGATTTAATGAAGTGTACCTATTAAATAATATTTAATTGGAATTGAATTGATATTGATTTTTGGGTTTATCGTGAACAGTGTTTTAAATAACACTCGTTCTTTAACCCGATAATTAATGGAATGTGACTTTGGGTTTATCGTGAACCGTGTTTTAAAATGACACGGATTCTTTAACCCAATTAACGAGTAAAACTAAGTGGAGTTTTAATGAATCTTTAATTAGATTGAAATGATCGAGAATGGAGTATCACCAGTTTTGCTCCAGGCGATAGTTAAATCTTTAATTAGATTTGAACGTGAAATGGTAATTGAATTTACCGATAACACCGAGGTGTTAGATATGAAGTAGGACCAGTTTTACTTCATGGGATGAATAGGTTGGGATTGGGAAATCAAAACAAATGACTACTTCGGTAAGTTTCGTTAATCCCGACTAGTTTGAATTGATATTCAAAAATAGATTAAAGAATAAATTACAGAAATTTATCTTGGATAAAATTAATGGGAACCTTTCCCTATGAATGTGAAAATTAGAAACTAACTGCCGGTTAGCCAAGCAGAATGGTTTTCTGGATATTGATCTGATGTTGGTTTAGGCCTTCGGGGTTAATATTTGGGGAATTATTCTCTTGATTAATTTACGGTTAGTGACTGATGAATTGGAATGAGGCGTATGTTGTGTTTGTGTAACACTTATTTAAAATGTACGCGAGTTATTCGGGAAGACCGGGTTTATCCCACTCTGAATAACTGATACGACGATAAGTCGAAGATGAAGACGGTGGTCGAAGACCGGAAGTCTTCACGTCGTTTGGGTGATTACTGATGATCTTGATTGGGCTGTACACCCAAGAAGATGGAAACAGTTGGTGATCGTCCAGACGTACTTGGAGATCGATGGATATGCGGGGTACTAGGTGCCTACGGTTTCGTTCAGACCCAGAATGGACTTGTAAATGGACTGTGTGTCTGACATTGGATTTTAGTCTGTGTGATTGATCACTATTAAATATATATCTGTTTGGCGGCGGAGAATTTATTCTCTTGCTTAACGCCCTTCTCTGAGACGTACGAGCTCAGGGGTTATATATTGATGGATATCAATCGCATGGAGTGAATTGCCTGTGTGGCATGCTAAGATGCAAATGATCAAGGCTTCTGTTGAAAAGCAAAGTCTTGTGGTGATGATCAAAGCACGGCCTTTGTGGCGTAGCTTTGTGTAACGTTTACTTCGCGAGTTTCGCACCCCGGTTGTGAACCAAAAACGGGAGAGGACCTCAGGGAGGGCATGCGTTTCTTTCTAGCTAGGGTGGTGTCAGTGACCTTCCAGCCCTGACATTTATATACTTTTCACCTGTGTGGTTGTTGCTGTTGCGAGGCGCCTCGGTTTGATCGGACGATCCGGGTCCGATGGAGTCATTCGTTGGCTCATTTACGCCACAAAGGGCGGGGAAACGCAGTGTTCAGGATTTATGTATAATCCACATCGGTGGACCGACCCTGTCGCTCCAAGGGCCCACCTGAGTCTGGGTCCTGTGGCTCGGGCTAGAGAGTCACGAAAACGGTTGAGGACTATCTTTTGCCTCGGTTCATAGACGGGAATCCAATTTCCAAATACGTGACATTAGCCGTTTTATTTGTAGAGCCTAGTATGGCGACATGATATATGGTACCCATGCCGTCTATGATTGATACTTATGATTCGAAGTTGTTTTATATACTATGCACTTATAATAGTATCAAATGATTTGTTTTAAAACGTATCAAGCATTCTTTGGCTGTTATAAGGGAAAACCCTATCCCCCGGCTTGCGTTGCATTGTGTGATAGGACTTGGGTCTTATAACAGCTTCATTTTTCTCCATTTAGCATTGCGCTGTTCGTTTTATGCACTGGTATTCTTGGGAGGAAACCCGTTCCGTGTTATACGGCGTGGCCCCTTGATTTACCAAACTTTAAAAATAAAGATAAATAACTGTTTTAGTTCTCACACCAGTCACATGACTGACCTGGAGTTTATTGTTTTAACCTAAACTCTGGGTGCCCCTATTTTGACATGGGCAGCAAGTAGTTTTGGTTTTGCAGATTTATATTCACAGGATCCTGGTTTACAGCTGGAACGATATCCGGAAAGCTTTGTATCCGTATATCTCTTCTAGTTGTGTATTGTATTATTTTCCGCTGCTATGTATTTAAATGTAATTTAAATCTCTGATATTTCTGTGTAATTTGCATTTATACTCTGTATATTCTTGTAATCTGATGCAATTGTTGTAATATACAATGAAATGTTCTTTCGTCTGCGTTCTGATTTGTCTTATTCTCAAACGATAGGGCGTTTCGAACGGCCTGGATCGGTTTAGCGACAGGTTCGGACCGAGCGAAATTCATTTTCGTCACAGTTGGTATCAGAGCTTTTGTTTACCGAGCTCGAGAACAAGACACATTAGAACCATACGAAAGAATTCATCAGATATTGGATTAGTAATATCCAATTAGGATGACTCGTTAGAGATAGGATCAGTAGTATCCTAGAACGAGTGTGAAGAGTATATTTTTCAAATGAAAACAATTTTGTTTTGAAAATTTAAATCGTTTTATACGTATTTGATTATTTATTTATTTTGAATATGGACAATCCAATATATAAAGATTTTGCATATACGCGTCATGAACGTATATTCGAAGTTTTAATATATTGGATAGATATGGAATCACATTCTAGTCGCCCGGAGATGGTACTGATGATTGTCATGACATCATCAGTATTTATGTTCGTGTTTCGAAGGTGTGATATCTATATATTTCCATCGGACTGGTGTGAGAACCAAAACTTATATAGCTAGAACACATTGTTGTGAATTGGCATCAAAAACAAGATTTTCTGTATATGTATCAAAATTATGAATTTGAAACGTTAAATTCACTAATTGATTGATGTTTGTGTTGTTTGTTCATTTGTTTGCTAATTTTGAACCATTATGCCTAATTGAACCAAATATTGAACTATATTGAAAATTGGTCGCATTTGCTTGCATATACATATACTTATATTGAACAGGTCATAGCAAGGAGGCTAGAGCAGAGAATAAAATTTGTTTGCCCGACAAATAGGTACATGTTTACTACATAATTTACTGTTTTGTTTGGGTGATGATGATTTTATGAGCCTATTGGCTAGCCGCTTAGCTTTTTCTTTTTCTTTTTGAGATTAGAAGGACCGGGGGAGCTATTTGAAATTCCCCGATGCTCCCGGTGCAGGGGAGGTTATGGCGAAATTTTTCGAAAATTTAGGGTGTTAGCCAAATTTTTGAAAATTTGAGAATTCTCAGAAACTGAAAAGTTGGAGAATGGAAGTCAGATCGAACATAGAATTGATAATCAAACCACTTTCGACTTTTGTTCCTTTTCGGGGACGTAAAGTTTTAAGTGAGGGAGATTGTAATAACCCGGAAATTCTGGGCCAGTTTAAAAATTTTATTTTCGCAATTTTAGCGAATTTTGAATATTTAAAATAGGTTATTTTAAATAATATCGACGAGAAATTTATTTTGAATATAATTAGAACGTATATATTATATACGTCGTTGTTAGAATATAAATAATTATTTATAATTATAAATAGAATTGAATTTTAAAACGAATTTATAAAGAAGTATTCAATTTTGATTTGAATTGAAATGGAAGTTGAAATTGCTTTTGAAACGGATTTAAAACTATTTATATAATTTGTTTTAAATAGAAATCGACGAAATATATATAATATATATATTATATATATAATGGCCCGAATAGAACGCGCCGCGCCGCTGCAGTTCGTGAATTTCGACCATTTATTTCAAACGGACATTACGGGAGATCCGACCATCGGATTCTCCTAAAACCGGAACCGTTGGGTTCGTATCGAAAAGAGCTTTCTAACGAGTATTAGAAATTCAAAATCTAACGGTTGGATTTTGAGATACGTTCAAATCAAATTTGAAAAAGGTCGCTGTAAGTGCAGTTCGATGGCCGTTGATGGAAATCGACTGTACGGGCCTTGATAAAATTATTAAAAATAGTAATAATTTGTGTAAAATCATAAGAAATGATTTAGAAAGGATTGGGATGAAAAACTCCATATTTGAAAAGATAAAAATAGATTTTTATCGAAATGAACTAGTTTTGAACTAGAATTATAATTCTATTTATTTTTCTAAATAAATTGAATTTGAAAAGGGGTTTAAAAATAACCATAATTTCCAATGAATGCATTGGAAGGAATTTGAATCGAAATTGTCTTCGAAATATTTCGATGTTGGATTTCGCGATTATACAGATGTTGTTATGGAAATTTGAAAGATATAGATATATATATCGTTGTTTCCAATACGATATTTGTTGGTCGTAGAATTTGATATTGAATATAAGCCGGGATATCTCCTATTCAGAGACTTGTAATTAATATCAAATGTGATTTGGGTTTGTCGTGAATGGTGTCTTGACTAACACTGTTTTTGAACCCAGTTGAGAAAAGATTAAATCTTTTTACTTAGATTTAATGAAGTGTACCAATTAAATAATATTTAATTCGAATTGAATTGATATTGATTTTTGGGTTTATCGTGAACAGTGTTTTAAATAACACTCGTTCTTTAACCCGATAATTAATGGAATGTGACTTTGGGTTTATCGTGAACCGTGTTTTTAAATGACACGGATTCTTTAACCCAATTAACGATTAAAACTAAGTGGAGTTTTAATGAATCTTTAAATAGATTGAAATGATCGAGAATGGAGTATCACCAGTTTTGCTCTAGGCGATAGTTAAATCTTTAATTAGATTTGAACGTGAAATGGTAATTGAATTTACCGATAACACCGTGGTGTTAGAAATGAAGTAGGACCAGTTTTACTTCATGGGATGAATAGGTTGGGATTGGGAAATCAAAACAAATGACTACTTCGGTAAGTTTCGTTAATCCCGACTAGTTTGAATTGATATTCAAAAATAGATAAAAGAATAAATTACAGAAATTTATCTTGGATAAAATTAATGGGAACCTTTCCCTATGAATGTGAAAATTAGAAACTAACTGCCGGTTAGCCAAGCAGAATGGTTTTCTGGATATTGATCTGATGTTGGTTTAGGCCTTCGGGGTTAATATTTGGGGAATTATTCTCTTGATTAATTTACGGTTAGTGACTGATGAATTGGAATGAGGCGTATGTTGTGTTTGTGTAACACTTATTTAAAATATACGCGAGTTATTCGGGAAGACCGGGTTTATCCCATTCTGAATAACTGATACGACGATAAGTCGAAGATGAAGACGGTGGTCGAAGACCGGAAGTCTTCACGTCGTTTGGGTGATTACTGATGATCTTGATTGGGCTGTACACCCAAGAAGATGGAAACAGTTGGTGATCATCCAGACGTACTTGGAGATCGATGGATATGCGGGGTACTAGGTGCCTCCGGTTTCGTTCAAACCCAAACGGACTTGTAAATGGACTGTGTGTCTGACATTGGATTTTAGTCTGTGTGATTGATCTCTATTAAATATATATCTGTTTGGCGGCGGAGAATTTATTCTCTTGCTTAACACCCTTCTCTGAGACGTACGAGCTCAGGGGTTATATATTGATGGATATCAATCGCATGGAGTGAATTGCCTGTGTGGCATGCTAAGATGCAAATGATCAAGGCTTCTGTTGAAAAGCAAAGTCTTGTGGTGATGATCAAAGCACGGCCTTTGTGGCGTAGCTTTGTGTAACGTTTACTTCGCGAGTTTCGCACCCCGGTTGTGAACCAAAAACGGGAGAGGACCTCAGGGAGGGCATGCGTTTCTTTCTAGCTAGGGTGGTGTCAGTGACCTTCCAGCCCTGACATTTATATACTTTTCACCTGTGTGGTTGTTGCTGTTGCGAGGCGCCTCGGTTTGATCGGATGATCCGGGTCCGATGGAGTCATTCGTTTTCTCATTTACGCCCTAAAGGGCGGGGAAACGCAGTGTTCAGGATTTAAGTTTAATCCACATCGGTGGACCGGCCCTGTCGCTCCAAGGGCCCACCTGAGTCTGGGTCATGTGGCTCGGGCTAGAGAGTCACGAAAACGGTTGAGGACTATCTTTTGCCTCGGTTCATAGACGGAAATCCAATTTCCAAATACGTGACATTTGCCGTTTTATTTGTAGAGCCTAGTATGGCGACATGATATATGGTACCCATGCCGTCTATGATTGATACTTATGATTTGAAGTTGATTTATATACTATGCACTTATAATAGTATCAAATGATTTGTTTTAAAACGTATCAAGCATTCTTTGGTTGTTATAAGGGAAAACCCTATCCCCCGGCTTGCGTTGCATTGTGTGATAGGACCTGGGTCTTATAACAGCTTCATTTTTCTCTATTTAGCATTGCGCTGTTCGTTTTATGCACTGGTATTCTTGGGAGGAAACCCGTTCCATGTTACACGGCGTGGCCCGTTGATTTACCAAACTTTAAAAATAAAGATTAATAACTGTTTTAGTTCTCACACCAGTCACATGATTGACCTGGAGTTTATTGTTTTAACCTAAACTCTGGGTGCCCCTATTTTGACACGGGCAGCTAGTAGTTTTGGTTTTGCAGATTTATATTCACAGGATCCTGGTTTACAGCTGGAACGATATCCGGAAAGCTTTGTATCCGTATATCTCTTCTAGTTGTGTATTGTATTATTTTCCACTGCTATGTATTTAAATGTAATTTAAATCTCTGATATTTCTGTGTAATTTGCATTTATACTCTGTATATTCTTGTAATCTGATGCAATTGTTGTAATATACAATGAAATGTTCTTTTGTCTGCGTTCTGATTTGTCTTGTTCTCAAACGATAGGGCGTTTCGAACGGCCTGGATCGGTTTAGCGACTGGTTCGGACCGAGCGAAATTCCTTTTCGTCACAGTTGGTACCAGAGCTTTGGTTTACAGAGCTCGAGAACAAGACACATTAGAACCATACGAAAGAATTCATCAGATATTGGATTAGTAATATCCAATTAGGATGACTCGTTAGAGATAGGATCAGTAGTATCCTAGAACGAGTATGAAGAGTATATTTTTCAAATGAAAACAATTTTGTTTTGAAAATTTAAATCGTTTTATACGTATTTGATTATTTATTTATTTTGAATATGGACAATCCAATATATAAAGATTTTGCATATACGCGTCATGAACGTATATTCGAAATTTTAATATATTGGATAGATATGGAATCACATTCTAGTCGCCCGGAGATGGTACTGATGATTGTCATGACATCATCAGTATTTATGTTCGTGTTACGAAGGTGTGATATCTATATATTTCCATCAGACTGGTGTGAGAACCAAAACTTATATAGCTAGAACACATTGTTGTGAATTGGCATCAAAAACAAGATTTTCTGTATATGTATCAAAATTATGAATTTGAAACGTTAAATTCACTAATTGATTGATGTTTGTGTTGTTTGTTCTTTTGTTTGCTAATTTTAAACCATTATGCCTAATTGAACCAAATATTGAATTATGTTGAAAATTGGTCGCATTTGCTCGCATATACATATACTTATATTGAACAGGTCATAGCAAGGAGGCTAGAGCAGAGAATAAAATTTGTTTGCCCGACAAATAGGTACATGTTTACTACATAACTTACTGTTTTGTTTGGGTGATGATGATTTTATGAGCCTATTGGCTAGCCGCTTGGCTTTTTCTTTTTCTTTTTGAGATTAGAAGGACCGGGGGAGCTATTTGAAATTCCCCGATGCCCCCGGTGCAGGGGAGGTTATGGCGAAAATTTTCGAAAATTTAGGGTGTTAGCCAAATTTTTGAAAATTTGAGAATTCTCAGAAATTGAAAAGTTGGAGAATGGAAGTTAGATCGAACATAGAATTGATAATCAAACCACTTTCGACTTTTGTTCCTTTTCGGGGACGAAAAGTTTTAAGTGGGGGAGATTGTAATAACCCGGAAATTCTGGGCCAGCTTAAAATTTTTATTTTGGCAATATTAGCGAATTTTGAATATTTAAAATAGGTTATTTTAAATAATATCGACGAGAAATTTATTTTGAATATAATTAGAACGTATATATTATATACGTCGTTGTTAGAATATAAATAATTATTTATAATTATAAATAGAATTGAATTTTAAAACGAATTTATAAAGAAGTATTCAATTTTGATTTGAATTGAAATGGAAGTTGAAATTGCTTTTGAAACGAATTTAAAACTATTTATATAATTTGTTTTAAATAGAAATCGACTAAATATATATAATATATATATATTATATATATAATGGCCTGAATAGAACGCGCCGCGCCGCTGCAGTTCGTGAATTTCGACCATTTATTTCAAACGGACATTACGGGAGATCCGACCGTCGGATTCTCCTAAAACTGGAACCGTTGGGTTCGTATCGAAAAGAGCTTTCTAACGAATATTAGAAATTCAAAATCTAACGGTTGGATTTTGAGATACGTCCAAATCAAATTTGAAAAAGGTCGCTGTAAGTGCAGTTCGATGGCCGTTGATGGAAATCGACTGTACGGGCCTTGATAAAATTATTAAAAATAGTAATAATTTGTGTAAAATCATAAGAAATGGTTTAGAAAGGATTGGGATGAAAAACTCCATATTTGAAAAGATAAAAATAGATTTTTATCGAAATGAACTAGTTTTGAACTAGAATTATAATTCTATTTATTTTTTTAAATAAATTGAATTTGAAAAGGGGTTTAAAAATAACCAGAATTTCCAATGATTGCATTGGAAGGAATTTGAATCGAAATTGTCTTCGGAATATTTCGATGTTGGATTTCGTGATTATACAGATGTTGTTATGGAAATTTGAAAGATATAGATATATATATCGTTGTTTCCAATACGATATTTGTTGGTCGTAGAATTTGATATTGAATATAAGCCGGGATATCTCCTATTCAGAGACTTGTAATTAATATCAAATGTGATTTGGGTTTGTCGTGAATGGTGTCTTGACTAACACTGTTCTTGAACCCAGTTGAGAAAAGATTAAATCTTTTTACTTAGATTTAATGAAGTGTACCTATTAAATAATATTTAATTGGAATTGAATTGATATTGATTTTTGGGTTTATCATGAACAGTGTTTTAAATAACACTCGTTCTTTAACCCGATAATTAATGGAATGTGACTTTGGGTTTATCATGAACCGTGTTTTAAAATGACACGGATTCTTTAACCCAATTAATGATTAAAACTAAGTGGAGTTTTAATGAATCTTTAATTAGATTGAAATGATCGAGAATGGAGTATCACCAGTTTTGCTCCAGGCGATAGTTAAATCTTTAATTAGATTTGAACGTGAAATGGTAATTGAATTTACCGATAACACCGTGGTGTTAGATATGAAGTAGGACCAGTTTTACTTCATGGGATGAATAGGTTGGGATTGGGAAATCAAAACAAATGACTACTTCGGTAAGTTTCGTTAATCCCGACTAGTTTGAATTGATATTCAAAAATAGATTAAAGAATAAATTACAGAAATTTATCTTGGATAAAATTAATGGGAACCTTTCCTTATGAATGTGAAAATTAGAAACTAACTGTCGATTAGCCAAGCAGAATGGTTTTCTGGATATTGATCTGATGTTGGTTTAGGCCTTCGGGGTTAATATTTGGGGAATTATTCTCTTGATTAATTTACGGTTAGTGACTGATGAATTGGAATGAGGCGTATGTTTTGTTTGTGTAACACTTATTTAAAATGTACGCGAGTTATTCGGGAAGACCGGGTTTATCCCATTCTGAATAACTGATACGACGATAAGTCGAAGATGAAGACGGTGGTCGAAGACCGGAAGTCTTCACGTCGTTTGGGTGATTACTGATGAGCTTGATTGGGCTGTACACCCAAGAAGATGGAAACAGTTGGTGATCGTCCAGACGTACATGGAGATCGATGGATATGCGGGGTACTAGGTGCCTACGGTTTCGTTCAGACCCAGAACGGACTTGTAAATGGACTGTGTGTCTGACATTGGATTTTAGTCTGTGTGATTGATCTCTATTAAATATATATCTGTTTGGCGGCGGAGAATTTATTCTCTTGCTTAACGCCCTTCTCTGAGACGTACGAGCTCAGGGGTTATATATTGATGGATATCAATCGCATGGAGTGAATTGCCTGTGTGGCATGCTAAGATGCAAATGATCAAGGCTTCTGTTGAAAAGCAAAGTCTTGTGGTGATGATCAAAGCACGGCCTTTGTGGCGTAGCTTTGTGTAACGTTTACTTCGCGAGTTTCGCACCCCGGTTGTGAACCAAAAACGGTAGAGGACCTCAGGGAGGACATGCGTTTCTTTCTAGCTAGGATGGTGTCAGTGACCTTCCAGCCCTGACATTTATATACTATTCACCTGTGTGGTTGTTGCTGTTGCGAGGCGCCTCGGTTTGATCGGACGATCTGGGTCCGATGGAGTCATTCGTTGGCTCATTTACGCCCCAAAGGGCGGGGAAACGCAGTGTTCGGGATTTATGTTTAATCCACATCGGTGGACCGGCCCTGTCGCTCCAAGGGCCCACCTGAGTCTGGGTCCTGTGGCTCGGGCTAGAGAGTCACGAAAACGGTTGAGGTCTATCTTTTGCCTCGGTTCATAGATGGAAATCCAATTTCCAAATACGTGACATTTGCCGTTTTATTTGTAGAGCCTAGTATGGCGACATGATATATGGTACCCATGCCGTCTATGATTGATACTTATGATTTGAAATTGTTTTATATACTATGCACTTATAATAGTATCAAATGATTTGTTTTAAAACGTATCAAGCATTCTTTGGCTGTTATAAGGGAAAACCCTATCCCCCGGCTTGCGTTGCATTGTGTGATAGGACTTGGGTCTTATAACAGCTTCATTTTTCTCTATTTAGCATTGCATTGTTCTTTTTATGCACTGGTATTCTTGGGAGGAAACCCGTTCCGTGTTATACGGCGTGGCCCCTTGATTTACCAAACTTTAAAAATAAAGATTAATAACTGTTTTAGTTCTCACACCAGTCACATGACTGACCTGGAGTTTATTGTTTTAACCTAAACTCTGGGTGCCCCTATTTTGACACGGGCAGCTAGTAGTTTTGGTTTTGCAGATTTATATTCACAGGATCCTGGTTTACAGCTGGAACGATATCCGGAAAGCTTTGTATCCGTATATCTATTCTAGTTGTGTATTGTATTATTTTCCGCTGCTATGTATTTAAATGTATTTTAAATCTCTGATATTTCTGTGTAATTTGCATTTATACTCTGTATATTCTTGTAATCTGATGCAATTGTTGTAATATACAATGAAATGTTCTTTCGTCTGCGATCTGATTTGTCTTGTTCTCAAACGATAGGGCGTTTCGAACGGCCTGGATCGGTTTAGCGACAGGTTCGGACCGAGCGAAATTCCTTTTCGTCACAGTTGGTATCAGAGCTTTGGTTTACAGAGCTCGAGAACAAGACACATTAGAACCATACGAAAGAATTCATCAGATATTGGATTAGTAATATCCAATTAGGATGACTCGTTAGAGATAGGATCAGTAGTTTCCTAGAACGAGTGTGAAGAGTATATTTTTCAAATGAAAACAATTTTGTTTTGAAAATTTAAATCGTTTTATACGTATTTGATTATTTATTTATTTTGAATATGGACAATCAAATATATAAAGATTTTGCATATACGCGTCATGAACGTATATTCGAAGTTTTAATATATTGGATAGATATGGAATCACATTCTAGTCGCCCGGAGATGGTACTGATGATTGTCATGACATCATCAGTATTTATGTTCGTGTTTCGAAGGTGTGATATCTATATATTTCCGTCAGACTGGTGTGAGAACCAAAACTTATATAGCTAGAACACATTGTTGTGAATTGGCATCAAAAACAAGATTTTCTGTATATGTATCAAAATTATGAATTTGAAACGTTAAATTCACTAATTGATTGATGTTTGTGTTGTTTGTTCATTTGTTTGCTAATTTTGAACCATTATGCCTAATTGAACCAAATATTGAACTATATTGAAAATTGGTCGCATTTGCTTGCATATACATATACTTATATTGAACAGGTCATAGCAAGGAGGCTAGAGCAGAGAATAAAATTTGTTTGCCCGACAAATAGGTACATGTTTACTACATAATTTACTGTTTTGTTTGGGTGATGATGATTTTATGAGCCTATTGGCTAGCCGCTTGGCCTTTTCTTTTTCTTTTTGAGATTAGAAGGACCGGGGGAGCTATTTGAAATTCCCCGATGCTCCCGGTGCAGGGGAGGTTATGGCGAAATTTTTCGAAAATTTAGGGTGTTAGCCAAATTTTTGAAAATTTGAGAATTCTCAGAAACTGAAAAGTTGGAGAATGGAAGTCAGATCGAACATAGAATTGATAATCAAACCACTTTCGACTTTTGTTCCTTTTCGGGGACGTAAAGTTTTAAGTGAGGGAGATTGTAATAACCCGGAAATTCTGGGCCAGTTTAAAAATTTTATTTTCGCAATTTTAGCGAATTTTGAATATTTAAAATAGGTTATTTTAAATAATATCGACGAGAAATTTATTTTGAATATAATTAGAACGTATATATTATATACGTCGTTGTTAGAATATAAATAATTATTTATAATTATAAATAGAATTGAATTTTAAAACGAATTTATAAAGAAGTATTCAATTTTGATTTGAATTGAAATGGAAGTTGAAATTGCTTTTGAAACGAATTTAAAACTATTTATATAATTTGTTTTAAATAGAAATCGACGAAATATATATATAATATATATATATATTATATATATAATGGCCTGAATAGAACGCGCCGCGGCAGTTCGTGAATTTCGACCATTTATTTCAAACGGACATTACGGGAGATCCGACCGTCGGATTCTCCTAAAACCAGAACCGTTGGGTTCATATCGAAAAGAGCTTTCTAACGAGTATTAGAAATTCAAAATCTAACGGTTGGATTTTGAGATACGTCCAAATCAAATTTGAAAAAGGTCGCTGTAAGTGCAGTTCGATGGCCGTTGATGGAAATCGACTGTACGGGCCTTGATAAAATTATTAAAAATAGTAATAATTTGTGTAAACTCATAAGAAATGATTTAGAAAGGATTGGGATGAAAAACTCCATATTTGAAAAGATAAAAATAGATTTTTATCGAAATGAACTAGTTTTGAACTAGAATTATAATTCTATTTATTTTTTTAAATAAATTGAATTTGAAAAGGGGTTTAAAAATAACCATAATTTCCAATGAATGCATTGGAAGGAATTTGAATCGAAATTGTCTTCGGAATATTTCGATGTTGGATTTCGCGATTATACAGATGTTGTTATGGAAATTTGAAAGATATAGATATATATATCGTTGTTTCCAATACGATATTTGTTGGTCGTAGAATTTGATATTGAATATAAGCCGGGATATCTCCTATTCAGAGACTTGTAATTAATATCAAATGTGATTTGGGTTTGTCGTGAATGGTGTCTTGACTAACACTGTTCTTGAACCCAGTTGAGAAAAGATTAAATCTTTTTACTTAGATTTAATGAAGTGTACCAATTAAATAATATTTAATTCGAATTGATTTGATATTGATTTTTGGGTTTATCGTGAACAGTGTTTTAAATAACACTCGTTCTTTAACCCGATAATTAATGGAATGTGACTTTGGGTTTATCGTGAACCGTGTTTTTAAATGACACGGATTCTTTAACCCAATTAACGATTAAAACTAAGTGGAGTTTTAATGAATCTTTAATTAGATTGAAATGATCGAGAATGGAGTATCACCAGTTTTGCTCCAGGCGATAGTTAAATCTTTAATTAGATTTGAACGTGAAATGGTAATTGAATTTACCGATAACACCGTGGTGTTAGATATGAAGTAGGACTAGTTTTACTTCATGGGATGAATAGGTTGGGATTGGGAAATCAAAACAAATGACTACTTCGGTAAGTTTCGTTAATCCCGACTAGTTTGAATTGATATTCAAAAATAGATTAAAGAATAAATTACAGAAATTTATCTTGGATAAAATTAATGGGAACCTTTCCCTATGAATGTGAAAATTAGAAACTAACTGCCGGTTAGCCAAGCAGAATGGTTTTCTGGATATTGATCTGATGTTGGTTTAGGCCTTCGGGGTTAATATTTGGGGAATTATTCTCTTGATTAATTTACGGTTAGTGACTGATGAATTGGAATGAGGCGTATGTTGTGTTTGTGTAACACTTATTTAAAATATACGCGAGTTATTCGGGAAGACCGGGTTTATCCCATTCTGAATAACTGATACGACGATAAGTCGAAGATGAAGACGGTGGTCGAAGACCGGAAGTCTTCACGTTGTTTGGGTGATTACTGATGATCTTGATTGGGCTGTACACCCAAGAAGATGGAAACAGTCGGTGATCGTCCAGACGTACTTGGAGATCGATGGATATGCGGGGTACTAGGTGCCTCCGGTTTCGTTCAGACCCAAACGGACTTGTAAATGGACTGCGTGTCTGACATTGGATTTTATTCTGTGTGATTGATCTCTATTAAATATATATCTGTTTGGCGGCGGAGAATTTATTCTCTTGCTTAAGACCCTTCTCTGAGACGTACGAGCTCAGGGGTTATATATTGATGGATATCAATCGCATGGAGTGAATTGCCTGTGTGGCATGCTAAGATGCAAATGATCAAGGCTTCTGTTGAAAAGCAAAGTCTTGTGGTGATGATCAAAGCACGGCCTTTGTGGCGTAGCTTTGTGTAACGTTTACTTCGCGAGTTTCGCACCCCGGTTGTGAACCAAAAACGGGAGAGGACCTCAGGGAGGGCATGCGTTTCTTTCTAGCTAGGGTGGTGTCAGTGACCTTCCAGCCCTGACATTTATATACTTTTCACCTGTGTGGTTGTTGCTGTTGCGAGGCGCCTCGGTTTGATCGGACGATCCGGGTCCGATGGAGTCATTCGTTTTCTCATTTACGCCCTAAAGGGCGGGGAAACGCAGTGTTCAGGATTTAAGTTTAATCCACATCGGTGGACCGGCCCTGTCGCTCCAAGGGCCCACCTGAGTCTGGGTCCTGTGGCTCAGGCTAGAGAGTCACGAAAACGGTTGAGGACTATCTTTTGCCTCGGTTCATAGACGGAAATCCAATTTCCAAATACGTGACATTTGCCGTTTTATTTGTAGAGCCTAGTATGGCGACATGATATATGGTACCCATGCCGTCTATGATTGATACTTATGATTTGAAGTTGATTTATATACTATGCACTTATAATAGTATCAAATGATTTGTTTTAAAATGTATCAAGCATTCTTTGGCTGTTATAAGGGAAAACCCTATCCCCCGGCTTGCGTTGCATTGTGTGATAGGACCTGGGTCTTATAACAGCTTCATTTTTCTCTATTTAGCATTGCGCTGTTCGTTTTATGCACTGGTATTCTTAGGAGGAAACCCGTTCTATGTTATACGGCGTGGCCCCTTGATTTACCAAACTTTAAAAATAAAGATTAATAACTGTTTTAGTTCTCACACCAGTCACATGACTGACCTGGAGTTTATTGTTTTAACCTAAACTCTGGGTGCCCCTATTTTGACACGGGCAGCTAGTAGTTTTGGTTTTGCAGATTTATATTCACAGGATCCTGGTTTACAGCTGGAACGATATCCGGAAAGCTTTGTATCCGTATATCTCTTCTAGTTGTGTATTGTATTATTTTCCGCTGCTATGTATTTAAATGTAATTTAAATCTCTGATATTTCTGTGTAATTTGCATTTATACTCTGTATATTCTTGTAATCTGATGCAATTGTTGTAATATACAATGAAATGTTCTTTCGTCTGCGTTCTGATTTGTCTTGTTCTCAAACGATAGGGCGTTTCGAACGGCCTGGATCGGTTTAGCGACTGGTTCGGACCGAGCGAAATTCCTTTTCGTCACAGTTGGTACCAGAGCTTTGGTTTACAGAGCTCGAGAACAAGACACATTAGAACCATACGAAAGAATTCATCAGATATTGGATTAGTAATATCCAATTAGGATGACTCGTTAGGGATAGGATCAGTAGTATCCTAGAACGAGTGTGAAGAGTATATTTTTCAAATGAAAACAATTTTATTTTGAAAACTTAAATCGTTTTATACGTATTTGATTATTTATTTATTTTGAATATGGACAATCCAATATATAAAGATTTTGCATATACGCGTCATGAACGTATATTCGAAGTTTTAATATATTGGATAGATATGGAATCACATTCTAGTCGCCCGGAGATGGTACTGATGATTGTCATGACATCATCAGTATTTATGTTCGTGTTACGAAGGTGTGATATCTATATATTTCCATCAGACTGGTGTGAGAACCAAAACTTATATAACTAGAACACATTGTTGTGAATTGGCATCAAAAACAAGATTTTCTGTATATGTATCAAAATTATGAATTTGAAACGTTAAATTCACTAATTGATTGATGTTTGTGTTGTTTGTTCTTTTGTTTGCTAATTTTAAACCATTATGCCTAATTGAACCAAATATTGAACTATATTGAAAATTGGTCGCATTTGCTTGCATATACATATACTTATATTGAACAGGTCATAGCAAGGAGGCTAGAGCAGAGAATAAAATTTGTTTGCCCGACAAATAGGTACATGTTTACTACATAATTTACTGTTTTGTTTGGGTGATGATGATTTTATGAGCCTATTGGCTAGCCGCTTGGCTTTTTCTTTTTCTTTTTGAGATTAGAAGGACCGGGGGAGCTATTTGAAATTCCCCGATGCCCCCGGTGCAGGGGAGGTTATGGCGAAAATTTTCGAAAATTTAGGGTGTTAGCCAAATTTTTGAAAATTTGAGAATTCTCAGAAATTGAAAAGTTGGAGAATGGAAGTCAGATCGAACATAGAATTGATAATCAAACCACTTTCGACTTTTGTTCCTTTTCGGGGACGAAAAGTTTTAAGTGGGGGAGATTGTAATAACCCAGAAATTCTGGGCCAGCTTAAAATTTTTATTTTGGCAATTTTAGCGAATTTTGAATATTTAAAATAGGTTATTTTAAATAATATCGACGAGAAATTTATTTTGAATATAATTAGAACGTTTATATTATATACGTCGTTGTTAGAATATAAATAATTATTTATAATTATAAATAGAATTGAATTTTAAAACGAATTTATAAAGAAGTATTCAATTTTGATTTGAATTGAAATGGAAGTTGAAATTGCTTTTGAAACGAATTTAAAACTATTTATATAATTCGTTTTAAATAGAAATCGACTAAATATATATAATATATATATATTATATATATAATGGCCTGAATAGAACGCGCCGCGCCGCTGCAGTTCGTGAATTTCGACCATTTATTTCAAAAGGACATTACGGGAGATCCGACCGTCGGATTCTCCTAAAACCGGAACCGTTGGGTTCGTATCGAAAAGAGCTTTCTAACGAATATTAGAAATTCAAAATCTAACGGTTGGATTTTGAGATACGTCCAAATCAAATTTGAAAAAGGTCGCTGTAAGTGCAGTTCGATGGCCGTTGATGGAAATCGACTGTACGGGCCTTGATAAAATTATTAAAAATAGTAATAATTTGTGTAAAATCATAAGAAATGATTTAGAAAGGATTGGGATGAAAAACTCCATATTTGAAAAGATAAAAATAGATTTTTATCGAAATGAACTAGTTTTGAACTAGAATTATAATTCTATTTATTTTTTTAAATAAATTGAATTTGAAAAGGGGTTTAAAAATAACCAAAATTTCCAATGATTGCATTGGAAGGAATTTGAATCGAAATTGTCTTTGGAATATTTCGATGTTGGATTTCGTGATTATACAGATGTTGTTATGGAAATTTGAAAGATATAGATATATATATCGTTGTTTCCAATATGATATTTGTTGGTCGTAGAATTTGATATTGAATATAAGCCGGGATATCTCCTATTTAGAGACTTGTAATTAATATCAAATGTGATTTGGGTTTGTCGTGAATGGTGTCTTGACTAACACTGTTCTTGAACCCAGTTGAGAAAAGATTAAATCTTTTTACTTAGATTTAATGAAGTGTACCTATTAAATAATATTTAATTGGAATTGAATTGATATTGATTTTTGGGTTTATCATGAACAGTGTTTTAAATAACACTCGTTCTTTAACCCGATAATTAATGGAATGTGACTTTGGGTTTATCGTGAACCGTGTTTTAAAATGACACGGATTCTTTAACCCAATTAACGATTAAAACTAAGTGGAGTTTTAATGAATCTTTAATTAGATTGAAATGATCGAGAATGGAGTATCACCAGTTTTGCTCCAGGCGATAGTTAAATCTTTAATTAGATTTGAACTTGAAATGGTAATTGAATTTACCGATAACACCGTGGTGTTAGATATGAAGTAGGACCAGTTTTACTTCATGGGATGAATAGGTTGGGATTGGGAAATCAAAACAAATGACTACTTCGGTAAGTTTCGTTAATCCCGACTAGTTTGAATTGATATTCAAAAATAGATTAAAGAATAAATTACAGAAATTTATCTTGGATAAAATTAATGGGAACCATTCCCTATGAATGTGAAAATTAGAAACTAACTGTCGATTAGCCAAGCAGAATGGTTTTCTGGATATTGATCTGATGTTGGTTTAGGCCTTCGGGGTTAATATTTGGGGAATTATTCTCTTGATTAATTTACGGTTAGTGACTGATGAATTGGAATGAGGCGTATGTTGTGTTTGTGTAACACTTATTTAAAATGTACGCGGGTTATTCGGGAAGACCGGGTTTATCCCATTCTGAATAACTGATACGACGATAAGTCGAAGATGAAGACGGTGGTCGAAGACCGGAAGTCTTCACGTCGTTTGGGTGATTACTGATGAGGTTGATTGGGCTGTACACCCAAGAAGATGGAAACAGTTGGTGATCGTCCAGACGTACTTGGAGATCGATGGATATGCGGGGTACTAGGTGCCTACGGTTTCGTTCAGACCCAGAACGGACTTGTAAATGGACTGTGTGTCTGACATTGGATTTTAGTCTGTGTGATTGATCTCTATTAAATATATATCTGTTTGGCGGCGGAGAATTTATTCTCTTGCTTAACGCCCTTCTCTGAGACGTACGAGCTCAGGGGTTATATATTGATGGATATCAATCGCATGGAGTGAATTGCCTGTGTGGCATGCTAAGATGCAAATGATCAAGGCTTCTGTTGAAAAGCAAAGTCTTGTGGTGATGATCAAAGCACGACCTTTGTGGCGTAGCTTTGTGTAACGTTTACTTCGCGAGTTTCGCACCCCGGTTGTGAACCAAAAACGGTAGAGGACCTCAGGGAGGACATGCGTTTCTTTCTAGCTAGGGTGGTGTCAGTGACCTTCCAGCCCTGACATTTATATACTTTTCACCTGTGTGGTTGTTGCTGTTGCGAGGCGCCTCGGTTTGATCGGACGATCCGGGTCCGATGGAGTCATTCGTTGGCTCATTTACGCCCCAAAGGGCGGGGAAATGCAGTGTTCAGGATTTATGTTTAATCCACATCGGTGGACCGGCCCTGTCGCTCCAAGGGCCCACCTGAGTCTGGGTCATGTGGCTCGGGCTAGAGAGTCACGAAAACGGTTGAGGTCTATCTTTTGCCTCGGTTCATAGACGGAAATCCAATTTCCAAATACGTGACATTTGCCGTTTTATTTGTAGAGCCTAGTATGGCGACATGATATATGGTACCCATGCCGTCTATGATTGATACTTATGATTTGAAGTTGTTTTATATACTATGCACTTATAATAGTATCAAATGATTTGTTTTAAAACGTATCAAGCATTCTTTGGCTGTTATAAGGGAAAACCCTATCCCCCGGCTTGCGTTGCATTGTGTGATAGGACTTGGGTCTTATAACAGCTTCATTTTTCTCTATTTAGCATTGCGTTGTTCGTTTTATGCACTGGTATTCTTGGGAGGAAACCCGTTCCGTGTTATACGGCGTGGCCCCTTGATTTACCAAACTTTAAAAATAAAGATTAATAACTGTTTTAGTTCTCACACCAGTCACATGACTGACCTGGAGTTTATTGCTTTAACCTAAACTCTGGGTGCCCCTATTTTGACACGGGCAGCTAGTAGATTTGGTTTTGCAGATTTATATTCACAGGATCCTGGTTTACAGCTGGAACGATATCCGGAAAGCTTTGTATCCGTATATCTATTCTAGTTGTGTATTGTATTATTTTCCGCTGCTATGTATTTAAATGTAATTTAAATCTCTGATATTTCTGTGTAATTTGCATTTATACTCTGTATATTCTTGTAATCTGATGCAATTGTTGTAATATACAATGAAATGTTCTTTCGTCTGCGTTCTGATTTGTCTTGTTCTCAAACGATAGGGCGTTTCGAACGGCCTGGATCGGTTTAGCGACAGGTTCGGACCGAGCGAAATTCCTTTTCGTCACAGTTGGTATCAGAGCTTTGGTTTACAGAGCTCGAGAACAAGACACATTAGAACCATACGAAAGAATTCATCAGATATTGGATTAGTAATATCCAATTAGGATGACTCGTTAGAGATAGGATCAGTAGTATCCTAGAACGAGTGTGAAGAGTATATTTTTCAAATGAAAACAATTTTGTTTTGAAAATTTAAATCGTTTTATACGTATTTGATTATTTATTTATTTTGAATATGGACAATCCAATATATAAAGATTTTGCATATACGCGTCATGAACGTATATTCGAAGTTTTAATATATTGGATAGATATGGAATCACATTCTAGTCGCCCGGAGATGGTACTGATGATTGTCATGACATCATCAGTATTTATGTTCGTGTTTCGAAGGTGTGATATCTATATATTTCCGTCAGACTGGTGTGAGAACCAAAACTTATATAGCTAGAACACATTGTTGTGAATTGGCATCAAAAACAAGATTTTCTGTATATGTATCAAAATTATGAATTTGAAACGTTAAATTCACTAATTGATTGATGTTTGTGTTGTTTGTTCATTTGTTTGCTAATTTTGAACCATTATGCCTAATTGAACCAAATATTGAACTATATTGAAAATTGGTCGCATTTGCTTGCATATACATATACTTATATTGAACAGGTCATAGCAAGGAGGCTAGAGCAGAGAATAAAATTTGTTTGCCCGACAAATAGGTACATGTTTACTACATAATTTACTGTTTTGTTTGGGTGATGATGATTTTATGAGCCTATTGGCTAGCCGCTTGGCTTTTTCTTTTTCTTTTTGAGATTAGAAGGACCGGGGGAGCTATTTGAAATTCCCCGATGCTCCCGGTGCAGGGGAGGTTATGGCGAAATTTTTCGAAAATTTAGGGTGTTAGCCAAATTTTTGAAAATTTGAGAATTCTCAGAAACTGAAAAGTTGGAGAATGGAAGTCAGATCGAACATAGAATTGATAATCAAACCACTTTCGACTTTTGTTCCTTTTCGGGGACGTAAAGTTTTAAGTGAGGGAGATTGTAATAACCCGGAAATTCTGGGCCAGTTTAAAAATTTTATTTTCGCAATTTTAGCGAATTTTGAATATTTAAAATAGGTTATTTTAAATAATATCGACGAGAAATTTATTTTGAATATAATTAGAACGTATATATTATATACGTCGTTGTTAGAATATAAATAATTATTTATAATTATAAATAGAATTGAATTTTAAAACGAATTTATAAAGAAGTATTCAATTTTGATTTGAATTGAAATGGAAGTTGAAATTGCTTTTGAAACGAATTTAAAACTATTTATATAATTTGTTTTAAATAGAAATCGACGAAATATATATAATATATATATATATATATATATATTATATATAATGGCCTGAATAGAACGCGCAGCGGCAGTTCGTGAATTTCGACCATTTATTTCAAACGGACATTACGGCAGATCCGACCGTCGGATTCTCCTAAAACCAGAACCGTTGGGTTCGTATCGAAAATAGCTTTCTAACGAGTATTAGAAATTCAAAATCTAACGGTTGGATTTTGAGATACGTCCAAATCAAATTTGAAAAAGGTCGCTGTAAGTGCAGTTCGATGGCCGTTGATGGAAATCGACTGTACGGGCCTTGATAAAATTATTAAAAATAGTAATAATTTGTGTAAACTCATAAGAAATGATTTAGAAAGGATTGGGATGAAAAACTCCATATTTGAAAAGATAAAAATAGATTTTTATCGAAATGAACTAGTTTTGAACTAGAATTATAATTCTATTTATTTTTTTAAATAAATTGAATTTGAAAAGGGGTTTAAAAATAACCATAATTTCCAATGAATGCATTGGAAGGAATTTGAATCGAAATTGTCTTCGGAATATTTCGATGTTGGATTTCGCGATTATACAGATGTTGTTATGGAAATTTGAAAGATATAGATATATATATCGTTGTTTCCAATACCTTATTTGTTGGTCGTAGAATTTGATATTGAATATAAGCCGGGATATCTCCTATTCAGAGACTTGTAATTAATATCAAATGTGATTTGGGTTTGTCGTGAATGGTGTCTTGACTAACACTGTTCTTGAACCCAGTTGAGAAAAGATTAAATCTTTTTACTTAGATTTAATGAAGTGTACCAATTAAATAATATTTAATTCGAATTGAATTGATATTGATTTTTGGGTTTATCGTGAACAGTGTTTTAAATAACACTCGTTCTTTAACCCGATAATTAATGGAATGTGACTTTGAGTTTATCGTGAACCGTGTTTTAAAATGACACGGATTCTTTAACCCAATTAACGATTAAAACTAAGTGGAGTTTTAATGAATCTTTAATTAGATTGAAATGATCGAGAATGGAGTATCACCAGTTTTGCTCCAGGCGATAGTTAAATCTTTAATTAGATTTGAACGTGAAATGGTAATTGAATTTACCGATAACACCGTGGTGTTAGATATGAAGTAGGACTAGTTTTACTTCATGGGATGAATAGGTTGGGATTGGGAAATCAAAACAAATGACTACTTCGGTAAGTTTCGTTAATCCCGACTAGTTTGAATTGATATTCAAAAATAGATTAAAGAATAAATTACAGAAATTTATCTTGGATAAAATTAATGGGAACCTTTCCCTATGAATGTGAAAATTAGAAACTAACTGCCGGTTAGCCAAGCAGAATGGTTTTCTGGATATTGATCTGATGTTGGTTTAGGCCTTCGGGGTTAATATTTGGGGAATTATTCTCTTGATTAATTTACGGTTAGTGACTGATGAATTGGAATGAGGCGTATGTTGTGTTTGTGTAACACTTATTTAAAATATACGCGAGTTATTCGGGAAGACCGGGTTTATCCCATTCTGAATAACTGATACGACGATAAGTCGAAGATGAAGACGGTGGTCGAAGACCGGAAGTCTTCACGTTGTTTGGGTGATTACTGATGATCTTGATTGGGCTGTACAGCCAAGAAGATGGAAACAGTTGGTGATCGTCCAGACGTACTTGGAGATCGATGGATATGCGGGGTACTAGGTGCCTCCGGTTTCGTTCAGACCCAAACGGACTTGTAAATGGACTGTGTGTCTGACATTGGATTTTAGTCTGTGTGATTGATCTCTATTAAATATATATCTGTTTGGCGGCGGAGAATTTATTCTCTTGCTTAACACCCTTCTCTGAGACGTACGAGCTCAGGGGTTATATATTGATGGATATCAATCGCATGGAGTGAATTGCCTCTGTGGCATGCTAAGATGCAAATGATCAAGGCTTCTGTTGAAAAGCAAAGTCTTGTGGTGATGATCAAAGCACGGCCTTTGTGGCGTAGCTTTGTGTAACGTTTACTTCGCGAGTTTCGCACCCCGGTTGTGAACCAAAAACGGGAGAGGACCTCAGGGAGGGCATGCGTTTCTTTCTAGCTAGGGTGGTGTCAGTGACCTTCCAGCCCTGACATTTATTTACTTTTCACCTGTGTGGTTGTTGCTGTTGCGAGGCGCCTCGGTTTGATCGGACGATCCGGGTCCGATGGAGTCATTCGTTTTCTCATTTACGCCCTAAAGGGCGGGGAAACACAGTGTTCAGGATTTAAGTTTAATCCACATCGGTGGACCGGCCCTGTCGCTCCAAGGGCCCACCTGAGTCTGGGTCCTATGGCTCGGGCTAGAGAGTCACGAAAACAGTTGAGGACTATCTTTTGCCTCGGTTCATAGACGGAAATCCAATTTCCAAATACGTGACATTTGCCATTTTATTTGTAGAGCCTAGTATGGTGACATGATATATGGTACCCATGCCGTATATGATTGATACTTATGATTTGAAGTTGATTTATATACTCTGCACTTATAATAGTATCAAATGATTTGTTTTAAAACGTATCAAGCATTCTTTGGCTGTTATAAGGGAAAACCCTATCCCCCGGCTTGCGTTGCATTGTGTGATAGGACTTGGGTCTTATAACAGCTTCATTTTTCTCTATTTAGCATTGCGCTGTTCGTTTTATGCACTGGTATTCTTGGGAGGAAACCCGTTCTATGTTATACGGCGTGGCCCCTTGATTTACCAAACTTTAAAAATAAAGATTAATAACTGTTTTAGTTCTCACACCAGTCACATGACTGACCTGGAGTTTATTGTTTTAACCTAAACTCTGGGTGCCCCTATTTTGACACGGGCAGCTAGTAGTTTTGGTTTTGCAGATTTATATTCACAGGATCCTGGTTTACAGCTGGAACGATATCCGGAAAGCTTTGTATCCGTATATCTCTTCTAGTTGTGTATTGTATTATTTTCCGCTGCTATGTATTTAAATGTAATTTAAATCTCTGATATTTCTGTGTAATTTGCATTTATACTCTGTATATTCTTGTAATCTGATGCAATTTTTGTAATATACAATGAAATGTTCTTTCATCTGCGTTCTGATTTGTCTTGTTCTCAAACGATAGGGCGTTTCGAACGGCCTGGATCGGTTTAGCGACTGGTTCGGACCGAGCGAAATTCCTTTTCGTCACAGTTGGTACCAGAGCTTTGGTTTACAGAGCTCGAGAACAAGACACATTAGAACCATACGAAAGAATTCATCAGATATTGGATTAGTAATATCCAATTAGGATGACTCGTTAGAGATAGGATCAGTAGTATCCTAGAACGAGTGTGAAGAGTATATTTTTCAAATGAAAACAATTTTGTTTTGAAATTTTAAATCGTTTTATACGTATTTGATTATTTATTTATTTTGAATATGGACAATCCAATATATAAAGATTTTGCATATACGCGTCATGAACGTATATTCGAAGTTTTAATATATTGGATAGATATGGAATCACATTCTAGTCGCCCGGAGATGGTACTGATGATTGTCATGACATCATCAGTATTTATGTTCGTGTTACGAAGGTGTGATATCTATATATTTCCATCAGACTGGTGTGAGAACCAAAACTTATATAGCTAGAACACATTGTTGTGAATTGGCATCAACAACAAGATTTTCTGTATATGTATCAAAATTATGAATTTGAAACGTTAAATTCACTAATTGATTGATGTTTGTGTTGTTTGTTCTTTTGTTTGCTAATTTTAAACCATTATGCCTAATTGAACCAAATATTGAACTATATTGAAAATTGGTCGCATTTGCTTGCATATACATATACTTATATTGAACAGGTCATAGCAAGGAGGCTAGAGCAGAGAATAAAATTTGTTTGCCCGACAAATAGGTACATGTTTACTACATAATTTACTGTTTTGTTTGGGTGATGATGATTTTATGAGCCTATTGGCTAGCCGCTTGGCTTTTTCTTTTTCTTTTTGAGATTAGAAGGACCGGGGGAGCTATTTGAAATTCCCCGATGCCCCCGGTGCAGGGGAGGTTATGGCGAAAATTTTCGAAAATTTAGGGTGTTAGCCAAATTTTTGAAAATTTGAGAATTCTTAGAAATTGAAAAGTTGGAGAATGGAAGTCAGATCGAACATAGAATTGATAATCAAACCACTTTCGACTTTTGTTCCTTTTCGGGGACGAAAATTTTAAGTGGGGGAGATTGTAATAACCCGGAAATTCTGGGCCAGTTTAAAATTTTTATTTTGGCAATTTTAGCGAATTTTGAATATTTAAAATAGGTTATTTTAAATAATATCGACGAGAAATTTATTTTGAATATAATTAGAACGTATATATTATATACGTCGTTGTTAGAATATAAATAATTATTTATAATTATAAATAGAATTGAATTTTAAAACGAATTTATAAAGAAGTATTCAATTTTGATTTGAATTGAAATGGAAGTTGAAATTGCTTTTGAAACGAATTTAAAACTATTTATATAATTCGTTTTAAATAGAAATCGACTAAATATGTATAATATATATATATTATATATATAATGGCCTGAATAGAACGCGCCGCGCCGCTGCAGTTCGTGAATTTCGACCATTTATTTCAAACGGACATTACGGGAGATCCGACCGTCGGATTCTCCTAAAACCGGAACCGTTGGGTTCGTATCGAAAAGAGCTTTCTAACGAATATTAGAAATTCAAAATCTAACGGTTGGATTTTGAGATACGTCCAAATCAAATTTGAAAAAGGTCGCTGTAAGTGCAGTTCGATGGCCGTTGATGGAAATCGACTGTACGGGCCTTGATAAAATTATTAAAAATAGTAATAATTTGTGTAAAATCATAAGAAATGATTTAGAAAGGATTGGGATGAAAAACTCCATATTTGAAAAGATAAAAATAGATTTTTATCGAAATGAACTAGTTTTGAACTAGAATTATAATTCTATTTATTTTTTTAAATAAATTGAATTTGAAAAGGGGTTTAAAAATAACCAGAATTTCCAATGATTACATTGGAAGGAATTTGAATCGAAATTGTCTTCGGAATATTTCGATGTTGGATTTCGTGATTATACAGATGTTGTTACGGAAATATGAAAGAAATAGATATATATATCGTTGTTTCCAATACAATATTTGTTGGTCGTAGAATTTGATATTGAATATAAGCCGGGATATCTCCTGTTCAGAGACTTGTAATTAATATCAAATGTGATTTGGGTTTGTCGTGAATGGTGTCTTGACTAACACTGTTCTTGAACCCAGTTGAGAAAAGATTAAATCTTTTTACTTAGATTTAATGAAGTGTACCAATTAAATAATATTTAATTGGAATTGAATTGATATTGATTTTTGGGTTTATCGTGAATAGTGTTTTAAATAACACTCGTTCTTTAACCCGATAATTAATGGAATGTGACTTTGGGTTTATCGTGAACCGTGATTTAAAATGACACGGATTCTTTAACCCAATTAACGATTAAAACTAAGTGGAGTTTTAATGAATCTTTTATTAGATTGAAATGATCGAGAATGGAGTATCACAGTTTTGCTCCAGGCGATAGTTAAATCTTTAATTAGATTTGAACGTGAAATGGTAATTGAATTTACCGATAACACCGTGGTGTTAGATATGAAGTAGGACCAGTTTTACTTCATGGGATGAATAGGTTGGGATTGGGAAATCAAAACAAATGACTACTTCGGTAAGTTTCGTTAATCCCGACTAGTCTGAATTGATATTCAAAAATAGATTAAAGAATAAATTACAGAAATTTATCTTGGATAAAATTAATGGGAACCTTTCCCTATGAATTTGAAAATTAGAAACTAACTGCCGGTTAGCCAAGCAGAATGGTTTTCTGGATATTGATCTGATGTTGGTTTAGGCCTTCGGGGTTAATATTTGGGGAATTATTCTCTTGATTAATTTACGGTTAGTGACTGATGAATTGGAATGAGGCATATGTTGTGTTTGTGTAACACTTATTTAAAATATACGCGAGTTATTCGGGAAGACCGGGTTTATCCCATTCTGAATAACTGATACGACGATAAGTCGAAGATGAAGACGGTGGTCGAAGACCGGAAGTCTTCATGTCGTTTGGGTGATTACTGATGATCTTGATTGGGCTGTACACCCAAGAAGATGGAAACAGTTGGTGATCGTCCAGACGTACTTGGAGATCGATGGATATGCGGGGTACTAGGTGCCTCCGGTTTCGTTCAGACCCAAACGGACTTGTAAATGGACTGTGTGTCTGACATTGGATTTTAGTCTGTGTGATTGATCTCTATTAAATATATATATATGTTTAGCGACGGAGAATTTATTCTCTTGCTTAACACCCTTCTCTGAGACGTACGAGCTCAGGGGTTATATATTGATGGATATCAATCGCATGGAGTGAATTGCCTGTGTGGCATGCTAAGATGCAAATGATCAAGGCTTCTTTTGAAAAGCAAAGTCTTGTGGTGATGATCAAAGCACGGCCTTTGTGGCGTAGCTTTGTGTAACGTTTACTTCGCGAGTTTCGCACCCCGGTTGTGAACCAAAAACGGGAGAGGACCTCAGGGAGGGCATGCGTTTCTTTCTAGCTAGGGTGGTGTCAGTGACCTTCCAGCCCTGACATTTATATACTTTTCACCTGTGTGGTTGTTGCTGTTGCGAGGCACCTCGGTTTGATCGGACGATCCGGGTCCGATGGAGTCATTCGTTGGCTCATTTACGCCCCAAAGGGCGGGGAAACGCAGTGTTCAGGATTTAAGTTTAATCCACATCGGTGGACCGGCCCTGTCGCTCGAAGGGCCCACCTGAGTCTGGGTCATGTGGCTCGGGCTAGAGAGTCACGAAAACGGTTGAGGACTATCTTTTGCCTCGGTTCATAGACAGAAATCCAATTTCCAAATACGTGACATTTGCCGTTTTATTTGTAGAGCCTAGTATGGCGACATGATATATGGTACCCATGCCGTCTATGATTGATACTTATGATTTGAAGTTGTTTTATATACTATGCACTTATAATAGTATCAAATGATTTGTTTTAAAACGTATCAAGCATTCTTTGGCTGTTATAAGGGAAAACCCTATCCCCCGGCTTGCGTTGCATTGTGTGATAGGACCTGGGTCTTATAACAGCTTCATTTTTCTCTATTTAGCATTGCGCTGTTCGTTTTATGCACTGGTATTCTTGGGAGGAAACCCGTTCCGTGTTATACGGCGTGGCCCCTTGATTTACCAAACTTTAAAAATAAAGATTAATAACTGTTTTAGTTCTCACACCAGTCACATGACTGACCTGGAGTTTATTGTTTTAACCTAAACTCTGGGTGCCCCTATTTTGACACGGGCAGCTAGTAGTTTTGGTTTTGCAGATTTATATTCACAGGATCCTGGTTTACAGCTGGAACGATATCCGGAAAGCTTTGTATCCGTATATCTCTTCTAGTTGTGTATTGTATTATTTTCTGTTGCTATGTATTTAAATGTAATTTAAATCTCTGATATTTCTGTGTAATTTGCATTTATACTCTGTATATTCTTGTAATCTGATGCAATTGTTGTAATATACAATGAAATGTTCTTTCGTCTGCGTTCTGATTTGTCTTGCTCTCAAACGATAGGGCGTTTCGAACGGCCTAGATCGGTTTAGCGACGGGTTCGGACCGAGCGAAATTCCTTTTCGTCACAACTGCCTCCCCTCAGCAATCGAAGGACCGACGCACCCCCCTCGTCCTGATGGTCACCGCACTGCCTCCCCTCAGCAATCGAAGGACCGACGCACCCCTAACCCCCCCCCCCGTCAGCCACCACCGGCGAACTCCAGCCCTCCGATCCCTCTTCTCCCCCATCCGCTGTAAGTCCCCTTCTTTTTTTATTATTATTTTTGTTTATATATAACTGTTTTTTTATATATTAAAATCGATTTTTAGGGATTATAAAAACTAATTTTATATAGTAATTAAAACTGATGATGAAATGATAAAGATTTGATTTTGAAATAAATGAAAATTATAATTTTTATGTAAGTAGGATATTAAAAATATAATCTTTTATATTGTAGAAAGATAAAAATATGATCTTTACTATATAGAAGTAGTAAAAATATGATTTTTATATTTTTAAAGTATTAAAAATATAATTTTTACATGATAGGAATATTAAAAATATCATCTTTGTATATGTAGCAAAATAAAAATCTGATTTTTATTTTATATACGTTGAAATAAAGTGATGATTTTTATAATGATGAAATCTATATTTTTGAAAAGGCGAAATCTTTTTATATAGTATAATAAAAATTCAATTTTTATATATTGAATAGCGAAGTAAAAATTCAATTTTTATGTATTGAATAGTAAAGTAAAAATTCGATTTTTACATATGTAGAGAATACGGGCAACGAAGCTGACAAAAAGGCGAGAACGATGAAGATTTCTCTAAATGAAGATTCGTGGTATTGGATAGCTTTCGGTGAGAACTTCTCACTCTAAATTTCTTTTTCTAGTTATATATATATATATATACTAGGATGCAGACGGTGTTTAGTAGCACCCGACACAATCGTCCACAGACCATGGACTTGTTTGTTTGGTTGCATTAATTAGTTAGATGATTTGATTTGAATTTGGTTGTTTGGTGAATTTGATTGATGTGTGAATGGCGTGGGCCTTCACTAGACCGGGGATAAGGCTAGGCCTCGTCCCGTTTCTAGTATCGTGCCGTTATGCCGCCGAAATTTTCTAAAATATGTTAGAAAAATAAAAATATCATTTTTATTGTGTAAATGAACTGGATAGAAATTAATATGTTGAAATAAAATATTTTATCGTTAAAAATATAATTTTTAACGTGAAAGTGGATAAAATAAAATATTCATTTACAAACCGGACGGTTTGTTTATGTACACCTATTTGAAGGACATTGATTAGGACGATAAATTTTACACATCGCCCAACTGCACAATTAAAATCTGTGTTTGTTGATTTGAAACCCCACACGGGTGTTGGGATGAAATTTGAAGTTCACTCATCCTGATTGATTAAATATGTCGATCGATTGATTGACAGGCTGTTATAAGCGTTAGATATCTATATTTGATGCTTATACAGTGTAGTGCACTCTGGTTGATGGTTGATTATTTTTCATTGCTATTATATACGTGTGATGTATGAAAATCCATATAATTAACATTATATGGTGATTGATTGGGCCTCATTCCAATTTAGAAGATAAAGAATATTATAAAATAAAGGTTCATGTGTTGACTGTACTCATCCATTGAGATTAGTCAAGTGTTGAACGTAATATTTTAATAACAAAATTTACATCTTTATCAATATAAAATAAAGGTTCATGTATTGACTGTACTCATCCGTTGAGATTAGTCATGTGTTGAACGAAATAATTTAACAAAAATAGTCACACGTGGACGGTACTCATTCGTTGAGATTAGTCATGTGTTGACAAAAAGAAATATTTGAAAAGAAATATTTGAAAAGAAATATTTGAAACAAAATATTTGAAATAGAATATTTGAAAATAGAAATATATGAAGCAGTGTTGATTAGATTAACGCCATTTAGACGTGAACGATATTTATATCGATTTTATTCATTTTAAAATAATTATTGAAAAGTGATTTCGAAATCGCAGATTTCGAAATGAATTGAATTGAAAACGATTTCGAAATGAATTGAATTGAAAATGATTTCGAAATGAATTGAATTGAAAACGATTTCGAAATGAATTGAATTGAAAACGATTTCGAAATGAATTGAATTTAAAACGATTTCGAAATGAATTGAATTGAAAACGATTTCGAAATGAATTGAATTGAAAACGATTTCGAAATGAATTGAATTGAAAACGATTTCGAAATGAATTGAATTGAAAACTATTTCGAAATGAATTGAATTGAAAACGATTTCGAAATGAATTGAATTGAAAACGATTTTGAAATGAATTGAATATAAAACGATTTCGAAATGAATTGAATATAATACGATTTCGAAATGAATTGAATATAATGCGATTTCGAAATGAATTGAATATAATGCGATTTCGAAATGAATTGAATATAATGCGATTTCGAAATGAATTGAATATAAAACGATTTCGAAATGAATTGAATATATAACGAATTTGATTTGAATAGAAAACGAATCGAATTTGATTTGAATAGAAAACGAATCAAATTTGATTTGAATAGAAAACGAATTTGGTTTCAATTGAATATATAACGAATTTGAAACGAACAGAAAACCACTTTGAATTGAATCGAATTGAAAACGAATTCGAATTGAATTTAAAACGAAGTGAAATGAATTCAAATTGAATTGAAACTTGAATTGAATAGAAATGAATTTTAAAACGAATTTATAAGGAAAAATTCAATTTTGATTTGAATTGAGATGGAAGTTGAAATGTTTTTGAAAAGAATTCAAAACTATTTATATAATTCGTTTTAACTAAAATCGACGAAATATATATTATATATATAATATAATGGCCTGAATAGAACGCGCCGCGCCGCGGCAGTTCGCGAATTTCGACCATTTATTTCAAACGGACATTACGGGAGATCCGACCGTCGGATTCTCCTAAAACCGGAACCGTTGGGTTCTTATCGAAAAGAGCTTTCTAACGAACATTAGAAATTCAAAATCTAACGGCTGGATTTGGAGATAAGTCCAAATCTAATTTGAAAAAGTCGCTGTAAGTGCAGTTCGATGGCCATTGTTGGAAATCGATTGTACGGGCCTTAATAAAATTATTAAAAATAGTAATAATTTGTGTAAAATCATAGGAAATGATTAGGGAAAATTTGGGATGAAAAACTCCATATTTGAAAAGATAAAAATAGATTTTTATCAAAATGAACTAGTTTGAACTAAATTAAAAACCCGATTTGTTTTTAAATAAATAAATTAGATTTAATAAGGGGTTTTAAATAATCGGAATTTCTAATATATTTGATTGGATTTGAAATGGGTTTATCGTGAACTGTGTTTTAAATAACACTAGTTCTTTAACCCGATAATAAATGGAATGTGATTTGGGTTTATCGTGAACAGTGTTTTAAATGACACTAGTTCTTTAACCCAGTAAAAGGAGTTTTAATGAATCTGCAATTAGATTGATATGAGAATTGATAATTTAAATTATCAAATTTGGCAAATAAGCGAGAATGGAGTATCGCCAGTTTTGATCCAAAGCGATAGTTAAATCTTTAATTAGATTTGAACGTGAAATGTTAATTAATTTTACCGATAACACCGTGGTGTTAGATATGGAGTATTACCAGTTTTGCTTCATGGGATGAATAGGTTGGGATTGGGAAATAAAATAAATAATTACTTCGGTGTGGTGCGTAAATCTCGACTAGTATAGAAAACCATAATCTGGTTTGAAACGACATCCAAAGGAAGATTAAAGAATAAATTTAAATAATTTATCTTTGATAAAATTAATGGGAACCTTTCCCTGAGAATATGAATTGGAATGAGGCGTATGTTGTGTTTGTGTAACGTTTGTTTTTAATATACGCGGGTTGTTCGGAAAGGCCGGGTTTATACCCATTCTGAATAACCGATTCGACGATAAGTCGAAGATGAAGACGGTGGTGGAAGACTGGAAGTCTTCACATCGTTTGGATTATTACTGACGATCCTGATTGGGCTGTACACCCAAGAGGATGGAAATAGTTGGTGGTCGTCCAAACGTACCTGAAGATGGATGGATATGCGAGGAAAGTGCCTCCGGTTTCGTTCAAACCCAGAACGGACTTGTAAATGGATTGTGTGTCTGACATTGGATTTCATTCCGTGTTGATTGATTTCTGTTAAATATACATCTGTTTGGCGGCGGAGAATTTATTCTTTTGCTTAACGCTCTTCTCTAAGACGTACGAGCTCAGAGGTTGTATATCGATGGACATCAGTCGCATGGCATGAATTGCTTGTGTGGCATGCTAAGATGCAATGATCAAGGCTTCTGTTGAAAAGCAAAGTCTTGTGGTTGATGATCAAAGCACAGCCTACGTGGCAGCTTTGTGTATAGCGTGAATTCGCGAGCCTCACACCTCGGTATGAGTTAAAAACGGGATACGGACCGCTGGGAGAGCACGACGTTTCTTTCTAGCTATGGTGGTGTCAGTGACTTACCAGCCCTGATATTTATATACTTTTCACCTTTGTGGTTGTTGGAATGAGGCGCCTCAATTATAGGTCTGTAAGGACCGGGAAACGTGTGTTCAGGAATTGCCAATCCTCTAACGTAAGTGAGGACCGGCCCACCTGATTCCAGGGTTGCCCAGAGTGCGTAACCCTGAGACATTTGCTAGAGTGTCTTGAGCGCGGAGAGGATCTTGCCCCTTGCCTCGAATCATGACGGAAATCCAATTTCCAATACGTGTATTGCGGTTTTAATTGTAGAACTAGTATGGCGACATGATATATGGTACCCATGTCGTCTATGATTTATATTTATGATTGAAATTGTTTTGACACTATACACTTATTATAGTATCAAATGATTTGTTTTAAACGTACCAAGCATGTTTGGCTATTATAAGGGAAAACCCTATCCTTCGGCTTACGTTGCATTGTGTGATGGGACCTGGGTCTTATAATAGCTTCATTTTTTGAAAAAGCATTGCGCTGTTTATTCTATGCACTGGTATTCTTGGGAGGAAACCCGTTCCGTGTTATACGGCGTGGTCCCTTGAATTACTTTCTTTTAAAGTAAAGTTTTAAATAACTGTTTTAGTTCTCACACCAGTCACATGACTGACCTAGAGTTTATTGTTTTAACCTAAACTCTGGGTGCCCCTATTTTCCGCACGGGCAGCTAGTAGTTTTGGTTTTGCAGATTTATATTCACAGGATCCTGGTTTACAGCTGGAATGATATCCGGAAAGCTCTGTATCCGTATATCACCTTCAGTTGTGCTTTGTATTATTTTTCCACTGCTATGTAATTTATTGTAATCTCTGATATTTATTGAATGTAATTTATTCAATTATACTCTGTATATTCTTGTATTCTGATGGAATTGTTGTAATAACAATGAAATGTTCTTCCGTCTGCGTTCTGATTTGTCCTGTTCTCAAACGATCAGGGATTTCGAACGGTCTAGATCGGTTTAACGACTGATTCAGATCGAGCGAAATTCCTGGCCGTCACATTTGGTATCAGAGCTCTGGTTTACAGAGCTCGAGAACAAGACACATTAGAACCATATGAAAGAATTCATCAGATATTGGATTAGTAATATCCAATTAGAATGACTCGTTAGAGATAGGATCAGTAGTATCCTAGAACGAGTGTGAACAGTATATTTTAAATTTTTTTTGAAAATTTAAATCGTTTTATACGTATTTGAATATTTATTTACTTTGAATTTGGAGAATCTAGTATATAAAGGTTTTGCATATACGCGTCATGAACGTATATTCGAAGTTTTAATATATTAGATAGATATAGAGTCACACTCTAGTCGCCCGGAGATGATTCTACTGATGACTATATAGCATCAGTAGTGTGTGTTCTAGTTTCGAAGGTGTAATTTTCTATATATTTCCATCAGACTGGTGTGAGAACCAAAAACTATTATAGCTAGAACACATTGTTGTGATTTGGCGCCGAAACATGATTTTCTGTATATATATCAAAATTATGAATTTGAAACGTTAATCCACTAATTGATTGATGTTTGTGTTGTTTGTTTATTTGTTTGATAATTTTGAACCATTTAGCCTAATATAACCAAAAATTGAATTATACTGAAAATTGGTCGCATTTGCTTGCATATACATATACTTACATTGAACAGGTCATAGCAAGGAGGCTAGAGCAGAGAATAAAATTTGTTTGCCCGACAAATAGGTACATGTTTACTACATAATTTACTGTTTTATTTGGGTGATGATGATTTTATGAGCCTATTGGCTAGCCGCTTGGCTTTTTCTTTTTCTTTTTGAGATCAGAAGGCCTATATGGCAATTTCGGGATTTTCCCGTGGCTCCCGGTGCAGGGGAGGTTATGGCGAAATTTTTCGAAAATTTAGGGTGTTAGCCAAATTTTTGAAAATTTGAAAATTCTCAGAAACTGAAAAGTTGGAGAATGGAAGCCAGATCGAACGTAGAGTTGGTTAATCAAACCACTTTCGACTTTGTTCCTTTTCGGGGATGAAAAGTTTTAAGTGGGGGAGATTGTAATAACCCGGAAAATCTGGGCCAGTTTAAAATTTTTATTTTGGCAATTTTAGCGAATTTTGAACATTTAAAAATAGATTATTTTAAATAATATCGACGAGAAATTTATTTTGAATATATTTAGAACGTATATATTATATACGCAGTCGTTAGAATATAAATAATTATATATAATTATAAATAGAATTGAAAATGGCGCGGTAGTTCGATAATTCGATTTCAAACTTCAATTGAATGTACCGAGTGCAAAACAATCCGGATTTTAGTGAAACCAAAAACATTAGGATCTAATTGGTAGTATCTTTCCAACGAATCCGAAAAATCGAAATTTCATAGCGGGAATCAAAAGATATGTCCAGTTGAAAATTCTGAATAGTCGCTATGGAATTCAGGCCCTTAAAAATGGGAATTTTGCAAACGACCTCGGATTTCGACGAAACCACTTTTGTTGGGTCCGTGATGTCAAGTTATTGCTAGGTTCCAAATTTCATAATTTTTCGAATCAATATGTGAGCGTGGCAAAGGAAAACGCGTTTGACCAGTTTTAGTTGATTTTAATCGACTGGAAAATGGCCATTTTTCAAACGTTCTCAGAATTCGATGAAATTAGTTTTGTTAGGACCGTATCGTCAATACGAAGCTAGAAAATATTTTTATGGAATTTTTAGAGTTAGTATGTGACCCCGGTAATTTGAAATGTACGTTTAAAATTCAATATAGCGATTTAAATGTAAATTCAACGGAAACTGATCGAAATAGTCGAATCAGCTTATGATACATATCCCATTGTGTTCGGAATGGGGGTGAAACGCTATGGATGACAGGCGGTGGACCTTGTTTAGAGTTCGTATGTAAAAGTCAACTTTTGGAGAAAAAAAAAAATTCTTTCTCCCTCCTCCTTAAATTACGTTGGCCCCTCCCCTTTTTATTTCGTTTCAGTAGAAATCAAAAGGAAAGTAAAAAAAAAAAAAGAAATTGCACCCTCTGATGGCCGCCGCCGCGCCATCGCCTGGCGCGCACACCCCCCTTGCCCTCCCCAGGTGCCGCGACCCCCTCCCCCTTCGATCGTGACCCCACGCACCCCCCCTCGTCCTGATGGTCACCGCACTGCCTCCCCTCAGCAATCGAAGGACCGACGCACCCCCCCTCGTCCTGATGGTCACCGCACTGCCTCCCCTCAGCAATCGAAGGACCGACGCACCACTAACCCCCCCCCCGGTCAGCCACCACCGGCGAACTCCAGCCCTCCGATCCCTCTTCTCCCCCATCCGCTGTAAGTCCCCTTCTTTATTATTATTATTATTATTGTTTATATATAACTGTTTTTTTATATATTAAAATCGATTTTTAGGGATTATAAAAACTAATTTTATATAGTAATTAAAACTGATGATGAAATGATAAAGATTTGATTTTGAAATAAATGAAAATTATAATTTTTATGTAAGTAGGATATTAAAAATATAATCTTTTATATTGTAGAAAGATAAAAATATGATCTTTACTATATAGAAGTAGTAAAAATATGATTTTTATATTTTTAAAGTATTAAAAATATAATTTTTACATGATAGGAATATTAAAAATATCATCTTTGTATATGTAGCAAAATAAAAATCTGATTTTTATTTTATATACGTTGAAATAAAGTGATGATTTTTATAATGATGAAATCTATATTTTTGAAAAGGTGAAATCTTTTTATATAGTATAATAAAAATTCAATTTTTATATATTGAATAGCGAAGTAAAAATTCAATTTTTATATATTGAATAGCGAAGTAAAAATTCGATTTTTATATATTGAATAGCGAAGTAAAAATTCAATTTTTATATATTGAATAGCGAAGTAAAAATTCGATTTTTATGTATTGAATAGTAAAGTAAAAATTCGATTTTTACATATGTAGAGAATACGGGCAACGAAGCTGACAAAAAGGCGAGAACGATGAAGATTTCTCTAAATGAAGAGTCGTGGTATTGGATAGCTTTCGGTGAGAACTTCTCACTCTAAATTTCTTTTTCTAGTTATATATATATACTAGGATGCAGACGGTGTTTAGTAGCACCCGACACAATCGTCCACAGACCATGGACTTATTTGTTTGGTTGCATAAATTAGTTAGATGATTTGATTTGAATTTGGTTGTTTGGTGAATTTGATTGATGTGTGAATGGCGTGGGCCTTCACTAGACCGGGGATAAGGCTAGGCCTCGTCCCGTTTCTAGTATCGTGCCGTTGTGCCGTTGAAATTTTCTAAAATATGTTAGAAAAATAAAAATATCATTTTTATTGTGTAAATGAACTGGATAGAAATTAATATGTTGAAATAAAATATTTTATCGTTAAAAATATAATTTTTAACGTGAAAGTGGATAAAATAAAATATTCATTTACAAACCGGACGGTTTGTTTATGTACACCTATTTGAAGGACATTGATTGGGACGGTAAATTTTACACATCGCCCAACTGCACAATTAAAATATGTGTTTGTTGATTTGAAACCCCACACGGGTGTTGGGATGAAATTTGAAGTTCACTCATCCTGATTGATTAAATATGTCGATCGATTGATTGGCAGGCTGTTATAAGCGTTAGATATCTATATTTGATGCTTATACAGTGTAGTGCACTCTGGTTGATGGTTGATTATTTTTCATTGCTATTATATACATGTGATGTATGAAAATCCGTATAATTAACATTATATGGTGATTGATTGGGCCTCATTCCAATTTAGAAGATAAAGAATATTATAAAATAAAGGTTCATGTGTTGACTGTACTCATCCATTGAGATTAGTCAAGTGTTGAACGTAATATTTTAATAACAAAATTTACATCTTTATCAATATAAAATAAAGGTTCATGTATTGACTGTACTCATCCGTTGAGACTAGTCATGTGTTGAACGAAATAATTTAACAAAAATAGTCACACGTGGACGGTACTCATTCGTTGAGATTAGTCTTGTTGACAAAAAGAAATATTTGAAAAGAAATATTTGAAACAAAATATTTGAAATAGAATATTTGAAAATAGAAATATATGAAGCCGTGTTGATTAGATTAACGCCATTTAGACGTGAACGATATTTATATCGATTTTATTCATTTTAAAAGAAATATTGAAAAGTGATTTCGAAATCGCAGATTTCGAAATGAATTGAATTGAAAACGATTTCGAAATGAATTGAATTGAAAACGATTTCGAAATGAATTGAATTGAAAACGATTTCGAAATGAATTGAATTGAAAACGATTTCGAAATGAATTGAATTGAAAACGATTTCGAAATGAGTTGAATTTAAAACGATTTCGAAATGAATTGAATTGAAAACGATTTCGAAATGAATTGAATTGAAAACGATTTCGAAATGAATTGAACTGAAAACGATTTCGAAATGAATGGAATTGAAAACGATTTCGAAATGAATTGAATTGAAAACGATTTCGAAATGAATTGAATTGAAAACGAAACGAAATGAATTGAATTGAAAACGATTTCAAAATGAATTGAATATAAAACGATTTCGAAATGAATTGAATATAATACGATTTCGAAATGAATTGAATATAATGCGATTTCGAAATGAATTGAATATAATGCGATTTCGAAATGAATTGAATATAATGCGATTTCGAAATGAATTGAATATAAAACGATTTCGAAATGAATTGAATATATAACAAATTTGATTTGAATAGAAAACGAATCGAATTTGATTTGAATAGAAAACGAATCGAATTTGATTTGAATAGAAAACGAATTTGGTTTCAATTGAATATATAACGAATTTGAATCGAATAGAAAACCACTTTGAATTGAATCGAATTGAAAACGAATTCGAATTGAATTTAAAACGAAGTGAAATGAATTCAAATTGAATTGAAACTTGAATTGAATAGAAATGAATTTTAAAACGAATTTATAAGGAAAAATTCAATTTTGATTTGAATTGAGATGGAAGTTGAAATGTTTCTGAAACGAATTCAAAACTATTTATATAATTCGTTTTAAATAAAATCGACGAAATATATATTATATATATTATATATATTATATAATGGCCTGAAGAGAACGCGCCGCGCCGCAGCAGTTCGCGAATTTCGACCATTTATTTCAAACGGACATTACGGGGGATCCGACCGTCGGATTCTCCTAAAACCGGAACCGTTGGGTTCGTATCGAAAAGAGCTTTCTAACGAATATTAGAAATTCAAAATCTAACGGCTGGATTTGGAGATACGTCCAAATCAAATTTGAAAAAGGTCGTTGTAAGTGCAGTTCGATGGCCATTGTTGGAAATCGATTGTACAGGCCTTAATAAAATTATTAAAAATAGTAATAATTTGTGTAAAATCATAAGAAATGATTTGGGAAAATTTGGGATGAAAAACTCCATATTTGAAAAGATAAAAATTTATTTTTATCAAAATGAACTAGTTTGAACTAAATTTAAAACCCGATTTGTTTTTAAATAAATAAATTAGATTTAAAAAGGGGTTTTAAATAATCGGAATTTCTAAAATATTTGATTGGATTTGAAATGTGTTTATCGTGAACTGTGTTTTAAATAACACTAGTTCTTTAACCCGATAATAAATGGAGTGTGATTTGGGTTTATCGTGAACAGTGTTTTAAATGACACTTGTTCTTTAACCCAGTAAAAGGAGTTTTAATGAATCTGCAATTAGATTGAGATGAGAATTGATAATTTAAATTATCAAATTTGGCAAATAAGCGAGAATGGAGTATCTCCAGGTTTGCTCCAAAGCGATAGTTTAATCTTTAATTAGATTTGAACGTGAAATGGTAATTAATTTTACCGATAACACCGTGGTGTTAGATATGGAGTATTACCAGTTTTGCTTCATGGGATGAATAGGTTGGGATTGGGAAATAAAATAAATAATTACTTCGGTGTGGTGCGCTAATCTCGACTAGTTTAGAAAACCATAATCTGGTTTGAAACGACATCCAAAGGAAGATTAAAGAATAAATTTAAAGAATTTATCTTTGATAAAATTAATGGGAATCTTTCACTGAGAATATGAATTGGAATGAGGCGTATGTTGTGTTTGTGTAACATTTGTTTTTAATATACACGGGTTGTTCGGAAAGGCCGGGTTTATACCCATTCTGAATAACCGATTCGACGATAAGTCGAAGATGAAGACGGTGGTGGAAGACCGGAAGTCTTCACATCGTTTGGATTATTACTGACAATCCTGATTGGGCTGTACACCCAAGAGGATGGAAATAGTTGGTGGTCGTCCAGACGTACCTGGAGATGGATGGATATGCGAGGAAAGTGCCTCCGGTTTCGTTCAGACCCAGAACGGACTTGTAAATGGATTGTGTGTCTGATATTGGATTTTATTCCGTGTTGATTGATTTCTATTAAATATACATTTGTTTGGCGGTGGAGAATTTATTCTTTTGCTTAACGCCCTTCTCTGAGACGTACGAGCTCAGAGGTTGTATATCGATGGACATCAGTCGCATGGCATGAATTGCCTGTGTGGCATGCTAAGATGCAATGATCAAGGCTTCTGTTGAAAAGAAAAGTCTTGTGGTTGATGATCAAAGCACAACCTACGTGGCAGCTTTGTGTATAGCGTGAATTCGCGAGCCTCTCACCTCGGTATGAGTTAAAAACGGGATACGGACCGCTGGGAGAGCACGACGTTTCTTTCTAGCTATGGTGGTGTCAGTGACTTACCAGCCCTGACATTTATATACTTTTCACCTTTGTGGTTGTTGGAATGAGGCGCCTCGATTATAGGTCTGTAAGGACCGGGAAACGTGTGTTCAGGAATTGCCAATCCTCTACCATAAGTGAGGACCGGCCCAGCCGATTCCAGGGTTGCCCAGAGTGCGTAACCCTGAGACATTTGCTAGAGTGTCTCAAGCGCGGAGAGGATCTTGCCCCTTGCCTCGACTCATGACGGAAATCCAATTTCCAATACGTGTATTGCGGTTTTAATTGTAGAACTAGTATGGCGACATGATATATGGTACCCATGCCGTCTATGATTTATATTTATGATTGAAATTGTTTTGACACTATACACTTATTATAGTATCAAATGATTTGTTTTAAACGTACCAAGCATGTTTGGCTATTACAAGGGAAAACCCTATCCTCCGGCTTGCGTTGCATTGTGTGATGGGACCTGGGTCTTATAATAGCTTCATTTTTTGAAAAAGAATTGCGCTGTTTATTCTATGCACTGGTATTCTTGGGAGGAAACCCGTTCCGTGTTATACGGCGTGGTCCCTTGAATTACTTTCTTTTAAAGTAAAGTTTTAAATAACTGTTTTAGTTCTCACACCAGTCACATGACTGACCTGGAGTTTATTGTTTTAACCTAAACTCTGAGTGCCCCTATTTTTCGCACGGGCAGCTAGTAGTTTTGGTTTTGCAGATTTATATTCACAGGATCCTGGTTTACTGCTGGAATGATATCCGGAAAGCTCTGTATCCGTATATCACCTTCAGTTGTGCATTGTATTATTTTCCCGCTGCTATGTAATTTATTGTAATCTCTGAAATTTATCGAATGTAATTTATTCAATTATACTCTGTACATTCTTGTATTCTGACGGAATTGTTGTAATAACAATGAAATGTTCTTCCGTCTGCGTTCTGATTTGTCCTGTTCTCAAACGATCAGGGATTTCGAACGGTCTAGATCGGTTTAGCGACTGATTCGGATCGAGCGAAATTCCTGGCCATCACACCGGGTATCTAGAATGTGATTCTATATCTATCCAGTATATTAAAACTTCGAATATACGTTCATGACGCGTATGTGCAAAACCTCTATATACTCGATTGCCCAAATTCAATATAAATAAATATTCAAATACGTTTAAAATGATTTAAATTTCAAAACAAAATTGTTTTCGTTTGAAAAATATACTCTTCACACTCGTTCTAGGATACTACTGATCCTATCTCTAACGAGTCATTCTAATTGGATTTTACTAATCCAATATCTGATGAATTCTTTCGTATGGTTCTAATGTGTCTTGTTCTCGAGCTCTGTAAACCAAAGCTCTGATACCAACCGACACGACCCGAACTTCCCCGGTAAGGAAAGCCCGGATGGCGTTGAGAACAACACACATCGGAATGCAGACGGAAGAACATTTCATTGCTATTACAACAATTCCATCAGATATAAGAATATACAGAGTGTAATTGAATAAATTACATTCGATAAATATCAGAGATTACAATAAATTACATAGTAGCGGAAAATAATACAAAGCACAACTGAAGGTGATATACGGATACAGAGCTTTCCGGATATCATTCCAGCTGTAAACCAGGATCCTGTGAATATAAATCTGTAAAACCAAAACTACTAGCTGCCCGTGCGGAAAATAGGGGCACCCAGAGTTTAGGTTAAAACAATAAACTCCAGGCCAGTCATGTGATTGGTGTGAGAACTAAAACAGTTATTTAAAACTTTACTTTAAAGATAGTAATTCAAGGGACCACGCCGTATAACACGGAACGGGTTTCCTCCCAAGAATACTAGTGCATATAACAAAACAACGCAATGTTTTTTTTGGAAAAATGAAGCTATTATAAGACCCAGGTCCCATCACACAATGCAACGCAAGCCAGAGGATAGGGTTTTGCCTTATAATAGCCAAATAATGCTTGACACGTTTAAACAAATCATTTGATACTATTATAGGTGTATAGTGTCAAAACATTTTCAATCATAAATATCAATCATAGACGGCATGGGTACCATATATCATGTCGCCATACTAGTTCTACAATTAAAACCGCAATATCACGTATTGGAAATTGGATTTCCGTCATGAGTCGAGGCAAGGGGCAAGCTCCTCTCTGATTCGAGACACTCTAGCAAATGTCCCAGGACCCCACTATGATCCTTGGATCATCAGGGCCGGTCCTCTCTTACTTTTGAGGATTGGCAATTCCTGAACACACGTTTCCCGGTCCTTACAGACCTTTATCCAAGGCGCCTCGTATCCAACAACCACACATGTGAAAAGTATATAAATGTCAGGGCTGGTAGGTCACTGACACCACCTTAGCTAGAAAGAAACGTAGTGCTCTCCCTGCAGTCACTATCCCGTTTTTGACTCATACCGAGGTGTGAGGCTCGCGAATTCACGCTATACACAAAGCTGCGCCACACAGGCCGTGCTTTGATCATCAACCACAAGACTTTGCTTTTCAACACAAGCCTTGATCAATTGCCACTTATGCGTGCCACACTGGCAATTCACTCCATGCGACGGATGTCCATCGATATACAACCTCTGAGCTCGTACGTCTCAGAGAAGGGCGTTAAGCAAGAGAATAAATTCTCCGCCGCCAAACAGATGTATATTTAATAGAGATCAATCAACATAGAATAAAATCCAATGTCAGACACACAATCCATTTACAAGTTCGTTTTGGGTCTGAACGAAACCGGAGGCACTTTCCTCGCATATCCATCCATCTCCAAGTACGTCTGGACAATCACCAACTGTTTCCCTCATCCTGGGTGTATAGTCCAATCAAGATCATCAGTAATCACCCAAACGATGTGAAGACTTCCGGTCTTCGACCACCGTCTTCATCTTCGACATCTCGTCGAATCGGTTATTCAGAATGGGTATAAACCCGGCCTTTCTGAATAACCCACGTATATAATAAACGAATGTTACACAAACACAACAAACGCCTCATTCTAATTCAGAATATTCTTTTATTCACAAAATCACATTCTTAGGGAAATGTTCCCATTAATTTTATCCAAGATAAATTCTTCTAAATTTATTCTTTAATCCTTCTTTGGATATCATTTCAAACTAGTCAGGATTAGTGAACCATACCGAAGTAATTATTTATTTTATTTCCCAATCCCAACCTATTCATCCCCTGGAGCAAAACTGGTGATACTCCATTCCTAACACCACGGTGTTATCGGTAAAATTAATTACCATTTCACGTTCAAATCTAATTAAAGATTTAACTATCGCTTTGGAGCAAAACTGGTGGTACTCCACTCTCGATCACCTTTCAGATTTGATAATTTAATTTATCAATTCACATTTCAATCTGATTAAAGATTCATTCAAACTCCACTTAGTTTTAATCTTTTCAAAGATCAATATCCTGCATTTAACTGGGTCAAAGAACCAATGTCATCTAAAACACGATTCACGATAAACCCAAATCATATTTGATATTAAATACGAGGCTCTGAATAGAAAATATATCGGCTTATATTCAATATCAAATTCTGGAACCAACAAATACCGTATTGGAAATAATGATATAAAATATATCTTTCAAATCCCTATAACAATATTTGTATAGTCACGAAATCCAACATCGAAATATTCCGAAGATAATTTCGATTCAACTCCAGTTCAATTCATGTATTGGGAATATTGATTATTTTTAAAATCACTTTCAAATTCAATTTATTTATTTCAAAAATAAATTGATTTTAATTCTAGTTCAAAACTAGTTCATTTCGATAAAAATCTATTTTTACCTTTTCAAATGTGGAGTTTTTCACCCCAGTTCTTTCCAATTCACATATTATGATTTTACACAAATTATTAATATTTTTTATAATTTTATCAAGGCCCGTACAGTCGATTTCCAACAACGGCCATCGAACTGCACTTACAGCGACCTTTTTCAAATTTGATTTGGACATAATTCCAAATCCAACCTTCAGATTTTAAATTTCTAATATTCATTGGAAAGCTCTTTTCGATACGAACCCAACGGTTGCGGTTTTAGGAGAATCCGACGGTCGGATCTCCCGCAACGTCAATTCGAAGTCAATGGTCGAAATTCGCGAACTGCCGCGGCGCGGCGCGTTCTATTCAGGCCATTATATAATATATATATATATATATATATATATATATATATATATGTAGGTATGTATTATATATATTTCATCGATTTCCTTTTTAAAACGTATTTTATAAATCGTTTTAAATTCGTTTTCAAAACCATTTCAACACTATATTCAATTTCAAATCGATTTGATTTCAATTCAATTCGAATTCATTTCAAATTTTATTTAATTCGAATTCAAATTTGTTTTTAACTCAATTTCAATTTAATTCAATTTGAATTCATTTCTAATTGATTTGAATTCAAATTCACTTTCTATTCAATTCGAATCGAATTCATTTTCTATTCGATTCGAATTCTTTTCAAATTGATTCAATAAAATTTCAATTTAATTTTAATCTAATTTAATTTGAACTTCATTTCAAAATATTAAATTTTGAAATCACTTTTCAATATTCATTATAAAACGAATAAAATCGATATAAATATCTTTCACGTCAAAATAGTGCGTCTCTAATCAACACGGCTTTATATTTTTCAAAAACTTCGTTATTCTATTCAACAAATGAATATATATATATATTCTATTCAACACATGAATCTATATTTCTTTCAACACACGACTATTTTTGTTATGTAAAATATTTTATAAAATCATGGTATCTATCGTTTGATTTTCAATCAGACTCCACCGTGAAGTAGTTCTAATTTTAAATATGATAAAGATGTATATTTTATTATTAAAATATTTTACTCAATACATAAATAGTTTCAACACATGAACATCGTCAACACATGACTATTTTTTATTCAACACATGAATTTTCTTTTATAATATTCATTATTTTCCCGATTGGAATGAGGCCCAATAAATCACCATATAACGTTAATTATATGGATTCCATACAACACATGTATTAAAAAGCAATGATAAACAATCATCCATCATCCAAGGTGCACCACACAACTGCATAAGCATCAAATATAAATAATCGACGCTTACATAGTCTGTCGACCAATCGATCGACATACAATTAAATAATTGGGATTAGTGTATCCAAATTTTATCCCAACACCCGTGTGGGGTTTCAAATCCACAAACACATATTTTTATTTGTGCAGTTGGGCGATGTGTAAAATTTATCATCCCAATCAATATCAGTCAAATCAGTGTATATAAACAAATCGGCCGATTTGTTTATAAATATTTATTTATTCACTTTCACGTTAAAAATTATATTTTTAACGATAATTAATTTAATTCAACACATCCACATTTTATTATCGATTTCACATCAACATCACAAACAATTTTCACAACACATCGATCAAACAAACAAGTCATCCATGGTCTGTGGATGACGGGTGTCGGGTGCTGCTAAGCACCGTCTGCATCCTAGTATATATATATATATATATATATATATATATATATATATATATAACTAGAAAAAGAAATTTAGAGTGAGAAGTTCTCACCGATAGCTATTCCAACGCCACGACACTTCTAATGTAGGAAATCTTCACTGTTCTCATCTCTTGTCACTTTCGCTGCCCGTAGCCACTACATATATAAAAATCGAATTTTTACTTCACTATTCAATATATAAAAATCGAATTTTTTACTTCGCTATTCAATATATAAAAATCAAATTTTTTACTTCGCTATTCAATATATAAAAATCATATTTTTACTTCGCTATTCAATATATAAAAATCATATTTTTATATCGCTATTCAATATATAAAAATCATATTTTTACTTCGCTATTCAATATATAAAAATCATATTTTTACTTCGCTATTCAATATATAAAAATCATTTTTACTTCACTATTAAATATATAAAAATCATATTTTTATACCTCTATTCAATACATAAAAATCATATTTTTATATCGCTATTCAATATATAAAAATCATATTTTTACTTTGCTATTCAATATATAAAAATCATATTTTTACTTCGCTATTCAATATATAAAAATCATTTTTTTATATCGCTATTCAATATATAAAAATCGTATTTTTACTTCGCTATTCAATATATAAAAATCATATTTTTACTACGCTACTCTCTATATAAAGATTACGCCTTTTCAAATATAATAAAAATCATATTTTTTTTCTATAACTCTGTTACATATATAAAAATGGTATTTTTATATTACATTTCAAACAATAAAAATCAATTCTTTTACAAAGAAAAAATCATTTCTTAAGTAAAAAATCAAATCTTTTTACTCCATTCATATGAATAAAAACTCCGTCTTTATATGATTAAAAATCGTATTTTTATACTCTTAAAAATCATGTTTTTCTTATCATTAAAAATCATATCTTCCTTAATAACAACCATGCCATTCAAACAAATTAAAATTATAAACAAAAGAAGAGAAAACGTGCAAAGAGAAAAAAAAAACGAGAGAGAGGAGGGGTCTTACAGTCGCTCGAGATCGTCAGGGGTGCGTCGGAAAGGGGATGGGGAGAGGCGCTAGGTGCTGGCGGTCAGTGGCAGGTGGTTGCGTCGATTTCTGGGTGGCGGTTGCTGATGAGGGCACGCGTCAGCTAGGTCGTGATGGAGGAAGGAAGTAGAAGGCGATGGAGAAGAAGGAGGAGGAGGAGAAAGGGGAAATCGAAGAGAGGGGGGCTGATCGGAGCTGCGCCCGCTCCGGCGGCGCGATGGCCAGCGCCTGGCGGTGCGCGATTCCTCCCTCCCCTTTTTTCTTCTTTTTTTTCTTTGAATGAATTGAATCGGGGGGGGGGGGGGGGCTGAGAGGAGGTAAGGAGAAAGGGAGAGAAGGATTTTATTTTTAATTATTTAATTCAAAAAGTTGACTTTTTTTAATTCGACCTCCAAACGAGGCCCACTGCCTGTCGTCCATCGCTAATTACCGCCATTCCGAACACAATGGGATATGTATCGTGAGATGATTCGACCGTTTCGATCAGTTTTCGTCAAAACCAACATATAACTCTATATATTGAATTTGAACGCGCATTTCAATTTACAGGGGTCACATACGAACTCTAAAAATTCCCAAAAAATATTTTCTAGCTTCGTATTGATGATATGGTCCTAACAAAACTAGTTTCGTCGAATTCTGAGACCGTTAGAAAAATGGCCATTTTCCAGTCGATTAAAATCAACTGAAACTGGTCAAACACGTTTTCCTTTGCCACACTCACATATTGATTCGAAAAATTATGAAATTTGGAATCTAGCAATAATTTGACATCACGGATCCAACAAAAGTGGTTTCGTCGAAATCCGAGGTCGTTTGCAAAATTCCCATTTTTAAGGGCCTGAATTCCATAGCGACTATTCAGAATTTTCAACTGGACATATCTTTTTATTCCCACTATGAAATTTTGATTTTTCGGATTCGTTGGAAAGATATTCCCAATTAGATCCTAATATTTTTTGGTTTCACTAAAATACGGATTGTTTTGCACCTGGTACATCCGATTGAAGTTTGAAATCAAATTATCGAACTACCGCGCCATTTTCAATTCTATTTATAATTATATATAATTATTTATATTCTAACGATGACGTATATAATATATATGACGAATTCTATTCAAAATAAATTTCTCGTCGATATTATTTAAAATAATTCATTTTAAATGTTCAAACTTCGCTAAAATTGCCAAAATAAAATTTTTAAACTGGCCCAGATTTTCGGGTTGTTACAGTATATGGACGGATGTCTGACAAAGTATTTCCAATGATCGAATATGTTGATCTGTACAAATATATATGGTGGCAACGGATTTATTCCCTTAGCATAACATCCAGAATATTTGTGCAAATCAATTAGTGATTAACGGATCTGACAATGTGGCATTCAAAGTGATTGTGCTATCAATGAATAAAAAGTAATCGTAGCCTCAGGCCTCAACAACCGGGAAATGACAAAAATTGGGCAGGCACCATGGCTATGTGGGTCGCTCCAATTAGGGTGTATTATCATCTATCTAGAGATTCATTTAAATCCTTATTCTATTCGATGATGTCCCATTCGGGAAACGGTTGCTGATCCCAACCGTTGGTGATATACATTCGATACACTCAAGCGAAATGAGTGGTCGGTCATGTGTGGGCCAGGTTGCAAGATGTTCTTGTTGAACCCAGTGTATTCCTCTCTAAAGATACACAATCGGAAGGTGGTTCCATACCTTGTCATGTTGGAAATCCAATCTCCAATAAGCGCCCTGTGGTTTTTGATTTTATATTATATATGGAGCGTGAGATGTAAGCATTCCGCTAGATTCTATTTATTTTATTTAGACACTATTATAATATCACTGGATTTTCATATCAAAGTGTTTTGTGTTATAGTAAGGTAAAAACCGTCCATGTTTATGAGTGGGCTGGTCTTCCTATTATCTTTCTTTTAGAAAGGATTTTTAAAGTTAAACAAATGGTTGGAGTTTACTCACATTAGTCCCATGACTGACCCAGAGTTTATTTTGTTTGTTTTCCCTAAACTCTTCGGTGCCCAAATTTGTACGGGCAGTCAAGTAGTCGGGATTTTTCAGAATCACTTGGAAGAGCTGGAAGTAGGAGGCTTCACCAGTTAGCTATAGACTATCATATATTCCGCCGTGAACCATGTTTGTATCTAAAAACAGGTATTTATAACTGTTCTAGGAATAACTGTTATGCTCTGATGATGGTATGTATATAAAGTTACTGATTTGTATTTCAAAAGTTATGTTATATAATATATTTTAATCGTTCCACTGTGAAATTTGTCTTCTATGTTTTCTTCTATCCTAATATTTCTTTCTATTTCTCATCCTCTAACTTCTGTCTAATAATGATTTGTGTTTCTATGCAATTTGGGTTGGATGTAGGGTGTTATTAGTCAACTCAGATAGTACTGGTTTGCGGGTCGTTACAGTTGGTATCAGAGCTGGTTGCTTAATTGGTACGGATGATAGGGGGTTCTCGCTTTGCGTTAGGTGGCGAACGGGAGACTCTTACCCCTACATCTCCCGACAATGTGCGTTGGTCGAGTCGCGAGGCTGGCCGTAAAAGCAGTTCTGAGGTACCAGTGTAAGCCACGGTGGGACGTTAGCCCTTTGCCTTGGGGGATGAGGGATGGTTGAAAAGCCTACCATATTCCCGGGCCGTTACAGTTGGTATCAGAGCTTAGGTTGAGCGAATACCTAGGCTTTGTGGGGATGTGCTCATTAGAGATATGTAATGACCCGCATTGGCAGAGGTATTATGGGTAATTTATTTAATTATATCAATGGTGATATATTGAATTTAATGGTCGTGGAATTAAATAATGGTGAATATTTAATTAAAATAATAATTAAATAATATATATAATTATGAAATAATCAGAATTGGCTGAAATGACGATATGGTGTGAACTGGATCATCTATGATATTTTATTCAGCTTAGAATTGAAGTAGAACAACGAATATATTATTTGAACGATAGTTTGAACGTATAATTATATTATAATTAAAACCGAGCTCGAAATGGCGCTGCAGTTCGTAAATCGGCGATTTGAACTTCAACTGAATGTACAGGATTCGTTTTAAACCGGATTTCTGTGAAACAAGAAACGTATGGAGCTGGTGGAGCATATCTTTCTAGTGGAAGAGAAAAATCGGGATTTCGTCATGTAGATTTTGAGATATGTCCAAATCAAATTTTAAAATAGTCACTATAGAATCGTATATCGGCCATAACGGTCATTTCGAAATAACTAGATATCGGGTGTGAATTCAGACAAGGTTCTTTTGGGAAATAGCAATAATTTAATTTTTAGAATTTTTCTGTAATTTTTAATTAATTTAATAAGCGACTTTTTATTTGAAGTATTTCGCACCCTGAAATCAACATTTTGAAGTTTCAAAATATGAGTCCATCTACCGGTATTATTATATTTTTGGGACTGAGGCACATCGCTCGATACGACCGTATACTTAATTCTGTCTGTAGCAGTCGGTCATGAATGAAATTGTACGTGTCACGGTACTAAAACTAGAACCAAAATATATGCGTATAAATGCTCCACGCCCTTCTCTTTCTATCCACAATTTCTTCGTGACATTTACTAGGCCTCGTCTCCCTCATACCAAATCTCTTTCCAACCACAAAACCCCATAGTGACCACGGCATCGAAGAGTTAAAAGGGGTGTAAGCTTATAAATACAAGCTAAGGAAAACCATTTTTCTTGTTTCGGAAAATAGAATCCGCGAGCAAGACAAATACATTCGATAAAAAGAAAATATCCCTTTTTGAAATTCGAAATCAAATACAAGAAATTCCAATAAATCGTATTACATATATACATGCATTCGAGGATCGATCTGCTTCAATCCAATACTGTTGTTGCGGTGTTCGAACCTAATAAGGTTCGCTGTTCCAGTTAGGCCGTCGGCTAGGGTTAAGGGTTTCGAAGAAATGAAACCTTGATTCATGAATCCGTAGCCGTTCTTGAAATTAGTGGAGGGAGAGACACTCGCTCAGTCTTTTGAGGGAATTCAAAGCTTGCTGATGTCGGAACCTGTACTGCTCGAGCGAGATGGAGATAACGAAGAGGATGGAGCTCGCTGATAAGATGAATGGCGGGTTAGGTAATAGATGGGAATGGTGTATTGTCTTCATGGAAGCGGTGAATGTTTTGTTTGCTGGAGCCACACTTTTTTCTAGGGCAAACATTTGCTGTGTTTTGCATTGAAGGGATTGGCCTGAGCTTGGAAAAAGGGAAGGAGGGCAATGGAGTTGACCAGTGTACGACGAGAAGGAATGAAGCCTGGGAGTTTGCGAAATGTAAATACCTGGAAGCGGTCTTTTGTATGGGGGAGAAGGAGTTATCAACGGGTGCGGTCTGATGTGTAGTGGGCCTTTAGAAAGGAGGGTGAGCCCATTTAATAAAGTCAAGGTTTAGTTAAATTTAAATTATATAGTATTGAAATTTGTAAATTCAATAAAGGGCTCATACGTTGTCAGAATTGGACGAAACTGGATCCGTTAGGATCATATGGACGGGAGCAACACAATGACACTGACTGGAAGTGGATTGGTGCTCGTATAAATTTATGGAGAAATAAATTGTTTGGTTCAAATCAAACAAACAGTTTATCGTTCTTTAACGATGAACTGCAAATGTGAGTAAATCTCACTAACTTTGAACGGTTTAAAATTTCATGTTGTATTTTTAGAACTGTTAGATATTGGCTGATTGACTGTATGTTGACTGTTTGATTCAACTGCTAGTCAGTTAGTTAAATTTTCTATATTGATTCTGTTTAACAGAAAATATCATATGGAACTGAAAAGTGATGTTATCTATATTGTTTAACATCTGTGATGCAGGGAAATAGGTTGGAGGAATCCAACTGGATTCCTCAACATTTATTTTAATGTTTTCATATATTGTGATATATGATGTGTTATATAATCTGTTAGGGATTATGGGTGTTGGAATGATGTTGATCATTTTTATTCGATATTTTAAATATCATAAAAGACCCTGGGATGTAACAAGAATTATTTCAATGTATATTGAAATAAAGGGAGTTTATAAAATCAACAGATTTTGTAAAAGAAAAGGAGTTAATCGATGTTAGTTTAATCGATTAGAGTTAAAGAAAAAGAAGTTAATAGAATATAGTTTATTCGAATAGAAAGCAAATGAGTTAATCGAATATAGTTTATTCGAATAGAAAGTAAAAGGAGTTAATCGATGTTAGTTTAATCGATTAGAGACAAAGTAAAAGGAGTTAATCGATGTTACTTAAATCGATTAGAGAGAAAGTAAAAGGAGTTAATCGATGTTAGTTAATCGATTAGAGAAAGTAAAAGGAGTTAATCGATGTTAGTTTAATCGATTAGAGTTAAAATTAAAAAGAGCTAATCGATGTTAGTTAATCGATTAGTGTTAAAGTTAAAAGGAGTTAATCGATGTTAGTTAATCGATTTGAGGTAAAGTTAAAAGGAGTTAATCGATGCTAGTTTAATCGATTAGAGTTAAAGAAAAAGGAGTTAATAGAATAAAGTTTATTCGAATAAAGTTAGTAAATCGAATATAGTTTATTCAAAAGGGGTTAAGTGAATAGAGTAAATCAAAAAGAGTAATCAAATAGAATAAATCGAATAGAGATTTATTCGAACGAGAGTTAAGTAAGGAAGTTAGTTAAAGAAATATAAAGTGAACTTTGCTAATTTAAAAGTTAGAAATGTTGTTCAGTTAAGGTCTGAGAGGTAGTTCTACCCCCAATTTGATTGGCTTCGTTTTAACTAGGGAATAGTTAAGGTTCGGCAGTAAAGGAAATGGTTTGAGTTGGCATCACGATGGTTTGTTTAAACATCTGTCTAAGTCCAATAAAGAAGCTTTGGAAATGTTTTCCAAATAAGAAACTAGAAATGCTTTCTAATAAAGAAAACAAGAAATGGAAATGTTTTCCATTGTTAATAACGTATATTTTCCAAATATAGAAAATAAGAAATATTGAATATAGGGAAACAGGAGATAAGTAGATTAATGAACTAAGGAGATGAATGTTAAATGATGTTTGATAGATATAATTTCCATTTGGGAATAATATCGTTGTTTGCACACTTGTTTTTATTCAATAGTTAAATCACAGACTATCGAAGTTTTGACAATTTTAACGTTGTTAATATGGAGAGACCGGTTGGATTATTATCCAAAGAACCACTCTGTATTGGCATAAGCGTTGCGAATCATATATGCCAAAGGAAATTGAAGACGGAGTTATGCAAGGGCTATCCTATTTACAGAATAGTGCCTTCGGTTCATCCTGTTCCTGGATGACTTGTATGGACGGATGTCTGACAGAGTATGTCCAGACGATCACGTATATTGATTTCTCCAACTGTACCAAGAGTGGAAGCGGAGAAGGAAACTTCTTTTAGCTAACACATAACGCATTGTTGAGGACGTCAATCGGTGATTTGATGGATTTGACGATGTGGCATTCAAAGTGAATCTGGTGTGATGATAAAGCGTAGCTTCTAGCCTCATCAACTGGTAAATGACAGAAATCGGGCAGGCAGCATGGCTAAGTCAGTCGCACCGAAGTAGGGTGTATAATCACCTGATCTAGAGTTTTATTTACTTCAAAAAATCTATTGTTGATGCTGTCCCATTCGGGAAACGGTTGCTGATCCCAACCGTTGGTGATATACATTCGATACGCTCAAGCGAAATGAGTGGTCAGTCATGTGTGGCTGGGTTTCAAGATGTTCTTGTTGAACCCAGTGTATTCCTCTCTAGAGGTACACGAGCGAAAGGTGGTCCCATACCTTGTCATAATTGGAAATCCATTACCCAATACGTGCTTGCGGTTTTGATTGTATACTATATATGTAGAATGTGAGATGAAAGCGTTTCTGCTAGATGGTTATCATATTGTGGTTGATAGACATTATTATAATATCAAAGGGTTTTAATATAAAGATATTTTGGATTCTCATAAGGGAAAAACCCGTTCCGTTATGCGGCGTGGTCTTATGAGATATCGTTTACTTGTTCGAACTGTTTTTAAACTGTTTTACTCATACCTGTCCCATGACTGACCCGGAGTTTATTTTGTTGTTTTCCCTAAACTTTTGGGTGCCTAAATTTGTACGGGCAGTCAAGTAGTCGGGATTTTACAGATATAATTGAAGAGCTGAAGCAGGAGGCTTCAGGATCATATAGCTATAGTTATTTCCACTGTGTTGTAAGTGCTGTACTTTGATAATGATGTATATTCAAATACAGATGTATATTTCAAAATTATGTTACATATATTATATGTTATTCGTTTCGCTGTGAGATTCGTGTTACACTGATGTTGTGTTCTTCTTCTTCTATTCTAAATTTCTATCTTATCTATCCTCACCCTCTAATTTCTTTCACTAATTACCAGGATTTTTCGATGCTTTGGTTATCGACATCGCGTTTATGTCGATAACCAAAGTCGCCGAAAATCCGGGTCGTTACATTTGGTATCAGAGCTTAAGTTAAGAATTACTTGGCTCTGTGGCGTGACTCGGTAGAGATAGGGTTAGTAATAACCTAGATGGAGTTGAGTGTATATATACGAGTGGACGTATTTGTATTTGATATAAAAATTTGTTTTATATTGTGGAGATTCAGTGGTTGAGTTGTTTATGAGTTCTGGTCGATCAGTTTGATCCACTGTATCGGTAGGGATTTTGTAAACACTTGAATACGATGAACCATCATGGTATGTTTTGAAAAGAGGGTAAACGAAATAATGTTACCCAAATTATATTTTGAATATATTGGATATATTGGTTGTTATTATAATCTAGTAAGATTATAAATTAAACGGTTATGTAAATAACCAATCAGAATTCATATAGGTGAAATACGTGAAATCAGATGAGTTAAATCTGAAATTTAAACCAGAAATTGAGTTAAAACTCTGGAGAATTGGATAAGTGTTTGTAAATGGATTTGGATTAAAAATAAGGAAAATTTAAGATCCTGGGAGATTTTAAATTATTTTACAAGCAGTGTGAATTATATTTTGAAATGAATTTCAAAGTGGAAATGTTTAGAAATGATTTTATAGTATTAAACTCACTTCGATCGCTGGAAAATAGATTCTGATGATGACAGCTGCATCATCAATATTCATTTTCGAGTTGTAAGTGACGAATTACTACCAAAGATACTGTTTTGAAATTGTTTCGGGAAAGACAAGTTGTGTTGAATTTCAAATGGGATTTATAATAAAGAATGAGTAAAGAAAGTTTGAAAAGGAATTTGAATAAAGGAAGTTCAAACATAGAATGTAAATAAGAAAATTCAAAGGGGATTTGAATATAGAAAATTCAAAGGGGATTTGAATATAGAAAATTCAAAGGGGATTTGAATATAGAAAATTCAAAAGGGATTTGAATATAGAAAATTCAAAGGGGATTTGAATATAGAAATTCAAATGAGATTTGAATAAAGAAGATTTAAATAATGGAAAAGTGAATATAGAATTTCAAAATAGAATTTGAAATAAGAAAATTGAATATAGAATTCATGTAGAGTTATAATAGAAATTGAATATAGAAATTCAAAGGGAGTTTGAATATATGAAATTCAATGAAATTGAAATAGAGTTTGAATATAGAAATTCAAATATAGAATTTGAATATAGACAATATAAAGGAATTCAAATATAGGATTTGAATATCGAAAGTGAAAATGAAATTTGAATATAGAAGATGCAAATAGAATTGAAATGAAATTCAAGTATAGATTTTGAATAAGAGAATTGAAATGGAATTTAAATATTGGAAATTCAAATAGAATTGAATTTGAATTCAAATTAGTTAATAAGTAAGTTAAAATATATTCGAACATGTCATGTTCAAATATGAAAGTGAAATAGACTAAGGAGTAAATTAACAAATTTAGTTAACAAATTTAGTTAAAAAGATTAGTATAGTTAAAATAGATTGGACAGGTATAAATATACATGAGATAGGTATGGATAAGGTATGAAGGTATATAAATAGAATGCTCGATGAAAGGTATGTATTTGATTCATATATGAGATTTCATGCGCCGTATCGGCTAGCCGCTTGGCTTTTTCTTCTTCTTTTTGGATTGTTAAGGGCCATAGGAGGCTATTTGAAATATCCCGATGCTCCTGGTACAAAGGAGGTTATGGCGAATTTTTCCGAGAATTTAAGGAGTTAGAATATTTTTAAGATAATTTGATAGTTAGAAATCAACGTATCGATATATATATAAGTCGACAATGAAATGAACTTAGAAATAGAATAGTTGGAATAAAATCTCGAAAAAATAGAAAGAGGAAGCGTATACGTGTTTAAAAGTGAATAAGTAGTTATATGGTATTGATTATTCGAGTAAGTAGTCATATCTGTTTTGACGTTATAAATGTTATTCAGTCAAGGTCTGAGAGGTAGTTATACCCCAACTTGATTGATTTCATTATTAACAAATAAATAGTAAGATTTCAGGCTCGAAGATCAATGTTGTGTAAGAGTTAGTTGAGTATAGTATTTGGGTTGTCGTAACGATGTTTTACACAACATCCGTTTTAACCCAAATAAGTGTAACTTGGAAATAGAATGATAAATATTTCCTAAGTATAGAAATAAACGAGATCGGAAAAGAGATAAGTAATTGGAATATTTTCCAATTATAAATAGCATATATTCTCTAAAGTTTAGAAAATAAAGGAAGGCGATATTCAGAAATGTTTTCCCAATAACATAAAAGGACCAATATGGTTATTGAAAATATTTGGTTAACAAATATTGATAAAGAAATAGAGAAGTGATTTAACTAATGGAATATTGATTATGGGCTCAGTTGGATTTCAAAAAGGAAAATTTGATTTTTTTGAAAAAGTAAACTGTTTAAAATTCCCAGGAAGAGACTGTTTGAATTAAGAACATATTTAAATAGAAATTTGCGAAAGTAAGCTGAGATTGAATTGAAACAGTTAAGTGAAAACTGAATGGAAATAGAATGATATCAGGAAAAATTTATTCTTGAATAAAATTGGATTGTCGAGATAAGAATCTGAAATGAAAATTGGATTGGGGAGTTAAGAGTTTGAAATCGAGAATGGAACTCGAATTTGAAATAAAATTCGACTTAGGATATAAGCGAATGGTTGTGTCGTGGATAAAAGAAGATGGGGATTTGATTTGGATAACCCTTGTATCTGCTGAATTGATAACAGGTGGAAAGGATATAATGATATGCCGATAAAAGGTACAAGTTTATATTTCTATTGGATAAAAGATTTATGAGCCGAATAGGCAAGCCGCTTGGCTGTTTGATTTTCTTTTGGGATGGTGATGGCCCAGAGAGGCGAGTTGGAGTTTTACCGATTGACCAGTACAAAGGAGGTGCCGGCGAAATTTTTCGAAGAGTTAAGGCGTTAGAAAATTTTCAGGGTTTTGGAAATTTTCGTTGATAAGAATTAATTAATAATTTAATTGAAATTAAATTGGTTCGGTTGAAACTGAAGTTAAGAAGTGAACAAATATGTTCTAACCAGTCGATAGGGTCGTCCCCTACCTTTTAGCAATTTCGAGGACGAAATTATTTTAAGTGGGGAAGATTGTAATGACCCGCATTGGCAGAGGTATTATGGGTAATTTATTTAATTATATCAATGGTGATATAGTGAATTTAATGGTCGTGGAATTAAATAATGGTGAATATTTAATTAAAATAATAATTAAATAATATATATAATTCTGAAATAATCAGAATTGGCTGAAATGACGATATGGTGTGAACTGGATCATCTATGATATTTTATTCAGCTTAGAATTGAAGTAGAATAATGAATATATTATTTGAACGTTAGTTTGAATGTATAATTATATTATAATTAAAACCGAGCTCGAAATGGCGCTGCAGTTCGTAAATCGGCGATTTGAACTTCAACTGAATGTACAGGATTCGTTTTAAACCGGATTTCTGTGAAACAAGAAACGTATGGAGCTAGTGGAGCATATCTTTCTAGTGGAACGGAAAAATCGGGATTTCGTCGTGTAGATTTTGAGATATGTCCAAATCAAATTTTAAAATAGTCGCTATAGAATCGTATATCGGCCATAACGGTTATTTCGAAATAACTAGATATTAGGTGTGAATTCAGACAAGGTTCTTTTGGGAAATAGCGATAATTTAATTTTTAGAATTTTTCTGTAATTTTTAATTAATTTAATAAGCGACTTTTTATTTGAAGTATTTCGCACCCTGAAATCAACATTTTGAAGTTTCAAAATATGAGTCCATCTACCGGTATTATTATATTTTTGGGACTGAGGCACATCACTCGATACGACCGTATACTTAATTCTATCTGTAGCAGTCGGTCATGAATGAAATTGTACGTGTCACGGTACTAAAACTAGAACCAAAATATATGTGTATAAATGCTCCACGCCCTTCTCTTTCTATCCCAATTTCTTCGTGACATTTACTAGGCCTCGTCTCCCTCATAACAAATCTCTTTCCAACCACAAAACCCCATAGTGACCACGGCATCGAAGAGTTAAAAGGGGTGTAAGCTTATAAATACAAGCTAAGGAAAACCATTTTTCTTGTTTCAGAAAATAGAATCCGCGAGCAAGACAAATACATTCGATAAAAAGAAAATACCCCTTTTTGAAATTCGAAATCAAATACAAGAAATTCCAATAAATCGTATTACATATATACATGCATTCGAGGATCGATCTGCTTCAATCCAATACTGTTGTTGCGGTGTTTGAACCTAATCAGGTTCGCTGTTCCAGTTAGGCCGTCGGCTAGGGTTAAGAGTTTCAAAGAAATGAAACCTTGATTCATGAATCCATAGTCGTTCTTGAAATTAGTGGAGGGAGAGACACTTGCTCAGTCTTTTGAGGGAATTCGAAGCTTGCTGATGTCAGAACCTGTACTGCTCGAGCGAGATGGAGATAACGAAAAGGATGGAGCTCGCTGATAAGATGAATGGCGGGTTAGGTAATAGATGGGAATGGTGTACTGTCTTCATGGAAGCGGTGAATGTTTTGTTTGTTGGAGCCACGCATTTTTCTAGGGCAAACATTTGTTGTGTTTTGCATTGAAGGGAGTGGCCTGAGCTTGGAAAAAGGGAAGGAGGGCAATGGAGTTGACCAGTGTACGACGAGAAGGAATGAAGCCTGGGTGTTTGCGAAATGTAAATGCCTGGAAGCGGTCTTTTGTATGGGGGAGAAGGAGTTATCAACGGGTGCGGTCTGATGTGTAGTGGGCCTTTAGAAAGGAGGTTGAGCCCATTTAATAAAGTCAAGGTTTAGTTCAATTTAAATTATATAGTATTGAAATTTGTAAATTCAATAACGGGCTCATACGTTGTCAGAATTGGACGAAACTGGATTCGTTAGGATCATATGGACGGGAGCAACACAATGACACTGACTGGAAGTGGATTGGGGCTCGTATAAATTTATGGAGAAATAAATTGTTTGGTTCAAATCAAACAAACAGTTTATCGTTCTTTAACGATGAACTGCAAATGTGAGTAAATCTCACTAACTTTGAACAGTTTAAAATTTCATGTTGTATTTTTAGAACTGTTAGATATTGGCTGATTGACTGTATGTTGACTGTTTGATTGAACTGCTAGTCAGTTAGTTAAATTTTCTATATTGATTCTGTTTAACAGAATATATCATATGGAACTGAAAAGTGATGTTATCTATATTGTTTAACATCTGTGATGCAGGGAAACAGGTTGGAGGAATCCAACTGAATTCCTCAACATTTATTTTACTGTTTTCATATATTGTGATATATGATGTGTTATATAGTCTGTTAGGGATTATGGGTGTTGGAATGATGTTGATCATTTTTATTCGATATTTTAAATATCATAAAAGACCCTGGGATGTAACAAGAATTATTTCAATGTATATTGAAATAAAGGGAGTTTATAAAATCAACAGATTTTGTAAAAGAAAAGGAGTTAATCGATGTTAGTTTAATCGATTAGAGTTAAACAAAAAGGAGTTAATAGAATATAGTTTATTCGAATAGAAAGCAAATGAGTTAATCGAATATAGTTTATTCGAATAGAAAGTAAAAGGAGTTAATCGATGTTAGTTTAATCGATTAGAGAGAAAGTAAAAGGAGTTAATCGATGTTAGTTTAATCGATTAGAGAGAAAGTAAAAGGAGTTAATCGATGTCAGTTAATCGATTAGAGAAAGTAAAAGGAGTTAATCGATGTTAGTTTAATCGATTAGAGTTAAAATTAAAAAGAGCTAATCGATGTTAGTTAATCGATTAGTGTTAAAGTTAAAAGGAGTTAATCGATGTTAGTTAATCGATTTGAGGTAAAGTTAAAAGGAGTTAATCGATGTTAGTTTAATCGATTAGAGTTATAGAAAAAAGAGTTAATAGAATATAGTTTATTCGAATAAAGTTAGTAAATCGAATATAGTTTATTCAAAAGGGGTTAAGTGAATAGAGTAAATCAAAAAGAGTAAATAAAATAGAATAAATCGAATAGAGATTTATTCGAACGAGAGTTAAGTAAGGAAGTTAGTTAAAGAAATATAAAGTGAACTTTGCTAATTTCAAAGTTAAAAATGTTGTTCAGTTAAGGTCTGAGAGGTAGTTCTACCCCAACTTGATTGGCTTCGTTTTAACTAGGGAATAGATAAGGTTTGGCAGTAAAGGAAATGGTTTGAGTTGGCATCGCGATGGTTTGTTTAAACATCTGTCTAAGTCCAATAAAGAAGCTTTGGAAATGTTTTCCAAATAAGAAACCAGAAATGTTTTCTAATAAAGAAAACAAGAAATGGAAATGTTTTCCATTGTTAATAACGTATATTTTCAAAATATAGAAAATAAGAAATATTGAATATAGGGAAATAGGAGATAAGTAGATTAATGAACTAAGGAGATTAATGTTAAATGATGTTTGATAGATATAATTTCCATTTGGGAATAATATCGTTGTTTGCACACTTGTTTTTATTCGATAGTTAAATCAAAGACTATCGAAGTTTTGACCATTTTAACGTTGTTAATATGGAGAGACCGGTTGGATTATTATCCAAAGAACCAATCTGTATTGGCATAAGCGTTGCGAATCATATATGCCAAAAGGAATTTGAAGACGGAGTTTTGCAAGGGCTATCCTGTTTACAGAATAGTGCCTTCGGTTCATCCTGTTCCTGGATGACTTGTATGGACGGATATCTGACAGAGTATGTCCAGACGATCACGTATATTGATTTCTCCAACTGTACCAAGAGTGGAAGCGGAGAAGGAAACTTCTTTTAGCTAACACATAATGTATTGTTGAGGACGTCAATCGGTGATTTGATGGATTTGACGATGTGGCATTCAAAGTGAATCTGGTGTGATGATAAAGCGTAGCTTCTAGCCTCATCAACCGGTAAATGACAGAAATCGGGCAGGCATCATGGCTAAGTCGGTCGCACCGAAGTAGGGTGTATAATCACCTGATCTAGAGTTTCATTTACTTCTAAAAATCTATTGTTGATGCTGTCCCGTTCGGGAAACAGTTGCTGATCCCAACCGTTGGTGATATACATTCGATACGCTCAAGCGAAATGAGTGGTCGGTCATGTGTGGTCGGGTTGCAAGATGTTCTTGTTGAACCCAGTGTATTCCTCTCTAGAGGTACACGAGCGAAAGGTGGTTCCATACCTTGTCATAATTGGAAATCCATTACCCAATACGTGCTTGCGGTTTTGATTGTATACTATATATGTAGAACGTGAGATGAAAGCGTTTCTGCTAGATGGTTATCATATTGTGGTTGATAGACATTATTATAATATCAATAGGTTTTGAAATAAAGATATTTTGGATTCTCATAAGGGAAAAACCCGTTCTGTTATGCGGCGTGGTCTTATGAGATATCGTTTACTTGTTCGAACTGTTTTTAAACTGTTATACTCATACCAGTCCCATGACTGACCCGGAGTTTATTTTGTTGTTTTCCCTAAACTTTTGGGTGCCTAAATTTGTACGGGCAGTCAAGTAGTCGGGATTTTACAGATATAATTGAAGAGCTGAAGCAGGAGGCTTCAGGATCATATAGCTATAGTTATTTCCACTGTGTTGTAAGTGCTGTACTTTGATAATGATGTATATTCAAATACAGATGTATATTTCAAAATTATGTTACATATATTATATGTTATTCGTTTCGCTGTGAGATTCGTGTTACTCTGATATTGTGTTCTTCTTCTTCTATTCTAAATTTCTATCTTATCTATCCTCACCCTCTAATTTCTTTCACTAATTACCAGGATTTTTCGATGCTTTGGTTATCGACATCGCGTTTATGTCGATAACCAAAGTCGCCGAAAATCCGGGTCATTACAAGATAGAGTCAGTAGTACCCTAGAATGAGTTGAGTCTATATACATGAAAGAGCGTATTTGTTATTTGATATAAAAATTATTTTATATTGTGTTGGCTAGTCTGTTGAGCAGTTTATGAATTCTGATCGAATCGTGGGATGCCACGATGTCGATAAGAGTTTGTAAATACTTGAACAAAAGATTGAACACGATATTGTTTTAAAGTGGGTGAATGAAACTATTTTACCCAAAATTCTATTTTGATATAGAAAGAATATTTTTTTTGAAATTATTATAATATATGGATGTGTTGGTTGTTATTATTATAATTAAATGAGATTATAAGAAATGAAATGGTTATATAGAACCAAACAGAATTTGTATATGAATGAAATATACAAATGAGATGAATTAAAATTGAATTCAAAACATAATTCAGAACTTAAATCCTGGGAAGTTGGAAAATATTTTCTGAAGTATATTAAAATAATATAGCTATGTTTGAAAAGGATTTTTGAATAAAAATCATTTTTGAATGGATTCTGAAAGTGTTAAAGCACTGAACTCACTTCAGTGACTGGGAAATAATTCTGATGATGACTGCATCATCAGTGTTCATTTTCGAGTTTCTATGTGATGGAATGCTACCTTATAATAGTTTTGATGGAAATTTGTTTTGATAGAAAACAAATGGTTTGAAAATTCAAATGTTTTGAATTTGAAATGGAAATAAATATATATATGTAGATATTTATTTAATTTCAGAAGGATTCGAAAGGAAAATGCAGGAATTTGAATTCTGAAGTTTAAATTTAACTTAAGCAAGTTAAATGGATCGAGGCAAATAAATTAATGAAATTCAAATTTAATAAGATTGAATAGAATTTGAATTTGGTGTAAATCATTTGAATTAAATGAAGGAAGACCAAAAGTTTTGGTGGAATTAAATTCATTGAAATATGAGGAGTTGAGTTTCAACATAAGTGAGATTTTGAAAAGTAATGGATTTGTACCATTTTTCCTACCTTAGCAATTTCGAGGACGAAATTCTTTTAAGGGGGAAGAATGTAACGACCTAGATTTTTGGTCAATTAATTTTAAATATTAAATATGGTTTTAAATATTGATTTGATAATATGAATGATATTCTATATAGAGTTTTCGATTTAATAATCGAAATATGATTTATTTCAAATATATTAAATTATCGTAATACGAAATATAATTGAAATCGAAGTTAAAAACTGAATCAAAATATTTCAGATGATCATTATAAATTTTATTTGAGTATAAATGATAACGATGATAATATATTATCAAGGAATTAATTCTTTTGAATTAAATTTTTATCAATTTAAAATGATATCTTTTCCATACGATCAAATGGGGTTTCGAAACTTGTCCCGGTGTGTCCGGGGTAGTGGTATAACCCTAAAAGTGTCAGTTGTTGGGTTCAATAAGGAGTTCAAAATCAATGGTTATTTAAAATTGAAGAATACCGGTTTTAAACTAAATAAAATAAATTTTATATTAAAAATAAATTCCTTCCTCCTTAAGTAAACGAAGTACACTGCAAACCTTCCCCAAGCTATAACGTCTCCTTCATTTCACTTCATGTTCTTTATGTTTCATTCCTTCGGTACAAAGAAAGACAGGTAATTAATGGCTTTTGTACTTCGGTTTTTCCATTTCCCCTTATAAATACGCAACTCCTTTTCCCCTTTTCACTATATTTTTTTTCTTTATCTCTTCAGCATATTATTGAAGTCGATCCTTCTTCCAAATCATCCAAAGAAAAATTGCCCCTCTCTAAATCTTCCTTCCTCCCCATTTCTCGAATCAGAGACCTCGTTTGAATCTTCTATAGCGCGATAAGGAAGTCGCACTTTAGGGCTCGAGTTCGATTCGACTTAGGCTAAGACCAGGGGACTTCAGAATTTGGGGTTTTTGAGATTGGCGTTCATAATTGGAGAGGTAGGGGATCTGAAGGGCTCGATGTTCAAAATTGCGAGCTTCTGTTAGTCAAATTCGAGGTGGGCGAAATGTGGACAATCGCGATAAACTGTGAATACCCGGAGTTGGCAACACGGATATGGGGTTCGTTAGCAACTAGGGAGATCTCGATTTAGTGATAAAGTTTCAAATTTCTTTCAGCATCAATTTGAGGCGTTCATAGTAGGGTGCGATGTTGGTAATGGAATTAATGGTGGTTCCAGGGTATTGAACAGTGAGGCATGGAGGGTACTGAATCGTGAGGCAGCAAATGGAAATGACCACATGAGGAGTTCTACTTTTAGAGAGGAAGGTTTGAAGATTTAGGGTAAGGTTTTGGGGTTCTTGGAGGGTTGAACGGTGATGGCAATTGGGTTGCTGTGAGTTGCGTTCAGATGGGAAAATGAGAGTAACAATTTTGGCTGTAGGGTGATGAAGTACAGTTTTGGTATTGAAATCCAATGCGATGAATGGAAATAAAACAATGATGGGTATGATTGTAGTGTAGTTAAGGCTACAGGTTGAAATGAAGTGTTGTGTTGTATAAGGTCGGGGAGTGGTGGTGCTATACTGCTGTTGAGAGATGGTCAGAAATAGTTGGACTGATGAAATATTGGATAATTAAGGTAATTTTCTTTTTGAGATTTAAAACTTCATAGAATAAATAAAAAAAATTGATTAGAAATGTTTAATTTAATTATAATTAGTTAATTCGTCTAAGGTAATTTATTTAAATAGTTCAAATTGATGAATAGGGATTTGATTAATCATAGGTGGAAATAAATTTAATTCGAGATAACTCGATAAGTTCGTAGCCGCAACAATTTGGAATTTAACAAGATATTCAGCAAAGAAATTCACGGTGAGTAAATCTCACTCTGTTTTATTTAGAATTATTTTTATCAGCTAAAAATAATTGTTTTGTTGATTTGTTGGATGCTTTATATATTTATTTATTTCTGTTAAAAATATATTAGTTATCTACGATAAGTTGACTATTATATATATTGGGTTGATGATCGATTGGATTCCCGCAGTCTCATTAGCGGATGCCCGTGGTACCATAGCGGATGATTTCCCTATTGCGCCCCACAAATATATTAGTGGATGACCTTTATACCGCGATATCCTGCCTCGAAGCAGGATGGGTATTATTTATGTTGACTAACGTCTGTGGATGCAGGAAAACAGGTTGGAGAGATCCAACTGGATTCCTCAAAAATATATTATCTGTTTATTTATTTGTTTGCATATATACTTTCATATCTGATGTGTTAGAAACCCTGAAATAAATAATTGGTTGTTTGGTGTTTAAATATCATTGGGCCTAAGTGTTAGTTTAAAAATATACTGGAAAGGATATTTGAGATTTAAAAGGAAAATTCTATTTTTAAAATAGAATTTGAAATTTTAGAATGGAATAAAAATATTAACCTATTTTAATAAAATAAAAACAAGTAGTTCTTTTATAAACGAAGTTTATAAATGAAGTGAAAAGAATTATCATTGGATAATTCAGAAATAAAATTACGAGTGTAAAATTGGAAAGGGAAATCTATTTTCCAAAAGTAGAAATATCGATTTCCAAAGAAATTGAAATCGAGACTTGTTTAAGAATGAATATAAAATTTAAAAAGGAATTAAAATAGAATTTGAATTCAAAGGAATTAAAATAAAATTTGAAGTCAAAGGAATTGAAATAGAATTTGAATTGAAAGGAATTCAAATAGAATTTAAATTCAGAGGAATTCGAACGGATTTGAATAAAGAAGTTCAAATGAAATTTAAAATATAGGAATTCAAATAGAAATGAAATGGAGTTTAAATATAGAATTCTACTAGTGTTGAATTGGAATTTGAGTACAGGATTCAAGTAGGAATTTAAAAATAGAATTTTCAAACAGAAATTGAATATAGAAATTTAAATGAAATATGAGTATAGAATTTGAATAAGAGGAATTCAAATAGAATTTGAATAAGAGATTTGAAATAGAATTTGAATATAGAAATTCAAATGTAATTTGAATATAGAATTTGACTAGAATTTGAATATAGAATTTGACAAGAATTTGAATAGAATTTGGATATAGAACTTGAATAAAATTTGAATATACAGAATTTAAATAGAATTGAATTTGAATAGAATTGAAATGGAATTCGAATATAGAAATTTCAAAGAGATTTGAAAATAGAATTTGAAAATAGAAAGTTGAAATCATTTCGAAATGGGAACTACGACCTTTTGTCTTGTGATAAGAGCAATAATCTTTTCTTTTGTTCGATTTTGTAGAACCTTCTACAAAGGGATTGGAACTACGCCCTTATTCCTTCTGTTCTTGCTTCAAGCTTTTCTTTGTGTTAATTATTTCTTCCATAAGAATGAATTTATCAGTTCTAGAATACACATCATTCAAGCTTTTGCGTTCATTTAAGATAAGGTCCTTCCAAAAGGGTGATGGTACAAGCAACCCTTATCATACAGCTCTTAGCTTCTCTCTATTTGTTGCCCTTTTCACTTTGAGTGAATTATTGTGAAACCTCTTTAGATAGCAGTTAGGCGAATCCTATGTTATTTGTTTGATTTTAGATAAATCATAAATATTATTTCCCGTATCCTTTTGCATATGGAATTGTGTGTTAAATATGGTGGACAATTGCTTCCATGTTATGACGAAGGGGCCATGATAATGCTTGCGCCATTTGTGACATCCCAGACTTTTCATTCATTTGAACTGGAATATTTAAATCTGTTTATATATTATATTGGTGATGTAATGGATTTTGTATCAAATTTTATTTATTAAAATGGAGTTCGAATATATCTAATTTACAAATTAATTAAAAATGGTGCTATTGTGCAAACAGAGTCCGTTTTCAATGAAATTAGTTTCATTGGGATCAGAACGTTAATAGGTAGAGATGTTTCCATTTTTATTTCGTTTGGAGTGCTTGTCCATTGGTACGAATATAACGTCAATGTCTATGTACAGTGGCATTCAACACTATATATATGTGTGCAAATTTAACCCTTAAGCTAAATAAAAATTCCACCTTACTGTGTAAGCCTCAGAACCTACCAAGCTAATTATACAACATAATAGGTTGTTTCCATTTTTCCTCTACTGGGCCTAATGCTTATATTTGTTATCTAGCATCTGATCAAGTAGTAATTTGATAGTACGATAATGTTTATGAAAGGTACCGTCATATTCATTTATGGTAATTAATACCAGTAAAAGATAGACATATCGAAAAATATGCAGTAAGCCCGGAAACTACTGAAACTGTAAACAAAATTCGTGTGCTAACCTTATGTTTATGAAAAGAAGTGACAGACATGCTATATCACAAACACAAAATGATTGCCTAAAATAACTATTGTAACATTGGAAAAAAACAAGCATGTGTTATCTATAATTCCAGGAGTTTAAATACAATCCGTACAGAACAAAAGACTAATATGGGATGTACTACAATGTGTATTTCATTTCAAATGTTAAAATAGTTACGGTGATACATGAGATTTTAACAGTGTGTATCGGTGACTATATCAGCATTAATTTGTCTATGGTGGAGAAAAAAATTGACTACAACGTACAAAAACATATATCTCACCTACCCCATCACTATGCTAAACGTACACCCCGTATTGAAATGAAAACACATTGTTGTATGCCTATCGCCTACCCTTTCTTTTTGGTCTTCCATCATGATAGAACAATTGCATAGAACCCGTTAACCTATTGAAGACAGCTCGTCCCTCTCCTGCACTCCTATGGATGTGAGGTTGATCTTATCTTCCTTTTTCTGCCGCTATATATACGAGCTGCTCCTTTAAGTCATTCAGTAAGTTGTAAAGCGTCCTTCCATTTTCTTCGTATACAACCCCAAGTGAGAGAGAGTTGAGTGAGGCAAGCAAGTTCACTAGAGTGCGGCGGTGTGTGTGTTAACTTCCCTGGAGCGATGGTTGTTTAACATTGGAGAATATTCTGTAATCCACGATTGCAAAGGAGAAAACCTACTAAGGTGGAGGATAAAAAGTTGAACATGTAAAGAAGAACGGAAGCAGCAACCACGTGTTGATGGGAAGGTGAAGCTCTCAACTATGAAATGGGCAGAACATCATGAGCAGGAGCTACAGTAGTGAGATAGGGCGCATGTATGGGTGTTGTGTATGTTGGGTTCATTGGTGGAAGTTGGCGGAGGGAGTGGTGAGCTGTCATGCAGTAAGGTGGTCTCATGTTAAGTCAGTGGGAAGTCAGTAACGATGGAATGGTTTCCGTGAATATTGGTGAAGGTTTCAACAAGGGTGGTGCATGGGTATAGCGATTAGCGAATGTTCGGTAGTGTCAGAACAAAAATAGGCGAGGATAGGAATGAGGATTAATAGAGCCTAACTACTGCCTAATCACCATTAAACCGTCCTTAATCATGAGCACGGATCAAAGGAAATATAGTAGGTGGAATTTTTGTTTTAATAAATTATCCTATCCATTTTTAACGTGTCCATAGATTTATAATTTTGGAAATTAACATAAGTACACTTTGTGTCTACTAATCACTTAAGTATACCAGGAGGTAGATGTTGGTAACGCTATTCAAACGGTTAACTGATCCAATAGTTACGTGGAAAGTTAAATACATAATGTATAACTAATTTATGATTATATACATATATATATATATATATATATATATCATATATGTGTATAATGTATAACGCATCCATTTTTATCAGAAGTCGACAAGATAAAAGACGTTGGATCCGTATCAGCGTACACGACAGAAAGAAGCGGGTTCGGACAAATGGGATACAGGTGGAAATTATAATTAAATTAAACGCTTGTTTAATTTAATTAAAACGAACTTTTTCAGCAACTAATGGAATCAAGGTGAGTTTAACTCACTCAGTTTACCCCGTTTATATTTAATATAAGCTGGGTTTTTTTTGTGTGCAATGTTTGCTAATGGTTGTTGACTGGATGATTGTTTTCATGGATGTTGAATATTTTAAACATTCACTGATTAAATTAACGTTTGTTTAATTTAATCGAATTAAATCTTTATTTTAACGATTAGATTCCAAACAAGGTAACTTACCTTGTTGGTTACGTTTATAATGACATAAACGTATTAAATAAATTATTTATTGTTTGATTTGACGTTATAAATTGATTGTTGACCGTTATTGGCTGAACTGTTTATCCTTGTTTACCGTGATAAATAAATTATCGTATTGAATTTGAGGTAGCCCATTTTGATGCAGGGAAGGACAGGTTGGAGGGATCCGACCGGATTCCTCAAATTTGTTGTTTACTTATATGAACTGTTAAACAATCCGATTGATTGTTGATGGTTGAATCCAAATTCAATGCTTGTGTGATATTAACCAATGGGTAATATTGGTTAAGCAATTATCGGGAGATGACCTGTAAATGAATCATTTTATAGAAATTGATTTACCGTTAGTAAATCAATAGAAATGAAGTTATAGAACTTATTTTATAACTTAAGACGGGTTTTGAAATCTATTTTATATATAGAATATTTTTAAACAAATGTTTATTAGTGAAAGGAATAATTATTTTATCTAATAATTATAAACCAGGTATATAAAGAAAATTCTTATGTTGATGAGCTATATAAACAAACGAGTAGAAATTAACCAAGTGGTTAAGGATTGAATTAATTGTTTTCAATAAACAATTAATGCGGTTATTTAATTAGATTGTTAATTAAATTAAATTGAATTATTTAAATTGACTAAAGAAAGGGCTAAAAGAATTGGTTAATGAATTAACCTTGTTTTGAGATGAGTGAATCAACAACTTGAATGAGATTTAATTATTAAAAACAATTATTGGATTGTTAATTATTAATAAAATTAATTAAATATTTCAAAATAACCTTTATGGGAAGATTAACTATTTTATTAATAGCAAATGATGAAGTAAACTATTTGTTATAGAAGGATGATAAACAATTGACTTGTACACGAAGTCTGTTGAGACGACCCCAAACCCCGTACTGACGGCATCAAGGGTAATCCTTGGAATATAACACATAAACAGATAATAGCAGAACAAAATTAGATAAATACACCAGACAATGCACAATAGAATATACTGGATAAACGTAATCATCAGAGTTACACAGTATACAGGATCATACTTAGTACAAATATAGTTCAGCTATAAATAAATGTCTACAGCGAAAAACAAACATAATGTACAATAGGAGCCGAACAACATAAAAAGAGATAAGTAATAGAATCCATCTTCAGCTCCAGCTATCCGGATAAAGCCAGCTAAAACCTGAATACAAGGCTGCCCGTGTAGAAAAAAGGGCACCCGAATTTGAAAGTGAAACAAACTACGAGTCAGTAATGGGACTGGTATGAGAAATCTACTCAACACATTTAAAATATGGCTAATCACAGGACCACGCCACTTTCGTGGAACGGGTTTACTCCATCGGATTGCCAGTGCTTTAAAAACAAACAATTCTTTTAAACATCGCAATGCTTTTTATAAAAATGAAGCCATTATAAGACTCAGTTCCCATCACAAAATGCAACGCAAACCGGAGGATAGAGTTTTTACCTTATAATGGCCAAAATATGCTTGATACGAATAAAACAAAAGCATTTGATATTACTACTAGTGTTTATATGTTTCGAAAACAATTTCTAATCATAAGTATCAATCATAGACGGCATTAATGCCCCATACCACTATGTCGCCATATATAGGTATACAATCAAAACCGCACAGTCACATATTTGGAAATTGGATTTCTGTCATGAACCAAGGCAAAAGATAGTCCTTACCGACTTCGAGACAATCTAGCCCATGTCTCAGGCAAGTACTCAGTCAAGCCTTTGGATCGTCAGGGCCGGTCCACCGATGTGAATTAAAATTCCTGAACACTGCGTTTCCCCGCCCTATGGGGCGTAAATGAGCCAACGAATGACTCCATCGGACCCGGATCGTCCGATCTAAACGAGGCGCCTCGCAAACAGTAACAACCACATAAGTCAAACTCGTTAAGGCGTGTAAAACCACTGACACCACTTCTAACTAGAAGGAAACGCATGCCTTCCCTGATGTCCTCTCCCATTTCTAGTTCATACCGGGGTGTGAGGTTCGCGATTCATGTTATACACAAAGCTACGCAGCACAGGCGGGGCTTTGATCATCACCACAAGACTTTGCTTTTCAACAGAAGCCCTGATCACTGCATCTTAGCATGCCACATAGGCAATTCACACCGTGCAACTGATGGCTATCAATCACACAGAATAAATTCCAATGTCAGACACACTGTCCATTTGCAAGTCCGTTCTGGGTCTGAACGAAACCAGAGGCACTATATACCTCGCAAACCCATTGATCTCTACGTACGTCTGGACGATCACCACTCATTATCCATATTTCCGGATGCCTCCCAATCAGGACATCAGTTACCATCCAGACGAGGTGAAGATCTTCGGTCTTCGACCACCGTCTTCATCTTCAATTTCTTATCGTCGATTCAGTTATTCAGAATGGGATAAACCCGGTCTTTCTGAGCAACTCGTATATATAATAAACACGTGCTACAAAAACACTGCATACGCATCATTTCAATTCATTAGTCACTAACCGTCAATCAGTAAGAGAACAATTTCCCAAATATTAACCCCGAAGGCTGAAACCAACATCAGATCAAAATCCAGGAAACCATTCGACTTAACTAACCTTCAGTTAATTTCAAAATTTCACATCCATATCATTTATAGTATTTTATAACGATTTATTGCTATTTTTATTTATTTTAAAATAGCCAATTTATTCAAACGACGCTTCAGGCCATAACGCGGCCGTGTCGCTATTTTTCTTCAGATTTGATTTACACGTATTTGAAAATCTAACCGTTGGATCTTCACAAAATTTACATCATATTCAAAACGAATCCAACGGTTCCATTTTCGGGAAAATCCGACGGTCGGATCCCCCGGTATAATCGTTTGAAGTTTCGATTTCAAAATACGAACTACAGCGTCGTTATTCGATTAAATATAATTATATTTATATATATATATAATCAATTCTGGCGCTGTTTTTCTACATATTTGAATTAAACGTTCCAGACAATCCAACCGTTGGATCTTTACAAAGTTGGTGCCGTTGGAAAGATATTTCCAAAGCGATCCCAACGGTTGCGGTTTCGAGAAAATCCGATGGTCGGATCTCCCGCACTAATCGTTTGAAATCACGATTTCAAAATAATAACTACAGCTTCGTTATTCGATTAAATCTAATTATATATATATATAAATATAATCGATTCTGGCGCTGTTTTTCTTCAGATTTGAATTAAACATTCCAGACAATCCAACCGTTAGATTTTTACAAAGTTAGTGCCATTGGAAAGATATTTCCAAAGCGAACCCAACGGTTGTGGTTTCGGGAAAATCCGATGGTCGGATCTCCCGCACTAATCGTTTGAAATCACGGTTTCAAAATACGAACTGCAGCTTCGTTATTCGATATATTTCAATTCTATTTATATATATATATATGTGTATATATATATATGTGTATATATATATATGTATATATACATATATATCGATTCTTCGATTTCAAAACTACATGATTTTCATACTTTTGATAAAAATGATATTTTAATCTAATTGTCTTCTATTTCAACACTACAATATTTTTAACAATTCATGTACATAGTAAAAATGTGATTTTTATTGTAAAACGATTTATTTCAAAACACGACTATTTTATATAGTTAATATAGGTGATAAAAATAGGACTTTTATTATAAAACAATTTATTTCAAAACCATATTATTTTATATAGTTCATATTGATGATAAAAATAGGATTTTTATTATAAAATTTCTTTCAAAATACGAATACCATTCAACACATGGATATGATTCAGCGAATGAATTTCTATTCAACACATGAAGGTTTTCTATAGTTTGTATATATAGATAAAAAGGTGATTTTATATTTAAAACACGAATACTATTCAATACATGAATTTCAATTCAACGAATGAATTTCGATTCAACACATGAAGGTTTTCTATAGTTTATGTATATAGATAAAAAGGTGACTTTTATATTTAAAACACGAATACCATTCAGCACATGAATTTCAATTCAACGAATGAATTTCGATTCAACACATGAAGGTTTTCTGTAGTTTGTATATTTAGGGTAAAAATGTGATTTTTATTGTTAAAACAATTTATTTAAAACACGATTGCCATTCAACACATGAATATGATTCAACGAATGAATTTATATTCAACACGTGAAGGTTTTCTATTCAACAGACGAATATAGTTTCAACACAGAAAAATAATTCTAACACATGAATATTATTCAAAATTTCGGCAGCATAACGGCAGGGTAGTTAAAACCGGGACCGTCCCTAGTACGGCTCCTCGCTCTACCTTAAAGCCTCGCAGCTTTTGACAATGGGGAATCATGCATCTAGTTCGCACGCAGGCGACATGTATATTTTTTTCATTTCCACAAACTAATCCTATGTGGTTTCAACCAAATATTTCTCAGCCACAAACGGGTATTTTTCAACCACAATCAATCAATTTCAACCACAAACAATTCTAATCAACCATTCGTAATCAACCAATTTTCACACCAATCACAACCAATAAATATCGTCCATGGTTTGTGGACGAGGGGCGTATATATATATTTATATATAGCATTTCACTTCTATTTCAACACATATATAATTTGTACAACGCATATATAACTTATACATCGAACGTACAACTTATACAACGCTTATACAAGAGGTGTACAACACTTATATAACTCATACATCGACTATATAATTTATACATCGTCGTTTTCCATATCGTTTATAATTTAGAAATCTCACATTGGGTTCCACTCCACAAAAAATAGCAGAAGGATCAGAAAAATATGCGGTCTCTTCTAGAATGTAGAAGGCGTCCACACGGTCACGATGTTTCCTGCTTCATCGAATTTCATTAACGAACGAAAAAGATATGATTTTTCAAAGTTTGCAACGGTTTAAAGGTGTTAAAATCAGTTAATTAGATTCAAACCCGTACCTCAGCAAATCAGCTCAAAATTAGGTCGTGGATTTTCGTGCAAACGGTGAAGCGATGGGAGGATCGGGTTGCACGAGGTCGAAGAGGGAGGTGGGGCGCCTGAAGCGGGGCCCACTTCGGTGGTCCTAGGCACGAGCGGCCGCGGTTGGAAGTCCAGAACTTCCTGGCGCTGATCCCCTCTAAATACACAGCGAAAAAATCATCGGTTGGTATGGATTTGAAGCTCATCCCGAGCTCTATAAATAACTCCAAAGGATCGAACGTTTTTATTGAGTGGATCGTGAGGATTTGAAGAGAGAAGGTGCTCAAGGATTTCCGCCGTGCGCTGTAGAAGGATCGGGGAGAGAGGATTTTCAACCGACCAATCAGATTTTTTTTATATTTATAATTATTTAAAAATCCAAAAATACCCCCTTTCACACATGAGCTCCAATCCAAACCCAACGACTGTCGTTCCTAGTGTTTTACCCCCATTCCGAACACAATGGGATGTGTTTCGAAGGCCCATTCGAATGTTTTAGTCAGTTTTCCTTCAAATTAAAATATAAAACATTCAATATTTGATTTGAACATACATTTCAATTTGCCAGGGCCACAAACTGATTCGAAAAATTCCAGAAAAATAAATCCAGCTATGTTTTGACGATACGGTCCCAACAAAACTAGTTTCGTTGAATTCTAAGACCGTTTGAAAAATGGCCCATTTTTGGTCGATCCAATTTAACTAAAATTGACCAAAACACGTTTTCCTTTTCCACGCTCGCATACTAGCTTCAAAAATTATGAAATTTGAAACCTAGTAGTAACTTCACATCCCGGATCCAACAAAAGTGGTTTCGTTAAATTCCGAGGTCGTTTGCAAAATGGCCAATTTCACGGGCTATATAAAATCCATAGCGACCTTACTGAAAATTCATTTGGCCATAATTTTTGCTTTCCGCTATGAAACTTCGATTTTTCAGATTCGTTAGAAAGGTATTCACTAATAGATTTAAATATTTTTGGTTTCACTCAAATCCGTTTTGTTTTGCACCCGATACAGTCAGTCAAAGTTTGAATTCAAATTTTGAAACTACCGCGCCATTTCAGGCCTTGTTTATAATTAGAATTAATTATATTCCTTTTCAATTGTTGATTAAAACTCAGTTTTCATCTTTCTTATTTAAAATATTTATTTTAAATATTTAAAATCCACTATTTTAGCCAATTTAAAATTTTTAAATTGGTTCAGATTTTCCGGGTCGTTACAATCTCCCCACTTAAAACTTTTCGTCCCCTAAAAGGAACAAAGTTGAAAGTGGTTTGATTAATCAACTCTACGTTCCATCTGGCTTCCATTCTCCAACTTTTCAATTTCTGAGAATTTTCAAATTCTTCAAAAAATTGGCTAACACCCGAAATTTTCGAAAAATTTCGCCATAACCTCCCTTGTACGGGGAGAGGTTTGGAAATTTATTGGGCCGTATTAGGTACCCAATAAATCCTATAAAGCATACACATATTTATAGTGATATAATCTGGTGTTTACAGGGGAGCGTGTATTGATAATAACTCCAGAGAATAAATTCTCGTCACCCTGTCAAATCCTGAGGGAGTGTGTATTTTAATTGCTCTAGAGGATAAATCCTCGTCACCTCGTCCCGTATGGGAAATAAATGATCCATGTGCCGTATCTAATGACTAGAGAGACGTGATTATTGTCAAATCCTGACCCGTGTGGGGTTTTTATTAATCTAGCAATTTTATCGTTACAATTTTATATGGTCATATCAGTCATCAGTTCAACCTGTAAAATATAGACATCGCCATACAAGCCTCTCGCTTGTATGGTAAATCTTCCACCTCGTCACACAAGCTCCAAATGCTTATGTGGTATATGATGAAGTATGCCTATCTTCCAGAAGTATGCCATGTAATGTAGTTCAAAATTAATTATTACTATCCTATTGCGACATTTATTTTTACACACAGAATAACCAGCACTCCGCATCCAATGGCATTCACAGGAGTTGATATAATAATATTTAGCATCCAACTCATTAAGGTTTACCTATTTGTCGGGCATGCAAATAATTTCTTTACTCAACAGCTATCCATTTACCTGTTCAAACATATATAATGCACAAGTATATATATTTCTATCTATTTTCTAATCAGTTCAATGTGTGATTTAATCGAATAAATTCTACCATTCATTCTATTATTGATTGAATTAACTGTCATTTTAATAATTTAATTAATCAAATCTACTATCACACAACATAAACAATCAATCAAATTGTTTTTAACGTTTCAAAAATTACTAATCAATTTCTATACTCTTTTAAAATCATTCAGGCTATAGAATTAAAAGTGCACATCCATGGAAAGAAAATAACAATAGAGTAGAGGACTAATTGGTAATGCAAAGTATGGTAAATGTACCTTGCACCGGAGTCAATCAGAGATGTCTACTCGACACTTAGGATAGGCTTTCTGATTGCTCTCCTCAGTTTTCCAAGTACAATCTCGCGGATCCCCACTCCATTGCACTTTGACTAAGTGAACTTTCTTGTTCCTCGGCTCTTAGGTTTCTTTGCCAATGATCTTTAGCGGCTCTCTTCTCACAGCTAATTCTGGAGTAATTTCAATATCTTGTTGAGCTGCTTCTTCCACGATCAAGTCTTGATCATGAACGTGCTTTTGAAGTTGAGATATGTGAAATACGTCATGCACTCCAGGCAACCAACCAGACAATTTAACCCTATAAGCGAGAGTTCCGATCTGTTCCTGAATAGGAAACAGACCAATGAATTTGGGCGCTAACTTCCCGGTTTTACCGAACCGGATAATTCCTCTCATCGGCTATACTTTCAAATATACATAGTCGCCAACAACAAACGATATATCTCTTCTTCTCTTATCGGCATAGCTCTTTTGTCGGCTTTGAGCGGCGAGTAATCGTTTCTTAATAAAAATCAACTTTGTCGGCAGCTTATCGGATCATATCAGGCCCTAACACAAGTGTATTACCGGGTTCGACCCAACAAGCAGGAGATCGGCACGGTATACCATACAATGCTTCGAATGGTGACATTGTCAGGCTCGCCTGGTAGCTGTTGTTATAGGAGAATTCAGCCAAATGTAGATGGTCTTCCCATGATCCACCAAAATCTAGAACACAAGCCCGTAATAGATCTTCTAAGATACGATTCACCCTCTCAGTCTGACCATCTGTATGAGGATGATAGGCGGTGCTTAAGTTCAGCTTTGTTCCCAGCTCTACTTGAAATGCCTCCCAGAATTTGCTAGTGAATATTGGATCTCTATCACTAACTATACTGATCGGCACTCCGTGTAGTCTAATTATTTCCTTGAAGTATATCTGCGCCAGACTCTGAGCATTTCTGTTTGATCTGACAGGTATGAAATGGGCGGTCTTCATGAAGCGATCTACGATCACCCAAATACTGTCATTTCCTTTTTTGGTTCTGGGCAAACCATCAATGAAGTCCATGGAAATATGTTCCCACTTCCAGCCTGGAACGTCCAGCGGTTGCAACAGTCCAGCAAGTTTCCGTTGGTCGCTTTTGACTAGCTGGCAAGTAGGGCATCGGCTAACATATATTGAAACGTCCCTTTTCATAGCCTTCCACCAGAATGTTCGCTTGAGGTCATTATACATTTTGGCTACACCAGGATGGATACTCAGCTTGGACTTGTAACACTCTTCTAACACTTCCCTTTTTAGCTCGGGGATGCCAGGAACACAAATCCTTCCTTTCAATCTCAGGATTCCGTCGTTATCTATTTGAAAACACGAGGGTTCGCCTTTCTGAATCCTTTTGATCATATCCTTAATAAAGTTATCCTCCTTCTGAAGAATAGATATTTTGTCAATCAAGGAAGTCGTAATAATAAAGCTGGCGATCATTACATTCTTTCGGCTTAACGCATCGGCCACGACATTGGCTTTCCCTGGAGTGTATAGAATCTCAAAATCGTATGATACAAGGAACTCTAGCCAACGTTGCTACCTCAAATTCAGGTCTTTCTGGGTGAACAGATACTTTAATGACTGATGGTCTATATACAGTTCGAATTTCTCACCCAGAAGATAGTGTCTCCAGATTTTCAAAGAGAATACGATAGCCAACAACTCAAGATCATGAGTTATGTAGTTCTTCTCGTGTGGTTTCAACTGACGGCTAGCATACGCAATCACTTGACCTCTTTGCATTAACACTGCGCCAAGGCCTTCTCTAGAAGCGTCAGTCCAGACTTTCAAGTCCTCATTGCCATCTATTATTGTTAACACTGGAGCAGTTGTCAGTTTTAATTTCAGCTCCTGGAAGGTTTCCTCACATACCGGAGTCCAATTGAATCTCAAATGTTTCTTAGTCAGTTTTTTTAAGGAACTAGATGTCTTCGCAAAATCCTTAATGAATTTCTAATAATAACTGGCTAACCCGAGAAAACTTCTAACTTCCATTGGCGTACGAGGCTGTTTCCAATTCTGAATAGCAGTGATCTTACTGGGATCCACTGAAATTCCTTGCTTTGACACTACGTGGCCAAGAAATTTGACTTCTTCTTGCCAGAATATACATTTGGAAAACTTTGCTTTTAATACATTCCTTCTGAGGATTTCCAGAACCTGTTCCAAATGTTTTCATGTTCGGCCTTTGATTTAGAGAAGATTAGAATATCGTCAATAAAAACCTGAACAAATTTATTCAAAACCCCTCTGAACACTCTATTCATCAAATCGACGAAGTAAACTGGAGCGTTACATAAGCCGAACGACATTACTAACCACTCGTAGAATAAGTCTGGACCTCTGAATGCTGTCATTGGAACACACTCTTCGGCAATTCGAAGCTGATGGAAGCCTGTAGCTAGGTCCATCCTAGAAAATACCTGTGCTCCATTTAGACGATCCAATAAATCATCGATTCGCGGCAATGGATATTTGTTCTTTATAGTCTGCTTGTTCAAATCACGATAATCCACACATAGCCGTAGAGTACCGTCAGATTTTGGGACAAACACCACTGCTGCACCCCAATCAGAGAAACTAGGCCTGATCAGACCCTTTCATATGAGTTGTCATGCTTAATTGTCTAATTCCTCTTTCTCTTTCAAGGACATTCTTCGAATAGCGTGAACTACCGGCCTTGCATTCGGAATTAAAGCAATTTTGAAATCAATTTCTCTCTACGGAGGTAAGAGAACAACTTCTTCAAACACATCCGCATAATTCTTGACGACAGGAATATCTTTCACTAGGTCGGGAATATTCTCTGTGACTTCAGGGATATTTTCTATTTGGGCTGGAGAAACATCGAGAGCTTCCCAAAAGTCTTTTTTATTAGAATTCTGACCTTCACACGGTATGGTTATATAATTCCCTGATTTAATCTTAGCCCTAACAACTCTCTCGGCGCATCTAACCTCTTCCTCATATTTGGTTAGCCAATCCAATCCCAAAATAAGATCGAATTCAGTAAAATTCATGATGATAGAGATAGTAGGGAATTTATAGCAGGAAAAAGAGACAGGTACTGCACAAACCCAACTGAGATCGATGGAACCCCCGACCGGATTTTGGACAGTCAATGGTTCTTTGAGCTTCTTCAAATTCAAATCCAACTTCTTAATTGCACTCTTGGCAATGAAGCTTCGTGACGCGCCTGTATCAAATAGCACTTTAACTGGAATGTTTTCGACATTAAGCATGCCTTCTAAAACATCAGCCCTTTTCAGGACTTCTGAGGGCCCAAAAGTTTCTGCTATTTCATTTATACGTACTGCTTTAGGTTCCTTTGAGAGTTGGCACTCCCGTGAAATATGAACTGCTTGACGACACTTATGGCATTTCCTTTCGCCATGTGTGTTCTTTTGCCGCTTCGTAGGTTTGGACCCATTCTTTCTTTGCTTCTTTAAAGATCTGCAATTTCCTTGCAAATGCCCTTGCTTATGGAAGTTATTGCATATGGCAGTCGTTGCTGGTTCCCTTTCAGATCTGGCCCTTTTCCGGTATACTTTAGGCTTCTTACTGACCTCAGACATTGTACTGGCCTCAGGACGATCAGTTTCAGACTCAATTTTATTACTAGAGCTGACTTCCTCTTCGTACTGTAACATACCTTTCTTGTCGAGATCCTCATACTGGTAAGCCATGTATATCATTTCAGAAAAGGGGAGCTTCACATTCCTCATTACACTATTCTGATATTTTGTTTGAAGGCCATGAATAAATCTCAGATTCTTCCTCTTTGGATCTTGAATCAGATGAGGAGCAAAGCGAGAAAGTTCGTTGAATTTCTTATGATATTCTGGGATGGTCATATCACCTTGTATCATATAAGAAAATTTATCACATAATCGCTCAGTTGCTTCGGAAGGAGCAAATCTTTCTAGGAAAATCACATTGAATCTATCCCAGGTGATATCACCTTCTGGATTATCTTTAATAACCGAATCCCACCAAAACAAAGCTTCTTCTTTGAGTGTCCAAGACGCCAGTAATCTTTTCTGATCATCTCTCAGCTTTAAACCTTCAAAGATTTTCTCTGCAGAACAAATCCAAGCTTGTGTTCCCATAATGGACTCTTTGCCTAAGAATGGCGATCCACCCAGATTACGAAATCTCTTGAATAGAAATTCGATATCTGATTCTGGCTGTGGGAGCACAACTGTCTCATTAGCTGGTCGAGCCATACGATTGTTTCTTCTGTTCCTGTCACTCATTTCCTAGTACGTCTGCAATTAGCAGACAAAGTGTCAGGTCAACAGAAAAGATAATTCAAAATATAGAGACAAATACCTGAATGTAAATGTGTCTACTAGGGTGTATTTCATTCTGCTTTACTCATACTAGGACATTACTGATCCTATCTGTAATGAGTTACTCGTCCTAAAAAACACTACTGGTTCTATTTCTGATGAGTTCGTTGATATGTTATATTCCATAACTAAGCTTAACCAAAGTTCTAATACCACGTTGAGACGACCCCAAACCCCATACTGACGGCGGCAAGGGTAATCCTTGGAATATAACACATAAACAGATAATAGCAGAACAGAATTAAATAAATACACCAGATAATGCACAATAGAATATACTGGATAAACGTAATCATCAGAGTTACACAGTATACAGGATCATACTTAGTACAAATATAGTTCAGCTATACATAAATGTCTACAACGGAAAACAAACATAATGTACAATAGGAGCTGAACAACATAAAAAGAGATAAATAATAGAATCCATCTTCAGCTCCAGCTATCCGGATAAAGCCAACTAAAACCTGAATACAAGGCTTCCCGTGTAGAAATAGGGGCACCCGAGTTTGAAAGTGAAACAAACTACGAGTCAGTCATGGGACTGGTATGAGAAATCTACTCAACACATTTAAAATATGGCTAATCACAGGACCACGCCACTTTCGTGGAACGGGTTTAATCCATCAGATTGCCAGTGCTTTAAAAACAAACAATTCTTTTAAACATCGCAATGCTTTTTATAAAAATGAAGCCATTATAAGACTCAGTTCCCATCACACAATGCAACGCAAACCGGAGGATAGAGTTTTTACCTTATAATGGCCAAAATATGCTTGATACGAATAAAACAAAAGAATTTGATATTACTACTAGTGTTTATATGTTTCGAAAACAATTTCTAATCATAAGTATCAATCATAGACGACATTAATGCCCCATACCACTATGTCACCATATATAGGTATACAATCAAAACCGCACAGTCACGTATTTGGAAATTGGATTTCCGTCATGAACCAAGGCAAAAGATAGTCCTTACCGACTTCGAGACAATCTAGCCCATGTCTCAGGCAAGTACACAGTCAAGCCTTTGGATCGTCAGGGCCGGTCCACCGATGTAAATTAAAATTCCTGAACACTGCGTTTCCCTGCCCTATAGGGCGTAAATGAGTCAAGGCGTGTAAAACCACTAACGCCACTTTTAACTAGAAGGAAACGCATGCCCTCCCTGATGTCCTCTCCCGTTTCTGTTTCATACCGGGGTGTGAGGTTCGTGAATTCATGTTATACACAAAGCTATGCCACATAGGCGGGGCTTTGATCATCACCACAAGACTTTGCTTTTCAACAGAAGCCATGATCACTGCATCTTAGCATGCCACACAGGCAATTCACACCGTGCAACTGATGGCTATCAATCACACAGAATAAATTCCAATGTCAGACACACTGTCCATTTGCAAGTCCGTTTTGGGTCTGAACAAAACCGGAGGCACTATATACCTCGCAAACCCATCGATCTCTACGTACGTCTGGACGATCACCACTCATTATCCATATTTCCGGATGCCTCCCAATCAGGACATCAGTTACCATCTAGACGAGGTGAAGATCTCCGATCTTCGACCAACGTCCTCATCTTTGATTTCTTATCGTCGATTCAGTTATTCAGAATGGGATAAACCCGGTCTTTCTGAGCAATTCGCGTATATAATAAACACGTGCTACACAAACACTACATATTCATCATTTCAATTCATTAGTCACTAACCATCAATCAGTAAGAGAACGATTTCCCTAATATTAACCCCGAAGGCCGAAACCAACATCAGATCAAAATCCAGGAAACCATTCGACTTAGCTAACCTTCAGTTAATTTCTAAATTTCACATCCCTATCATTTATAATATTTTATAACGATTTATCACTATTTTTATTTATTTTAAAATAGCCAATTTATTCAAACGACGCTTCGGGCCATAACGCGGCCGTGACGCTGTTTTTCTTCAGATTTGATTTACACATTTCTGAAAATCTAACCGTTTGATCTTCACAAAATTTACATCATTAGAAAGATCTTTTCAAAATGAATCCAACGGTTCCAGTTTCGGGAAAATCCGACGGTCGGATCCCCTGGTATAATTATTTGAAGTTTCGATTTCAAAATATGAACTGCAGCGTCGTTATTCGATTAAATATAATTATATATATATATATATATAATCGATTCTGGCGTTGTTTTTCTTCAGATTTGAAATAAACATTCCAGACAATCCAACCGTTGGATCTTTACAAAGTTGGTGCCGTTGGAAAGATATTTCCAAAGCAAACCCAACGGTTGCGGTTTCGGGAAAATCCAATGGTCGGATCTCCCGCACTAATCGTTTGAAATCACGGTTTCAAAATACGAACTGCAGCTTCGTTATTCGATTAAATATATTTATATTTATATATATATAAATATAATTGATTATGGCGCTGTTTTTCTTCAGATTTGAATTAAACATTCCAGACAATCCAACCATTGGATTTTTACAATGTTGGTGCCGTTGGAAAGATATTTCCAAAGCGAACCCAACGGTTGTGATTTCGGGAAAATCCGATGGTCGGATCTTCCGCACTAAAAGTTTGAAATCACGGTTTCAAAATTCGAACTGCAGCTTCGTTATTCAATATATTTCAATTATATATATATATATATATATATCGATTCTTTGATTTCAAAACTACATGATTTTCATACTTTTGATAAAAATGATATTTTTATCTAACTGTCTTCTATTTCAACACTCCACTATTTTTAACAATTCATGTATATAGTAAAAATGTGATTTTTATTGTAAAACGATTTATTTCAAAACACGACTATTTTATATAGTTAATATAGGTGATAAAAATAGGACTTTTATTATAAAACAATTTATTTCAAAACCAGATTATTTTATATAGTTTATATTGATGATAAAAATAGGATTTTTATTATAAAACAATTTCTTTCAAAATACGAATACCATTCAACACATGAATATGATTCAACGAATGAATTTCTATTCAACACATGAAGGTTTTCTATAGTTTGTATATATAGATAAAAAGGTGATTTTTATATTTAAAACACGAATACCATTCAACACATGAATTTCAATTCAACGAATGAATTTCGATTCAACACATGAAGGTTTTCTATAGTTTATATATATAGATAAAACGGTGATTTTTATATTTAAAACACGAATACCATTCAACACATGAATTTCAATTCAACGAATGAATTTTGATTCAACACATGAAGGTTTTCTATAGTTTGTATATATAGGGTAAAAATGTGATTTTTATTGTTAAAACAATTTATTTAAAACACGAATGCCATTCAACACATGAATATGATTCAACGAATGAATTTCTATTCAACACGTGAAGGTTTTCTATTCAACAGACGAATATAGTTTCAACACTGGAAAATAATTCTAACACATGAATATTATTCAAAATTTCGGCAGCATAACGGTAGGGTAGTTAAAACCGGGACCGTCCCTAGTACGGCTCCTCGCTCTACCTTAAAGCCTCGCAGCTTTTGACAATGGGGAATCATGCATTTAGTTCGCACGCAGGTGGCATGTATATTTTTTTCATTTCCACAAACTAATCCTATGTGGTTTCAACCAAATATTTCTCAACCACAAACGGGTATTTTTCAACCACAATCAATCAATTTCAACCACAAACAATTCTAATCAACCCTTCGTAATCAACCAATTTTCACACCAATCACAACCAATAAATATCGTCCATGGTTTGAGGACGAGGGGCGTATATATATACATATACATATATATATATAGCATTTCACTTCTATTTCAACACATATATAATTTTTACAACGCATATATAACTTATACATCAAACGTACAACTTATACAACGCTTATATAACTCATACATCGACTATATAATTTATACATCATCGTTTTCCATATCGTTTATAATTTAGAAATCTCACATTGGGTTCCACTCCACCAAAAATAGTAGAAGGCTTAGAAATATATGTGGTCTCTTCTAGAATGTAGAAGGCTTCCACACAGTCACGATGTTTCCTGTTTCATCAAATTTCGTTAACGAACGAAAAAGATATGATTTTTCAAAGTTTGCAACGGTTTAAAGGTGTTAAAATCAGTTAATTAGATTCAAACCCGTACCTCAGCAAATCAGCTCAAAACTAGGTCGCAGATTTTCGTGCAAACGGTGAAGCGATAGGAGGATCGGGTTGCCGCGGTTGGAAGTCCAGAACTTCCTGGCGCCGATCCCCTCTAAATACACAGCGAAATAATCATCGGTTGGTATGGATTTGAAGCTCGTCCCGAGCTCTATAAATAACGCCAAAGGATCGAACGTTTTTATTGAGTGGATCGTGAGGATTTGAAGAGAGAAGGGGCTCAAGGATTTCCGCCGTGCGCTGTAGAAGGATCGAGGAGAGAGGATTTTCAACCGACCAATCAGATTTTTTTATATTTATAATTTTTTAAAAATCCAAAAATACCCCCTTTCACACATGAGCTCCAATCCAAAACCGACGACTATCGTCCCTAGTATTTTACCCCCATTCTGAACACAATAGGATATGTTTCGAAGGCCCATTCGAATGTTTCAATCAGTTTTCCTTCAAATTAAAATATAAAACATTCAATATTTGATTTGAACGTACATTTCAATTTGCCAGGGCCACAAACTGATTCGAAAAATTCCAGAAAAATAAATCCAGCTATGTTTTGACGATACGGTCCCAATAAAACTAGTTTCGCAGAATTTTGAGACCGTTTGAAAAATGGCCCATTTCTGGTCGATCCAATTTAACTAAAATTGACCAAAACACGTTTTCCTTTGCCACGCTCACATACTAGCTTCAAAAATTATGAAATTTGAAACCTAGCAATAACTTCACATCCCGGATCCAACAAAAGTGTTTCGTCGAATTCCGAGGTCGTTTGCAAAATGGCCAATTTCACGGGCTATATAAATTCCATAGCGACCTTTCTGAAAATTCATTTGGCCATAACTTTTGCTTTCCACGATGAAACTTTGATTTTTCAGATTCTTTAGAAAGGTATTCACTAACAGATTTAAATATTTTTGGTTTCACTCAAATCCGTTTTGTTTTGCACCCGGTACAGTCAGTCAAAGTTTGAATTCAAATTTTGAAACTACCGCGCCATTTCAGGCCTTGTTTATAATTAGAATTAATTTTATTCCTTTTCAATTGTCGATTCAAACTCAGTTTTAATCTTTATTATTTAAAATTTATTTTAAATATTTAAAATCCACTATTTTAGCCAATTTAAATTTTTTAAATTGGTTCAGATTTTCCGGGTCGTTACATCTTTGAAGGGCAGTATGAATATGAATTCATAAAGTGACTCGACATAAAAGATTTGAATTTAGTTTTCAAATGAAACCAAGTTGTTTTTGATATATCGAGTCTAGATTTCTATAAAAAGAAATATATTAACTTTTAAAGTGAATAATGTTTGAAATAAACCAGGTTGAAATGGAAATGGTAATAAATGGAATTAATTGAGTAAAACCTTGTTTATAATTAACAAGGGATTTTTATAAGTTTACTCATACGAGTTAGAGTTTTGATTTATTCCTTGGAAGGAATTTTATAAACAGGGAAAGTTTAAACAAGTTTTAATACGAGTTGAAATCAAACGGAAGCTTAAGTGGATTAAATCTGATTATAAGAGCAAAGATATAATAATAGGATCTGGAGATAAATGTTTAGATATGAAATGGAGTTTAATTGAACAAAACAAAGATAAGTGGTTAGGAAAAGAAATTCTATAGTTAATGGAACCTTGAGTTAATGGCTGGAATATGGGATTCGTTTATAAACTCCTATCTATTCCGAAGATAAGTATGTTGTCAACTCAAGGTCTGAGAGGTAAATAAAATACCCCAACTTGAACGACTTCACGATTATCTAAGGATGATACTAGTTTAGAAACGAGGAAAGTTGAGGTAACTAAAAGGAGTATTTTTGTAAAGGATGTTATAAATTGTGATTCGAAGAATTATAAGTTGGATAATTTGGAAATGAGAATTCGAAAAGAAGTATTCCAAATGTTGAAAGATTAAGAAGTTAAATTATATTCCGAAGTTTGGAATGTTTATTGAGTGAGGTTTATTCCGAATTTCAGAATAAGATATTCCGAAGTTCGGAATGAATAATCAGAGATGAGGTTTATTTCGAAGTTTAAAATGTTAAACGAAGAAGCTAAATAAGAAGTTAATGACATTAGAATTTATAATATTCCAATATAAATGATAAGTCGGTCTGATATAGCTAAGGAAATTGAAGATAGTTATAACGAACTGATGTACTCAATTTGAGACAATGAATTACATAGTCGCTAATAATTTTACAAATGGAATTGGTAAATAAAGTAAGAGTTTTGAAAATAGAATTTGTAATAATTGTTACAGATGTCAAGTAAAATAAAAATTAATAATAATTATTGCAATGATGTGAACATATAACCTGAAAAGTAATAACTGTATAACTTAAGAGGCCAAGTGATGCTATATGCTGAACCAGTAAATCCACTTTATTTTTCTATGAATGATGATTGTTATTTTGATAGTTAAAACCCCAACTATCAAAATCTGGCCAAGTCAATTGTTAGTATGAAAAGACCGGGATCGAATTTATATTCGAAAACCATTCCAACCAGCAAATACGTAAAAGTTGGAGATGTTCAGAAGCTGATCGAGATGGAGCAAATTGAAGACCGTGGATCTTCATAAGCGGAAGGATTATTATAGAATATTCCCTTGATTGCAACCAGAGGTAATCTGACGTGATTCGATCGGGAGTCGGATTTTACGGGTTTGCAAGGACTACTCGCTACTGATCCTTAAGGATGCGGTAGGAGGGTGCCTTTGGTTTATCAAGTTCCAGGACAACTTGCATGGACGAACGCGTGACGGAGTTGCCTAGAAAACCACGTGCAGTTGATCCCTTAAAGTTATTACGTTTGGTGGCGGAGGAATTTGTTTCTCTTAGCTCTTATGCTCGTAATATTTTTAGGAAATCAATCAGTGGTTTGACGGGTTTGACGATGTGGCATTCAAAGTAAATGGTGGTGTGCTGTCTAGAAGATAAACATAGCTTCAGGCCTCACAGCCGGCAAATGCCAAAAATCGGGCAGGCAACATGGCTATGCGAGTCGCTCCCATTAGGATGTATAATCACCTATCTAGAGAAATTCCTTTTGCTTCTTAAATCTATCGATGTTGTCCCTTTTCGGGAAATGGTTGTTGATCCTAACCATTATGGATATACATTCGATACACTCAAGCGAAATGAGTGGTTGGTCATGTGTAGCCAGGTTGGAGGACGTTCTTGTTGAATCCAGTGTATTCGCCTCTAGAGATACACTACCGGTAGGTGGTTCCATAGCTTGTCATAGTCAGAATCCAATCTCTAATAAGATCCCGCGGTTTTGATTGTATACTATATATGTGGAGCGTGAGATGTAAGCGTTCCGCCATATTGCTACTTATTTGTATTTGGACACTATTATAATAGCAGACTAATATATGATTTTCAAAATGTTTTGGGTTATCGTAAAGTAGAAACCGTCCATATTTATGTGTGGATTTGGTCTAATGATTTTCCTTTTCTTCAAAAGGATTTTTAACTTTAAAATCAAGTTATATGATTTCCCTTAACTTTGCGAGTTTTTCTCACTCTGGTTCACCCAATTGACCCGGTATTTGTAATGCTCGGGTTAGACCGGGTTTTACTGGTTCAGGTCATTGGATAATACGAAGTTCAAAAGACGTGCTGGAGGAGGTCAAACATATGATTTTTATCTAGTATATTCCGCAGTGTTCTATATTTGAGGACAGGTTGTTATAATTGTCCATATTTGTCTGTTGTACTCTGATGTATGTAAGTATATTACTTCAAGCTTTCAAAAAAGTTATTTCTATATTATATTTTGTTCCGCTGCGATGTGAGACTTTGAGTAGTGTTGGTTCCTCTTCTTCTACCATTCTAATATTTCTTTCTTTCTTACCTTACCCTCTAAATTTCTTTTAATGACATCTGGGTTTCCAGTAAAATTTGGGTTCGATTGGTGTTGTTTGATCAGCTCAAAAGGTACTGGTAATTTGGGTCGTCACACTTGGTATCAGAGCAATTGGTTGAGTAGTAACCTTGGCTCTGTGGCGTAACTCGATAGAGGTGGGATTAGTAATATCCTAGATTGAGTTTGAGTGTATATAAGGTAACGTATTTGTGTATTTTATATAAAAATGTTTTGCATTATGTTGATTAATAGGTTCAATTGTTGGGAAACCATATAGAACTGGAAATTGATACAATATTGTTTTATAAAGAGGGTAAATGAAATAATTTTACCCAACTTATATTTTTATAGAAATGAAATAATTTTCTATTGTATAATAATATTGGTTGTTTGGTTGTTTTATTTGGTTGGAATTCAAATAGACTTTTGAAATGGAATTGAACTGATTGAGGAAAATCGATTAGTTAGTTCAATTAGATTATGAAATGAAATTGAACTAGTTCGAAACCAATTGGTTAGTTGAATATGGAAAATGAAACTTAACCTAGTTAACTGAATTAATTTAAGATGGAATTCAAATGGAATAAAATAAAATGAATTTGGAATTTGGGAAATTGAATGGATAATAATAGAAATCGGTCGAACATTAATCGTGTATGTTCAACCAAAGTGAAACAAATTAGTAAGTATCAATGTTGAATATATTTCAAATGATTTGATTGTTTGTTATTCGAGTGTTGGATTAGTTGTGTAAAATGTACAAAGTCGAACAAATTGAAAAGAAATCCCAGTATAATGAATTTGGAAATAAAATTGGTTGTGAAGTGGAAACCGAGTTAAATAACACTGGATTGTTATTGGCTTTGTAAGTTGAGTAAGTGCAGATTCCGAAAGGCTACGGAGTTGATCTGATTGGAAGTACAGATTGGAAGGAGAAATCACAGTTAGTTATTTTTCTTTGGAATTGAAATTGAGTTGCCCGACAAAAAGGTAAACCTGAATGTATATTGATAGGAGTGATTGATTTATACCCGGAATTGGGTGGCCATTTGGCTTTTGATTTTCTTTTAGAGAAGCCGAGGTCCGGAGTGATGTTTGTATTTATTCTGATTGAGCCATGTAGAGGAGGTGCTGGCGAAATTTTCGGAAAATTTTAAAGAGTTTGAATTTGTGTTGATGATAATTTGAAATAATTATTTTAAAATAACTGGGTTTGGAACATTCTTCTTACCTTGTAATTTAGGGACGAAATTCTTTTAAGGAGGTAAGAATGTAACATCCCAAATTTTTCGGTCATTTAAACTAGAATATTTAAATCTGTTTATATATTATATTGGTGATATAATGGATTTTATATCAAATTTTATTTATTAAAATGGAGTTCGAATATATATATATATATATATATATATATATATATATATATATATATATATATATATATATATATAATTTACAAATTAATTAAAAATGGCATTGTTGTGCAAATAGAGTCTGTTATCAACGAAATTAGTTTCATTGGGATCAGAACGTTAAGAGGTAGCGATGTTTCCATTTTTATTTCGTTTGGAGTACGTGTTTGTTGGTACGAATATAATGTTCACCATCTATGTACGGTAGTGTAAGGACCCCTTTTTTTGCCCGATTTTTGTAACGGCTGGAAATTTTCGACTCCTCGAGAGTCGAAAATTCCGAGATGTTAGTGAAAGAAAGTAGAGGGTGAGGAAGAAAAGATAGAACTAATAGAATAGAAGAAGAAGAAGAACTTACATCATCAGAGTAAACACGAATCTCACAGCGGAACGAATAAAATATAACATAACTTTGAAATACAAATCAGTACTCGTATATACATACCATTTCAAAGTACAACACTTAACAACACAGCGGAATAATAATAGCTATAATCCTGAAGCCTCCTGCTCCAAGCTCTCCAAGTGTATCTGTAAAATCCCGACTACTTGACTGCCCGTACAAATTTAGGCACCCAAGAGTTTAGGGAAAACAAACAAAATAAACTCCGGGTCAGTCATGGGACTGGTGTGAATAAAACTCCAACACTTAGTTAAATAAAGGATATCTTTCTGATATTATAATAATGTCTAAATACAAATAGATATCAATCTAGCAGAACGCTTGCATCTCACGTTCCACATACATAGTATACAAATAAAACCGTGAGCGTTTATTGGAGATTGGATTCCAACAGACAAGGTATGGGAGCTCCTTCCGATCAGTGTACTCTAGAGGAGATACACTAGGGTTCAACAAGAACGTCTTGCAACCCGGCCACACATGACCGTCCACTCATTTAGCTTGAGTGTAACGAATATATTATCATCAATGGTTGGGATAAGCAACCATCCTTCCCGATAAAGGACAGCATTGAAATATATTATAAAGAAGTACAATTGAATATTCTCTAGATGGTGATAATACACCCTGCTTGGGTATGGCCCAACTAGCCATGTTGCCTAGCCCAACTTCTGTTATTTCCCGGTTGTGAGGTTTTGAGGTCACGTTTATCACTTTGACAGATTATTTCTTCGATTACTTTGAATTCCACATCGTCATACCCGCCAAATCATTATCGATTTCTCAAGCCATCACGGGTATAAAAGCTAAGAGAAACGAATTTCTCCGCCACCAACGTAATACGTTTAAAGAGATCAACATATATGATTCGTTAAGAATACTTTGTCAGACACTCGTCCATATACGTTGTCCTGGGACTGAACAAACCGAAGGCACTATTCAGTTAATCCATCCTACCTAGGCTTTTCACAATAGCCCTTGCACTTCACTCCGTCTTCAATTATCTTCAGCGTACTTGATTCACCACGCTTATGCTAATACAGAGTGGTTCTTCGGATAATAATCCAACCGGTCTCTCCATATTTACACCGTAAATATGGTCAAAACTTTGATAGTCTGTGATTCAACTATCAAATGAAAACATGTCGGTGTACAAACAACGATCTTATTTCCAAATGGAAATTCGATCGATCAATCATCATATACATATATATGTTCATATTTCCTTGTTTCATGTATTTAGAAAATATATGTTATTAATCATTGGAAAACATTTCCATAGCTTATTTTCACATCACTATTATTTTGCATCTATTAGTCCCTAACTGTAACTAGTATGAGAACAATTCTCTAATTATCAATCCGGAAGGTCGAAACCAACATCAGATCGTCACTTAGAAAACCGTTCAACTTACCCTCTCCAGTCAGTTTCTGAATTTGCTTAACTCTATTTCTTAAATTCTTATCATGAAAACATTTCATTTTCTATGTTTAGAAAACATATCTGACTATATTTGGAAAACGTTTCCAAAACTCATTTACGGATTTCCAATGAACGTTGTATAAAACATTGTTTCGCTTAATCCATTTATCGCTTATTCCTTAACTTTATTCCTAATCAACTTTTAGATCGAACCACAACTATTCCTTTGTCAATTCTAAATTCAATCAAGTTGGGGTATAATTACCTCGCAGACCTTAATTGAACAACTTCCTTTACTGTGAAATAGATGAAGCTCATCACTCACTTTTTACAATCATCTGTTTACGCAAATTCTTGGATTCAGGTTACGAATCCACTTCTTATATGACAACGTTTGATTATAACTATAACTTTATAATTCCTACTTCTACAATATCTAACCTAAATTATAACTTTATCTCCTAACTTGAATAATTTAACAGACACCTAATTTCTAAATCAATAACTAAATCTTGATTTAAACCCTGGAAAGTAAATAGTACTTTCCCGAATTCGATATAATCGAATTCGACGTATAACTCTCTTTTGAGTAATCTCTATTCGATTAACTCTCCCTTTTTAATAACTGATATTCGATAAACTCTATTTCGATTAAGTCCTATCGAATAACTAATATTCGAATAACTCTTCTTGGTTGGCTCTATTTCATTAACTCTTATCGAATAACAAATATTCGATTTTCTTAAATGTGTCAATTCTTATCGAATAACTAACATCCGATTTAACTTAAATGTATTTACTGTTATCGAATAACTTTTTCGATTAACTTAACTTGATTTTCTTAACTCAATTATCTCAACTTGATTTCTTAACTCGATTACTTAACTCGATAAATCTTAACTCGATTACTTAACTCGATAACTTAACTTAACCCAAATCGATTAACTCAACTCTAATCGATTAACTTAATTTGATTTACTCCTTCGAATAACTCATTCGAATAACTTAATTGATTAACTCCTTCGAATATCTAATTCGAATAACTTACCTTCGAATAAATAATATTCGATTTACTCTAACTCGATTAACTTAATTCTAATCGATTTACTCCATTTTGATTTAAATTAATTCAAATCGATTAACTTAACTCAAATTGATTAACTCCTTTCGAATAACTAAATTCGATTTAACTCTTCTCGAATAACTAAATTCGATTAACTCAAATTGAATAACTAATATTAAATTAACTCTTACGTGTTTAACTCTATTCGAATAACTAATTCGAATAACTCTAATGTGTTTAACTCCATTCAAATATCTAATTCGAATCACTCATTTCGAATAACTAAATTCGATTAACTCCTTTTTACAACGTTTATTCATTTCAAAAGATTTCCTTTTTACAACGTTTATCCATTCATAAAGATTTACTTTTTTACAGCGTTTATCCATTTATAAAGATTTACTTTTAGTAACGGTTCTTCACTTTATAAATGTCCTTTTAATAACGTTTCTCCCCTTCTAAGGATTTCCCTTTAACAGCGTTTATTTACTTTATCGGTGTTAAAAACAATTCCTACTTCTCTATATAAGTTCAAACTTATATATTCCATTTATCAAACAATAAATATTTTATTTAATTTATAAAACATTATTTATAAATTAAATCTTCTCACTTTATCTGTTAAAAATAGATTTCCTATTTAATATCTCCTTAAAATCCATATCGTGTTATACTTGTGTGCGAAGCACGTGTTTAAATCTATCCTTGTATAATTCTATTTATTTTCCCAACAAGTGTTCCTTTATTTATTCCCTAAATAAATATTCCTTTATTCCATTATTTATAATCTAAATAAATGTTCCTTTATTTATTTCCTAAATAAATATTCCTTTATATTCTAATTCATTTATTTTCTAAATAAATGTTTCTATTTTATTTCATTTATTTTCTAAATAAATGTTTCCTTTTTCATTTATTTATTTTCTAGTTAAATAAATGTTTTCCTTTTATAAAATCCTATCGATTTTATAAATAAGATTCATTTTCAATATAAACATTGAAAATCCCCTTATCAACGTTCGGTATGTTATGGTATTCAATCATATCAAATCACAATGTTCAATATCGTCCAAGCACATATAATCGCCCATAGATTTTATATCACATCATATAACAATATATGAAAAACAATAAAATAACCGTTGAGGAATCCAGTCGGATTCCTCCAACCTGTTTCCCTACATCACAGATGTTAGACAATATAGATAACATCACTTTCAGTTCCATATGATATATTCTGTTAAACAGAATCAATATAGAAATTTAACTAACTGACTAGCAATTCAATCAACCAATCAACACACAGTTAAACAGACAATTTTAACAGTTCTAACAGTGCAACATGAAATTATAAACTGTTCAGAGTTAGTGAGATTTACTCACATTGGACTGTTATCGTTAAAACGATTAACTGTCTTTGATTTGATTCAGACGGACAATTTATTTTACAATAAATTGTAGCGAGCTCGGATTCACTCCCGGTCAGCCTCAATGTGTTGCTCCCGTCCATACGGTCCCAACGCAACTTACGGTTCTGAATTCTGATCATATATGACGAAGTTATTCGATTTTAAAGTTTGAACAAATTTAAAGTAAAACTCAATTTAAAGAAAATGGGCTTAACTTCTATTTCTCCTCCGGCCCAATAAAAATCACCAGCCCACCTCACTCTAGCCCAGCCCGCACTACTCCCTTCCTTTCTTCCTCGTTTGGACTGAACTCCACCGCGATGTCATCTGTAGATCCACCGAAGTAACCCCCATGTAAACACTCCATACTTCCACGAAACCTTAAACCGACATCATCAAAATCATCTCCTTTGCAAGCTCTTAACTTCCAGCCCAAAATGGTTGAACTCGCAACCATAAATCCTCCTCCCTCCAGTATTCATCTCGACGCCAGAACCATTTCGATCTTCAATCCTCCACAATACCACATAATTACCCCTTAATTCATCATTACCCGTTAAACCTCCCTCGTCACCAATATTTGCACAGCCTCCGGTGAATTACTGGCCACCGCACCACTCCACTCCGAGCCGCCTCCGACCCTGCTACCACCACTGACCGATGCTACCCAGTCCGGTGTCCCCCCCACAGTTCAAGCCCTCGATTTCAACTCGAACTCGAAAATAAGAACTACACAGAACCATCGTTGATTCAACCACCTACAGTGCCTCCGCCAGTTTGCCGGAGCACCTCCAGTCCTCACCGCAACAACCACCTACTCCTCCGCTCCACATCCGGCCATCATTAAACCCTCCGACGCCCTGATGCTCCCAAGATCGCCAACCCTAGGTTCGGTGAACTCCATTCACGAGCCAGAAATTCACATCGAACTCAACAAAACCGATATGGGAAAGAAGGAAATCACTCAGGGAATCGAAGTATATAAGATTCAGGATTTTTAGGAATTTATTTGTATATTCTTTGATTTTTTTGTTTGTGGGAAATTCCACTGTAAACACCAGTTGCGGTCATATATAGTTGTAGTGGTGGTTGGTTTCATTCGCGGCTTCGAATCCATGAAGTGTGGCATTTGTTTTGACCAGAAAAATTAGTAGGATATAATATCTATTTCATTTTATTTATTTTTACTCGACCATTTTCTTTCTAAAAATCACCATGATTACATATGATACCTAAAAATCACCAAACTGGACATACACCTTCAGCTTGACATTACGGTCCCAACGAAACTGGTTTCGTCGAATTCCGACTCCATATGCTCACACAGCGTATTTTTAACCGACGAAATACTAACTGTTTTTCACTCTAAAAATCCGTACGGCCACACAGTGACTCTAAAAATCACGAAACTTGACATCTAGCAACTATTTGATATTGCGGATCCAACAAAACTGGTTTCGTCGAATTCCGACTTCATTTGCAAAAGTGGCTATTTTTAACGCTCTAAATAGCCTATTTAAATATATAAACATATTTAAATATAATTAAATTAAATATTTAAAATTAAATATTATCATATATCTTCACATATGATATCGTACAGCTCCAGAATATCATATCAGAATTTACAGTTTGATATTTCAGATTTTAGATTATCCCGGTATTCAGTTTATACTGAAAATATCTTTTATAACATATATAAAGCGTCACAAATTATAATGGAATTCTACAACGACTTTTCTGAAATTTGATTTGGATATAACTCAAAATCTACACGACAAAATCTTGATTTTTCTCTTCCATATGAAAAATATAGTTCAACAGATCCGTACGTTTCTTGTTTCACAGAAATTCGACTTAAAACGGATTCTGTATATTCAGTTGAAGTTCGAATCGCCAAATTGCGAACTGCCACGACGTTCAGGTTCGTTTTAATTATAATTATAAATTATAAGTTCGAACGTTGTACTTTAAGTTATCGATATCGGCAAATCGATATATAAACATTAAATAAATTAATTATTCGACAGCTAACAAAACGCGCCATTACAATTTTCGCCGAAAAATGAACCAACTAAAACCATTCGTAAAGACAAATTGGTATCGGTACATACATATATTGAACAAAATAATAGAACTTTTCATTGCATAATACAATATTTCATCAGAGTTACATAGAATATCATAGTTACAACAAATACGGCGGAAGAAAAGAAAATATAATCTCAACGGAAGAAACCATAGGATATAGCGGAAACCCAACTCTAGCGTGAACTCCAACTCTAAAAGCGCTCTGAACCCTGCTCCAACGATCTATAACTGCAAAACTAAACTATTAGCTTCCCTTGTGAAAAATTTATAGGCACCCAGAGCTTAGGAAGGAACAATAAACTCCACGTCAGTCAGGGGACTGGCGTGAGAACATAAAATAGTTGTTTATATGATTTATTTTAAAGTTGGGAAATTCACCGGACTACGCCGCTAACGCCGAACGGGTTTGCTCCATGTGAATTCCCATGCATATAAATTCGTAATGACTTTTGAAAAAATGAAGCTATCAAAAGCTCGTCCCACATCACACAATGCAAGCGCACACCAGATTGGCAAGTTTTATCATATGAAAACCAAACATGCTTTCATACGTGGAAATCCTCTTTCATTACTATAATATAGTGTGGAAAACCATTTCGCAAATAAATATAGAATCATAGCCCCCATAAACCCAATTGGTTGTAATGACCAATAGGTATACAATCAAAATCTATATGGCTCGTATAGGAGATTGGGATTCCAACTTGATGTGTAACGAATCGGAAATTTTGATGCTCGAATTTTTGACACAACGACATCCAGTGTCCAAACTCGAGTACCAAAAATCCAGAATGTTAAAGAAAGAAGTTTGACGATGAGAAAAAGATAAGAAAGAAAGATAAGAATAGAAGAAAAAGAAGAAGAACAACTCACATAGCAGCGGAATAAAATATAATACAGAAATAACTCTTTATTTAAAATTTGAAATAATACTTACAATTCATCAGAGTACAACGGCCATTTAATTCATCTGGACAGCTATAAAAGTCTGTCCTCATTTTCAATACACAGCGGGATAATATCTAAATATTTAATACGCTTGACTCCCTCTAGCTCGTCTCCTGAAATTTGTATCATCTTGCCTTGAACCTGTACAACTCGGTCTGACCCAATTGGGCCTGACCCGAGCATTACAAACGCAACAGGTTTGTTTGGTGAACCAGCGTGAGAAAAACCCACTAAATTATTGGTAACATCCATCTTGATTTTAAAGTTAAAAATCATTTCGAAAGAAAGGATAATCGTAAGACCAGCCCACACATAAACACAGACGGTTTTACCTTACGATAACCCAAAACATTTTTGAAATTAATATATTTTATGATATTATAATAGTGTCTAAATAAAAATAAATATTAAACTAGCAGAACGCTTGCATCTCACGCTCCACATATATAGTATACAATCAAAACCGCGGGCGCTTATTGGAGACTGGATTTCCAACTATGACAAGGTATTGGACCACCTTCCGATATTGTATCTCTTGAATGGAATACACTGGGTTCAACAAGAACGTCCCGACCCATACAAGACCGACCACTCATTTCTCTTGAGTGTATCGAATATATTGTCACCTAGGTTGGTACCAACATAACCGTTTCCCGAGAGATACAGAAGCGAAAAGAAGTAACAAATATGAATATTCTCTAGATTGTGACAATACACCCTAATGGGTGCGACCCACATAGCCATGATGCCTGCCCGATTTTTGTCATTTCCCATTTGTGAGGCTTGAGGTCATAATTCATTTATTTATTTATTATTATTATAAAACATCTGGCCACCATTCACTTTGGAAGCCACATTGTCAAATCCGCCAGATATCACTAATTGACGCCCAAAAAAATATCTAAGTGCTCAAGCTAAGAGAAGTGCCCCTCTCCGCCATCAACCGAAATACGTTTGAGGAAATCAACGTACTTGGTCCTTTGGAAATACTCTGTCAGACATCCATCCATACAAGTTGTCCTGGGACTGGACAAACCGAAGGCACTCTCCTACCGCATCCTAGGATTCACCCCATCGATCAGTAGCGAGTGGTCCTTGCAATCCGTCGACTTCAACTACGACAGGATCTCCAGCAAAATATCTCCGGGTGCGACTCCAGAGAATTCAACAAGTAGGTCCTTCCACTTATGAAGATCCACGGTCTTCATTGCTCCATCTTCAATTATCCTTTTCCACGTTTATGTATTTGTTGGTTTGGAATGGTTTTCGAATAAATTTGATCCCGGTCTTTCTGTACCAACAATCGTATTAGGCCAGATTAGATAGTCGGTTATTTAACTATCAAATAAAAACAACCATTCATCCATAAAAGAAAATTTGATTCCACTGCTTTAATATTCTCCGTCATTTTATCCTCTTTTGATTGACCATTCGTTAATTCAAAACTTCTCTAGTCAGCTTTCTAATTCCCTTAACTCTATTTCTAAATTTTCAATATTTATTACCACTTTTATATGGGATGTTTGTCTCAAATTTATGACATTCTAATATTTTTCTCAAAAATAATATTCACAAAAAATTTCTACAATCTTTATACAATATTCCTTTTCGGATTTTATTTTGCAAAACCATTGCTAAATATTTATTTCTAAACTGAAACAGGATAGTGATATACTTTCATTATCCAATGTCATTTCATCTTAATCTTTATAAACCTAGTTCTATATCAAATCTTTATTCCACAAATAATTTCTATAAACATTATATGTTTAAACTCCATTCTATTCTATTTATAACTTATGTTCTACAATATCCGTATTTACCTATCATTTGCAAATTCTAATAATATTTACTGTTTATAAACCAAATGTAAAATTCTTTAATATAATCTATATTATATAAATCAAATTAATTCTACCTAAATTCAAATAGAATTTAAAAACCCTTTATAAATTTCTATTTTTCACACTACTACCTCATTCTCTCTATTTACCTTGATCGTCAATACCAATCCCTACTTGACTTATTTAGCCAAATCCGATTTTTTTCTTGAAACACTAAGTTTCAATCTATTTATAACCTCTAACTGTAGAGTTATGTAATCTCTTTTATATTTTCCTTGTAACGGAAAATTCCAATTTTTATTTAAATATCAATTTCATATTCGTTTCCCATTTCTTAACTTCCAACGAATAAAAATTCCAATTATTCATTATTACTTTAAGTGAGATATTTATCTCAGCTTCATCATCATTCCAGAGGTTTACTTAAAAATATGATTTACACAACCATCATCGAATATTCCATAAATGTTCCTTATAAACACTTTATAGTTTTATTATAACCTAACTCGGTTAATTTCAATAACTCCATTTGATAAAATATTCCCATAGAAACCATTTTTGTAAATTCATTTCTTACTATTAATACCTATTATCTATAATTGTATATAAAATTCTTTAATACAATATGTAATATTGTTCGACTTAAATTCCAATAGCATTCATAATTTAAAACCCTTTTTAGTTTATCTCTAACGATTCCCATTTCCAAAAATATTTCTTTGTACCTTTTATTCATCTCAACCATGGATAATATTCCTTAAGACAAGTTCATTTTTGACTTAATTAGTTGCGTGAAATTCACGCTTGCAATTTCAAGTTTAAACTCTGTTTATACTTCTAGTTGTATATTTATTTCGTATAATCTCTTCTATAATTTCCCTTGCAATTGGAGAATTTCAAATCATTTAAAATATTATTCGATTTACATTTCTTATCTCAAATTCACGCATGATTTACATTTTTCCTTAAATTCCTCAATGAAAATAATTTCACTTAAAATGTAGCTTATAAAATCACCTCTTCACGATATTTGTTTAAACGAATATTTAATATTAAATCCTATTTAATTCGGATTCTACATAATCATTTCTATTTGGAAATAAATATTTTAAAACTCTTTCTATATTTCAATTTCTGTTTTGAAATTCATATATTATCATTTAGGATATTTAAAATATACAAAATCAACAACCAGTGTTACTAACACATCCAAACATATCATAAGCTATAACAGGATATAAAACACATCATATATCAGTATATATGTAAAAACAAATGATTTAAATGTGAGGAATCCAGTTGGATCCCTCCAACCTATTTTTCCTGCATCCACAGATGTTAGTCAACAATAATAATACCCATCCTGCTTTGAGGCAGGATATCGCGGTATAAAGGTCATCCACTATATATATATATATTGTGGGGCGCATAGGGAAATCATCCGCTAATGGTACTGCGGGCATCCGCTAATGGTACTGTCGGAATATCCAATCAACAATATTATTATTATATATTATTATTATATAACATTATCACTTTATATCAATCAATTATCAGTCAATAAGCAATAAAATAAATTTGAACTATTGAAAATAGTTCCCAATAAATTAACTGAGTGAGTTTAACTCACCTCGATTTTCTCTGATGAATATCCGTTTAAAATTCTGTATCGTCTCAACACCGCATCTACTTTCATGGTCTCGAATAAATTTCCCACCTGCGTTTATTTAATTTTAGTTATCGACTAATATATATTTATATTTACTTCTTAAATAATTGAACTATCCTATATAATTTAAATTTCGAAATAATGATACCTTATTTTCCTTGACCCATTTCGACATTTTACGGAACGGTTCATAGACCATCCTATATCACCTTATACCCATGGTCTTACTGTCAGCCACTTGCCGCAACAACCACCTTCGTTTTCAACCATTACTGCAAATCTCTACGCCATCACCGTTCAGACATTCTCTTCCCAAATACTACCATTCAGTGCACGCCTAAGCACTTCATTTCCAAATCACAGACCAAATTTTCTAATAAATGCTTTCATTTAAAATCATATGAGTATTTATATTGCTTGAGTTTACTGACCAACCTTCCCCTTCCAATTGCCGAATATCAGTATCCACAAAACTTCAGTAAATTGAACCCCCTATTCGACAGTCCTTCACCAACTCCATCCTTTCCCAAAACCAATTCGCACTTCCCAAAATTCAACACCTTTCCACCATCCGTTGACTCCCCAAAAACATATAATGCACTCCTCAACATCCTGACTGTCGATCCCAGTATCAGTCCTCCATTTCACCCATTAATTTGCACGTACTCTTCAAATTCATGGACCCTAAATTCCTCCTTTACTCAACAGACTTCGTTCCAGCCATCGAACTCCTCCCCATACCCAACTGTCGAACCACCAAACATTATCAGTGACCAAAACGCACTTCATTACCAACATCGGTTTCATATTTTCAACTACTAAATCCCTAAAAACTCAATCCCGTCCATCCGCAACTCCTTCGACCTCCATAGTATTGCACAACTCCAGCTTTCCTGTACCAACATTTGTTCCTTCGTATCGACCTTCCTCCAAAATATACCTCCTTTGCAACCCTACTCGGCCCAGGCATCGACACCCAATCGTCTCCCCTAATCGCGAGTCTCCAGATGCAGTCGAGCTGCGAGAACCCTTGGGGTTTAAATCGCGATTTCGATCCCTATACCCTTTTTTATCATCGGATTGTTTTTTTTCTTTCTATTATTATTGGCGGAGGGTATTTGCTATTGGCATAGGAGAAGAACAAAGAGGAATTGAATGCTTCATTGGTTTGAGATGAGGAAATATGAATGCGGTGGATTCCATTTAAAGGTGTGCGACGAGAGGATAGGAACGACGTCGTCTCAGGTAGGTTTAGGCATAGTACCATGGCTATGAAACTTGGCGTGGAAGGAGTTACATTCGTATATGGAGAAGACATCGTAGCTTTACAGGGTAGCTAATTAAGTCATCCCCTATTTTGTTTTGTTTTGATTTATTTTTATTTATTTATATTTTCGGTTGAACTGATGTGGTTCCACCCCATTCAAAATATCAAGTGCTATCAAACTTCTATCTGAACTCAATGAATGACATTTCTAGGGGTCTAACACTATTCTGAACACACTAGAACTTGTTTCGTTGTCTAATTTGACTATGTATAGAAGAAATTAAATTAAATTGATGATTTATCAATTAATTCGATTTAATATAAATCAACAAATAAATTACTACTATCATAAAAATACATACAAATTGAATTATTTAAAATTCCAAAATAAACCAATACAAATTTAAACACGATATTACATTTCCAAGTTAAATCAATATTCAGCTGATTAAGAATCGATTTATTTTATTAGATAAATCGTTACGGTTTATAAACAAATTCCACAATGACTATTTTGAAATTTGATTTGGCCATAACTCTCAGTATAAAATATGAAATTCTGATTTTTCTCTTTCATTACAAAATTATAGTTCAACAGATTCAAATATTTCTTGTTTCAGTGAATTCTGATTTATAACGGATTATATACGATCGATAGAAGTTCAAAACTCAATAATACGAACTACCGTGCCATTTCGAGCTCATTTATATTATATATATTTATACGTTTCAAACTTCGTTTAATTAATATAAAATTCCATTTATATTCCGAATTCAATATTTAAACTAATCTAAATATTCAAAACTGAAGCGATCAAAATACCGGACGTTACATCCCTTCCCGTTAAAAGAATTTCGTCCCCGAAATTACTAAGTTGGAAACATAGCTATATCCTATTAACTTCCCATAATCCACTCATGCAACTCGACACTGATCTCAACATCCTTAATCTCCAACAACCTACCAGCTTATTAGTTTCCATGTTCACTAAAAAATCCTTAACTTCAATTGACTTTTTGGTAACAAAAATTTTCAAATTTTTTTCTAACACTCTAAATTTTCGAAAAAAAATCACCAGAGTCTCCTTTGTTGAATCTACGATTTTTTGTTTGATGATAATAAATGTATTGTATTAATGTGTTTGAAGCTATGTACTGGTCACTTTCTTCACATCATACCGGAATAAAAATATTGTTGTATAATAGTGCTTCTACACAGAAACTGGAAAATTTACATAAGCATCTATTATTCAAAAATATATTTGTTATTTCATAAATCAAGACAGCACAAGGTTGCTTTTGAACTTTCAACTACACATGTTCTTTAATACAAATGACTTACAATACACATATATATTTTTCTACATATACATCTCCTCTCACACACAATTACATATCTCTATACACTCTTACTGTCCCAGCACCACGATTTGTCCCTATTGCATCATCTTGAAACCTGTCACAGAAAAGAAATATACACAGCAGACTGGAACTGAAATTAGACACTGAACAAATAAAATTTTATTTTATTATTTCTTTTTATTTGCCTCAGATTCTCTATGTGTTTTTCTCATCATCTTTCTGACTTGATCAGCCTCGACATAACCATACTGGTTTGCTGATCAAAACTAGCATCAAACTCAGCTGATTCTGACCAGCCCCAACATAGTACAGTCAGTCTGCTGATGTTTATTATAGTGTCATATATATATATATATATATATATAAGACAGGTCAAAAATCAAAAGGGAAACGGAAGTGAACAAGTTCAGGTCAGAAAACACAGCTGAAAATCATGACAGTTCAACAATGCAGCATACTCAAGTTTAGATTTTCAAGTGTGACATGCATGGTGCACAACAAATCAGAAACAACACAGCATCAAGTGATAAACCTACTACAGCAAGTAAGTGCAAGGGAGTACAAGACAATGATAAAGGCAAATGGATGATCAAGTAATCTACTGTATACACATACACAAAACTGAGTGTAACATGCAAGCAAAAAGTGTTGGACACGGCAGCAACATCTTGAGTGACTACACAAGGGTAAAACATACATGGTGATTCAGCATGGAAAGGGAAACAACAATGTCAAGGCAGTGATAACTTTCTCCAAAATGATCATGCACTGTTTCATGAAGAACAAAGCCAAGGCTAGGTAGCAATGCACAGCAAACAAACATGGTACAACATGCAAACAATTTCATAGATCAAGCATCGGGCAAGGTACTCTAATATACATAGCAGTATCATGGAAGAGGACACATGCAGGGTACATACATGAGTGAAACAGAGCAATACAAGAAGCATGCAAATTGGTTAGCAAGCATAAATGGTGAATGGTATACATCATGCAACTCTGATGAAAACATAAATTTGGCCAAGAATGTTTTCTACAAATAATTCATGTCTGGTATAAAAATAGTAGCGACAAGTTCATGATACTTCCAGTTTCTTTTATCATATATTTTCGGAAATTACTAATT